>CM075769.1:12466858-13741538 GCA_037974665.1 Ehretia macrophylla
GATAGTTTGGATAGAAACCGGGTTGCTCATGCATTGTTAAGAGGTTATTTGTATTGATTGCATTTATTTCACGTCTGTAGTGTGGTTAATTGGCTAGATAGAAATTGTAATGTTCTTTTGTTAAGTAGAATAACTAGGGGTAGTTTTATTGCTTGTGCATCTAGTTGTAAGTAAGTGAAGGCATGTCCTGTTTGTTTTGGTTGCTTTCTTGGTCATGTGTTTTGTTACTGTGTGGTTAATTATTTAAATGCATACTTATAGTATATTTTACCTGGGAATCAACTTACTTTGTTGATTTCCCTTAGGTGCTTTAATTATTTTTATTTCAATGCGTTAATGCAAATGTGGTTATGTGTTATATGTTATATGCGTTATTACATATGCGTGGTTGCAACCAAACAGCTGCGGTTGGTTCATGTCACCCTGGACGACATCGGGCTTGCCAGGCGATGAGCCGACTACTGATGTGTTATTCCCTATCCCGAATGGACTAAGCGGAGTGCATCCATGAGGGACTGGGTCGTAGGTTGAGTCAGCGTACCCAATGGTATTGCTTGGTGTGTGGGGAAAGATGTTCGCGATGGTGTGCGGAAACGGCATCAACAGAATGAGAGTATCCTTTTTAAAATGTGTTACCTTATCAATGCATATTATTATGAATGTTACTCTTATTGCTTTTTTACTTTATTGCTTATTTATTGCTTTATGTGCATAGCATATTTCGACACAGGCTTAATACTATCAAAGTAGTGTTGCTTATGTTATGTGTCAATTCAATTACTTGCTTTGAAAGTGATGTGTCTCAACTAATCAGCCATGAAATTGTTTCTTAATTCTGAACGCATACTTTTCTTTGGTGGAGTCTGAGAAATCAAATCAACCATGCATTTAGAGTGAATACTCATCCTCATATATCTCTCTTTGTTTACTACCGATTGACTTGGACTTTTTAAAGAACAACTCGGATGTTCAATCAAGAGTAGGGACGAATTTACCCTTTTCTTTTTATCCTCATACATTCTACGGTTTGACAGGTCAATTACGTAATCCACGTTGGGCTTTTGGAAATTATGGAATTGATTGATAGAGAAGAAAGTCATGAAAACATATATTCTGAAAATTACAGGAAAACATATATTCTAAAAATTACAGGAAAACATATATTCTGAAAATGTAGCTGGATATTCAAATGTAGGCTTTCCCATGTCCAAAATAATAAGTTTTTGCAATAAACTTTCTAAAATATGGGTTGACATTAAACCAAGCTTTTTTTATGCTAAAGAAAATAAATTACAGCATGTCGAAACCTAAGTTTATATTCAATAAAACATTTTCCATACTTAAAATAATAAAATACAGTAAAATAAATTTTTGAAAAATAAGTTTGCAAAAGAGAAAATTATCCTACTTACCTCCATTCACAATAGCAAAAACGTCCTTGACTTAAATCACTAAGCCCGAAACGCGCTTGCTACAATTCTAATTTCAAAAGACGTAGCCCAAGAACTATGGCATTCACATTCCAATATATCAAGTAAATCGAATCCTATCAAGACAACTCTGCAACTAGCAAGAAGATACTTGAAAATCTACCAAACCTGTGTATTGGGCCACTGCAATAATCTTCTCAAGAACAATCTATTTGCCCAAAAAAAAAGTTATGGTCCAAGTTTTTCCTTTTTGTTGTCTATTGGTAGTGGTCTACGAAGACCACCATCGTTTTTTTGTTATTTTTTGTTTTCCTTTGCTTTGCCTTCTTATCTTTTTTTTTTTTTTAAATAAATAGAATCACTCAGCCAACAATAGGCTGGTTTGGACCCTCTCATATTAAATAATATTATGAGAGAAAATCCAACAGTGGTGGATCGTTCATGTAGTTATTTATAGTTATTTAAAATGATGCAGACAATTCACCACTGTTGGATCCCTCTCATAATGTTAATTAATATGACAGGATACTAGTCCGATTTTTATGCCACCAGTTAAACAAGACTAATTAAGCGACAGTTACAACCATGACTCATCTTTAATTAAGGGATTTGAACTTAAATTTTAATTAGCTAAAAAATTATACCCAAATTCTGGGGTCATTACAATGTTAAACCTTATTCCAAACACAGGCTTAATACTAGCATAGTAGAGTTGCTTCTGTCATGTGCCGATTCAATTACTTACTTTGAAAGTGATGTGTCTCAACTGATCAGTCATGAAATTATTTCTTAATTCTGAACGCATACTTTTTCTTTGGTGGAGTCTGAGAAATCAACTCAACCATGACTTTAGAGTTAATACTGATCCTCATATATCTCTCTTTGTTTACTACCGATTGACTAGGACTTTTAAAGAACGACTCGGATAGCCAATCAGGTTTAGTGACAAAATTTACCCGGCCCTTTCCTCCTTGTCTCTCAGACAATGAACTAATTTGTCCCCCTTCTCATGGTCGAGAAGTTTTCACGATTTGACAGGTCAATCTCGTAATTCGCACTTGGCTTTTGGAAATGAAATTATTACTTTTTCTTTTGGACAAAATGGAATTAATTGATAGGGAAGAAAGTCATGAATGGCTGCTCAAGTTAGTTTCTGTCCAAATACTTGCATTAATTATTTCATAACTAGAGAATCACAACTTGCAAAGCAAAGATACACCAAAATCGCCATATATAATACAATCATAGTGGTCTGAACCAAATTCTGCAGAGACTACAAGAAAGATGCATGAAGTTGATTATTAGGTGGATTCTCATTTTATGAAATATGTTAAAACCTATTTCTAGACACAGGCTTAATACTTAGCTCAAAAGAGATCCTTCTCTTATGTACCAATTCAACCTTGTGGTTTGTTTGTTATCGATACTGCTGCATTTTCTTCTACTATCAGTAATGAGATTTTTTCTTAATTGTTGACTAAAATTTTAAGTGCATAATTTTCTTGGGTGAACTGAAAGGAGTCTTACATATCAAATCAACCATGACTTTAAAGTATATCCTCATCCTCTTAGAGCTTTCATAGTTTACTTTCGATTGATTTAGACTTTTCAAGTAACGACTGAGGTGGCCAACCAAGAATAGGGATATAGTAATTCTATTCTCCTTATATGTGAACAAGATTTGCCCTCCCCTCCTTATCTGTGGGACAATGAAAGTTAGATATTGTTAATGACCTATTATGACAATGGTCCGACATGGATAACTCAGGGTATTTAAGACCAATATATAATATTTTGAGCTACTCCTCCTAATACCAATTAATTTTAGTTTGACATTGTAATTTTTAACATGATATTGGATCTTGGTCCAATCTTATTCATCCACGTGTTCGAATATACACTCATGGGCTAAGAACAAATAAGAATGGCTCATTACATGGTTCAACAAGCTATTCCCTGGTCAGGGTCACCATCGATAATCCACGTTAGGCTTTTGGAAATGGAATTGATAGAGAAGAAAGTCATGAATGGCTGCTGAAGTCAAGTTTCTGTTGCTATCTTGCATTATTTCATAACTAGAGAATCACAAATTGCAAAGCCATGGTAAACCAAATCGCCATAACATAATTTTACCATATGTATCCGGAAATGATCGAGTATGCTACTGAGTTCAATAGCAGCAGCCTGCTAGCTAGCTATTATGCCTAAAGGCAGATATGTGTAGTGTCTAAAATTCTGATATTGCTATGTGGAAATTTTAGATGTTACTCAGATTAGAATTAGGCATTAATAGCAGTTTCCTTTTAAATTCAAGTTAAAATCTTGATGAGGCTGTGTATCACTTATAGAACTTGAACGATGAAGAAAATTAGAAATTAAAAATTGAAGATATGAGATTACTAAATGCTGTTCAACATCCTAAAATTGTCAGTCTAATCATGAAAATACCTCACCTGCCGGGAGAATAGTCTTGTGTGCTCTTGATAAGAAGAATTAAGTTGATATTTTCAACAATTTTAATATTACAAGATTGTCTTTTTATTATTATAGTATATTATTATTATTATTATCATTATCATCATCATCATCATCATCATCATCATCATCATCATTATATTGGTATTATTATTATTATTATTATTTTATTATTATTATTATTATTATTATTATTATTATTATTATCATCATTATTATTATTTTAATCAATATTTTTTTATTAATGTGTTTTTATTTATTATTATTATTATTATTATTATTATTACTTTTATTATTTTAATAATAATAATAATTATTATTATTATTATTTTTATTTTTATTATTATTATTATAATAATAATAAATAAATAAAAATACATTAATAGAACCTTATGCAATCCCAAAGCAAAGTGCAACATTTTACCATAAACTTTCAAAGGGTTAGCTTAATCGATCATAAAAATTTAATTCACCACGCAAACAACATGTTTGGTCCCAACTTAGTTCACAACTTTTCAGAAGCCTTAGGCCGAAAACAAATATGTGCATCAACGTCAACCGAAGACATGCAAAGAAATGCCATAAAACCAATGCGCAAATTAATCCAAGTACATGTGAGAAGAATTCGAAAGCGCAAAGGTGAACGCTAAAAGCTAAATATCTTTAAAAACAAATCCGTGACATTAAATATTGATTTCAAATGTGGTAATTTATTCAGATTAAAAATAAACAATAATTAACAATAAACTTATTTTTCCTTATGCTTAAAACCTTCAATTCATAGCAACATAATTCAGAAAAAGTCTGTGAAAAGGGACAATGATCCAACCTACACCATAAAATATAGTCAAACCTAGGTTTTTGTACATGAATTTATAAGATACAAAAAAATACATGCTAAAAGTATGAGTTCCTAAATAAACAAGATTTTCTAACGGTAACAAATAAAATTACAGAAGACATATTCTGAAAATTTAGCTTTACATTCAAACATAGGTTTTCTCATGCCCAAAATAATAAATTTCTGCAATAAACTTTCTAGAAATATGGGTTTACATTAAATCAAACTTTTTTTATGCTAAAGAACATAAATTACAGCATGTCGAAACATATGTTTATATTTAATATAAATGTTCCCATATTTAAAATAATAAAATACAACAAAATAAATTTTTGAAAAATAAGTTTACAAAGGGAAAAATTATCCTACTTACCCTCTATTCACAATAGCAAAACAAAGTCCTGGACTTGAGTCTCTAAGCTTGAAACAAGCAAGTTACAATCCTAGTTTCAAAAGATGTAGCCCAAGAACAATAGCATTCACAATTCCAATATATCAATCAAATCGAATCCTACAAAAGACACCTCTGCAACTAGCAAGAAGATACCAGAAAATCCACCAAACATGTGTATTGGCCCACTGCAATAATCTTCCCAAGAACTATCTATTTGCCAAAAAAGAGTTGCGGGCGAGGTTTTTCTTTTTTCTTGTCTATTGGTAGTGGTCTATGAAGGCCATCATCTTTTTTTTTTTTTTTGTGTTTTTTTCCTTTCCGTTGCCTTCTTATCTTCTTCTTTTTTCTTGTTCTTTTTTTTTTTTTCAAAGAATCATTTAGCCAACAATAGGATAGATTTTAGGCCACCACTTAAACCAACTAGGTGGCAGTTACAACCATGACTCATCTAGCCGAAAAATTATACCCAAATTCTGGGGTCGTTACAATGTTAAAACTTATTTCAGGCTTAATACTAGCAGAGTTCCTTCTCTTATGTAGCGATTCAACCTTATGGCTTGTTTATTCACAATCCAGTTACATGCTTTGAAAGTGATGTGTTTCAACTGATCAATCATGAAATTATTTCTTAATTCTGAACGCATACTTTTCTTCGGTGAAGTCTGAGAAATCAAAATCAACCATGACTTTAGAGTTAATTCTCATCTTCATCCTCATATATAGATGTTTCTTAGTTTACTCTCGATTGACTTGAACTTTTTAAAGAACGACTCGAATGGCCAATCAAGAGTAGGGACAGAATTCACCCAGCCCTTTCCTCCTTATCTCTCAGACAATGAACTAATTTGTCCACCTTCTCATGGTTGAGAAGTTTTCACGGTTTGACAGGTCAATCACGTAATCCGCATTTGGCGTTTGGAAATGGAATTAGTTGATAAAGAAGAAAGTCATGAATGGCTGCTCAAGTTTGTTTCTGTCCAAATACTTGCATTAATTATTTCATAACTAGAGAAACACAACTTGCAAAGCAAAGATAAACCAAAATCGCCATATATAATACAATCATAGTGGCTTGAACCAAATTCTGCAGAGACTACAAGAAAGATGCATGAAGTTGATTATTAGGTAGAATATTCTCACTTTATGAAATATGTTAAAACCTATTTCCAGACATAGGCTTAATACTAGCTCAAAAGAGTTCCTTCTCTTATGTACCAATTCAACCTTGTGGTTTGTTTGTTATCGATACTGCTGCATTTCTTCCACTATCAGTAATGAGATTTTTTCTTAATTGTTGACTAAAATTCTAAGTGCATAATTTTCTTGGGTGAACTGAAAGGAGTTTGAGATATCAAATCACCCATGACTTTAGAGTCTATCCTGCATCCACTTAAATATTTCATAGTTTATTCTCGATTGACTTAGACTTTTCAAAGAACGACTGAGATGGTCAATCAAGAGAAGGGATGTAGTTACCCTATCTTATCTGTGAACAAGATTTGCCCTCCCCTCCTTATCTATGGGACAATGGGAGTTAGATATTGTTAATGACCTATTACGACAATGGTCTGACATGGATAACTCAGGGTATTTAAGACCAATATATAATATTTTGAGCTACTCCTCTTGACGAGGGGGATCCCAAGCTGAAGTAAGATGCCCACGCCGAGCTGAGGCGGGCTAATCCGAGCCAAGCCGAACATATTCAGCTAATGCCCAACCTGGATGCTGATCCAACTTCACCCCGACCTCGGAAAACCCCGACCTCAGTGGCAGCTGCCCTGATGGGACATAAAATCTTGATGGGACATAAAGCTGCACCGCATTAAATACTGTCAGGTCCGAATTTAGTATAAATAGAGCACCTCCCCTTCATTTCAGAGGTAACTCATCATTAAATACTCTTAGCTACCTTACCAGCTGGTGTGCTGTCACAGGCAACCAAAAATAAAACTTGTACTCCGAAAAATATATGTAGTAGTGTGAGTAAGGATCGTTCCCACAGAGAGTACCTAACCTAATTTTATGTTACGTAAACAAGCTTGGGGGGGGGGAGGGTTTGCGTATATAAAGAAAACTTAAGAAAAATTACTGAAATTAAAAAGATATCGAATTTAATCAAGAAGACGAACCTTGGTCTAAGTCAACATCCACCATTAGAATCTTATAGCTGATCATTGATGCAAGTATATTTCAATTCAAACTTTAAATATTCACCGTTGGAATTATTTTTCTATCCCTCTTTAGTCGTAGTTAATTAGAATACATGCGACCTAATTAACCCTAACCACTAAACAACCTCAGACACGCGCTAAAGGTTTAATCTAGTAGCAGTCTTAAGAATTAGAGAGATCGATGAAGCTAAACAACACAAGCACACGCGATTGCATTTAATTTAGTTGAACGTTCTTCCTAAAATCTAATAATCTCTGACGCAGCAAATTATTAAATCTTAGTTGCTTCACAAATTAGAGGGATCAAACAATTACGGATTTGATATCTAACTTAGCAATAGATTATAACGAATAATAAACTAGTTGGCCACCCTATCAATTAAACGAAAGAATCAAATAAATAAAATAGACGAACATTCAATACTTAAAGTATAAATTGAACAGAAAAAACTAATTAGATCTCACAGTTTTCTTGATTCTGAGGCCTCAATTTCCTTCGACCAAGAATAAAAGTTTAGCCACGCAGAGCCATAAAGAAATTTCGAAGGAGGAAAGGGGAGAGAAAAAGAGGTAGTCAAAATCTTATGATTTCTCCCCTTATTTATAGTTTGTGAAGCCTACCAAATCCCATAAGATAATGGAATCCTAATTTAAATAGAATAAGAAAATATTAAAGGTGAAGTAAACTCCTAATATAACTAGGAAAGCCTAAAACAACTAGAAAAAGTCCTAATACAATTAGGATAGCTAAAATAGTTGGAATTTTCGTGCACCACATCCTCCACCATGAACTAGAAGCTTCTAGATAAAGAACATTCTAGAACATTAAACAGCACAGGTGCAGTAACTTCATGTCCAATTTCGACCTTGATTAAGCCTTTATTTCTCAAAACTCAAAACATGAAAGTTGTATATCTTCTTCTTGGATTTCCAGAACATCTTGAATCGCCTCAATCGGAGTTCGGATGCGAGAGTTATGCCCAAAAAACGTAACAGTATTGGAGCTGTCCAGAATTGCGCGATTTAACTTCGTTTTGCACTTAATACCTCTATTTACATCATAAATCAAAATATAAAAATAATGAGTGTATTTAGGCATCAAATAGGTGTAAAAGATTAAACATTAATGGAGAGAAATATGACATTTTGCATTCTTATCAAATTCCCCCACACTTAACCTTTGCTCGTCCTCGGGCAAAACTCAAAATTTCAAAAATACCAAAGTTGCAATGCCATCAACAAAGAACAACCAAGCTCTTCAAAACTCATAAAACATCATGAACAAACATTCTTAACTAACTTATAATTCCTTAGTAAGCATTCTCACTCGAAGATGGAGTAACAAAATACGTAGACCCTCACAGAGATAAACGCTCGACTCTCATGTGTTTGAAGGGTATGTGTTTCGCTCAAATTCATTCCAATAAAAATGATCTACCATAGGCTTGCATATCTTCTCATTCTCCACCACTAAGATCACATGCATAACACAAATCATAAGGACTTTCAAGGGTTGTAACGGGGCATAAGGACAAAGGTAGGAAATATTTGGGAATGTAGCTCAAAAGCCATCAAAACTAGCGGAGCAAAAAAAAAAGAAATCAACTCAAGCTCGAATATGTAAAACATGTCAAAACCAATCACTTCATTCAATAGCTTCCATCTTTATATATATCATGTATTAACAGAACCCTTTCTTGAAATTTTTAGGAGGAATTATGAACATGGATAGTTTAAAAGAAATTTCCTCCATCATTCCCTTTCTTCTTTGTCTTTTTTTCTTATTCTTTCTTATTTTTTGTTTTTTTGTTTTTTTTTCTTCCTTTTTTTCTTTTTTTTTTCACCAAAATTATATCACAATGGAACTCACAAATTGAGAATGAAAATATGTTTCATTTCACCAGTCATAGCTTTACCACAAATCCAGACACCCCCACACTTATTTCTTGCACACCCATACATATCATAACATTGAACAATGCTCCACTAGTCCTAAGGCTTGGGTAAAGACATTGTTTTTCGGGTTTAAAGCTTATAACGTAGGTTCACAATAAACAAGGTCAATAAAGCTCAAAGGGGTCTAACAAAGGGGAAAATTAAATACAAGGTAGGCTATTTGGCTTATGTAGCTAAATCAAAGAAGGCCTTAATCATGTTCATGCATGCATGCGTCAATGTGACCTCGAAGAAAATCAAGACAAGTTCTAGATAAACAAATCCATGGAAGAATATCTCTCATAAAAAAAAATGAGACTGATTATGGATGTGTCAGTCTAAAGGTTCAAAATCTCACCAGCTTTTCTCTACGTAATTCAGTCATTACCATGTTCGAGGAAAATAACTAAACTAATTAATTCTAAGTGGAAAGAATACCTATTCAATCAAGTTCTGAATCTTTTAAGCTTAATTGCACCTTGCTCATGCCATGCACAAAAACATTGTAAACCACAATTTTTTTTTTAAAACACAAATTAAAACTTTTTTTTAAAAAAAAACACAAATTAAAACACAACCTAAATCCCCTCCCCCATACTTAAAACTTTCATTGTCCTCAATGAGTAAAAATAAACTGTCAAATTTATGCAAAGATGAGTAGAGACATGAAAATAAGTGAAGTAAAAGAAATAGAGTCTGTAGGAAGACATACCTGAAGCACTTGTCAGAGAGAAGAAAAGTAATGCTTTAAATCTGTAACTATTTAGTGAAGCCCCAAGAAAACAAGAAAAAGCAAAATAATAGGAAACAAAGGCTTTTTTATATTTTGTTTTTTATTTTTATTTTTCATTTTTATATTTTTATATTTTTTTGTTGGCCGACCCTATTTACATCCCCATACAAAGGCTCCAAACTCTGGGAGGCACTGAAGCCGACTCTGTGAAACAATAAAAATATCAAACTAACTAATATCTAAAAACGTTAAAATACCTGGATCTATTTAACGTCAGCCAGTAAGACAAACTACTCTTGGGTTGCCTCCCAAGCAGCGCATTTGTTTACTGTCGTTGGCTCGACTCAATACTTCTGTTTTCAATCAGGATTATCAATGTCCAATTCTACCACATTCTCCTCTTGGAAAGGCTTCAAATCTGGAATAAGTTCTTGTGGAAAAATATTCAATGCTGCAATAGTGTCCTGCAAATCAGTACTGAAGGCTAACTCCTCATACCCTTTCTCAAGTTGCTTACTAATGACAACTTTCAATCCACTTTTTTCATTGAATTCTGTTACTTCCTGTGCTAAATAATCAATCACATTAATAGAATAAACATGATTATCATCACTAATATTTTCATTACCAGGATTATCATTACCAATATTATTTTTACCAGGATATTGCATGGCATCATAAATATTAAACTTAATAATTTCACCATCAAATTCCATGGTAAGTGTGCCACTATGAACATCTATCTTAGTCTTGGATGTTTTTAAAAATGGTCTTCCTAACAAAATAGGAGTATTTTGATCACCACCCTCCATATCAAGCACATAGAAATCAACAGGAAAAACCAAATTATTAACTTGCACAAGAACATCCTCAACTACACCCTTAGGATAGGCATTAGATCTATCAGCTAATTGAATCACAACACCAGTTTTATTCAAAGGTCCAAGTTTTGAAGAAGCATATATAGAATATGGCATGACATTAATAGAAGCTCCTAAATCTAACATGGCCTTCTCAAATCTAGTGTTACCTATCGTACAAGGGATAGTAAACATACCTGGATTCTGACACTTGGTATGGAGTTTTCTTTGAATAACTGCAGAAACATTCTCCCCTACTCTCACCTTTTCACATCCTTTAAGTTTTTGTTTCCTCTTAATTGTACACAACTCTTTCAAGAATTTGGCATAACGAGGTACTTGTTTAATAGCATCTAAAAGTGGCATATTTACCTCGCATCTATGAAAAGTCTCATATAAATCTATATTTTGCTTATCTTTTCGAGATTCTGCTAAAGCTTGAGGAAAAGGAGGTACTGGTTTATAATCAGAAAGAGGTGAAAACTTACGAGTAGGTACTTCATTGTCATTGGGAAAGTCACTGCTTGTAATGACAGTCTTCTCTTTTTCTTGCTTCGATGATGTAGGATCTGCCTTTCCTGAAATCTCCAGCTCTTTACTACTTTTCAAAACGATCGCACTTACATTTTCTCTTGGATTTACTACCGTTTGAGAGGGTAATTTCCCCGAACTCTGGGCCTCTAGCCGACTAATCGTAGTTGCCATCTGCCCCACCTGCTTGTCCAAATTTTGGATACTGACCCTCGCCTCTTGTTGAAATTGCTTCGTCTCCTGTTGAAATTGCAAAGTATTAGTAGCAAGAGACTTAACGATATCTTCCAAAGACATACCTGAATTAGAAGTTTGGCCCGATTGTTTATATTGCTGATAACTTGGGCGATTCTGAGTCGTGGGCTGATTTGCTTGTGGATTCCCATAGCTAAGATTGGGATGATCCCTCCATCTTGGATTATACGTGTTCAAAAAGGGATCATACTTCATTTGTGGTTGTCCAGGAAAACCACCTACTGCATTCACTTGTTCAACGGGCTCATCTTAAAGAGTTGGGCACATGTCAGTTGGGTGCCCCACTACTGAACAAATCCCACAAACCTTCGCCTTTTGCATATTACCTACAGCCATTTGACGTACAAGAGAAGTTAGACTCGAAATCTGTTCTTCAAGGGAAGAAATATTTACCTCATTAACACGCTTAGACGGAGAGTCCAGCCTAGTGCCAAATTGTTGAGAATTGGCCGCCATATTTGCAATCAAATTCTTCGCGGCCTCTGGAGTTTTATCCACCAAAGCTCCTCCACTCGCGGCATCAATCATGCTCCTATCAGTGGGTAGAAGGCCCTCATAGAAATACTGGATAAGTAGCTGCTAACTAATCTGATGATGGGGGCAGCTCGCACATAGTCTTTTGAAACGTTCCCAATATTCGTGTAGGGATTCCCCACTATGTTGTCTTATACCACAAATTTCTTTCCGAATGTTTGCTGCCCTTGAAGCTGGGAAATATTTCTCCAAAAACAACCTCTTCATCTCGTTCCATGTGGTAATACTTCTGGAGGGTAGATAGTAGAGCCAATCCTTAGCCGAATCTTTCAAAGAAAACAGAAAAGCCCTTAATTTAATCTGCTCGTCAGTCACCCCCATGGGTTTCATACTCGTGCATACCACATGAAGCTTCATTAGATGCTTATGAGGATCTTCACCTGCAAGGCCATAAAAAGTGAGCAAAAGATGTATTAGGCCAGACTTTAATTCAAAAGTAACATTAGCATCTATAGTAGGAAAAGTTGTTCATAAGGGTTGTTGATATAAATTAGGGGCGGGAAGCTCCTTCAAAGTTTGATTTCCAGCCATGACTTCATCCTCTTTAGAATCAGAATCACTAGCAAATAGGAAGTCAACAACTAGTTCGTTCTCTTCAAAATTTCTTCGAGCTTCTTTCCTTAACCTGCGCGCAGTTTTTTCTATTTCTGGATCGTTTTGCAAATTACCTTGATTAGTAGATCGAGTGACAATCATAAAATCAAGAAAGCGCTAATAAACCACGAGAAATAAAGCAGGAAAAAGAAATCTAGAGTAATAAGAAAAATTAAAAATTTATGCAAAAACAAAAAAAATGCCTAAAAACCCTAGTAAATGATAGAATTTAGCGTCGAGAGGATGGGGCTCGTAAGTCTTAAAGACTACGAGTCTTGCTTAGAACGTCGTTTCCCTTCAGAAAAGTAAATTTTCGAGACTTAATTCTACCAAAATTTTGAAAACTGCTAAAATTGTAACGATAAAAAAATGTTATTTATTTATTTATTATTATTATTATTATTATTATTATTATTATTATTATATATTTTTTTTTACAGATTTCAAGAATGAAATAAAAACCACAACAAACACAAAAATAAACTAGAATAACTCCCCAGCAACGGTGCCAAAATTTGGTGTACTGTCGCAGGCAACCAAAAATAAAACCTGTATTCCGAAAAATATATGTAGTAGTGTGAGTAAGGATCGTTCCTACAGAGAGTACCTAACCTAATTTTATGTTACGTAAACAAGCTTGGGGGGGGGGGGGGGAGGGGTTTGCGTATATAAAGAAAACTTAAGAAAAATTACTGAAATTAAAAAGATATCGAATTTAATCAAGAAGACGAACCTTGGTCTAAGTCAACATCCACCATCAGAATCTTGTAGCTGATCATTGATGCAAGTATATTTCAATTCAAACTTTAAATATTCACTGTTGGAATTATTTTCCTATCCCTCCTTAGTCGTAGTTAATTAGAATACACGCGACCTAATTAACCCTAACCACTAGACAACCTCAGACATGCGCTAAAGGTTTAATCTAGTAGCAGTCTTAAGAATTAGAGAGATCGATGAAGCTAAACAACACAAGCACACGCGGTTGCATTTAATTTAGTTGAATGTTCTTCCTAAAATCTAATAATCTTTGACGCAGCAAATTATTAAATCTTAGTTGCTTCGCAAATTAGAGGGATCAAACAATTACGGATTTGATATCTAACTTAGTAATAGATTATAACGAATAATAAACTGGTTGGCCACCCTAGCAATTAAATGAAAGAATCATATAAATAAAACAGAAGAACATTCAATACTTAAAGTATAAATTGAACAGTAAAAACTAATTAGATCTCACAGTTTTCTTGATTCCGAGACTTCAATTTCCTTCGACCAAGAATAAATGTTTAGTCACGCAGAGCCATAAAGAAATTTCGAAGGAGAAAATGGGAGAGAAAAAGAGGTAGTCGAAATCTTATGATTTCTCCCCTTATTTATAGTTTGTGAAGCCTACCAAATTCCATAAAATAATGGAATCCTAATCTAAATAGAATAAGAAAATATTAAAGGTGAAGTAAACTCCTAATATAACTAGGAAAGCCTAAAACAACTAGAAAAAGTCCTAATACAATTAGGATAGCTAAAATAGTTGGAATTTTCGTGCACTACATCCTCCACCATGAACTAGAAGCTTCTAGATAAAGAACATTCGAGAACATTAAACAGCACAGGTACAACAACTTCATGTCCGATTTCGACCTTGATGCAGCGTTTATTTCTCAAAACTCAAGACATGAAAGTTGTAGATCTTCTTCTTGGCTTTCCAGAACATCTTGAATCAATTGGAGTTCGGATGAGAGAGTTATGCCCAAAAAATGTATTAATATCGGAGCTATCCAGAATTGCGCGATTTAAGTTCGTTTTACACTTAACGCCTTTATTTATATCATAAATCAAAATATAAAAATAATGAGTGTATTTAGGCATCAAATAGGTGTAAAAGATTAAACATTAATGGAGAGAAATATGACATTTTGCATTCTTATCACCAGCTCGGATATACTAATCATTCGCATGCCCGAGGGAAAAATCCGGGTCATCACCCCGTCTTTTCGTTCATTTTCCTTGTGCAGGTCAGGTAGCCGACCTGAAAAGTTTAATTTGGAGGCCAACCTGAAAGTTTAGCTTGGCAAGCGTAGTCGACCAACTCAACTGTGTGGAATCCGACCTCGACAGTTTAGCGCCGTCTGTGGGAACGAGTTCTTTCTACCACTCTCCTTCACCACTCATTGCGAAACCATTATGGTACAAACAAGAAGCTACATTGCACCGGTAGAGGATTCGCCCAACCCAGATGGGGACCTCGAAACCACGCAAGTGCCTAGTCAAAACCCAATCCCAGCCGACGTTAAGACGAGCCAACGTATGCACTTAGCCACTCAAGCCAACCACACGGCAGATAGAGACCTCAACTCCAGCCTGTCACCGGAGATAAGGATGATGCTAAGGATGTTTGAGGAACTTAAGGAGCAGGTAGCCCGGCTAGCTGAGGGCCCCTTGGCTCCGCAAGAAGCTACGCCGCGGCCCTCCCGTCCACAGTTCCGCATCCTAGACCCAAGGCCAAAACAGGCGCAGGACGAAGAGGGCTTCCTAGTGCCGATGGCGAGACCCGACGAGATGAGAGGTAAAAAGGCGGCTCAAGCTGACCCCGAGCAGGCCAAGACCGCGGCCGCCATAGCCAAGGTCATCAACCAGCTCGGCGTAAGCCCACTTTCACCTGAGGTACTAGCCACGCCACTACCCACCGGCAACCGGATGCCCAACCTGGCCGTCTATAATGGAGATGGAGACCCAACCAGCCACCTGCTCAACTTTGATCACCACATGACTCTGCATGACATGTCCGACCTCATGAAGACAAAGACATTCCTGACCACCCTGGTTGGCAATACCCTGGATTGGTTCCAAAAACTTCGTCCTGGTTCAATTGCAAGTTTTCATCAGCTGGCTAAGGCTTTCCTGTCCCGTTTCGCGGGGAGTTGGCGCGCCACCCGCCACACGTCTATGTTGCTGCTGGTAAAGCAACATAGAGGGAAAAGTTTAAGGGCTTACACGGCCAAATTCAAGGAAGAATCCCTCCGAATCCCTAACCTGGAGGACTCCATAGCGTTGATAGCTTACCAGAGCGGGCTCAGGTCAGGCCCCCTTACATCCTCATTGGCTATCGACCCCGTGGATACTGTATCCGAGCTGATGGTACGAGCAGAAAAGTACATATACTCAGAAGAAATCCATCAGGCAAAGAGGGACGATGACAAGGAGAAGGAAGCCAGTAGGAAGGGAGAAACCTCCCAAGCCCAACCTGGGGGTAAAGTCCAAAACGACCGAGGTAAGTAGCCCCAACAGCCAAAGCAGAACCCTTAGTTCACTATGTTCACTCCCCTTAACACCACAAGGGAGCAGATCCTGATGGAGATCCAGCACCAGAACCACCTGCCTCCAACTCCAAGGATGAAAGGCCAACCCGAGAAGCGCAATAGAATCAAGTATTGTCGCTACCATATGGACTACGGCCATACCACTGAAGAGTGAAAAGACTTGAAACAGGATATCGAGGCACTAATAGCCCGAGGTCACCTCTGAAGGTACGTAGATCCGCAGCTGACCCGGAATCACGATCAGAGAGATAGAGAGAGGAGTCTGCCCAGGCGCCAGGCTGGGGGTGGACGTTTGGTTGTGATTGAGACCATTGCAGGAGGTTTGGCGTCGAGTGGAGAGACCTCGGCAAGCAGGAAAGGTTATGTTCGGGCTGGGAGGAAGTATGGACAGGCGCGAGGTCCAGCCCCTGGGATGAAGGAGCTCACCTTTTCCTCAGAAGACTTGGAGGGTGTGATATTGCCCCATGACGACCCACTAGTGATCAGCGCTGAAATAGCCAACTTCACCTTGAAGAGGCTGATGATGGACACCGGGAGCTCGGCAGAAGTCTTATTCCTCAGCGATTTTGAGCAAATGGGGTTGGACAGGAGCCGACTCAGGCCATTGAGGGGCACTTTAGCTGGTTTCACCGGGCAAGCCCACCAAGCCGAAGGGGTCATTAACCTTCCGCTGAAGTTAGAAGACGGAGATAAGCGGGTTTTGATGCAAGCCAACTTCATTGTGATGGATTGCAACTCCACTTACAATGGGATCTTAGGTCGGGTGGCACTCAACCATTTCAGGGCCGTCCCTTCAACTTACCACCAGGCCCTAAAATTCCCGACCCCGGTCGGTACAGCCACTATCTGCGGAGCCCAGCTCTGAGCCCGGGAGTGTTATGAAAACTCCCTCTGACCCAAATATCAGGTTGGCTGGGAACTAGATTTGCCCGAGGAGAAGAGGGATGCTAAGAGAGGTAGCCCGGCTGAAGACCTTCAGGAGATGGAACTCTCCGATGAAACAAAGAGAGCAAAAATCAGAAGTGAACTCTCTGCCGACCTCAAGAAAGGTATAAGCCAATTTCTCCTGAAAAATGAGCACATATTTGCATGGTCTACCTCTGACATGACAGGTATTGACCCGGGAGTGATTAAGCATCACCTGAATGCCGACCCGAATCACTATCCGGTGAAGCAGAAGCGCAGACACTTCTATTATGATAAGCAACAAATCATAGCAGAAGAGGTGGATAAATTGGTAGACGCCGGCCACATAAAGGAAATCCAGTACCCAACCTGGTTATCCAACGTGGTGCTGGTAACCAAGTCCTCAGGAGGATGGAGATTGTGTATTGATTTTACCGACCTCAATAAATCCTGCCCCAAGGACTGCTTTCCCTTACCTCGAATTGATCAGATGGTGGATGCCACTTCCGGGTTCGAGCTACTTTCTTTCATGGATGCCTTCAAAGACTACAACCAAATCAAGATGGCTCCCAGAGACAAAGAGAAAACTGCCTTAACTACCGATAAAAGTCTCTACTACTATGAGGTCATGCCTTTTGGCCTCAAGAATGCTAGAGCTACCTACACTCAGATGGTGAACAAGGTTTTTAAAAATCAGATTGGCCGAAATATGGAGATCTATATAAATGACATGTTGTTCAAGAAGGAGGGCGGAAGATCATGTAGCCGACCTGGCTGAAGCCTTCGCCGTAATGGAGCACTTTGGGATAAAACTGAACCCGAAAAAGTGCGCATTCGGCGTCAAGGCAGGAAAGTTTCTAGGCTTCATGGTCACAGCCCGTGGAATAGAAGCCAATTCGGAGAAGGTTCAGGCAATACTTGACTTGGCACCGCTGACCTGTGTGAAAGACGTCCAAGTGTTGGCAGGCAAGGTCGCGGCACTAAGCAGATTCATGTCCAGGTCAGCTGACAAGTATGCTCCTCTGTTCAAAATATTGAGGAATCCTAAGAACTTTGAATAGACTACGGAATGCCAAAACGTCTTCCAAGAGCTGAAAAGGTATCTAGCTTCGCCACCCCTGCTATCCTGACCTGAGGTGGGGGAGGAACTAGTACTATACCTAGCATGCTCGGGGACAACAGTGGTAGCGACACTAGTCTGAGAAGAAGGGAAGGAACAGAAGCCGGTCTATTATGTCAGCAAAACCTTGCAAGGGGCCGAGATGAGGTACTCCTCCTTGGAAAAACTCGCCCTCGCTCTTATCACGGTGGCAAGGAAGCTGAAGCCATACTTTGATGCTCATCCAATTAAGGTCATGACAGATGCCCCACTCAAGTCCATCGTGCACAAGCCGGAGGCGTCGGGCAGGCTGCTGAAATGGGTAGTTGAGCTGAGTCAATTTGACATCACCTACCAGCCCGGAACAGCCATCAAAGCCCAAGCCATTGCGGACTTTGTGGTGGAATGCACTGGCCGAGCTGATTATGACCCAGAGGACGTGTAGAAGGTCCATGCGGATGGGGCCTCAAGGAAGTCTGGGAGCGGAGCTGGGGTGGTCATCCTTGACCCAACCTGGCATGAGCACCAATACTCAATCAAGTTCACCTTTTCGGCGTCTAACAATGAAGCAGAGTACGAAGCGGTGATTGTGGGATTGAAAATTGTAGCTCAGCTCGGGGGCACAGACAGTCGACCTGAGCACTGACTCTCAATTGGTTTCTAGTCAGATATTGGGAGAGTTCGAAGCCAAGGACAATACTATGCTAGCCTACCTCAACAGAGTCAAGGATTTGACCTCAGGTTTCAAAAGGTTCACGATACAGCAAATTCCAAGGGAGGAGAATATGAAGGCTGACTTCCTGTCCAGGTTGGCCTTGGGTGAGAGCTGACCTACCCTGGTCCATGTGGAAGAAGTGTCCGAACCGAACATTCGGTTGGGGGTGAAAACCGTAGCCGAGCTCAATTTAAGCCCAAATTGGACCAAACCAATCGTGGATTACTTGGAGGGGGTATGACCCAAGAGGATGAAAAAGCTGCTCGAAAACTCACGAAACAGGCCTCAAGGTTTGTCATAATTGTTGGGCAACTCTACAAGAGAGCCTACACTTGGCCTCTCTTGAAATGTGTTGGACCTGAGGAGGGAAACTATGTACACCGTGAGATCCATGAAGGGGTATGTGGAAACCACTTGGGAGGCAGAGCTCTGGCTCGAAAGGCATTGAGGCAAGGCTATTTCTGGCCAACCTTAGAACAAGATGCCAAAGAGTATGTAAAAAAGTGCGACATCTGCCAATGTACAAAGGAAGCCAGCGGTAGACCTCACGGTGATGATAAGCCCTTGGCCATTCTATTAGTGGGGTCTAGATATCATCGGCCCATTGCCAACCAGTGTTGGCCAAAAGAAGTATGCTTTCGTAGCAGTAGATTACTTCACCAAATGGCCTGAGGCTGAAGGTGTTGCTAGAATAACAGAAAAATAAACTTGGAATTTTGTGTGAAAAAACATCATTTGCCGATTCGGGGTGCCAAAGGTCATCATTACTAACCACGACAAGCAATTTAACAGTGCATACTTTCGAGGCAAATGTGTTGAGATTGGGATCGACCTCAGATTCTCTTCTATTGCTCATCCTCAAAGTAATGGCCAATTTGAAAGGACTAACAAATCATTTTGCAGGGCCTGAAAACCAAGCTGGAGGAAGCAGAGGGCCAGTGGGCATCGATTCTTCCCGAGGTGTTTTGGGCTCAGCGGACTACCACCAGCTCGGCAATGGGAGAATCACCCTTCGAGCTGACCTTCGGTACTCAAGTGGTGCTACCAGTGGAGATCGGGTCTCCGACCAGTAGAACCCTCCACCATGATCCAGAAATAAACGGAGCACGGATCCGTGAAGAGCTCGACCTCGCTGAAGAGCTCCGAGCTAAAACTCAAATCAGAATGTTGGCCAGCAAAGCTGCCATGCAAAGAACCTTTGCCAAACAGGTCAAGCCTAAGCCTATTAAGGTTGGCGACCTCGTACTCAGAAAGGCCATCTTTTTGCCGCGCTCGGGTAACAATCTCTCCCCGACTTGGGAGGGACCGTATGAAATCGTAAAAGAAGTCCGACCAGGGACCCTCTACCTCCGCGACAAGAACAGGAAACTATTGAAGAATGCATGGTACTCAGAACACCTGAAGCGGTATTTTGTCTAAAGGCCCCGAGCCGAAATCTTTTGTAATGACCCCGAGTCAAAATCTCTTGTAACGGCCCCGAGCCGAAATTGTTTGTGACAGCCCCCGAGCTGAAATCTTTTGTTAAGGCCCCGAGCCAAAACATTACTTGTAATTAGCTCCCGAGCCCAAGTACTTCATATACAAATTCAATACAATGCATTTTGTAAACCAGTGCAATGCCCGACCTGGTCCCAGGCACCTAAACCAATGTAATGTCTGACCCGGGCCCAAGCACTTCAGCTACTTAGCTGTTGCCAACTCGGATTAACGCGGTGGCCACGCTTAATTACGAGATAATAATTCAAGTAAACCAGCTCGAACAAGGTTCTAGCTCGGGTATAATCAATAATAATTTGATTAGTTTTGCCAGTTTGGATTAAGGTCCAACTCGGTATAATTCGGCTTCAGGTCGGTATGTTAGTTTGGGTCCAAACTCGAACTCAACATTTATCAACATTAGTTTGACCAATTTTAAATCGGACTGAAGAGTCCAAATCGGCGACGATTATATATTTGCCCAGTTAACCAGCTCGAATTAGGATGATAATTCATTAATCGCGTCCAGCTCGGTTTCCTATATTTTAATTAAGTTTGAAAGGCCCATTAAATTGGTCCGACCCCACTTACTTAAGAAATTTGCGAAGAGAAAAGTACATTCGTACAAACTCAAATAAAACGCAAAACAGTCATTTCATTAACTTGAAAATACAAAGTTACAAGGAGCCCAACTTGGGCGAAATTACAAAAGCCCGACCTAGGCGATTACAAAGTTTACTTAGGAGCGGCGGTGGAGATGGTGGCATTGGCTTTATCCCCGACCTGGTCCATGCCCTTCTGGACAAATTCCATCACCTCCTTGGCTCGGGATGTCAGGTCGACCAGTAGCTCAGGAATCTCCCAGAATTCCTGGGGCGGAGCCTCTAAGATCTCGATGTAATCGTTCTTGGTGGCAGGAAAGAAGGTATTCGCTCTCTCCCGAGCTGCGACTTGGCCTCGGAAGTAGTATTCCAACTCGGCGTACCAGGCCATTGCCTCACCCTCCGTGGTTAGCCAGTCCACAACCTCTTGGCTGGACTTAAAGGCTTCCACTACCTTCTCCCCTCGTGGGCCGACCCGATCCAAGAGGTCCTTAAGCTTCGCCTTGGCCTCGCGCTTATCCTTCTTGAAGCACTAGACATCCACGGCCGCGGCCTCGCGCCGGGACTTCTCTGCCTCGAGCTCCTTCTTCAGGCGGACGATCTCCGTTGCATCCGCTTTTTGCCTCTGGGAAGCATATTCCCTTAGGGCCTCCAGCTCGGCTCGGGAGTCAATGAATCGTTGCTCGAGCTCGACGCAGTGAGCTTGGGCTCGGGCGAGAAAGCTAGGTGCCGTAAGGATGTGGGACTTGGCCTACATAAAAGATGACAGAATGGTCAGCCGAGCCAAAAAACTTAACCATATCAACGCAGTAAAATATGCCTTACCGTGACTATGGCCGTCCTCAGGTTGAGCGAAAGCTGCTCCGCCGGGACCGATGCCAGCTTGGGATCGTGGGCGACCTTGGCTGCCTCAATGAAATCCTTGTTGGGAGGGCTCACTTCCGTGGCCTTGCCTTTCCCAGAGTACTCGGGCCGGGACCGTTTCTTATTTTCGGGGTGAGATGTTGAGCGCTCAGGGATCGCCACGCCCGAGCTTGATCTTTTGGTCTGGGGAGACACCGACGTCCCCTTAGAAGAGACCTCAGGCCGCTGCCTCTGCTTTTGAGGGACGGAGGAACCCAAGCCGGACTGAGGAGAGACCTCGCCGCTAGCCTCATTCTTTCTCTTCATCTGGGCATACGGGAGCTTCCTCGTATCTGCCATATCTGCAAAACCAAGGAAGAGAGGTAAGAAACAACCCGAGGCAAACTGAAGGGAACGACGGTAGACAAGGAGACGGGGAGGTCGGGCGTTGATCTTGCGAACTGACCCTCTTTTGAGCTGGACCCCGCGTCCACTTCGAGCTCGGGAAGCAGGTTGAGATGATCCTTCGAGAGGTCGGGTTCCCTACTAAATAGCTTGGAATCCCAGATCCGCTCCCATTTGAGCACACTGTCAATGTTTATCAACATCCCCGACGCGGGCCTCAATACCGCGACTTCCTCGAGTTCCTCATCTGAAAGCTTGGGATCGTCATTGACATTCTTCTTCAAGCTCAGAGTCCAGTCCGATTTGCATCCCGGGTTCACAGCCGGCTCCACCCAATAATAGTCATTGTACCAACCCTTGTTGGAGGAATGCCACTTTGTGAATATGGAGTTGCCGACCCGAGCTGCGAAATGGAACCACCCTAACTGTTTCGGGTTGGGCTTGCACACAAAAAAATGTCTAAATCGGCGCAGGGTCGGCTCTACTTTTTTCTCGAGGTAGAATACATAGAATGCCACCATCACGGCCCAACTATTCAGCGACATCTGACCTGGGCTAAGCTCGAAATAGTTCAAGATATTAGTAACGATGCTGGGAAGAGGGAGCTGAATAACATTGAATGCAAGGTCATAGATGGTGAAATGGTCGGGATGAGGATAGCAAGCCGATTCACATTGACCTGGAACCTTCAGCTTGTGGTGTCGGTCCACTGACCAGTTCCTCAGCCTAGCGTTAGCCATTTGCACTGTGGAATGGCACTCACGCTTGCAACAGGCGAATAGCTGCTCGATCCTCTTCTCCCGAGCTGAAGAAGTACTGGCTGTAGCCGAACTGCGAGGTTGGACTACCCTAACCGGGACTACTTCAATCGGCTCCGCCGTAGAGACTCCAGCTAAGTACTTTTAGGGCATCTCGACCCCCTCAAACTGGTTCAGTGGCTCTTCATCTTCTCTATCTTCCAGGTCTCCCAGGTTGGCCAAAGGATCCGCCTCGGCCTCCTTTTGCGCCTGCCTGACCCCAATCACTTGGCAATCGTCATCACTCTCCCTGAGCCCAGATTGCCGAGCTGATCCATGTGAGTCACCTTGACCTCTGTCCGAGGTAGATTATCAGCTCGATGGGCTCTCGTCCCCGACGTAGGATCTCACCTCCATTATTTGGGAATCTTCCAATTCCGACCTCCCCATCCTGTCTACAAATTGAAAATATATGTACAGGAATAACTAAAGGGAGTCGGGACGTACCTACGGCTCTAGCTGGGGAAGGTGACCCGAACTAAATTGGCTCTGAGCTAATTGATCCCGAGCTGAATACCCTAAGAAGCTTTTTGCCGAGTTGAAAGTGTCCGACCACTCTTGTATCCGACCTGAAAGCTCTGAAGTTCATAAGCAAAAGTGTGAAATAAACCTCGGATAACAAGGCCCTATTTATAGGTAACTCTTGTAACCACCTCGAGAATCCCAAACGTCGCATCTTGTCATAACTGCCAGGTGACGTGTCAGCCATCTAAAGGGTATACGTCGCTGACGTGGCCATCCCCACTCTGCCGGGGTCGAGCACTTCCAGCTCGGGAACAAATCCCAAATCTAGATCTCACCCTCTCGATCTCGACTTAGGGGGAGGAAGGGATTGACGAGGGGGATCCCGAGCTGAAGTAAGATGCCCACGCCGAGCTGAGGCCGGCTAATCCGAGCCAAGCCAAACATATTCAGCTAATGCCCAACCTGGATGCTGATCTAACTTCACCCCGACCTCGGAAAACCCCGACCTCAGTGCCAGCTGCCCTGATAGGACATAAAGTCTTGATGGGACATAAAGCTACACCGCATTAAATGCTGTCAGGTCCGAATTTAGTATAAATAGAGCACATCCCCTTCATTTCAGAGGTAACTCGTCGTTAAATGCTCTCAGCTACTTTGCCAGCTCGGACATACTAATCATTCGTACTCTCGAGGGGAAAATCCGGGTCATCACCCCTCATTTTCCTTCCTTTTCCTTGTGCAAGTCAGGTAGCCGACCTGAAAAGTTCAACTCGGAGGCCAACCTGAAAGTTTAGCTTGGCAAGCGTAGCCGACCAACTCAACTGCGTGGAATCCGACCTCGACATCTCTTAATACCAATTGACTTTAGTTTGACCCATAATTTTTAATATGATATTAGATCTTGGTCCAATCTGATTCATCCACGTGTTTGAATATACACTTATGGGCTAAGAACAAATAAGAATGGCTCATTACATGGTTCAACAAGCTATTCCTTGGTCAGGGTCACCATTGATAATCCGCGTTAGGCTTTTGGAAATGGAATTGATAGAGAAGAAAGTCATGAATGGCAGCTGAAGTCAAGTTTCTGTTGCTATCTTGCATTATTTCATAACTAGAGAATCACAAATTGCGAAGCCATGGTAAACCAAATTGCCATAACATAATGTTACCATATGTATTTGGAAATGATCGAGTATGCTACTAAGTTCAATAGCAGCAGCCTGCTAGCTAGCTATTATGCCTAGAGGCAGATATGTGTAGTGTCTAAAATTCTGATATTGCCATGTGGAAATTTTAGATGTTACTCAGATTAGAATTAGGCATTAATAGCAGTTTCCTTTTAAATTCAAGTCAAAATCTTGATGAGGCTATGTATCACTTATAGAACTTGAACGATGAAGAAATTTAGAAATTAAAAATTGAAGATATGACATTACTAAATGATGTTGAACATCCTAAAATTGTTAGTCTAATCATGAAAATACCTTACCTGCTGAGAGAATAGTCTTGTGTGCTGTTGATAAGAAGAATTAAGTTGATATTTTTAACATTTTCAACAGTTGATATTAGCTCTTCTACAAAGATAACTATAATTTATTATGTGTCTGCTCCGAGATGTCAGATGAACAAAACAAAGGGATTAACAAGTCTTATGTGATGAGTATATTAGTTAAATACAACATTTGAAACCATTAATCTGAATACAAAAGTTCCCATTTCTCCTAAGCTTTAGGACAGAAGAAAACTCTAATGCTTTTAGTCTCATTCGGAAATGGTTTCAAGCTCATTGTAGAATTTACTTCTTGATGCATTTGCATTTGCTGCTGATGATTTCGTCGAAGCGAACGGATTTGGTGGCATTATGGGAATGTCATGTCCTTCTATCATTTGAATCACTACTTTCATGGAAGGTCGATCAACTGGATACCATTGAATACACCAAAGTCCCACAACCGTTAATTTCTTAAATATATTATTATCCTCTTCTTTGTCAATTTGGATTGCTATTTCTTCACCTTTCTCTAACTGATTGTACATCCATTCCGGAAAGTATACTTCACTGTTGTCCTTTGCTACAGCATAAAAATTCTTCCTCCCTCCAACCATATCAAGCAGCAACATGCCAAAGCTATAAATATCTGCTTTGTATGATCCATTTCCATAGTTCCTGGAGAACACTTCTGGTGCAATGTAACCTATTGTCCCTCGAGCAGCAGTCATGGAAACTATACTTTGTTCCTTTGAGCACAACTTAGCCAGACCAAAATTAGCAACTTTTGGATTGAAATTATGGTCAAGCAAGATATTGTGAGACTTAATATCAAAGTGAAGGATTTGTTGGCTACAACCTTGGTGAAGATAATCGAGGCCTTTGGCTATGCCAATAGCAATTTGCTGCAGTTTCTCCCAACCTAGTGAACGACTTTGATTTCCCGATGATATAAATTTTTCCAGTGACTCATTTGGTAGGAACTCATAGACAAGACCTCGTCTACATCCGTCAGCATAATATCCAACTAATCGAACCACATTAACATGGTGTATTCGGCCTATTGTACCCACTTCATTGATGAACTCTTCACCATTTCCTTTGAAATTATCGAGTACCTTAACAGCAACAAGAATGTCATTGGGAAGCTTCCCCTTATACACTGTTCCATAACCTCCTTGGCCCAGTTTTTCCTTAAAATGATCTGTGATTTTCTTTATATCTGCATAAGTATATCTTGTTGGCCGAAGAGCTTTATAATCCTCTAAAAATTGTTCAATTCTTTTCTCATCCTCTTTCATCTTCTTGAAGCTGTAAATGCAGTAAAGCGCAAAAATGACTAGCGCCAGTATAGACAGACCTATTACTACTCCTGCAGTTTATACCATACTGAATTAGAATAGATACATCTGCAACTATAGAAAATGCAATAGTGATAGTTAACATTACCTTTAACAATCTTTTGTTAGAACATAATTAATATATTCATATAAACCATACACTTCGTTCAGAATATTAGGATTGCAGAATTTAAAGTTATGAGAATGACGTACCTGAATCCATGACAATAATAACGTACCTGAATCCATGACAATAATAACATAAAAGCAGGAAAACTTTTGAGAATTTGGTGCAAGGCCTTCCATAGACTAAACATGATTCTCTTGTTGTATGTTGCTCAAGGTGGGGATTTGAGAAAACAGAGAATATGGTGTGTTTAGTCTTGGGGACCAAGACCTCTTTATATAGACAACCTAATTAGAATCCCACTAACCCTAAACCAAGTTGCTATTGGATACCACACATTACAGAGTCCATACCAAATTAGATGTCTTATTAGGATCTACTAAAATAGATCACTTTAATTTTCTTTATTAGAATAGAAGCCCAAATATAATTGTGAATAATTTGTAAGCCCACATCAGGTTATTATTAAAATAACCCAACAATCTCCCACTTGGGCTACAAGTTAATACCGAAGACAATTATATTTGAAAACCATAGGTGCGCACAAAATTGCTATCTATTCTTAAGAGATCTCCTGAATCAATTTGATCCATCTCCTATACCAGCATGAGACCAAAGCAGCCTTCGTTATATTACACCGTAACGGGACCTATCAATGATCACCATACCAAATATAATCAATGACATAGATCAAGTATGGATGTGTGGCTCGAAAATTACATGTAATGTGATCTCAAACATGCCTATTTCCAATTGATCGTAACTTTATCCCGTAGTGAGATCAAACCTTAGTCTCTCAAACCTTATGTTAAACCACAATTGAAAGATAACACATTCAGAGTAACAACTGAAAATAAAACCATCGATTTTATTATGCAGAAAATTGAATATACATAGTGTCAAAGAAAACAACTGAAGACAAACACAGACTCCCACTAAAACTACATACCATCAAATAAAACAACACCCATATGAGCAGTATGCTCATGAAAGACCTTGGGTGGTAAACATTTAGTAAGCGGGTCTGCAAGCATGGAGTATGTTCTTATATGTTCAATTGACACTATTTTACTCTGAATTCTTTCTTTAAGTACCTAGATACTTGATGGATCTCTAATGTCTTGGAATCTCAAAATCGGAATCAGAATACCTAATGATCTCCAATTGATCTGACTTCCGATAAGTGAGCATGTAACCTTATGTTCTCTATCAATTCTTTATAACCCATTTGTGTTCTAATTTCTTTATGATCCATTATAGGGTTCCTTAGTTACTGCCTAATATCCTTATTATGTACGCACAATACAGACACGTACATACTTGATTTTCTTAAGATTCCCTACAACTGATGCATAATGGATCTTGTAAATTTCCTCAACTTTAACATCACAATTTCTTTCACTTTTATCCTTGGGGCACTGATTGAGACTAGGAAAATAAATTTACTTCTATTGAACTTGTTTGACTTGTTGAAAGTTGATTGGATCATCCTTCATAGTCCCTATGTCAAACTCCCGATTTTGAAGAAATACATTGTAATTACTAGAAATTGCACTTCTTCTTTCTTTAGTAGATCGCCTAAGTGGCACTTCTTCTTGAGGTTGTTAGGTTTGCTCTTCTGGAGCAACATTCTGGTTTTGAGTGGGAAGGTCCATATGGAAATCCTCATTGTTGCCTTGGACAATGTCAATAGGCTGATTATTGTCAATAATAACTGAAGGAAGAGGAATAGATTCCTCTTCAAAGACAATATCCCTAACCTTATCTTCCCCCTCAAACTTAACATCCTCAAGAAATCTCGCATTTCCTGTCTCGAAAAGGGACCTAGTTGAGGGATCATAAAACTTATAACCCCTCGACCGTTCAGCATACCCAACAAAATAGCAGCTAATTGTTCTTGAGTCCAGTTTCCTTTCATGTGTCCTATAAGGCCTCGCCTCAGTTGGACAACCCCAAATGTGTAAGTGCTTGATACTAGGCTTCTTGTCTAACCATAGTTCATAAGGGGTTTTAGCTACCGCTTTACTAGGTACTCTATTCAATATATATGCTGTAGTCTTTAGTGCCTCTCCCCAGAGTGATTACACCTTATGGTCTGTGTAATCAAGGGATTCAAGCATTTCGTCTGACACAAGTCTCTGAATTCTCCTTTCAGAGAAATGACCTAAACGCTTGTGCCATAGAGTGGCAGAATGCTCATTTGTTAGTTTACGCTTTGTACCTCTAGAAGTTGTTTGCAAGGTTATCAATCAAAAACCAGTCGCAACAAGAGAAGAATTAAGATAAAGACTAAATTTATTGTTTCCAAAAGAACAAGAATAACCAAATTTGTCCAAAGCAGAAACAGCAACCAAATTCCGTCTAAATGACGGTACAACATATGTCTCTCTTAATTCAATAAAACAACCAATATTGAAAGATAATCTAAATATCTGAATTGCTTCAATTGGAACTGCTTTGTCATTACCCAAATAGATTAATCTTTCAGTATCACTTGGTGGTCGACTCCACAAGCATCCCTGCAAAGACATACTTGTGTGAGTAGTAGCACCAGAATCCACCCACCAAGTATCAACATGTACATAAACTAAATTAACTTCAGAACAAACCAAAGTGAGAAGTGTACCTTTCTTCACACGCCATGCGACGTACTTAGAACAATCCTTCTTAATATGCCCAGGTTTCTTGCAAAAGTAGCAGGTAAATTCTTGATCCTGCGTCTTTTGTTGCTTGTTGGGTTGTGAAATTCCCACTGCAGCATCTTTATTATTATTCCCTTTTCGCTTATTGTTCTTTGAGGTAGTTGTCACATGAGCACTTTCAGTCTTGTCTCACTTCAATCTATCCTCTTCTTGCACACAGTGGGAAATGAGCTCATTAAGAGACCATTTATCCTTTTGAGTGTTATAACTCACAATAAACTGTCCATAGTGTGCAGGAAGGGATATAAGTACTAGATGCACGAGCAAGTCATCAGACAGCTCTAACTTTAGTGCCTTGAGTTTAGAAACGATGTTAGACATCTCCATAATGTACTCCCTTATGTTTCCTTTTTCTTGATACCTCATCTGGACAAGGTCAACCAAAAGCTTGCTTGTCTCAGCCTTTTCATTCTTAGCGAACATTTTCTCTATTTCTGTAAGGAAACCCTTAGCAGTTACCTCATCGGACATACTGCCCCTGAATGCTTCTGGAACACTTTTCTTTAGCATCATTAGACTAAGGCGATTTGAATGATCCCACTTCTCAAAGTTCACTTTGTCCTCAGATGAACTTGCATCCGCAAGAGGAGTGGGTTGTTCTTTCCTTATTGCATAGTCTAAATCCATGCAGCCGAGAACTAATAGCATGTTCTCTTTCCAGCTCTTAAAGTTTGTGCCGTTAAGCACAAGAATTGAATTCATGTTGGTAACGATACTAACAGCAGTAGATGTAACTAAAAATAGAGAACAAATAGAAAATATAAGCTCACAAACTTAAATTTATGTCAAGATAAATATACAAGTTAAAACAAAATAAACATGTAAATGCATGACATAAATTTTATATGACTATAGTGGTGGGCCCATTTAACAAGATACCTAACACAGCATTAATGACCTTCATTTGGGCCGATCATTAACTTGCAAGTGGTACTCTCCATGCAAAAAATCAAATATTGATAATAAATCCGGTCAAACAACAAACTTCCTTTGGGCCGACGTGTTGTTCACATAGAAACTTTATAATCATCACACATTTATTTCTGCAGGTGTGTTTGCTATTTGGCCAATCAATGACTTTCCTTTGGGCCGATCATTAATCGCATAAATAACAAACACACACATCTTATTATCTCAAAATAAATTAATCTACACAAAAGACGTTACTTTGGCAACGTTAAGCTTCAATCAATCTATTTCAAGATAAAAGACATAAATGCAGAATATAATATAAAACCTTAAAATTTTCAATATATATATAATATTATTCTGCTCCTAAATGGCACTGCAGCGCCAATGGGTAACGCTACAGAGTCTATAAAATCTGGGTTACCTAGATTTGTTCCATATACAAAGAAATCCCAAACGAAAACTTGAAACTGGGATTTTTTTGTTTTCTTAATTCAAATCAAACATACCCAAAACTGATTATATATATATATATATATATATATATATATATATATATATATATATATATATGTACATTAAAGATATATATTAATTGAAACCTGATAACAAAGAGATTTGCATATATATCTTTAAAAATGAACAAACTTCCGTAATCTTATGTATATATATCCAAAATATCCTTAACAGTATACATAATTCAACCATTAAATTATATGTAATATATCTAAAGACATATAATCAGAAGCTTGATGACGTACATATATTGTATGTACAACAGTCTAATATTAAAACAATTAACTTGCACAAAAGACAACCTTGCATGAAACCTAACCCAACAGCTATATAGAATTTAGGAGTCCTAATTTGACACAAGAAAGGAATTGGTGCTGTTGGATAAGAGCTCTAATATTAGGCAGAAAGTCACGTGTTCGAACCATGCTTTACTCATTTTATAAACTTTTATTTTAGTCTTTAGTTACAAAGTTAAAAATAAATAAACTAACACATAAGTACCCCTAGGGGGCTCGAAACCAAGACCTCACACACCATTAGACCAACTCTTAACAACCAGGCTAACTTAGCCATTTGAACCAAATCAGAAATCGCATATTAATAAAGTGTGGCTAGCCAGTTTCTTATAACAGCTGAACAAAATTGGAAAAACAAACTGACACTGTTATAGGGTTCGAAACCCAAGACTTCAAATACTTAAAGAATGCCCTTAACCATTAGACCAAGATTACTTGTTGGTACTGAAAGCTACTGCATATAATAAATACACGGCTGAACACGCTGAATCCAAATAAAACTCATCAAAAAAATCTACACGCCTCTGGGGAATTAAACCCGCGTCTACACTATGGACGTGCATGTACTTAACCAGCAGTGATAACATGTTTTCCTATAATAGTGTGTAGAACCCATAAAACACATACAAGTTCACAGAATCAAAAAAACTCATAAATTTGTAAACTTGATTCATTCTCAAAATTCAATTAAATATGTGATCGAGATTAATAAAAAAAACTAATCTACACATAATTCCGTTACAAATCCTAAAACCATATGGATTTCAAAAATTAATTATGCGTATTATCTGAATAGATTCGAAATATTCATTAATCAAAATCATATATGATCAATCCTAATAATCTAATACGAAGAGTGGCTCTGATACCACTTGTTAGAACATAATTAATATATTCACATAAACCATACACTTCATTCAGAATATCAGGATTGCAGAATTTAAAGTTATGAGAATGACGTACCTGAATCCATGACAATAATAACGTACCTGAATCCATAATAATAATAACATAAAAGCAGGAAAACCTTTGAGAATTTGGTGCAAGGCCTTCCACAGACTAAACATGATTATCTTGTTGTATGTTGCTCAAGGTGGGGATTTGAGAAAACAGAGAATATGGTGTGTTTAGTCTTGGGGACCAAGACCTCTTTATATAGACAACCTGATTAGAATCCCACTAACTCTAAACCAAGTTGCTATTGGATACCACACATTACAGAGTCCATACCAAATTAGATGTCTTATTAGGATCTACTAAAATAGATCACTTTAATTTTCCTAATTAGAATAGAAGCCCAAATATAATTATGAATAATTTCTAAGCCCACATCAGGTTATTATTAAAATAACCCAACATCTTTTTCTTTGAGACACCTGTAAAAGAAATCGGAAGTTTAGCCCATTGCGTGAAACTTCTGATGAATTAAATTTGCAGCTAATAATATTTATCTTAAAGCATTTATCAAAAGGCCTAATTTACTTATTAATCATTCTTATATGAAATCACCTAGTCTTTATCTACCCTCTCCTGGAGGGATAATCACAGCATTTAGTTTCATGGTTAAATCTAAATTTCCAAAATTTACCTATCATTGTTTCATCTTAACTCATAACTTGCATTTGAGTTCAAAGTATTTGTACATTAAATAGGCACATAATAAAACGTAAAAGGAACATTTCACTCTATTTTAGGACAAACAAAAATACGTAGTTATTCTGTAGCAGAAAATGATTAAGAAAATCCGCGACAAGGGGAATCTACTGTACCTGGAACTAGTTCTTTGGGAACACATTCAGTATCATGTATGCTGCCATTATTCTTCAACCTGCAATGTTTTCCTTCCATTTCGCATTGTCCACAAGCCGGCTTGGTCCAATTCAATAGAATAGGATCCCATCTATCGTAAAATATTGTATAAGGAATTGGTGAAATGTTGAACATCTTCGTGCAAGATAGTGGCGTATCTGCCGGAGAGTTATCTGAATCAATTGCATAAACATTGTAACTGGAACTGCTTAGGTAGGGTATGAAAAACGGGTAATGAGCTGTACTTGGTGAGGAACAATTCAAAAAGGTATAGCCATAGCTTTGATATTCTTGCCAGAATCGGAAGGGAGATGCAGATAAATTTAGTTGAAGAAGCAGTCCTGGAAGGCAGCCATCCACCTTAGATATAGTTATTAACTGATACCTATAATCAATCTTTTTCACAATAAACTTTGCTGAATATGGAAGCATGGTCTCATTGATGGACGCCTTCACTGGAAATGGATTCTCCAACACTGTTTCTTTACTCTGAGAGCAATAAAGGTCGAAACCAGGGTAGCCACAGTATTTCGAGTGTCGACCTTTCAGTCGAAACGGGAACCGAATTTTAGGGCCATGTTTACTGCACCTTTCTACTGGACAATCATTTTCGCCTGAACCAAATTTTGCGGAGACTAAAAGAAAGATGAAGTTGATCGTGAGGTTGATTCTCATTTTGTGAAATATGAATAACTACTTATCTACAAGCTTGTAGCTTAATACTAGCAGAGAAGAATTCCTCCTCTTATAGTTTATTTGTGATACTACTATACGTGCTTGGAAACCGTCACGTCTCACTAGTCACTACTCATTTTGAAAATTCTTCCATTATTAATTAGTCATGAGATTTTAATTTGAGAGTAAGTTTCTTCGGTGACGTCAATGACGGGTTCTTCTTCCATGAAGTATGTGACAAATTTGCCACAATCACATGGACAAAAAGTATTTTAATTAGTTGACAAATATCAACGAATTATCATAAGGAGGGACATTATAGTAATTTATTTAAAATTGTGTAAGGCCAAATTAGTAAAAAGAGAAACTTCTAACATACAGACATAGCATGTCTGAACGATACAAACTGACATGAATTAGTTTCATAGAATAATAACTTAACATGTAGTTATGGCAGATTTGTCACATGCCTCATGGAAGAATTTTTTCATCTGTGACTTTAGAGTTTTTCATAGTTTACTTTTAATTGACTACTTGACTTGGACTTTTTTAGGAACGATTCAGTAAATCTATTTATTGTGAGAGGTTAAGAGCTCGATTTTCGCTAGTAATATATATGTATTGTACGGTCTTTAGGCCTCCCTTGAATAATAAAAAAAAAAAATGTGATGCATGTTTAGAGTGCAAATGTGTGAAAAACTTTAAGAATCTAATTTGTTTAGGATCTTTAAACCACAATAAATAAATAAAAAAAATTAAACCAATTTTAGGAGATGCAAGGGAAAAAACACAAATAAATAAGAAAATGTAATTTATAAAACAATGATATTCACTCGGGACCATGGTTACTGTTCTTTTTTTTTTTTCCTTTTTGGTTTGATGGTTACTGTTCTTTTCACTTTGTACAATACGAGGATTGTGAATTGTTGCTTGGCTTTTGATACATTCAATTCTTGTACATCATTTGGATCCAATACGCTTTGACTAATTGGAAATACTTGTGATGTAAAATTTATTTGATTTATTAACAAATTTCGTGAAGATTTTTATTTATAAATGACTTTTTTTTATTTAGAACTGAAAAACAGTATTAAATCAATTATGTGTTTTCTTTTTCCTCTAGCTCAACCTTTATATGCTCCCCTACTGGGGTCACATTTTTCTCATCTTTTTTCTTCTCTGGCATCTTGAGCTACTATGTTTCTTCCCTGTTGATCTTTAGGGAAGTCATATAGTACTCCTGAGCTACCATCTGATCCGCCCTAAGTGTTGCAATAACTCAAGGAGTATGAAAATGCAATGTAAGATGGTAGATGGAGGCCACAACTCTTAACTGGTTGAAAGCCACTCTTCCCAAGATGCCATTGTAGGCAGACTTGCAGTTAGTGATGATGAATTCAGCCATTAGACTCTGTTGTAGCTCAACCTAACCCAAGGTCAATAGGAAGGTGATGACCCATTTAGGCTAGAACCTCTCTCCTATAAACCTGGACAAGCCTTTTTTTCATCTACTTCAGTTGCTCTCTCTTTAAACTATCCTCAGGAGTGTCTTGAAAAACAAGACCTCGGTCGAGCTTCTTGTGTCCATCAATATCCAAATAGTTTTCGATGGTGGCCGATATGATCAATGGGTCCACATAGGGAAGGATTAGTCTTTCTAGGTCAGCAGTGGTGAAAGTAATATCTTCTTCCACCCGAGGCCTCTTTAATAAGGGCCCCTCCCTTTTTCAACCTTAGGTACGCTTTCCTGCCAATGCTATTTTCACCTCCTGTAGCCATCTCTTCAGTGATCCTTAACCACTCTCAAATGCCTACTATGTTGTCTCCTCAGTCTTCTCTCTCTCTTTCATTTCTTCGGTCCTGATTGTTGTCTCCATAGATGTATTGGTTCAACTTCCCTCTTTAGATAGAACCTACAAAACTTATTCATATCCCTCTTCTTAAGGTCACCTTGCATCTTCGGTGGCTTCCTTAGTTCATACTCGGTCCTAATCTCCATAAAGATCTTAGACTGAGGTGTATTCAAAAGGATGTACCTGTTAAACTCTAGGGGAGGTCGGTTACCCTCTTGTTTACCTTTTTCCCCTCTCGCCTCTTCCCTTCTCTTTGTTTGGATTTCCCTTCTTTGCTACTTCTTTCTCATTCTCCTCATCCTACTGCACCTGAATTACCTCCTCTGGATGTATATACTCCTCTACCCTCACCATGAGGGTAGTCAAGGTCTTTGGAGGTTTCATTTGCCAAAGCGGCCTAGAAAGTCTGAGCCTTAAGACCATTGACATAGGCCACAATGGCCACCTTCTCATGGAGGTCGGAGACCTCCAAAGCTGATTTTTTGAAACATGAGATGTAATCCCAAAATGACTTCTCATTTGCTTGTTTTATAGACAAGAGAGAGGTCATATGCTTGGTCAATTTTTTGTTGCTAGCAAACTAATCAAAGAAGGCCTCGGCCAACTAGTGAAATGTCTCTATAGAGTTCTCAACAAGCATAGAGAACCATTTTCGAGTGAGACCAGACAAAGTTGTCAGGAAAGTTCTGCATTTGATGACGTTGAAGACATTATAAAAAGCCATGTGTGGTTAAAAGAAACAACATGATCTTTGGAATCCCGTCCCCATTGTACGTTGACAACGTCAACAGCTTGTATTCGTGGGGAAGGGGGGTTCATCCAAGATCCAAGAGATAAAAATGATGCCCTCCAATCTTGCTAGGGCTCGAGTCCCGAATACTATTTTGATTTCTTATGCCCTGCAAGTCCAATGACTGACCATTTTTCACGAGCTACGTCGGGACAGTTATTGAGTCCGAATGACCCTTTATCATCTTCCATCAAGTATAGAAGAGCTCAGATAGGTTATTCCTGCCTCACAGCACTGGCTCGACAATGTGAACATGAGTTTGGTTTTGGAATAGTTGTACTGTATGGTTAGGCTGTTGGGTAGGATTACGTGTTGGCTGGACTTTTTAGGGTTGGTTTTGGCCTTGTATATACTAACTTAAAGTGTTTTGGAAAGAATACACCATTTGGGCTAGGGTATTCATATCCACAGGTGGTAAAGGTGGGGTCGAAGTATACTGAGTATACCTCGGTGCTGATGGCCTGAGAATTATTGAAGAGGCTAGTGATGGGTTCATGGGTGGATGTTGGGTGGTGGTATATATGGGTCTGCTAGAAGAGTGCACTCCTGGTAATGGCATTGGTTGTTTAGGATGAGGTGGGTCACTTTGTAGTGGTGGTGGTATTTGGCCACCGACTTGACTGTGACTTTTTGTGTTTTCCATTGTGGAAACTCAATGGGATTAATTCATTCCCATAAACGGTGTCAACCTGTTGTTATAAAAAAGTGACTTCCTGAGACCTCATGCACTTGATTGAGCTCTTCAAGTTCCTGCATCCAATGAACAAACTGTGGACAGATGTCGCTTGAGCACTTTGACGCTTAAGTTAATAGTTTGATCATGTCGGGTAATCAAATGCTAGCTAGTAAAAAGGTGTTTGTGAGTGAGAAATTAGTTACCTTATGTTTGTAGGGAAGTTTCCTATTTATACTTTTCTAAAAAATATTATCCTGAATTTCGTGGGATCTTGTCATTTCGACCTACTGCCTCCTGACGTTGATAAGATTCCCAAAATGATCAAACGTTGACTTATGTTCTATCAGGTCGGATATGCCCACCCTTACATAATTATCGTAGACCCCCAGTCATCATGATATTTAGGTCGGTCCTATTCATGAGGTCAATCATTTTATCCCTCATTAGAACTTGAATGCGAGAATAAAATTCATACCATACTGTATTTAAATTCCAAGAGATACTACATGCGGTCTATTATCTATGAGAATTACACTCTATGAAAACTTGATCCCGATTTCTGCTATCTTTTGTAATGTTTGGTACCACTAGTTATAGTGTGTGTTGAGTATCTATTTTTATTTGGTTGTCAGTGGTGAAATAATTAATTCTTTGCTCGACTATCTTTGGGATTGTGAACTTTGGTATTGTTCAACCTCTTGAATTGAATATTTAGACTTGGAACCTATTGTAATTGAATTTATGTCTAGTTATTGGAGAAGTACTTGATGATTATTTCATAAACCGCGAAATTAGTTGCTCTTATAGCTTGGCTGTAGAAGAATTTTCGAGATTTACTATTTATTTTGTGGTCTAAAGTATTGCAGGTTTAGGAAGATGTAGTCCTCTTAGGCGTGCAACAGTTGTTTTCCAAATTCCCTAAGAAGTAGATTATGGTAGCTTGACAATTATAGCACAACAAGGAAACTACTAGCTTATTCGATAAACCATGGGTACCATAGTTCATTTTACCCTAGGAATAATATGTCAACTTTCATGTAATATTGGTAATTTATAACCAAAGAATCTATTTCCCAGACAACCATTTTAGTACTAGTGAAAAAGTATGGAGACTAAAATAGGACAACTAGCTTTTGATGATCAGGACTCCAATTTGTTTCCGATGGTCTTGCGGAATATGGACAGATCTGTCATTGCAGTTGTTTTTGTTATTTTGGGCTAGAATTTTGTATTTGGACCCATTTGGTTGGATTTTAGTCCAGTTTAATTGGAGTTATTTTTTCCTTTTCTTAGCCCACTTTTTGTGGGCCTTGTCTGTATTTGGCCCATCTTCTTTGTTTGGTCTTTGTACTGTTGTTCCTGGGTTGAATTGGCCCTTTTTATTTATAATCCCTTGCATTTAATGAATTTTAATTTCTGACAAAAAAAAGGACAAATAGAAATTTAGAAATCCAAACGGGATTTATTGACTAATTTATTTAGTATTTGGGAGGGTAATTTAGCCTTTTGATCATTATAATATGGTTTGGCCTGCTAATGACTGGTCAGATCAACATGTGTAAAGACCGAGTCAGAAGCCTATCATGTTGTCTGCATTTGGCTTTTGGAATGGGTATTGATAGAGAAAAAAAAGTCATGAATGGCTGCTCCAAGTTAGTTTATACTAGGTTCAGAACTGATCAGTTATGCTACTGAGTTCAATTGGGGAAAATCCATGGAAAGATCTAAGTCCAGAGGAAGGTTTAGCTTCCTCCTAAGTCTTGTCCTCATCATTCTTTTGTGTTTTACAACTTGCAAAGCCAGCACAAACCAAAATTGCCATCCTTCCTCTTGTGGCCATATCCCAAACATCAGCTTTCCCTTCCGTTTGAGAACCGACCCTAACAACTGTGGCCATTCCGACTATGAACTTGAATGCGAGAACAACCAAACCGTACTGTTTTTGATCGCCCACGGATACTACGTGCAGTCTATTAGCTATGAGAATTATACGATTCAACTAGTTGATCCTGCTATAAGAAAAAATCAATGTCTTCCTTTTCCACTTCATTCTTTGACTGCTGATGACATACCAAGAGCATATGACTACTTCTGGATGAACAGTCCTGTAATGTTTATTAGCTGCCAAAGTCGCGTAGAATCTTCTATGTATGTTGAAACTGTGTTTTGCAATACAAAAAATGCTTCATCCAACACCTCTTCATCTTCGTTGCAAGAGTATTCTTATGTTTTACTTGGAAGGCGAGCGACAATAGCAGATGTGGAGAACTCCTGTAAGATCAGCATGGTGTTTTGGGTAACATATTATAGGGATGACCTTTTCTGGCAAACTGGTAACATATCTTTCTCAAGCATTCTTGATCGGATGGCTACTGGATTTTCACTTTGGTGGTATAACGTCTACTGTGGAGAATGTGAAGCAAGAAGCGGAGGATATTGTTATGTCGACGACATGGATAGTGGTGTCAAATGTGACTACGCCGACGACTGTGTTCTCAGCGGTCTGCATACTGGCAGTCTATCGTACAAGTGTATGTCCATTTTCTCATCCTTTTTCTTACTGTTAACATGCTAAGCAGTAAGAACCATTCTAGTTCAGATTATTACAGAACAAATAATTATATCCTAAGACATTTTTCCGATTTTGAAGAGAAAGAGAAGAAATGGTTTGGGATTATTAGACGTTTGTGTCAAATTTAATCATTAGACATACATACACTGCTCACTTTGATTCTTATTGTACTTTGCTGGCCTAAGGGAGTATTGGAGAGGTGAGTTCTCTGCCTAATGTTCTTGAAATATTCAACATCCGGTTCTATCAAATAGGGCAGGTATGTACAATGAGCTCTATAACCCAACTGCTGACTTTGATTTCCTTTGGACTTCGCAGAAATGCTAGGGTATTTTCCGGGTGAGTCTTCTGCCTAGTCCTTTTCATTTCTTGAATCATTCAACATTTTTCTCTAATTTTTTATTTTTTATAATTTCCAACAGTGCATCGCAGAGATCTAGCAAAAGTCACTGGTAAGATATCCGATTTTAAATGAGGAAGTTGCAAGAAGGGATGTGTCTAATTATTCCAATTAGCTTTCAAAGTTCTTTACATGCAGGCAACTTTGATAATTGCCCTCTTTTGCCTTTTCTTTTTGTTCTTTTTATTACAGCGTTGATTCTCTCAGCAAGATTCTTGTGCGGACTCCCATGTCTTCTCATACTTGTCTATAAGTATAGGAGGCAGCACTTATCAAATGATGACACCATTGAAGACTTTCTGCAAGCTCAAAATAACCTCACGCCAATTAGGTACAAGTACAGAGATATAAGAAAGATGACAAAAAATTTCAAAGACAAATTGGGTGAAGGAGGATACGGATCTGTATTTAAAGGCAAGCTTAGAAGTGGCCCTTTCGTTGCAGTAAAGATGATGAACAAATCCAAGGCTAGCGGACAAGAATTTATCAATGAAGTTGCTACAATCGGAAGGATTCACCATGTAAATGTGGTGCAACTCATTGGATTCTGCGTTGAAGGTTCAAAACGTGCTTTGATTTATGAGTTTATGCCTAGTGGCTCTCTTGAAAAGTATATATTCTCACCAGAAGAAAGGAGTACTCTCTCCTTGAGCTATGAGAAAATGTTTGAGATATCTCTTGGTGTGGCTCGAGGAATGGACTATCTACATCGGGGATGTGACATGCAGATATTACATTTTGACATTAAGCCTCACAATATCCTTCTTGATCAGAATTTCACTCCAAAGATATCTGACTTTGGGCTTGCAAAATTGTACTCGGCAAATGATAGTATTGTATCCCTAACTGCAGCAAGAGGAACAATTGGTTACATGGCTCCAGAGTTGTTCTACAAAAATATCGGAGGAGTCTCATATAAAGCTGATGTTTATAGTTATGGTATGTTGTTGATGGAAATGGCTGGGAGGAGGAAAAATTTGAATCCCTTTGTAGAAAATCTGAGCCAAATTTACTTCCCTTCTTGGGTGTATGACCAATTCAATGAAGGAAAAGAAATAGGGATGGGGGATACCTCTGGAGAAGAAAGGAAAATGGTAAAGAAGATGATTTTAGTTGCTCTATGGTGCATACAGATGAAGCCTGCTGATCGTCCTTCTATGAACAAAATCGTTGAGATGCTTGAGGGCGATGGTGAACATTTACAAATGCCTCCCAAACCTTTTCTATATCCAGAAGAATCGCCAGCCGAGGATCATGATATACATGCAAATGATAATGAGCTGCCAGTCTTGTCGGGTGATCATATAGATTCAACTAGCCTTGATCAGGATGAAAGCTAAGTCTATGTACTTCAAATTGTTATGTTGCCTGTTTGTGTAAGTTTGAATAAGTTACTGAGTCTCGTGCAAACTCAACTTCTATAGTTCTTATATGTAATGTAATATCATGTAATCCTGTTATACTTTCTTGTTAATAGCATTTCCAATCCAAATTGACCACTCCATGGCAATTCACCAACTTGTCCTCCTCTGATTAGAAAAAAATTGTTTCTCAAGAAATATGATCTTTCATTGGCGCAATACAAATTCATTTTTGGTTGCGGAGAAAGTATGCATATTACAGGCACGAGGAGAAAAATCAAAAGAAATAGACAAAAGATTTGGCTCAGGAAAGAGCTGAAAAAAATAATAAATAAATTCTGATGTCTTTTAATTTTATTGACGTTTTTCCACACCTTTGCTGGACAACTATAAAGGTAAAATGTTAAAAGAACAAGAAGAATTGCACAATTAATTTCCCCATACCTTTGATAACTATATTTTCTTAACAAGAATGTTAGTGTAAAAGAAACACTAATGCTATATATTACAAAAATTTCAATTATTACCTGTATTTTATACGACGATGTTATGCATAAATGATAATCCAATGTTTAAAAAAAATAAAAAATAAAAGACGTGGAGTTGGTAATGTGAAAAATGAATAATGTCACGCGTCACGTTAAGACATTTATGGAGGCCGTATTTTAACATGACGATTGCAACAATAATTGGGAAAGCTAACCCGCCTAAAGGTAATGAGCTTCAAGAAATTGCAAAAAATTCCTAATTATGAAACCCTTAATTAGGACTGTCGGAACCACCAAGCTAATGTTGGCAAAACTCTTGAAGCAATCTCGACCACTTAAATGGCCACGCGCAACCACTTCCTAAAGAACACTTCTAATGCAGTGTAACCTATTATCCATTGGGTTGTAATCAAGGAAACTATACTTTGTTCCTTTGAGCACAACTTGGCTAGGTCTAATCAGCAACTTTTGGATTGAAATTCTGGTCAAGCAGGATATATTGTGAGGTTTAATATTAGAGTGAGGATTCGTTGATTACAACCTTAGCGAAGATAATAAGTCCTTTGACAATGCCGACAGCAATTTGCTACAGTTTTTGCCAACCTAGTGGGCGGCTTTGATTTCATCATGAGATATATATATATATATATATATATATATATATATATATATACTAGTTGAGCTTGCCCGTCCATATAGCTACACCCAATAAACATTACAAAAATATTATAAATAAATTTATTTTATAAAAATATATACAGTGTTGATTACAAACTTTATGATTCTATAACATGAATATGACTAAATTGCCAACATGATATTGTGAATTTCACAATATATTGTAATTATTGGATTACATTTATAGTTCATTTTTACATAGTGATTCTGCTTTAACAAGTATTGCACCAAGAGTCTGCCTTCCAAATCCTGAGATCTATCTCTGCTATAAACTTCTCTCTCTTCAAACCATCAGCTGGAGCTAATTCTTGGGACTGCAATATTGTCGAATGAAATCCAACCCAATTTATTAAGCTTTTCCATCTCCACTTTAAAAGGTGATTCATTTTCAGTAAGCATTATGCTACCAGAGTTATACCAACATATTACTAATCTTGAGATCTGTGACTACTATAAACTTCTCTTTCTTCTAACTGTGAAACGAATGCTAATTCTAGGGATTGCAAATCTGTCGATTAAAATTCAACCAAGCCTCTGTTTAAGTGCCACAGTAATCATTGAGATTAGTCTTTTTTCAGCGTTTCTGAGGCAATTAAAATCATAGCTATTTGAAGAAAGAAACAATAAAGAACCTGCGGTACTAACTAAAGAAATGACATGTACAAGTTAATTATACCAACCAAAGTTCATTATATTGTGTAAGGTAACAATTCTGCATGTTGTTTCACATGCTATTTGAGCATAAAGTTCTACTTAACAACTCAACATCATAATTTGATATTTGAATTATTTGCTGAGATGAATTTATCTCATAAAAATGCCTTATTTACAGGTCAATCTTTTTTTCTTTGAGAAATACAGCTCAATCATTATATATGATAGGTTCAACAACTCTCCAATAAGTTTCATCTTGGCATTCAGAAGAGTTCTTTATAACTTTCTAATTATGTAAGTCACATAAAGTACACGTCTAGGAGAGACTTACAGCATCCTTCTATAATAATTTTCTATTGTTGATCTCCAACACGATAGCACTCTTGCAAACCGATATGATTAAATTGTCAGAAAGGATGAAAGCGACCTCTCCCCAGGAAGTTCATGTTATAATATCAAAAGTATCCAATGAGAAGCAGATGAAGAAATTATAGGGACAACAAATCATATAACATCTATAAGAATAGCTATAGTTCTTACGTTATGATTTCAAGTAATCTAAATGAATATATCATATAAGAAATATGATAAAAGATAGATAAAACACATTAATCCCTATAGTTAAATAGAAAAATACCTTCTGAAGGCCATTGATTCAAATTACCCTGAGGTGTCATGTTTTCTAAAGGACCACATAGAAGCTTTCTTTTGAATCACCTGCATCCAAATAAGAAGTCCTTAATTTAACAGACCATCAAGTTTTATAAATGATGATCGAGACCTAAAACCATTTTGGGCACAAAGTAGTGATCTGAGCGTTGGTTCAACATAATTTATCCATACCTTGGTAGTGATGAATCACTCAAGCAGCTCTTTAAGCACTCAACTACACAATCCGGGTTAGGATCTTAAAAGAATGCCATCTAGTAATTGACAAACAAAAATTCCATCTGAGTAACAAGTTTAAAAAGCCAATATTGCATAGCAAAAATTCTATACTTGACATCTTGTAAGAATTACATCAGATTAGGGCCTACTAAGATACACAAGCCATACAGTTACTCCAAGCATCTCCAATAAAAGTAAATACATGAATCAAGTCAAAATATTTACTTATGAAATTAAGATCCTAAAAGGCCCAAAAAAGAAAAAAGATCAAGATAAAATTCAATAAAAAAACAAAAATATAGCATCTTCTCAAACATTTACCAACTTACAAAAATCCAAAATAAACAAATAACAGAAAATGAACATAAAGGAGAAAGAAAGAAACATACCTCAGGCCTATCTTCATTGTCAATATCAGTAGCCTTTGAATCAAGCATCATAGCCTCCACAGTAAGGTTAGTCGAATGCTCAATCCAGTAGCTCTTTTGTACCTCACGCTCTTCTTCTATATGTGAATTTATCAAACCAAATTAACACAAACCCAGTTTAATTTAGCCAAGATTCAATCTTTACACAAAATAAACAAAGAGAAACATACTGTCGAAACGTAGAATAACCAGTACTCGTTCCTCTCTACGGCCGAGATAGAACCCTAGTAAGCCTATAATAATTTTTTTTTACAAAAGCAATTAATTAATCAGAAAATCAATCGACTAAGACGAAGCGTAGGTCAACAATAGAGAAAAGATGAAGCCCTAAAGCCTACTTTGTAAATTAGATCTATGTGATGAGAAAAGAAAATGAAGAAGTACTTACTGAACAGATCGACAGAGATTGGTCTGTGTAGTAAAAATAGAAACTTTTACAGATCTGTTCAGTTTGGTTTTGTTTCAGAATTTGTGTAGTGAAGATTTGGTAGGGTTAGTTTGGAAAAGCAGAGCCGAGATAGAAAGAAAGAGAGTGATGGAAGTTGAAGAAGAAGAACCTGCCAATTGACAGGATGATACATGCCAATTAACAGGACGATACAGGAGTAGAATCTAACATCAACACCAACATTTTACACACATAGCACTAAAAAGATCAAATCTTTTTCTAAAAAAAGTACAAAAATAGTGAAAAAAAATCAAATCTTGGTTAATATTACAGTCAAACATACCTGTTCGATATTATTTTTGGCCACCCTGTAAAGCAAACAAAAATGGGTTTTTCATTATAATGATTAAACTAATCCAAACTTGGAAGAATACCCAGAAGAAATAATTCAAAAATAATGAGTAAAAAGATTGAATAATTAAAAAAGTAAAAAAATAAAACACACCCACATCACTACCATCACCCACCAACACTATCAACACTACCTCGAACACCCACCAACGCCATCAAATTACCACCACCAACACACACAACAGACATAGACTTCTCTTCTAGAGAATATAGGAAACACCAAAACCAAAACCAAAACCAAAACCAAAAACAAAACCAAAAGATACTTCTTGATAAAACAAAAAACCGATCAAAAGCTGGAAGACGAAGAAGAACAAGTGAGAAGAGGGTGATACCGCGTGTTGTGACACGTGACTGCAAATTCCATCTACAACAAGGTTGATCCAAAAGAAGTAACAAAAGCATAACACACACAAAGCTTACTTTGCACATGTATAAATTTGACGGAAAAATAAAAAAAAGATAGTACTTATTGCTGCTTACGAAGATTCGAGAAGAGAGAGAGAGAGAAAGAGAGAGAGAGAGAAAAATCCGGTGTGTGTTTGTGAGAGAGAACGTGTGAAGATGAAGATGAGGTGATGTGGGTTTATGTCAATGTCAGATACCACTAAGGACAGTATCGTCATAGAATAAATTGTATAATACTATTAACACATGGTACAATACATTTATGCATGATAGCCAACAAATATGTTTTCTTCGATGATTTTGTCCTTGGACGTTTTGATCATTGAAAGAGAAAAGGTGTAATATTGTTAGCACATGGTACAATTTTCTTAAGCATTGATGAGCGAAACATTTTCCATGAATTGACGATTTTGACCCCTATTAGCCTCTTATTATATAGTATATATAGTATATATAGATATATAGATATATATATATATATATATATATATATATATATATTTATATATATATATATATATATATTTTTTCAATGAGTCATTTGCATCCTAAGGCCTTCTCCAGCAGCATCTCTATAAATGCAAAATCTCTATATGTAGAGATACTTTTAGAGACTTTTGTCTCCAGCAGCATCTCTACAGATTCTCTACAATGTAGAGAATTTGTAGATGATCTCTACAATTAAATTCACCATCTCCACATGTAGAGATCATCTACAAATTTTCTAAAAACAAATATTGAGTAAATGTAGAGAAGTTGTTGGAGTGAAACTGAAATAGAGAAGCTGGTGTAGTGAAACTGAAATAGAGATTTTCTAAAAATAGAGATTGAGTAAATGTAGAGAAGCTGTTGGAGTGAAACTAAAATAGAGAATCTATAGATGTAGAGAAATGTTTTAAAATCTCTACATGTAGAAAAAAAATAAAGAAGCTGTTGGAGTTGGCCTAAGAACTCATACACAAGTCCTCGCCTACACCCGTCTACACAATATCCAACTAAGCAAATCATATTAATATAGTGTATTCTTCTTATTGTACCCACTTCATTAATGAACTCTTCACCATTTCCTTTAAAATTGTCGAGTATATTAATGGAAACAAGATTATCATTGGAAAGCTTATCCCTACAAAATGTTCCATAGCCTCCTTTGCCCAGTTACGATCAGTGATTTTATTTATATCTACATAATAGTGAAGTGCTTTACAATCCTCCAAAAATTGTTCCATAGCCTCCATAATTCGCCCAGTTACTCTGTGAGACAGTTGGTGTAAGAGGAAATTAGAACAAAAATGAATAGTTGAAAATTAGAATTATTGCTTAATGTAATTTCGACGGCATCTTGAATATGCATGCATAAAACATTAATTTAGGGGTAACTTCCATTATGCATGAGAAACCGCATGAAAAGGTGTCTACTGTACCTTTATTAGATTTTACATCACATAAAATGTTATACCCGAAAATAAATCTTAAGACCTCTTACATTTAAACCAAAATTCATACCACTAGACCAAATGGCTAATGGTAAACATTTGTCCTTTTACAATGAAATTTTTTTTTTTTTGTGGCTGAATGACTGTTTGGTCATTAGATAAAAATAGGTTCTACATGTTATGGGACTCACTTGCGCATTAGACGGGCGAACAATTTATGCCAAAAGAAAGAGTATCCCTCTTACAATTTATTTTCGATACTGTAACATGCTTTAAAAGCAACTTTTCATGAGATTTTCTCTTGATTTGTTTTCTATAGTTTTGGATATACTTGTCTTTGGGGAAGAAAAAAGGTGTCCACATATCAAATCAACTGTGACTCGAGTGTCTATCCTCATTCTCGTAGATTTTTCCTACTATACTTTCGATGACTTTGAATTTTCAATGAACGATTGAGATGGCCATGATCAAGACATGAGCATGTTAATTATTGAAGAAGATAGATCATCTCATATGTCCTAGATCACTATACAAGTGAATTGTGAGCAGAATGTGAAAGGTAAATCTTTATTAATGACCTACTAAAGTTATGGTACTCTAAATTTATGCAAGTGCATTTTTTTTTTCTTTTCAGTTCGTCCTATAGAATAATTGTAATTTTTCTTTCCTCTTTTTGAATGAGTATTACTATATGTCATCGTTTCACCTCTCTTTAAATAAACGCTAAGTTAAATACAAGGGCATAAAAGTCTACGTTTTTTTGTAGTGTTACTATGTATGCACTTTTACATGACCACAGGGAGGTCTGGATGATTTTTTTTTTACTACAAGGGGTGGTGCATAATTACGGCTGACCACAATAGGGTCCCAATCAATTCACCCTACTAAGTAAAACAAGAAGAAAGGATAACAACTCTGAGAGGTTCCACAATCTTTTGAGTCTGCTCAGAGATTGTCAAATGAGAAAAACGCATGCAAGGCTTAACACGTCTTATGTGATGAGTATATTTGTTATATACAAAATTTAAAGCTATCAACCTGAATCCAAAAATCCCACTTTGTCGTAAGATTTAAGATAGGAAATTATAAACATTAATGCTTTTAGTCTCCTTCAGAAATGCTTTCAAGCACATTGTAGAATTTACTTCTCGATGTACTTGCTTTTGTTGCTGATGATTTTGTTGAGGCAAAAAGATTTTGTGGCATTATGGGAATGCCATCTCCTTCTATCATTTCAATCACTGTTTTCATGGATGGTTGGTCTTGTGAGAGCCCAGACCTACATTTGTGTATTTATTTCTTAAAATGTTTAATTAAGAATAGTTACTATTCATAAGAAATTTCGACTGCTTTATTTTCTTGGTTTTGCATTTTTCTCATGTTACTTGTCATTTAGGAGGCATGAGAAAATTAAAATTACGTGCATATCATATGGAGAGAATGCATTAGGAAAATAATTTTCATATCGCATGAATAGTATTTTTAGCATTTAGTGTTGTTTTAATTGTCTATCCAACTATTTGATCCATATTGTAAACCATTTGACCCATAAGCTTGACCCATTAACCCATCCAAATACCATGGACCCTTTGACTAATTGACCAAGGCTTCTTATAACCCAAAATTTCTCAAAAAATGCTCGAAAAAGGTGAAAAATTAGCCAAAAACCCACTTACGGGAATATTATTTTTCTTGCAAAAATTGCTACAGTTGACCATTTTCATCCATTTCAAGTTTGAATCTTGAGTTCTTGAACATGTCTAAACTAATTCCAAGCTTCTCTAACCTTGTCTTTAGGTGAAGGATGCCTTCATTCTATATGATTTTCCAATTGTAGTTACAAACTTTATTTTTATGATCTCTTAATATATTACTTATCTATGTTTGTTTATGCTTCAAATGTCTCCTATTATGTTAGTAGAACATGTTTCTATGAATTTTGAGCAAAGTTAATGGCTGAATTTGAGAATTGCAACTGAGGGTGATGATAAATAGTAAAAATATGAATAGTAAACCTTGTGTTTTGTGATGTTCATTCCGAATTGTGTTTTCTTGATTTAGTTAGATGCTATTAGTATTAAAACGCTCGAATGTGCTATTTAACTGGGTACTACAATGGAAAAATTGAGAAATATGCAATGAAACGCAAAGGGGTCGTTTTAACCATGTGTTGACTTTTCTCGGTTTGAGTATTGGTATAGTCTTAGTACTACGGGAAAGCACTTTTGGTGCGGTTGTGACATTGGTCGGGTGTTTGGTTAGTGTAGTTGTAGTTCAAACGTGCTAAAAGGCTAAATGGGGTTTTGTGGTTGTTGTGGTTTAAAATGGGTTTTCTTTGCATTTAAGTGGATCATAAAGTATATAGATTTGAGTGGTAAAATCGGATTCCAAGTAGCGTAGCTCATTTGGTTGTGGTAGCTTGAGAAAGTTAGAGGAATGAATTGTGTTTTTATTGAGTTTTGTTACTTTGGTTCAATTGATGGTTTTAGTACTTGCATTAGGTGTCATAAGTGTTATAATAGCTAGGTTGATGGCCAAATCGAATAGATTGTGATTGGAGTTTGTTATGGTTGGTTTGAATGCAAAGGGCCAAGAATGTGTGTTTGTGGTTTAAGGGTTAGTTGCTTGGTTTGATGTTTGGGTTAAGTGCCATGAATGTTAGATTGACCAAATTGATGCTCGGATGTGTTGGAATATGGGTTGAACTTGTGGAGAATTGATTGATCATAAAGGGACCTTTTGGTGGTTTTGGACCGTGTGTGTGTTTCGGTGCCATGGGGAGTTCGATTGTGGTTCCTAGGTGATTGTGGATTGTTTGGAGTGCTTGTAATGTGTCTCCGTTGTTAGATGGCTTAATATGTAGTTTTGGAGCAAAAGAGACCAAAAGAAAGAAAGTTAGGTTGAACGTTGGCGATTGAATGTGGATTGATTAGTTGAGTGGTTTAATGCATTTGATTGGAATGTTTAGCTAGTCAAGGAAGTTTCGTGGGTTGGATTGCATGTCTACCTTGTCTTGTATTGAGTGAATATGCATGTTCTTTTGTTTATAATGATTGTTTAATTATTAATTGTATTCTATTGCCTTCTTGTAAGAGTGTAATGTGTAGTTGTATTAATTTATAGATGTTTGAAGAGATTCTGGAAGTTGAGAGCTATCTAATTATGACTTACAAATGTATAGTTGCGTGAATTGAATATGCTTTATAGTTGTTTTAATTGCTAATGTTATATGCCTATCAAATTGTAGGATTCATAAAGAATGTTTAATGTGTTGTTTAAGTAATGAATGTAATGCATGCTAAATAAGGAAATGCATTTGATAGTTATGTTAGTTCAATGAAATCAATGAAAATGAATTAGTTAATAGAGTTATGAACTAGCTTTAATTGAGTGTGAATGTGGAAACCACTTGTAGAATGAATGTATAACTTCTTATGCAAATAGTTGATTGTATTATGTAGTGGTAATTGAAGGGAATTAGTGCTTTTGGAAAATATTGAAGGAGTTCTTGGCTAAATTCGTATAGGTTTGGCTTTCTAAAAGGTGAGAGAGTTCATTCTTTATACATAGTAGTTGTTTGATTGCTCTCAAATTGTTAAGTTTAATATAATTGTTTATATCTATGTGTATTTCGAGATGAATTGAGTAAATATGCTTCTCTCGTTTATATTGTTGTATTGATTATGTAGTTAACCCATATATGTTTCAAAGTTGTTATCTAGTCTACTCTCGTAAGTGTTTAGTTAACCATGTAATTTCTTGTCTATATTGTTTATATTGGTATATTGCTTAGTTGCTTATGTGCAAGGACAACCACTTCTGTTGTCCTCATTGTGTGGTTATCGGATTATGTGGCCATTGAATTATTTTGCTTAGGCTATCTTGTGTGAATTATGTCGTATCGTGGTTGCACAACCATTTGGGCATGATAGTACCTTGTTGAGGCATACAGGATACATAATTTACTACCTCAGAGGCGTTGTGCCTTGTTGAGGCATACAGGATGCGCATCTACTACCTCAGAGGCATCGTTCACCTTGTTGAGGCATATAGGACGCGTCATTTACTACCTCAGAGGGGTAGTACCTTGTTGAGGCATATAGGATGCGTGATCTAATACCTTAGAGGTGTAATTGTGTGTTAGCTCGTATTGATATTGAGTCATTTCTAGTAACTCTTGCTGGGGCATAATCTCCTACCTTAGAGGCTAGCTCACCTCGTTGGGGGCATAAAAATCTACCTTAAGAGAGTTACCTATGATTACATTTCTTTATTTATTTGTGCTATCTAATTTGTATACTTGAATAGTGTCTCGTGTGGATTAATTGGTTGATTAGTTGTATGTTAGACTCGTAATGTTATGATTGTATGTCTTACATGGATATTATCTAGCTTTATCACCTTTAATTGTCATTTTGTAATTGAAGTTAATTGTTAGCTTATAGTAGTTTTGTGCTTAGTTAACTATTTGCATTGCACGGAAAACCTTTTCGAAAACTTCCCAGATAGCTGTTTCCCTTCCCTCACTGAGTGTACATGTATTGTATGCTCACCACTCTTCCTAACATTTTCAAGTTTAGTACGAAGCAATTGATGTGCCTACAAGTTGTATGGACTCCTGTGCATTGGAGTGTTGCTTGCTCGTGATAGTATAATTTGTAAAGTAGAAGTCTTGTATGTATTTATATTATGTCGTGGAGGATTGTATTAAAGTCAAATAATTGTTGGCTTGTAATAACTTAATGATTTACTTTATTGCCTAGTTTAGTTTGTATGCTTGTATGAAGTTAAGTAAAGTTGGTTGCTGACTTAATATCTAAGTAGGTTAAATAGGAAATATTAGAGTGGTATGATAATCAGAAATTGTAATCATAAGTTTTCAGCAGTTAAAGGAAATGCATGCTTGTATGCCTTATTTGTTTAGTAAAAAGCTCGGATATGCAGGTTTTGGTTTGTCCTAAAAACAGGAAAAACTCCCTATGTTTTCCCTCGAATTTTGTGCCTTGTGATTAGGGTTAGGTTGTGAATAGTGGACTTAATAGAGCTCCTGATTTCGTGAGGGGTCAGGGCATTACAGGTCTACTAGATACCACTGAATGCATCAAAGTCCCACAATGGTTAGTTTCTTAAATATCTTATTGTCCTCTTCTTTCTCAATTTGGATTTCTATTTTTTCTCCTTTCTCCAACTAATTATACATCCATTCTGGAAAGTATACTTCACTGTCATCCTTTGTTGCAGCATGAAAATTCTTCCTTCCCCCAGGCAGATCAAGCAGCAACATGCCAAAGCTATAAATATCTGCTTTGTATGATACATTTCCATAGTTCCTGGAAAACACTTATGGTGCAATGTAACCTATCGTCCCTTGAGCAACAGTCATGGAAACTATACTTTCTTCCTTTGAGCCCAACTTCGCCAAGCCAAAATCAGCAACTTTTGGATTGAAATTTTGGTCAAGCAAGATACTGTGAGGTTTAATATCAAGGTGAAGGACCCGTTGGTTACAACCTTGGTGAAGATAATCAAGTTCTTTGTCTATGCCACTAGCAATTTGCTGTAGTTTCTCCCAACCTAATGAGCGACTCTGATTTCTTGACGATATAAATTTTTCCAGTGATTCATTTGGTAAGAACTCATACACAAGGCCTCGTCTCCATCCGTCTGCACGATATCTAACTAAGCGAACTACATTAACATGGTGTATTCTGCCAATTGTAGCCACTTCATTGATGAACTCTTCACCATTTCCTTTAAAATCATCGAGTACTTAACAACAAGTATATCATTGCTAAGCTTCCCCTTGTAAGCTGTTCCATAACCTCCTTGGCCAAGTTTTTCCTTAAAATGATCTGTGATTTTCTTTATATCTGCATAAGTATATCTGGTTGGCTGAAGAGCTTTATAATCCTTCAAAAATTGTTTTATCCTTTTCTGATCCTCTTTCCTCTTCTTTTTGAAGGTGCAACAAACCGCAAAAATGATTAGCCCCAGCATAGACGAACTTATCACTACTTCTGCAATTTATTAACCATAGTGAATCAGAGCCGATTCATCTACAACTATGGAAAATGGAAAAGTGACAGAGAAATTTACCTTCAATGATTTTTTTCTTCAAGGCACCTGTAAAAGATAACAAAAGTTTATCCCCTTATGTGAAACTTCAAAACTGAATTTCTGAAGAAATCTCTGTTGAATTCACGAATGAGTCCTTACATTTCTATAGATTAAGGGCTGGGAAGTAGGAACAAAGATGACAGCTATCGTTAAATTTGATTTAGAGTACCGAAAGTGTACCTCTGCCCTTTCCTCATTGATCAGGGAAATCATAGCATTTAGCTTCATTGTTATGTCTATATTTCTCAACTTACCTCTCATTATTTCATCTTAAATGCTAACTTGAACAAGAATCTTGAGTAGGTTTACATTAATTAGGGACAAAATAACACATCAAAGGAACTTTTCCCCTTTTCAAGTTGATGAGAACTTTTTTTTTGGCTAAATCAGCAAGTACCAATTTCATTCCACTATCAATCAAAAAACACAAGGAGGGCCAAACCTCAAACATCCTATCAAAACAAAACAGGAAAAACATAAAAACTTGAGACTATAAGAGGATATCAGTAAGTTTCTACTCATTTCAAAGTGCCATATTCAAAAGTGAGTTTTTGTATTTCTTGCCGCTAATAAATTTGAGACGAACTCCATCCAAAATCCTAGCAAGAATCTGGTCTTCCGTTGAAAACTCATTTGCAAAGATGCAAGCATTTCGCTCTGCCCAAATATGATAGATACATGAGCAGAACACCAGTTTAATCAAATCAGCTTGGAGCGTATTTTTCTTTCCTTTCGTACAACAACCTTGAAGCACATTAGCCTATTCCAGACACTCATCCTGGTTTTTCTCATACACGCTCTCCATATTCTTCTACTTAATCCACATTCGAAGAAGAGATGGACCCTTGTTTCCACAATCATGCTACAAAGAACACACTAACTACTCACATGAACGCCCCACGACATAAGCCTTTGCTTTGTAGTCAGCCTATCGAGGATAACTAACCAGCTACAAAAACTGTGCTTTGGAATAAAAATATTTTTACAAAGCAAAGAAAACCAATGGACTTTCTGAAACTTTGGCCTGATCTCCTCCCAAATTTTTGTTGTATGAAAATTACCATTTGTGCCAATGCTCCACAAAATGGTGTCTTCACAGCTAACATTTGGGTAAATGCCCACAAGACCATGCTCTACGCTTTGCAGGCATCTAGGCCAATATCATTGGCCATTGCGAATCACCTCACTAACTCGACATTGGTTTCCAAGCCGAGAAACTTACCTCAATTCAGCTCTCACAAGGTTATGAAGCCTGCATGACGGATGCCACCAATCCTACCACAAGTACGTGTCATGGCCATCCCCAACTTTGTGTTTAACAAATTTTGCATCCATCTCTCTCATTTTGAGGATCTTTTTCCAAGCCCAAGATGTAATACTCGGTCAAAAAAAAGAAAAACAAAAGACAAAGGGGAAACAAAGTAGCATGAAATGGGGAAAAGTAAAGTGAAGTGTAGAATAAAGTAGAGTGGAGGTAATGATGAAAAGCATGACAATGATGATTTGGACCACAAAAAAAAAATGCATAAGAGTGATCAGACGCCTCATTTTGTTTTGTTTCTACCATTTTCTCCTTTATTCACTCCAACCATTGTAGAGATCTTAGGCAGAAGGTTCATCAGGTGAGGTAAGTGATTTAATTCATAGGCTAGAAAATTTATCATAAGGTTTGAGATAATTTCTAGAATTAATTATTGATGATTTATTTGGTAATAGAAAGTTTGATTTATGTGTTTAGGAGGTTGAAGTGGAGACTAAATTTTGCGATTTTGTGAATTGAAAATTTTACTTTGGGATCAAAGTGTAAGTGAAATTCATCTATCATTCTCTAAATATTTCATATGTTCATCATAATTATAGATTCGAGATTTATTCCCTGTTGCGTTGTATTGTTTGGTTGGTGTATGTTTAATCTGAAAGTGAATTTGATATTTCATTATGTAAGATCTCTTCTTGTTAGTCTTCCTTTTTAGGATTACTCCGGAGTTTGAGTTATTTAGTGATTAAGATCATATGGAATTGAAGAATAAAATTATTATTATTTTGGGTTTTGTTCTATTCAAATTACCAAATTTAAGATATTATGTAATTGTTAGATTTTGTACTTTTGATTGTCCTTTTCATCTTTCTTTATATATCCGAAGATGAATTTGGTTGAAACTATTGAAATTAAAAGATAGATTTTAAAAATACAAAAGAAAAAAGAAAAATGAAAGTCACTGGAAGTGGCTTTTTCGAAAGTCACATCACAATGACTTTCGAAATAGTCACTTAGTGATTAACGTCTCTGGTCAGTCGGCCAGGGACGTTAATATTTTATTGATATTAATTTTAAATTATATATATATATATATATATATATATATATATATATATATATATATATATATATATATATATATATATATATATATATATATATATATATATATATTGGACATTGTATACTTTATTTATTTTATAAAGAAGTTAAAAGTAGCATTTAAAAAGTTTGTGTTGATATTTTATACATTTTAGCTGTAGAATTAAATTTTATTTAATTAGTAAATAAAACTCATGTTATTTAGTTGTATTATGATTTTGTCTCTATGTCCGGATAAATTCTTAGGAACTCTATTGTATTGTTTGATCACCGTCCAAAAGTTTCTCAGTTCTCGTTAACTTCGCACATGTTCTTTTATTTATGATTATCTATATCATGAAAAATTTCTTATAGTTGTGTTATTCTGATAGTACCGATACTATTACGGTACTACAGTACAGATACAATTATTGTACCGCTTTAGCGAATACTATTACAGCTACTAGTGAGTTGAGCTCAAACTTATTATTGAACCGGCACTGCACTGGTTAAATGCAGACACAACTATTTTTATATATTTTGTTTATGAGTCGTTTTAGTGATTATTTCCTTCTGTTCCACTAAATGTATTAGTCTATCAATTATTAACCAATTGTTATATGTATAGCATCTATTGTGAAATTTGTGAATTCCAGTCAGAAATTTCCTGACTAAATCCTCAAGTTGTATCTTTATTGTGGATTGAATTCTCTTATTGAGATTTCATTCGCTCACAACTTTTGTTTTCGCCTGCTTTCTTTGCAGTTAGAACAAATTAAGCACTGCAATGTGAAGATGATTGCATCCAAACCAAATGATTCAGTGATGAAATCTTTGTCTTTTTGGAATATGGTTTGATTTGGAGTGAAATCTTTATTTTGTGACACTTGGTCTGGATTGTAATAATTGAGAGATTTATACTTCCCTTTATAAATATTTATTTTTGAGATTTAGACTGTATTGGAATATTTATGGTTTAGAGTCTCTGATTTGAATGTTTAATAGACGTGCGCCAAGCGAGCTTTAGGGATCTTATCTTTTTAGCACGCGGCTTGTCAAGTGTCGAGATCTACTGTGGATTAGGTAACTAAATTTCGGGGCGTGACAGAGATGGTTTCAGAGCAATAGGTTATGATTATTTGAGGACTTGTGGATTAGGTAGCTAAATTTTTGTGGCGTATTAAAAAGTGATTAGGATTAAATTTATTGTTTTGATTATAAGAGTGCTTAGATTTTTATTTATGATTTTGGAGGTTTGAATTGTCTCTTGCAGGATTCGTATCTAAGAGATTAAGTTTCGAGGACGAAATTTTCTAAGGGGAGATGAATGTAATACCCCCAATATTTTTTTGTAGTAAAAAAAATTTGACAAAGGAAGATGAGTTTGTTCGCATAATGTTAATTGTTGAAGGATTGTTCATAGTGGCTCTCATTTTTGTTTATTTTTACTTTAAACTAGTAAAAATTAGTTATAAGTGTTGCAAATCAAGTTCTGCACCACAAATCTGAGTCTTATTGTTAGGTATGTGTGCATTTTAGATAATTGAATCTTGGTAGTGTTAAAATTTTGATTATTAGTTTTCTTGAGAAAACAAAATTTGTATTTCAGTCCTCTTTAGTATGTATCTCATTAATTGCTCTAAGTTGTAAATTTACCATACGTATTAATTGTTTAACCCTTAATATTATGGTCTATGATTCTGATCAGGACTTTGAGGTTCTAATGATTTGGTAAGTATAATTGATTTTTGGATTCAAGTTCTACAATCAGGATAAACATTAGAAATGAAATAAAGGAATTAGAACTTTCAAGATAGTACAGCTTGATGACTGCTTAGTGAATGATATTGTTTTTTAAGTATAGTCATTTGAACATTTTAAGTTAAGCCAAATTAGTGCCTAGGTATGAATGTGTTATTTCCCGGTGTAATATTCATAATTTTTGTTGTATTAAAGATGAATATATGACTGGAGTCTTATTTTGTGTTGTTATGATCAAATAAAAGATTTAGATGCAGGTGAAGTATATTGGCAAAAAGAATACATGTTTGAGATAATAAACTACACCCGGATATTTTGATAATAAGTTGAGTACCATAGCGAGTGCTAAAATTAATTGTGAATTTTTTTTTCAAGTTACCTTATATATCATTTTGGATTTAGTTGTCAAATATATAGGTTCGAGTATTATGTGGTAATTGGCAGAAAAAAATTATGTATATGATATTTTGTTATCTAGTTTAGGATTGGATTAGATTTTTGGAGAGTATGGATATGATTTTGCCTATAATTTGGTTATGATTCTTAGGCATAATAATAATGTCATTGAGGAATTAGCTTTCAAATTTTGTAGCAAATTACATGTAACGAGAATAAGGAATGAATTCAACATCCTTACTTTCGAGTTAAATAGTTGATTCTTGGGTTCAATTGTTATGCTTCGGATGACAATTAGAAATGAAATAAGGAAGTTAAAACCCTCAAGTTGATGTAGATTGGTATAGCTAAGTGGATAAATCTCTATGGATATTTGAATTTCAATACTTTAAGTTAAAATAAATCTATTTGTGTGATCAAGTTCTATATAGTGAACTTAAGTGTGAACGTTCTTACTTACGATGTGATCTTCATAGTCTATTTGATTGGAAGATGAACAAATGATAAAAGGGTCTTAGTTTTGATTCATTATGATCAAATGAAAAGTTTAGATGCATTGAAGTAGTATTTGCATAAAGGATACAAGTAAAGAAATGATAAACTGGATTCAGATATTGAAGGATCATAGCAAGTAATAAGATGATTTGCAAAACTGTTCAAATTTACCTTTGGTATTATTTTGGAGTTAGTTATCATGTGTGAGTTTATAGATTGTGTGGTAATTTGTGGATATTGGAGCTAATACACATATTATAATGGAATTAAGGATGCACTTTGGGCATCTAAGAAAATTCTCCGACGAGGGTTATTATTAATATTATAGTGAATGTTAGAAATACTTCAGAGACTACTATTGTGTAATGAATAAGAAAATAGTAGTGAAATCATTATGGTACTTGTTTTTCCTATATGGTTTGAGATTGAAAGATTTGACATTGCTTAGAATTTGACTTGATATATATATATATATATATATATATATATATATATATATATATAAATTGTTAATGTGTTGTCTTTTAATTGTAAGTTAGTCTTACTTGTCTTCTATTATAATTCCATTTTGGATTGTTTTGAATGCTATTTCTATTATTGTTCTAAGAGTTTGTGGTATATCAGCTATGATTCTGGGATACTGTTTCAACCTAGCTATCAGTTCTGATTCTAAATTGTAACGTCATTTTAGATCCGCTGGAAATTTAATTGTTTGTTCCCTCTTAATACAACTTTTGAATTTGTCTTATAAGAGATTGAATTGGCGACCTTCAGTAGCACTTAATTAATTGATATTGCTAATCTCTTTATTGCTCATTTGATTATTGAAAAGTTACTTCATGGAATGAATGTAGTGTTGCATCAAATTATTATGTGTGTATTATGATTTTTGATGAGTATGAATGATCATTGATTTAGTAAAGGAGCATTTGATTGGATAAAAACCATAACGATTATGCCCAAGATCAATAATTCATTTTCTGGTTGAAGTGATGACAAATCTTAATTGTTGATTAGGTGAAACTCTATGTTGTGAACTCATATAAGAATTATGTTGATTTGATAGAATGAACTCTATAGTCTTTGTTAGTCCAAGGAAGAACACATTATAAGAGCTTTGTTCTACTTGATAAAATAAAAAGTTTTGATGAGTTTATCTACAGTGAAATAGATGACTAACCTTATAGGTTCACATATTTTGTAAAAGCTTTACCTATAGGAAATTGACAAAGTATTTCTGAAAGGATTACAACATGTCGGGGATTCTATATCTTTATTTGCTAAGCTATCTAGTTGTATTAGTATACTGGAAAGTATTTGTGTATCTTTGTGAATATTTTTTCAAGTTATGAAGTTTGAGGTTTGAGCAATGGACTAGTCCAAGTTAAGTGCATTGACTATTTGAGGAAAATTTTCAACACTATTATCATGACTAGCCTTGGTAGATAAGAATTTGGCATCTCATTTTGTGACACAAACTGGTGAACTTATCAGGTTCTACTAATCTATAAGTTGTAAGATATTGAGATGGAACTTTTACCAATAATGTTTACGAGGATGATTATCGTACTTGTGGTGTGTTAATATAATTTGGAGCTTCAGTTTGAGGGTTTCTCAATTTGAAACATTTTAGTAAAGGAACAAAAAGGAAATGGGATTTTGGATCTTACGGAGCCTGCTCATGAACAATATGATTATGAAGACAAAATCTCTTTTAAGGAATGAGAGGTTTAACGACACTTCTTGGACAAATAGCCAAACCTTTTCGCACTATCGTATGTGATGCTAAATTGGTGGAACAAATCTTCATAAACAAAAGTAAGTGAAAAATCTTAGTACTACAACACGTATAGCCCTTATCAATCAAAGATAGCCCAACCTTCTAACCAAGTATAGAATCGATACTCTTTCTCATGCTCCTTAATGCAAACCACTAAGTGATTGAAGTATTGAAAGAAGGAGAAGAGAAATGAGTAAAGTGTCAAGGCATCTTACTATTGCTTTGTAAAGTCCAGTGGTATAAGCTATGGAAACTCGAGCATGAAACAAGGGCGAAGTATCCCTTCTTCTTCAAGGACGAAGTAAGTTTCGAGGACAAAACTTTTTATAAGGGAGGGAGGATATAATACCCGGTCAAAAAAGAAAAAAAGCAAAAGACAAAGGGGAAACAAAGTAGCATGAAATGGGGAAAAGTAAAGTGAAGTGGGGAATAAAGTAGAATGGGGGTAATGATGAAAAGCATGACAATGATGATTTGGACCACAAAAAAAAATGCATAAGAATGATCAGACGCCTCATTTTGTTTTGCTTCTACCATTTTTTCCTTTCTTCACTCCAACCATTGTAGAGATCTTAGGCAGAAGGTTCATCAGGTGAGGTAAGTGATTTAATTCATAGGCTAGAAAATTTATCATAAGGTTTGAGATAATTTCTAGAATTAATTATTGATGACTTATTTGGTAATAGAAAGTTTGATTTATGTGTTTAAGAGATTGAAGTGGTGACTAAATTTTGCGATTTTGAGAATTGAGAATTTTGCTTTGGGATTAAAGTGTAAGTGGAATTCATCTATCATTCTCTAAATATTTCATATGTTCATCTTAATTACAGATTCGAGATTTATTCCCTGTTGCATTATATTGTTCAGTTGGTGTATGTTTAATCCAAAAGTGAATTTGATTTGCCATTATGTAAGATCTCTTATTGTTAGTCTTCCCTTTTAGGATTACTCCGAACTTTGAGTTATTTAATGATGAAGTTCATATGAAATTGATAAATAAAATTATTATTATTTTGGGTTTTGTTCTATTAAAATACCAAATTTAAGATATTATGTAATTGTTAGATTTTGTACTTTTGATTGTCCTTTTCATCTTTCTTTATATATCCGAAGATGAATTTGGTTGACACTAATGAAATTAAAAGATAGATTTAAAAAGAAAAAGAAAAAAAATGAAAAATGAAAATCACTGGAAGTGACTTTCGAAATAGTCACTTAGTGACTAACGTCTCTAGTCAGTTGACCGGGGACGTTAATATTTTATTGATATTAATTTTTAATTATATATATATATATATATATATATATATATATATATATATATTTTTTGGACATTGTATACTTTATTTATTTTATAAAGAAGTCAAAAGTAGCATTTAAAAAGTTTGTGTTGATATTTTATACATTTTAGTTGTGTAATTAAATTTCATTTAATATGTAAATAAAACTCCTGTTATTTAGTTGTATTATGATTATGTCTCTAAGTCTGGATAAATCGTTAAGAACTCTATTATATTGTTTGATCACCGTCCAAAAGCTTCTCAGTCCTCGTTAACTTCGCACGTGTTCTTTTATTTATGATTATCTATATCATGAAAAATTTCTTATAGTTGTGTTATTCTAATAGTACCGATACTGTTACAGTACTACGGTACAGATACTGTTACTATACCGCTTTAGCGGATACTGTTACCGCTACTAGTGAGTTGAACCCAAACTTATTACTGAACCAGCACTGCATTGGTTAAATGCAGACACAACTATTTCTATATATTTTGTTTATGAGTCGTTTTAGTGACTATTCCCTTCTGTTCCACTAAATGTATTAGCCTATCAATTATTAACCAACTGTTATATGTATAACATATGTTGTAAAATTTGTGAATTTCAGTTAGAAATTTTCTGACTCAATCCTCAAGTTGTATTTTTATTGTGAATTGAATTCCCTTACAGAGCTTTCGTTCACTCACCAATTTTGCTTCTGCCTGCGTTTTTTGTAGTTAGAACAAATTAAGCACTGCAACGTGAAGAGGATTGCATCTAAAACAAATGATTCAGTGATGAAATCTTTGTCTTTTTGGAATATGGTTTGATTTGGAGTGAAATCTTTATTTTGTGACACTTGGTCTGGATTGTAATAATTGAGAGATTTATACTTCCCTCTATTAATATTTTTTTGAGATTTAGACTGTACTGGATTATATATGGTTTGAGCGGAAGTCTTTAAATATTTATGGTTTAGTGGCTCTGATTTGAGTGTTTAATAGATGTGCGCCTAGCGAGCTTTAGAAAATTATCCTTTTAGCACGCAGTATGTCACGTGCCGAGATCTACTGTGCATTTAAAATTTCGGGGCGTGACACAAGAGGCATCACTTGGGATGTCAATACTCCAAATACTTTGACCTTTAAGAAGCACCTATCGCACCCACAAACTCCAAATAGAAGATTTGTCTGTGTACATATGACAGAACTGTTTGAGAATTGCCAATTTGTTAAGCTCTTCAAGCGGTTTTAACCCCAAACCACCCTCATCCAAAGGTTTACTAATATCATCCCATGCGACCTTAACACTCTTCTTGCCTTCGATATTTCCACTCCAAAGGAAAGAGCAGAGGATTTTTTGAGCACTTTTTATGAGAACTTTATTTTGAGACGAGCGAAAATAAAATGCGTGTGAGATCCTTGAAATTTAGATTTTGAATGAATGGAAGAAACATAGAAATATTGCATAAAAGCATAAATATTTTGACAGCATCTTGAATATGAATAAAACATAAATTTAGAAAGAATTTACTGGAATAAATAAGAAACTGTAGGAAAAGATGAGTCTTGAGTACCTGGAAAACAACATTCAGTATCGTGTGTACTCCCTTGATTCTTCAACCTACAATATTTGCCAACTATTTCACAAGGTGCACAAAAAGGCTTGGACCAAGTCAATAGAATGGCGTCAGAAAACATAAAAGAAACAGATGAAATGTTGAACATCTTTCTGCAAGAAAATAGTGGCCCAAGATAGGGGGCATTTAGTGTAAATTTCCCACCATAGAACGGTTAATCTGAATTAACTGCATATACATGATAACTATAATTGCTTAGGCAGGGGACAATTGAAGAAGGTGTAGTCATCTGGATCTTTTAACCGGAAAGGAGATGCAGTTAAATTAGAGTGGAAGCTTGATGGATCTCTTTAATATTTAGAGTGGATTATTTGGTTACTAATTGATTGAGATGCTTTTCGGATTCATTAATTGGTGACTTCTTTTAATGGATTTTGTCACATTGCACGTTTTAGGCTAAATATGTTTCTAAATCAACTTACCACTTTTTGTTGATCAGATTTGCTAAAAAGAGAAAAATGGAATCAATGGAGAGAATGATGAGACGTGAGAAGTGAAGAAACAAATAATAGAACGACACAAAACAAAGAGAAAAGGAGAGAGAAATATAATAATGGAAGGAAGAGAAAAAGAATTAAGGAAGATTGAGAAACAAAAGGATTTGTCGCATGCCAACTAATTAGTATGACACTTACTAATTAAGAGGTGATAAAAGGATGACTGACATTACTCTTTCTTATTTCATAATATCATTAATTTCTAATTACTAATCCATTCGTAGAAAATCTAAGCCAAATTTACTTCCCTTCTTAGGTGTATGACCAATTTAGTGAAGGAAAAGAAATAGGGATGGGGGACACCTCTGGAGAAGAAAGGAAAATGGTAAAGAAGATGATTTTAGTTGCTTTATGGTGCATTAAGATGAAGCCTGTCGATCGTCCTTCTATGAACAAAATTGTTGAGATGCTAGAGGAAGATGATGAACATTTGCAAATGCCTCCCAAACCTTTTCTATATATATCCTGAAGAACTGTCAACTGAGGTTAATGAAATACATGCAAATGATAATGAATTGCCAGTGTTGTCAAGTAATTATATAGATTCAACTAACCTTAGTCAAGATGAAAGCTAAGTTTTATAAAGTCACCACTATTATGTTGCCAGTAAAAATAAGTTTGAAATTGTCACGCCCCCAAATTTGACGGGATAAATCTGAGAACATGACTGCCGCGAACCTAAGAAGATTAACTTGTTAAGCCTGCAAGGCTCTAAAACCAAAAAAATAATAATAAAGTAAACTAAAATAATTATTCAAATAAAAACAACAACAAAGCGTCTAGTGTAACGCCCCGAACCCGACCCCACGCTATAGGTCAAGTCCGGATCCATCACACGGACAGAGTCTTATCTGTATCATGGACTAAACTGGTACCTGCAAATAGTCACAACAATTCCTGAACCACAATCAAACATTTATACAACCTAGCTTTTAAAATTTGCATGCCAACCAACTCCTCAAGGCCATCCGAGCCTTGGAACAACAAAATATGCATACAACATACAAGCATGCAAGGCAATTCTAGCTTTAACTAAGTAGTTAGATACAACAATAAGCCAAGTTCAACCGTCTACCTATTAAACACACAAGCATGCAATAAGAGAAGTAAACTAGAACCCATTATTACATGTCATCTAACTTGCTATCCATCATATAAGATTACAAGTTATTACATCCACCAAATATACATAAGATCACATGGTCTCAAAAATAACATCAACCAACTATTTCACACAAGCCGCACATATCAGCCAACCTTTACACACAAGAAGTCATGGAAGTTGCTCAACTTGCACTTCTTCTTCTTCTACTACTGCTACTGGCTGGGGATCTACCCCAGCCTCTCCTGAAACATGTTAAATGAGGAGTGAGCAACAATGTTACCCAACAAGGGAGGTGCTGCAGCATACCGGGGCGTGCAATATGTTGTGCAACAAAGATCAATATGAAGCAACACAAAGTAACAAGACTAGATAGACAAGTAATTAACCACATATAAAAAGGATACGGTTCCACTTCTTGTCTTCAATCTCGAACCACGAACCACGATCTTCAAACATGTGTCGGCAAACCCTTATTCCTCCAAATATGGGATACTCTGAATGTACCCCGACCCTACGACTTTTTCTCCTAAGGTAGGTCCATATGCCCCTAACGAGGTGAACCACGCCTCTGGGGTAGTGGAGTATACTCAGCGAGAGAAAGGGAATAGGCACCATGGTAGTCACTTGTCACTTTCCTCTTTTCTTTAATCAAGTTATTCTTCTCCTATATACATTTTGAAGTTACAAAACCACAATCTAATTATTCTACATCCCTAATTAAGCCAAAAGACACATATCAAGGCCATGAAAACCCGTTTTGGAGGCAAAAGCTCGGGAAGGCTCCGAGTGGGTTTTAATTACAACTACCATATCCGGACTCCAATTTCATGCAACGAAAATACCAAAAGAGCTTCCATGCCCCAAGGATACCTAATCCAAAGCCCAAACATGCCTGGATTACATTATGTGAAAAATTCCCTTTTTAAAGTTAACTAATTTGCAATTTTGCTTAGTTTCGGGTGATTCAAGTTCACGTGGCCTCCAAACTAGTTTCACTAGAGCCTAGAGCACCTAAAGGAAGTCTCAATTCATTCTAATTAGCAAGTTGTATCAAAACCCTAAGTTTTGGCACTATTCATCATCTTTTTCGTGCTAACCAAGCTTCCAACCATAGAGTTCACTATCAAGCAGTAAAAGATAGTTCTATAGGCTCTAAAGAACATATATCAAGTATCCATAACAAGTAATATAGCTATATTTAACAATACGAGAATTTCAACATGTATGAAACAAACTTTAAACTCAAGAAATATGCAACTCCCTTACATTTAGTTGATGAAAACAAGTTGTTGATGCTCCCTAATGCTCCAAAATCCTCCTAGACCAAGCCAAAGGACCAAATTCTTGCTCAAAGATTGGAGAAATTTTCCCTCTTTGTTCCCTAGGGCTGTTGGGTTCATGGGGGGCTTTTTGGGTAGTTTTTTTTTTTTGATTTTAAATGTATTATGCATATATATGTGTTATAATATATATATATATATATATATATATATATATATAATATGTGTATTATGATATCTTAGGTCAATGGTTAATATTTCATGGTCAAACTTTGCTAAAAATGAGCTCAAATGCTAACTAGTTGAAAACAATGTTAATTCTTACGTAACGTTATTCAACCAAAGCGAAAAATATTTTTCAAACGCATACTCCCGTCCCCCAAAGCTCAAAACTACCATTTCCTAACTTTTTTTTATATGTCATGTGGTTTAGGAAAAATATTTAATCGAGCATTTAAGACAGTTAAATTTTCTTATAAATAGTGTCAATAGTAAAGCAATTAAATAAGAAAAGAAATGTACAAAAGATGCACGAGTAATTATGCAACAGTTATATAAAAGATGTGATGAAATTCTCGGGGAATCACATCTAATGCCTTATAAAACTAAAGTTTCAAATATCTGAAATACATATATTAATTAAAAACTCTATTATCCAGAAAACGATCTAAACTCAATCATCAAATCTTGCAGTCAGCAATTAGGGAGGCTCAACCCTTCTACATACAATGAGCTTTTTCTTTAAAATCTGCAAAAACATATTTTGAAAATAGAAATACAAAAATGATATATGAATCTCAGTAAGTAGTAGAGCCCAAAAAATATATGGAACCGTACTCTACGAAAACACTTAATATTCAATTTGATGATGATAAACTATCATTTATAATAAAAAAAAGACATAAAGGTGAAACTATCCTTTGGAATATGGACAGAAATAGATCAATAGTTAATATACCCAGAACCATTAGGTGGAACGATGTTTCACTTCTAGATAGGTGGGATATTGAGAATGCCACCAAACCTATTATTCATAATCAGAACATACAGAATTCCAGAATTGAACAGATCATCCAGTATGATGATGGTACTGTTTCCATAAAAATAGATAGAGGAAATAGAGGATCAGTTCTATCCCGTTCAGCCTCTAGTGTTTCTAGGATCAGTATTTCTGACCCTACTCCAGGTTTTGTTGACCTTCCTTCAACAAATAGAACCCATACTCAATCTGTTCCTATTGGAATCAGAATTGAAAATCAGACTGCTCGCCCAGTCTATCCAGAATTTGAACCAACAGACACATCTTCTGTTGACTTCAATCCTTCAGCTTCAGACTTTGACATCAATGTTTTATCTGAAGTCTTTGAACGAGATGTTCAAGGATTAAAAGATGAATTCATGTCAGAAGAAAACAAACAAATCAGAGAATGGTATTTTGAAAATCATAACAATGAACAATTAGCAGATCTTAAAAGCCAATGGCTTCAGTATTTGCAACTTGTTAGGTTAAATGTGCCATTTTTTATGTGGTTCAGACATAGGAATAAACCTATGAACATTAATGTTCTTACCGCAAGAACAAGAAAATGGAATTTACCTAATTCCACAACCGTTATTGATGCGGAGCACCCTCCGTTTCAACATACACAGATTCCTATAACAGAAGGAACTGTAGACCTCAAACCAGTTATCATTTCAGAAAAACCAGAACTAAAAGACATAGCCCAACAAAATAATTGGACTAATCTTTCAGTAGTCACATTACAGAAACAGATTCAGAATATCGAAGATATTCTTGAAAAACAAAATACAATCCCAGTAACTCCAGTAAAACAGGATGAATCAGAACAAAAGACAATGAAACAGATCTCTGTTTCATTGACAAAACCATTTGATTCATTAAAATTAACCAGTTCTAAGGTTAAACCAGAATCTCCGACCAAGGTTTTACCTTTTAAAATATCAAAATATATTCCAAATTTGGAATCTACAGAAGAGAAGAATTCCAAGCTTCTTCAGGAACTGATTTCCAGAACTAAGAAATCAGAACCTTCATCAAGCCAGTTAGCTCTTCAAACATTAAAACAGTCAGACAGTAATTCTGATTGCGATTCCTCATCTTCACAGAATTCTGGGGGGAATAATGTGATCAATATCAATAGAATTTCTTTTCCAGATACAAAGAATTTCTATCCCAGACCTTCACCTCCAGATCTTCAAATTGAAGAATTTCATTCCCAAAGATCTTTCTCAGGATCTCAGATCTATGAATGGAACATAGATGTGATGTCAGAATATCAGATTCTCAATGTTACCAAACAGATGATCATTATCGGTAACATTTATAAACAAGCTGTTTCTGAGAGAGCAGCAACCAGAAATATCATTCTTGGCTTCAATGGTCAGCTTAAAGGATGGTGGGATGACCACCTCAGTGAAGCTACTAAAGAAGGCATACTCAACATGGTGAAAACCAATGAGAATGGTGAACCCATTCTTAATCAGAATGGACAGACAGAGTCATGTGCTCTTTCTGCCTTAGTTTTCGATATCACCTACCATTTCATAGGTGATCCCACAGTTTACCAAGAAAGAACATCTGAAATCCTTCAGAACCTCAGATGTAGAACACTCCAAGACTTCCGATGGTATAAGGATGTCTTTCTCAGCAAATTATACCAAAGATCTGACAACAATGCCAGTTATTGGAAAGAAAGGTTCCTTTGTGGACTTCCAAAATTGTTTGCTCAGCAAGTGAGAGAATCTCTTACAACAGAATATCCCAGTCTAGACTTTGATCTAATGACATATGGAGATATCATATCACACATTAACAAGACTGCTTTGAAGATTTGTACTGATCTTCGTTTCAAAGCACAGTTAAAGAAACAGTCTAACAGAAAAGAATTAGGAAATTGGTGTGAACAATATGGCATGGAAAGAATCAGACCACCCCATGCTCAAAAATCACATAAACCCAGAATTTCCTCCAGAAAATATAAGAGTCACTTCAAGTCCATTGGACAGAAGTATAACCAGAAGTATGGCAATAAACCATACTCCCATAAGAAGAAACATTACCAGAGGTTTCCACGAAGAAATTGGAAATATCAAAAAGATAGTAAAAAAGATCAGAAATCCACAGGATGTTTCAAATGTGGTAAATCAGGACATTTTGCAAAAGATTGTAGAATCAGATCACTAATTCAATCATTAGAATTAGATGAAACTACAAAGAGCAAAATTATCCAGTCTATCGATGATCTTGAATCATCATCCAGTTCTTCTTCAGATTACTCTGATGAAGATAACCTCAATCAAATTGGAACAGACAACTACTATTCCAGTAGTTCTTCCAACTCCATTCAAGAATGTGCTTGTCCCAGTAAAGGAGCATGTTTCTGCCAGAAAGGATTAAATGTCCTTACAGATTCTCATGGTCTTATGATCGATATGATCTGTAAGATCAATGACCCAGAAGAAAAGCAAGCTTATCTTCTCAGACTCAAAGAAATTATGGACCAGAGAGATAATGAAAAATCTCAATCCATTCCTATCCAGAATAACATCAAGAATACCAATTATTCTGATGTCCTCAGTCATTTTCAGAAGAGAAAAACCCAACCAGTAGGTGTCTCTGATCTCCAGCATGAGATTAAACTGTTAAAATCAGAAATTCAGCGACTCAGATAAGAGTATAGACAAGAGATTAGTGATCTCAGAATAGATCATGAACATCTCCAACAGAATGTCCAACTCTTACAAATAGAATCCCTAGAACGTCAAGAACATCTTCAGAACGATGAACTTGATAAACAGACTCAGATTGCTTTAGGCAAGCTCAAAGAAGGAGCTAGTACCTCTAAGCCTTCAGAAGATTATCTTAATCTTTTGAACAGAATCACTTACCAGAAATGGTATGTCCAGTTAACCATCAAGGTTAATGATTTCAAACTCGAAACCATTGCCTTATTAGACTCAGGTGCAGATATGAACTGTATTCAAGAAGGACTTATTCCTTCCAGATACTTCGAGAAAACCAAAGAGAAGCTTTCCACAGCTGACTCTACCAGACTTCATATTCAGTACAAATTACCTAATGCACATGTGTGTAATCAAGGTATTTGTTTTCCTACCAGCTTCGTGCTGATAAAACAGTTAAATTCCCAAGTTATTCTCGGGAACCCATTCCTTCAACAGTTATTTCCCATGACTGTTTCAGAACTAGGTATATCTACCAATGTGCTAGGTAAACCTATCCTTTTTGAGTTTTATTTCCCTTCGCAACGAAGAGACATTAACTCAATTCAACAGAAAGAAAACCAGATTAGTTTTCTTAAACAAGATATCAAAAGTCTCAGAATTGATGAACAGATTGCTAAACAGCAAAAGATCATCAATGAATTTCAGACCAAAATTAGGTTTCTTGGTAATATGATTTCTTTCGGGAAAATCACCCCAATCCAAAGAACACTTGATTTTGCAGAAAAATTCCCAGACATTCTGCGTGAGAAAACACAGTTGCAAAGATTCTTAGGATCTTTAAACTATGTTGCAGAATTTTATCCTGGCATTCGCCATTTATGTAAACCTCTTTTTGAAAGGCTTAAAAAGAACCCTCCAGCATGGACTGATGTCCATACTAATGCTGTTAAGGATATTAAGCGTCAAGTTAGAGTTTTACTAGTCTTGACTTTATGTCAACCAGACACCCCAAAGATAGTTCAGACAGATGCTTCTGAATTAGGATTTGGCGGTATTCTTATCCAGATTTTAGGAGGAAAAGAACACATTGTTCGTTTCCATTTAGGAACATGGGATAAAGCCCAACAGAACTATTCAACAGTCAAAAAAGAGATTTTGTCCATTGTCAAATGCATATCAAAATTTCAAGATGATTTGTTGAACCAGAAATTCTTAGTTCGTGTTGACTGCAAGTCAGCAAAGGATGTGCTTACTAAGGATGTTAAAAATATTGCATCTAAACAGATATTTGCCAGATGGCAAGCTATCCTGTCAATTTTTGATTTCGACATTCAGTACATCAAGGGAGAGGATAACTCCATCCTTGATTTCTTAACCAGAGAATTTTTATCAGGCCACGTGCCTATCACATAGGATTCCTCCGGGAATACCTTTTCATTTTGTTTTCTTTTCAGGTCACAGAAGCGGGCACCAAAAATCCAATTAGTGGATTTAGATGGATTGTTTCAAGTCCACCGCAATTAAGTAGATTGAAACATAGATTCAGATCCAGAAGCGTAATTGATGATTTTTCAATTCCGTATTTTCCTATATATTGTTGCTAACCATTTGCAGGAACATTCATCTCCACTCCTGAATTTAGTAGCAATGGCACCCAGAAAAGATAAAGGAAAAGCTAAAGCATTCGATCTTGCATCCTATGCCCAGAAAGCTAAAACACCAGCAGCATCTCCAGCTCAATCATCAACCCCAGTAAAGGTTGAAGATAAACAGATAACATATACACCATATTCTACCCAGTCACCCCTAGGTAGAAACCTCACAGTTTTGGGGACTTTGACCCCTCAAAAACAGTTAACAGATGTTCGTGCAGGTACTGCAGGTACATCGTCTTCCCAGACGACAGTCAGTAACAGGTTTCAGCCGCTTGTTACTAAGAAGAAGACAGTTACTATTGAACCAGTTAAACCAGTTCAAACACTACCACAGTTACCATCACCCACATACATTTACAAGATTGTGTTTGATCAAATTCTTGTAACAGAACCATTCCATTTTAAACAGAATCCCAATATGACCCCAGATGAGTTTGCAAGAGCGTTCCTACACCCTCATTCAAACTACATTCCAGACAACACATATAAAGACCAGAAATATTATGAGACGATTCTCATAAAAACAAAATCCATACAGTTTGTCCCAGATGACAAAGACAAACAGCCAGGCCAGTACAGCCATGTCAAAGCAAAACTCCAGAAGGTTATTACCCTTGATCAATGGGGACAACCTCCACAGAAAACTAAATAGATTCCAGACGACATTCCTCTCAAGGACTACAACTATTATGACTACATTCAAGCGTGGTTCAGAGCTTTCAACCGCCAGAATGACAAGCATGATATGTCTTGGTTCTTCCTCTTCACAAAAACATTCCCATTAGAAGTTCCAAATTGGTTTATCCAATGGTGGGCATCTTTTGGTCCAGTCACAGACATTTTACCAGAACCAGTACTCCATGGATTCCAGTACTTCACAGAACATTGGAAGGCGCCAGCTCAGTTAACATACCTTCCTCCGTTTTTCGTATTTTACAGAATCTTTTTTGTAACGTGGATTTTCAGATCAGAATTCGCGTACAAACATGTTTCTTTCGGAAAGCAGCAAGACATCTTGGCTTTCGGAAGAGCTCATTCAGTCATGTGGTGGAAGAAAATGAACAACAATTCGTGTTCAACACCAAAAGTTCAAGCATGGCTCGAGACCAATCAGAAACAGAAACAAGAAATCCAACCAGAACAGCAGGAATTTCTTTCATTTAAGAACTTCCTCACTACACAGTTAGCAGCGGCCACCAGTTTTCACGAAGTCAAGGCCATCATGTTGCAGTTAGAAGAATTAGAGAATGCCTCAGAACAGGGATCAGTCTCAACAGATCATGCCAATGACAACGAAGATGACTGTTACGGCATTTATACTCCTCTATGAGTATAAACTGGAAATAGAAACAGAAAAACAGAACTTTGTAATACTCCTCTATGAGTATAAACTGGAAATAGAAACAGAAAAACAGAACTTTGTAGTACTCCTCTATGAGTATAAACTGGAAGAATACTCCTCTATGAGTATAAACTGGAAATAGAAACAGAAAAACAGAACTTTGTAGTACTCCTCTATGAGTATAAACTGGAAGAGTACTCTTCTATGAGTATAAACTGGAAGAGTACTCCTCTATGAGTATAAACTGGAAGAGTACTCCTCTATGAGTATAAACTGGAAGAGTACTCCTCTATGAGTATAAACTAGGCCAGATGAGTTTTCTAATGTTCTCTAAAAACATTGGACAGATAGGATTTTGTTCTTCTAAGTTCCCTTCAAAAACTAGGATGAAACGGTAAGACTTCCCCTCTCTGAAGTCATATGGTTTCTGAAGAATTCCATGAAACTTCAGCTAGTCCGGGTCAAACGGCAACCGGTAAAGACATCTCAAGTCCGTTGATGGGTGTGGCTTTCCCAAAAAGCCAAAGGAAATTTAGAAATTAGTTTATCTTCTAGCCTGTATTTTATGTTATATTTTGCTTAGTCAACTTACCTTTAGCCAACTTACCTTTAGCAAACCTATTTCAACAACCATGTAAGGTCACGGCGTGAAGGAGCAGAGGGCGTAAGACTCCGTGTTGGCCATGTGGCGATTTGGTGAGAGATAGTTAGGCTTCGAAGATAGTAAGGCTTCGAAGATAGTAAGACTAAGTACGGTACAGGGTAGATTATAGGGAAAATAGACTAGTTTATTTATTTTTTTTGTATTAGTGGGAAATACACTTCGATCAAGTGTACTTGTATGTATTTCACCATTTGTCAGTATGTACCAGACTGGAGAAGTTCACTACGTCTTCAGATTCAGACCAGTCAGATTCAGAGACGATGAAGAAGATGAATCTACAGTCAAGATTCCGCCTTCAGACATCATTATCACAAGACGACGAAATTGCTTTCGGTCACAGAGAAAGTAATCCAGTCAAAAGACAGAATCATCAAGTCACGACAAGAGATCTTTCGGCCACAGTAAAAGGCAGACATGATCATCAAGTCACGACAAAACAACATTCGGCCACAGTAAAAGCCGACCACTATTCATGAATAGTAAAAATCACTTTATACTCATAGAGGAGTACTCTTCCAGTTTATACTCATAGAGGAGTACTACAAAGTTCTGTTTTTCTGTTTCTATTTCCAGTTTATACTCATAGAGGTGTATAAATGCCGTAACAGTCATCTTCGTTGTCATCGGCATGATCTGTTGAGACTGATGCCTGTTCTGAGGCATTCTCTAATTCTTCTAACTGCAACATGATGGCCTTGACTTCGTCAAAACTGGTGGCCGCTGCTAACTGTGTAGTGAGGAAGTTCTTAAATGAAAGAAATTTCTGCTGTTCTGGATAGATTTCTTGTTTCTGTTTCTGATTGGTCTCGAGCCATGCTTGAACTTTTGGTGTTGAACACGAATTGTTGTTCATCTTCTTCCACCACATGACTGAATGAGCTCTTCCGAAAGCCAATATGTCTTGCTGCTTTTCGAAAGAAACATGTTTGTACGCGAATTCTGATCTGAAAATCCACGTTACAAAAAAGATTCTGTAAAACACGAAAAACGGAGGAAGGTATGTTAACTGAGCTGGCGCCTTCCAATGTTCTGTGAAGTACTAGAATCCATGGAGTACTAGTTCTGGTAAAATGTCTGTGACTGGACCAAAAGATGCCCACCATTGGATAAACCAATTTGGAACTTCTAATGGGAATGTTTTTGTGAAGAGGAAGAACCAAGACATATCATGCTTGTCATTCTGGCGGTTGAAAGCTCTGAACCACGCTTGAATGTAGTCATAATAGTTGTAGTCCTTGAGAGGAATGTCGTCTGGAATCTGTTTAGTTTTCTGTGGAGGTTGTCCCCATTGATCAAGGGTAATAACCTTCTGGAGTTTTGCTTTGACATGGCTGTACTGGCCTGGCTGTTTGTCTTTGTCATCTGGGACAAACTGTATGGATTTTGTTTTTATGAGAATCGTCTCATAATATTTCTGGTCTTTATATGTGTTGTCTGGAATGTAGTTTGAATGAGGGTGTAGGAACGCTCTTGCAAACTCATCTGGGGTCATATTGGGATTCTGTTTAAAATGGAATGGTTCTGTTACAAGAATTTGATCGAACACAATCTTGTAAATGTATGTGGGTGATGGTAACTGTGGTAGTGTTTGAACTGGTTTAACTGGTTCAATAGTAAATGTCTTCTTCTTAGTAACAAGCGGCTGAAACCTGTTACTGACTGTCGTCTGGGAAGACGATGTACCTGCAGTACCTGCACGAACATCTGTTAACTGTTTTTGAGGGGTCAAAGTCCCCAAAACTGTGAGGTTTCTACCTAGGGGTGACTGGGTAGAATATGGTGTATATGTTATATGTTTATCTTCAACCTTTACTGGGGTTGATGATTGAGCTGGAGATGCTGCTGGTGTTTTAGCTTTCTGGGCATAGGATGCAAGATCGAATGCTTTAGCTTTTCCTTTATCTTTTCTGGGTGCCATTGCTACTAAATTCAGGAGTGGAGATGAATGTTCCTGCAAATGGTTAGCAACAATATATAGGAAAATACGGAATTGAAAAATCATCAATTACGCTTCTGGATCTGAATTTATGTTTCAATCTACTTAATTGCGGTGGACTTGAAACAATCCATCTAAATCCACTAATTGGATTTTTGGTGCCCGCTTCTGTGACCTGAAAAGAAAACAAAATGAAAAGGTATTCCCGGAGGAATCCTATGTGATAGGCACGTGGCCTGTTAAAAATTCTCTGGTTAAGAAATCAGGGATGGAGTTATCCTCTCCTTTGATGTACTGAATGTCGAAATCAAAAATTGACAGGATAGCCTGCCATCTGGCAAATATCTGTTTAGATGCAATATTTTTAACATCCTTAGTAAGCACATCCTTTGCTGACTTGCAGTCAACACGAACTAAGAATTTCTGGTTCAACAAATCATCTTGAAATTTTGATATGCATTTGACAATGGACAAAATCTCTTTTTTGACCGTTGAATAGTTCTGTTGGGCTTTATCCCATGTTCCTGAATGGAAACGAACAATGTGTTCTTTTCCTCCTAAAATCTGGATAAGAATACCGCCAAATCCTAATTCAGAAGCATCTGTCTGAACTATCTTTGGGGTGTCTGGTTGACAAAAAGTCAAGACTGGTAAAACTCTAACTTGACGCTTAATATCCTTAACAGCATTAGTATGGACATCAGTCCATGCTGGAGGGTTCTTTTTAAGCCTTTCAAAAAGAGGTTTACATAAATGGCGAATGCCAGGATAAAATTCTGCAACATAGTTTAAAGATCCTAAGAATCTTTGCAACTGTGTTTTCTCACGCAGAATGTCTGGGAATTTTTCTGCAAAATCAAGTGTTCTTTGGATTGGGGTGATTTTCCCGAAAGAAATCATATTACCAAGAAACCTAATTTTGGTCTGAAATTCATTGATGATCTTTTGCTGTTTAGCAATCTGTTCATCAATTCTGAGACTTTTGATATCTTGTTTAAGAAAACTAATCTGGTTTTCTTTCTGTTGAATTGAGTTAATGTCTCTTCGTTGCGAAGGAAAATAAAACTCAAAAAGGATAGGTTTACCTAGCACATTGGTAGATATACCTAGTTCTGAAACAGTCATGGGAAATAACTGTTGAAGGAATGGGTTCCCGAGAATAACTTGGGAATTTAACTGTTTTATCAGCACGAAGCTGGTAGGAAAACAAATACCTTGATTACACACATGTGCATTAGGTAATTTGTACTGAATATGAAGTCTGGTAGAGTCAGCTGTGGAAAGCTTCTCTTTGGTTTTCTCGAAGTATCTGGAAGGAATAAGTCCTTCTTGAATGCAGTTCATATCTGCACCTGAGTCTAATAAGGCAATGGTTTCGAGTTTGAAATCATTAACCTTGATGGTTAACTGGACATACCATTTCTGGTAAGTGATTCTGTTCAAAAGATTAAGATAATCTTCTGAAGGCTTAGAGGTACTAGCTCCTTCTTTGAGCTTGCCTAAAGCAATCTGAGTCTGTTTATCAAGTTCATCGTTCTGAAGATGTTCTTGACGTTCTAGGGATTCTATTTGTAAGAGTTGGACATCCTGTTGGAGATGTTCATGATCTATTCTGAGATCACTAATCTCTTGTCTATACTCTTGTCTGAGTTGCTGAATTTCTGATTTTAACAGTTTAATCTCATGCTGGAGATCAGAGACACCTACTGGTTGGGTTTTTCTCTTCTGAAAATGACTGAGGACATCAGAATAATTGGTATTCTTGATGTTATTCTGGATAGGAATGGATTGAGATTTTTCATTATCTCTCTGGTCCATAATTTCTTTGAGTCTGAGAAGATAAGCTTGCTTTTCTTCTGGGTCATTGATCTTACAGATCATATCGATCATAAGACCATGAGAATCTGTAAGGACATTTAATCCTTTCTGGCAGAAACATGCTCCTTTACTGGGACAAGCACATTCTTGAATGGAGTTGGAAGAACTACTGGAATAGTAGTTGTCTGTTCCAATTTGATTGAGGTTATCTTCATCAGAGTAATCTGAAGAAAAACTGGATGATGATTCAAGATCATCGATAGACTGGATAATTTTGCTCTTTGTAGTTTCATCTAATTCTAATGATTGAATTAGTGATCTGATTCTACAATCTTTTGCAAATTGTCCTGATTTACCACATTTGAAACATCCTGTGGATTTCTGATCTTTTTTACTATCTTTTTGATATTTCCAATTTCTTCGTGGAAACCTCTGGTAATGTTTCTTCTTATGGGAGTATGGTTTATTGCCATACTTCTGGTTATACTTCTGTCCAATGGACTTGAAGTGACTCTTATATTTTCTGGAGGAAATTCTGGGTTTATGTGATTTTTGAGCATGGGGTGGTCTGATTCTTTCCATGCCATATTGTTCACACCAATTTCCTAATTCTTTTCTGTTAGACTGTTTCTTTAACTGTGCTTTGAAACGAAGATCAGTGCAAATCTTCAAAGCAGTCTTGTTAATGTGTGATATGATATCTCCATATGTCATTAGATCAAAGTCTAGACTGGGATATTCTGTTGTAAGAGATTCTCTCACTTGCTGAGCAAACAATTTTGGAAGTCCACAAAGGAACCTTTCTTTCTAATAACTGGCATTGTTGTCAGATCTTTGGTATAATTTGCTGAGAAAGACATCCTTATACCATCGGAAGTCTTGGAGTGTTCTACATCTGAGGTTCTGAAGGATTTCAGATGTTCTTTCTTGGTAAACTGTGGGATCACCTATGAAATGGTAGGTGATATCGAAGACTAAGGCAGAAAGAGCACATGACTCTGTCTGTCCATTCTGATTAAGAATAGGTTCACCATTCTCATTGGTTTTCACCATGTTGAGTATGCCTTCTTTAGTAGCTTCACTGAGGTGGTCATCCCACCATCCTTTAAGCTGACCATTGAAGCCAAGAATGATATTTCTGGTTGCTGCTCTCTCAGAAACAGCTTGTTTATAAATGTTACCGATAATGATCATCTGTTTGGTAACATTGAGAATCTGATATTCTGACATCCCATCTATGTTCCATTCATAGATCTGAGATCCTGAGAAAGATCTTTGGGAATGAAATTCTTCAATTTGAAGATCTGGAGGTGAAGGTCTGGGATAGAAATTCTTTGTATCTGGAAAAGAAATTCTATTGATATTGATCACATTATTCCCCCCGGAATTCTGTGAAGATGAGGAATCGCAATCAGAATTACTGTCTGACTGTTTTAATGTTTGAAGAGCTAACTGGCTTGATGAATGTTCTGATTTCTTAGTTCTGGAAATCAGTTCCTGAAGAAGCTTGGAATTCTTCTCTTCTGTAGATTCCAAATTTGGAATATATTTTGATATTTTAAAAGGTAAAACCTTGGTCAGAGATTCTGGTTTAACCTTAGAACTGGTTAATTTTAATGAATCAAATGGTTTTGTCAATGAAACAGAGATCTGTTTCATTGTCTTTTGTTCTGATTCATCCTGTTTTACTGGAGTTACTGGGATTGTATTTTGTTTTTCAAGAATATCTTCGATATTCTGAATCTGTTTATGTAATGTGACTACTGAAAGATTAGTCCAATTATTTTGTTGGGCTATGTCTTTTAGTTCTGGTTTTTCTGAAATGATAACTGGTTTGAGGTCTACAGTTCCTTCTGTTATAGGAATCTGTGTATGTTGAAACGGAGGGTGCTCCGCATCAATAACGATTGTGGAATTAGGTAAATTCCATTTTCTTGTTCTTGCGGTAAGAACATTAATGTTCATAGGTTTATTCCTATGTCTGAACCATATAAAAAATGGCACATTTAACCTAACAAGTTGCAAATACTGAAGCCATTGGCTTTTAAGATCTGCTAATTGTTCATTGTTATGATTTTCAAAATACCATTCTCTGATTTGTTTGTTTTCTTCTGACATGAATTCATCTTTTAATCGTTGAACATCTCGTTCAAAGACTTCAGATAAAACATTGATGCCAAAGTCTGAAGCTGAAGGATTGAAGTCAACAGAAGATGTGTCTGTTGGTTCAAATTCTGGATAGACTGGGCGAGCAGTCTGATTTTCAATTCTGATTCCAATAGGAACAGATTGAGTCTGGGTTCTATTTGTTGAAGGAAGGTCAACAAAACCTGGAGTAGGGTCAGAAATACTGATCCTAGAAACACTAGAGGCTGAACGGGATATAACTGATCCTCTATTTCCTCTATCTATTTTTATGGAAACAGTACTATCATCATACTGGATGATCTGTTCAATTCTGGAATTCTGTATGTTCTGATTATGAATAATAGGTTTGGTGGCATTCTCAATATCCCACCTATCTGGAAGTGAAACATCGTTCCACCTAATGGTTCTGGGTATATTAACTATTGATCTATTTCTGTCCATATTCCAAAGGATAGTTTCACCTTTAGGACGATGTCTAGTTATAGATCTAAGATTTAATCCTGTAACCATGAGTCTATAATTAAGACGATAAATAACTTCATATGCATGTGTACCCACATCAACATAATAATTATGCGTCTTAATATCTAATTGCAAAGCTTTCATGATATTTGGGCATGTAAGCGATATGGTATGATCTGGAAAACAATTAAAAAAAATAGGTCCATTACAAAGACTCGTCTCTACTAAACCTAGTAGTGAATCATTGTATCTGAGTAACCTACAATCTCTAAGAGCTAGATATACACTGGTATCTAGTCCTTCTCTGATTAATGGCTTAAGTGCGACCTGCACATGGCCAATATGTAGAAACCTATAGCCGTTTCTAATGGCTTTGTCTATGCTTTTCTGGGAGAAAAGTCTGATGCTCTGTTGATCACTGGTCAGTGGGACAACAACTTCCTTACATTTAACAGTAAGAAGAGATTTAAAGTCGATAAGACTTTTCTGATAAATCTCTTTTACTTCTATCCTAGGAGGTTTCCAATTACTTAACTCTCCTATTGTCCAAGTCTGTTCTGTTTTTGCTATGGTATTATTATCTGATCTTACCGAAGCATTACTGCTACTAGAAGCCATGACAACTGTGTTACTAATCCTGCCCTTACTATCTGCGAACCGACTTACTATCTTCGAGCCAACGACGCCTACAAAGGAAACCTGGAGTCAACTGCCCTTCCTCTTTCAAGAATATCTTCGATATTCTGAATCTGTTTCTGTAATGTGACTACTGAAAGATTAGTCCAATTATTTTGTTGGGCTATGTCTTTTAATTCTGGTTTTTCTGAAATGATAACTGGTTTGAGGTCTACAGTTCCTTCTATTATAGGAATCTGTGTATGTTGAAACGGAGGGTGCTCCGCATCAATAACGGTTGTAGAATTAGGTAAATTCCATTTTCTTGTTCTTGCGGTAAGAACATTAATGTTCATAGGTTTATTCCTATGTTTGAACCACATAAAAAATGGCACATTTAACCTAACAAGTTGCAAATACTGAAGCCATTGGCTTTTAAGATCTGCTAATTGTTCATTGTTATGGTTTTCAAAATACCATTCTCTGATTTGTTTGTTTTCTTCTGACATGAATTCATCTTTTAATCCTTGAACATCTCGTTCAAAGACTTCAGATAAAACATTGATGCCAAAGTCTGAAGCTGAAGGATTGAAGTCAACAGAAGATGTGTCTGTTGGTTCTTCCTCTTCACAAAAACATTCCCATTAAAAGTTCCAAATTGGTTTATCCAATGGTGGGCATCTTTTGGTCCAGTCACAGACATTTTACCAAAACCAGTACTCCATGGATTCCAGTACTTCACAGAACATTGGAAGGCGCCAGCTCAGTTAACATACCTTCCTCCGTTTTTCGTGTTTTACAGAATCTTTTTTGTAACGTGGATTTTCAGATCAGAATTCGCGTACAAACATGTTTCTTTCAGAAAGCAGCAAGACATCTTGGCTTTCGGAAGAGCTCATTCAGTCATGTGGTGGAAGAAGATGAACAACAGTTCGTGTTCAACACCAAAAGTTCAAGCATGGCTCGAGACCAATCAAAAATAGAAACAGAAAAATAGAACTTTGTAATACTCCTCTATGAGTATAAACTGGAAATAGAAACAGAAAAACAGAACTTTGTAGTACTCCTCTATGAGTATAAACTGGAAGAATACTCCTCTATGAGTATAAACTGGAAATAGAAACAGAAAAACAGAACTTTGTAGTACTCCTCTATGAGTATAAACTGGAAGAGTACTCCTCTATGAGTATAAACTAGGCCAGATGAGTTTTCTAATGTTCTCTAAAAACATTGGACAGATAGGGTTTTGTTCTTCTAAGTTCCCTTCAAAAACTAGGATGAAACGGTAAGACTTCCCCTCTCTGAAGTCATATGGTTTCTGAAGAATTCCATGAAACTTCAGCTAGTCCGGGTCAAACGGCAACCGGTAAAGACATCTCAAGTCCGTTGATGGGTGTGGCTTTCCAAAAAAGCCAAAGGAAATTTAGAAATTAGTTTATCTTCTAGCCTGTATTTTATGTTGTATTTTGCTTAGTCAACTTACCTTTAGCCAACTTACCTTTAGCAAACCTATTTCAACAACCATGTAAGGTCACGGCGTGAAGGAGCAGAGGGCGTAAGACTCCGTGTTGGCCATGTGGCGATTTGGTGAGAGATAGTTAGGCTTCGAAGATAGTAAGGCTTCGAAGATAGTAAGACTAAGTACGGTACAGGGTAGATTATAGGGAAAATAGACTAGTTTATTTATTTTCTTTGTATTAGTGGGAAATACACTTCGATCAAGTGTACTTGTATGTATTTCACCATTTGTCAGTATGTACCAGACTGGAGAAGTTCACTACGTCTTCAGATTCAGACCAGTCAGATTCAGAGACGATGAAGAAGATGAATCTACAGTCAAGATTCCGCCTTCAGACATCATTATCACAAGACGACGAAATTGCTTTCGGTCACAGAGAAAGTAATCCAGTCAAAAGACAGAATCATCAAGTCACGACAAGAGATCTTTCGGCCACAGTAAAAAGCAGACATGATCATCAAGTCACGACAAAACAACATTCGGCCATAGTAAAAGCCGACCACTATTCATGAATAGTAAAAATCACTTTTTACTGTTCACTTTAGGAAAAGTTACTTTTGACTTTTCTTTTTCACATTTCACTATTCTTTTTCAGATTCAAATATCCTATATAAGACAGAGTCTGTCTCATTAACATAGGATCCGAATTTTTTGTAAGATCCCATTGAGGATCCGAATTTTCTTTCTCTCTCAATTTTTCATTTTAATTCGGTATCACTCTTTGAACATTGTACTCCTGTACAACCAACAGTGTAGCACATCTTCCATTTACAATTAATAACAAGTAAGAGATTCAGACCATCTCTCTTTTAAATTCTTTTATCCTATCTTGCATTTCTTTTATTTATCTTGTCTATTATCCATATTTATTCCGCTTTCTGTTATGTCTTTTATTATCTGTTCCGTCTTGGGTTGTTTCTGGTATATATATATATATATATATATATATATATATATATAATTTTCTAAAAGCTAGTGAAATGCCATAGTCACATATACGATAACAATATCAATGATGTGAACAACGAAATTAATTAAAATAGTGCCATAACAAAAGTGAAACCCAATAGCACCAATAATGGATCGAACAATATAATGGCCGAGGCTATATACTGGTAGCACAGTTCTAAAAAGTGGTTTGTTGTCGCACATACCACCAAAAGCAAACAGGAGTCCTTTACGAAATGATAGTGCACTACCCCACGATACGTTGGTGCATGATCCCCACAAACAAAGGACACAAAAGCACGGCCTCAAAATAAATGGCACAAGGGTTTACAATATTCGTTATGATACTTGATAATATAAGAGTGAAAGAATTAAGAACCATTTGTAACGTTCATGATGCAAATGTGTTAAGACTTTTAGGTTACACATTTTAGATATTTACCTTAATCCAAGCATCAAAATCAAAAACTTAAAAGTTTCACAAATAGCACCTCTAATCTCACGAAGACATAGGCCTACACGTACTACATGTCGATGGTTGGACAAAAGCTTGACAAAATTGCAGGATTTCTTTCTCTGTGTATTCGGAGGCTCCAAAAAAGTGAGATTTTTATATTGTGCACTAGGTTTTAGAACATAAACTAGTAGGGTTGGGCTTAATAATTTATTAAAAATCCTAAACCATGAAACTTTTTTTTTATTTTGAAATTCATTCCCAAGAAAATCAAATAGTTAAGCTAATGTCAAAAAATATGGGGTGTTACATCATCCCCCTTAAAAACAGTTTCGTTCTCGAAACTAATACCTTGGTAGAAGGAAAGAATTCCGTCCAAAGAGACATTCTTGCTTATGGCGATAGTAGATATGTTTAGCCCTGAGACTTACTCGATTATAACCCAAAAACATGATTTATTTGAAAGCATTCCCATCAACACATCTTGAGAATGTTCCAAAGAAAGGTCCGAGCAAATTTCTAAGTTCATAGCAACCACGTTTTTTGACATCTAACGATTTGAAACTACGAAGTTGACTTCCGTAATTGGCATTGTAATCAAGGCTTACAAACAAAACGTCTATAGGTTATTGATACAAAAAATAGTGGAGAAAGTTCCAAACTTACTGTCCCACATATACTTTTAATTCTCATTTGCAAGTCATCATCGCAAACTATATGTTTTGAAAGATGTAAACTCCAAAATAAAATGTAACAATACCATCTAGCTCATTATTGCCTATGTAAGCATCATATCATTCTTTTTCATCACCTATAGGTTGGTCAAAGAAATAATAAGCAAATATGAAAATAAAAAATAAATAAATAAACTAAAATCTTCAATCAAACTTTGACATCATCACATGATTTCTTCTGCTAGTCGTATGGCTTATAATAAATGTTCCATTAGTACACTTTGTCAAATAATTATTAAACTCGTCATGTATGGCACATTGCTAACGAAACTCCAAACCAAGATCATAGCAAGTATGAGCAATGCTTCGACTTATAAGGTGACATTAGACTCCACAATGAATACATCCTATTGGGTGCTTTTCCTAAAACCATAATCAATTTCAAATGGCTTGACCAACCACATTGATAAGGCTCAACTTAAAACTTGCATTAGTACCATAGAATGTAATTGCTAGGAATAATGCCCAAAAGCCAATAAATTGTATTTTGGAATTATGAATAATGTGTTATTTAATTTATTAATTCATTTAATATGGGCAGTTTATTTATTTATTATATTATAAATGTTTTGATTGAATAAATAAAGTCCTTAGAATACTATTTATAGATTCTATCCTTAGAAGTAAGGATATGAGTGACGGAATCTATAATCATGAATATATTCTAAAAGTTGTCCTCGATAATAGGATAAACTAATTGGGCGTTAGTTTATCCAGATAGATCAGATTAAAGTCTACTAATCAAATTATATGAGATATCAGTTTGAGCGATTTGTCTCATATCGTTATAGTAGATGTATAATTACTTATTGTGAATAAGTAACTGGACTTGACCACCGATACAACGAATTACATGGAATGTCAATAATTCGTTGTATCATGTAATTATGCAATTAATCCTCAGACTTGAGACGCTACGATTATCTCATAATTAGGAATGCCATGATTTGCTGGTACAGATAAGCTAGTCTTAATCATGGATTAGACAATGTATTCAGTGGTTATGATTTATTCCGTCATGCAGAAATGTATGTGTAGACACGAAAACTGTCAATTGGGTGTCCTATGTAATCTGATTAATTGAATGACTTGAAATCCCTGGCCAAGGTAGAATAGTAAAAGTCGTTTCACGAATTATTCATTAGTCTCTAATTAATTGGGTTTTGGCATATAGTCGAGCAAGAGAGTTTGACGACCCAATCCATGACTCTGGCTTGATCGGGATAGTTGAGACAGTAGGATTTGATTACATATAAATTACTATTTGGGTTCACATGCTTGCACTTCATCTTTAATTGGGTAATCGTGCTACACTGCTAGGTGTCACTCATGATTTGCGAATTAATTAAAAAGAGTTTTAATTTAATTAATTGGTTGAATTAATTATTTGTTGTCGATTAAATATGAACCCGAGAGGTCACACATAAATGGAATTTGCAGATTAATTGGATTAGAGAAAATATTAAATTAAATTTAGGATTGTCCTAAATATTAATTTAATTGGGCTCGTAGTAATTAGATGGTGATCTGATAAATATGGAGCCCAAGACTGGTAAGTTTAAGACCAGCCCACTTATGACTTAGGTCATATATGTTTCCTATATATAGAACTATTCTGACAGAGAAAAGCTAGCACAATTTCATCAGTCAGAAAAATATATAGGATTTCTCTAGAAACCTAGTGGGGGTAGAAATCCAATTAGCAAGTGCAGATTCTGTTTGGATCAATCTTGGAGGCTTCACACGTGGGGAGTTTGATTCAGATTCTACATTGAATTATGCTTCAAGAGGTAATCCTAAAACTATTGCAGATTTAATTTAATTAGATTGAATTGTTATCTGATTTAAATCTGCATAATTAAACATGGACGGATACATGATTTATTTTCCGCTGCGCAATTATTTTAATTATCATGTAAATTTCCCATCAGTGGTATCAGAGCCACCATTTATGTTTGTTATGCGATTTAACGTTTATGGCACAATTTCCTATATCTCTTATATTGAAATTAAAGTTGTTTAATTTTGTGATTAAAAAAAATAGCCTAAAAAATCTTTCTTCCCAACTTATATGGAAAATGTGTTTTTCATAATTAAAATTTTTGAAAAGTGTTTTTCTGAAAATTTTAATTATTTTGTTTTTATATGTATTGTATATATTTTTCAAAATATTTTGAAAAATTGTTTTGAAATAAAAAAAAAATTTGAAAAACCCACCCACCCCAAAAAGTGGGGCCGCTGCTGCCAGCAGTGGCTAGGCCACTACCGGCAGCGGCGCACAATACTATTGTGGCAGTAGCGCCCAGCAGCGCCGAGGGCGTCACTGCCTACCCCAGCAGTACCTGATGGCGCTGCTTGGAACAGCAGCGCCGCAAGGCTGCTGCCTCGGCAGCAGCCACGCTACTTGGCAATGCTGCACAAGGAGGCAGCGGCAGCCACCATGGCTGCAAGGTGCAGCCATGGTGGAAAAAAGGAAGGGGAGGGGGCACAGGAAAGAGGAAAGAAAGAAAAAAAAATGTTTTTTTTGTGGATCTAGGGTTTCGACCCAGATTTGAATCCAAGTGGGGATTCGGATCCAGGTCTAAACCCATGACCCAAGGGTTGGGGTTCATGGGTTGTGGGCTTATTTTTGTTTTATTTCTTTTAATTGGGCTATTTGTTATATGGGCTTTTTGGGTTATTTTTATTGTTGGGTTGAGCTTATTTTAATAAAAGGGTTGGACTGTTTTATTTAAATTTAGCCCAAGACTTTATTTTAATAAAAACCCAATTTATTTAAAACCCTTATAATATTAAGAGATTTTAATTAATAAATTATTTATTAATTATTTTAAATAATAAATAAAAGAGTTTTTATTTATTTTAAAATATGAGATATTTTTCCTAATTAATAAATGGTTTATTAAATTTAGACAACTAGATATAATGAGATTATATCAAGGAAATTAATTGTGCCACATTCATGGATTACCTATTATTTTTATGATTATGTGTTTGGATGATCATGAACTAGAATGGATGAATGAATTGATGTATGTTTATTTATTTATTTATTCATTTGTGTTTTACGTAATTATTTAAATGGGGTTTGCATGCCTCTTACCCATTTTGATAATGTAAAACCCCTATTCTCATTTATGTATCCCACTAGATTAGGAATCTATTTACATAAATGTAACAAGGAGACCACGTAGGACGCATCAAGGAGTTGGTGGACTCGGTTCGCAGAATGAGTTTTGTGAAGCACAACAAGGAGTAGCCCAATTACTGGGCCCTAATTTTATTTTAGGAATTCAACCCAGTGGCTCGGGTTGATAGTGCTCCTATTCCATGATCATCCTATTTATTTATATGCATTTATTTATTATGCGATATATATTTCAAATGCGTGGATGGTTCTAGTTTAGTTTATGTGATAAAGTGAAACCAGAAGCATGTGAAAAGTGAGACCTTAATTAAAGACCGACAAATCTTCCCACTCTAAATATTAAGTTAATAATGATGTAATCTAATAGTAGATTATATCGTTGCCTTCCATTATCATAGATTAGTTTATGTGTTAGGCAAGTGAATAGCTAGCTGTGGACACATAAGGGCTATTTATTTGTATTAATATGTAAACTAAGTCTATAAAACATGAGATGTAGGAGAATTTGGATTCTTACTAGCTTCCAAAAATCTATCATGTGAGGGTTCGGTATTGCATTGATCCAAATTTCCTAGGATAATGGGTTTGACTTAAACAAATCTTAGAGATCAAAAATCTATAATGTGAGGTCAAGGAAATTGTAGGCAAGTAAATTGGGATTTGTATGTGATGCATTGAATAAAATGTTATTCACTCATTAGTCTTTGTATCACCAAGAATCTATAATGTGAGGTGAAACAAAAATTAATGGGCCCCCCCAATCCACTAAGAAAATCATTTATTTGATTTTTCGTTTTCTACTAAGGAAGTGTGGAATTCGAAAAATTTAGTGGGGGTACTATTTGATTTAAAGACCCAAGTCAAATAGTTAATAATACGTTATCTAATTTCAATTAATTATTTTATGCAGTTACATGTCAAAAATGAATCCTCTTGCAACTATCCTAGATAAGAACTGTTTGACCGGACCAAACTATGCTAACTGGTTCCGTAACTTGAAAATCATATTGAGTTCTGAAAAGATTGAGTACGTGCTTGATGGTCCATTTCCTGAAGAGGCTCAAGGGGCATCTGAAGAGGAACTGGAAACCATTAGGAAATGGCATGATGATGCGTTGAAGGTCAAAAGCTACGTCTTGGCTTCAATGACAAATGAACTTCAAAGTCAACATGAGGACATGGAAGATGTCACTGAAATCATCAAACACTTACAAAAGTTGTATGGTGTAAAGAACAGGGTTGCTAGGTATGAGATATCTAGGGAATTGTTCCGATTGAGGATGAGTGAGGGATCAAATGTCAATACGCATGTTCTTAAGATGATCGGTTTGATCAAGCGTCTTGAATCCTTGAATTTCTCTATGGATTCGAACTTGCAAACTGACTTGATACTTCAATCTCTACCTGAATCCTTCCATTCCTTTATTGTCAATTTCCAGATGAATGACATTGATCGCACCTTACCTCAGCTCTTGAATATGCTGGTTATATATCAAGGGTAGATGAAAGGAAAATGTAAGGAAACTGTGTTGGCATTTGCCTCTTCTTCATCTGCTAAGAAGCAGAAAATGAACAAGAAGAAAGATAAAAATGCCCCTCAGGGCAAGCCTACAGAAGGCGTGTCCAAGAAAAAAGGGGAAGGTTGCAAAGCCTGGAACTTGTTTTCATTGTGAGAAGGAAGGACATTAGAAGAGGAATTGTACAGAGTACCTCAAGAGTTTGAAGGGAAAGGGCAAGGCTTCTGCAGGTATGTCTCGATTGCTCATGTTTGAGATTATTCTTTCGATTAATCATAATTCTACTTCATGGGTGCTAGACTCTTGCGCCACTTCTCATATTTGTACTTCTGTACAGGAACTGAGGAGAAGTAGAGTTTTGGGAGAAGGCGACGTGGTCCTGAAGGTGGGAAATAGAGCAATGGTTGCTGCGTTAGCTATTGGGATATGTTGTCTTACTTTGTCGTCTGAATTTACTTTAGTTTTGGATAATTGTTTATTTTTGCCAAATGCTTTGAGGAACATCATTTCCGTTTCAGTATTAGTTCAAAATGGTTTTGAATTTAAGTTTATGGATAATGAATGTTTTATTTATTTACGAAATAAATGTGTTGGTAGTGGAAAATTAGTAAATGGGCTTTATATACTTGATATAAAGAAAGACGACAATAAAAATGAGCAATGCATGAATGTACAGACCTTTAAAAGGTCTAGAGATACCATTAATTCTAAATATTTGTGGCAATTAAGATTAGGTCACATAGGGGAAGCTAGAATCACGAAGTTGGAGAAAGAAGGACTTATAAGCCCATGTGGCCCGAGTCCATTCCCAGCATGTGAATCTTCCATCCTAGGTAAAATGACCAAATCACCCTTTGTGGGACAAAGGCAAAGAGCTACAAACATTTTAGAATTAATACACACTTATGTGTGTGGGCCTTTTGATGAATTGGCCAGAGGTGGTTTTGCCTACTTCACTACTTTTACTGATAATATGTCTCGGTATGGGTATGTGTATCTTATGAAACACAAATCTGAATCCTTTGAAAGGTTCAAAGAATACAGAGCAGAAGTAGAAAACCAAACTGAAAAAAGGATTAAGGCTCTTCGGTCTAATCGAGGAGGGGAATACCTTAGTACTGAATTCCAGGAGTATCTCAAAGAAAATGGTATAATCCTATCATTGACTCCACCTGGAACACCTGAGCTTAATGGTGTGTCAGAAAGGAGAAATAGGACTCTGTTGGACATGGTCAGATCAATGATGAGTTATACTGATTTACCTATTGGCCTTTGGGGCTATGCTCTTCTCACTGCGGCATACATCTTGAATAGGGTCACTTCCAAATCAGTTGTAAGCACTCCTTATGAGATCTGGAGAAATAAGAAGCCCAGCTTTAATCACATTAAAGTATGGGGTTGTCCTGCTTACATTAAAATACTTTAAAACTGAGAAATTGGAAGCGAGATCTGACAAAGTCAGATTCATTGGTTATCCCAAGGATTTATTGGGATACAACTTTTATTCCCCTACTAACTAGAGAGTTTTCGTCAGTAGACATGCCATATTCTTGGAGGAAGAGTTCATCCAAGAAGGTGGTTTGGGAAGAAAAGTAGAGATTAATGAGGGAAACATTGAGCAACCAATTGACAAGGTAGAAACTCAGGATTTGATCCAGGATGAAACTATTCAAGAAAAACCAATTGCTTCACCAAAGACAAGAGTTGTTCACATTGGATGGTGGTGATCATGTCGATGATCCCTAACCTATGAAGAAGCTATTTCTAATAAGGACTCAGGAAAATGGCTTGAAGCCATGAAATCAGAGATGGATTCAATGCACACCAATCAAGTCTGGAATCTTGTAGACCCACCTAAAGGTATTGTACCTATTGGGTGCAAATGGGTATATAAGAGAAAGAGGGGTGCAGATGGGAAGGTGGAAACCTTCAAAGCAAGGTTAGTGACAAAAGGTTACCGTCAGAGACAAGGAGTTGACTATGAGGAAACCTTCTCGCCAGTAGCAATGCTCAAATCCATTAGGATTTTATTGGCTATAGCTGCACACTATGATTATGAGATATGGCAGATGGATGTCAAAACGGCTTTTCTTAATGGCTTCATTGAAGAAGACATTTATATGGAACAGCCAATGGGTTTTGAATCCATGGGTGAAAGTCACAAAGTGTGCAAGCTAAGGAGATCCATCTATGGACTCAAACAAGCCTCAAGGAGTTGGAACAAACGTTTTGACGAGGTCGTCCGAACATTTGGCTTCATTAAGAATGAAGACGAACCTTGTGTTTACGAGAAAATCAGCAATAAAGCAGTAACATTCCTCATCTTGTATATAGATGACATACTACTAACTGGGAATGACATTGGTATGATGTCATCTGTCAAGGTCTGGTTATCAGAAACATTCTCCATGAAAGACTTGGGAGAAACAACATATATCCTAGGAATTCGAATCTATAGAGATAGATCGAAAGGATTAATAGGTCTCTCTCAGAATACGTACATAGATAAGGTGTTAAAGAGGTTTAATATGCAGGATTCTAAAAAGGGGCTGTTACCTTTTAGACATGGTATTCATCTCTCTAGGGCTATGAGTCCTAAGACAGCTAAAGAAAGAGAGAGGATGAATAAGATTCCATACACTTCAGCAATTGGAAGCCTTATGTATGCCATGCTATGTACTAGGCCTGATATCGCTCATGCTGTTAGTGTTACGAGCAGATATCAGTCAGATCCAGGTAAGGAACACTGGATAGCAGTCAAGAATATCCTGAAGTACCTGAACAGAACTAAGGATATGGTCTTGGTATATGGAAGAGGGGAATTGAAAATCGAGGGTTTCACTGACTCAAATTTCCAGTCTGATGTGGATGATCGTAAATCCACATCTGGATTCATTTTCATTTGTAATGGAGGAGCGGTCAGTTGGAAGAGTTCCAAACAGAGTACGACTGTAGATGCCACTACAGAAGCCAAATACATCGCAGCATCAGATGCAGCAAAAGAGGCAGTTTGGATCAAGAAGTTCGTCTCGGAACTCGGAGTGGTTCCTTCCATTGAGGTTGCAGTGCCTTTGCATTGTGATAATAATGGAGCGATAGCGCAAGCTAAATAACCAAGGTCTCACTAGAAATCCAAACATGTAGAGAGGCGTTACCACATTATCTGAGAAATTGTGGGAAGATGTGACATAGTGATGCAGAAAGTAGCTTCAGCAGATAATACTGCTGACCCGTTTACCAAGGCTCTGAGTAAGCAGTCTTTGGATCGACACTTAGAGGGGATGGGTATAAGATACCATTCTAATTGGCTTTAGTGCAAGTGGAGGATTGTTAGGAATAATGCCCAAAAGCCAATAAATTGGATTTTAAAATTATGGATAATGTGTTATTTAATTTATTAATTCATTTAATATGGACAGTTTATTTATTTATTATATTATAAATGTTTTGATTGAATAAATAAAGTCCTTAGAATACTATTTATATATTCTATCCTTAGGAGTAAGGATATGAGTGACAGAATCTATAATCATGAATATATTTTAAAAGTTGTCCTCGATCATAGGAAAAACTAATTGGGTGTTAGTTTATCAGGATAGATCGGATTATAGTTTACTAATCAAATTATATGAGATATCAGTTTGAGCGATTTGTCTCATATCGTTATAGTAGATGTATAAGTACTTATTATGAATAAGTAACTGGACTTGACCACTGATACAACGAATTACATGGAATGTCAATAATTCGTTGTATCATGTAATTATGCAATTAATCCTCAGACCTGAGACGCTACGATTATCTCATGATTAGGAATGCCATGATTTGCTGGTACAGATAAGCTAGTCCTAATTATGGATTAGACAAGGTATTCAGTGGTTGTGATTTATTCCGTCATGCAGAAATATATGTGTAGACACGGAAACTGTCAATTGGGTGTCCTATGCAATCTGATTAATTGAGTGACTTGAAATCCTTGGCCAAGGTGGAATAGTGAAAGTCGTTTCACGAATTATTCATTAGTCACTAATTAATTGGGTTTTGGCATATGGTCGAGTAAGAGAGTTTGATGACCCAATCCATGACTCTGGCTTGATCGGGATAGTTGAGACAGTAGGATTTGATTGCATATAAATTACTATTTGGGTTCGCATGCTTGCACTTCATTTTTAATTAGGTAATCGTGATACACTACTAGGTGTCACTCACGATTTGCAAATTAATTAGAAAGAGTTCTAATTTAATTAATTGGTTGAATTAATTATCTGCTGCCGATTAAATATGAACCCGAGAGGTCACACACAAATGGAATTTGCAGATTAATTGGATTAGAGAAAATATTAAATTAAATTTAGGATTGTCCTAAATATTAATTTAATTGGGCTCGTAGTAATTAGATGGTGATCTGATAAATATGGAGCCCAAGACTGGTAAGTTTAAGACCAGCCCACTTATGACTTAGGTCATATATGTTTCCTATATATAGAACTATTCTGACAGAGAAAAGCTAGCACAATTTCATCAGTCAGAAAAATATATAGGATTTCTCTAGAAACCTAGTGGGGGTAGAAATCCAATTAGCAAGTGCAGATTCTATGTGGATCAATCTTGGAGGCTTCACACGTGGGGAGCTTGATTCAGATTCTACATTGAATTACGCTTCAAGAGGTAATCCTAAAACTATTGTAGATTTAATTTAATTATATTAAATTGTTATCTGATTTAAATCTGCATAATTAAACATGGATGGATACATGATTTATTTTTCGTTGCGCAATTATTTTAATTATCATGTAAATTTCCCATCAGTAATAGCATTTTTGGAGCCCTACTTCCCTCTTTGCAACCTCATCACTTCAATTCAAAGGCAAACTCATATCTTAGTCATTGGGCTGAGCGCACCTTTGGTACTTCAATAGGGCGAGCTCTTTTATAAAAACTAAATCCTAAACAAGCTAGAGATCAAGAGTGAAGCTTGTATAAAAAATAGGCATGGGTAGTGGAGTGGGAAGAAAATATTGGACTAGGATCTTAACCATAACTACACATTTCAATGCAACAAAGTGGCACAAAGAGTCAATTTGTAGCAGAAATCTCGTAATGAATCGTACTTTCAATGGATTATAAAAACCAATGAGATTACATCAATAATGGGGTATAGATAATCAAATGGAAACAGAAAAAAAAATGACATAGGATTCTCAATCCCAAACAAATCTTTTTGAGCTTAAATGAACATGCGATTCTGAAACAAGAAGCAAAATTTGCTGAGAGGGAAGTGTCGAATATGGAATTGAAAATTGTAATTGTCAAAGATTAAAGACAAGATTACCCACAATTGAAGAAACGTTAGGAGAAATTGAAGAACAAGGCATATCGTGTCAATTTTTTTGATTCGGTAAGCAAGGAAATGTCAGTTTGTTTACCAAAATCTTCTACTATTCCATAGGTCAACAACGAATTCACAAAACCACGTTGGAAATAACTGCTAGCAATATATATGCAAAGTTTACAAGCTAGGGAGAATAAATAATGATCATATCAACATCTTGATCTAGCTTGATGATAATAGAAGCAAATGTGGTCACAAGTACGAACCAATAGTAAAAAAAATACACGAATAAATATGAAGTTAAGAAGCAACAAGGGAGCAAAAATTGTCATGGAAAAAGAAAAGGAAAAAAAATGCCAATCATTCCGAAGGAGAGTTAAGAAAAGAATAATAAGGATTAATTCACAACAAGCGGTAATTTTCTAAGCCAATAGTGTGTCATGAATTCAGCTTATAGCTAAGGTTTTACCTCAGTGTTCCCTATTGGACCTTAGCTCTCTCTGTTAATTTTCTAATTTGTGTCTGTTGGGCCTTAGGCCATTTTGTTAATTTTCTAGTATCTGTCTGTAGGGCTTTAGCCATTATGTTTATTTCACTGTTTCTCTACCCGATCACTTTTGGATCTGGACCTATCTGTAACATGTTCTATCTAATGAATATTTCCTTTTTTTTGACCAAAAAAAAGAGAGTAGGGTTTTAATAGGGAACCATATGTATACAAAAGATAATTATGTTAGAAGAGCATGACAAATGCAATCAAAAGAAAGAAATCTCGAAGATGAGACTTAATCGTCGCACTCACTAGTCGACGAACCTCATAGATACATTTCATTTTAAAAGGATAGTTAAAGGCGATAGAAGTCTGACATAGTGTTATGCATATGGAATTTCAAAGGAGATGCTAAGATTGTAAGTAAGGCACCAAGAAGTCAAAAAAAAAAAAAAAAATCAGCGAAAGGTATTATTTTGTCTGTTTTTTTTTTTTAAGAACATAACTGACCCAGTATCTATAATCTAACCATGTGCAATTCTAGCTTGAATTCCTTAATGCCTACCATGCTAAAGAATTACCAAAAGATAAATTATCATACACAAACTTTAAATGCCTTATAGAACCTGTATCTTTTACTTTCCTTTCATTTCAGCTGACCATCTCGCCTTTGGTGGTAAATTTCTGTCATGATATCTACCATTCTATACCTTCAAAAGTTTTAGACCTAAAATTCTGCACCAAAATCTATTCTATGATAAAGGAATATGCATCTTAGGGAATACGATGTCTAGCCCTCAAGAAAAATAAATTTTCTTTTATCCATTATTAAACATAGTTTTCTCTTTGTCTCCCAAGATAGATAAATCACACCAAATCTATTTAATCAGTGTTTGATTAGACTTCACTTTCATAACTATTTTAAAATAACAAGTCATATTGCGTGCCACTTTTCTTTGGAGGACATTGTCCCTACAGAGGATAACTTATCAAAACTCCTACAAGTATCAACTTTTTTTTTTTGTCCTAGAATCCTAGTATTAGAGTTTATAAACAATCTTAATACAAGTCCACAAAATCATCTGCAACAAACAAACTAGTTATGGCTTTTTTTTTTTTTTGTTTGACTGTCTCTTTAAATTTCGAATTATTAGCTTACTCTTGAACATAAAATAAAAATATCCTAAAGAATATAACATTATTGTTTCATAGCATAACAACCACAAAACATACTTAGGCTTATAGAGAATGAAAACTTTTCTTACTGAAACTCAAGATGCGGATCTGAAAACTTTTCCTACTGAAACTTAAGATGCAGATTTCACAATCACTTCTCTTCCTATTTTTCAGAATCAATAGTATAATAAAATTTTTAGCCTTCTCTTTGTACTTTCATGCGATTCTAAAATCATACATCAATGGCACTTTATTCTTTTGAACCATACCATAAATTTATCTTCAATCAAGTAGTATACTTAACAAAAGACTTCCAACTACCAAAATAATATTATCCACAAGAAAAACTTAGTCTCTTTATATATAGGATCATGAACCTATTGTTCTGATACCACTCTGTCATGCCCCCAAATTTGACGGGACAAATCTGAGAACATGACTGTCGCAAACCTAAGAAGATCAACTTCCTAAACCCGCAAGGCTCTATAACCATAGAATAATAATAAAGTAAACAAAAATAATTATTCAAATAAAAATAATAACAAAGCGTCTAATGCCTTATAAAACTAAAGTTTTAAATATTTGAAATACATATATTCATTAAAAACTCTATTATCCAAAAAATGATCTAAACTCAATCGTCAAATCTTGCAGTCAACAATTAGGGAGGCTCACCCTTCTACAAACAATGAGCTTTTTCTTTAAAATCTGCAAAAACATATTTTGAAAATAGAAATACAAAAATGATTGATGTGATTGTATTTGCAGCACTTAAACTATTGTATTTGTACTACATTTGAATCTTAACTCTGGAATAAATGCAACACTTTGATACTTTCGATGCAATGTAGGAAAATACTAAAAATTGAAGAAGCAGGCCCGAAATGATCCAAATTGCAAGTCAAGAAGTAAGAATGAGGAAGCACGAGAAACAGTTGAAGAATGAAACTCATAGAGAAGAAATTTGGCTGAAACTAGCACGAAATCGGACTCGAAATATTGACCCAGATAATCTCAAATAGTGACCCATGTCCCTTTTTGGCAAATCATATCAGTTTTTTGGGTAGAAACAGCTTTCTGGGCAAAACACAAGACTTTGCGCGCAACATGATTTTAGCCAAATTCTATCGTTTGGAGGGTCAAAACAGTGAAAAACGCCTGAAAATACCGCGGTCAACGATTCGGCCAAAGTCAACAAATGCAAAAAGTCAACTATTTCAAAATTTTGCTTATAAATAGAACTTCAACCTTTTGAGAATTGGTGAGTTAATTTTGGAGTATTATCAATATTTTTTATATAATTTCGAGTTAATTATATTTAGTTTTAAATTTTAGTTTTAGTTAATTAAGTAGTAGTAGAATACGGGGGAAGTCCCGCCTAGGTAGCTCTTATTCGAAAAAATTTTGCCCGAATAGATACTTTTAGGGGGAAGTCCGACCCAAGTAGTTATTATCCGGTGGAGGTTCTACCCGAATAGCTTTTAATAGGAAAGCTTTTATTCGGGGGAAACTCATCCCTAATAGTTCTTATTCGGGGGAAATTAGCTCCGCCCGAATAGCTATTTTGCGTCGGACCTCTGCTCAAATTTCGAAAATCAAAAATACGCGTTCGTCGATATGGGGAAGCCTTTCTTGACTCTCTTTTATTTACATAACTCGTATTCATTTATGTCTAAGTACATTGATATCTAGGGGTGAATATTATAAATGATAGTATTTTAATATATGGTCTTGGATTTAGTTTATTCAATTCATTTTGCAATGTATGGCTTATTTTAATTTAGTATTTCATACGTTATGCTTTTAAGTAGACATTATGATTGCTTTACTTTCGCTTCATAAATATTATACTTGTAGTTAATATTATAAATGCTTTACTTTCGTGCCATATAAATGTTTTAATCATGAATTTATAGGTTGTACCATAGATTCCATGAAACTATAGGTTGTACCATAGTTTCTATCTTTAAGGTTAATTCCTTAGTTTAGTTTGTCTTGTTGTACTTGGTTAAAATAAGCTAAGTAGATTAACTAGGTCTATAGCTTTTAGCTTAACCAGGTGTATGCTTGTAGCTTAAGCCCTTGCAGAATTAGATAAACTAGATATCGAGCCTATATTAATTGTCTCATTTACATGTTCAAACCCCTAGATAACCACCTTTTGTATTCCACTAATACTTAGTATAACTTAGATAATTTAATTAGTTTAATTTAGTTTACATTTTTCGCACGTTACTCAAAACCACCTTGCGATTTGTCACTTAAGCGCTTTAACACTTTCACACTACTTCACTAAACTTAAACTAGCGAGCTTCCCTTTGGTACGATTCCGCAGTCATAGCACACTACACTACGAAGATCCGTGCACTTGCAGGTATTTTAACTTGGTTTATTTTGCGCACATTTAACGCACAACCCAATCACATCAATGATATATGAATCTCAGTAAGTAGTAGAGCCCAAAAAATATATGGAACCGTACTCTACGAAAACACATAATATTTATATAAAATTTTTGAAAAGCTAGTGAAATGCCATAGTCACATATATGATAACAATATAAATGATGTGAATAACGAAATTAATTAAAATAGTGTCATAACAAAAGCGAAACCCAATAGCACTAATAATGGATCCAACAATATAATGGTCGAGGACACATACTAGTAGCACGTTCCAAAAAGTGGTTTGTTATCGCACATACCACCAAAATCAAACGGGAGTCCCTTACGAAATGATAGTATACTACCCCACGATATGTTGGTGTATGATCCCCACCAACAAAGGACACAAAAGCACGGCCTCAAAATAAATGGCACAAGGGTTTACAATATTTGTTATGATACTTGATAATATAAGAGCGAAAGAATTAATAACCATTTGTAACGTTCATGATACAAATGCGTTAAGACTTTTAGGTTACACATTTTAGAATAAGCTTCCAATCTTTTAACACCATATGAGATCTTTAAAAACTTTAAAACAGTTAAGAATGCAAGTAATTTAGAAAGATCTTTAAAAACCTTAATACAGTTAAAATGCAAATAACTTAAAAAGATATTTAAATTTAACTAAAGTCACAAAAGAGAAAAAAGTGTAATTAAAAGGAATATTCTAAGAAAAAATCATATTATTTCAATCGGTGGACAAACCATGAAATTAAAGATGTATATTAAGAAATTATTTTGGTGACCTAATGGTCACTACTCAAGAGTTGATAATATTGTTCTATGAACATTGGCTGTTGTTGGTCCTTAATAACCTAAAAGGGGGGGGGGGGGGTGAATTAGGTTGTTTAGGCAAGGTTAAGCAATTTAAAAATTCTTAATACGGAGGCAATGTCTAGTAAAGATTGATAATACACTAGAAGCTCTTGTAGGCAATTTATCAAACACTTGGTGAGCATATAAGTATTTAACACAAGATATGCAATTAGAATTTCAAGGTAAAGTTTCAAATAGATATCTTAGCAATTATCAAGCAATTAATGTGAGCAATATCCACACGAAAGTAAATAATCTTGAAAATAAAAAGAATAGAGTAAGAGAAATCAAACATGATGATTTTCAAGTGGTTCGCACTCCCGGAGGCCTAGTCCACCACCTAAGGTCTTCTCTTCCCTTAGGATTTAATAACTCTTCACTAAGATGCTTCTTCAAATGTTGGTGAAGCAAGACCCAACTACAATTACTCTTGAGTCCACAAGAGTTACACAAGCTCCTTCAAATGTAGGTGAAGCTTAACCTACTACTCTCTCTTTCTTTGAGTCCACAAAGGATTACAATACTTCTTCTCACAATGATTCTCTCAACCTATGTGAAAGAATGTATTACAAAGATTATGTGATAGAATAAATGACAATTGCAACTCCTATTTGAGTTTGATATTACAGTTGAAGAATAGCTTTGAATGCTCAAAGATATGATAATGATAGCTCAAGATTTCTCAATAGGAATGATATGAAAGCTCTTTTGAAAATCTAAAAATTATGGCTTGGAGAGATAATTTTGAAAGTGAGAGAGCATGGCTTAAAAAGTGGGAAAGATTAGACACAAATCGGATTTTAAGCAAGATTTTCGGATTTTCCCGTTAACCCATCCGGGCGCTGAGGCATTGATCCGGGCGCCCGGAAAGAGCGTGTATCGCCCGGATCGGACTTTTCTGCCGAGCGTTGCGCCTTCTATCCGGGCGACCGGGAAATGCCGGTAACGCCCGGATGCCAAAAAAAATGCTGAAAATGTATTTTGAGCCCAGAAATATTTGGGCATATTAAAAGAGATTTCTTAGCATTTTTTAACATCCCAAAAAATTTTCAAACCAGTTGAAAGGTATTTTATAAAATGATTTCAAAAACAAGAGTTTGAAATAAAAAATGTTTTTCTAAGAATGATTTTGAAATCGAAAAACATTTTTTGGAGAAATTATGAGCAATACAAATCATACTTAGGCAAGCGACAACTTTTAAGGCCGGTACCCCTTATGGCACCACTTCTCCTTCCTTGTGACTCCCTCTTTATCTACGAGTCAATAACTTGAATTTTTTTGGGCTTGGATTCAATTTGATAGTGCTTGGTCTTTGATCCAAAAAACTTTCTACTCTTTGACTGAAACAAGTTGATCCAATGTTGATGTAGACATGCTTTGGAATGAAGGTCTTACAAAAAAATGCTAAAGCACGATTAAGATGTTTTGTTATTATCAAAATAAAGATTATAGGCTTTTCAGGCCAACAATCTCCCCTTTTTTGATGATGACAAAACATTGAAGTTAACAAGCATGAAATAGTTGAAATTTAAAGAATAACACTTGAATTGAGGTCTCCCCCTCAATTTGTGCTTGATAAAATTTAACCTTGATCTTGAAAAGCAAACTCCCCCTGAATAAGTGCAATGATAGACATATTTTTATTTCACTTCAATATATACTTTCTCCCCCTATTTGTCATCACAAAATAGCAGTCTATAGGAAATAAACATAATAGTAAGAGACAACAGGTATAAGACAAGAGATAAGCAAGGAAAATGCAAAGTATTAATGAAAGGAAGCAAAATATCCAACCAATGTTAAAAGATGAGAAAGAAAAACAACTAAGGAGTTTTTTTTTATGAAGGAACCAACTGAAAGAAAAAAAAATTGTTTGAAGAGAAAACACAACTTAAAGCATCCACAGACTAAGAACCAATGTGGTGGTCATATAAAGCCTTCAACATCTGCTCCATTCTGTCCAAACGAACGTCTTGTGCATGCAGGTGTGCAAGAATTTCATCATGTGAGGAGGAGTGAGAGGAAGACGGTCTAGCTCTTTGTCATTGAGAAGTGCCAACACCACTGCTGCCTTGCCGTTCCATAGGATCTCTAAAAGTAATGGGGTCAACATCAAGGGATTCAAACACAAGAGGATCATCACTCGTATCATCACCAATATTGAGAACTCGCGAGTTATGGATTTTCAACTTTTGGCGAGTGAGACTAGTACCATTGAGAAGATAGGATCTATCACTAATGACCTCAAACTCGTGATCACGTGGAACTTCTAAAGACTCAAAAAGGTGAGTTAAGGGTACCCCATAAGCAAGTTGATTTTGAGCTTCCTTGGTATGGATGATATGATTAATGATGATGTGTGGAAGATTGATACGTTTAGCTTTATACATCAAATACATCAACAGGGCAGTGAATTTTGGAATCGAACCATCCTTAACTTCTCGTGGAATAATGACCTCATGAAGAATATAAAATAGCAGCTTCTTTTCTGGAGTGAGATCCTTAGTCTTAGGATAACCTAAGGAGCTTGTTCCTGTTCCTTCCCACAGAAATTCTATAACATTGGCTTCTAAGTTATCAAGAACACCTTCTGCCATGCCTCTATATGAATAAAGCTTTGTGCCTTGATTAGGAATCCCAAAAGCTCTAGCAACAATACTTGCAGTTAATTCCAGTTCTTTAGACTTAACTTGACTATTCAGTTTCATGGTGTTGAAGTCTAAGTTAACATAGTAATAGAATTCTCTAATCCATGCAGTATTTCCTTTGTTTTCAAACCTTAACATAGGTAGCCACTCTTGAGCATCTAAAAGCTGATAAATTCTAGTACCATTAAGCAAGGTAGGAGGGTCTAAAATCTTACCCCATAAGATGTTTTGTTGTGGAAAAGCATCTGGATTTACAATGATCTGAGGGCCTGAAGATGAAGATTCTCCTTGCTTGCGTTTCCTAGAGTCAGCCCTTGGTGGTGCCATTTGAATTTGTAAGTTGGTGAAGCTTGTTAGAAGAAAGACTTGGTTGAGGAATTTTACCGAACACCTTGTACACAAGGTTTTTTTGAAGGATTGGGTGTTGAAGATTTTGAAAGCTTTGATGATGAAAAACACAAGAGATTAATGATTAAAGAGTGTTTCGATGCAAATAATGGTGAGTGATGGTGAAGATGTTGGTGAATAAATATGAGGAATTGAGAGAAAAAAAGAGTTTGTATTTGAGAAGATGTGAAAAAGTGAGGAGAGAAGAGAGGGATTTCGGTTTTTCAAGCTGCGGGATCCGGGCGATAGGCCCTTGTTCCAAGCGCCCGGATGAGGGCAGTAACGCCCGGCAGAGAACGAGGTTCCGGTCGTTACACGCTTCTTCCGGGCGCCCGGAAGAAGGCAGTAACGCCCGAATCACTATTTTACAGAAAAATGCAATTTTTCGCCAGGTTAAGTGACCCAAAGCATTCCTAGTTCCCTTTTAATAGCACAAAATTGATTCTCATGCAATGGTTTTGTAAAAATATCGGCCAATTGATGCAAAGAATCAATAAAAACAAGTTCAATATCCCCTTTTTGCACATGATCTCTTAGAAAATGATGACGAATTTCAATATGCTTAGTTCTAGAATGTTGAATAGGGTTCTTTGATAGACTTATAGCACTTGTATTATCACACCTGATAGGCACATGATCATATTCGAGACCAAAGTCAAGTAAAGTTTGTTTCATCCATAGAATTTGTGCAGCACAATTACCTATAGCTATATACTCGGCTTCTGCTGTTGAAAGAGCTACACTATGTTGTTTCTTGCTAGACCATGAAACTAAGGCATGTCCTAGAAATTGACAACTGCCGCTAGTGCTTTTTCTATCAATTTTACATCCCGCATAATCGGCATCAGAGTATCCTAGAAGTTCGAAAGATGTGCCTTTAGGATAAAAGAGTCCTAGATTGATGGTACCCTTAAGGTATCTAATAATCCTTTTTACAGTATTCAAGTGTGATTCTTTCGGAGAAGATTGAAAACGAGCACACAAGCATATAGAAAACATAATATCAGGTCTTGAGGCAGTTAAATAGAGAAGGCTTCCGATCATACCTCGATATTGTTTTTCATCAACCGATTTACCTTTTTCATCTTTGTCAAGTTTGATTGACGTTCCCATAGGAGTGCTCATTTCTTTTGCAGTTTCAAGCCCGAATCTTTTGATGAGTTCCTTAATGTACTTGGCTTGATTAATGAAGATCCCTTCTTTTGTTTGTTTGATTTGAAGTCCAAGGAAGAAATTTAATTCTCCCATCATGCTCATTTCAAATTCTTTATGCATACATTCAGAAAAATACTTGCAAAGGGATTCATTAGTAGCACCAAAGATAATGTCATCAACATAAATTTGAACAAGTAAGATATCTTTAGCTTTTCTTTTTACAAATAAAGTAGAGTCTAGTTTACCTCTAGAGAAGCCGTTGTCAAGTAGATAATTACTTAATCTATCATACCATGCCCTAGGTGCTTGTTTAAGTCCATAAAGAGCTTTTTGAAGTTTGAATACATGACTTAATAAATTTGTATTTTCAAAACCGGGTGGTTGTTCAACATAAACTTCTTCTTGAAGATATCCATTTAAGAAAGCACTTTTGACATCCATTTGATAAAGTTTGAAGTTCATAAAACATGCATATGCTAGTAACATTCTAATGGATTCAAGTCGAGCTACCGGTGCAAAGGTTTCCTCATAGTCTATTCCTTCTTCTTGATTATACCCTTGAGCAACTAATCTAGCCTTATTTCTAGTTACATTACCGGATTCATCTAGTTTATTTCGAAAAACCCATTTTGTACCAATAATCGGGTAGTTACTAGGTCTTTCAAATAAGGTCCAAACTTGATTTCTTTCAAATTGATTAAGCTCTTCTTGCATAGAAATAATCCAATTATCATCCAATAATGCTTCTTTTATATTTTTAGGTTCAATTTGAGATATAAAAGCTACATGTTCACAAAAAGTATTTAGATTGGAACGAGTTCTTACACCTTGTGATGGATCCCCAAGGATTTGATTATTTGGATGATTTTTGACAAATTTCCAACATTTTGGAAGATCTTGATTTGTTGATATGATTTGATCATTTGAAGTTGGTTGTTCTTCCTTTATTGGAGTATCAATTTGATTGCTTGTGGATGTATTGCCTTCTTCACTTGTCGGAATAGGTCGACTTTGTTCTTCAACTTGTTGAAAGCTTACATCATCATCTTCATCTTTTCTTGACATAAATGGGTTAGTTTCATCAAAGTTAATATGCATAGATTCCTCAATTACAGAGGTTCTTTTATTGTAAACTCGATATGCCTTGCTTCTAGAAGAATATCCAATAAAAATACCTTCGTCGGATTTTGAATCAAACTTACCAAGATACTCTTTATTATTTAAGATGAAGCATTTACATCCAAAAACTTTAAAATGTGAGATATTTGGAGTACGTCCTTTCCATAATTCATATGGAGTTTTCTTGAGAGAAGGTCTAATTAAAACTCTATTTAGAGTATAGCAAGCCGTATTAACAGCTTCTCCCCAGAAGTATGTAGGCAAGTTGTTTTCTTTCAATATTGTTCTTGCCATTTCTTGTAAAGTTCGGTTTTTCCTTTCAACAATCCCATTTTGTTAAGGAGTTCTAGGAGCCGAAAAATTATGCTCAATGCCATTTTGTTCACATAATTCCACAAAAGATGCATTTATGAACTCCGTGCCTTGATCACTATGAATGTATGAAATATAGTATCATTTCTCATTTTGCACTCTTTTACAAAATTTTACAAATTCATTGAAAGCATCACTTTTGAAAGCAAGAAACATTACCCATGTGTATCTAGTATAATCATCAACAATAACAAAAACATATCTAGATCTTCCTAAACTTATTATATCCATTGGTCCAAAAAGGTCCATATGAAGTTTTTGTAGAGCTTTTGATGTAGTCACATGGCTAATGGTTTTGAAAGATACTTTATGTTGTTTTCCAAATTGACATACATCACATAAATGATCTTTTTCAAACTTGGTCTTAGGAAGGCCTCTCACAAGATCCTTTCGAGAAAGTTTACCAAGTAGATCCATACTAATATGCCCTAATCTTCTATGCCATAACCAAGAACTTTCATTTGTTGTGATTAAACAATTTATATTTTGACATGATATACTTTCAAAGTCAATAATATAGACATTTTCATGTCTATTTGCAATAAACAACACATTTTTCATTTTGTCAAAAATGGTGCAACATGATGATTTAAATTCAACTAGATAATCATTATCACATAGTTGGCTTACACTAAGCAAATTATGCTGCAATCCTTTCACAAGTAGCACATCATGAATGGATATTTTATTTCCAATGCTACCTTTACCAATGATTTTACCTTTTTCATTATTTCCAAAGCTCACAAAACCTTTGTAATTTTTGATAGGCTCATAGAAAAGAGATGGATCACCGGTCATATGTCTTGAACATCCACTATCAATGACCCAATTTCCTTCATACTTCATCCTTAGGGTAACCTATATACAAAGACAAAATTTAGTTCCCCAAGTTCTATTGGGTCTTATATTATTAGTATTGACTTTTAACACTTTTGATAATCCATTTTGGTTTAAGCCAAGAAGGAATTTTGGAGTCTCTACCTATCATATTTCAAAATTTACAATGTGATGTTATGTGACCTTGTCTTTCACAATAGGTGCATGTTTTTTGAAATCCTTTAGATGTTGATGCTTCATTTGTAGAGGATGATGCTTTAACAAAATAATTTTTTAGAGATTTTTGTTTTGAAGAAGGTTCATATCCTAATCCACTTTTATCAAAAGCCATTTTTTGAGAGCCAAGCATTTTATCAAGGTTTTCTTTTCCTTTTGTAAATCTTGCAAGGTTTCTATTTAATCCTTGATTTTCTTTTTCAAGCTTTTCAATTTTTGTTTGAAGATTATTATTTTCGAAATGAATTTTAAGTGCTTTTTCATGACCAAAATTTCGATCTTTTTCAAGCAACTTATTTTCTTCTTTTAAGGTATTATTTTCTTTTTGAAGTTCATGTATCTTAATAATTGCAATTTCAAAACTATCATGCATTTTTGAGAATTCATTTTGTAATTCTTCAAAAGAACATTCATTTTCAATTAATGAGCTAGAGGTGTAATATTCGGAATTAAAGGAGGAACATACCTCATTATCCTCTTTTGTCATAAGACAAACGATGTTTGCCACTTCTTCATTTTCACTTTCCTCACCGGTTGATGCATCGCCATCAACGTATGTTGCTTTCAAAGCTTTTCCTTCCTTGGTTTTGATTAGTTTTGGACAATTTGCTTTTATATGACCTGTCTTGTCACAATTGAAGCACCTTCCTTCTTCTTTTGATTTGTTTCTTCCTTTGTTCATAAACTTATTGTAGGGAGCTTTGCTTACCTTTTTGAATTTGAGAAATTTCTTAAAGTTCCTTGTAAGAAGAGCTATCTCATCATCATCTTCTTTGTTTTCTTCTTCTTCATCACTTGAGTAAGCCTTTGATGCAAGAAGTGCAAGTGACTTTTTGTTATTCCTTTTTTCTTCTTCTCGATCTTTCCTCTTCAACTCATGGCTCATAAGAGATCCTATAAGTTCACTAAGGGTGAGAGTTTTGAGGTCTCTAGCTTCTTCAATAGCCGTTACTTTAGCTCCCATGGCTCGGTTAAGCTTCGGAGAACTTTTCCTACCAATTCTTCATTAGAATACTCTTTTCCAAGAGATTTTAGAGCATTAATAATATCAGTGAATCTAGAAAACATTTGTTCTATATTTTCATCAAAAGACATCTTGAACATTTCATATTTATGAACAAGCATGTTTATTCTAGTTTCTTTAACTTGGTTGGTGCCCTCATATGTGACTTCTAATTGATCCCAAATTTCTTTAGCACTTTTGCATTCGAAAATTTTATTGAACTCATTTGAATCTAAAGCAAGATATAACATATTCATAACTTTATAGTTTCTTTCACACATTTTGAAGTCATCATCATTATAATCTTTTTCCGGTTTAGGGGTAGTGATACTTTGTTCTCCTTCCTTTTTAGTTAAAGTAGGATTGATTGGTCCATTTTTTATCACATTCCAAACTCTTATGTCATTTGCTAGAATATAGATTCTCATCCTAGTTTTCCAAAAAGAATAGTTTGTTCCATTAAACAATGGTGGTCTAGAGGAAGGTTGTCCTTCAACTATATTAGACATTGATGAGCTTGCCATAGGGATCCTCTACTAGATGTTAAGCTATATGTAGAGTACTAGCTCTGATACCACTTGTTGGTCCTTAATAACCTTAAAGGGGGGGGGGGATGAATTAGGATGTTTAGGCAAGGTTAAGCAATTTAAAAATTCTTAATACGGAGGCAATGTCTAGTAAAGATTGATAATACACTAGAAGCTCTTGTAGGCAATTTATCAAACACTTGGTGAACATATAAGTATTTAACACAAGATATGCAATTAGAATTTCAAGGTAAAGTTTCAAATAGATATCTCAGCAATTATCAAGCAATTAATGTGAGCAATATCCACATGAAAGTAAATAATCTTGAAAATAAAGAGAATAGAGTAAGAGAAATCAAACACGATAATTTTCAAGTGGTTCGCACTCCCGGAGGCCTAGTCCACCACCTAAGGTCTTCTCTTCCCTTAGGATTTAATATTTCTTCATTAAGATGCTTCTTCAAATGTTGGTGAAGCAAGAACCAACTACAATTACTCTTGAGTTCACAAGAGTTACACAAGTTCCTTCAAATGTAGGTGAAGCTTAACCTACTACTCTCTCTTCCTTTGAGTCCATAAAGGATTACAATACTTCTTCTCACAATGATTCTCTCAACCTATGTGAAAGAATGTATTACAAAGATTATGTGATAGAATAAATGACAATTGCAACTCTTATTTGAGTTTGATATTACAATTGAAGAATAGCTTTGAATGCTCAAAGATATGATAATGATAGCTCAAGATTTCTCAATAGGAATGATATGAAAGCTCTTTTGAAAATCTGAAAATTATGGCTTGGAGAGATAATTTTGAAGGTGAGAGAGCATGGCTTAAAAAGAGGGAAAGATTAGACACAAATCGGATTTTAAGCAAGATTTCTGGATTTTCCCGTTAACCCATCCGGGCGCTGAGGCATTGATCCGGGCACCCGGAAAGAGCGTGTATCGCCCGGATCGGACTTTTCTGCCGGGCATTGTGCCTTCTATCCAGGCGACCGAGAAATGCCGGTAACGCTCGGATGCCAAAAAAAATGCTGAAAAGGTATTTTGAGCCCAGAAATATTTGGGCACATTAAAAGAGATTTCTTAGCATTTTTTAACATCCCAAAAAAATTGTAAACTAGTTGAAAGGTATTTTATAAAATGATTTCAAAACAAGAGTTTGAAATAAAAAATGTTTTTTCTAAGAATGATTTTGAAATCGAAAAATATTTTTTGGAGAAATTATGAGCAATACAAATCATACTTAGGCAAGCGACAACTTTTAAGGCCGGTACCCCTTATGTCACCACTTGTCCTTCCTTGTGACTCCTTCTTTATCTACGAGTCAATAACTTGAATTCTTTTGGGCTTGGATTCAATTTGATAGTGTTTGGTCTTTGATCCAAAAAACTTTCTACTCTTTGACTGAAACAAGTTGATCCAATGTTGATGTAGACATGCTTTGGAATGAAGGTCTTACAAAAAAATGCTAAAGCACGATTAAGATGTTTTGTTATTATCAAAATAAAGATTATAGGCTTTTCAGGCCAACAGCTGTTCATACATTTACATAATATGATACCCCTTTTTTTGAAAATCTATAAATACTTTATATGTCTTACTTATTTGTAATCACGTGTCATATATTATTAAGAAAATTAATACAGTAAGTATTAAAATAGGAGAAATCACATTTTAAGTAGTAAACTTACGATTTGACATAGTGTACATAAAAAAATTACATCATCTAAGAAGTAAGTTGATATGCTTAGAAACTAAATCTAAGATCCATGAATAATTTAAATATCATAAGCAATATCAATAGTTTTGAACATAAATCAATAAACTTAGAATTTCAATGGATTCAAAATAGATCAATAATCCAATATGCATGTTGTAATACCCTAATATTTTTGGTTAAGAATATTTCCTTTTGAGTTGGATCTCATATTTTATATGAATTTTGTAATATCCCTATGTGTAAAAAGCCTTAGACAGCATGGGTGAGATTAAGCTTTTAGGTATTATAGTCAAGAAGTTTATGGCATAAGTTTTACACCCATATATTGTGTGCCATTAGCAGCTTTACACCATGATGCATGTGGCCACTGCATAGAGTAACTCAAGTAATCATCATTCCATTTCAAAGTTTCTATATCCTGATTGTTTCATATCTTTATTAGTATAATACAACTAAAAGAGGAAAAGTTTAATTTAAAGATGTGGTAATAATCGAAAGTAGAGGTAGTGATTGTGAGCCACTACACAACTTTGTCCATTTTCTAACTTTTAAATTGTTGCACCGTTGTAAATGCCCATGTCTTGTATAAAATATTTATAACAAGGGAATATTAGTTCATGTACAGTTTGTGCATTATTGTAACTTTACATTAATAAAAGATATTGGTGGGTCATATTTTAAGGTGTAAAGTAAAATTTTATAATGATGAATTATGGGTTGATAATATTTTAAGTTATGAAATCTGAAAGATAAGGAGACTTCAACTTTATAAAAGGGCTCGAGTTTTATTCAGATGTTGGCGTAGAGCAAATGATAGTCTGAATAGCAGTAGAGTATAATATTTATGATTTTTATGCTTAACTATGGCTGGTTTTTGGCATCAAAACTCTTATGGTTTGTGATTGGTGATTCCAATATCTAAGTCTTATGATCGATTTGAGTAAGTAGTTTACCTTATTTATTTATTTGTTATTCTGTAAATATCGTTATGTTCGTTATTCTGTTATTCATTTGTGATTCTTGTTCAGTTATATATATCGATCCTTCTAATAAGTCAAATCTGAGTCTTTGATTCAGGTCCTACGAACTATACAAGCTGTGTATCGAATCCTATGCGGTGGGAGTTAATTAGCCGTCTCTTGTAATTGACTGATGTGAACTGTGAATCTGAACTTGTGATTATGCTGTTATTAAACAGTCATAACTTGTTATAGTGTTCCGTAGTGCCTGATATTATTTTGTGATTATTTGGCTATTTATTGATATTTGAATCTTGACTTTCTTCGGGGTAAATCTACTTATTGAGCATTGTTCCACTTACTACTTTTATTTTCTCTCTGCAGACAACAAAGTTAGATCGGGGTTTACTGAGCTAGAAATCAAGTGACCAGAATTAAAGATTCGAATGGATTTATTGAGAATTATGATTATTATATTTTTGGAGACTTCTAATGTAATTAAAGTTTAAATACTTATTTTTTTGGGACTGTAGAAGCTCTGAAATATTTATTTTATTAATGAATTATAGCTTATTTTATTGAAAGATTTGAGCCTTGGGGGCTTAGGAATATTTATTTTTCTAGGCGTGAGGCCGTCTTGTTTTGAATTTACCTTGTTAAATTTCGGAGCATGACACATGTTGTAGACAAAATAATACGCATTTTCGTAAAATCAAAATGAACTATCAAAATAAGGGTTTTCCTACTTACCTTAATCCAAGCATCAAAATCAAAAACTTAAAAGTTTCACAAATATCACCTCTAATCTCACGAAGTCATAGGCCTACACATACTACATGTCGATGGTTGGACAAAAGCTTGACAGAATTGCAAGATCTCTTTTCTTTGTGTATTCGGAGGTTACAAAAAAGTGAGATTTTTATATTGTCCACTAGGTTTTAGAACATAAAGTAGTAGGGTTGGGCTTAATAATTTATTAAAAAGCCTAAACCATTAAACTTTTTTTTTTTTTTTGAAATTCAATACCAAGAAAATTAAATAGTTAATGGGATGTTACAGAAATAACGGTCAGTGTCGTGTAACTCGGCTTTTATAATTCTTATATATTCTGTTTTCTCGTTAGCAACATGTGCAATTGATCAGTCATGACAATTCATCCTCCTTATCTAATTAGCAAAATTTGTATTTTGCTTCTCAAGAAATATGATCTTTCATTTACGCAATACAAATTCTTTCTTGGTATGGAAAGAAAGTCCGCATATGAATAGTAGTTTTGAGAAAAATGCAGTTGAAGTAGTTAGTCTAGAGTATTGAGTACTGCTAAAGCAGAAAAGTTGCTCGTCTCATTCTAAGCCCAAATTAAAAGTAATTTGAGTAAACGATTTAATATTCCCCTGTTTTTTGTTAAAAATATACAAGAACTCTTGTGTTTTACAAAATAAGTTCATTACTCACCTGTGTTTTAAAAACGTAATTAAATATTCCCTATGTTTTATAAATAAGCTGATTAACCCTTATGTTTTGAAAACGTAGCTGGATACCCCTCAAAAAAAGTCTGTGAAGGGGATAATGATCCAACCTACACCATAAACTATAGTCAAACATAGCGTTTTGTACATGAATTTATAAGTTACAGAAAAACACATGCTAAAAAGTATGAGTTCCTAATTAAGCAAGATTTTCTAATGGTATCAAATAAAATTACAGGAAAACATATATTCTGAAAATGTAGCTCAATATTCAAACGTAGGCTTTCTCATGCCCAAAATAATAAATTTCTGCAATAAACTTTCTAAAATATGGGTTTACATTAAACCAAGCTTTTTTTATGCTAAAGAAAATAAATTACAGCATGCCGAAACCTAAGTTTATATTCAATAAAACATTTCCCATACTTAAAATAATAAAATACAGTAAATTAAATTTTTGAAAAATAAGTTTGCAAAAGAGAAAATTATCCTACTTACCTCCATTCACAATAGCAAAAACAAAGTCTTTGACTTAAATCTCTAAGCCCAAACACGCATGCTACAATTCTAATTTCAAAAGACGTTGCCCAAGAACAATAGCATTGACATTCCAATATATCAAGTAAATCGAATCTTATCAAGGCAACTCTGCAACTAGCAAGAAGATACTTAAAAATCTACCAAACATGTGTATTGGCCCACTGCAATAATCTTCCCAAGAACAATCTTTTTGCCCAAAAAAAAGTTAAGGTCCAGGTTTTTCTTTTTTCTTGTCTGTTGGTAGTGGTCTATGAAGACCACCATCTTTTTTTTTGTTTTCCTTTGCTTTGTTTTTTTTTTAAAGAAAAAAAATCACTCAGCCAACAATAGGCTAGTTTGGACCCTCTCATATTAAATAATATTATAAGAAAAAATCCAACAGTGGTGGATCGTTCATGTAGTTATTTATGGTTATCTAAAATGATGTGTATAATTCACCACTGTTAGATATCTCTTATAATATTAATTAATATGAGAGGATCTTAGTCCGATTTTTATGCCACTAGTTAAACAAAACTAAGTAGCAGTTACAACTATGACTCATCTATAATCTAAGGGATTTGAACTTAAATTTTAATTAGCCAAAAAATTATACCCAAATTATGAGATCGTTACAATGTTAAAACTTATTCCAGACACAGGCTTAATACTAGCAGAGTAGAGTTGATGCATGAAGTTGATTATTGATTAGGTGGAATATTCTCATTTTATGAAATATGTTAAAACCTATTTCCAGACACAGGCTTAATACTAGCTCAAAAGAGTTCCTCTCTTATGTACCAATTCAACCTTGTGGTTTGTTTGTTATCGATACTGTTGCATTTTCTTCCACTATCAGTAATGAGATTTTTTCTTAATTGTTGACTAAAATTCTAAGTGCATAATTTTCTTGGGTGAACTGAAAGGAGTCTGAGATATCAAATCATCCATGACTTTAGAGTCTATCTTCATCCTCTTAGATCTTTCATAGTTTACTCTCGATTGACTTAGACTTTTCAAAGAACAATTGAAATGGCCAACCAAAAGTAGGGATATAGTTATTCTGTCCTCCTTATATGTGAACAAGATTTTCCCTCCCTTCCTTATCTATGGGACAATGGAAGTTAGATATTGTTAATGACCTATTACGACAATGGTCCGACATGGATAACTTAGAGTATTTAAGACCAATATATAATATTTTGAACTACTCTTCTTAATACTAATTGATTTTAGTTTGACCTCGTAATTTTTAACATGACATTGGATCTTGGTCCAATCTTATTCTGTTCCAATATACACTTATGGGCTAAGAACAAATAAGAATGGCTCATTACATGGTTCAACAAGTTATTCCCTGGTCAGGGTCACCATCGATAATCTGCGTTAGGCTTTTGGAAATGGAATTGATAGAGATTTAAGTCATGAATGGCTGCTGAAGTCAAGTTTCTGTTGCTATCTTGCATTATTTCATAACTAGAGAATCACAAATTGCAAAGCCATGGTAAACCAAATCGCCATAACATAATGTTACCATATGTATCCAGAAATGCTCGAGTATGCTACTGAGTTCAATAGCAGCAGCCTGCTAGCTAGCTATTATGCCTAGAGGCAGATATGTGTAGTGTCTAAAATTCTGATATTGCTATGTGGAAATTTTAGATGTTACTCAGATTAGAATTAGGCATTAATAGCAGTTTCCTTTTAAATTCAAGTTAAAATCTTGATGAGGCTGTGTATCACTTATAGAACTTGAACGATGAAGAAAATTAGAAATTAAAAATTGAAGATATGTCATTACTAAATGCTGTTGAATATCCTAAAATTTTCAGTCTAATCATGAAAATACCTCACCTGTGTTATGGTTTTGGATCTGACGGGAGTCATACACACAGATTAGAGATCAACGGCGGATGCTTAGATGGTGTTTAAATGCAATTTTGAAGGAAAGTTACAGAAAATAAAATAACCAAAAGAAGAAAAGGACAGAAGAACTTTGTATTTGCTTAGCCTCTCTGTTACACTACTGTTTGTTATATAGGCTGCTCACATACATCACATAATAATTCCTAACTAACTAGTCACGTAGGTGTGGTGCGACTCTAGCTCGCTTGCTCTGCCAAATTGCTGGGCCTGGCTGATCAACCATTGAGTTGGGCTTCATCTGGACTACTACCTTCTTGGAGTCAAACTGTTCCAGGCCTTCACGGTTCATAACAACCTGCCGAGAGAATAGTCTTGTGTGCTCTTGATAAGAAGAATTAAGTTGATATTTTCAACAGTTGAAACTGTTCATCTTAGCTCTTCGACAAAGATAACTATTATTTGTTATGAGTCTGCTCTGAGATATCAGATAAACAAAACACAGAGATTAACAAGTCTTATGTGATGAGTATATTAGTTAAATACAACATTTGAAACCATTAATCTGAACACAAAAGTTCCCATTTCTACTAAGATTTAGGACACAAGAAAACTCTAATGCTTTTAGTCTCCTTCGGAAATGGTTTCAAGCTCATTGTAGAATTTACTTCTTGATGCACTTGCATTTGCTGCTGATGATTTCGTCGAAGCAAACGGATTTGGTGGCATTATGGGAATGTCATCTCCTTCTATCATTTGAATCACTACTTTCATGGAAGGTCGATCAACTGGATACCACTGAATGCACCAAAGTCCCACAACCATTAATTTCTTAAATATCTTATTATCCTCTTCTTTGTCAATTTGGATTGCTATTTCTTCACCTTTCTCTAACTGATTGTACATCCATTCCGGAAAGTATACTTCACTGTTGTCCTTTGCTGCAGCATGAAAATTCTTCCTCCCTCGAACCATATCAAGCAGCAACATGCCAAAGCTATAAATATCTGCTTTGTATGATACATTGCCATAGCTCCTAGAAAAAACTTCTGGCGCGATGTAACCTATTGTCCCTCGAGCAGCACTCATAGAAATCATGCTTTGTTCCTTTGAGCACAACTTGGCCAAACCAAAATCGGAAACTTTTGGGATGAAATTTTGATCAAGCAAGATATTGTGAGGTTTAATGTCAAAGTGAAGGATTCGTTGGTTGCAACCTTGGTGAAGATAATCAAGTCCTTTAGCTATGCCAATAGCAATTTGTTGCAGTTTCTCCCATCCTAGTGAGCGACTTTGATTTCTTGATGATAAAATTTTTTCCAGTGACTCATTTGGTAAGAACTCGTAGACAAGACATTGCCTACATCCATCTGCACAGTATCCGACTAAACGAACTACATTAACGTGGTGTATTCTGCCTATTGTACCCACTTCATTGATGAACTCTTCACAATTTCCTTCAAAATTATTGAGTACCTTAACAGCAACAAGTATATCATTGCACAGCTTCCCCTTATACACTGTTCCATAACCTCCTTGGCCCAATTTTTCCTTAAAATTATCTGTGATCTTCTTTATATCTGCATAAGTATATCTTGTTGGCCGAAGAGTTTCGTAATCCTCCAAAAATTGCTCTATCCTTTTCTGATCCTGTTTCTTCTTCTTAAAGCTGTAAACGCGGTAAAGCGCAAAAATGGCTAGCCCCATCATAGAGAGACCTACTACTAGTCCTGCAGTTTGGAGACCATACTTATAACTTAATCAGAATGGTTCATATGCAACTCTAGACAATAGAGTGATATAACTTTACCTACAATGACCTTTTTCTTCGAGACACCTCCTGTAAAAAATAACACAACTTTAGCCCATCGTCTGAATCTTCTTAATGAATTTCATATGAAATCTCAGTTGAATTGATGAATTTCTAGACCTTTACAAACTATTCGTGAAATGAAACATTTTGTGGGAAGGAGGGATTTAGTAACACTGCAGACGATAATTTTGATAGCATCTTGAATATAATCAATAAGATATGAATCCGTGAAAGATAAATTTCACAAATAGTCCCTATTGTTTACACTTTTTTTAAAAATTATGTTCTCATTATTTTAGAAGTAACGCAGTTAATCCTAAAGATTGCAAAAAGTTTTAATTTAATCGCTGCATTAACTTTGGAGACTAAATTGAGAAAAAAAAAGTGAAAGCATTGAGTACTAAATTGAAACTTCTATAAATTTTAGGGAGTAAGCATGCTACTTTTGTAACAACAGGATTAAATTAGAAAAAAAGTGTAAATATTGAAGATCAATTTCGTCATTTTCTAAATAATAGGGATGAAAAAAAAAAAAGTGTCAAACGTTGAGAACCGTTTGTAAAATTTGCCCAATTCGTGAATAAGCTGTACGAAAAGGTGAGACTACTTTACCCGGAACAATTTCTTTGGGAAAACATTCAGTATCATCTATGCTGCCATCATTCTTCAACCTACAATATTTGCCTTCCATTTCGCAGTCTCCACAAGTCGGCTTGGTCCAATTCAATTGAATAGGATTGTATCTACGGTCAGATAGTGTAGAAGAAATTGATGAAATGTTGAACATCTTCGTGCAAGAATATAGTGGCATAACATAGAGAGGTTCAGATTCATGAATTCCATAGAGCGGTTCATGTGATTTAACTGCATATACATGGTAACCTGAACTGCTTAGGCAGAGTATAGGAATCATGTAAGAGTAATAAATTTTCCTTTCCGAAGAACAATTGAAGTAGGTGTAGTCGTCTGGATCTTCGAACAGGAAGGGAGATGCAGATAAATTTAGTTGAGGAAGCAGTCCTACAAGGCAGCCATCCACCTTAGATATAGTTATCAACTGAGACCTATAATCAATCTTTTCCACAATAAACTTTGCTGAATATGGAAGCGTGGTCTCTTTGAGGGATGCCTTCACTGGAAATGGATGCTCCAACACGGTCTCACTGCTCCGAGAACAGTAAAGCTCAAAACCAGGGTAGCCACAGTGCTCCGGATGGCGACCTTTCAGTCGAAAGGGGAACCGGATTTCAGGGCCATGTTTGCTGCACCTTTCTACTGGACAATCATATTCGCATGAACCAAATTTTGCAGAGACTAAAAGAAAGATGAAGTTGATCATGAGGTAGATTCTCATTTTCTGAAATATGAATAACTTATGTCTAGATACAAGCTTAATACGAACAAAGAAGAACCTTATGGTTAACTGATGATATAGCGAACACACTTTTAAAACTAGTCACACTACTTGTTTTGAAAATTCTTCCACTGATTTGTTAGTTTGTTTTCTACAAATAAAGTTTCTGACAAATCAAATCAACTGTGACTTGCGAGCCAACCCTCATCTACATACATCTTTCTTAGTTTCCTTTGATTGACTTAAAATTTTCAAGGAAGGACTCAAATTGGCTAATCAAGATTACGGATGTATTGTTACAAATATTATAATAGAGATTAAATGAGAGTGCATTTTAGAATACAATATAATCTTTTTTAAATTAATAACGGTGGGAGCACCCAAATTCTATTAATTTTATTATATATCAATTTATCAATAAATTAATAATTCTTAATTTATGGGATAGACACATCATTAATGAATTTAGAATCGTAATCAATAAGTTGGAGTACTAACAAAAAATGGTGTCAACCACCTCTTAAATTTTATTGATGAAAATGACACTAATATAGAAGTTTTGAATGCAAATAAAATCAGTAAGAATATGACAACGCATTCTGAAGATAAAACTGAAATTAAAGTTGATGATAATAAACAAACTTCGGAACTGACCTCACAAAAGGACGCATTCAATTTATTTATTTATTTATCATTGTGAGCCTCCTACAATTTATTCGTGATACTGCCAGATGCATTAAAAGCCACGTGTCATGAGATTCTTTCTTGATTTGTTTTCTTATAGTTTCGAGTTTATCCTCTTTCTGGAGAAGATGATAAATAATAAAATATTTTTTTTAACAATTTAAATTTTTAAATAATGTAGTAATTTAATATAATATCAAAATTTATGTACTAAAAGATTATCAGTTCAAAACTCACCACCACACATTTAAAAAAATTAAAGTTATTCAAATACAAGACTAAAAAATAACTTAATACTTTTCTCTTTAATTAGTCCTTAATCATGTTAATTTCTCATATATTAATAAATCTATATATATGAATTTATCAATCAATTTAGACTAATACAATAATTGTCTTCTCGTAGATCTTTCATTATTTACTTCCGACTAACTTGGACTTTTCAAAGCCACGTAGTCATGAGATTTTTCTAGAGAAGAGTCCTTCTCCACAAATACTCAATCACAAAACATCACACGTCTTAGGCTTGTAAGATTCTATTTGACTTAATTGTAAAATTTTAATTTTTAAGATGTAGAATTTTTAGTAGTAAAATTTAATTAAAAGTGTTGTTAAATAGAAGTCAATGATGGTTTGGACTATTTTGATTAATGTTGAACTTTTAAAAATTTTGGGGTAAATACGCAATTTAGTTCATTATCTTTAATGTTTGTCCCGATTTAGTTCATATCTTTTAAAATGTACCATTCTAGTCCACTATCTTTATTATTTGTCCTGATTTAGTCCATATCTTTTAAAATGCACCTTTTTAATTCACTATCTTTATCATTATGATCCACGTTAGTCCTTTACCATTTTTCCATTCAAAATATAATGGAATAAGCAAATGAATTGTATTTGTAGGGGCAAAATTGTCCGCACACTAATTTTTTTTTTTTTTTGATTTCATAATAAACGTATCGATCAAATGCTCTCAAAACTTTTACCCAAAAAAAATCTCTCAAAATAACACAGTGCCTAATCCTTTTTAGCATTATATTCGTGATTATGTCTAAAAGAGTCCAATTTTCCCACTCTTCAATCGTACAGTTAGTTTAGAAGGCTATAATTTTTTTTGATTCTGTTTGAAAGAGTCTAGTTTGTTGAATATTACATTGTGTCACTGTAAAATTTTTGAAGAATTTGCTGTTGACACTGATTAGTTTGGTTCAAGTTGTGGCACTGTGTTGGTTTGAGAGCAATTTTTTTGGGTAAAAGTTTTGAAAGTATTTGATCGATGGGTTTATTATGAAATCAAAAAAAAAATTAGTGTACGGACAATTTTGCCCCTACAAATACGACTCACGTGCTTATTCTATCAGATTTTTGGATGGAAAAATAGCGGAGGAATAACGTTGATCACAATAACAAAGATAGTGGATTAAAATGGTACATTTTGAAAGATATGGACCAAATTGAGACAAATATTAAAGAAAGTGGACCAAATTGAGTATTTACCCAAAATTTTGAGGACAATGTTAGACTTCTAAAAATATGGAGACACATATTTGAGAAAAAAATAAATAAAATAATTTCTTGCATTATGTAAAAACCGTTTTGCAAAAACTTTTTTTAAAAAGCTTCAATTTGGAGTTTCTTATTTTTTTTAGCTATTTTCAGTTTCAATTTTTACCTAAAGGGTCTTTTAAAAATTGAGGCAAACATGTTAACTTCAACTTCTAAACTCACATAAAACACTTTTAAGTGTCAAAAAGTTAGGTCAAATAGAGTTAAGTACTGTATTATAATCCTATTCTTTATGGGATCATTCTTTTTGGACAAATTTTGCATACGGTCCCCAATGTTAGTAAATTTTTTAATTTCATCCATATTATTTAGAAAATGACACTTTTGGTCTCCAATGTTTATACCCGCGTTCTTAGTCTCTAAAGTTTACAAAACAAATTCAATTTTATCCTCAATGTTTTCCTTTTTTTTTCAATTTAGTCCCAAAATTTCATACGCAAATCACAAATATAAGGACTAAATTAAACTTTTCGCAATCTTTGGGGGCTAAGTGCATTACTTTTGAAATAATGAGGATAAAATTGAAAGAAAGTATAAATATTTGGTACTAAATTGAAACTTTTTACAATCTTTAGGGACTTAATGGTCACTTGTCAAACAATCAAGATGAAATTAAAAGAATATTTAAATAATGGGGATTATTTGTGAAATTTACCCTTCTTTTTTTATTCTTTTTCTATTTTTTGATCCTTAGCTTTTTGTTGTAACTATTGTGTATTTATGTAGTGTAATTAACTAAAGAAATAATATTAAGGTTCTTCCACCATACTCAGGCTTCTCTATTCGTGTAATGCCCTGTATTTTGGACATAACTTGATTAATTTATTTTAGTTTGCTAAAGGGTAAAATCAAAATGTTTTAGTGTATTAGGTGTCTTAAAAAGTATTTCAACCCAACCCTATAAGTCTATATCTAACGTAGAATGATCTATAAAACATTTCTTAACTTCTAGTCTCCTTGAAAATAATAAGAAAATATTTTATCTATGTCAAAACTTTGAACATATTGTGCAAGCCTCTCGCGTTTAAATTTATGGAAGTTAGAGAAAATCTAGAGGTTTAGACTCAATACGTTATTTTCTTGGGTACAAACTTTGCCCAAACTTTGCATGCCGTAAACTTTTTGGTACAATTTCATTTATGGCATTTCTTGGGTCAAATTTTCTTTTAATTTCGTATGGAGAACTTGAGAAAAAGGAAAAACTTTAACACATTTTAATACTTATAAATAAAGCTTTAAGGGAAAAAAAAGGTCACCGTTTATGAATAGTAAGTAGTGCTTTTTCGTCACTGTTCACACAAGCAGCCACTGTTCGTACAAACAGTGCACATTAATTTAAAGAAGGATAAATACCCAATTTAGTCTACTATCTTTAATGTTTATCTCGATTTAGTCTATATCTTTTAAAATGTACCCTTTAGTCCACTATCTTTATTAGTTGTCCTGATTTAGTCCATATCTTTTAAAATATACCATTTTAGTCCACTATTTTTATTATTTGTCCTGATTTAATCCATATATTTTAAAATGTACCCTTTTAATCCACTATCTTTATCATTATGGTCCATGTTAGTCCTCTACCATTTTTCCATCCAAAAATCTGACAAAATAAGCAAATGAGTCGTATTTGTAGGGGCAAAATTATATGCACACTAATATATATATATATATATATATATATATATATATATATATATATATATATATATATTTTTTATTTTTTTTTTTGATTTCATAATAAACGCATCGATCAAATGCTCTCAAAACTTTTACAAAAAAAAATGTTCTCAAAATAACACAGTGCCTAATCCTTTTTTGTATGGAAAAAATAGTGGAGGACTAACGTAGATCACAATAATAAAGATAGTAGATTAAAAATGTATATTTTGAAAGATATTGACTAAATCAGGACAAATGATAAAGATAGTGGACTAAAATGGTACATTTTGAAAGATATGGATTAAATTGAAACAAATATTAAAGATAGTGGACTAAATTTGGTATTACATATCTTTGCCCTATTACAATTTGACATTATAAGAAAAAGAATTTTTGGGTTTTATCTACAATTTTGCCATTTCTAATTACAAAAATAGAAAAAGAAAAACAGGAAAAATGAGAATTGGGATTGTAAAGCCATGAATACTGAACAAGTATCAGGAAACAATTTGAGATATTTATTTGGAAATATGATACATTTTTCCAGTTAGTACCCTTCAATTTGTGGAAAAATTTATACAAAGTTTATGGTAATTAGGATAGTAAATGCCCATTATTAATGACATATTCGATCTTAAATTATAATATGTATATGTACCGTATTTCCAGTTAGTACCCTTCAATTTGGGGAAAACTTTATACAAATTTTATGGTAATTAGGATAGTAAATACCCATTATTAATGACATATTCGATCTTAAATTATAATATGTATCTAAGAACTCTTTTTGCTTTAACTGAATGTTTTATTGACGAAAAAAAATATATTCAAGTGAAAGTTTCATCATATATCCATAGGTTGAGTAAAGCTGCATCCTACATCAAAAGAAAAATAAATTTAAAATTCTCTAATTTCTTTATTGGTGGGCTAAGTAGGGCATTCATCACAAAATGAGAATTAATAGGCATACTTCTAGAACTAAAAAAGAGGACAAATTAACCATCATTACCAGCATTTTCACTTTTAGGTAGCGATTGGTACACTGGAATGAATTTGGACAAGAATAGAATGTGTCACGCCCCGAAATTTCGTATGCATAGTAGATCTCAGCACGTAACACGCCGCGTGCTAAATGAGTAAAACCCCAAAAGCCTGCTAGGCGCACAATCAGTGAACAATTAACTCAGAGCAACTAGAAATCCAAATATTTAAGAATCTCCAATCAAGCCGTAAATATTCCAATACAGTCTAAATCTCTAAAAATATACTTATAAAGGAAAGTATAAATCCCTCAATTATTATAATCCAAACCAAGTGTCACAAGATAAAGATTTCACTCTAAATCAAACCATATTCCAAAAAGACAAAGATTTCATCACTGAATCATTTGGTTTGGATGCAATCCTCTTCACGTTGTAGTACTTATTTTGTTCTAACTGCAAAGAAAGCAGACGGAAGCAAAATGGGTGAGCGAACGAAAACTTAGTAAGGGAATTCAATCCACAATAAAAATACAACTTAAGGATTGAGTCAGGAAATTTCTAACTGGAATTCACAAATTTCACAACATATGTTATACATATAACAGTTGGTTAATAATTGACAAACCAATACATTTAGTGGAACATAAGGGAATAGTCACTAACACGACTCATAAACAAAATATATAGAAATAGTTGTGACTGCATTTAACCCGTGCAGTGTCGGTTCAGTAATAAATTTGGTCATTTAAATAGAACAAAATCCAAAATAATAATAATAATTTTAAATAACAATTCCATATGAACTTAATTATTAAATAACTCAAAGTCCGGAATAATCCTTAAAGGGAAAACTAACAATATGAGATCTTAACGAATGAAATATCAAATTTACTTTCGGATTAAACTTATACTAACTGAACGATATAACACAAGAGAGAACAAATCTCGGATCTAAAAATTAAGATGAGCATAGGAAATATTTAGAGGAGGATAAATGAATTCCACTTACACTTTGATCCCAAAGCAAAATTCTCAATTCACAAAATCGCAAATCTTAGTCACCACTTCAAACTTCTAAACATTGAAACCAGCTTTCTATTACCAAATAAATCATCAATAATTAATTCTAGAAATTCTCTCAAACCTTATGATAAATTTTCTAGCCTATGAATTAAATCACTTAGCTCACTTGATGAAGTCTTTGATTATGAGCCTTCATTGTTGTCTAAACTTCTCTACTTATTTGAGTGATGAATCCATAAGGAAAAATGGCAGAAACAAGGGGAAAAAAATGGTTCTAAGCTTATGCACGGCTTTGCAATAAATCTGATTCTTCGTCTTCTTTTTTTTATTTTTTTATTTTATAAAAGTGGTCCAAGTCATCACTGCCATGCTTTTTATCATTATTCTACTTTATTCCCCACTTCACTTTACTTTTTCCCATTTCATGCTACTTTGTTTTCCCTTTGTCTTTTGCTTTTCTCTTTTTTTAACTGGGTGTTACATCCTCCCTCCCTTTTAAAAAGTTTCATCCTCAAAACTTACTTCATCCTTGAAGAAGAAGGGATATTTCGTCCTTGTTTCATGCTCGAGTTTTCATATAGCTTCTACCACTAGACTTTACAAAGCAATAGTAAGATTCCTTGACACTTTACTCATTTCTCTACTCCTTCTTTCAATACTTCAATCACTTAGTGGTTTGCATTAAGGAGCATGAGAAAGAGTGTTCATTCTATACTTGGTTAGAAGGTTGGGCTATCTTTGATTGATAAGGGCTATACGTGTTGTAGTACTAAGATAAATGATGTCGTCTCCTAGATTTTTCACTTATTTCTGTTTATCAAGATTTGATCCACCAATTTAGCATCACATACAATAGTGCGAAAAGGTTTGGCTATTTGTGGTGACCTCATCCCACATCGGAAGGCTAGGACCTGGGCTAACTGAATATATAGAGGAAACTCGTATATTCGTGCACGGCCGTTTTCCTGGCAGTGGCTGGGAGGCGACAAAACTGTGAGGAGTATGGGCTCCAAAGCGGACAATACATGCATAGTGCGCTGTGCTAGGCCTGCTCGCCATGGCCTCGGTGCTCGCTTGGGCCCTAAGTCCAGGGAATATCCTGTAGGCTTGGGAGTTGGGTTCGAGGCGTTACAAAATTGGTATCAGAGCCGACCTTCCTTTGCGCCAGTGGCCCGCGAGGGCGCTGGGCCTCCTTAAGGGGGGGCGGATGTGGTGACCCCATCCCACATCGGAAGGCTAGGAGCTGGGCCAACTGAATATATAGAGGAAACTCGTATATTCGTGCACGGCCGTTTTCCTGGCAGTGGCTGGGAGGCGACAAAACCGTGAGGAGTATGGACTCCAAAGCGGACAATACGTGCATAGTGCGCTGTGCTGGGCCTGCTCGCCATGGCCTCGGTGCTCACTTGGGCCCTAAGTCTAGGGAGTATCCTGTAGGCGTAGGAGTTGGGTTCGGGGCGTTACACTATTTGTCCAAGAAGTGTCGTTAAACCTCTCATTCCTTAAAAGAGATTTTGTCCTCATAATCATATTGTTCATGACCAGGTTCCGTAAGATCCAAAATCCCATTTTCTTTTTGTCCCTTTACTAAAATGTTTCAAATTGAGAAACCCTCACACTGAAGCTCCAAATTGTATTAACACACCACAAGTACGATAATCATCTTAGTGAACATTATTGGCAAAAGTTCTATCTCAATATCTTTCCACTTATAGATTAGTAGAACCTGATAGGTATACAAACGATATGCCAAATTCATATCTTCCAATATTAGTAACGATAATAGTGTTGATAATTCCTCAAATATTCAATACGTTAACTTCGAGTAGTCTACTACTCAACTCTCAAACTTCATAACTTGAGAACATATTCACAAAAAAAATAAAAACATATATATATATACAATTATTTTCCAGTACACTAAGACAACCCAGATAGCTCAAGAAAGAAGGATATAGAATCCCCGATATGCTGTAATCCTTTTAGAAATACCTTGTCATTTTCCTATAAGTAAAACTTTTACAAAATATGTGAACCCATAAGGTTAGTAATCTATTTCACTGTAGCTAAACTTATCAAAACTTTATTTTATCATTTGGAAGTAGAACAAAGCTCCTATAATATGTTCTTCCTTGGACTAACATAGACTATAGAGATCATTCTATCAAATCAACACAATTCTTATTTGAGCTCTCAACATAGAGTTTCACCTAATCAACAATTAAGATTTGTCGTCGCTTCAACCAAAAAATGAATTATTGATCTTAGACATAATCGTTATGGTTTTTATCCAATCAAATGCTCATTTTCTAAATCAATGATCATTCACACTCATCAAAAATCATAATACACACATAATTATTTGATGCAACACTACATTCATTCCATGAAGTAACTTTTCAATAATCAAATAAGCAATAAAGAGGTTAGCAACATCAATTAATTAAGTGCTACTAAAAGTTGCCAATTCAATCTCTTATAAGACAAATTCAAAAGTTGTATTAAGAGGGAACAAACAATTAAATTTCCAGTGAATCTAAAATGACGTTACAATTCAGAATCAGAACTAATAGTTGGGTTGAAACAATATCCTAGAATCATAGCTGATATACCACAAACTCTCAAAATAGTAACAGAAATAGCATTCAAAACATTCCAAAATAAAATTATAATAGAAGACAAGTAAGACTAACTTACAACTAAAAGACAACACTTTAACCATTTATATATATATATCAAGTCAAATTCTAAGCAATGTCAAATCTTTCAATCTCAAACCATATAGGAAAAACAAGTACCATAATGACTTCACTACTATTTTCTTATTCATTACACAATAGTAGTCTCTGAAGTATTTCTAACATTCACTATAATATTTATAATAACTCTCGTTGGAGAATTTCTTTAGATGCCCAAAGTGCATCCTTAATTCCACTATAATATGTGTATTAGCTCCAATATCCACAAATTACCACACGATCTATAAACCCACACATGACAACTAACTCCAAAATAATACCAAAGGTAAATTTGAACAGTTTTGAAAATCATCTTATTACTTGCTATGATCCTTCAATATCGGAATCCAGTTTATCATTTCTTTTACTTGTATCCTTTATGGAAATACTACTTAAATGTATCTAAACTTTCCATTTGATCATAATGAGGCAAAACTAAGACCTTTTTATCATTTGTTCATCTTCCAATCAAACAGACTATGAAGATCACATCGTAAGTAGGAATGTTCACATTTAAGTTCACTATATAGAATTTGATCACACAAATAGATTTGTTTTAACTTAAAGTATTGAAATTCAAATATCCATATAGATTTATCTACTTAGCTATACCAAGCTACATCAACTTGAGGGTTTTGACTTCCTTATTCCGTTTCTAATTGTCATCCGAAGCATAACAATTGAACCCAAGAGTCAACTATTTAACTTGAAAGTAAGGATATTGAATTCATTCCTTATTCTCATTACATGTAATTTGCTACAAAATTTTAAAGATAATTCCCCAATCACATTATTATTATGCCTAAGAATCAAAACCAAATTATAGGCAAAATCGTATCCATACTCTCCAGAAATCTAATCCAATCTTAAACTAGATAACAAAATATCATATACATAATTTTTTTTCTGCCAATTACCACATAATACTCGAACCTATATATTTGACAACTAAATCCAAAATGATATATAAGGTAACTGGAAAAAAAAAATTCACAATTAATTTTAGCACTCGTTATGATTCTCAACTTATTATCAAAATATCCTGGTGTAGTTTATCATCTCAAACATGTATTCTTTTTGCCAATAGTACTTCACCTGCATCTAAACCTTTTATTTGATTATAACAAGGCAAAATAAGACTCCAGTCATATATTCATCTTCTATACAACAAAAACTATAAATATTACTCTGGGAAATAACACATTCATACCTAGGCACTCCATATAGAACTTATTTGATGTTACAGATAGATTTGGCTTAACTTAAAATGTTCAAATGACTATACTTAAAAAAAAAATCATCCACCAAGTAATCATCAAGCTGTACTATCTTGAACGTTCTAATTCCTTTGTTTCATTTCTAATGGTTATCTTGATTGTAGAACTTGAATCCAAAAATCAATTATACTTACTAAATCATCAGAACCTCAAAGTCCTGATCAGAATCATAGACCACAATATTAAGGGTTAAACAATTAATACGTATGGTAAATTTACAACTTAGAGCAATTAATGAGATACATACTAAGGAGGACTGAAACACAAATTTTGTTTTCTCAAGAAGAAAACTAATAATCAAAATTTTAACACTACCAAGATTCAATTATCTAAAATGCACACATACCTAACAATAAGACTTAGATCTATGGCGTAGAACTTGATTTGCAACACTTCTAACTAATTTTATATTTTTACTCCAAGTACTAGTTTAAAGTAAAAATAAATAAAAATGAGAGCCACTATGAACAATCCTTTAACAATTAACATTATGCGAACAAACTCATCTACCTTTGTCAATTTTTTTTTTTTTTAGTACTAAAAAATATTGGGGTATTACATTCTTCTTGTGAAACTCCAGACCCAGCATATAGTAAATAGTACTTGTCTACATATATTTAAATGTGTGTTTAAGTATTTGAATGCAGTTATAAGTCTCCTTTAGCAAATTACGTTTATTAGCTAGAATACTATTCGTAATTCTTAAAATGTGCAAAGTATATTTAATTAATTTATATAAAAATAAATAACATATTATTTTGATAGTTGCATTAATTAGCTTTATTTTATTGCATTATTTACTTAAATTCTATTATTTGCTTCAAGAGCTATGAGCCCGGAGTAAATTTTGAACTATTTTATTTTCTGAATTTCATATTTTTCTTTTATTATACTTCGTATATAATGTATTTGTTCATAGACAGAATGTGCATTGCATGTCCTGAGCACGAGTTAGAAAATATAGAGTGTCCCCGAGTAAATAGTAATGGTTTAGTTGTTTTAGGGCCTTTGGCATTTTAATTGAGTTATATTAAGTTTTATAAGCCTATTAGCAATTTTATTTTAAGCCCAATCACTTAAGCCCATTTAATTACCTTATATACATATTTATATACATATATTACATACTACAACACACACAAGCACACAAAACACACACACACATATCAGACACACACACACAAGGAAGGAAGAAGAAAAAGAGTAATCCAAGCAATTTTCAAGCCAATCTTGCATGATTCTTCAAGCTAGGTGAGGGATTGATGCTTAATTTGCATTTCTTTTGCTTATGAGGGTTTCTTTAATTTTAGCATAGATGTAGTTATGCAATCAATGAACTTATAAATGCATGAAATGGTATTCTCTAGCTTGATACATGTTGTGAGAGTCCTCTTTTGCATGTTTGCTTAGTGTTGGTAGTAGACTTGATTGTATTGTTGTCTTGCTAGTTGAAGTGCAAGAGTGAAGATTACATGTTTGATAGTTGGTCTCAATGAAGTGCTTTAGTGATTTATATGTTAGAATAAAGTCTAGAAATAAAACAAGGTGTAAGTTAGTAGCTAAGAAATGAAGTAGAGCAAAAGGTGCAAAATTCGGACAAATCACTGGCCCGATTTTCTAGAGGCTTTTTGACATAGTAAACGAGCTCGGAACTTAACGAAATTTATGAAACAACTAGATTAGACAGTTTAGAACAAATGTTGATTTCTAGAGCTAAGGCAAATTCTAACGTTTTGATCATCTGATTTAAGCATTTAAAAAATGTGTCTGAAAATCCCTGGTGCAGGGGCAGTTCGCGCAGTTGCACGGAAAATGTCATAACTTGTGGAATTTAGATCGGAATTGAGTTCCGATTGAGGCTAAAGTCATCTACACTCAAAGATATACGTTTATACATAAAAATAAGTCAGTTTGGGGGTCTATAGAAAAGGTAACCGAATCAATTAATTTAAGCCTCTGTTGGAGAAAATAGAAAATGTTTTAGTGATATTTAGGGTTTTGTGCAAAGTTGATTCTAGGATTGATTTGATGCTATCTATAGGTGCTATAGGTTCTAATGAGCATATATTAGTGATTAGATATGATTGACTTGATTGGAACTTTGAAAATTTTGTATAACTAGCTTAGAATTCAAAGGGGCTTTATCTGAAAAGTAAATCCGGGTGAAATCTAATGATGTAGATAGTCTTTATTAGGTGTGGTAGTACTTAAAGTGCTTTTATGGCGCTAAATTAAGCATTGGTTTGGGTACCTGTACTTCAAACGGACCTTGGGGCTTTCGGGGGCTTTTGAGCTTAGCGTAGTTAAAGATGGGTTTCTTGATATTAAATGGTGCCATAAAGTGTCATTAGAGATGTAGTATAATTAGTTTGGGGTTTATGTTGTGTATGTTTCGATTGGAACCTAAATTGTCTTAGTAGACAAAGGGGTCTTTGAAATGAAGTATTAGCTATGACCTGTTTGAGAATGTAGATAATTTTAGATATGTTAAGAAGCCTTTAAAATATAATTGTGGCGTGGTTTGGATAATTCAATTAGGTAGCTGTAGTTTAAATCACCTAAAGGGCATTTCGGAGTTTTTGTGTTAACATGACTTAAAATGTGGTTTCACAGCATTTATGTGTATCATAATATGGCTATAGGTGATTAGTAAAGTTAGATTTGAGGTTCGTTATCTTGTGTGAAGTTTAGAGCTTGTTTTGTAAGCATTTAGAAGGAGATTTGTTGGATTTCTTGTGAATTACTTGAATTAGTTGCATTAATAGTTATTATATTGTTATATTTGCTCTAATTGATCATGATAGAGTTATATGTTATATAAGTGTGAAGTTTATGACCTAAATACTAAGCATGTGGAAAGATATTAGTTGGATTTTATGTGAATTAGTTGAGCTTAATGCTTAGTTGGGTATTTGAATTGATGTAGTTATTATAATTGACTTTTAAATGATTTAAATAAGAGTTTAATGGTATTGGTATGTAATATGTAGTTGTTTGGAAAAGTTTCATGAAATAGGTTGTATAGCTACTGCATTAAAATATGTTTGTATCTTGTTTATAATACCGTGTTGCTTATAATTATATGGGTTATGTTGTGAAAAATGACTATTTGGAATATATGTTAAGTTAAAGTATATAAAAGTGGCATTTTGTTAAAAATAGAATTCTAATAGATATTGTATATATGCTAAATAAGCGAAACTATAAGTTAACTAACCTAGTTGGGTAATTAATGAATGTTGTAGTTAAAGAGTAATTGAAGTAATGTTTGACTTTATGTTCAAGGTGATTGAGAGTGATGTGAAGCCAATCCTGCATTTTGGAGCTTGGTAGAGGTGAGGGAGTCTTCATTCCTTTTGTGCATATTAGCTTATTTTATTATATGATTTAATCTAAATGGATAAAGTTTATATGTACTATTTTCATGCTATCTTGCAAATTACTTGAATTAGTTGCAAGGGTAATTGTTTATATTGCTATAATTGCTCTCTTTGGTTATCAAATGTGTTATATGATATGTATGGGTGAGGCTAGCCTACTTTGCTACCTCCTCACTTGATTTGAAAATGAGATTTGTGATTCGTGATTCATTACTCAAGGTTGCGCAACTTTTTCGGACATGGTAGCGTCGAGAAATCCGGGCTGCGTCGGGCTTGCCGTGCTCCCTCGACTACCATGGTGCCTATTCCATTTCTCACTGAGTATACTCCACTACCCCAGAGGCGTAGTTCACCTGCTGGGCATATGGACCTACCTCAGGAGAAAGGGTCGTAGGATCGGGATACATTCAAAGTATCCCAACTTGTTGAAGTAAGGGTTTGCCGATACTTGCGTGAAGTTCAAGGCTCGTGGTTCGAGATTGAAGACTTGAAGTGGAACCGTATCCTTTTTAATATGGTTAATCACTTGCTATTTAATATTGTTGTTTTATGTTATATATATATGACTTCTTGTGTTTGTATATCATATTACACGTGCCGGTATGTTGTATCACCTCCCTCGCTGGGCAACATTGTTGCTCACTCCTCATTTAACATGTTTAAGGAGAAGCTAAGGTTAGACCCCAGCTAGTTGTTGAAGAAGAAGAAATATTGCTTGAGTTTGTGCCTTGAATGCTTTCTTGTGAGGTTGACTTGTTCAGATGTGCATATGAAGAATATGTTACTTTTGTATAAGTTCCATTTTGAGACCTTGCGTGGTCTTGTATGTATTTATGTGGTATGGAAGATTATGATACCCATTCAACCCTTATATAGCTTGGTAGTTGTAGTTGGGATGTAATAACTTATAGTCTACTATGCTGCTTAAGTATTTTCATGATTATGTGTCTAATGAACGGAGAATGTTGGATTATAGTTTTGAAGTTGTATCTTGTTATTCGCAGGTTTTCGGATTGTCCTATAAACAGGGGAGACTCTGTCCGTTTCTCCTAAATTTTCGTGCCTTGGGTTTGGGATCGAGACCCCGGTCTCATGAGGGATCGGGGCGCTACACTTTTTCCCTTAGAAAAGTTTCATCCTCGAAACTTAATCTCTTAGATATGAATCCTGCAAGAGAAAATTCAAACCTCTAAAATCATAAATAAAAATCTAAGTACTCTTATAATCAAAATAATAAATTTAATCCTAATCACTCTTTTAATACGCAACAAAAATTTAGTTACCCAATCCACAAGTCTTCAAATGATCATAACATATTGCTCTGATACCATCTCTGTCACACCCCGAAATTTCATATGGACAGTAGATCTCGGCACGTAACACGCCGCGTGCTAAATGAGTAAAACCCCAAAAGCCCGCTAGGCGCACAACCAGTGAACAATTAACTCAGAGCAACTAGAAATCCAAATATTTAAGAATCTCCAATCAAGTCGTAAATATTCTAATACAGTCTAAATCTCTAAAAATATCTATAAAAGAAAGTATAAATCCCGCAATTATTATAATCCAAACCAAGTGTCACAAGATAAAGATTTCACTCCAAATCAAACTATATTCCAAAAAGACAAAGATTTCATCACTGAATCATTTGGTTTGGATGCAATCCTCTTCACGTTGCAGTACTTATTTTGTTCTAACTGCAAAGAAAGCAGGCGGAAACAAAAGTAGTGAGCGAACGAAAGCTCAGTAAGGGAATTCAATCCACAATAAAAATACAACTTGAGGATTGAGTCAGGAAATTTCTGACTGGAATTCACAAATTTCACAACAGACGCTATGCATATAATAGTTGGTTAATAATTGATAGACCAATACATTTAGTGGAACAGAAGGGAATAGTCACTAACACGACTCATAAACAAAATATATAAAAATAGTTGTGACTGCATTTAACCTGTGCAGTGTCAGTTTAGTAATAAATTTGGTCATTTAAATAGAACAAAATCTAAAATAATAATAATAATTTTAAATAACAATTCCATTTGAACTTAATAATTAAATAACTCAAAGTCCAAAATAATCTTTAAAGGGAAAACTAACAATATGAGATCTTAACGAATGAAATATCAAATTCACTTTTGGATTAAACTTATACTAACTGAACGATATAATACAAGAGAGAACAAATCTCGGATTTAAAAATTAAGATGAGCATAGGAAATATTTAGAGGAGGATAGATAAATTCCACTTATACTTTGATCCCAAAGAAAAATTCTCAATTCACAAAATCGCAAATCTTAGTCACCACTTCAATCTCCTAAACATATAAACCAAACTTTCTATTACCAAATAAATCATCAACAATTAATTCTAGAAATTATCTCAAACCTTATGATTAATTTTCTAGCCTATGAATTAAATCAGTTAGCTCACCTGATGAAGTCTTTGATTATGAGCCTTCATTGTTGTCTAAACTTCTCTACTTATTTGAGTGATGAATCCATAAGGAAAAATGGCAGAAACAGGGGAAAGAAAAATGGTTCTAAACTTATGCACGACTTTGCAAAAAATCTGATTTTTCTTCTTCTTTTTTTTTAATTTTTTTATCTTATAAAAGTGGTCCTAGTCATCATTGCCATGCTTTTCATCATTACTCTACTTTATTGCCCACTTCACTTTACTTTTTCCCATTTCATGCTACTTTGTTTCCCTTTTGTCTTTTGCTTCTTTTTTTTTTTAACCGGGTATTACTGAATAAGCCAAGGAATAGAATGAAATTGGGAATTGAATGAACTTGGGAATGAAAATGATATGTTTGGTATGCTCTGAGAATTAAAAATAGTAATGTGAATGAATTGTACAATATTATAGAATTGTTTTTTATTATTGGAGTATTAAAAATAAGAATCAATATAAACATAACTGTAAACAATATAAACATAAATAATAATAATAATAACAACAGCAACAACAATAATAATAACAAAATAAAAAAAAATAATAATAATAATAACAACAACAACAAATAATAATAATAATTATTATTAATAACAAAATAAAAATAATAATAATAATAACAACAATAATAACTATAACAACAATTATTATTATTATTATTATTATTATTATTATCATTATTAAATTGGTATTATTTTTTTTTTTATTTTTATCATTATTATTTTACTTTATTATTGTTATGTGCATGTTTTATTATTATTATTTTAATCAGTATTATAATTTTTTATTTTTGTTTTTATTATTATTTTATTTATTTATTATTATTATTATTATTATCATTTATTTATTTATTTTTATTATAATAATAATTATTTTTATAATAATATTATTATAAAAATAATTATTATTATTATTTTTAATCTTTATTATTATTTTTATTTTTGTTTTTATTATTATTTTTATTTTCATTATAATTTTCGTAATAATAATAATTATTATTTTTATAATAATTATTAAGAGTATAATAGTCAAGGGTATTCTCAAACACATGGGAATGAGTCATTCCCATCTATTTGGTCTGAAATGACTATTCTCATATATGTGGGAATGAGATTCCCTTGGGAATAACATTCTCAAGTTCATTCTCTCATACCAAACATGGGAATTAAAATAGAACTGAGAATGTTATTCCATTCCTAACTCATTTCCACATTCCAATCACTACCTTATTCTTAGATATACACGAGATATAAACAAAAACTTCAGGCCACACACAAAAAACACACATATATGTATATCACAACTAATAAATAGTACGAAATGAGAGAACTACCATCACAAAATTGATGTATTCGCAAAATCTTAACATTAGCAATTTGATTTTTGCATTATATTCTCTGCATGAACTAACTTTAGGGATACCCTACTCAATCATATCTATATAAACCACATTTTGCCTCATTTTTCGCTTTTAGATTTCTTGAGAAGAAAATGACATAATTATTTAAAAGTAAAGTGTTTGGGGGAACCAGAGGTTTGAAAACTACACTAAATGAAATAGAGGTTCTTTTTCTTTCTTTTTTGGTCAAGAAATGAGATAGAGGTTTGAACAAAATGAAATGAAGGTTCTTTTTAAAAAAAAACTGCTTCTGAACACAAAAGATTAGATTTGCAAATGAATTCCACAAAATTTTGTGGAATTCATTTGTTCCAAATACTCCGTAAAACTCTTAGTTAGTATTAACTTGTAATAGCAAACCATTAGCTTTCCAATCATACCAGATACGTTAACCAAGGAAGTTAAAGAAAGAGATTGATTTTTGCTTTAGCTACTGTCTCTAAATTGTCTTGCAAGTCATGGCTACCATATGATCTTATACCATACATCGCTTTGCTTGGCATTACATATCTCTTCGTTCATTTCATATAAATACATTCCTGACATATTGCTAAAATTTCATAGTTAATAAGCTACTGCCACTACAAGAAAAATGTTTTTCGGTGAGGGACAATTCCCCTCGCCTGGCCCTTGCCAAGACCCAGCGAGGGGAACCATCCTTAGCCAAAGCAACAGTCGCTGAAATGGGGTCCCTTGCTGACCCCATGCCATTTGGCTAGGGGTTGGCGAGGGACCATTTTGGCGAGGACTGTGCGAGGGCAACAAGCCCACGCGGACTATGTCCCTTGCCTAGCCCTCGGCGAATGCGTTCCTCGCCGAATGGGTCCCTCGTCGTGCCCTCGTAAACGCCTCTCTTGTCGAGCCTTCGCTTAAAGTGAGCCTCGCCATGCCCTTCCCGAACCCTTACAAAATTTGTTCCTCACCTAGCCCTCGCAAGATTTGTCCCTCGTCGAGCCCTCGTATATTTGTCTCTCGTCGATCCCTCGCCAAGCCCTCACAAAAATGTAAAATATATTTTTTTAATTTTTATTGTAAAATTTACTATAATAAGTTGTTTGACTTGTCAATTAGATATTTAATACTGCAAAATAAGTTATAAATCACATATTTATAAAATTAGCTAATAAAAATCTAAAAAAGTTGTTCAAAGTAAACCCAAAAGTTATTCATACAGTCCAAGTGTAATGGATTTTTATAAGGCCACAACATTAAAGAAGGCAAAAATTCTATTCACTTCCACCATCACTCGAAGACGAAGACAACAAAGACTGTTGTTGTGCAGGTACAGGAACAAACAATCTTGAAGCAAGTAGTGCGAGCTGTGCTTAGAGATCACATAGATGCGATGAAATTTCTTGTTGGAGTTTGCAGTATGCCTCATTTTGTTGATCCAGCTTGTCTTGCAGTTTGCAGTATGCCTCGTTATGTTGTTCCAACTTGACTTCCAAAGATGTTGTGGCTCGAGCAATGGCCTCTCGGAGATCTTGTTACGTGATGTGGCCTCCGGCAGCCGGGTGACTGTGTGAAGTAGACACCATAGAAACCTGTGATCCGACCTCGTATAAACGGTCTTTGCGAGGTCTACCAACAGTATCTAAGAACAATGCGTTATGATCAATAAGCGTGGGAGTTAAATCAGACTCGGATGCCTGTTAAAGCAATTCCTCGTATCGAGCCTGTAATGTAGATATATCAACATGTAGAGACATGAATAAAATAAAGAAGTTTGACGTGATACACAAAAAAAATGACAAACCATCACAGGAAAAAATAAAACAAGCACCTGTTTAAACATACATATACAATCAGCTTAATTCTGGGTTGGTTTGTAGTATCCCATTACTACAAACCATCATAGAATCGCACATAAAAAAAAACAAAAAAAATTGCTCCATTATCGTTCTCTGGACATAACAACAAAAGGATATATAAAGGCTTCCACAAAATTGAACCTCAACCAATTAACTTCAAATATACAATCTCAAATCTTCAATATCCAAAAAATATTTGTATAAATCTGTGTAACAATATTCAATGTTGTAAAGTTAAAAGAAACTAACTTATAGCTGTCTGTTCTGCCCGAGCGTCTGTGTAAGGTCTGTCAGGACCCTTGCGATGAGTCTTGTTGAAAACATCAACAAAAGTCACTTCACACCTGCTTTCTTCCGCCTATAATATAAATTCACCAAAACAAACAACTCGACATGTAATATACAAGATAAAATTGTTGATTAGTTATCACTTAATGCACTATAGTCAGCTTAATTCTTACCATCCTCTTTGCCTATTCATGCCCGGGAATACATCCCAAATGGTGCGTAGACGAATTTTTCCTTATGTTATCAGAGTTTCGTTAGATTTGTCCTACCATGCTTTGAAACTCCACACCACTTTCATAGCTTCCCATACATCCTACGAGAGTCATGATGGCTTCTTTTGTTCCCTACATTTTTTGTTTAAGTTGTTTATTACGTGTCTTTGTCCGAAAAGGTTGAACCTCTCATGAACGATTGATTCATGGCGGGGATACTACTTGTACATCCTCTGTGAATCATATAAACATGTTATAAGGAGTACAACGTATATAACTCAAGTACATAATATTGAGTAGAATAAATAAATTGAATGCGTATTTCGAACCTTAAAGTAATCAAAAAATTTATCCTTCACATCTGGCGGAATCTCTCCCCAAGTTGTCCAAGGATCTAAATACCCGGCATGTAATGATTTCCTAATATCTTTAGTGGCGTTATATGGATCCCATCTAGAAATTATAAAGAAAGGGTTGCGTTATATGGGATGAAACTTAACTTTTAAAAGAGTAACGCACCTAAATACAAAATTCTACTTTCCCGCCACCTGTGACTGTCATATGCTTGCATGTATCATTGGCCCATGCTGCAAAGTCCTCTATAGACGAGAATCCATATCTTCTCCAATCCCATACTCCATCAACCCGCTCTTCTGCAGCTCTCGATGACTCAGCCATTGGAGGATATTGTGTGTTACCATGTGTAGGAGTGTCATCCATGTCAACATGTAAATCATCAAAACCTTATCGCAATCTGGAGAAAGAAGAAGTATAGGTATCCGTAGTGTGAGTGTGATGTGGAAGGTCTGGAGTTGTATGGCCGACAAATCGAACGAAGAATGTAGCAAGATGGTGAAATGTCCACAACTTGATTTGAACAAACCACCTATGGAAGATGGATATAATTCTTCAGCTCAAGCAAAACAACAAGTTGTTGACCAAATGCAGAAAATCTATTTGCCCAATTTCTTCCCGTGATATATATGTTTGTTCTACATATATATTAGTGATGAAGGTTGATCACTAAGAGAATAATGTAATTCTTATTATTATGTATTATCTGTGTACTTTTATGTTGTGATAAAATATGTCATTGTTATGTTTAGATGTATTCTAATATTTTCATTCCATAATAAAAATATATATGGTCAAATTTGACCATATATAAATCGTTACAATCCACTGTGTCCACAACAAAATGACAAAAACGCCTTTAACCTAAAAGCAAAATAAAGACTTCAACATTAATTCTACAAATATGTTTGGACATGTGACAAATAAATTAAACAAAAATGTGTAGAAAACAAATAATTTAGTTATATTTTTAATTTTAGAATCTAAAAATTTCTTAAAACTATTTAGTCATTTTTAATTTATAATTATTTATTTTTTATTTATTTAATAGTTAGATGTCAATGAATTAATAAAGACTAAATCATTTAATTAATTTATTTCAAAACTAGGGCTTCATTAAATAATTATTATAATTATAAAATTAATAATTTTTAACATATTATTATTTAATTAGTTTTTACTAATCAATTTAGAAATTAAGTATCTTTAAATTATTAATTAATTAGTTTAATATATTAATGCAAATTTATGAATTCTAACTTAATACTAATTAATTTTATTTACTATTAAATTAAATTTAATTAATTAGTGACAGAATCGGCAAAGGATAAGACAATCTTGTCCCTCGCTTATTCGGCAAGGGACAACCTTGTCCCTCGCTTTCTGTGCAAAGGACAACCGTGTTTCTCAAGAAACGACGAGGGAATGGCCTGTCCCTCGCTGAAACGGCGAGGGAATGACAACTCTTACCCAACCCTCGTATTTTCGCAAGGGTAAGGCGACAACTTGTCACCGAAAGCTTATTTTCTTGTAGTGTGCACCTAGCTATGATATATAGTGTTTATCGCTTCTCTTTCTATATCTAATCTTAATTGCCTAATATAGTGTTTATCGCTTCTCTTTCTACCTCTAATCTTAATTGCCTAATATCATACCAGACTTGGCTGCCAAATTGTATAAAACATTCATCAATACATACCTTGTAGTAGCTTTAGAATATAAATTAGCTTTGTATGACTCACGGTATGCTTTAGCTATTACGATTTGAAGCCCGACAAGTCATCAATTTCTTGGTTCTACTACCATGCTTGTATATATATATATTAAACTAATTCTTTTATCTATTTACTATGTTGGTAAGCTTTGAAATTTTACGTGACATCCATGGTGAATGCTCGCCTTACCGTGAAATGATTAGGATCTCATGTGTGTGCATGTGGGGGCCTTGTACCCATGTCGTGAGTGTCTATAAGGGCCTTGTAGCTACAACATGTTATTATCGCGACTATTATGCAACAATATAATCACAGTTTACCTTCCATAAGACTCTATTAATTCATATTACTAGTACTTTGTATCCACTAGCGATGTAAATATATATATATATATATATATATATATATATATATATATATATATATATATATATATATATATGCCATATTTGACGTATATCTGTGATCATCTTCCTTTTGGCCTTAGCTGTTGTTCCTCGATTATTAATTCAAAGTACTTGCATCCTAATGTCTCTTTAGGGGAAATATACTCCCTATTTCCTGAGCTTTTGATTTGCTCACCCGTTTTGTGTTTTTGTTTTCTTTTTGTTCTTTTCAGATAATAACGAGAAAGTAATTAACACTAGCCAATAGCAAGTGGGGGTAACAAACGCTTCCATGTTTATTATTGAATAGGCGTTTTAGGGATGAGACATTATTTACTTATAATTCTGCACCATGTTAGATTTGCTAGTTGGCAATTTAATTGTACTTGCTTTCTTTGAGGTTATCTTTTAAATACTCGGAATAGAATAGTTTTATTAAATGGTGGATTTTTAGCGCTCTGTTATATTGTTTCTCTATTGATTTGTGGATTCATGTAGCCTTGTGTCCCGAAAGGATTACTCATTTTGGTGCACGGTGTGTCACCCCTTGGACCTATTTATACACCATGAGTTTGGGGCGTAATATATATATATATATATATATATATATATATATATATATATATATATACAATCAAATAATGAGGAAATGGAGATGCTTATTTTAGAACGAATCATAATATATTAATATAATATCCATTACACCGAGATGTCATAGTACTTGTGGTCTTTAGGGCAACGGTATTCCCAACAGGGGATAAGGGGGTTAAAAAAAATACTATTGTAACGCCCCAAACTCAACCCCACACTATGGTCAAGTCCAGACCCGTCACACGGACAGAGTCTCCTCTGTACTGTGGACAACTGGTTACCTGCAAATAGTCACATATCATTCCTGAACCACAATCGAACATCTCATACAATCTAACTCCCAAGACTAATATAGCCATCCAACTCTTCAAGGTCATCCGAGCCTTGGAACAACAAAAATGTATATTATACAAGTATGCAAGACATTCCTTGAAACTTTAAGTTATAAGTGGCATGTTTACTTGTAGGCTAACCTGAGCTTTTACCAAGAAGACACACAAGCATGCAATAAAAGAAATAAAGTCTAGTACCAATTATTACATGTCATCTATCTTACTATCAAACATACAAGATTACAACTTCGCCAAAACTACCAAGTCACCCAACAATACATACAAGACCACTAGGGTCTCAAAATGAACATCTTGCACAAGCTTCACACAATAGTCAACCTTAGCACACAAAAAAATTACGGAAGTTGATCTATGAGAACTTCTTCTTCTTCTTCTACCGCTACTAGTTGAGGGTTCACCTTAGCTTCTCCTGAAACATGTTAGATGAGGAGTGAGCAACAATATTGCCCAGCGAGGGAGGTGATGCAGCATACCGGGGCGTGCAACATGATATGCAACAATGATAGACATATATACAACATAAAGTAATAAAGCTAGATAGACAAGTATTTAACCACATATAGAAAGGATAATGATAGCCATATATACAACACAAAGTAATAAAGCTAGATAGACAAGTATTTAACCACATATAGAAAGGATATGGTTCCACTTGTCTTTAGTCATGAGTCACGTCAAGATCTTCAAGCAAGTGCTGGCAAAACCCTTACACTACCAAATGGGGTACTCTAGATGTACCCCGATCCTACGACCCATAATCTCCCGAGGTAGGTCCATATGCCCCAACGAGGTGAACCACACCTCTGGAGTAAGGGAGTATGCCTCAGTTAGATAGGGATTGGGAAACCATAGTAGTCGAGGGAGCATGGCAAGCCCGACGCTTCCCATGTTACTCGACGCTACCATGCCCAATTAGATTGTACAACCCCGAAACAAGTCCACGAGAGCCAAGAATTTCAAGTAGCACATTAGAGGGATGACAAAGTAGGTTGCCCTCGCAATTAGTCACAAATAAGCCATTATACACAGAATAACGATATAAACATAAAAAGAGACAAACGACATATTATTCCACAAACTCTTCCATTAGCTTGATTGTTCTTTAGTCAAGCATATAAACATATATCAAGCATCTACAAGTCCATACAAGCACAAAGATAGCCATTTATCATTTTTTCCCCGTTGTTAACTACGCAATTCTTCTTCCACACAAAATTCAAGGTCCCAAATCGATAATCCAATCATTCTACATTCCTAAGGAAGCCAAAAGACACCTACCAAGGCTCCGAAAACCCACTTTGGAGACGAAAGCTCGGGAAGGCCCTGAGTGGGTTTTAACTACACCTACTCTATTCGGACCCCAATTTAACGCAACGAAAACACCAAAAGTACTTTCATACCCCAAAGATACCTAATCTAAAGCCCAAACTTGCCTAGATTATGTTTTGTGTAAAATCCCCTTTTTAAAGTTAGCTAACTTTGCATTTTAATTCATTTCTGGACAATTCAACTTCATGTGAGCTTCCTACTAGTTTCACTAATGTTTAAAGCACCTAAAGGAAGCATCAATGCATTCCAACTAGCAAGTTAGGTCAAAACCCTAAAATTTATCATTATTTATCATCTTCTTGAGCAATTTAAGCTTTCATTCATGGAGGTTGATATCCAACTACACAAACATGGTATAAAGATCATAATAAACATGTATATCACAATATATGAGCATATCTATAGCCATAAACAACAAATCACAAAAATGTAAAACTTGACATAAACTTTAAATCAACAAAAAAAAAATGCTAACTCCCTCACTATTGTAGGTTGTAGGATGCTCATAAAGACTCTAGGATGCTCCAATCTACTCCAATGCAAAGCTAGGAAGACCAAATGGCAAATGACAAGGATTGTTGAAGAATTTCACTCCTCCTTGGTGGTGGTGCCCGACTGCTTTTTGAAGGGTTTGGGGGGTTTGGTCTCTTTTTTTTTCTAAGTGTTTTGTGTTATTATGTATGATATATGTGTGGGCTGATTTAAGTGGTCAAAATAAGCTAGACTTGATCAACTTTGGCTTAAAACAATACATACAAGTTAACTAGTTTGAAACCAATCTTTCACCTACGTAACACTATTCACACGAAGCACAAATCATTTTTTAATTGCATGCTCCCGACCTCCAAAGTCTAAAATTATAGGTTCCCGATTCCTTTTATATGTTATACTATCTAGGAAAAATACTAAACCGAACATCCTAGATAGTCAAATTTCTTATGAATAGTGTCATCCAAATAAGCAATTCGGTAAGAAAAGAAATGCACATAGAAATGCGCAAATAAGTATGCAATAGTTATTTAATAATGTGATGAAATTTTTTGGGCGTCACACTCTATCCCCCTTAAACTAATTGCGTCCACACAATTCTTACATGATTCGGCAAACAGCTCCGGGTATTTCTCTTTTATCTGATCTTTCCGCTCCCAAGTGGCATCTTTGATTCCGTGGTGATCCCAAAGAACTTTCACGATAGGAATATTCTTAGTTTGAAGTTCCTGAATCTTTCTATCAACCACTCGAAAGGGTTTATCAACATATGCCAACGACTCATTGATCTCCAAAGGTTCTGGTTCTAGAATGTGCGAAGGATTCAACTGATACTTCCTTAACAACGACACATGAAACACGTCAAGAATTTTGCCTAAACTTGGAGGTAATGCTAATCTGTAAGCCAAATCTCCAACTTTCTCAGGAATTTCAAATGGCCCTACATACCTAGAATTGAGTTTACCTCCCTTTTCGTGTCGAATTAGACCTTTGCACGGAGAGACTTTCAATAACACATAATCACCCACTGAAAATACTAAGTCCCGTCGGTGTCTATCATAATAACTTTTCTGTCAACTTTGAGCTGTGAGCATTCTTTTCTTAATAAGTTTCACATTATCAACCATTTTTATCATCTTAGGTAGAATGGATGGATTAACAGTCTTCATGTCTCCTACCTCATCCTAATATAGTGGAAATCTACATTTCTGCCCGTAAAGTGCCTCATACGGTGCCATTTCAATGGTAGCCTGATAACTGTTATTATAACCAAACTCTACAAGAGGTAAATACCTTTCCCAACCTTTATCAAAGTCAAGAATGCAAGCTCGCAACATGTCTTCCAAGATCCTGATAGTCCTCTTAGACTGACCATCCATCTGCGGGTAATATGCAGTGCTAAAGCTCAAATCAGTCCCCAAATCCTTCTGTAGTTTCTTCCAAAACTGCGATGTGAATCAGGGATCTCTATCGACACTATATTAGATGGAACTCCATGCAGTTTCACAACATTTTCAACATATAGCTCATCTAATTTATCAAGAGAGTATATCTTCTTTGTAGCAATAAAATGTGAGGTTTTCGTCAGCCTATCAATCACAACCCATACTGAATCATTACCTCGCGGTGATCTCGGCAAATCAAATACAAAGTCCATAATAACCTGGTCCCACTTCCAAACAGGAATCTCTAATGGTTGTAACAATCCTGCAGGTCTTTGATGTTCCGCCTTAACTTTCTGGCAAGTCAAACATTCAGCCACATAATCTGCTATCTCTCTCTTCATATTATTCCACCAGAAGCTTTGCTTTAGGTCCCCGTACATCTTAGTGCTACAAGGGTAGATAGTGTATTTGGTGCTATGAGCCTCAACAAGAATTTCATCCTTTACAACTCAACCACTAAGAATGCAAATTATGTTCTTATACTTGAGTAGTCTATCATCATGCAGCTTGAAGTCGGACTCTCCCCCTTTGGACTTCTTTAGAATCTTCAATAATTAAGAATCTAACTGTTGGGCTTCCCTGATTCTAGACAACAATAAAGACTGAATTTTCAGACTTGCAAACTGAATACCTATTTCTGAAGCCTCGGGTTTCCACATACACAACTCCTTTATCGTCTCCTAGTTCTTTATAATTAAACTGGCCACAGTAGTTTTTCAGCTCAAAGCATCTGCAACAGTGTTAGCTTTACTTGGCAAATAGTTAATTGTGCAGTTATAGTCATTCAACAATTCTAGCCAACGTCTTTGCCTCATATTCAAATCCTTCTAAGAAAATAGATAGTTCAAACTTTTATAATCAGTAAATATCTCAAACTGATTACCCCACAAGTAATGTCTCCATTTCTTTAAAGTAAAGACAACAGCAGCAAGCTCAAGATCACGATTAGTATAATTAAGTTTATATGGTTTTAATTTCCTCGAGGTATAAGCAATCACCTTACCATTTTGGATAAGAACGCAACTCAAACCTTCATTGAAAGCGTCATTGTAAATCACCAAATTATCTGTTCCTTCAGGCAAAGCAAGAATAGGAGCGGTGGTAAGTCTCTTCTTTAATTCCTGAAAACTGGCTTCAAACTTGTCATCCCAGTTATACACGATTTTCTTTTGAGTTAAAGAAGTCAACAGTCCAGCAATTTTAGACAAATATTTAACAAATCGCCTGTAATAACCAGTCAACTCCAAGAAACTACGGACTTTCATAATAGTTTCGAGTCTTTTTCACGATATTACTACCTCAATTTTTGCAAGATCAACAGAAATCCCTTCCTGTGAAATAATATGGCCTAAAAGGGCAACCTGTTTCAACCAAAATTCACACTTACTAAATTTGGCAAATAACTTATGTTTTTGCAATGTTCGCAACACAATTCTTAAATGTTCTTCATGTTTTGCCTCTGATTTAGAATACACCAATATATCATCAATAAAGATTACAACAAATTGGTCAAGATAAGGTCTAAACACCCTCTGCATCAAATCCATAAAGGCGGCTGGAGCATTTGTCAATCCAAAGGCTGTACAACAAATTCATAGTGGTCGTACTAGGTTCTGAAAGTAGTCTTGGGCACATCCTCCTTTCAGATTCTTAGCTAGTAATAACCCTGCCTCAAATCAAATTTAGAGTATACAACAGTACCCTGCAACTGATCAAACAGTTCCTCAATCAAAAGTAAAGGATATTTATTTTCACAGTCACCTAATTAAGCCCCCGATAATCAATACACAACCGCAAAGTACCATCTTTCTTTTTCACAAACAAAACAGGAGCACCCCAAGGTGAAGAACTAGGCTGAATAAAAACTTTTTCAAGTAAGCCCTGTAGCTGAATTTTTAACTCCTGCAACTCACGGGGAACCATTCTATATAGGGTCCTAGATATGGGATTAGTTCCTGGCAACAAATCGATCACAAACCCTATTTTTCGGTCAGGTGGTAACCCAGGCATTTCTTTAGAAAATACCCCCGGAAAGTATTTTACAACAGGTACCTCATTCAGTTTCAGTTTATCTCCAGGTTGATTAATTAAATAAGCTAAATATGCATCACAACCTTTACCCAACATTTTAGTCGCTTTAATAGAAGAAATGATACGAGTCCCAGTAGATTTCAGACTCCTAACAATCTTAATGATAGGTTGCTCAGGTATTTCTAAAGCCATAATTTTCCATCTACAGTCCAAGAAAGCATAATAGCGTCCCAACCAGTCCATCTCCAAAATAACCTCAAAGTCTCAGAATGGTAAAATAATCAAATCAACAGGATACATGTGCCCTTCAATGCAAATATCACAATTTTTACACACAAACTCCATAATAAACTTTGTTCCCATAGGACTAACTACTTCAATTACATACGACAATTTATCAACCTTTAAATCAGTAGATTGTGCACACATAGGAGTAATAAAAGAATGTGTAGCCCCAGTGTCAATCAAAACAACTACTGACCGATTATTAATAAGAAATGTACTTTTTACTACCACTGTCGTATCTGGGAGCTTCTCCAGGTCTAGTGCAAATACCCGTGCCTGACCTCGTGAAACTGGAGATACACCTAATGCTCTGGTTTGAGCACTCTGGCCGGAAGTCTGACCCTGACCCTGCTTGTACCTGGTACAATCTTTAATCCTGTGCTGGTCACTCCCGCAACCAATGCATCGACCCAATTTCTTCCAACACTCTGCCTCTGAATGGCCTTTGCGATTACAGTGACTGCACTGCTGGTTTTTCTAGGCAGCAGCGCCTCCCGCAGGAGCTTTGTAAGTAGATGTAGCAGAGCTACCTTGCTGAGATCTTGTGGCAACTGGTCGGGTCTGGCTCTGAATCTGACTCTGAACTGGTCTCGCCTGAGACTGTGATTGGACTGGTCTCGGGTAGCTTTGAGTCTGTCTCTGCTGCTGAGTCTGAACAGATTGCTGAAACTCTTTGATAGCCCTGACTCTGAGACTGATACTGTCGTTTACTCGGCTGACTGGACTCGGCCAACACATTTGTCTTGTGTTTCTCATACCTCGATGTGGCTCTAACTGCTGCAGCATAATTGGGACAGTCTTGTGAAGACAAATTAAGCAGAATATCACTCCTCAAACCCCTAATAAATCTCTGAATCTTCATGTCCTCAAGCTGCACTAAAGTTGGCACGAAGCGAGAGAGTCTAGTAAATGTAGCCTTGTATTGATCCATAGTCATATTTCCCTACCTCAGAGATATGAACTCTTCTTGATGTCTTTCACGAGCTACCACATATACATACTTATCTCGGAATTCTCGAATAAAGTCATCCCATGTATACTGTACCCTCTCGGCATCCCATTTTTCTCTAACAGTAAGCCACCATTCATCGGCGTCACCCTCAAGTAAAAAGGCAGCATAAGTGATTTTTCTCTTTCTAGTACACTCAAGTATCACAGTAACTTTCTCAAACTTACTCAGCCACATTTCTACCTTTATATCATTCGGTTCTCCATAAAAGTTGAATGCCCCGTGATGCAAGAACTTATCAAATAAATTACCCCATGCAGTTCTGCTACCCTTGGCTCTAGCGGCCTGATTACCTCTACCAGTTCCTGTCTGACCCTGCTGAGTCACAAACTGAGCAATAGTGTTTATAGCGTTAGCCATTGTAGCCATAATCTGTGTACTAGTCGGTTCCTGCCCTTGTGGTACATTCCCCGCCTGTGGTACATTCTTAGCCTGCGGTATATTCCCAGCTATTCCTACACCCTGCCTAGGTATGTCTTGCCTAGGAGCTTCCTCTAGTTCCCTTCTCGGCCTTCCTCTTCTCCTCATCTCGATACTAGAAGAATTCAATGTTATAATAGGCAAATAGATAACACAAAAGATAACACATTCATGTTTCAAAACAACTTACGCACATAAGACAACATATAAAGTAAATAACATGCATCAAACACTAAACTTTTCATACTCACACTATATCATGCATTAGATACCTCTTTTACTTATTAGCATGCTTCCGTAAAATCAATCATTCACTTAGACAATTAACCAATCACGTACACACGCATTTTAGCTTCACATGTGAACCTCTACCCACATACCAAGGAAATTAACCTGGCTTTATGCATTCTTATAGCTTTGATACCATCTGAATGTAATACCCTGAACCCAACCCCACGCTACAGTCAAGGCTGGACCCGTCGCACGGACAAAGTCTTCTCTATACTGTGGACAACTGGTTACCTACAAATAGTCACATACCATTCCTGAACCACAATCGAACATCTCATACAATCTAACTCCCAAGATTAATATAGCCATCAACTCTTTAAGGCCATCTGAACCTTGGAATAACAAAAATGTATATAATACAAGCATGCAAGATATTCCTTGAAACTTTAAGTTAAAAGTGGCATATTTTACTTGTAGGCTAACCTCAACTTTTACCAAGAAGACACACAAGCATGCAACAAAAAAAATAAAGTCTAGTACCAATTATTACATGTTATCTATCTTACTATCAAACATACAAGCACAAAGATGGCCATTTATCACTTTTTTCCCTTTGTTAACTACACAATTCTTCTTCCACACAAAATTCAAGGTCCCAAATCTACAATCCAATCATTCTAAATTCCTAAGAAAACCAAAAGACACCTACCAAGGCCCTAAAAATCCACTTTGGAGATGAAAGCTCGGGAAGGCCCTGGTGGGTTTTTATTATACCTACCCTATCTAGACCCCAATTTAACACAATGAAAGCACCGAAAGTGTTTCCATGCCCCAAGGATACCTAATCTAAAGCCCAAACGTGTCCGAATTATGTTTCGTGTAAAATCCCTTTTTTAAAGTAGCTAACTTTGCATTTTAACTCATTTCCGAGTAATTCAACTTAATGTGAGCTTCCTACTAGTTTCATTACTGTCTAAAGCACCTAAAGGAAGCATCAAATCATTCCAAATAGCAAGTTAGGTCAAAACCCTAAAATTTGTCACTATTCATCATCTTCTTGAGCAATTTAAGCTTTCATTCATGGAGGTTGCTATCCAACTACACAAACATGGTTTAAAGATCATAATAAACATGTATATCACAATATATGAGCATATTTATAGCCATAAACAACAAATCACAAAAATGTAAAACTTGACATAAACTATAAATCAACAAAAAAATTCTAACTCTCTCACTATTGTAGGTTGTAGGATGCTCATGAAGACTCTAGGATGTTCCAATCTACTCCAATGCAAAGCTAGGAAGAACAAATGGCAAGGATTGTTGAAGAATTTCACTCCTTCTTGGTGTTGGTGGCCGACGGCTTTTTGAAGGGTTTGGGGGGTTTGGTCTCTTTTTTTTCTAAGTGTTTTGTGCTATTATGTATGGTATATGTGTTGTGTAAGATTTGTGGGCTGATTTAAGTGGTCAAAAGAAGCTAAACTTGATCAACTTTGGCTTAAAACAATGCATACAAGTTAACTAGTTTGAAACCAATGTTTCACCTACATAAGACTATTCACACGAAACACAAATCATTTTTCAATTGCACGCTCCTGACCTCTAATGTCTAAAACTATAGGTTATTGATTCTTTTTATATGTTATACTATCTAGGAAAAATACTAAACCGAACATCCTAGATAGTCAAATTTCTTATGAATAGTGTCCTCCAAATAAACAATTAGGTAAGAAAAAAAATGCACATAAAAATGCTCAAATAAGTATGCAATAGTTATTTAATAATGTGATGAAATTTGTCGGGCGTCACAACTATGGCCTCAAATCCACTAATGTAAAATGATTAATCTAAGTTATCAGTTTGACCTATAACACCCACTTATAAATTACACACTTAACACTTCTTCTACTGATGTAGGACATGACTAGGGATGGCAACTAATAACTGTTTTACCTAAAACCAACGGGTATCTGCACGATAAAAAATTGATAACAAAAATTGATAGAGAATCTATGAGGTTTTGGATTTTATAAGTGATAACCGACGGATAAACCGATAGGTTTTGATTTTTAATATTAAAAAAAATTAAAACCCGAAACTCAATTATAAATTAATAAATAAATAAATATATATTTTTTACTTGGGGATTTTCTTTTTTTCTTTTTTCTCTCCTACTCCTTTTAATTTAGTCAAATCTCTCTCTTACTTTTTATCTCTTCCTTTTTCCCATTCTTCTTCTCTCTCTTATTTTCCCCCACCGAACTCATCCTAACTCCAAAAAAAAAAAAAATAATTCACCCCAACTATTTTACCCACTTTTCTCTTTCTTTTCTGACTTTCACTCTCACTGACTTTCACTCTCTTTCTCGATCTTTCTCCTCTTTCCTCTCTCTTAGCGATACATATATATCTCTATTATATATAATTAAAAGATTTTTTTTCTAAATTATTCTTTTGGTTTTATCACTTTCATCATGTATATACATACATATAGTTCTATTAATATACTATATCTGTAATTTTTGCAGTTTTATGTTTGCAACCATGGTAGTTCATCGACTCTTAACATAGATCTGAGCCTCAACTTTCTATATTTTCGTTTGGGCTATAGATACTAAAGCCCTTTTTTGGTTGTTCTTGTTTTTGGTTTTGATCTAAGGCTCAACTTAGTAATAACATATATAGATCTGAGCCTTAACTTTTTATATTGCCTTCCTCACATTTCTATATGTATTGCTATTGTTGTTGTTCAAATTTTTGGTTTTGATGTTGCTGCTGATACTTGAGAGGAAATAAAGATTTACTAGATTGAAGATTTTCTCCAATTAATTGATTTTTTTTGCCTTAAATAGATTTCTAATTTTATTGTCTTATGTACAAATATTAATTTATTTTGTTTTCATGATTTTTTAACATTTAATTATTTTAACATATTTTGGAGTAATTTTTATATTAAACTAATTTTGTGGCATATATTTTTTATTTTTTACATTTAAATTAATTTTTTTTTCAAATTTTTAGACTCTTTTTCTATTTTTTTTTTAAGTTATCGGTTATCCGGAGTTTTTTTAAACCCGTCAGTTTCAGTTTTGGATAATAATTTTTAAACTCGTCGGTTTTCGATTTCAGTTTCGATTTTCAGTTTGATAAACGATTTCAGTTTTGCCAAAAACCGGTTAACCGAACCGCTATCATTCCTAGACATGACAATCATCTCCTCTTGAGGACTTAGTGTTATCGTTAGGGACGCACATACTTAGGACCAACCAGATGGTGTAAAATTTTGGAGGTGACTCGTACGGACTCAAGATATGGCTTCTACTATGTTTGGTTGATGTGGCACAACACTCAATTCCACATCCGGCTACTAACTTTCTTTGATGTTATTTTGTCATGCCACAAGCCTACAAACTAAACTAGTATTGTAGGCCTAAGCAACAACTTCTTGGACGTCAAATAGCCCAAAATAATCAATCCAAGTTATCATCTAACCTACAACACCCTTTTATAAATCACAAACTTAAAGGATTCTCTCCTCTATTGCTTATCTCATTTTCAACATAAGGTGTGTTATGAGCCTTTAGATTTGATGCTATTAAATCTTAGCTATCATATCAGAAGTAATAAACTAATTATCGATGCAAAAGGTATTTTAAAAAATATTTCAAACAAATGGCTGAGATTTAAGAGGATAAAATATAATAACCCATAATATATCTTATCTAAAAAATAAGAGAATCAATAGATTGGAGGATCCAAACCTCACTTCTCCTACTGTTATAGGAGTTTACCAATACCATTTTTGTCATGCTCCCAAATTCATTTGGGTGAATCCAGTTATATGGTTTGATTCCTCTGGTCGGTACTAATAGTTTCAGCTCATTAGGATAGGGATAGACCAAAGATCTTGAGCGACTGACCCAGCCCCCGAGCCAAGTAGAACATGTATGAAGTAGTCAGATGCTTCTTCTATTATGTTCCCTAGCACAGCTGCCTTGAACCACTCGGCCATCTCTCTTACATAACAATTACATATATCCCTCATTATTTGAGACCCTATTCACCTAATCCAAACTAAAGAATTTGTGTATTGTAAGATAAAAATGATTAGGATAGCTATTAATTTACTAGGATCGCCAACTAAGAAGTTTATAGACTGTGAAGTATTCTCTGTTGAGTCACGACTTATGTTTTGTTATTTTCCTAGAGGATAAATTGTCTAGATTGATTATGAATAAAAAAATTAACAACAATTGTACATTAGTCAAAAAGTATTGTCGGAATAAAATCTCAACTTTCGTCCAACATGAGTAATTTATATTTGAAAATAATTATCTATTTCCAAAGAACCAATTTGGTACAAGTAAAAAACTATGGAGACCAAAATAGGACAAATAAAAATTTAGATCAAAATGGGATTAATTGAATAATTTATGGAATATTTTGGTAAATTGGCCTTTCAGCTATTACATGGTTAAACAATAACTTTTGGAAAGTTGGAAGTGTAGCGCCTCTACATGACCCCTCCTAGGATCAAGTCAAGACGTGGCGGAATTTCGGCATTGTAACGCTTGAAACTTGGTACATTCCACATATATAACACCCGTACAATACTCATATAGCAACAAACAATCCCAACATGCATACTCAAATTATTCATTTATATTCAATATACCCTGTCGTCCGTTACCCTACACTTCATAAACAACATATTACAATACAAAGATACAAGAGTTCTCAATACTTCAAAATAAACTACTTAACATAATACATGAATACAAAGAGTTAAGAATAAAATATTTCCAAATCCACATACACATATACATCTACAAGCAACTCAAGCCTCGGCCTTGTCCACATGCTCTAGCACGTACTCCATATAAACTAAATCTGGTTCACCTGAAGGGTTGGTAAAAGAGGAGTGAGCTAACCGGCACATAGCTCAGTGAGGGAGGATAAGGAGTTTTGAAATTCATTTTATCTTTTGAAATATCATTTCGAAAACATGCCATGACACGTCATAAGATGCAACAATTATAACTTGCTTGAGTAATACAAGAATAGTAAACACTTTAAAAGGATACGTTCGTTTTGTTGATGTCATTCCCCTATACACCATTGCTACACGTTCCCCTTTACATCAAGTGTACTTTGCGGATACACTGAGTTGATTACTATGACCCAGAACCTTATAGAACACTCCGTCTATTCGGGATAGGGAATAGAACATCGGTGGTCGTATCATTGCCTGACAGCCCGATACTGCCCAAGGAGACATAAATCAACCACGTCTGTTTTAAAGGTTATAACCCTTCGCAATACTTTGCATTCACACGTTCATTCAAGCACGTAAACACGTAATGCGTATTCACATTCGCATCATATCACATCGTATTAATGCAACTAACACAAGTATTTAAGATAAATAAGGGAAATCAACAAAGTAAGTTGATTCCCGATGACATTCACATTACTCGTGCATTTAACAAGTTAACTAAGCAATAACTAAGCATATGAACTACATTAGACACCAACTCAAGTTAAGCAATAATTAAAAACAAAAGGACATCAACAACATTAGACCACAACTCAAGCAATCACACAGTATACCAAAATACAATCTTAGATTCTACAATACATAACCTCAAGCATTGATGATTCACTTAGCCAAGTTGTAATGCCTCTCACTTGCAAGTTGTAGTTCAAAAAAAAAAAAACTAAGCATGCGTAGGATTGTTTTCAGCTTTTCAGAATTTGTTCTCTCATATGCACATGTCTTCATTTTTAAGTTGCTTTTGTTTTAAGAAAAAAAAAGGTAAAACTCATGAGTGCAAAATAGTGGAATCTATCGAGTTAAGTGTCCATAAGTGGGATTGGTGGGTTGGTGTTAAGAAAAGCTAATGGCAAGATTAAAATATTGATGCCACAAACAAATAGGAAAGAAACATGCTGACCTTGTTGATATATTCTAATATACATGGCTACCAATAGGAATTAAATAAGAGAAACCACCAATGTCTTAAGATTTGATGTTAGGATAAATAATCCTTTAGTTATCTTAAGTGGTATAATATCTTATCTTTAGCAAATATAATATTACACCAAGTATGGCATCATTACACTAAGTGTACACTCAAGTATCTTTAATATAAATTATAAAAAAAATAATAGTTTGGTTATAAAATGCCATAGGAATAAACTTGCCCGGACGTTTTACACTTCTAAAGCAAAAAAAAAAAGAGGTCTTACTTACGCAAACCAGAGTCAAGCTTGTAGTTTCAGTGTGGCAATTTTTGTGGTTGGGCTTGGTAACTTCAGACTTAATACTTTGTTGGCAACACATCTTAAGTAAGTTAGTTGATTCCCTTCTTCAAAAATTTCCCCCGATTATATGATAGCATATAAGAGTGTACAGCTATGAAAATATAAGTTTTTGTTTACCTTCAACCTATCGCAAATTTAGAACTTAAATTTATGAGTTATATACGATTATTGATTTATATTTAACTTTATGTTATTCTTATTTGATTTGTATTTGATTTTATATTATTCTTATTATCGTTTAAAGTACATGATTTTTCTTGAAAGTAGACATATTTTGTATCATTATGTTTAACATACTTTAGGTTTAAAATTGACAAATATGATTCATTTGTGTTTAGGGTCAAATGATAAGTATGGTCGTTAGAAAATTTTAATGAGTAGAATAAATACTATATATATGTAATAAGGTGTGACACGAATTTTTGGAAAGCGAAAGAAAAACATAAGAATAGTAATGTATTATATCTTGCATTTCTATTTATGATAACCATGGAGCCATCACACATTTATATGAACAGTGACTGTTCACTATTCATGAATAGTATTTGAAATTACTGTTCATAAATTGTGAATACGGTCATTGTTCATTCGTTACTAATGTACCAAAAAAAAAGAAGATATATATATATATAGAACATTCCTATACTAGAAATCTTGCATGTCCTCAAAGTTATCTTGTATTAATAAATTATTTTCGCACTAAAGGTCCAGCGACCATTAGTTGACTATTGAAATCTAGTATGAACTAATGTCCTAGGCTGTAGCACCTCGATCCCTCCCGAGACCGGAGGCTCTAATAACCATGCTATTCTTAACCCAATCCAACCCGGGCACAAATTTTAGGAAAAACGGACAGAGTCTCCCCTATACCGTGGACATTCTGAAAACCTGTAAACATAACATAAGCTACAACATAACAAGATTCCATTTCTCAATAAAGATCCTACCTTAAAAGCCATCTGAGCCCTAAGACATACAAACAGCTTAGATTCGTATAAGCATGCATTCATAACTTAACTTCTTTACAAACAGCTTATCATACCACTCCATGATAGCTTTTAAACATTCTTAGAAATTGAAAACAATCATACAACCGATCATTTACTCCCAAGCATGCAAAGTGGCTAAGAGCAGAAACATAAGTTATTACATGCCACGGATACATATCATACATTATATTCAAACTTACAACTAAACAATATATACATGAACTCATAGGCTCCAAAATAGGACATAAGTAATACAAACAGATTCTTCATATAACCAACAGGAAACACATCCACCTCAAGCAAGTATTACATAGCAACTAAGGCAACTCCTCATCCCTTTGCACATCTTGAAACATGTTAGCGAGGTATGAGCAACCACAATTGCCCAGTGAGGGAAAAGTCTATCGGGGTGTGCAATCCAACAATTATAGCAATTAAACAAGAAAAACAAGTAAAAGACAATTGAAATAGCAAGTAACCACACATATCAAAGGATACGATACACTTAACCCCAACACTCCAGAATTCTCTTATCTTCAGTCACGAACCACGATCCACGAACCACGATCAATGTGCCTGCAAATCCTCAATCACTCCAACGGGTGTACTCCGGATGTACCCCGATAATCCTACGACCTAACACCCCCTGGCAATCCCCGGACCAGGCGAATGAGAGAACAGGGTACGGAGCTAGAGCACCAACCCTGGCAAGCCCGCTGCCACCCAGAAAGGCCCATCGCATCCGCCCCGATAATATGGTTGCGCAACCAAAGACTCGATAACACAAGAAGCAATAATAATAAGAATATAACAAAATAAGCCGATATACACACAAGGAGGACAACAAAAGAGGCTGTCCTCGAGTACACACAGTATCAATTACTAAGCGAATACAAGTAAAGTGCTTGAATCATTTAACATAGAACAGTGAGCATATAGCAAAATAAAGCACTTAGAATGCACATAGAAATGATCCCTCACCTTTTTAGAAAGCCAAACCTGTGCGAATTAAGCCAAGACTCCTTCAATATTCTCCAAAAGCATCAATCTCTTCAATTATCACTACCTAATACAATCAACTATATGCATAAGAAATGATTCCTTATTCTCAACTAAAGCTAGTTCATAAAGCCATTAATTTATCCAACTCTATTTGATTCCCTTTAATTCACATAACTAACAATATATTTCATTGTTCAACATGTATTCTAATCATTATTTAAACAATAGATAACTCAAGTGATCACATGTGCAACATTCTTTAATGTTCTAAGTATTATTCAAAGACAATAGTCTAATAACTAACATATATATAACAATGATAATTCATATAAGTAGAAACATAATATAACACCTAACCATTAAGTTATATAAGCATAGTTTCACATATACAATACAATTAATAAACAATATAAACATGTTTACACAATCTTTAACTAGTAACCATATGATTCACTTTACAACTTCTCCAAGTAGATGAACTTGTTATACAAATACATTTAAACATTTATCCAACCAATTAAGAATCAACTAACAACAATAGTGTAACAAGTTAAGCATATAAATGAGGGAAAACAAGGTAGGTTATTCTCACACAAGTATAACATTATGTGATTAGCATAAGAAGCAAGAAACACAAGACTATAAGCAATAACCAAGTAAATAACTAGTAGTGCACAAAGGGAATCAACAGCATACTTCCACGAAATTTCATCAATAGCTCAAATATACCATAGAAATGCACTTAAATGCACTATAAGCAATTACAAGGGAGTACAAGTACCAAAGCACTTAATTCATTCATTTCCCCCTTTGTAACTCAACTCGTTTTCCTTATAAACTCAAGCTATTGTTCTAGATTGGTAAGCAGCTTATTCCATGCTTCTAGTTAACCCCTTAGGCACCTTTAGGACCCTTGAAGTCACCCAATTACCCGCATTTAGAACAAAAGCCCCAAAATCCCCCTTATGACTTTGTACTACACGTACCTCAACCGAGACTCAAATGGAAGCTAGCAAAGCATATTTAGAATCTACTTAACCTAGGAATACCAAATGTGAAAGCCAATTTTCCCCGGGTTCGCGATAGCCCCGAAACCCCTTTTAAAAAGTCGCCTATTTTGTGCTTTTTATAGGATATGGCCAATTAAACCCTACGGGGCCTTTACACTACCTTCATTAGCACCTATAGCATCTATTTGGACTATTGAATCAAGCTAAAAGGTTCAATTTCACAAAACCCTAGAAATTCTGTCATTATTCATGCTATACAATCAACGAACGAATTCAACCGTTTAAACTATGAAACAATAGCATAAATAAGGTCTCTACTACTTGTATACAACATACATTAGCATATTTGAGCATTGCATTAGCATTTAAGAGCGAAACAAGAAATTCAAGAAAGTTATCACATTTCAAAAATGCAAAAATAGCATGCAAATCCCTCACCTATTGCGTGTAGGAGCTCCTAGGAAGCTAATAAACACCTTAAACTACTTGCACCTAGCTTGGCTTGGCTTGGAATGAGGATTTGTTGAGGAAAAATCTCTCATCCTCCTCATATGCTAATTTTCGGCCCTGCTACAGTGTTTTCAGCTTTTGCACTCTTTTTTTATGTTTTTATGAGTTATAAAGTGTTATGTGAGTATATATTAAGTTGGAAAAATGTTTGGGTGCATAAGTTGACTACCAAGATGAGTTTAGCTAACTAGAACCAAGTCCAAATGTGTCATTTAATGATAGCTAATTGAAACACATAGTTTTGTTTCGTAATACTATTCAATAGTTTCAACAAATCATTTTCTAAACGGATGCTCCTATCGCTTTTACCTCAAATGCATATTTTTCTCATTCCTAAAACAATTAATATGATTTATGAAAAATGCTAATTCAAGGTAATTAAGTAGTTGAAAAATGGAATGAATAGTAACCAAAGAAGATAACAAGTAAAGCACAGAAGAAATGCGCAAATAATGGATACAACAGTTAATAGGTGTATGGTGAAGTTCTCGGGCATCACATAGGCTGTGAAATTTGGACCCTTATTGGCGGAGAATAAATGCCAATATGTTAAGACCCTTATTGGCGGGAGATAAATGCCAATATATTATGACCCTTAATGGCAAGGGATAAATGCCAATATGTTAAGACCCTTAATGGCGGGAGATAAATGCCAATGTGAAAAGACCCTTAAGGCGGGGGATAAATGCCAATAACCAAGTAAAGTATTATTCTTTTAATGGAATTGTGCATATTTGAACACAATTTGTCTTTCTGTATGTTTTTTATCATAGACAATATTACAGTACATTAGAAATTAGACAATGGACATAATCTAATTTGATTTGTACATAAACATCTCGAATTTCGGAATGTGATATAATATGATTTAGAAATATATATATGACTATTTGGATTATAGAAATATTTGAAATCTCAAGAAGTCTTCTTAGGAAATTGTTGCTTACTGAGATTATTATCTCATTATTCGAAATGATTTTTTTTTATTCGTAGAAGGAGATGAGTAGACTTATGGTATTGACTGGGTAGTGGCCCCCTGACATAAGATTCGACTAGTCGCCTGGATCGCTTAGCCATGGATATTAGCTCCCTTTTTATTTTGATTGAGTGTTCAATTTCATATGATGGTTTGGGAAGTTTGTAAGGATACTTAATATTTGAAAATTTGGTATTTGGAATTTTGTATTACTTGACTTCGAATATTATTACTCCATTTTGTTTGATTTAGATATTCTGATGGGTGTTGTTTATTTAATATCATGAGAATTGGTTTATTTGGATTTCAGTGCCTTGCGTTTTTAGGAAAGACGTTACTTCTTAATTCACAACATGTGACGCTGTTGAATACGTGTTTAATCTATTAAAAAAAAATGAGGCATTACACCATGGTATCAGAACAAGGTTATGGCCATGTTCGACCTAGGAAGGGGTTTTGGATAGTAATATTGTATGACGCACAATGTTGCTATATCTAAAAGAATTTTTTTTGTTTTAAGTTCTATGTTTTCGTTGTAATATAGGAGGACTATGGCCACCAGAAAGAAAATATCTACAAATATCCACGTCACACCTACCCAAAGCTCTGACAACGACATGCCTATCATTGAGCTTGTAAAACAACCGATGATCAATGATGATATGGAGAGTGGAGAAAATTCTAATGGAGTCGGTGAGGCCCACTATCGACGATTGGAACATAAGGAGCGTCGAGAGTGCAAAGGAAAGCTAGATGAACATATAGCCATTGAAAAGTTTCTAAACATGCAACCACCCTATTTTTAAGGAAATGAAGAGCCCCAAAAGGCTAGCAAGTGGTTGACCACTTTGGAAAGAATGTTTCGGACCTTGAAGTATCATGAAGATCGAAAGATACGTTTTAGCATTCACATGCTCCAAGGTATGGCGCTTGGCTGGTGGAACTTGAAGCTGGAAGAGACAACAGAAGAAGTGACTAGTTGGGAAGAATTTCGAAGGATGTTCTAGGCTGAGTTTTATCCACGTGCCTATCGTAATGCAAAGGTGGCTGAGTTTGCCAATTTAAGGCAAAGAGACTTAACCGTTCCACAATATTCAAGGAAGTTCATTGAATTAGCCCGTTTTGCCCCATATACTGTCCCTAACGAGTATCAAAAAGCAAGAAAGTTTGAGAGGGGTCTAAATGCAGAAATCCGTATCCATGTTGTGTCTTGCTTACATGACACATTGCGTGAGGTCGTGGAGGCTGCCTCTTTAGTAGAGGAGGACTTAAAATTTCTACAATGAGACCACAAGAGAAAGGGAACAGTCGATTCCAATTAACAGAAAGGGGGGCCATCAAATAAACAACTGGTGGCACATGGCAACAACAATGCATCAAAATGTACTAGATGTGGAGGTTTTCATCCTCTTGAGAAATGTCATTGCATCACTGGATCTTGTTTCAATTGTGGAGAGAAGGGTCATTTGATTAAGGATTGCCCAACGATGGAAGGAAAGACCAAGAACCCGGGACCAAAAAAGGATGGGAATGAGATGCAAAATCGTACCCGCCTCTTTGCACTCACCCGTGCTGATGCTCAAGCCTCTGAGGATGTTGTGTCAAGTATTCTTCCTATCATGGCAACTTATGCACATGTGCTTATGGATTCTAGCTCCAATTATTCATTTGTATCCTTCTTTTGCTAAATCATTTGATATTATACTTGCACTAGTTGAACGAGAATTATGCGTAACCACTCCCCTAAGGAGATCAGTTATGGTTAACATAGTTTTTAAAAAAAATTTAGTCTCAGTGGGTGATCGAGAATTACCTGCAGAGTTGATAGAGTTAGAAATGAAGGACTTTGACGTAATCCCTTGTATGGATTGGTTAGCCGTCTATCATGGTCATATTGATTGTTTTGGGAAGAGAGTGATTTTATGTGTGCCTGGAGAAGCTGAATTCGAATTTGTTGGAAAAAAACAACAAACACCTAAGGTTGTGTCGGCTTTGAAGGCTCATAAAATGTTAGCAAAAGGATACGACGCATTCTTAGCAAATGTGGTTAGTACCAAATCTAGTGGGCCTAAATTGGAAGACATACTTATGGCATGTGAATTTCCCGACGTATTTTCTGAAGACATTCTAGGGCTTCCTCCAAATAGGAAGGTTGAATTCAAAATTAATTTGGTTCTTGGGATAGGACCAATCTCTAAACCTTCTTACCGGATGGCGCCTGTAGAGCTTATGGAATTGAAAATACAATTGCAAGAGTTATTGGACAAAGGACAAATCCCCCCTAGTATATCACCTTAGGGTGCTTCGGTATTGTTTGTCAAGAAAAAAAACAGAAGTGTGCACTTGTGAGAATTAAATAGGGCTACCATCAAGAATAAGTACCCTTTTACCAAGAATTGGCGACCTGTTCAATCAACTACAAGGAGCCAAAGTATTTTGAAAAATAGATCTAAGGTCAGGATATCATCAGTTAAAGATTAAGGCTGAAGATATTCCTAAGACGACATTTAGAACAAGGTCCGAACATTATGAATTTGTTGTGATACCATTTGGATTAACGAATGCTCCAACTGTTTTCATGGATTTGATTAATAGAGTCTTCAAACCCTTTTTGGACCAATTTGTAGTAGTGTTCATAGATGATATACTCGTATATTCAAAGGATCATTTAAAGCACAAAACACATTTGAGAATGGTGTTACAAATCCTAAGGGAAAAAGAACTCTTTGCAAAATTTAAGAAGAGTGAATTTTGGTTATCAGAAGTTATTTTCTTAGGTCATGTAATCTTAGAGAAAGGCGTAACAATAGACCCACAAAAGATCGAGGTTGTGACTAGTTGGGCCAGTCCATCTTCGGTGACTGAAATACGTAACTTTTTTGGACTAGCGGGTTACTACCGAAAGTTTGTCGAAGGATTTTCTCAAATAGCTACCCTAATGACGTGCCTCATGCGAAAGGGAGCAAAGTTTGAATGGAGCCCCAAATGTGAAAAGGCCATTCAAGAATTGAAGCATCTTCTAATAACGGAACCTGTGCTTACATTTCCTAATGGTACCCAAGGTTTTTCTATGTATAGTGATGCATCTCGTAGTAGATTAGGATGTATATTGATGCAACATGACAAGGTTATTGCATATGCTTCAAGGCAGTTGAAAAACTATGAACAAAACTATCCCACTCATGATTTGGAATTGGCAGCTGTAATGTTTGCTTTAAAAATGTAGAGACACTATCTGTATGGAGTAACTTGTGAGGTGTTTACCGATCATCAGAGTTTAAAGTATCTCTTCACCCAAAAGGAACTGAACCTAAGACAACGAAGATGGTTGAAACTCATAAAAGACTATGACGTGGAAATACGCTATCACCCAGGAAAAGTTAACAAAGTAGCGGATGCTCTAGGTAGAAGACCCCATAATGTCATGTCAGCATTGATCACATCGCAAGAGAAGTTGGTTGAAGAGCTGGAGAAGTTAAGAATTGAAGTATTTCATAAGGCTGATGGTTTTATTTTGGCACAACTTTTGGTCCAACCCACATTGTTGGAAAGAATAAAAGCCGCACAAAAACAAGACTTATATTTGGAAGGAATTCGAAAAGAGTTGAAACATGGACAAGAATCCTACCTTCAATTACACGGAGATGATACTTTGAGGTTTAAAGGAAAGTTGTGTATTCTTCAAGATCCTGAGATTAAGAAAGAAATCCTTGATGAAGCTCATGGATCACGATTTACTATCCATCCAGGAGGAACCAGGATGTATAATGATTTGAATGACCATTTTTGGTAGAGAAATATGAAGAGAGAGATTGGAGAGTATGTCTCTAAATGCTTAACGTGTCAAAGAATTAAGGCTGAACATCAAAAGCCTTCTAGGCCATTACAACTATTGGATATTCCCCAATGGAAATAGGAATGCAAATCTATGGATTTCGTAACAGGTTTACCTAAGACTCGAGAAAAGAATGACGCTATTTGGGTGATTGTCGATAGGTTAACGAAATCAGCTCACTTTTTGCCTTTCTGATTTGGGACAACAACGGACAGTCTTGCCAAGATTTATATTGCCAAAATAGTAAAACTTCATGGAATACCAAAGGAGATAATTTCCGATCGTGACACAAGGTTCACATACCATTTTTGGAAAAGCTTTCAAAAGAATATGGGGACTGAGTTGAAGATGAGTTCAGCATATCATCCTCAAATTGATGGCCAAAGAGAGAGGACAATTCAGATCTTGGAGGACATGCTCCGAGCATGTGTATTTGACCTTAGAGATAGTTGGGACAAATATATCGCTCTTGTGGAATTTGCATACAACAATAGTTATCAAACAAGTATAGGAATGCCCCCCTTTGAAGCACTCTACGGGATAAAGTGTCGAACACCCTTATATTGGGATCTTGGTGAAAAGAAATTGTTAGGACCTTAATTGATTGAGGAAGCAGAAGAAAAGGTAAGAATGATACGTGAAAGGATTAAGCAAGCCCAAGATCGACAAAAGAGTTGGGTTGACACCAAACGGAAGAAGTTAGAGTTTGAAGTAGGGGACCATGTTTTCTTAAAGGTTTCCCTAGTGAAGGGTGTTATAAGATTTGGTAGTCGTGGAAAGCTAAACCCGCGATACATTGGACCCTTCGAAATCTTGGAGAGGATTCAAAATATGGCGTATCGACTTGCATTACCACTATCCCTTGCTGGTGTACATAATGTTTTTCACGTTTCTCAATTAAAAAAGTACGTATCCAATCCGAGCATGTGTTACACCATGAAGAGTTCGAGTAAGGGATGATTTGACGTATGAAGAAGAACCCGTTGGGATCGTGGATCGTAAAGAGCAGAAGCTCAGAAGAAGAGTCATTCCGTATGTGAAGGTTCAATGGAGAGGCCGATCAGAAAAAGAAGCAACTTGGGCATTAGAAGTTGATGTTCAAGAGAGTTATCCTCATCTTTTTCATAGTCAAGGTATGTAATTTTGAGGACAAAACTTTATTTTAGAGGGGACGAATGTGATACCTCTCACTTGCAAGTTATAGTTCAAAAAAAAAAACTAAGCATGCATAGGATTGTTTTCAGCTTTTCAGAATTTGTTCTCTCATATACACATGTCTTCATTTTTATGTTGCTTTTTTTTTTTTAAAAAAAAAGATAAAACTCATGAGTACGAAATAGTAGAATCTATCGAGTTAGGTGTCTATAAGTGGGATTGGTGGGTTGATGTTAAGAAAAGCTTATGGCAAGATTAAAATATTGATGCCACAAACAAATAGGAAAGAAACATGCTGACCTTGTTGATATATTCTAATATACACGGCTACCAATAGGAATTAAATAAGAGAAACCACCAATGTCTTAAGATTTGATGTCAGGATAAATAATCCTTTAGTTATCTTAAGTGGTATAATATCATATATTTAGCAAATATAATATTACACCAAGTATGGTATGCATCATTACACTAAGTGTACACTCAAGTATCTTTAATATAAATTATAAAAAAATGATAGTTTGGTTATAAAAGGCCATAGGAATAAACTTGTCCGGACGTTTTACACTTCTAAAGCAAAAAAAAAAAAAAAAGGTCTTACTTACGTGAAACAGAGTCAAGCTTGCAGTTTAAGTGTAGCAATTTCTGTGGTTGGGCTTGGTAACTTCAGACTTAATACTTTGTTGGCAACACATCCCAAGTAAGTTAGTTGATTCCTTTCTTCGAAAATTACCCCCGATTATATGATAGTATATAAGAGTTTGCAGCTATGATAATATAAGTTTTTGTTTACCTTCAACCTATCACAGATTTAGAACTTAAATTTATGAGTTATATACGATTATTGATTTATATTTAACTTTATATTATTCTTATTTGATTTGTATTTGATTTTATGTTATTCTTATTATCCTTTAAAATATATGATTTTTATTGAAAGTAGACATATTTTGTATCATTATGTTTAACATGCCTTAGGTTTGAAATTGACAAATATGATTCATTTGTGTTTCGGGTCGAATGATAAGTATGGCCGTTAGAAAATTTTAATGAGTAGAATAAATACTATATATATGTGATAAGGTGTGACACGAATTTTTGGAAGGCGAAAAAAAAAAACAGAAGAATAGTTATGTATTATATCTTGCATTTCTATTTATGATAATCATGGAGCCATCACACATTTTTACGAATAGTGATTGTTAACTATTCATGAATAGTATTTGAAATTACTGTTCATAAATAGTGAACACTGTTCTCAAAGTTTTCTTGCATTAATAAATTATTTTCGCACTAAAGGTCCAACGGCCATTAGTTGACTATTGAAATCTAGTATGAACTAATGTCCTAGGCTGTGAAATTCAGACCCTTATTGGCAGGGGATAAATGCCAATATGTTAAGACCTTTATTGGCGGTGGATAGATGTCAATATGTTAAGACACTTAATGGCGGAAGATAAATGTCAATATGTTAAGACCCTTAATGGTAGGGGATAAATGCCAATGTGAAAAGACTCTTTAAGGCAGGGGATAAATGCCAATAACTAAGTAAAGTATTAAACTTTTAACGGAATTGTGCATATTTGAACACTATTTGTCTTTCTATATGTTTTTTGATCATAGACAATACTACAATACATTAGAAATTCGACAATGGACATAATCTAATTTGATTTGTACATAAACATCTTGATTTTCGGAATGTGATATAATATGATTTAGAAATATATATATATATGACTATTTGGATTATAGAAATATTTGAAATCCCAAGAAGTCTTCTTATGGAATTGCTTCTTACTGAGATTATTTTCTCATTATTCGAAATAATTTTTTTTATTCGCAGAAAGGGATTAGTAGACTTATGGTATTGACTGGGTAGTGACCCTTTGACGTAAGATTCGACTAGTCGCCTGGATCGCTTAGCCATGGATATTAGCTCTCTTTTATTTTGATTGAGTGTTCAATTTCATATGACGGTTTGAGAAGTTTGTAAGGATACTTAATATTTGAAAATTTGGTATTTGGAATTTTGTATTACTTGACTTCGAATGTTATTATTCCATCTTGTTTGATTTAGATATTCTGATGGGTGTTGTTTATTTAATATCATGAGAATTAGTTTATTGGGATTTCAGTGCCTTGCATTTTTAGGAAGGAAGTTACTTCTTAATTCGCGACATGTGACGCCATTGAATGCGTGTTTAATCTAAAAAATAAAATAAAATAAATTGAAGTGTTACACAAGTACTCAAATACTTAAATCACACCTATCATGAACATATCCCTTTTACCCAACCAAGCCATAAAGACATCATTTCAAGACTTTACAACACAAGAACATGCTAAACTACATTTAAACTCACTTTTAACACTAATTACACAAGCTAATTGCAATTACTCTTCTAATCAAACAAGGCCCTTTTCTTAACCACATTTTCTTCTAACATTTAGGACACATAACGAACAATTTATAGCTCAAAATGAATAGCCATAGCATGCATAAAAACTGCCCATAAAAACCGGCCCAAACGAGCCAAAAACCCAAAAAATTCAGCAAACGCATTTCCTTCAATTTTGCCCCATTTTACAATTCCAAGCTAATTTATCATGCTAGATGGGTACATTAACATTTATGAACACCATATCAAAGTTAAGAATCAAGATTTAACACAAATTTAACCAAATATGCCTTTAAACTACTCAAAATAATTCACTATGAAAAATATGCTAAAAACAAGTTATGAATCGGTAAACATGTGCCATATAACCTATTTAGCAAGAATGTAAAACAATAATAGAAATTTAAGACATATACAAATGAATTTAAATCAATTTTGAAAGAAGTCATCACAAATTTTTCGTTCCGAAAGGTAAAAATGTTCAGTAGCAAGATCAATCATGTCAAGACGAGTCCAAACGTATTTGGGTTGGCCCGTGAAACCTTCTCTAAAACCTTCAAAGAGTTAAAAAATGATGAAAAATACTATTCATTTGCCCTAGGTGAAAATCGGAGATGGAAGAGAAAAGAAGAGTGTTTTTGCAATTTTTGGCTATTTTGGCTTCTTAAAGGCTTTAAGTGAAAGTCAACCCCTTGGTCAAAGCAAGACATGTTGGAGGATTTTTACTATTTGGGTTAAGAAAATGCTAAAAGTCTACTTTGTTTCAAATCTCAATTTTGCCAAGTAAAAAGTCAATTTAAAAAAGTAGACTTTTCTTTTAAAATGTTTAAAGGACTAGTTTTAAAAATTTTAGAGAAAGATCATCAAATGAAATTTTAAAAGTATTTTAAATACAATTTTCACTAAAAATCTTTATAAAAATAATATGAAGGCACATTTATCATTTACTAAAATAAATAAACACATAATTTTGCTCATAAAACTAATTAAACATGAAATTTGCATGTAAACATCAATTATACACATAGTTGCATTTATGGTCATATTCGGGGCACCACAGGAAGGGTTGTAAAATTATTGATTGCTTGGATAGAGTCAATTCATGTACATATATAATTTGGGTCTAGTAGACTCCTAATTAGCAATGATAATCGTCAATATGAAGATATAAAGCAATTGTTCTTCAATTCCACAAACATTTATAATGTAATTATTTCATCTCGGAGTATTTTACTGTAGGCAAAAACCGCCACCTATGTGATCTTTTTTTTGTAGTGAGGTTCACTTAAATAATAGAATAGTCTTCAAAAACTTTTATTTCCGAGATCTTATGTATTAATTAATATTGGCTCTAGCAATTTGATTTAATGAACTTGTAGTCTGTATATATTGATAGTTGCCGTGTGGTCTCCACTGTTTAAATTTAAGACAAAGAAAGATTGAGACAATATTAGCCTACAAGGAAGAAGGTTTAGAAAACTATGAAAAGTTCTCCATTGATTTGGAAAAAAAATATAAAATATCATTGGGCCAATTATTTAAAGAGTATTACTTTTTTGTTTTTTTTTTTTGGGTCATGAGTCGAAGAGTATCGTTCTACTCACTGTTCAGGTCACCATCGGTGAAGCCTGACCTAGAAAGTCTCTATCATGTTATCCGCGTTTGGCTTTAGGAAATTGAATTATTGATATGAATGGCAGAGCTCAAGTTAGTTTATTTCGCTAAACTTGAATTGTTCCATAACTAGAATCACAACAAAATGCGGATATGGTTGAATGGTAAAATTTCTTTTTGTCAATCAAATATTTGGAGTTTTTTTTTTTTTTGTATATTATATGGATGATCCGATGATATGAAGAGCAAACTGTTGCCAGGTCCGGAAATGATCAAGTATAGCTGCCTGCCTACTATGTCCAGAGGAAGGTTTAGGTTCGTAACTCTTGTTCTCTTTCTTTTGTGTTTGACAAGTTGTAAAGCCGAGACCAACAACAATTGCCATTCTTCTTGTGGCCATATCCGAAACATTAGCTACCCCTTCGGGTTGAAAACTGACCCCAAGATCTGTGGCCATCCCATTTATGAGCTTGCTTGCGAGAACAACCAAACCATACTATATTTAAATTCCAAAGTGGGATACTACGTGCAGTCTATTACGTATGAGAATTATACGATACGAATACTTGATCCTGGTATAAGAAAAAACCATTGTTCTTCTTTTCCGGTTCATACTTTGATTCATGATGACATACCTGGTTTATATAGCTGGTCGATCCTGATCAACACTCCTGTAATGTTTATTAGCTGTTCAAGTCGCATAAAATCTTCTCTCTACGTTGATAGAGCCTCTTGCAATACGAAAACTTCATCCAATACCTCTTTGTCTTCGTTGCAAGAGTATTCTTATGTTTTACTTGGAGACAAAGTAACTGCAGCAGATGTGGAAGACTCCTGTAAGATCGACATGGTGGCTTGGATCTCATCAGGGTTTCCCATAATTGATAACACATCTTTTTTAAGCATTCTTGATACGATGGCTAATGGATTTTCACTTCAGTGGTATGGTGTCAACGAGATCAAAAGCAGTAAGCACCATTCTTGTTGAATTTGGACTCATTCTTTCTCCTTATATCAACTATCAAACGTTTGTGTCAAAACCTAATCGGCCATATTTTTCCAAAAGTAAGGATACTAACCAGTAACAAATGAGCCTATAATCCATTCCTGCAAACTGACTTCGATTTTCTTTGGACTCAGCAGTAATCGGGACGATTTTGAAATGTAAGTGCTCTGCCTAATTTTCTTTTCATTTTTTTTAGACATTCAACATATGTCTCTAATTTGTTCTTCATTTGATAATTTCCTACAGATTTTTTTGCATTTGTAGCAATTCTTATTGGTAAGATCATATCATATAGCTTCGCAAGTTCGTTACGTACCTTCGCAGGTTGGAATCTGCTACGCTAATCATCCTAGATCTTTTTCCTTTTCTATTCTTTTTATTGCAGGACTGAGTCTATTAATAAGGTCACTCTTGTGCGGAATCCCATGTCTTTTGATGCTAGTAGTCTATAAGTATAGTAGGCGGCACTTATCAATTTTTGACTCTATTGAAGACTTCCTACAAAGTGAAAACACCCTCATGCCAATTAGGTACAAGTACACAGATATAAGGAAGATGACGAACAACTTCAGGGACAAATTGGGTGAAGGAGGATACGATCTGTATTTAAAGGCAAGCTCAGAAGTGGCATTTTTGTTGCAGTAAAGATGATCAACAACTCCAAGGCTAGCGGGCAAGAATTTATCAATGAAGTTGCTACAATCGGAAGGATTCACCATGTAAATGTGGTGCAACTCATTGGATTTTGCGTGGAAGGTTCAAAACGTGCTTTGGTATATGAGTTTATGCCTAATGGCTCTCTTGAAAAATACATATTCTCACGAGAAGAAAGGGCCATCTCCTTGAGCTATGAGAAAATGTTTGAGATATCTCTTGGTGTGGCTCGAGGAATTGATTATTTACATCGGGGTTGTGATATGCAGATATTACATTTTGACATTAAGCCTCACAATATTGTTCTTGATGAGAATTTTACTCCAAAAATATCTGACTTTGGACTCGCCAAATTACATTCGACAGAAGATGATATTGTATCTCTGACTGCTGCAAGAGGAACAATGGGTTACATGGCACCAGAGTTGTTCTACAAAAATATCGGAGGAGTCTCGTATAAAGCTGATGTTTATAGTTATGGTATGTTGTTGATGGAAATGGCTGGGAGGAGGAAAAATTTGAATCCATTTGTAGAAAATTTGAGCCAAATTTACTTCCCTTCTTGGGTGTATGACCAATTCAACGAAGGAAAAGAAATAGGGATGGGGGATACCTCTGGAGAAGAAAGGAAAATGGTAAAGAAGATGATTTTAGTTGCTCTATGGTGCATACAGATGAAGCCTGCTGATCGTCCTTCTATGAACAAAATCGTTGAGATGCTTGAGGGCGATGGTGACCATTTGCAAAGGCCTCCCAAACCTTTTCTATATCCAGAAGAATCGCCAGCCGAGGATCATGATATACATGCAAATGATAATGAGCTGCCACTCTTTGTCGGGTGATCATATAGATTCAACTAGCCTTGATCAGGATGAGAGCTAAGTCTATCATGTACTTCAAAGTGTCAAAATTGTTAAGTTGCCTGTTTGTGTAAGTTTGAATTATAAGTTATTGGAGTCTCATGCAAACTCAGCTTCTATAGTTCTTATATGTAATTATCATGTAATATGTTATACTTTCTTGTTAGTACCATGTCCAATCCAAATTGACCATGGACCACTCCATGGCAGTTCATCAACTTGTCCTTCTCTGATTATAAAAAATTGTTTCTCAAGAAATATGATCCTTCATTGGCGCAATACAAATTCATTTTTGGTTGCGGAGAAAATTTGCATATTACGGGCACGAGGAGAAAAATCAAAAGAAATAGACAAAAGATTTGGCTGATCAGGAAAGAGCTGAAATTTTTTTTTTTTAATTATGATGTCTTTAATTTTATTGACGTCTTTCCACACCTTTGCTGGACAACTATAAAGGTAAAAGGTTAAAAGAACGAGAAGAATTGCACAATTAATTTCCCCATACCTTTGATAACTATATTTTCTTAACAAGAAATAATGTTAGTGTAAAAGAAACACTAATGCTATATATTACAGAAATTTCAATTCTTACCTGTATTTTATTTGATGATGTTATGCATAAATGACAACCCAATGTTTAAAAAAAAAAATTAAAAGACGTGGCATTGGTGATGTGAAGAATGAATAATGTCACGGGTCACGTAAAGACATTTATTGACAATTACAACAATAATTGGAAAATTGCAATTACAGCTAGTCCGCCTAAAGGTAATGAGCGTCAAAAAATTGCAAAAAATTCCTAATTCTGAAACCCTTAATTAGGACCGTCGAAACCACCAAGCTAATGTTGGCAAAACTCTTGAAGAAATCTCGACCACTTAATGGCCACGACCACTTCCTAAGGAACACTTCCAATGCAGTGTAACCTATTATCCATTGAGTTGTAATCAAGGAAACTATACTTTGTTCCTTTGAGCATAACTTGGCTAGGCCTAATCAGCAACTTTTGGATTGAAACTCTGGTCAAGCAAGATATATTGTGAGGTTTAATATCAGAGTGGGGATTCGTTGATTACAACCTTAGCGAAGATAATAAGTCCTTTGACAATGTCGACAGCAATTTGCTATAGTTTTTGCCAACCTACTGGGCTTCTTTGATTTCATCATGATATATATGTATATATATATATATAGAGTAAACTGCTTGCCGCCCCCCTGTGTTTTGCTTGAAATACTCATCACCCCCTGTGTTTTTAAAATAGGCTCATTACTCCCCTGTGATTTTCGGAATGTAGCTGACCCCCCCCCCCCCCCTCTGTTAGAAAAACCGTCTAATTTAACGGCAATTGTAACACACGCGCTTAAAATGTGATTTTTTTATGCTTTTGGTTAAAATAAATTCTTTGTTGGACAAAAATACCCTTTTAGTAAATTGCTTGCCGCCCCCCTGTGTTTTTCCTGAAATACTCATTCACCCCCTGTGTTTTAAAAATAGGCTCATTACCCCCCCTGTGTTTTTTCGATTTTAACTTTATGTAAGGGTATAACGATCAATTAACTAATTTGGTAACGTTTGCTAACAGAATAAGCGATTTTGGGTGCGTCAGCTTAATCGAAAAAACACAGGGGGGTAATGAGTCTATTTTAAAAACACAGGGGGTGAATGAGTATTTTGGGAAAAACACAGGGGGGCGGCAAACAATTTACTCATATATATATATATATATATATATATATATATATATATATATATATATATATATATATATATTTCGGTGAGTCATTTGCATCCTAAGAACTCATACACGAGTCCTCGCCTACACCCATCTACACAATATCCAACTAAGCAAATCATATTAATATGGTGTATTCTTCCTATTGTACCCACTTCATTAATGAACTCTTCACCATTTCCTTTAAAATTGTCGAGTATATTAATGGAAACAAGATTATCGTTGGAAAGCTTGCCCCTACAAAATGTTCCATAGCCTCCTTCGCCCAGTTACTCTATGAGACAGTTGGTGTAAGAGGAAATTAGAACAAAAATGAATAGTTGAAAATTAGAATTATTGCTTAACGTAATTTCGACGGCATCTTGAATATGCATGCATAAAACATTAATTTAGGGGTAACTTCCATTATGCATGAGAAACCGCGTGAAAAGGTGTCTATTGTACCTTTATTAGATTTTACATCGCATAAAATATTATACCCGAAAATAAATCTTAAGACCTCTTACATTTAAACCAAAATTCATACTACTAGACCAAATGGCTAGTGGTAAACATTTGTCCTTTTACAACAAAAAATTCTTTTTTTGTGGCCGAATGACTGTTTGGTCATGAGATAAAAATAGTTCTACATGTTATGGGACTCACTTGCATATCAGACAGGCGAACAATTTATGCCGAAAGAAAGAGTGTCCCTCTTACAATTTATTTTCGATACTGCAACATGCTTTAAAAGCGACTTGTCATGAGATTTTCTCTTGATTTGTTTTCTATAGTTTTGGCTATACTTGTCTTTGGGAAGAAAAAAGGTGTCCACATATCAAATCAACTGTGACTTGAGAGTCTATCCTTATTCTTTTAGATTTTTTCAAGTTTACTTTCGATGGTTTTGACTTTTCAAGAAACGATTGAAATGGCCATGACCAAGATAGGAGTGTATTAATTATTGAAGAAGATAGATCATCTTGTCTCACCTAGATCACTATACAAGTGAATTGTGAGTAGAACGTGAAAGGAAAATCTTTGTTAATGACCTGCTAGATTTATGGTACTCTAAAATTATGCAAGGGCATTTTTTTTTCTTTTCAATTCGTCTTATAGAATAATTATAGTTTTTCTTTCCGTTTTTTGAATGAGCATTACTGTATGTCATCATTTCACCTCTCTTTATATAAATGCTAAGTTAAATACAAGGGCATAAAAGTCTTTTTGAAACATAGACGGAAACATTTTTTTGTAGTGTATATACACTTTTACATGACCACAGGGAGTCTAGAGGGTTTTTGTTTTACTACAAAGGAATCTTGAACACTTACACTTGACTACAGAGGTCCCAAACAATTCACCTACTAAGTAAAGCAAGAAGAAAAGACAACTGTGAGAGGTTCCACAATTTGTTGAGTCTGCTCAGAGATTGTCAAATGAGCAAAACGCATGCAAGGCTTAATAAGTCTTATGTGATGAGTATATTTGTTATATACAAAATTTAAAGCTATCAACCTGAATCCAAAAATCCCACTTTGTCGTAAGATTTAGGATAGGAAATTATAAACATTAATGCTTTTAGTCTCCTTCAGAAATGCTTTCAAGCGCATTGTAGAATTTACTTCTCGATGTACTTGCTTTTGTTGCTGCTGATTTTGTTGAGACAAAAGGATTTGGTGGCATTATGGGAATGCCATCTCCTTCTTTCATTTGAATCACAACTTTCATGGATGGTCGGTCTGATGGATACTACTGAATGCACCAAAGTCCCACAATGATTAGTTTCTTAAATATCTTATTGTCCTCTTCTTTCTCAATTTGGATTGCTATTTCTTCTCCTTTCTCCAACTGATTATACATCCATTCTGGAAAGTATATGTAACGCCCCGTAATTTGGGTCTGACTTAACTGTTATTTTATTTGGATTAAGGGTCCAAATTAATTTTGTTAGGTTATGCCTTTTATATAAGTATTTAAGCCCAGTCCTATAAACTTATATTAGACTTAGCGCAACATACGTTTTTTGATAATTTAGCCTCTTGACAAATATACCCAAAAAAAAAAAACTATCCTATAGTTATCGCTATGCTTTTAAACATAACCAATCTCATGGGTAGATTCTTGGTAGGTCATGAGAAGGTTGGAAAAGAACTTGACGTTTACCATTCATCGAAGAGGTAAGTAGATTGATCCTCACCTAGATTCTCTATGTTATATCGTATCTTGAATGTGATTTATTTAATTATTGTGATTATATGAATTGGGTCATGAATAGTTTGGATGCCATGAATTATACTTGAAATATAGAACTTGATTTATTAAATTCTTGAATAATTTTACATATTATGATTGATCTTTTGAAAAGAAATAAAGAAACATTTGATGGATGATTTTGATATATTCGTATTAGGATTTCAAAACTAATTCTTAACAAAAATAAAAATAAAAGACAACAAAACTTACTGTTCATAGTGAACAGTAACCGTGACTGTTCACAGTGAACGGTGACTGTGAACAACAACAAAAGTAAAGGGATTATCTTTCTAGTAATGACTTTGTCTTTCTATTTTTAATATGATTTTCAGTTGTATTTTTTAAAGTTTTAGAAACTTTGAACTAATTGAGAATTCATAGCTTCATGTACTTGAAGTGCTTTAGATGCATTAAAAGTCTTGAAGTGGTTCATCGCATTGAGTAAGATCCTAACATAAACGAACAAGAGATTTTGTGAAAATAGGCTTTATATATTCTTTGATTTGACGAAAAATCACATACTTTGAACCCTTAAAAAGGGCATGGTTTGTGTTTAATTTGGCATCAAAAAGAAAAATAAAGTTGTGAAATGCCTTTTTAGTTTTTAGTTAAATAGTTTTTGGTTAAATTATAGTTTGCTATTAATACTCTAAAAATGACTTTTGAATGTCTTCTTCGTTTGAAAGGGGAAAAAACCAAGGAAATTTGAGACTAAATGTTTTAGCATATTTGAATTAAAATATTGATTAATAATTTTATAGCTTCATATTGCATGGGTATAAATCGGTTAAGGCAGTAAATGATTTTGAAAATTCATAATAAAACCTTGGGCAAAAGTATCTGTATCATTTCAAAGTATGATGTGTTATGAGAAAAGTGATTGATACTAGAATTATTAACACCTTGTTTAGTTATCTAATGCATATATGAAATACTTGAAACTTGAGATTTTGATAGGATTGTGAAATTATGACCCTTGTTTGGTTATCGAATGCATATATGAAATATTTGAACTTGAGACTTTGAAAGGATTGTGAAATTATGACCCTTGTTGGTTGTGGATAAATGCTAATGCTTTTGGCTCTTTGGCAGAGGATAAATGTCAATGCTTCTGAGTTCTGACTCTTTAGTAGAGGATAAATGCCAATACTTTGACCATTTGGCGGAGAACAAATGTCAATACTTCTAACTCCTTGGCGAAGGATAAATGCCAATACTTTGACTCTTTATCGATTCTATGGCGGAGGATAAATGTCAATACTTTGACTCTTTATCGACTCTATGGCGGAGGATAAATGCCTACTTAGACGTGGGTATTGGATTTGTTTGACTATGATTTTTGGCACTATGCATTCTTGGTATATGAATTTAGTTTTGCATGAACTTTTTTATGATTCTAGGCTAAAACACTATGACTTTCGATGAATTCATTTTGGAATTTGTGATATTTGTGAACTATGATAATATGACTATTTGACATATACGAATATTTTAAGGGTCCCAAGAGGTTTTCTTGGGGATCACCACTTACTGAGATGTATTTCTCATTTTTGTAAAAATGTTTTATTTGCAGAAGGTGATGAATAGGCTTTTTTCGAAATTGGCTCGGGATAGAGACTGCCTTGACGATTGATTACAATCATCTGGATATTTTAGTTATGAATAAATTGATTATGTCTTCTAGACCTATGGATTTAATTTCTCATTTTGGTTAAGCTTTGGAAAAAAAATATGTATCTTTGTAGATTTTTATTTGAAGACTTAAATTCCTCTGCGTGATGATGATTTAGATACTTTGATGGTTTGACGCCAGTTTACTAATGTGGCTTTTAAATTGACGTCAGTTTAGTGCCTTGCGTATGTAGAAATTATGTTCTTTCTTATTGCGCGATAGTTACGTTCCTCAAATTCACCTAAGTAGATTTTGGGGACGTGACAGAGTAGTATCAGAGTCAAGGTTCATTAATCTTTTGAGGTGTAGATGGGAATAGATATCTAGGCTTTTGGTTTGGCGAGTGGTATTATTTTGGTGCAACCTCTTAAGCGTATAGGATTTAAAAGATTCGGTTTTTAGGAAGTATTAACCTCAAGTGTGACCGTAGCGAGACTTTTTGTCTCCTTGCTCATCTTATGCACAATATTTGATTTTGTTCATTTGTTTTTATCATTGGCAAGTGTTATCGGGAAACTTTCATTGCCTATGGACTCACCGTCATTCCTTATATATATATATATATATATATATATATATATATATTTGAATACGTATCCAACTTATTTGAACAGACTTTGAGGGATCCATTGGTTAAACTCCTTCGTGACCAAGTTAATATGCACTTGTCGATTTTAATAATTATGCATTGTGTTGTTTCTATTGTCATTAAGGTAATCTTATGTGTATGTTTGTGTAATGCTTTCAGCTAATGAATACTTCTACTATGAATTTTACATTGCCCGCTATCCAATAAAATGATATTGTTACTTTTGTACTTATACCCACTATTTTCCTTCAGGAGCATGTGAATTATCTCGGAAGTGCCTTGAAAATTATTACTCATGATGTTATTTGGAAGTTGTCATGATTTTTACATGCTAATATTTCTGCTTGTCATTAAATTTCTCAAATATTGATGAATGATACAGCATTCTAAAGGTTGTTCCGTATTTTTGAAAATTTATAACCCTCACTTACTGTTACTTTGCTAACAATAGAAAACTTAATTGTGTATGGCGAGTAAAACAAAGAATTTTGATGTTATATAAAGTTTACACTGTGTTCCTTTGATGCCCCAATTGTCACCATCCTATTTGAATTATTGGGTTACTATCCTGATCTCTCCATTCATTGATGTTTTCTTGTTTGCTTAGTTATTCATAAAAATGACAGATTTTGGTATATGTGTTAATATGTTTTTATTGATTATTCGTACATAGTCACCATTGTCATTCATTGCTTCAACTGATTGAAAAATTAATCTCTTGGCAAGATTACATTGGACTTTATTATCACTCTTTCTCTATAGTTGATAATGGCATGTGCATAAGGTTTATCCCTTCCTATTAACATCAAATTTTGGGTTATTTGTTAAATTTGTTGATATTGCAACTCTAATAAATTGAGTCCTTCAGTTTTGATGATTAGTTGAATAGTTGAAAATTAGAATTATTGCTTAACGTAATTTTGACGGCATCTTGAATATGCATGCATAAAACATTAATTTAGGGGTAACTTCCATTATGCATGAGAAACCGCATGAAAAGGTGTCTATTGTACCTTTATTAGATTTTACATCACATAAAATGTTATACCCGAAAATAAATCTTAAGACCTCTTACATTTAAACCAAAATTCATACTACTAGACCAAATTGCTAGTGGTAAACATTTGTCCTTTTACAACAAAAAATTCTTTTTTTGTGGCCGAATGACTGTTTGGTCATGAGATAAAAATAGTTCTACATGTTATGGGACTCACTTACGTATTAGACAGGTGAACAATTTATGCCGAAAGAAAGTGTGTCCCTCTTACAATTTATTTTCGATACTGCAACATGCTTTGAAAACGACTTGTCATGAGATTTTCTCTTGATATGTTTTCTATAGTTTTGGCTATACTTGTCTTTGGGGAAGAGAAAAGGTGTCCACATATCAAATCAATCGTGACTTGAGAGTCTATCCTCATTCTATTAGATTTTTCTTAGTTTACTTTCGATGACTTTGACTTTTCAAGAAATGATTGAGATGGCCATGACCAAGACAGGAGTGTATTAATTATTGAAGAAGATAGATCATCTTGTCTCACCTAGATCACTATACAAGTGAATTGTGAACAAAACGTGAAAGATAAATCTTTGTTAATAACCTGCTAGAGTTATGATACTCTATAATTATGCAAGGGCATTTTTTTTTTCTTTTCACTTCGTCCTATAGAATAATTGTAGTTTTTCTTTCTGCTTTTTGAATGAGCATTACTATATTTCATCATTTCACTTCTCTTTATATGTAAATGCCAAGGGCATAAAAGTCTTTTTGCTATCTTCGGTTACTAACATGGACGGAAACGTTTTTTGTAGTGTGTTACTGTGTATGCACTTTTACATGACCAAAGTGATTAGCCCCAGCACAAACGAACCTATCACTACTCCTGCAATTTATTAACCATAGTGAATCAGAGACGATTCATCAGCAACTACGGAAAATGGAAGAGTGACACAGAAATTTACCTTCAATGATTTTTTTCTTCAAGGCACCTGTAAAAGATAACAAAAGTTTAGCCCCTTATGTGAAACTTCAAAACTGAATTTCTGAAGAAATCTCAGTTGAATTCACGAATGAGTCCTTACATCTCTATAGATTAAGGGCTGGGAAGTAGGAACAAAGATGGCAGCTATTGTTAAATTTGATTTACAGTACAGAAAGAGTACCTCTGCCCTTTCCTCATTGATCAGGGAAATGATAGTATTTAGCTTCATTGTTATGTCTATATTTCTCAACTTACCTCTCATTATTTCATCTTAAATGCGAAATTGAACAAGAATCCAGAGTATGTGTACATTAAATAGGGACAGAATTAGACATCAAAGGAACTTTTCCCCTTTCCAAGTTGATGAGAATTTTATTTTGAGACGAACAAAAATAAAATGTGTTCCTATTTCCGTGAGATCCTTGAAATTTAGATTTTGAATGAATGGCAGAAACATAGAAATATTGCATAGCATAAATATTTTGACAGCATCTTGAATATGAAGAAAACATAAATTTAGAAAGAATTTACCGGTATGAATAGAAAAATGTGAGTCTACTGTACCTGGAAAACATTCAGTATCATGTGTACTCCCTTGATTCTTCAACCTACAATATTTGCCATCTATTTCACAAGATACACAAAAAGGCTTGGACCAAATCAATAAAATGGCGTCAGAAAACATAAAAGAAACAGACGAAATGTTGTAACGGGAAAGGAGATGCAGTTAAATTTAGCTTAGGAAACAATTCTGGGAGGCACAGATCCACCTTAGATAAAACTACCGACTGATACACATAAATAATCAATGTCTTTAACAATAAACTTTATTGAATGTGGAAGCTTGATGGATGTTTTCGCTGAAGATGGAAGCTCCAACACTGTCTCCTTCCTCTGAGAGCAATAAAGCTCAAAACCAGGGTAGCCACACTGCTCTGAGTGGCAACCTTTGATTTGAAAGAAAAAAAAAATTGCTTAAGATTTTAGTCATTTTACTGTGCTTAGTTTCAGAAATTGTTACGAACTCAATTGGCATGAGACCAACAGAGTTTAGCATAAATACAAAGGGTCCATAGCAGAATGGTCATGGTCATCGTAATCTCTCAATAGTACTCTGCTTCTTTTTCTCTAGGAGTTGCCAGTTACTCTTAACGATTGGCTATATCAATTCTAATTTTGTTTCTATAATTTTCCTTCAGTCCAATACAAGTTTGTTCCTGCTCAATTTCATATCTCAAACACACCATGTGTACATTACAAAAATTATTCCAGTATTAGTCATGAGATTTTCTTATGATTTGTCTAGAAACTTTGGTCTAAGTCTCATTCTTTTGTGTGTCTCAACGTGCAGACCCAACACAAACGAAACTTGCCATATCCTTCCTCTTGTGGCAATATAAAAAACATCAGCTTTCCATTCTAGTTGAAAACCGACCCTAACAACTGTGGCCATCCTAGCTATGAACTTGAATGCGAGGATCGGACAATAATCATACCATAGTGTATTTAGATTCCAAGAGATACTATGTGCAGTCTATTACGTATGAGAATCAAACAACTCGAATACTTGATCCTGGTATAGAAGATAAATGATAGAGAAGAATTGGGACAAGAGATATTTGGGCTTGCATCTTGACATCCTTGCTGAAGTGTGCCAAATACGAGTATTTTTAATATTTAGAGTGGATTATTTGGTTACTAATTGATTGAGTTGCTTTTCGGATTCATTAATTGGTGACTTCTTTTAATGGATTTTGTCACATTGCACGTTTTAGGCTAAATATGTTTCTAAATCAACTTACCACTTTTTGTTGATCACATTTGCTAAAAAGAAAAATAGAATCAATGGGGAGAATGAGAGTAAATTGCTTGCCTCCTTCCTGTGTTTTGCTCGAAAAATTAATTTACCCCCTGTAATTTTAAAATAGGCTCATTACCCCCCTGTATTTTTTCGATTAAGCTGATGCACCCAAAATCTTTTATTCCGTTAACAAACGTTACCAAATTAGTTAATTGATCGTTATACCCTTACATAAAATTAAAATCGAAAAAACACAAGGGGGGTAATGAGCCTATTTTAAAATTACAGGGGGTGAATGAGTATTTAGGACAAAACACAGGGGGCGGCAACCAATTTCCTAAAAGGGTATTCTTATCCAACAACGAATTTATTTAAACCAAAAGCATAAAAAATCGCATTTTAAGCGCGTGTGTTGCAATTGTTGTTAAATTAGACGGCTTTTTTAACGGAGGGGGACGTTCAGCTACACTCTGAAAATCACAGAGGGGTAATGAACCTATTTTAAAAAGACAAGAGGTAAATGAGTATTTCGAGCAAAACATAGGGAGACAACAAGTAATTTACTCGAGAGAATGAGGAGACGTGAGAAGTGAAGAAACAAATAATAGGACTATACAAAACAAAGAGAAAAGGAGAGAAATATAATAACCGAGGGAAGAGAAAAAGAATCAAGAAGATTGAGAAATAAAAGGATTTGTCGCATGCCAACAAAGTATGACACTAACTAATTAATAGGTGATAAAAGGATGACTAACATTACTCTTTCTTATTTCCTAATATCATTAATTTCCGATTAGTTTTGAAAGTTATAATCTTAAAAAGTCCGTATCTTCTAGACTTGATGATCCTTTTAAGGCAGGCAAATGCCAGAATTGTTTTTCAATGGAAGATAAAACTAATCATTCTCTTTTTGCCTTTCTTTCTTTCATTGAAGATGTAAGTAGCGAGAGGGAAATGGAGCTCGAATCTATATCATTCTCCACGCAGGAAGTCACTCATCGCCATATTATTTGTCACGAATCGTGAACTGCCTCCACGTTTTCAAGTAGTGCACTATTGTTGTCATCTCCTTCCTTGGACTGCGCCTCTCAGCGCTGATTTTCTTTCCAAGATTCTTGTTCGGACTCCCATGTCTTCTCACTCTATTAGTCTATAAATATAGAAGGCACCACTTATCAAATGATGACTCTATCGAAGACTTCCTACAAGGTCAAATAACCTCTTACCAATTAGGTATAAGTACACGGATATAAGGAAGATGACTAACATCTTCAAGGACAAATTGGGTGAAGGAGGATATGGATCTGCATTCAAAGGCAGGCTTAGAAGTGGCATTTTCGTTGCAGTAAAGATAATGAACAAATCCAAAGCTAGTGGGCAAGACTGTATCAATGAAGTTGTTACAATCGGAAGGATTCACCATGCAAATGTGGTGCAACTCATTGGCTTTTGTGTTGAAGGTTCAAAACGTGCTTTGATATATGAGTTTATACCTAGTGGCTCTCTTGATAAAATACATATTCTCACAAGACGGAAAGGCTATCTCTTTGAGCTATGAAAAGATGTTTGAGATATCTCTTGGTGTAGCTCGAGGAATTGATTATATCTACACCGGGGATGTGACATGCAAATATTATATTTTGATACTAAGCCTTACAATATCCTTCTTGATGAGAATTTCATTATGAAATTATCTGACTTTGGGCTTGCGAAATTGTACGCGATAGAAGATAGTATTGTATCTTTAACCGCAGCAAGAGGAATAATGGGTTACATCGCTCCAAAGTTGTTCTACAAAAATATTGGAAGAATCTCATATAAAGTTGATGTTTATAGTTATGGTATGTTGTTGATGGAAATAGCAGGGAGGAGGAAAATTTTGAATCCATTCGTAGAAAATCTAAGCCAAATTTACTTCCCTTCTTGGGTGTATGACCAATTTAGTGAAGGAAAAGAAATAGGGATGGGGGACACCTCTGGAGAAGAAAGGAAAAATTTTAGTTGCTTTATGGTGCATTAAGATGAAGCCTGTCGGTCGTCCTTCTATGAACAAAATTGCTGAGATGCTAGAGGGAAATGATGAACATTTACAAATGCCTCCCAAACCTTTTCTATATATATCCTGAAGAACTGCCAGCTGTGGTTAATAAAATACATGCAAATGATAATGAATTGCCACAGTTGTCAAGTAACTATATAGATTCAACTAGCCTTAGTCAAGATGAAATTAAGCTAAGTTTTATAAAGTCACCACTGTTATATTGCCAGTAAATATAAGTTTGAAATAACGGTTAGTGTCATGTTATACTTTCATAATTCTTATATATTCTGTTTTCTCGTTAGCAGCATGTGCAATTGAGCACTCATGACAATTCATCCTCCTCCTCTAATTAGCAAAATTTGTTTCTCAAGAAATATGATCTTTCATTTACGCAATACAAATTCTTTCTTGGTATGGAGAGAAAGTCTGCATATGAATAGCAGTTTTGAGAAATATGCAGTTGAAGTAGTTAGTCTAGAGTATGGAGTACTGCTAAAGCAGAAAAGTTGCTCGTCTCATTCTAAGCCCAAATTAAAAGTAATTTGAGTAAACGACTAAATATCTCCCTTTTATTGTTAAAAGTATACAAGAACTCCTGTGTTTTACAAAATAAGTTAATTACTCACATGTGTTTTAAAAATATAGAATACCCTCTATGTTTTATAAATAAATTGATTACCTCTTATGTTTTGAAAACGTAGCTGAATATCCCTCGAAAAAAGTTTGTGAAAGTGATAATGATCCAACCTACACCATAAACTATAGTCAAACATAGCTTTTTGTACATGAATTTATAAGTTACAGAAAAACACATGGTAAATGTAATACCCCAATATTATAGTGGTGTATTAATTTATTGACCAAATATATCAAAGGATTTGCTTGCTGATTCACTACACTACTTGAGATTTCTACTTTCGGTTAAATAATGTAAATGGGGAACAAGATCATGTCAAGATAAGTGGTGTTTATTATCATAGTATAGGTTATAATATTTTATAACGATAAAACATGGCCAAAAATGATCTTGATAGCGCCTAGACTCGTGAGATTGATGGCTCTTTTGTGCTATAACCATAATTCTACCAATTTGCCCAAGATAGACTATTTTATTCAAAGGTGAAACTATATGGATTATTTTAATGCTTAGGTGCAACACTTTTGGGTTATAAATTAAGTGCCACCTTATTATTAATGCAAGTGCATTTTTCTCACAAAACTTGCAGTGAGCCGTGCAAGGCTTAAGAAGTTAGGAACTCCAACTTCTATTATTTGGCTTTGGTGATTTTTGGCATCTAAAGCTTTTGGTTAAATTCAGTAAGTAATTTACCTATTTCCTTTTGATTTACCCCATTTATTGTTCTGAAAATATCGTTCAGTTCGTTATTCTGTTTTTTGATCGTGATTCTTGTTCAGTTATTTGTATCGATCCCTCTGTCACGCCCCAACCCGACCTATAGAGGCTAGACTAGGGTGTGATCTAATCGTTCTCGTTATATTACGACTATAACTGATTGACGGAGGTTAAACTTATCCGTTAGACTAGAACTCCAAAACGTTTTTCAAAAAACAGGCAGCATAACTGCTGTAATTGGGCTATTTAGTTGACCTAATTTTCTAAACGCCTCAAAACTTTCAATCTCCTATTCGATTCCAACTAAGATTACTATTTATCACCAATCGATATGCCTACTATTTATCTCAAAAGTCTCATTTGATTAACAAACCTAGCATGATAACTATGTCCCGTTTATTTGTTAATTCCTGTTACACAATTACCTGTTACCTTTAGCCTACAAATGAGTACCTACTTAAGATTGGATAGATTCATTTTATTTGACTCTTTGCCTAATACTTCATAAGCCTATGATAGTTACTAATCAAAATAGTGATAGCAAAACGACCAAATAGAGTGTCTGTCTAGTTATAATCAGTACAAACCAAAATTAGACCCTAAATTACAACGGGGGTCATTCACAACAACAACAACAAAAGTAGTCTTCAAAGCAAACATAATGTTCACAAACAGCCCAAGTCAAGCAAAACACATAAGGCATGCAGTCATTCCAAGGAATCATCAACAGGCACATTCTCCTCGAGTACCTGTTCCAGATCTTCTTCACTTGTGATGATAAAAGAGGGTGAGTCCTTATGAACTCAGTGAGAGGGAACGAGAAATACGTTTTGAAACTCTTTTCCGGTTAAACTTATGAAAAACCCTTTTTGAAAGCATGACATATAACACAAGTAAGTTTACAACATAATATAAATATAAATAAACATATTTACCCGTATTTCCTCCCCGAGGTCCTCTAGGAACCAAGCGAGAATACTTAATCACATAATGAAAAGATACGGTGAACTTTTGCTCTAAATTTATTTCCGATAACGGTTGTTGCGGCTGGCTTCAATCATCCACTTATCACTCCAACGGGTGTACTCCAGATGTACACCAAACCTACGACCCAACTCTCCGAGGAAGTCTAGCCCCCAGGCGAGAGAGGGATTAGAACCATGGTAGTCACGTCATTACACCGGCAAGCCCGACGCCGCCCGGAGTGACGCGAACGCTACCATGCCAAAATGAAAGGTTGCAACCTTGTATACGATGTACAAATATACCATTTAACAATTCACATTAGGAGGTCAACAAAGTAGGTTGCCTCCGAGCAATTATAAAACCATATATTGACAAGTAAACGCATGAGGCATGCTTTGACATATAATTTTACTTTGTAGAACACTTAGAGGTATATGAACATTAAACGGGCAGCCAAGTAACACATGTAAATCAAGTCATATAATTCATTCGGGTTCATATAATAAGTGTTGAGATCATACAAGTATGCAACGACACTTACACAAAACCGGGTGCAAGAATAGTTCACTTATCCATATGCAATCATTGGGAATCATGTTTAGAGCTATAAGGACAATTCCGGGTGGCCTATTAACCTTTCCCAACATCAATTATAATACACACAAGAGTGGTTTATGACTCGGGATCCTACGGGGCCATTAGGGTTTACTAGGTCGTGCTCGGGGTTGGTTTCGTTTGCTAAGCACCACAAGTAACACTTAAACCATTTCAAGCATACTTAACGTTTTTTAGGCAGCCTACTAATCACGCAATTGAACACATTAACCATAGGATCATCATTTAGCAAGCTTTCATAATCACTAGGGTCTCAATTCGTGCTTACACATGCGATTAAGCCACAATTTGTCACGTAATTAAACCCAAGCCATGCATCAATTAATTAAGCATCCTCAATCATCCAAAACAACCCACACAACTTCTAATTTCGACAATTCCAAGCATTCAATACCACAAGTAAAGTTACAACATGTTTCAAAGCATTTTACTAAGCAAAAACCCTACTGCAATAGTCTGTTTTCCCACATTCAATTAGCCAAGAAAATAATCTCTAAATTCTGTGAACCAAATGTCAAATTGAAGCGTAATGAGTGATTTAAATCTAAGAACAAACATCGCATCATTTGGAGTTCGGACTTAGGAGTTATGGCTAAAACCATGAGACTACACAAAACTGTCCAGATTCGTACACATTCGATATTTGCTACTTTTGAAGCCTTTAAACTCAAAATTAGCCTTCACCTATTTCTGCCAATATGTTTAGAACTGACCAATATAGTGGCCTACCAATTTTCATGCATTTTGGACATCATTTAATAGGCCAAAACTATTTCATTCCACAGGGTCAGAAAGCTGCCAGAACCTGCTTCATATTTCCAAGTTTTCTAGATTTAGACACCTTTCGATATTTGGCCATTTTGAAGGTCTTAGAGTCAAAATTGGCCTTGGCCTATTTCTACAAAAATTGTTCAGAACTGACAAAAATAGTGACTTACCAATGTTAATGCATTTTTATCAATGTTTACTAAGCCAAAACCACTTCGTTTTACAAGGTCAGTAATCTGCCAGCAAAAACGTGTTTACATATCTTCAAGTTTCTAGCCATTACCAAGCCATGCATGAGTAGATAAACTCATATACACCCATATACAACAACTACAGAGGTAAATATAGCCATATGGGAGCATGAATGTGAGTTTTGAAAGCTTTTAAAAGAGCTTAACCCTCACCTTAGCCTATTGATAGATGAAGATGCACAAATGCTCTTGAAAATGCAAAAAAGGTCTCATTTCCTTGCTTTGGCCGAGAGGTAGGCTTGTTTTCCCTTAAATCCTAGCTTATTTAGCTTGTGTAAGAGGTGTGCATGTGTTTAGAACAAAAAGAAATGGAAGAAAACCATCAAAACTTACCTATGGCCGAAGATGATGAGTTTTGTGAGCTTGTATGCGTTTTTCTTGCTTTGCTTGCTATGGTCAAGCTTCTTGGAGTCCTTGAGAGCCTAGGTGAGTCTTAGAATGTGAGCTTGAGCTATGGAGATTCATGAAGCAGCCATGGCCGAGAGAGGGTGAGAGAATGGGAGAGAATGAGAGAAAGCTTGAGAGCAATGATGCTTTGAGAAGGCTTTGAGTGTGTGTGTCGGCCTTGAGCTCTTCAAATCTGAAAATTCCTTTGTCTTTTGTGCATTTTGAATTGTGAGGAGTGGGTGTGGTGTGTAGGCCGAGAAAGTGAAACATTGGGTATGATGTTAGGGAATTTTTTTAAGCTTTGTGTCTTGTGTGTGTCATAGGTTGTCTAGGAATAATTTTGAAATTGCAAAGCTTGTCAAATTTCCTACACATGGTCGGCCAATGCATGCTAGGATTCTGAATTTTTGTTTTGTTTTAGGTTTATTTTAATGTAGATTAAGTTTAATATTTGAGGTGCATGGATTTTGAAAAAAGAAATAGGAATAAAGAATGTTTAGTGTTTAGTGCTTTTGTTTTTTAGTGAATTGACTTAGGATTAAACTAATAGTTAGTGGAGTTTGTAGGATTATTTTATAGTCTAGTGCTTTGTGTAGGATTCTTTATTAATTAGCGTGCATACACGCTTTCCTAGGTCTAGGGCACGCACTATGAGGTAAGACACGAACTACGAGACAAATGCACGTATTTCAAGTAAATGCACGCAACCTTAAATGAATGCACGTAAATCAATGTAAGGCACGTAAATTAAGACACGACTCTTAAACCTGGGTTAAGGCATGCAATTCAAGGTTAGGGCACACGAATCAAGGTATCGCACGTAAATCGAGGTCGAGCCTCACACCCTCTGATGAATCAAATCTGAGTCTTTGATTCAGGTCCTACGAACTATACAAACTATGTATCGAATCCTATGCTGCTGGGAGTTAATTAGTCGTCACTGCTTGTTATTTTGTCTGAACGTGTGATCGTGCTACTATTAAGTAGCCACAGCTTGTTATAGTGTCCCGTAGTGCCTGATATTATTTCTTGATTATTTGGAGATTTTATTGATCTCTGAACCTTCGCTTTCTTCGGGGTAAATCTACTTACTAAGCATTGTTTCGCTCACTTCTTTCATTTTCTCTTTGCAGACAACAAAGTTAGATCGGAGTTTACCAAACTAGAAATCATGTGACTAGAGCTAAAGATTTGAGTGGATTTATTGAGAATTATGATTATTATATTTTTGGAGAATTCTAATGTAATTAAAGAATTTAATATTCTTTTTGGGACTGTAGAAGCTCTGGATTATTTATTAATGGATTTATAGCTCGTTTTATTGAGAGATTTGAGCCTTGCGGGTTTAGGAGGACTTGTCTTTCTAGGCGCGCGACGGTCTCGTCCCGAATTTACTGTGATAAATTTTGGGGTGTGACAGAATGGTATCAAAGCAATAGGTTATGATCATTTGAGGACTTGTAAATTGGGTAGCTAAGTTTTTGTTACGAATTATAAGAGTGCTTAGGCTTAAATTTATTATTTTGGAGTGTCTAGATTTTTATTTATGATTTTGGAATTTTGAATTGTCTCTTGCAGAATCCTTATCTAGGTGATTAAGTTTCGAGGACGAAACTTTTCTAAGGGGAGAAGAATGTAATACCCCAACGTTTTAATAAAAAAAAACAATTAATATCATTTATATGCAGAGATTATAAGACCATTTATGGTGTTACTTTAGTTTATTATTTTCACAATATTTGCTACTTTAATAGTGGGAAATCATGATACACACCAAACAAAATGGAAAAGCCATCTGCCATTTTCTTTTGTTAATGGATATTATTTTAGTGATTAGATTAAGAACAAAGTTGAGTGATTCTTGTCTTCATACCGTGAGTGGCTTTAATGCTATAACCATAATTCTACTAATTTTTCCAAGATAGACTATTTTAATCAAATATGCAACCATATGGATTATTTTAATGCTAAGGTGCAATACTTTTGGGCTATAAATTAAGTGTCATCTTCTAAGTATGAACACTTGCAGTGAGCCATGCAAGGCTTAAGAAGTTAGGAACTCCAACTTCTATTATTTGGCTTTGGTTATTTTTGGCATCTAAAGTTTTTGGTTAATAAATGTAAGTAGTTTACCTATTTCCTTTTGATTTACCTTATTTATTGTTCTGCAAATATCGTTCAATTCGTTATTCTGTTTTTCGTTTGTGATTCTTGTTCAGTTATTTGTATCGATCCCTCTGATAAATCAAATATGAGTCTTTGATTCATGTCCTACGAACTATACAAACTATGTATCGAATCCTATGCGGTTGGGAGTTAATTAGTCGTCACTGCTTGTTATTCTGTCTGAACGTGTGATTGTGCTGCTATTAAGTTGCCACAATTTGTTATAGTATCCCGTAGTGCCTGATATTATTTCTTGATTATTTGGATATTTTATTGATCTCTGAACCTTCTCTTTCTTCGGGGTAAATCTACTTACTGAGCATTGTTTCGCTCACTCCTTTCATTTTCTTTTTGCAGACAATAAAGTTAGATCGGAGTTTACCAAACTAGAAATCATGTGACCAGGGCTAAAGATTTGAGTGAATTTATTGAGAATTATGATTATTATATTTTTGGAGAATTCTAATGTAATTAAAGAATTTAATATTCTTTTTGGGACTGTAGAAGCTCTGGATTATTTATTAATGGATTTATAGCTCGTTTTATTGAGAGATTTGAGCCTTGCGGGTTTAGGAGGACTTGTCTTTCTAGGCGCGCGACGATCTCGTCCCGGATTTACTGTGTTAAATTTCGGGACGTGACAGTAAAAGTATGAGTTCCTAATTAAACAAGATTTTCGAATGGTACCAAATAAAATTACAGGAAAACATATATTCTGAACATGTGGCTCAATATTCAAATGTAGGCTTTTTCATGCCCAAAATAATAAATTTCTGCAATCAACTTTCTAAAATATTGGTTTTCATTAAACCAAGCTTTTTTTATGCTAAAGAAAATAAATTACAGCATGTCGAAACCTAAGTTTATATTCAATAAAACATTTCCCATACTTAAAATAATAAAATACAGTAAAATAATTTTTTGAAAAATAAGTTTACAAAAGAGAAAATTATCCTACTTACCTCCATTCACAATAGCAAAAACAAAGTCATTGACTTAAATCTTTAAGCCCGAAACAGCATGCTACAATTCTAATTTCAAAAGAAGTAGCCTAAGAACAATAGCATTCACATTCCAATATATCAAGTAAATAGAATCCTATCAAGACAACTCTGCAGCTAGCAAGAAAATACTTGAAAATCTACCAAACATGTCTATTGGCCCACCACTACAATAATCTTCTCAAGAATATAATATATTTGCCCAAAAAAAAGTTAAGGTCCAGGTTTTTCTTTTTTCTTGTCTATTGGTAGTGGTCTATGAAGACCACCATATTTTTTTTTGTTTTTTTTGTTTTCCTTTGCTTTGCCTTCTTATCTTTTTTTTTTCTTTTTTAAAGAAAAAGAATCACTCAGCCAACAATAGACTGGTTTGAACCCTCTCATATTAAATAATATTTGACTAATAAGGAGAGAAAGGTAGACGCTCAACCTATCGTTCGAGCATCTTCAAACCATAACACTTTCCCGTCGAATCAATAGACCCGCGTCTGATTCTACTATGCCAATGGTTACGCCCGGCTTATGACCCAACAAAGCTATGGAACTCGGGTATGGGTCTTTTGTCGAAATGGATAATTGCCACACTCTATGCTTGTATCCGAAGGTCCTGTAGTAAGAGGAGTAGTTATGAACCCTGTAGACCATCCCCATGGGGGTGGTGAAGGGAGAGCCCCAATTGGTAGAAAAAAACCCAGATCCTATATCTATCTATATGAAGAAGAAATCATGTAACGAAGGGGATTCTTATTTGTACAAATGGTACTTCGAACTTGGAACGAGCATGAAGAAATTATTGTTCCGATGGAATACACTATTTTCGTAGCTGAAACGGCGGATTCCCTTGCTACATTACAATATCTCGCTCCTTATATAGGAGCAGCTCTGGCTGAATAAGAAACTCGAACAGTGGTGGATCGTTCATGTAGTTGTTTATGGTTATCTAAAATGGTGTGGACAATTCACCACTATTGGATCTCTCTCATAATGTTAGCTAATATGAGAGGATCCTAGTCCGATTTTTATGTCACCAGTTAAACAAAACTAAGTGGCAGTTACAACCATGACTCATCTATAATCTAAGGGATTTGAACTTAAATTTTAATTAGCCAAAACATTATACCCAAATTCTGGGGTCGTTACAATGTTAAAACTTATTCCAGGCTTAATACTAGCAGAGTAGAGTTCCTTATCTGATGTAGCAATTCAACCTTATGGCTTGTTTATTCACAATACAGTTACATGCTTTGAAAGTGATGTGTTTCAACTGGTTAGTCATGAAATTATTTCTTAGTTCTGAAGGCATACTTTTCTTCGGTGGAGTCTGAGACATCAAATCAATCATGACTTTAGAATAATTGTCACACTCCGAAATTTAACATGGTAAATTTGGAACGAGATCGCCGCGTGCTTAGAAAGACAAATCCTCATAAGCCCACAAGACTCAAGTCTCTCGATAACACAAGTTATAATCCATTAATAAATAAATAATTCAGAACTTCTACATTCTCAAAAATAAGAATTAAAACTTTAATTACATTAAAGATCTCCAAAAATAATAATAATCATAATTCTCAATAAATCCGCTCGAATCTTTAACTCTGATCACATGATTTCTAGCCCGGTAAACCCCGATCTAACTTTGTTGTCTGTAAAAAGAAAATGAAAGGAGTGAGTGAAACAATGATCAGTAAGTAGATTTATCCCGAAGAAAACATAAGTTCAAAGATCAATAAAATAGCCAAATAATCATGACATAATATCAGGTACTACGGGACACTATAACAAGTTGTGACTACTTAATAGCAGCACGATTACAAGTTCAGATTCACAATTCACAACAGTCGATAACATGTCAATAACAAGAGACGGCTAATTAACTCCCAGCCGTAGATGATTTGATACATAGCTTGTATAGTTCGTAAGATCTGAATCAAATGCTCAAATTTGACTTATCAGAAGGATCGATACAGATAACTGAACAAGAATCACGAACGAAAACCATAATAACGAACTGAAAGATATTTGCAAAACAACAAATGGGGTAAATCAAAAGGAAAGATAAACTACTTACATAAATTAACCATCAAGGCTAAGGTCACCAATTCCAAAAATTATAGAAGTTGAGTTCCTAAATTTTTTAAGCCTTGCACGACTAGATGATTTCCTTCACTGCAAGTTTCCATACTTTGTAACAAAACAGAAGATGACACTTAATCCTCATCCTCATAGATCTTTCTTAGTTTACTCTCGATTGACTTGAACTTTTTAAAGAACGACTCGCATGGCCAATCAAAAGTAGGGACAGAATTTACCCAGCCCTTTCCTCCTTATCTCTTAGACAATGAACTAATTTGTACACCTTCTCATGGTCAAGAAGTTTTTATGATTTGACAGGTCAATCACGTAATCCGCGTTTGGCTTTTGGAAATGGAATTAGTTGATAGAGAAGAAAGTCATGAATGGCTGCTCAAGTTAGTTTCTGTCCAAATACTTGCATTAATTATTTCATAACTAGAGAATCACAACTTGCAAAGCAAAGATAAACCAAAATCGCCATAATACAATCAAGTGGTCTGAACCAAATTCTGCAGAGACTAAAAGAAAGATGAAGTTGATTATTAGGTAGATTCTCATTTTATGAAATATGTTAAAACCTATTTCTAGACACAGGCTTAATACTAGCTGAAAATAGTTCCTTCTCTTATGTACCAATTCAACCTTGTGGTTTGTTTGTTCACGATACTGCTGCATTTTCTTCCACTATCAGTAATGAGATTTTTTCATAATTGTTGACTAAAATTCTAAGTGCATAATTTTATTGGGTGAAGTAAAGGAGTCTAAGATATCAAACCAACCATGTCTTTAGAGTATATCTTCATTCTATTGGATCTTTCATGGTTTACTCGCGATTGACTTGGACTTTTCAAGGAACGATTGAGATGGCCAATCAATAGAGGGGATGTAGTACTAATTGATTTTAGTTTGACCTCGTAATTTTTAACATGATAGTAGATCTTGGTCCAGTTTTATTCGTCCACGTGTTTGAATATATAAACTTGTGTGCTAAAAACAAATAAGAATGGCTCAATTTTTCCTTCATCTAGCTTCCTCACTCCATTCTAACGGTGGATTTCGAGGGTTTCATGAGGGATTAGTACATTACATGGTTCAACAGGCTATTCCCTGTCACCATCTTTAATCCGCGTTCGGCTTTTGGAAATGGAATTGATAGAGAAGAAAGTCATGAATGGCTGCTCAAGTCGGTTTCTGCCGCTATCTTGCATTATTTCATAACTAGAGAATCACAAATTGCAAAGCCATGGTAAACCAAATCGCCATAACATAATGTTACCATATGTGTCCCGAAATGATCAAGTATGCTACTGAGTTCATTAGGAGCAGCCTGCTAGCTAGCTATTATGCCTAGAGGCAGATATGTCTAAAATTCTGATATTGCTGTAGAAATTTTAGATGTTACTCAGATTAGAATTAGGCATTAATAGTAGCTTCCTTTTAAATTCAAGTCAAAATCTTGATGAGGCTGTGTATCACTTATAGAACTTGAAGGAAGAAGAAAATTAGAAATTAAAAATTGAAGATATGACATTACTTAATGCTGTTCAATATCCTAAAATTGTCAGTCTAATCATGAAAATACCTTACTTGCCGAGAGAATACTCTTGTGTGCTCTTGATAAGAAGAATTAGGTTGATATTTTCAACAGTTGAACTGTTCATATTAGCTCTTCTACAAAGATAACTTTAATTTGTTATGAGTCTGCATGCTCTGAGATGTCAGATGAATAAAACACAGGGATTAACAAGTCTTATGTGATGAGTATATATTAGTTAAATACAACATTTGAAACCATTAATCTGAATACAAAAGTTCCCCTTTCTCCTAAGCTTTAGGGTAGAAGAAAACAGTAATGCTTTTAGTCTCCTTCGGAAATGGTTTCAAGCTCATTGTAGAATTTACTTCTTGATGCACTTGCATTTGCTGCTGATGATTTCGTCGAAGTGAACGGATTTGGTGGCATTGTGGGAATGTCATCTCCTTCTATCATTTGAATCACAACTTTCATGGATGGTCGGTCTGCTGGATACCATTGAATGCACCAAAGTCCTACAATCGTTAGTTTCTTAAATATCTTATTATCCTCTTCTTTTTCAATTTGGATTGCGATTTCCTCTCCTTTCTCCAACTGATTATACATCCATTCCGGAAAGTATACTTCACTGTTGTCCTTTGCTGCAACATGAAAATTCTTCCTCCCGCCAACCAGGTCAAGCAGCAACATGCCAAAGCTATAAATATCTGCTTTATATGATACATTTCCATAGTTCCTGGAGAACACTTCTGGTGCAATGTAACCTATCGTCCCTCGAGCAGCAGTCATGGAAACTATACTTTCTTCCTTTGAGCACAACTTCGCCAAGCCAAAATCAGCAACTTTTGGATTGAAATTTTGGTCAAGCAAGATATTCTGAGGTTTAATATCAAAGTGAAGGATCCGTTGGTTACAACCTTGGTGAAGATAATCAAGTCCTTTGGCTATGCCAATAGCAATTTGCTGTAGTTTCTCCCAACCTAGTGAGCGACTCTTATTTCTTGATGATATAAATTTTTCCAGTGACTCATTTGGTAAGAACTCATACACAAGGCCTCGTCTACATCCGTCAGCACAATATCCAACTAAGCGAACCACGTTAACATGGTGTATTCTGCCAATTGTAGCCACTTCATTGATGAACTCTTCACCATTTCCTTTAAAATCATCGAGTACTTTAACAGCTACAAGTATATCATTGCTAAGCTTCCCCTTGTAAACTGTTCCATAACCTCCTTGGCCAAGTTTTTCCTTAAAATGATTTGTGATTTTCTTTATATCTGCATAAGTATATCTGGTTGGCTGAAGAGCTTTATAATCCTCCAAAAATTGTTTTATCCTTTTCTGATCCTCTTTCCTCTTCTTTTTGAAGGAGCAACAAATGATTAGCCCCAGAAAAATGATTAGCGCCGGCATAAACGAACTTATCAGTACTCCTGCAATTTATTAACCATAGTGAATCAGAGACGATTCATCAGCAACTATGGAAAATGGAAGAGTGACAGAAATTTACCTTCAATGAGTTTTTTCAAGGCACCTGTAAAAGATAACAAAAGTTTAGCCCCTTATGTGAAACTTCAAAACTGAATTTCTGAAGAAATCTCAGTTGAATTCAGGAATGAGTCCTTACATCTCTATAGATTAAGGGCTGGGAAGTAGGAACAAAGAGGGCAGCTATCGTTAAATTTGATTTAGAGTACAGAAAGAGTACCTCCACCCTTTCCTCATTGATCAGGGAAATCATGGCATTTAGCTTCATTGTTATGTCTATATTTCTCAACTTCTTATTATTTCATCTTAAATGCTAACTTGAACAAGAGTCCAGAGTAGGTTTACATTAATTAGGGACAGAATAGCACATCAAAGGAACTTTTCCCCTTTTCAAGTTGATGAAAATTTTATTTTGAGACGAACAAAAATAAAATGCGTGTGAGATCCTTGAAATTTAGAATTTGAATGAATGGAAGAAACATAGAAATATTGCATAGCTAGCATAATTTTGTCAGCATCTTGAATTCGAATAAAAGATAAATTTAGAAAGAATTTAACGGAATGAATAAGAAACTGTAGGAAAAGGTGAGTCTTCTGTACCTGGAAGAAAACATTCAGTATATTGTGTACTCCCTTGATTCTTCAACCTACAATATCTGTGATCTGCTTCACAAGGTTTACAAACAAGCTTGGACCAAGTCAATAGAATGGCGTCAGAAAACATAAGAGAAACAGATGAAATGTTGAACATCTTTCTGCAAGACAATAGTGGCGCTACATAGGGGGTATTTAGTGTAAATTGCCCGCCATAGAATGGTTGATGTGAATGAACTGCATATACATGATTACTAGAATTGCTTAGGCTGGGGGCAGGTTTCATGTAAGAGGGATTAGGATTCGTTTCTGAAGGACAATTGAAGAAGGTGTAGTCGCCTGGATCTTCTAACCGGAAAGGAGATGCAGTTAAATTTAGTTTAGGAAACAGTCTGGGAGGCAGCGATCCACCTTAGATAAAGCTATCGACTGAGCCAGATAATCGATCTCTTTAACAATAAACTTTATTGAATGTGGAAGCTTGATGGATGTTTTCGCTGAAGATGGAAGCTCCAACACTGTCTCCTTGCTCTGAGAGCAGTAAAGATCAAAACCAGGATAGCCACAATGCTCTGAGTGGCGACCTTTGAGTTGAAAGGGAAACCGAATTTTAGGGCCATATAATTTGCTGCAGCTTTTTACTGGACAATCATAGTCACCTGAACCAAATTTTGTAGGGACTAAAAGAAAGATGAAGCTGATGAGGTAGATTCTCATTTTCTAAGATTTAAAAAACTTCTATTTAGATGCAAGCTTAGTATTAGCAGAGAAGAGTTTCTCTCTTATAGTTTCACTCGTGATATTGCTATATGATAGCAACCTAAGAGTTACGTAGAATAGTCACGTAGTAATATGTTATACGTGTCTTTCAATATTTGTTATTATGATTTACATTAGTTTTTCACCATTTTTTAATCTAAAAATTCAACTAAATAAACACGTGATTAAAAGGATATATTTTGAAAAATAAGAACTAAGTTAGAATAAATAATAAAGATACGAGACTAAAAAAGTATATTTTAAAAGATAAGTACCAAGTTGAGATAAATGTTAAAAATACAGGATTAAATAGATAATTTACCCTTTTTGTTTTAATGTTTTTATACAAAGACATTTTGAGTTAATTAGGAAAAATTGCAAATTTGTTAGAAGGAATGCTTGGTCATTTTATCAATTTCTTTAAATTTGTTAAGAGAAAGAAAAAGAAAAGGAGAAAAGAAAAAAAAGAGAAAATTCCAAAATTTCTTTTAACTTTTTTGACGAAATCAGCATGCTAGGGTGCTTGTACTATATTTAAAAATCATAAGATGATTATGAAATAATTTTAAAAGAACAAGAAAGATTTATGTGATTTCTGTAGACCATAAAAGGCTACATTCAATTAACCCTCATCTATCCCCTAAAAATTGGGAACCTATTTTTTTTTGGTGAAAAAAATGGTAACCAACAAATCAAATCAACACTGACTTGACAGTCAACCCTCATCCTCTTAGCTCTTTTATAGTTTACTTTCAATTGACTTTGTGCTATATTCGAAAATCATAAATGATTATGAAATAATTTTAATAGCACAAGAAGATTTATGTAATTTCCATTGACCATAAAAGAGTGCATTTTGATGTGGATAAAAAATGGCCCAACAAATATTGTTTAGCCCAGGGCCTATGAATGATAAAAATAACCTATATAATCGGACACTTGTTATAAATATGGCATATAAAGACGAAAAGGGGACCACTCCGAAAAATGCAACCACACTACTATAAATAGCACAAGAAAAGTAAACAGAAAATGAGTTTTTTTGGACCTTTTAATTTTCTCATTAAACTTGTTAATTTCGCTAGAGCCGAGCAAGAATACTAATTCTCACGCCCGAGGAGGGACACGGGAAACAACCCCTACTATTTCTTTCCTTTTTCTGTGCAGGTCCTCGGCTCGGTTTGGGATATCGCGCACTCAGCTCAGCTCGAGAATTCCACATTTAACAATTGGCACCATCTGTGAGAAACTATTATCCCTAAACTCACTGAGATCCGCAATGGTTAGTACTAGAAGCCACAATAACCTGGTGGCAGACTCTCAACCGACCAAGGGGGTGGACCAAAGTGCTCGACCACTAAACTTGATGGCACCACCCTGTGCAGAAAACCTTACAACACAAGCCAACTTAGCATCGAGTAGCCACCCAAATTCTACCCAAACACAAGCCAACCAGAGAATACCTTTGCAACCAGCTCAAAATCCCCCAACCCCGGATATGAATACGATGTATTTTATGATCATGAATGAGAGAGGCAATGAACAATTTGACCAACAACCAGCTAGCCCAAACACACCAAGCATCTCCACCTACAAATCACTAGACCACTATACCTGTAAACCAGGGGTCGACCATTCAGCCCAATAGCTGCCCGTAGATACCACCAGACAAGATCGAACATGTTAGGTTTCAGAATTATATGGAGGTTGATGGGGGATCCTCGGGTCCTGTAAGTCGCCCCGAGGTAGCCAGGGGAAAGAAGCCGGTAACAACAATTCCTGAGCCGACGCAGACTATCGAAAATGTCTCTCGAGCAATAGCGGGGCTCGATGCTAGTCCATTAGCCCCAGAGATCCGAGGCGATCTTCTCCCGGATAGGACTAAGTTACCGAACATAACCCTTTACGATGGGAAAACTGACCCCGAAGACTTCTTGACGACTTTTAGTTAGAACATGGTGTTGTTCGACTTCTCAGACGCAGTAAAATGCAAGGCGTTCCCCACATACTTGACAGGCGTTGCAGGCCAATGGTATGAAGAGCTGGAGGATAGGTCGATTCAAACTTTTCGACAGTTGGCCAAAGCTTTCATTGACAGGTTTGCAAGTAATAAAAGGTCGACCATACATACGACCATCCTGTTCTCAGTCAAACAGCTGAACGAGGAGTCATTAAAGTCATATACTCACCGCTTTAACAAAGAGAGCCTCAAGATTTCTAACCTGGAAACTTCAGTGGCCTTAGCAGATTATACTAAAGGGTTACAATCCCACCATTTCCAGGCGTCGTTGGCCATTCAGAAGCCCATGTCTATGGGGGAACTGATGAGCTGAGCGAAGGGGTATATACATGTCGAGGAGATTTTCAAAGCCCAAAGGGATGAGGATAAAATCTGAGGAAGAGGAAAGAAGAAGGAAGTTAACCGAGGGAAACAGAGAGACGTTGGGAAAAGTCGAATGGATTCTAGGGGAAAACCAGAACCAGGGCGAGCTTATCTGCTAAGGTACAATGACTACACACCTTTGAATTTTCCCCGAGGAGAAATCTTGATAGAAATCAAGAACCAGTATGATTTGAAAAAGTCTTATAAAATTTTCACTCCAACTAATAAAAGGAATAAGAAGAAGTATTGTCATTTTCACGACGACCACGGCCATAACACCAATGAGTGCTACTAGTTCAAGGATGAACTAAATGCACTCATCAGGGCAGGATATTTGGGGAGGTACGTCCAGAGAAGAGCTGAGCAAGGGGGTCGGCCCCAGAGAAAAAAAGAGCGGAGTTCTCGGGACAATAGAGGAGAATCGAGGAGAGGGTTCGATGGAGTGATTGAAACAATTGCAAGTGGTTTGGCTACAGGTGGAGAGTCCTCAACAACAAGAAAAACCTATGTCCGGGAAGCCGGGGAGGAGCCAGCATGGAAGGTCCCAAAGAGAGGAGAAAATATGATATTTACTAATGAAGATCTGAGGGGTCTCATTCTCCCCCATGACAACTCTTTGGTGATAAGTGTGATAATCTCAAACTATGAGTCCAAAGAGTGATGATTGATACTGGAAGTTCGGCGGATGTGCTTTTTCTAAGCACGTTTTTTAGAATAGGCCTAGATAGGAGGAGCCTAACGCCTTTAAGAAGTTCCTGGTAGGATTTACCGGCACAAGGTGTAAGGCCGAGGGGTATAGCAATCTACTTTTGACCATGGGGTATGAGGATAAGAAGGTCACGGTGATGACAAACTTCATCATAGTTGATTGTAGCTCGACTTATAATGTCATTCATAGGAGGGTGACGTTGAATAATTTCAGAGCAAAGTCGTCTACCTATTATCAGGTGTTGAAGTTTCCGACCCCTGGCAGAGTGACTGAGATTCGGGGAGAGCAAATGGTAGCCCAGGAGTGTTATGCAACTTCTTTGAGGCTGAAATATCAAACAAAATAGGGCCCTGACTTGCTAGATGAACAAAGGGATGCGAAGAGAGGAGCACCAGCGGAGGAGCTGAAGACTGTGCAACTGATCGACCCACATAAGATGGTTAAGTTGGGAAGCGAGTTGGCAGAATTTCACAAGAAAGGTTTAACTAATCTCCTTCTAAATAATGAAGATATATTTGCGTGGGATAATATTGACATGGTAGGTATAAGCCCGAGCATAATAGCTCATCATTTGAATGTCGATCCTACCTATCGGCCAGTACAACAGAAAGGAAGAAATTTTAGTGTTAAGAAGTAGAAGATTATTGCCAAGGAGGTGGAGAGGTTGTCAGATGCTGGTCACATCAAGGAAATACTCTACCTGACCTGGCTATCAAATATGGTCTTGGCCGAGAAATCTTCAAGGAAAATGGAAGATGTGCGTTGGTACTGTTATTCGTTGCCCTAGATTGATCAATTGGTCGATGCTACCTCGGGGTGTGAATTGTTGACCTTCATGGATGCTTTCAAAGGGTACAATCAGATCATGATGGCGACTGCATTCATAACGAATAAGGGGTTATACTATTATGAGGTTATATCATTCAGTTTAAAAAACGCAGGGGCAACCTATCAAAGGATGGTTAATAAAGTGTTCAAGGGCAAGATCGGGAAGAATATGAAGATATATGTGGAAGATATGTTAGTCAAAAATAAGAAGGCTGAGGATCACTTGGACGATCTAGCTGAGGCCTTCAGCACTATGAGGAAGTTCAGAATCAAACTCAATCCGGAAAAGTGCACATTTAGGGTTAAAGCAGGAAAATTTCTTGGGTTCATGGTGACTTCCCAAGGGAGAGAGGCAAACCCTAGCAAAATTAAAGCGATTCTAAGTTTGGACCCGCCGAAGTATGTCAAAGATGTGCAAATTTTGATAGGGAAGTTAGCAGCCTTAAGTCGATTTATGTCAAGGTCAGCAGATAAATGTGCACCTTTCTTCAGAATCTTGAGAGGGCCCAAAGGTTTTGAATGGACTGAGGAATACGCAACAACTTTCGCAGAATTAAAAAAATATTTGGCATTGCCACCATTGTTGTCCCGGCCCGAGGAGGAGGAAAAGCTTATATTATATTTAGCATGTTTCAAGACAATAGTAGCAGCGGCTCTTGTTCGAGAAGAGGGAAGAGATCAGAAACAGATGTATTATGTTAGCAAAATGCTGAGAGGAGCTGAGCTTTGATACCTGACGATAGAGAAGATAGCATTGGCTTTAGTCACGGCTTCACGAAAGTTGAAACTTTACTTTGGTACCCATTTGATAAAAGTGATGACTGATATCCCATTAAAAATAGTATTGCATCAACTAGAGGCGTCAGGAAGACTGATGAAATAGGCAGTGGAGTTAGGTCAGTTTGATATCAGTTATCAGCCAAGGACGGCCATCAAAGCTCAAGCAATTGTAGATTTCCTGGTGGAATGCATAGGGAGAGTGGAGGAAGATGACTCGGTCACCTGGCAGGTTCAGGTAGATGGAGCCTCGGGTAAGTAGGGGAGTAGGGTGGGAGTTGTAATACTCGATCCCTTACAAAACGAATATCAATACTCATTAAAGTTGGCGTTCACTGCATCTAATAATGAGGCTAAGTATGAGGCACTAGTTGCTGGGATCAAGACAACGATCATTCTCAGAGCTAAATACATAGATATTGTTACAGATTCCCAATTGGTAGCAAACCAAGTGACCGGGGAGTTTGAGGCAAGGGATACAATGATAAGAACATACATCAACAAGGTGAAGATGTTGATATCAGGACTTAAAAAGTTCACCATTGGGCAAATCCCGAGGACAGAAAATGAGAAAGTCGAAGCTTTGTCAAGGTTGGCACTTGGTACGAACCAATCATCTACCATACAGATCAAGCAGATTATAGAACTCAGTGTACGGATAGAAGGGGAGGAGATTGCACAAATAGAATAAAGGCCCAACTAGATGGCCTATATCTGGGCCTACTTAAAAAATGGTGAGCTCTCTCAGGATGAGCAAGAAGCTCGGCGAATTGAGAAACAATCATCAAGGTTTCTGATGATTGGGGGGCAATTGTATAAAAGATCATTCACGTGGCCCTTTTTGAAGTGCGTAAGGCCCGAGGAGGGCGACTATGTGCTAAGAGAAATCCACGGGAGGGTTTGTGGGAACCACCTCGGGGGAAAGGCGTTAGCAAGAAAGGCTCTTAGGACTAGTTATTTTTGGCCGACCATGCAGAGAAATGCCAAGGAGTGGGTAAAACAATGTGACTCTTGCCAAAGGTTTGCCCAAGTTCAGAGGCAGCTGGCTAATCCGTTAACAGTAATGGTCAGTCCGTGGCTGTTTAGTTAGCGGGGATTAGAATTAATAAGATTTATGCCCACTGGGCGGGGGCAAATGAGGCACGCTTTCGTGATGGTAGATTATTTCACCAAGTGAGTCGAGGTTGAGTCTGTATCATCAATAAGTGAAAAGTCCACTTGGAACTTCATTTGGAAATCCATAATTTGTCGGTTTGGGGTACCCTGTGTAATAGTGACCAATCATAGCCCACAGTTTGATAGCAAGTATTTCCGAGAACACTGTGTCGAGCTTGGCATTAGCTTGAAATTTTCCTCTATAGCACATCCTCAGTATAACGGTCAAGTTGAGGTTACTAATAGAACTATCTTGAAGGGACTAAAGACCAAATTGGGCAAAGCTCAAGGACAATGGGTGGACAAGCTCCCCGAGATTCTATGGGCGCACGGAACTATGCCGAGCATGGTGACAGGAAAAACCCCATTCTGCCCAACCTTCGAGATGGAAGCGGTTCTCCCTGTCGAGACCGATTCCCCTAGTAAACAAGTCTAGATGCATCAAGAAGAAATAAATCCCCCAACCATCCGCGAGGAGTTGGATATAGCCGAGGAATTGAGAACAAAAACTTTAAACTGTACTTTGGCAGGGAAAAGAACTATAGAGAAGGCCTTTGACAAACAAGTTAAAGGCAAACAAATCAAGATAGGAGACCTTGTACTCAAAAGATCTATCTTTCTGCCAACAAAGGAATGGAAGCTCAGACTAACATGGGAAGGGCCATACAGAGTAATAAAAGAAGTTTGGCCGGGAACCTATCACTTAGAAGATGCCGAGGGAAGAAAACTGAAAAATGCTTGGAATGCCAAGCATTTGAAAAAATATTTTATGTAACTTTACCACAACATCAATGAGAATATATTTTCCTCGGTAGTATGTGTATTTATTCTAGAGTATTTTATTATTTCCCCACAAACAAGCAAAGTCTCGAGAAAGGGCAAAAAGGACAAAAGCACTGATGAAAAGGTCAGAATAGACCAATGAAAGTCCCAAGAAAGGCAAAAAGGCCAAAAGCACCAACAAAAAGGTCAAAATAGACCGATGAAAGTCCCATAAAATAGAAAAAGGGCCAAAAGTGCCAACAAAAAGGTCAAAATAGACAGACAAAAGTCCCGTGAATAGACAAAAGGATCCAAAGTACTAAAAAAGGGTCGAAACAAACCAATTAGACTTCACGAACAAAGGGTTGAAGGAGTTAATAAAATATACTGGGTATCAGCTTGGGCGATTAAAATAAACGCTTAAATTCAATAAAGAAAAAATAGATATTGTAGTTTATCAGTTTTAGATTATAATTATCTTTTGAATAAATTGGATGCACAAGCCAAAGGGCAAAAAACAATAAAGAAATGACACTTGAGTTCGAAGATAGAAAATATTCATTAAGAAAAAAAATAATAATACAAGTACAAATGAGGCACAAAGCCTTAAGGCCGATAGAATCACAAGAAATCGAGAAAATTCCTAAAAGCCTAATGCTGCTAATTTGAAGGAGCCTCAGGGTTCTCTATAAGTCTTGATCCATCTTGAGTCTCGAGTGCCGCCTCAGGAGTTGGAAAGAAGTAAGCATCATCTGGAAGCGAATCCAGCTCTTCGACCTCTTTAGGTTGAGCAGAGAGGAGGTTCCTCAGGTCAGCTTGAGGAAGCAAGGACTGGGCCTTTCTCTTGGCCTCAACAGACCCTAAGAAAGTCCTGATGGCCAGGGCAATGTTAAAGACATTTGCTGAGGATTCATCCACAAACTCTGCACACTCGGAGGAGACTTTGAAGGCTTTGATGACCATTTCACCCCAAGGGCCCACCTTCTCGATGTGGTCCTTCAACCTCTCTTCTACCTTCTTCATAGCCACGCTTTCTTTCTCAATGCCTTCCATCGCTAGAGTCCGAGCATTAATATTCTTGGTCAGAGATCCTTCAGAGACCTCGAGCTTCCGTTGGACCACTTTCAGGTCAGCTTCCAACTTCTCCCAGGCTTCAAGGGCTTTTTTAAGCTCTTTTTCGGCTTTGTCTGCTCTCTGCTTTTCAAGGGCCAACTTCTTCATTGCCTCATCGACATTCTTCAATGCATCTTTATTCGTGTCCTCAAGTTTGGAGCCCTACTGATTGTATCTTTTGTTTAGCTCAGAGTACACTTCCCCAAGGATACCCATCTTGGATTGAATGTTGTCAGCATGAGAGGTGACCTACAAAAAGGAAAAAGAAAAGAGAAATTCTTCTAAAAAACCCATCACTCAAAAATAGGTGATAAATAATGCCTGAGGATAAAACTAGGGCACGTACCGAGGCGGCCACTCAAAAAAACTCTTTGAGCATGACTAGGGAAGAGAGCTTATTCACGGCTACTTCTCGGCTCTTGCCGTCTTTATCTCGGATAACCAATTGCTCGGGAGTATGAGGAGTTTTCATCGTAACCTTGCCAGTCTTTGGGTTCTTAGCTGAGGTAGACACAGCCAAGGCTTTAGAGCCACGGGAAACTAGGGAAGGAGAAGTATCGGCATCAATAACGACCGTCGACTGCTGAGTTTGGCCTCGCATGGGCATCAAGTCCTCGCCTGACGAGGGGGCTTTCCTTTTTTACTCGGGTTGAAAATCTGTGTCTCCTTCGGAGTGAGGGATGAGGACGCGCCCCTAGGACCTTTCTGTTGAAGATCCTTAGAAAGCACAGCTTGGCTCGAGGGAGAGTCCTCGATCCTTGAAGATTGGCCCCTCAATTTACCTGCTACTGCTTTAAGAATACTCAAAGAATCCATGTTTGTAGAAGAAGATTGAGCTGAAAGTTAGAAAAATAAAAGAAAAACAAGAAAGGATCGAAAGAAAGAGAAACCCCTAAAAAAGTCAGACCTACTATTACCTCTTCTTGACCTTCTCATCTTTTTGAAGGATGAAGCCTCGATAGCGAAAAGACAAGGATGGGGGTCGGTTAAAAACGAATAAGGACGACCATATAAACCCGACCCCAAATCTTCTCCCAGGAAATATAATTCGAGGCATCTAAGCCTTGGTCGCCATGAAGGGATGTGAAAGCATCCGTCTCAGCACCAATCAGCTCTGGGACATTATTTTTCCCTTCTTCGATTATCCCCCACGATGTAAGGACATGCCAAGGACGAGGACCCGACACAAAGTAGTATTTGTTATGCCAACCCTTGTGGGAGGATTTCTAATTCCTAAAGATGAGACAGTTAGATCGGGCTGAGGCAAAATACCAACCCTTGAGCTGAGGATTGGGTTTAAGGGTGAAAAACCAACGGAATAGAACCCCAATGGGAGTAAGGCCCTTGGACTGAACAAAAACAAAGAAAGCAATCATCATGGCCCAACCATTTGGAGAGATTTAGCCGAGGCTAATTTTAAAATGATTAACTATATCAGTAATATATGGAGGGATTGGGAACTTAAAAAACTCAAAAGCCACGTCATATATACAAGTTTCATTTTCCCGAGGTTGGCACGCAGGCTCATCTCTAAAGGGAATTCTAACCTTATGATCATAAGGGATAGACCAACCTAACATCCTCTCATTCACAATCTCGGGCATGGTAAGACACGAGTTGTCATAACAAGTGAACATTTTTTTGCTGATACTATGGGTAGTTACAGTAGTAGCCCAGGACTCTCTTACAATGGCACCCGACCCCTCGGCAGCATAAGAAGTGTTGGTCCTAGGAAGTGGAAAAGGACATTCTATGGGCTCAGTCTGGAGCTCTACATTCCTAAGGTTGGCTAAAAGAGATTCGTTGGAGCCTTGGTATTCATCTACATCAGTAAAACCAGCTAATTCAACCTGGTCTTGGGGGACACAACTTTCGGTTTCTATATTGTCGGCAAGAAATGAGATGAAAAATGAGACTGATCTGAGCCGAGTTAAAAATAGATGAAACAACAAGAAAATAAGAAGACACGAAAAATAAAAGGCAGGAAAAAGTGTGAAAATGACACTAGGTACCTGAATTTATAAGGAAGGGACAGCACGAATCTCGGAGCATGAACCATCGCGACCTTTCATTTCAACCACCATAAATTCATTACCCCTGGTCAAAGGAGCCAAAATTGAAGCGTTAGAAGAAAGGTAATGTGTCAAAAGAAAAAGTAAGGACCCTAATAGACCCCCCGAGGCTATTCCTCGACCTCGAAGGGTTTGGGGGGCAAATGATGTGGATAAAAAATGGCCCAAGAAATATTGTTTGGCCTAGGGCCCGTGAATGATAAAAACAGCCCACATAATCGAACACTTGTCATAAATATGACATATAAGGACGAAAAGAGGACCACTCTGAAAAAGGCAACTACACTACTATAAATAGCACAAGAAAAGTAGACAAAAGGGAGTTTTTCTAGACCTTATAATTTTCTCATTAAACTTGTTAATTTTGCCAGAGTTGAGCAAGAATACTAATTCTCACGCTCGATGAGGGACGCGGGAAGCAACCCCCGCTGTTTCTTTCCTTTTTCTGTGTAGGTCCTCGGCTCAGATTAGAACATCGCGCACTCATCTCGACTCGAGAATTCCACATGCAAGACATTTAATCCTCATCTATCCATTGAAAATTTGGAACCTACTTTTCTTTGTTGAAAAAAAAAGTATTCGACCAATCAAATCAACCTTGACTTGAGAGTCAATCCTCATCCTCTTAGCTCTTTCATAGTTTACTTTCAATTTAAATTCTACTATATTTAAAAATAATTAGATGATTATGGCTTCATTTGTTTGTCGTAAATAACTTGCTGGTACAAAACGTTTTCAGGAGAAAACATTTTCCTAAAAATAGAATATTTTCTCGTGTTTGATTGTTACATTAGAAAATATTTTTTAATAATTGGATGTAATAGTGAAAATTTTATTAAAACTATTAACTTATTTTTAAAAAAAAATATTAGTAAATAATCATTGCTAATTAATAAATTAATTAAAATTATTAATTTACATATAAGTTTAAAAATAATTAATTAATAAAAAATTTAATTAATAAACAATACATCAAATAATTAATATATAGATTAATAATAATTGATCAGTAATTATTATTAATTTATAAAATTAGCTAAATTATCAATTAGTAGTTAATAAATAAAAATTAAATTAATTAAATAGTTAATTATTTAATTCGTTAATGGTTATTAATTAATATTAAATATAATTTTTGATTAATTTAATTACTTAATTTATTATTAAATAAATAATTTTCCTATTATTTAATTAAGTATTTCCTATTATTAAATTATTAATTTTTCAAATAATTAAATGAATAAAAATATTAAATTAATCAAATAATTAATTAGTTATTTAATTAATTATTAATAAATATTACATATTTTTTTATTAATTATTAATTTATTAGATATTAAATTTAAATTAATTATTTTTTATCATTTAGTTAATTATTTTTTATTATTAAATTTAATTAATAATAATTAATTAGAAACATGACGTGAGTGGGATAAGGGCAGGGGTAAGGTCAAATCAAGTCGGGGGTTGGGTTGGGGTTAGGGTAGGGTAGAATGAGCATAAAATATTTTCTTCTCCCAAAGGACATGAAAACATTTTCCACTCCTTTCAACTAAACATTTTTCCTTGATTGGAAAATATATTCACATTGACCAATTTTTAAGTATTATAAAACAACGAAAAATAAGAAAAATATTTTGCAGGAAAATATTTTACAACAATCAAACGGAGCCTATGAAATAATTTTAATAGCACAACAAAATATTTATATAATTTTCATAGACCATAAAAGAGTACCCTCATCTATCCACTGAAAATTTAGAACCTACTTTTCTTTGTTGGAAAAAAAGGTATTCGACAAATCAAATCAACTTTGACTTGAATGTCAATCCTCATCCTTTTAACTCTTTCATAGTTTACTTTCAAATGACTTTGTACTATATTTAAAAATCATAAAATGATTATGAAATAATTTTAATAACATAGGAAAGATTTATGTATTTTCCATAGACCATAAAACATCGAGTAAATTTAACCCTCATCTATCCACTGAAAATTTGGCACCTACTTTTCTTTGTTGGAAAAAAAGATATCTGACAAATCAAATGAACCTTGACTTGAGAGTCAATCCTCATCCTCTTAGCTCTTTCATGGTTTACTTTCAATTGACTTTGTACTATATTTAAAAATCATAAAATGATTATGAAATAATTTTAATAGCACACAAAAAATTTTATGTAATTTCTATAGACCATAAAAAGACTACATTTAACCCTCATCTATCCGCTGAAAATTTGGAACCTACTTTTCTTTGCTGGGAAAAAGGTATCTGACAAATCAAATCAACCTTGACTTGAGAGTCAATCCTCATCCTCTTAGCTCTTTCATAGTTTACTTTCAATCGACTTTGTACTATATTTAAAAATCCTAAGATGATTATGAAATAATTTTAATAGCACAAGAATGATTTATGTAATTTCCATTGACCATAAAAGAATACATTTAACACTCATTTACCCACTGAAAATTTGGAACCTTCTTTTCTTAGTTGGAGAAAAAAGATATCCGACAAATCAAATCAACCTTGACTTGAGAGTCAATCCTCATTCTCTTAGCTCTTCCATATATAGTTTACTTTCAATTGACTTTATATTATATTTAAAAATCATAAGATGATTATTGTTAGTTTCTGGCTTTTTAATCAATTTGATAATTAAACAAATCAACTAAGTGAAATTTGCAGGAAAGTAAATTTATTGCAACAAAAGTAAGGACACAAAAATTTTAACGTGGTTCAACCAACTAGGTCTACGTCCATGCAGCCACTCCCTGACCAACAAACCAATCCACTAAGTTTCAAGAGATTACAAACACCAATGGAAACTTACGCAATTGAAGACTCCCTCTTAACCCTTGTCGCCTAGATGTAAGACTTCTTTAGTAGATTCTCAAGTTTGGCGAGCTCCCCTCGACTTACAAAAGTTCTCTTCCGAGAACACACCTTCTTCTCCCGAAGAATGTATACTAAGACATAAATAAAAGAGTCTTGAAACTCTAGATGGATTGGTCAATACATATGACAAAAAATAGACTGTGTTGCAACACTAATTAAAATATTCAGTACACTTTGTTACACAATATGTTGCAACATGACCTGACATTGACAGCCAACAGCTAACTCACAATTCAGTTTCTTATTTTTTGCTCACTGCTCGCTATATCTTCAATTGAGAATTGACACGCCTATTTATGAAGCTTTGGTACATATGTCGAGTATAGGTAGGAATGTCTTCAAGGATATCTCTTTAGCACAAGAGTTCTTGATAGCTTGAAACTTTATCTCCTTATTACCTTATCCCCAAAGATGTAGAACTCTTCAATACATGAACTCTATTTAAACTTGGACTCTTCTTGGCTTGAATACTTCTTGCACTAGAACTCCTCTTAACTCGAATTACACTTGTACTAGAATACTTCAATCATCTTACCTGCAATATCAAAACTCTTAATGCAATATCCACATAATAAAAATAATATCCATAATTCTAACAAAAAACATAGCCAATAAACACATTAGCTAAAATCAGCTCCTAACAATCTCCCCCTTTGGCTTTGTTTTGGCAAAAATGCACAAGCAATGGTTAACATAACAGTCAGCCAAGTTAATCATCAAAGTAGATAGTATAACACATAATGTAGCAATGTAGCAAAGCATAAATCAAACCATATAATCAAATCATGCATAAATTAAACCATTATCTTGTGGGATCCATTTCCCTCTTTGACAAAAGAAACCAAAGTAGTAGCATAGAATATTAGAGCAATAAAATCATAATAGAGTATCAAAGCAAAACCAACAAAAATAGTAAAGTGGCAGGGCGAAAAACATCAAGCAAAGTATCAGATCAAATCTCAAAACATAAAATATCAAACTGAAACATGGACCTAGAGCAAGATAGCCGAATTCAAACATAGTAAAGTATAGAAAAAAACTGTAATGCATCAGAGCAATAATCATCAAGCAAATGAACATTCAAACAGCGGATTTGGAGACGAAATCAAGTAGTATCTGTTGTCCTTCCATCAACATCTCAAGATTAGCATGATCTTATTTTGGTTCGCCCTAACAGTGGCTTGATCGTTGTACAACTCATAGACTTCACTCTGATATTTCTGCACCTGTTGCAACAGCGCATCAGAAGTTATTGTAGAAATTGGTCCAACATTACCTTCAGCTCGAGGCTCCCCCTGAATATCAACTTATCTTTTAAGAAACCTGTAAAACAATTGCCTAACAATTTCTCAAGAAGATGAAGTATGGTAACCCCATCCCACATCAGAAGGTTATGAGTCTGAGCCACTGAATATATAGAGTTTGCTTGTATATTTGTGCAGACGCCTTTTCTAGTGTGGGGTTCCACTTGGGAAGGGATAAAATCGTAAGAGGTATGGGCCTCAAACCGGACAATACTTACATAGTACGTTTTTTGGCCTGCTTACCATGGCCTCGTTGCTCGGTTGGGCCCGAGTCCCAGGGGATATCCTTTGCAAGCGTGGGAGTTGGGTTTGGGGCGTTACAAAATGGTATCAGAGCGGGCCTTCCTTTGCGCCAGTGGCCCGCGAAAGCGCTGGGCCTCCTTAAGGGGGAGCAGATGTGGTAACCCTATCCCACATCAGAAGGTTACGAGTTTGGGCCACTTAATATATAGAGTTTGCTCGTATATTCGTGCGGGCGCCTTTTCTAGTATGAGGTTCCACCTGGGAAGAGATAAAACCGTGAGAGGTATGGGCCTCAAAGCGGACAATAATTACATAGTGTGTTTCTAGGCCTGCTCGCCATGGCCTCGGTGCTCGCTTGGGCCCAAGTCTCAGGGGGTATCCTTTGCAGGTGTGGGAGTTGGGTTCGGGGTGTTACATGAAGTGGTGAGTAGATAATAGATAAGAGAGAAATCTATGTGAAATAATGAGAAGCCTTAGATTAGCAAACTTTGTGGAAGAAAGAATTTTTCAATGATTAGAGTCCTAGAGTTACTAGAAAACAATGAGACACAAGTTTATTAAACCTAAAGCTCTCTTGAAAAGTCACAACTTTTTAACTTACCAATGCTAACACATATCCGACATGTCATCAAATAGATTTGGTGCCAAAAAACACAAACTTTTTTTCTTCCCTTTTTTTCCTTTTTCTTTTGTGTTGTGACACAAGTTTAGTGAGAGAGATTGTTTTTGTATATGTTGCAACATTACTTCACCAATCAGCCACTTAAGCACTTAAACTTATGAATTATTTCTCAAACATAAAACAATGAATGTCACATCAAAATCCACATTGATTATGATGTTATCAATAAGAAATTAGATTTATTCAATACTTAAATCACACAATAATTTATAACTTGAACCGTATGTGTGTGTGAGAAAGCTATATAAAGATCTTTCCTAAAATTCCTCATAATCAGGCTTTGCAAGATTTAGAATTTAAAACAACATGTTCAAACAACCTGATCATCTAATCATATTGTAAAAAAAAAAATTGTGTGTTATTTTTCCTTTTTCAAAATAAATATTGGACTTGGTAGCTTTCACTCTAGAACATTCAATCTGGTCTAGGTAGCTTTTTCCAGCCTCAACTTTCTCTTTTTTTTGGTTTTTTTTTTCATGAGTGAATAGAGTACAAGAATGGATAAAAAGACTACTCTTTATATCCAAAGTCACTAGGAAGTTCAAATTTCTGCACTTGCAAACCACTAAAATCAGTTTCTCAATCAGATCAAAATATAGTATGCACAAGAATATGGTTCAAAAAAAAATCTCAAGTTGATTTAATTATTAAACTTTCACATCTCTTAAAACTGATCACTTTCGTGTTTCAATACATGTGCCAACAGTAATTGGTACAAATACCAATAGCTTTTCTTAAAATTTCAAAATTCACAAAGTCAAGTACTTTATTGAAAATATCTGCTAGTTGATGTTCTGTTGCAACATATTCTAGAACAATCTTTTTTGTTTCAACTATACCATTTTGTTGTGGTATTTTTAGGTGCTGAAAACTCATGTGTTATTCATTGTTCAGTGCAAAATTCAGAAAATGCAAAGTTCTCAAATTCCCTACCATGATCATTTTTTATTCTAATAACATTTCTTATGTTGTAACTTTTCTCTGTTTTTAACCTTAAGCTCAAATTTTTGAATGCATCAAATGTGTCAAATTTTCTTACCCAAATCTGTTCCAAGTTCTATTGCGACAAATCAACCCTTACTTTTGGTGATTTCCTAGGCTTATCATAAAAGAAGGGATTGAAAAACATACCTCTTTTCATATCATCAATATACCTATAGCATCGTGGTCTAATGTGTCCAGGAACACCGCAGTAATGACAAATTAGAACAAATCTCCTTTGCTTTCCTTCTAAAATTTTTGCCTTTGTCGCAGGAGATGTTGCAACATGCGGTTCCAGCTTCGACTCCTCAGTTTCTTTGACAAAAATAGTTTTCTAGTTGCAGTACCTGAATTCAACATCTTCACATTTCGCTGAGTTTGTTTCAGCTCCAGTTGCAACTCTTAAATCTTCAGTTGACTCTTGGTTGCTTGGTTCTGATAGTTTCTCACAGATTTTGTCAAGTCATCTTTTTGTTCCTCCAATTCATTGATCTTTTCCTCGAGTTCTTGATTCTTCTTGCATACAATCAGCCATTTTTCGTACATCTCCTTATATGCTTTCATGATTCCTTCTTCATCAAGATCATCGTCACTCTCTGTTTTTGAATTCGTGTTGCTATCAGCTGATAACACATGTTCTGTTGTGGAAGTTGTTACAATAGATGGTGTGATTAGCTGAAACAGTCTTTTCGCTATTCTGTCTTGTTATAACAGCAAATGCAACATAGTTGCTGGTGTATCTTCATCACCTTCAGAAACGTCATTTGAATCTCCATCATTCCAAGTGGTGTTCATGGCCTTGTTCTTTTTCTTAAAGGTATTTGCATACTTAGCCTGTATATGATCAAAGCTTTCGCACTCTCTGCACTGAATACCTTTATTTTTCTTGTTCTCCTCGTACGTTCTTCTATTTTTCCTTCTGAAAGTCTCACGTCTTGTTGTAACAGTCTGCTTCCTTTCAAAAATTGCTGGCCTATATCTACTTCTCTGTTTTTTCCATTTTTCCAGCACTTTGTTAAAATTCTTCGTGAGCAATGTTAAAGATTTAGTGATTTCTGTATCTTCATCATCGTAAGAGCTTTGATCATCTTGGATTTCTACTTGGAATGCAATATTTTTCTGTTTTGTTTTTTTGTTTAAATTTCATTTCAAATGCTTGAAGTGAACCTATTAATTTATCCAGTTTCATGTCATCAACAACATTTACTTCTTCAATGGCTGCAACCTTGATGGCAAATCTATCGGGAAGTGATCGTAAAACCTTCCTCACAAGCTTTGAATCTAAGTATTTTTCACCTAGTGCAAACACCTGATTTACAATGTCACACAACTTGCCATTGGAATCAGCTATGTTTTTATCCTCTTGCATTTTCAATTCCTCAAATCTTGTTGCAAGGATTTGAAGTTTGGACACTTTGACTATTGTTGTTCCTTCATATGCAGTCTGTAAAATAGTCCAAGCATCTTTAGCAGTTTCGCAAGTTGAAATCAGCTTAAATTTATTCAGATCTACAGCATTGAAAATCGCATTTAAAGCCTTAGAATTATTGTTAGCTAAATGATCTTCATTTGCGGTCCACTGATCCTCAATTTTCGGCATATTTCCTTCATCATTCTTCATTGTAGGAAGCAACCATCCTATGACAACTGCCCTCCAAGCTTTTTCATCAATGGATTTGATAAATGTTCTCATCCGAGCCTTCTAATATGAGTAGTTTGATCTATCTAGTATTGGTAGTTTGATAATTGAATTTCTACCACGAAATGTGTCCATATCTGGAAAACAACTAGAAAAACTTTCCCAAAGATCTATCTGAGTTGGTTCAGTAACATGCTCTTGATGCCAATTGTTAGTTTTTGGTTCTTTAATCAATTTGATAATTAAACAAATCAACTAAGTAAAATTTGTAGGAAAGTAAATTTGTTGCAACAAAAGTAAGGACACATAAATTTTAATATGGTTCAACCAACTAGGTCTACATCCACTCGGCTACTCCTTGACCAACAAACCAATCCACTAAGTTTCAAGATATTACATACACCAATGGAAACTTATGCAATTGAAGACTCCTTCTTAACCCTTGCCTCCTAGGTATAAGACTCCTTTAGTAGATTTTCTAGTTTGGCGAGCTCCTCTCGACTTACAAAAGTTCTCTCCCGAGAACACACCTTCTTCTCCCGAAGAATGTATACTAAAACATAAATAAAAGAGTCTTAAAACTCTAGATGGATTGGTCAATACATATGACAAAAAATAGACTGTGTTGCAACACTAATTAGAACATTCAGTACACTCTGTTACACAATATATTGCAACACAACCTGACACATGATTCAGTTCCTTATTTTCTGCTCACTGCTCGCTATATCTTCAACTGAGAATTGACACGCCTATTTATGAAGCTTTGGTGCAGATGTCGAGTATAGGTAGGAATATCTTCAAGGATACCTCTTTAGCACAAGAGATCTTGATAGCTTGAAACTTTATCTCCTTATTCCCAAAGATGTAGAACTCTTCATTATATAAGCTCTATTTGAACTTGGACTCTTCTTGGCTTGAATACTTCTCGCATTAGAACTCCTCTTAACTCAAATTACACTTGCACTAGAATACTTCAATCCTCTTATCTGCAATATCAAAACTCTATATGCAACATCCACATAATAATAATATCCATAATTTTTGCTAAAAATATAGCCAATAAACACATTAGCTAAAATCAGATCCTAATAATTATGAAATAATTTTAATAGCATAAGAAAGGTTTATGTAACTTCCATAGACCATAAAAGAGTACATTTAACCCTCATCTATCCGTTGAAAATTTGGAACCTACTTTTCTTTATTAAAAAAAAAGGTATTCAATGAATCAAATTGACCTTGACTTAAGAGTCAATCCTCATCTTCTTAGCTCTTTCATGGTTTACTATCAATTGACTATGTACTATATTTAAAAATCATAAGATGATTATGAAATAATTTTAGTTGTAGACCTCTTGATTTTTACAATTAAGATTAAGGAATCCTTAACCTTTTTTTCACAAGGTCCTGACAAGTGAGAGGTAACAGGAGCTGGAGATAACACTGTTTAGACTTTCTCTAGTGAGGGGTCGGTAGTAATGTTTAGGCTAATTCTTGCATATCCCTCGAGGGTTCCCTTTAGGTCCCCTAAATAGCGTTTCTCCACGTCTTTGGGAGTAAATCTTCCCATAATTCCCTTCTACTAATTGCGTAGCCTCCGTGATTCTTTCTTGGAGATCCTCCACCTTCCTTCTATACCCTTTTTCCCATTATCCTTTAGCCTAGCTTATTCTTGAATGGGCCGATCCTTCTATGGGCCATCTGTGGTTGTCACATACTAAGGGTAAGTAGGTTGGTGGTTCCTTAACCCACTACAGTAAGTCCCCAACTCTTCACGTCCAAAAGGCTTTTGGTCCTAGAGAGTCGACTCCACTCCCGCACCTGCTTCATGTGAGTTCGCCTATGGTTCTTCTCTTGAAAAGTCGACGTCTATTCCCCACACTCCCTTGCCTGTGTGTGGCTCCAATCCCTATGAGATTTCTAAACCTCGCAAGCCATGCAGGCACTATCTTCCTAGCATCATTTGCCACGTGTTGATGTCTTGAAAGGCCATTTCTTTTTTGTCAGTTGAAACGACGTCCTGGAATGACTTACCATTTCTTTTATCTCTTTTTCAACCCCTTATCTCCTCTTACACCACCTGCTGACTCACATTTTTTACGCATCGTTACCCAACAGCTTTCGCCCTCCGTCACTCAGCTTTGGCTATTCTCCTACTGGTGAGTATTCTTACTCATTCTTTTCTACTGGTCATGGCTATACCTCGCCCTCCCCTAAGATCCTACAACCTGCCGTCGTTAGTAAACAATAGTGAGATTCCTTATATCTATCACCGATACTTACTTTTGAGAGCGTCATCCATCCACCCTTTGGTAGGGAACATGCTAACAGTCATATTCCACAGTGGGTTTGTGTCTATACCAAATTTTTTGAAGACGGGTTACGCATCCCTATTCCTAGATTAGTTCACCAGGTTTGCCGATATTTTCGTATCTCTCCAGGGTAGCTTATGCCCAACTCATGACATCTCTTGCTTTTCCTGGAAGTGCTTACAGAAAAAACATGGCATGGATTTTGAACTCGCTGATCTACTCTACCCATACTACCTAGAGAATCACCCCTCGTCCGAGCCAGGCCGAGACACATTTTCCTTTCATGCAAGGCATCAATATTTGGTGCCCAACTTAACCTCTGGGGACAAGCATTAGAAGAAGTCATATTTCTTCATCCTGGCTGACGTTGCTTTTGGGATTCCCTCGGACATTCCTATCGAGTGGCGAGTGTTCGGTATGTCCTTATGTTTTCCCTTAAGATGCTTGGTTAACACATTTAACTACCTTTGTCTAGTAGATCTGAAGCTCAAGCTCCCACTAGCTGATCCCAGTGAAATCTCCAAATAGCGTGTAGGGCGGGTATTGGTGATTAACACCGAAAAATGTCGTTGGAGACAACTTCTCAACCCCGATACTCTAATCTCCTGCCACTTTTGGGTTTCGGCTGCAGAGTTGTATAGTAAGAAATTTTTTATTATTATTATTATTTTTTTTGCATTCTTAAACATGTCTGTTGACTATTAAGGGAGTCCATGGACGAAGAGGTTTCGGCATCAGCTTCCCTAGAAAAAATCCTTCAAAGGCATTGTTTGGTTCTTCGTACGGACCCCCCACGACGAGCCCCAGACGATGAGGGTCACCAAAGAACGAAACATCAAGCTCAAGCTCGGAAGCGTCGCCGCTCGGGTACAATTGAGCCCCCACATTCCATCTTAGAATGCCTTGAGAGTGATGTTGCGGGCACTGCCTCAGACTCCTAAGCATAGACCCATGTCAAGGAAATAGACCTAAATGACGATGCCCCTCTTCCAGAGGATACCCTCCCAGGAAGTACCGGTTCCCGACATCTTTGTTGCCACCGACACCCCTGCCCTAGGATCAAACGAGGGCTTAGGTACAAAATTGCCACAATCCCTACCAAATGTACGTGCTCATGAACCAGCTGAGTTTTTGCCTCCAAGGGCCATCTACGAAGCTCGAGTCCCAATGCCAGCCGATGCTGATGGCCCCTTGTTTTCTCAAACTTCTTCATCGTTGGTCATGCTGAACCCTCCACAAGGCTCTCCAACCCCTCCCACTGAATCCTCGAGAGGGGGCTCTGATTAGTCATCTCCACCAGACTTTACTTCAGTCAGGGGCTCAAGGTCCACTGTTGCCTTCGAAACTACCTTCCACTTCTCTCAGGATACCAGCGTTTTTTGTAACCACGGGTGGATAGTTCGTGCTCTAGAAACTACGAAGTTCCCCGTCAATGCCTATTTTCTCCGAAACCACAAAATGGATCTTTTTGACATAGCTGTTAGTGCCAGGTTAGGGTTAGCTAAGCTTTTCTTGTTGATGATTTTTCTTACTTCTTGTCTTCCTACTAAGCGTTCTACCTGACCCTGCAGAACGTAGCTATATGGAACCTAGCATGCAAGCCTTTGAAGGCGTTAGAGAGAGAGATGGGACAAGTAGTGCTGGAGGGTAACAGACTAAAGGATGAAGCTCGGTACTTCTCCGATGCTTGCTTGGCTGCGAAATCATCATTTTCCAAAGCTAACATGGCTCATGAGGTTGTCGAGAGAAAAAGATAAAGCTATTGCTGTTGCAGCTTCGAAGGAGTAGGCCAAAAATGACATTGTGTCAGAGTCGCGTCGAGCTAAGATCGAACATAACAAAGCCCTTCACGACGCTCAGTAGATGAGCACGACGAAGTCTGAGATAAAAACACACTACACCCACTTACTTAGTGACTACGGGGATCTGGTGACGGAGCGTGCTCGATGGCACGCTGAATGCATGGGGCTACTCGATCAGCTAAGGGAAAAAAAACAAGAGATGGCTACTTTGAAGAGTGAGCTCCGCACATCCTACACCTACTCTCGGGTCTTGGAGAGCAAAGCTGTCTCTTTAGAGAAGCGTTGTGCTAACATCTACCACGAGAATACCTTGATCACCCATCTCCAGTGTTATAAGGAGCACGCTGCTGGTTTATCTGCTTCGTGGGATGTCTGTGCGATGAATCCATTGTTAGAGGACTTGAGAGCAGTACTGGTTGCTGCGAGAGCTAGCGCTTCTCATCTCGTGGATGTTTCGGATGACAAAGCTTCTTCCACCATCATGCTTTATCAACCTGATCCCTACGCTATGAAGATTCCTGATGTTACTTCGCCTTCCAAAGGTGTGTAGGCTATGTCATTCTTTTTGTACTTTTATGCAAGGAAACGTTTCCTCGCTGTAATATCAAGTACTGTTATTTTTTATGAAGAAGTCTTTTGATGAACTGTTTCGAGTGATATTTTTTTTTTTGGGGGCAGGACCCCGTGTGGGGTGCTTCAAGCAATACTTAGTTGTAGCCTCTGTGGGGTGCTTTTGGCTTTACTTAGCTGCAACTTCTATGGGGTACTTCTAGCTTTACTTTGTCGTAGCCCCTGTGAGGTACTTTTGGTTTTACTTAGCCGCAACCCCTGTAAGGTGCTTCTGGGGCTCTGACGAATTTAAGACCATAGAAAGTTGGAACTTAGATAGTTCACAAGCTGAGATAGAAACCTCGGACTGTTGGGTTGTAGTTTTGATGAGGACTTGTCTTGAAAGATATGTGCAGGTATTATGTTTTAAGTAAACTAAATGTGAACCATTAGTTTTAAGTGGATAACATGCCTATGTGATTCATGGGCACTGTATGCTTTAAGTACTTGTTATATTACAGTTACTCCATATATACTAGGTTGTACATTAGTGATAATGTTACATCATGTAATAGTAATGCATTAATTTATAGTTACTTGTATATGGTATGGTGATATAAGTATATACTTGCTTCTCATGTGATATAATTACATATATGCATATCATATATTGGGGGATGCTTCTTTTGGCCGAAGTAAGAATGGCTAGAAGAGCTCTCAACATCAAGAAAAGACTCTGAAGAAATGAGTTCGTGATTTTTTTAAGCAGGGAGATTTAATGATTGCCTAACATAAAGCTCAATTTAATCAACTGTCACACTATGCTCTGGGGCTTATACAGACTATTGAAAAGAGGATCCAAAGGTTTATTGGATCTCATTATTTGGAATTCTCATTCAGCAATCGATATCAAGTATTTGAGATTTTACACGGTCTTCTTATTTGATATCATTCCTCGGCAACCCTGTTTGGCCCTCTATTTTAGAATTCTGGATTTGGCTTTCTTACTGGGTATTCTACTCTGGCGTTCATATTCAATGGTTCATCTCAGGATTCATATTTGGATATCGTGACTAGCATTTGGTAACCCAGTGGCTGTAATCTTCTTTGTATGGTATTCTTATTCAGAGCCTTTATTTGGCCTTTTTCTCGGGATTTTTTACGTGGTATTTTCTTCGATATCTGGTGTCTTTATTTGGAATTCTTATTTGATATACTTATGTGATAATCATGTTCGGGAATGTTATACGGTATTATCTGGAGTTCTTATTTGGGGTTATTGAATGGTATTCTCCCTCGGATATCATTGTAATTCTTGTAAGTGGTGATGCATTCATGGTTGCCTAGCTATTTTCATGGAACCAGTTTCTTATTTGTTTGGATGGGATTCTTAGGTTGCTTTCAGCATTCAAGTTGTTCCGAGAATGAATAAGGAATTACGAGGGTGCAATTCTGTTAAGGAGGGGAGGATGTGAAGCCCCGCACAAGATCCTATATGTATTTTATAGTATTTCATCAATTTTTACATCATTTAATATACAATTATATCAATCAACGTGTATTTACCTTGATTCATGTGCTTTATTTTGAAATACGTACATTTATATTGTTTTATTTGCACATGCCTCGTTTAACATGCATTTAAATTCAATTACATGTCTTTAAGTAATTTAGATAACGTAAGCAATAATTAAATCATTTTATGTGCATTCATCTCGATTTACATGCATTTCATCTTTTAACATGCATATGAGTAAATTATATCTTGTAGCTAGTAATTAGAACTAACTAAGTTTGATAACTAACTAGAATAACTAAACTAAAATCAAAATAGTTAGAATTAACATGTAACGACCCAAAAACCTCAACCTCTTTTCAGGACTTGGCAGTAGGTCAAAATCTATTCAATCATAAGCAGAACGAACTAGGCTTTTATATATACATATATATATATATATATATATATATATATATATATATATATATATATATATATATATATAACTTTTCTTGTAGAACCATGGTTACAAACACCCAACGATCGACCAGACTCCACACTAGCAAAATGAGCCTGGGGACTAGCTAACATACTCATTCCTCATATATGATACCGTAGTAGACCACGTATGCTACCATGCATGGTCTAAATCCGATATCTAGAACAACATCATTAATTATTACACCGTACACAAAGTGATGAAGCACGCTCAGGTCCACTAAGTCCTCGTTAAAGAGGTAATATCGATGAATGATAACATCAACGTCCCTCAGGACTAACTGATCCAGGCCCCTCACCACACAGAACATGCACAGATTAGTATACTGGTTCTACTTCCTCTACCTCAGCTTCACCTAAAAGGGGGATGAAAAGGGTGATGAGTTCAAAAGAACTCAGTGCGGGGAGGTCAACCGGGGTGGTTTTGAAAACATTTTCGAGTTCTAGAAAACATGAAGCAATGCAGTTTGAATATAACAGGAAATGAATAATAGTTACAGATCACGTTGCAAAGGATATGAATTGGCTTTTTTTCTTGAAGTGGCCAGTCGAATTACAATCGCAACTCCTTATCTCTCCCATGAGGGTACTCCAGATTATACCTGAAATCTACGACCCAACTCCCCGAGGACTGTACTGGTCCCAAGCGAGAACAAGCTCTCCGAGGGTAGTAGTGGTCCCAAGTGGAAGAGAGAATAGGACCACGATAGTCATGGGGGCACCGACAAGCCCTATGCCACCCAGTGTCCGAATGCTATCGTGCCTGAGGTTGTAACTCCTAACTTCAGGAGCACACAAGCATGCACAAGTAGCCATACAGCACACAGTAGATACTACGGAAATCAACAAAAGAGGTTGTTCCGAGCAAATAACAAGTATTTTCATAGTGTAATAGTGGATTGTGGATTTAATCAATATAACATGGAACTCATTGTAGTCACTTAAATGTTTAACGGTGTAATAACTAACTAAAATAGTCAAACCAGTCAAGTATGAAGGTAGATAATTTGGAAGCCCTAGTCATTCTACAACTGACAGTCCTAGCTTGTAAGCTTAATTGTACTAAGGTTGTCGGAAGGAATGCCCAACTATTGATTAGGATATTAGGTAGGTTCCCGTTTTTCTACTTATATTAACTAGCCTAGCTGAATACAAATGGTCTTCATGCGACTTCAAGGTTTATTATAACATCCTAAAGAATAATGATATATTACTACTACCTACCTAACATATATGAATATTATAAAGGAAACCTGCACATTTACATGCGTAAACCTATTACCCTCTTTATTAATTCTCATCCTATTGGATCCCAAAGCAAAGCTGATGGTTTATAACTATAAGGGAATAATTATCAATTTCACAACAATAAAGGAGATTCACGATACACATATATTTAAACTAAGAAATCTGAAATGCTCTTTAAAAGAAATCCACACCTGGTCTTGTGTTGCTTACGAACTGAACTTACGATCAGGAAAAGAAATGCATAAAAGCTAATATATATTATGTTGGTGAATGTGTGATTTAACTATTTATCTAACAGCCCTTATATAGGCGTTTTTGCTTACTCTGATTGGCCCGTTAGTTAATCATTATGTCTAATATCCTAGCAGCTGCGTGCCTTAATACCAATGAATTTATTTCATGCAAGCTCGCGGAGGCAGACAACAAAGCTACGTGAGAGCTGATTCATAACTTATCTCTTTAGTAGCTTGACAACAATGGTAACTTAATCTAGATAGCCTTGGTGACTCACGGACTTCGTGTCTGTCGATGGAGCATCATAAAACAAATGCAAGCTGCTGCGTGTTATCTTTAAAGAGTTGCTCGCATGCAAGATTACAGGTGCCTATTTCGAGTGAAACCAAGCTGTTCACTAATCTTGGGAAAATGATTGCAGCTTAAGGAGCTTTGGTCGTATCTATCAGGCTGGTCCTCAAGTAAGCAGCTCGCTAAACACCTATCGTGGCTGCTGGGTGCAACCATCAACTCAATAGTAGATATCTTAAGATTTGCGATCTTCCACTAGCTTCTCTTTTTTCTTAAAAAAAAAAGATTGAAGCGAATGCTTAGCTTGATATACTAATTTAACACATATTCTGAATAAAGATATTAAGCACATAAACAAATACCTATTCCATATACTGGGATTTAGGTACGGGTTCTTACATAACACTAGAATGGCAAACTAGAAATACATACATTAGTTCAAGGGCACTCTTGTCATTAGGCAAAAATCTGAAAAAATATCCTACCAACTAAAACCCCACTCAACACACATTACACCATATACACATACTCACACACACCACTCGATTCAGCCAAGGAAGACGAAGAAAGAAAAGAAAGAAGGAGGGGAGAAGAAAGGAAGAAGAAGAAGAGGGATATAAGTTTAAGCCATCCCCAAGCATCTTCAAGCCTTTCTTGAGCTTTTCTTGCATATAAAGCTCTTGGCTTAGGTGAGGGATTCTTCCTAAAATGATTTTTAAAGCTCATTCAAGGTGATTTTGATGATTATATGATGTTAATATTGTTATAGTATGCAAACAAGAGCCTAAATGTGAAGATTGATTATTTGTTGTGTTGTAGATATAAGTTTTGCCAAGCCTATGTTAGATGTCCTGAAATGTAGGAAGATGGGTTGTGTTGCTCTTGTATAGGTATGGATTATGTGTATAAGTTGTATGCAAGAACTTGGGAACACTTGGGCACAAAATTGGTTATTGAGCAAAAATTCTAGATTTTTCCGTCAAGCCATTTAGGCGTTACCTTCTTCATCCGGTCGACCGAATGGAGCATGTATCGCTCAGATCAATGCTCGCTGCCTAGCATTATGGCCTCCATCTAGTCGACCGGATAGAGGCTGTACCGACCGGATGTCCAAATGACAGCTACATGCGTTGAACTTGTTTTAGTGATTTCGGGAGCTATCGATGTCGGATTGAGGCACGGTCGGTTGCATTAGAACCGTATCGAACCATGGTTTATTGTAATGGACTTTAATTGAGGAATTTGTGTCTTGGATTGGGACTAGGTAGTTGCTAACTTCTATATATTGCTTAGGAGGCTATTGAACGTATGCAATATTGAGGTCTTTTGTTCCAATGTTTCTAACTTATTCCATGAACCTTCTTGGACTCCTATTTGGTAATCATTGAACATATAAGTTAGCCTTTGTCTTACATATGTAATACATTGCATTAGAACTTAGCTATGAGCACCGAATTACCATGAACCTCTTATTGCACTACTGATTATGCTTAGCTATTGGAGGAGTCCTACTTGGTCTATCTCCTCATGCATGTTTATGTATCATATGAACTCTATTTGAATCATGATTTGACTATTATGTTTTGATTACTGTTACTAACCAGTGGCAACCTACTTTGTTGCTTCCGAGCATGTTTGTTATTTTGAATTTCTCTCTCATTTGGGGTGTCACCTGGAGAGATGGAAGGTATATATATTTGGCACAATTAAGCAATCTAATGAACCCCATGGTAGAAGTTTCCTGTATCACCTGGGCAGCATTGGGCTTGCCAGGATGAATGGGTTACCATGGCCTTTGTTTGGGTGTATCCGGATTTCACTATCATGATTGGTGTGTGGGGTTATGATATTAATGAAGATGATTTGATAAGAAAGTTCGAGACTGGCCATCTTCTACAAAGTTCCTGATATGGTATCCTTTGATCTAACAACCCTCGGAGAGTGGAATTGAATATTTGTTTGATTATCATTGCCAGATATGATGCTCCTCCTACTCTTACTTGGTACAACCCTCAGATAGTAGAATTGCTTTCTTGGTATTAAGTTTGATTCTTGTCTTGTTTAAGTTTATTATTCCTGTTAAGATTGGTTGTGTTTTTGTTATATGTGATATATGCACAACACTGTTTTAGAAAGAAGCTTTCAAAAAGATAAAGCCTTTGCAAAAATTTCTCCTTGTTTACCTCACACTGATCTAGACGCGAGGATCTAGCTCACCCCTCTTTTAATCATTTTAGGTGAGGATTAGCCTAGCAAGCTCCCATGTGGTTACAAGTTTTATTGATGCGATGAGTCGGATTCGTGCTTGTGTGATCTACATGCTTGCCTGAGAATATGTACTCATTGTTGTAATAAGTATGATGTTATATAACTGAACTATTTAATCTATTGTAATAATCTTTTGGTCAACTAGATACCTAACTAAGTTGATTACTCTACTTAGTAGACCTAGGTTTGGAATGTTGACAGGTGGACTCAGTTATTGTAACCTGTAATAAGGTATTGTAAACCTTTAAGGCCAATTTTTTGGGAGAATTTTGAAAGTCTTTTGGAACTTCTTGTGAAATGTTATAACTGTTCAGGTTGCTACTCTCCAATCTTGCAGGGGTTAAGTATCAACACGTCATGTTTTGGCCTTAGCCTAGCGATGGGTCGGGGTTGGGGTGTGACATATAGTGTCCAACTGGTGCTACATCTCCTTATCGTTCTTACCAGAGACATGCTCTACACGATAAGAACGAATTCTTGTCTCTGGTGGAACTAAGCCTCAGCTCTGTAAGCCAGGGAAAATGGTGTTTCCCCAGTCGCGAATCAAGGTATAGTGTGATATGCCCAAAGGATAGCTGACAACTCCTTCGCCCACTTACCCTTTGCCTATTCCAGCCGCTTTTTCATGGCCTCCAATATGGTCTTGTTTGAGGCTTCGACTAACCCATTGGCTTGCGAATGTCGTGGGGTAGCGTAATGGACTTGGATCTTCCATGTGTCACAGAATTGTTTGAAGTCATGGGATATATATTGTGCGCTATTGTCAGTAACCAACTCTTTGGGTACGCCAAACCTACATGTTTTGTTTAGTATACTAATTCATGGTAACAAGGATATTCGAACTGCGCAGTAGTTATTTAAATAGGTGAGTGGATTATACTTGCATATTACATGTTTCCATATGAAGGCTTTTACCTCTTTATCTTTGATTCGGAAAAATACTTTGACCTCTATCCATTTTGTGAAGTACTGTATTACCACAAGCATGTAAACCTTCTGTCTAGGGATGGCAGACAACTTCCCTATTATATCCATTCCCCATTTCATGAAAGGCCACGTGACAGGAATAAGCTTAAGTACGCTCGACGAGGTATGTATAGTCTGGGCATATCGCTGGCACTTGTCACATTTTTTGACATACTCCATGGCATCAACTCTCATGGTAGGCCAGAAGTATCCCGCTATTAACACCTGTTCACAAAGTTGTGGCCACCGGAATGATTGCTACACTACTCTTCTTGGAGTTCGACCAACACATACATGGCTTCGGCTAGCGTTAGGCATCGGAGGTACGGCCCAGAGTAGGATCTCTTGTATAGTCTATCGTCAATGAGACAATACCTACCAGCCTTGATCTGTACTTTCCTTGTTTCACTTCTGTCTCCCGGAAGAGTTCCATCTTTTAAATAACTGACCAGCGGTGTCATCCAGGATCTTTCATCGGCTATAGTCAGTGCTACTTCTGTTGGATTTTTCCCTAGTGTAGACTGTCCTAAGAATACCAAGGGAATTATCCTTTCTTCATTGGATTTCGTGGCTAAGTCTAGGGTAGCGAGGGCGTTAGTGCTTTTGTTCTGTTCTCTTCTTATCTGGTATAACTTCAGTTCCTCAAATCGTGTTGTTAACTCCTTCAGCATTTCGAGGTATCGGACCATCCGTTCGCCTCTGGCTTGGTACTTGTTGTTCAAGTGATTAACTACTAGTTGTGAATCACTGAATGCATTAACCTGTGCTACTCCCAAACTTTTTACCCATGTCAGTCTGGCCATCAAGGCTTCATACTCTGCTTCGTTGTTTATGACCCGAAACCCACACCGTGCAACCTTCTCTATCGTGATTCCTGTCGGGCCCCGAATGACTATTCCCATACCTCTTCCTTTCTGAGTGCTTGACCCGTCAATAAATAACTGCCAAAAATGACCTTTATCTTCATGCTCTACTGTACGAGGTTGGTAGATATCGAACTCTGTCAAACCTATAACCCATTTAGCCAGCCTACTAGACATGTCCAGCTTATGTAGGATGGCCCTCAGTGGATGTTCCATTATGACCAATATCTAATGGGCTTGGAAGTACAATCTCTACTTTTTGGATGCGGTGACTAATTCCAATGCCAATTTTTCCATTTATGAGTACATGGTCTCGGGATTTGTGAACACTTTGTTGATATAATAGATTGGGGACTACCGTTTGTCTTCCTTCCTCATGAGCACTACACTCACGACAAATTCTAATACTAACAGGTATAACAACAAATCTTCCCCTAACCGTGGCTTTGCCAGTAACGGAGGGTTAGCAAGGTACTTTTTTAACTGCTGTAAGGCCTCTCCACACTCTGTAACGCCCCGATCCCTCACGAGACCAGGACTCCTATTTATCATGCTATTCTCACCCAAATCCAAACCCCGAGCACAAAATTTAGGGGAAAACGGATAGAGTCTCCCCTGTTTATAGGACTAAACTGGTACCTGCACAAAGACATCTATGATGCTAGATCCATAAACCGCAACTCTTACAACCAATCCTCCAAGATTTTTATGGGCCACCAGCCATCAGATGGCCACCCGACCCTTGCAACAACACTTACATATCACATACAAGCAAGCAAAGCATTTCTAATTTTAACTATACGTACTTAGATACAACAATAGCCAAGTTCTCCTTCCAAGTTTTGTTAATCACACAAGCATGCAAAAGAATAAATATACAATGGAGTTTTACATGTCATTCCACTTTATATTCAATATACAAGATTACAAATTATTACATTCACCAAATATACTCAAGGCCCCAAGGTCTCAAAAAGGCAATCAACAACAACTCCACGCAAGCTTCACATTTTAGACAACCTTATCACACAAGAAGTCACGGAAATTGCTTAACTAGCACTTCCTTCTCTTCTTCTATCAGCTGGGGATTCACCTCAGCTGCTCCTGAAACATATTAAATGAGGAATGAGCAACAAAGTTGCCCAGCGAGGGTGGTGATGCAACATACCAACGTGCAATATGATATGCAAACACAAGAAAACATATATAAGCCACGTAGACCAGCAAGATAACAAGCCAAGCAATTAATCACTTTTAAAAGGATACGGTTCCACTTCCAAGTCTTCAATCACGAGCCACGAACCACGAACATCATGAACATGCCGGCAAACCCCAAACACCAACAATTTGGATACTTCGGATGTATCTCGATCTTACGACCCTTTCTCCCGAGGTAGGTCCATGCCCAGCAGGTGAACCACGCCTCTAGGGTAGTGGAGTATGCCTCAGCGAGAAAGGGAATAAGCACCATGGTAGTCGAGGGAGCACGGCAAGCCCGACGCCGCCCGTGCTTCTCGACCCTACCATGTCCGAAAGGTTGCGCAACCCGATATTCGATCACAATAGTTCAAACAATGACAATATAATTCAAGAATCACATAAATGAGGGACAACAAAGTAGGTTGCCCTCGCACGTAGATTACAATAAATAAGCCATATAACAATATAAATAAAAGTCAAGTGCATATTTAGTCTATTCATATCAAAGTACACGTAATTATAAGCAATCATATTAATCTATACAATTTATGAGCAATAAAACAAATTAAGATGCACAAAAGAATGTAACTCCTTCACCTTTTTAAAAACAAACCTGCGAGAATTTAGCCAATCTCTCCAATACTCTCCGAAAGCACCAATCTCTTTAATAACCACTCAAAACCACTACCTAACACAACAATACTATTCAACTTAAAGACAACTCATTCACATTAAAATAGTTAATTTGTGTGCAATAGTCACATTTTATATAATCATCAAACTATAGCTCGATTAGTATGATCTAAGAACACTAAACATGCATATTTCATGCTAAGGCTAAATGATGTGCTTACGTTAATCAAAAGTTAATTAACAAGCTTGAAGGCAACATTAACTTTCATAATTCCATTAACCATGCACTAGACTACTTTGAACTCCTAAACACGTTATTAGGACACTCCAAACCTCTTTGAATCCACTCAAATGTACAACCCCTAGTTATTCATATAAGTATAACACTTTCATTATCCATTGCAATTATATTATCATGATTAACTCTAATATGCATATAGCCTAAATATACAACTTAACTCATAAGATAGCATGAATCACACAACCTTCAAGTTAAACACTTAATACATGCTATTACGCTTAAATACTAAGCATTATTCAATTACTAAACATATTAAAAGAACTCTAATATGCATTATCCAAAGTGAAATCATGTACAAGATTATCTATTTTTTCTAAGATCATTAAACATACACTAACTACTTTAGATTACAAGACATGTTAAAATGACACTCTTATTAACACTAAAACACCATAAGCAATAAATTCACATTCTTTAATCAAGTTACTATTTATTTTATTCTTCAATTCACTTGTACACAAACTCATTTTTCACATGTAATTAAGCTAGAAAGTTCACTCTACCACCTCATTAGTTAGCATAGAAGGCATTAGAAGCATCAAAATATCATTAAGTTAAGATTATAAGCTATAAATTTCAATTACTTTACTACAATAATCAATAATCATCTAACTAGATGAGCTAACTTTATAGTTTACTTGATTAACAATCAAATGTAGCTACTATAGCAATTCAAATAACTAATTATGTAATAAGACTAACTATTTGACAAGAAGTCCAACATATCTCTTTCTAAATGCTCACAAAACAAGCTCTAAACTTCACACAAGATAATGAACCTCAAATCTAACTATACTACATCTCTAATGACACTTTATGGCACCAGTTAAGCCCTTGAAATCTCACTTTAAAGTACAATTATCCGAAAAGTCTGAATTTGACTCTTTATGCATTACATTACAAGTACTCTAATCGGAGCTCAACTAAGCGAAGAGAATATATTTCTAGTACCTCCTCACTTATTAGACACTAGCCCTAATGTCCGAACGCACCCGGATTCACTTTCAACCCGAAACTCCTTTGTCAATCTTTGCTATTAAGCTCCAAACCGAAAGGCAAGGTTCAAGATTCCCAAACGAGTTATCCTATCCTTCAAACCACACCTTATGGCACCCCAAGGACCATCGAGTTCACCTGTTAAACCTCGTTTACCATTAAATCCCCGATTTCTTCTTTGTGCGTTTATACTACAAGTATCAATTTCGGAACCCAAACAAGCAAAACGAATGCACTTCTAAGGCTTCAATACTTAATAAAGACTAGCCATAACCTCAAAATGTGCCCGGATTGAAGTTAACCCCGAAATCCCCAATTAAAGTAGCCTATTTTGATCAAAATTCTCAAATTTTTCACATGGCAAGTATAACGAATATTTTTCACACGCTCAAGGACCTAATTAGCAACTACTAGAAGGATTGAATCAAATTAAATTGCTCAAATTTTCAGAACCCTAGAAATTACACTATTTATCATCTTCCTCAAGTAACACTTTGCTAAAAACTCAACACCAAGCTATAATATTGCATATGGATGTTCTCTAACATGTATACATACTATATAAAGCAAGAAACAAGCATGTTATAGCTCCATAATAGCAAAATCCGAAAATTAAAAAAAATTTGACATAAACTTTAAATCATGAAAATGATGCAACTCTCTCACCAAAAACGTGCAAGGAAGCTAGGATAGGGCTTGGAGAAGCTTGGAACCACTTGGAGAAGACTTGACAAAGCTTGGAAGATCAAATTGAGCAAAATTGGCAAGAAAATCACTATTCCCGTAATGGCTTTTTTGTCTGATTTTTGGCCTTTTTTTGACTTATTTTAGTGTTTTGTGTGTTTTTTGTTTTGTTTTGTTTGGTATATATATATAGGATAATTATATGGGTTGATGGGTTAGATATTGGGTTTAGGTTGTGGGTTAAAATGGATTTGAGTTTAGGTGTATTATAATAAATATAAGAAAACTTCTTTAAACCCCAAAATAATACATAGTTTTACTATTTATATAATATCAATATATTTTTGCAAATCACTCGTCATATATGCAATGAATATTATTTTTGTGAACATAGGCTAATTATAAGTTAAGTAATAATAGAAAAATATGAAATCCGGAAAATAAGATAATAAAAATTTTAGTTCGGGCTCTTATTATATTATATAGGTAATAGTCTAAGGAAATAATGAGTTAGGTTAGTAAATAGGGTCTAATTAAACATATTTAAGGGTCTAATAAAAGTCCAAAGTCTAGCTAATTCACTAGAAGCCCAAATAAAAATCCTACAAAAAGTTACTATTCTTTCGTAACACTATTCATTTAAAACGAAAACTATTTTTTAAATGCATACTCCCAACATTAAATATAGAAAATAATAATTTTCATATTCCTCTTACATGATATGTGACAGGAGAAAAATACAGTTTCAGAAAAGTTAAACAGTAAATTTTCTTTATGAATAGTGTCTTATACTAAAAATTGAATAAATGTACATTTAATACTCAAATAAAACATTCAACAATTTAAAATGAATATGAAAAGGTTTTTGGTCATCACACACTCTGGGGTCCATTTGACCTTTCATTTTCATTGCTTCAAAGAAAAGAAGACACTTATCCGTACACTTGGGGATGAACCGTGTGAGTGTCGCAATCCTACCCGTCAACTTAGCCACTTCCTTAGTTGTCCTTGGGTAAGGCAGGCTTTGTATCGCCCGAATTTGATACGGGTGCGCTTCAATGCCTCGCTAGGTTACGAGATACCCCAAGAATTTACATGCCTCCACTCTGAACGTATATTTGGTTGGAATCAGTTTCATGTTGTATTTCCTTAGCACATCTAGTGTTTGCCTCAAACGAGATATATGATCCTTGGCTTTCAACGACTTAACCAATATGTCATCGATGTATGTGAGGCCCGACCCCGAATAATGTGCCTTACCTCAATTTGCGTGCCACAGACCCTTAATTATATGACCGACCTTGGATTACGTGTCCTATCTTGGTTTTCGTGCATACCTCGTCGTACGTGCCTTGACCTAGAATAGTGTGCCCTAATCCCCGACTCACGTGCGGTACCTAGAAATACGTGCCCTGACCTCGATATACGTGTGTTATCTCGTTTTGTGTGCCCTAACCTTGAACTGCGTACCTTAACCTAGGTTTAAGAGTCGTACCTTGATTTGTGTGCATTACATTGAATTACGTGCCTTGCATTGGTTTACGTGCATTCATATAGGGTTATGTGCGTTTACTTGAAAAACGTGTGTTCGTCTCGTAGTTCGTGTCCTACCTCGAAGTGCGTGCCCTAAACTTAGGAAAGCGTGTCTTCACGCTAATTAAGAAAGCATCTTACACGAAGCACTAGACTATTAAACAATCCTACAAAATCCACTAACAATATAATAATCCAAATTCCTTTCACTAGAAGACAAAAATGCATAAAAAACAAAACATTCTTTATTATTATTATTATTTTTTTTTTTCCATTATTCTTTTTGCACTTCAAAATACAATTAGAATAATGCTTAAGATGACACAATTTCAGCCAATTCAATAGCTTTGACCGACCACTAGGAGCATTGTTTTAGCAATTGTATATTTTATTCATAATCTTAGTCAAACACTTAGCATAAGCCATTAAAATAATTGCTCAATTCCCCTCAATTTCTCACCATAACCGACCAGCCTTTGTATATTCCAAGCACATAGAATATAATAATGCTCAAAACAAACAAAATTCAGATTGTAACATTGCTTTGGCCGACCATGTGATGCAAATTAACAAGCTTGCATAGTTTAAAATATTCCTAGACAAGCCTATGACAAAATGAATAAAAAAATGAATCAAAACATACCTACCATGCTCCACTTTCTCGGTCAAAACACTCCAAGCATCTTCACATTCCAATAATGCACAATGACTAAGGAATTTTCAGAAATTGTAGAGCTCTTGGCCGACACATGCAATTAAAAACATCACCAAAGCATCTTTAACTTTATCTTTGCTTGCAAACCTTCTATCAAGCTTCCATCTCCTCTCTCTCTCGACCTTAGTATTTTCATAGGCTCCCAAGTCTGAAAAATTTCTCCCCATAACACACAAGCATCTTCCAAAGCAAAGGAAAGCAAGAAAGAAGCTTCGTTGGTGCATTTTCAAGAACATTCTGCATCTACCTGGTTGTTTTGATAAGGTGAGGGTTCAAAACTTTTGGAAAACTCTTTAAAACTTCACATGCATGACCATGAATGTGTGTATTTGCTTCTGTGCTTGAGCTATGTGGTCGTTCATGAGTTTAAACAACCATGCATGGCAATAACTTGGCTTGAAAATGATACTAGACAAAGTCGAAATTTGAGACTGCTTCTGACCCGTCTGTTCGAGGCAATTTTTGGTTAAGAAAATGATGTTGAAATTGCGTGAAAATCCCTAGGTAACTAGTTTGGCCAATTTTGAACATTTTTCGCACAAATACGCAAAGTCAAATTTTGGCTCTAAGGCCCTCAAAATGGCAAAATCACGTAATATAGCTAAATCTGGAAAGTTTCGAGAAAAAGGAAGCAGTTTGGCAGATTTACTGCCCGTGTGGAACGAGATGATTTTGACATAGCAAACGACATCCAAAATGCGTGAAAATTTGTGTACTGCTAGATTTTTGAGTTGTGGACATTTTTGCCAGAAATAGGCTTAGGCTAAAAATGAACCTAAGGACCTCAAAATCATGCAATATCGAAAGATAGGCAAATCTGGACAGTTTTGAGCAGTTCCACCATTTTGGCTATAACTAACGATCCAGAACTCCAATTGATGCAAGGTTTGTTTCTGATTTTAGTTAACTTCTTAATATTTAATTTGATATATTATTCACTGAATTTGGAGTTCATTTGCCTGCCCAGTTGATTGTGAGAAAACAGCTTATTGCAGTTAGGGTTACAATTGACAATGTTCTTGGGAAAAACTTGTTGAACCTCTTATGTGGTACTAATTACTTGGAATGGTAGTATTGGAATATTGTGTAGACTGTATTGAATGTTGAGGATGTTGAATGAGACGATGCATGACTTTGGAATGATGATTGAGTTGATTTAGGGTTTTGATCGCACGATTTTGCATGAAAAGCGAACCCTAATGACTAGGTACTCTTGTTAATTGTTAACCGGGGGTTATTGTGTGGAAAATGTACGTTGCGTGGGCTGCCCGTAAAATGTTTTATAGTTCCAAATGTGAGTAGGCCATTGCATGTTGACAAATAAGCTTTTCTTGCACCCAAACCCCTTTGATATCCTCGCCTGTCGCATAAACTTATCATTTGATCCCGTGATCTTCTTAATGAGTTATATGGCCTGTTTTACATGTGTTACATGGCTGCCCGTTTAATTTCCATATAACTCTATATGCCTTTCAAGTGAAAATTCCTGTCTTATCGTGCCCTGCTTGTTTATCTGTCAATGTGCAATCTTATGACTCTCCGGAGGCGACCTACTTTGTTGTCCTCCTTCTGTGATATATATTACCTGTCATAAAAGTGCATTGCATACAAGGTTGCAACCTTTCCTGTTGGCATGGTAGTGATCACGTACGCCGGGCGGTATCGGGCTTGCCGGTGATACCGTGACCACCATGGTCCCATTCCCTCTCTCGCTTGGGGGCTAGACTTCCTCGGAGAGTTGGGTCGTAGGATTTTGGGGTACATCCGGAGTACCCCCACCTGGTGTGTTTGGGGGATGATTTGAAGTCGGCCGCAACAATTGATCCTGGATCTGATCTGAGAGCAAAAGCTCACCGTATCCTTTCATTATATGTATAAGTACTCCCGCTTGGATCCTAGAGAACCTCGGGGAGGAAAGACTGGTATTCCTGTTTCTGTATTTGGAATTCTGTACTTGTACTTTTGTTGTATTCATGTTTGAAAAAGGGATTTTCATAAGTTTAACCGGAAAATGAGTTTCAAACTTAATTCTCGTTCCCCCTCGCTGAGTTCATAAGGACTCACCCTCTTTTATCATTTCAGGTGAAGAAGAACAGGTACAGGAACATGAGGATAATGTACCTAATGATGAACCCCTGGAGTGATTGCCTGTTATTGTTGTTTTGCATGAACGTGACTACTTGTGTATTTTGTGCTGCTTGAAGACTATTTATCTTATGTTGCTTGTTGTTGCTAATGTAAAAGACCCCCGTTGTAATTTGGGGTCTAATTTTGGTTTGTACTTATATTAAGTAGACTGATACTAGACATACTATGATCGTTTTTGCTTTTATTATCACTAGTATCTATCATAGGTTATGATGCTTAGTTAAGGAATAGGCAAATGAACTTATCCAATCTCAACAGGTACTCGCTAATAAGCTATGATCACTAGGTATATTTTGAAACGAGGATAAATGGATAAACGAGACATAGTATCATGCTAGGTTATAAATCAAACGGGACGTCGAAATAACCAATAAGCAATTCAATTGATGATTAAATAGTAAAATTCTAGTCGGGAATGAACTTGAATTGAAAGTTCTGAGGCTGTTAGAAAATTTAGGTCAAAACAAAGAGCCCAATTACAGCCGTTATGCTGCCGGATTTCTGGAAAAATTTGGAGTCTAGAATAAAACGTTAAGTGTTAAACCACCTAGAATGATTAAGAATGTGAAAGGACTTGAATGCTTAGATCACACCCTAGTCTAACCTTTATAGGCCGGGTTAGGGCGTGACACCTTAGAAGAATGGTATCAGAGCTTAGTTTACTAACTAGGTGTTAGTCGGGTTCAACTCTCGGACCATGGGTAGAAGCCCTAAGGTAATTATGATGTCTTGTTTATATGTGTTAATGTGTGCTAATGTGCTTTAATTGCTTTGAGAATTGAATACTATGTGCCTTTGTGGACTATATGTATTATGTGTCATGCACACCGACACGTTAGTGCCCTCAATAATGCATGCATGCTTTTATACTCCTTTCTTGATACATGTGCATGTTATATAACCATGAATGACTGTTTATATGCATAGATAGTTAGGATTAGAACTTTCAGGGAAGTGAATTCATGGAGGAAGAACGAAAAGTCTCGATTAGAGATTTCTGGCATCTTCACAGGTACTCGATGGATAGTAGGTATTATTGGATATGCATATGTATAAAATGCGTAGCACGAGTATAATTGTTAAGGTAAAGTTTATTCTTATTATTTTTTTTTTTTTTTTGGAATACCTATACCTGTGATTAAGTTGTCAATTTTATAGCTATGAAGTTATTATTTCCGTTAAACCGTTCTTCTTATTGTGGTTCAAGTATAAAGTTTGAAGACACACTACTTCCTTAGATATAAGGGTATACTATTAAATATGTAGAGTAGTATATATTCTCATGTGTTGATAGTAGAAGTTGACTTGGAGGTTTTTTTGAATCCATTTCTCACATCTTAAAATTGGCTTGATAGGCTATCTAAGAAGTTGGCAAAATGCTCGTACGATCGAATCCTTACTTGATTGGAATTAAGCATTGATGAAATTGATATGGTGTGTACTAGCGATTTTCAAGTTCACTAAAGGTTGAGATCATAACCTAGAAATTAAAAGATGAATGCGTGGAAGTTGACGATAGTTACTTTTAGGGGTTAGATTATTGAGACATGGATAGTGTAATTGAGTGACTTAGCAATGGATAACCTCAAGACATGTAGGCAACTCTGGAGACTAAGTTTAACCAGGTTGATGAATCTTTAGTATAACAAGATATAAGGATGTTGGAATCGAGGAATTTACGTAGCTAGAACTCGTGTTCGGAAAATTACACCTAAAATGTTAGGTCGGATAGAAGTTTAAGGAATTGAATTATGCATTAAATGACTAACGTTACTAAAGGTCCTAAGTTGGATATTTATGATATTAAGAAACACGGTATTAGTTTGGTGTCCCTCGAACTTAGCTGTAAATACGCAAGTAAGTCATTCTAAGCTCTCGTTATTTGGATATCCTAGAGGATATTAGGAAGCATATATCCCTAAGTAACACCGATGGACCTATTATATAAACCATGGAAATGATATTAAACATCTGGTTGCCAAGTGGAGTTGTTAGGGTATGATTTGAAATCCTAAATAGCTAATAGTGAGTATGCATGATGATTCATGGTGAACCCTAGGACCTAAGGTCGATGAGTCTTGATGATCTTAGCTAGTTGAACATGTAAACGAAGAAAGTAAGATAGAGATGAATCAGAGTCATGATGACCCAAGGGACTATTGTTAGACCACCGTATCTATGTGCACCATTTTACTTCTAGAAACTAGCTGTTGGAGACTTCGAATTGTGGTCATCGAATAAGAGGGGTGAATTTTGTAGTGATAGTTAAATAAGTAATTGATTACTTTTGAAGTTCTATTAGGTTATGTTGAAGAATGCCTAGTGGTCATAATTCTTATGTTGACACGGCCTTGAAGTTATTTTGTGTAACAAGCTACTTGGATTAGTATGGTAAGTGTCTTATGAGCTAGATCATTTCGGTACCCATTTATAGTCCTAGGATTGTTGTTGTACGACCGGTAACCTGGTAGAGCATTGATATCACTTACATGGCGATGAACCCAGCTTAGTAACATTAATGTCGAAGATATATTGGCGGGCATTAAGTATTCGAAGGAATGACTAGGTCGCTAAATGGGTAGGACCATTGTCTTCTTAAGTATGACGTAACCTTGGATTGAGAGGAGTGTAATTTATTTGAGGTTGAAACTAATCGCCTTAGGAGTTTTGGATAAGATTAAAAGAAAATTCTGAAGTTTCGTGACTTGAAGATAGAGATTCGAATAAGGAAATAAATTGTGGATCACAAGCTGATGAATTTTACTTGTAAGAGTTGAACTAGTGCTACATGATTAGTTACTCATGCAATTTCAATGGCAATTTGTTGGTGGTACTTAATAAACCTTAGAGTTTGAGTTTCATGAACCTCAACAGTCTTTCTCCTTGATTTCGGGCATGAAGGTTAACGAAGCTGGGAAAGGATGTTAGTGAATAAGAGCCTATGATCGGGAGACTAGTCATTAGAAAATTTGCTAATCTAATGTACCTGCGAGATAAAAAGGGCTATAATACCATCGATAGATGACGATTTGAGATGGATCAGTTTGTTTGGAGAGTTTTTCCTGAAAATAGAGTCGTATTGTGGAAACGATCCATAACACGTGTATGTCCTAGGTGTTAACAATTTTGAAGCTAGTTGATAGAATATGTAAATCTGATATAGATCTATCATCTTGAAATTAGCGTATGTCACCCTAGGATCATGGAATTATAGTGATATTCCTTTTGAGGTATGAATGCGAGATTGACACAACATGAGTCATGATTTTGGAGTTACAGTTCTATTGTTAGAATACCGATGCAACTTTGATGACTATGTTTGAAGACTCTAACCTTAGTTAATGAACTTGACCTTAATATCAAATGGAGAATAGAGTCGTTCAAAGAAAAGAACTATAAATGTAGAGGTCACACCGAACTAAAAGATTGGAGAAACATAGGAAGTGAATTGGTGGTGGTAAGAGATCGCCAAACACGGGATGAACCGGAGTAGAAAGAATCACCTCAATAGGCAAGAATGAATTTCGGGACGAAATTCTTTTAAGGAAGGGAGGATGTGAGGCCCGACCCCGAATAATGTGCCTTACCTCGATTTGCGTGCCACAGACCCTTAATTATATGACCGACCTTGGATTACGTGTCCTATCTTGGTTTTCGTGCATACCTCGTCGTACGTGCCTTGACCTAGAATAGTGTGCCCTAATCCCCGACTCACGTGCGGTACCTAGAAATACGTGCCCTGACCTCGATATACGTGTGTTATCTCGTTTTGTGTGCCCTAACCTTGAACTGCGTACCTTAACCTAGGTTTAAGAGTCGTACCTTGATTTGTGTGCATTACATTGAATTACGTGCCTTGCATTGGTTTACGTGCATCCATATAGGGTTACGTGCGTTTACTTGAAAAACGTGCGTTCGTCTCGTAGTTCGTGTCCTACCTCGAAGTGCGTGCCCTAAACTTAGGAAAGCGTGTCTTCACGCTAATTAAGAAAGCATCTTACACGAAGCACTAGACTATTAAACAATCCTACAAAATCCACTAACAATATAATAATCCAAATTCCTTTCACTAGAAGACAAAAATGCATAAAAACAAAACATTCTTTATTATTATTATTATTATTTTTTTTTTTTCCATTATTCTTTTTGCACTTCAAAATACAATTAGAATAATGCTTAAGATGACACAATTTCAGCCAATTCAATAGCTTTGACCGACCACTAGGAGCATTGTTTTAGCAATTGTATATTTTATTCATAATCTTAGTCAAACACTTAGCATAAGCCATTAAAATAATTGCTCAATTCCCCTCAATTTCTCACCATAACCGACCAGCCTTTGTATATTCCAAGCACATAGAATATAATAATGCTCAAAACAAACAAAATTCAGATTGTAACATTGCTTTGGCCGACCATGTGATGCAAATTAACAAGCTTGCATAGTTTAAAATATTCCTAGACAAGCCTATGACAAAATGAATAAAAAAATGAATCAAAACATACCTACCATGCTCCACTTTCTCGGTCAAAACACTCCAAGCATCTTCACATTCCAATAATGCACAATGACTAAGGAATTTTCAGAAATTGTAGAGCTCTTGGCCGACACATGCAATTAAAAACATCACCAAAGCATCTTTAACTTTATCTTTGCTTGCAAACCTTCTATCAAGCTTCCATCTCCTCTCTCTCTCGACCTTAGTATTTTCATAGGCTCCCAAGTCTGAAAAATTTCTCCCCATAACACACAAGCATCTTCCAAAGCAAAGGAAAGCAAGAAAGAAGCTTCGTTGGTGCATTTTCAAGAACATTCTGCATCTACCTGGTTGTTTTGATAAGGTGAGGGTTCAAAACTTTTGGAAAACTCTTTAAAACTTCACATGCATGACCATGAATGTGTGTATTTGCTTCTGTGCTTGAGCTATGTGGTCGTTCATGAGTTTAAACAACCATGCATGGCAATAACTTGGCTTGAAAATGATACTAGACAAAGTCGAAATTTGAGACTGCTTCTGACCCGTCTGTTCGAGGCAATTTTTGGTTAAGCAAATGATGTTGAAATTGCGTGAAAATCCCTAGGTAACTAGTTTGGCCAATTTTGAACATTTTTCGCACAAATACGCAAAGTCAAATTTTGGCTCTAAGGCCCTCAAAATGGCAAAATCACGTAATATAGCTAAATCTGGAAAGTTTCGAGAAAAAGGAAGCAGTTTGGCAGATTTACTGCCCGTGTGGAACGAGATGATTTTGACATAGCAAACGACATCCAAAATGCGTGAAAATTTGTGTACTGCTAGATTTTTGAGTTGTGGACATTTTTTCCAGAAATAGGCTTAGGCTAAAAATGAACCTAAGGACCTCAAAATCATGCAATATCGAAAGATAGGCAAATCTGGACAGTTTTGAGCAGTTCCACCATTTTGGCTATAACTAACGATCCAGAACTCCAATTGATGCAAGGTTTGTTTCTGATTTTAGTTAACTTCTTAATCTTTAATTTGATATATTATTCACTGAATTTGGAGTTCATTTGCCTGCCCAGTTGATTGTGAGAAAACAGCTTATTGCAGTTAGGGTTTCAATTGACTATGTGCTTGGGAAAAACTTGTTGAACCTCTTTTGTGGTACTAATTACTTGGAATGGTAGTATTGGAATATTGTGTGGACTGTATTTAATGTTGAGGATGTTGAATGAGACGATGCATGACTTTGGAATGATGATTGAGTTGATTTAGGGTTTTGATCGCACGATTTTGCATGAAAAGCGAACCCTAATGACTAGGTACTCTTGTTAATTGTTAACCGGGGGTTATTGTGTGGAAAATGTACGTTGCGTGGGCTGCCCGTAAAATGTTTTATAGTTCCAAATGTGAGTAGGCCATTGCATGTTGACAAATAAGCTTTTCTTGCACCCAAACCCCTTTGATATCCTCGCCTGTCGCATAAACTTATCACTTGATCCCGTGAGCTTCTTAATGAGTTATATGGCCTGTTTTACATGTGTTACATGGCTGCCCGTTTAATTTCCATATAACTCTATATGCCTTTCAAGTGAAAATTCCTGTCTTATCGTGCCCTGCTTGTTTATCTGTCAATGTGCAATCTTATGACTCTCCGGAGGCGACCTACTTTGTTGTCCTCCTTCTGTGATATATATTACGTGTCATAAATGTGCATTGCATACAAGGTTGCAACCTTTCCTGTTGGCATGGTAGTGATCACGTACGCCGGGCGGCATCGGGCTTGCCGGTGATACCGTGACCACCATGGTCCCATTCCCTCTCTCGCTTGGGGGCTAGACTTCCTCGGAGAGTTGGGTCGTAGGATTTTGGGGTACATCCAGAGTACACCCACTTGGTGTGTTTGGGGGATGATTTGAAGTCGGCCGCAACAGTTGATCCTGGATCTGATCTGAGAGCAAAAGCTTACCGTATCCTTTCATTATATGTATAAGTACTCCCGCTTGGATCCTAGAGAACCTCGGGGAGGAAAGACTGGTATTCCTGTTTCTGTATTTGTATTTCTGTACTTGTACTTCTGTTGTATTCATGTTTGAAAAAGGGATTTTCATAAGTTTAACCGGAAAATGAGTTTCAAACTTAATTCTCGTTCCCCCTCGCTGAGTTCATAAGGACTCACCCTCTTTTATCATTTCAGGTGAAGAAGAACAGGTACAGGAACATGAGGATAATGTACCTAATGATGAACCCCTGGAGTGATTGCCTGTTATTGTTGTTTTGCATGAACGTGACTACTTGTGTATTTTGTGCTGCTTGAAGACTATTTATCTTATGTTGCTTGTTGTTGCTAATGTAAAAGACCCCCGTTGTAATTTGGGGTCTAATTTTGGTTTGTACTTATATTAAGTAGACTGATACTAGACATACTATGATCGTTTTTGCTTTTATTATCACTAGTATCTATCATAGGTTATGATGCTTAGTTAAGGAATAGGCAAATGAACTTATCCAATCTCAACAGGTACTCGCTAATAAGCTATGATCACTAGGTATAATTTGAAACGAGGATAAATAGATAAACGAGACATAGTATCATGCTAGGTTATAAATCAAACGGGACGTCGAAATAACCAATAAGCAATTCAATTGATGATTAAATAGTAAAATTCTAGTCGGGAATGAACTTGAATTGAAAGTTCTGAGGCTGTTAGAAAATTTAGGTCAAAACAAAGAGCCCAATTACAGCCGTTATGCTGCCGGATTTCTGGAAAAATTTGGAGTCTAGAATAAAACGTTAAGTGTTAAACCACCTAGAATGATTAAGAATGTGAAAGGACTTGAATGCTTAGATCACACCCTAGTCTAACCTTTATAGGCCGGGTTGGGGCGTGACAATGTATACCTCCATGGTTTTTCCTAACTGCCTTTCGAACATATGATTTGCTAACCGCTGGTAGGTGGCTCCTAAATTTTTCAACCCAAATGACATCGGCTTGTAGTAGTAGATCCCTTTCTCTATCATAAATGCCATTTTTCTTGATCTACCAGGTGCATCAGGATTTGGTTGTACCCGAAAAAGGCGTCCATGAAACTTAGCAACTCATGCCCTGTGAAGCCCCGCACGAAACCCCATATGCATATCATATTATTTAAAATGCATTTATATTGATTTATGTACAATTGAGTAATTTTATGTGCATTTACCTCGTTTTACATGCATTTGCATCATATAATGTGCATTTGTGTGATTTAGATATCGTAGGAATTAAATAAATTACACTATACTACACTAGCTAACTAAATAGTTGAAACAAAACTAGAATGACAAACTTGAAATAATTCATTAGTTAGAGGGCAATTTGGGCATTTGGGCTTATAAGATATTTCCTAGCAATTAAAATACACACAACACACTCAACACATACAAAAATTCTGCAACACACACACACATCAGATTATACACACTATACTACACAACCAAAGAGAGAAAGAAAAAGAGAAGAAAAGAGAGGAAAGGAAATAGGAAGAAGAAGGCAAGGGTTTTAGAGCATTTTCAAGCTTCATCTTTGCATCATCACCACCAAGCTTGCATTCAAACATTTATTGAGGTGAGGGTTGTTTTCTTAAAGGTTTTCAAAGCTATGTTAAACATGATTGTGATTATATATGTGTGTTAATAAAGTTATAGCTTGTATATCTAAGCTTGGATGGAGAGATTGAGTATTTTGTGTGTGGTAAATCTAGGGCTTGCCTAACTTGTATTGGATGATCTTGAGGATTTGTTGATGAGCTAGGTATTGTTCTTGTATATGTTAGAATGTATATAAAATGTATGCAAGGGTTGAGAGCATGAATCTAGCATTTTAGGACTAAGATGGTAATTTTGGTTGTTTATGTGCCATTGTTGATTCTTAGGGTTTTGGATGTTGATTGTAGATGTAAGGGTGTTGTGATTGGTTTTTGAACTCATATATGTTGTCTAATAATCCATCTTAAGCATGCAAGAATCTTGGTTGAAGGTTGAGAGAAAGATGGCAAGAAAATAAGCAAAAAAATGAGAATTTACGGGTGTGTTTTGCCCAAGCCGGTCGACTAATCAGTTGACTAGCCGGTCGACTAAACTCACCAGAAATTCGACTAAAATCACTGGAAAATTCAATTGACTTGGTCGATAAGTCGGGCGAGTAACTCGTCCGACTTGATTTTTCAGCTTTGTAGAGGCCATATCTCACTCAATTCAACTCCGAATTGAGTTTCGTTTCATTCTAGAGTTATCTACATTCGATAAGCTTCAATTATATACCAAAATTAGATTAATTGGAGTTTGGGAAAGTAGAAAAATTTACCTCCTAAGTTAGGCTAATGCAAAAGCATTGAGGATACTTCATAGTTTCGTTCGTGCTTGCATTTTATTGTTGTTTTGACTAGTTTTAGGGTATCTTTACACCATCCTTTGGTATATGGCTATGTTGTGTCCTTCTAAATGTTATTAATATGTTCAAACATGATAGGTATTGGTTTCATGATTGTCTAACGGTGCACTTACAACTATAAGCTTATTTGTTATGCACATGAAATATACTCGAACATGCTTGGATTATGCTCAAATCATGAATATGCTTGAATAAGCTTGAATCATATATATATATATATATATATATATATATATATATATATATATATATATATATATATATAATATATATATGTTTGAATATGCTTGCTTGTTATACGGGTCAGAGCAACCTACTTTTTTGCCTCCCCTCTATGTTATTATTCATGTTATGGTTACAATATTAACCACTACAGGCGCGATGGGTTGCAACCATAATCATGGGCATGGTAGCGTTTGTTTCTCCTGAGTAGCATCGGGCTACAATCGGTCTTGACTACCATGGTCCTCGGTGGATATCCAGATATTACCTAGGGGTTTGGGGATATTGATGGAGATTGATGCAAGGCCGGTCGACTACAGCAACTGCAAGAGCAACTGTATCCTTTTGATATTATATGACACACTCCCGTAGGAGCCTTTGCCCCGGGAGTTGGATTAATTGTTACCACTTGTTCATTAATTCTTGTACTTAATTAAAACTCATGCATAAAATGTTTTCCAAAAAGGCTTTCTAAATGGAAAAATGTTTACGAAAACCACCCGTGACCTTTAACCCTCGCTGAGCTAGTTGTAGCTCATTCCTCTTTCTTTACTATTTCAGGTATAGTTAAGCCAATCATGGAATGAAAAGCTCCAGTTCCTTATTGAGTTGGATCTTCTACCTTTTGTGATCCTACGTGATGCCATGATGTACTCCCTTATTATGTGTTATTGTGTGATGTAAATTGGAATACTTGAAGGGTTGTAATTATTCTTTTGGATATGCGGATTGTAAATAATTAGTTTATTGTTCTTGTAAGGTCTAGATGAAGTAGCTGAACCTAGATGATGTAATCTGAAGGATCTAGGTCATGTAGATAAATATTCGTTAGTTGTAATTCTAATTATTAGTGATGAAGTTTGTATAATGTATTGATTTAAAGAAATCTTGTAATAGGTAATGCAACTGTAGTATTAGCTACTTGGATGTTTAGTTCATGGAAATTAGAGCTTGGCAAGTATATTTTGCCTTAGCGGACCTAAGAGGAGAGATCTTCTTAAGCCCGTGGCATAACGATCCCGGATTTTGAAGTCTACGTAGGTTGAATGTAATCCTTCTTGTTTTATTAATGCGGTATCAGAGACTATTTCATTAATAAGGAAAACAGGATCGTGACATGCCCGGTTGTGGTATCCATCATGGCGTCTATGCGGGGCAGCGGGTACGGATCCTTCAGACAAGCCTTGTTTAGATCAGTAAAATCTATGCACACCCTCCACTTGTCTCATTTCTTAGGTACCACTACCACGTTAGCCAGCCACTCTGGATACTGAACCTTCCTTATGGATCTATTCTCTAACAACTTAAGGACCTCTTCCTCCACTATTTTATTCCGATCGATTGTAAATTTTCACCTCTTCTGTTGGACAGGCCGATGGCTCGGATCTACATTCAACTCATGCATAGTTACATGTGGGCTGATGCCAATCATATTCGGGTGGCTCCAAGCAAAACAGTCTCTGTACTCCCTTAGTAAATCAATCAACTTTTTTTTCAATTTCGGTATCAACCGCACGCCAACCCTGACCATTCTGTTTGGCTCTTCTGGTACCAAGAAAACATCTTCCGTATCCTCGAGGCTTGGTTGTTGGTAGCCCCCTACTATAATTGCTATTTGGTATTTTCCTGTTCTCCTACTGCTTCGAGCTTTGGCTTTAGGGTCGTGGCATAACGCCGCTGGGCTTCTCCGAAATCACCCCTAATCTTGCGATTTCCCCAACGGGACGGGAGCTGTACCGCCTGATGATATGTTAATGGGACAACTTTCAGCTGGTGAATCCAAGGTCGTCCCATAATTAGGTTGTAAGTTGAAAAATGTTCCACCACCAGGTACTTTGTTAATGTGTGCACATCCTGTGCCCAAGTTGACAATGTGATTTCTCTAAGTGTATGCTTCATTTCACCACTAAAACCTCGAAGGAGTATAGTTTTCTTCTTGAGTTGAGATTCACTTATCCTTATCTCGCGTAGAGTCCTTGTCATCAGTATATTAGTTGAACTTCCTCCATCCACCAGGATTTGCTTGATTTTGAATCCTGCAATGATCAATTCAATTACCAAGGCATGGTGATGTCCGTCCATAATCCCCTTCTCGTCTTCATGGCTGAAACCGAGGTTATACTGTTGTCGCGTCGAACTTCCTTGTTGGGCAATCATCACCTATTCGCCCTTCCATCGTTTGGCGATCTTAAGAGTTGCCAAAGCTGACTCTCCACTGACCTCAGAACCTTCAATAATGCACCCAATGGTTTGAGTGGGCTCCGGCGGCCCTGCCGGCTTTTCTCTTGCCTCATGATTCCCGTCCCTCAACTGCCTCCTACCCCTTTCAATAAAAAAATTAGGTCAAAAACCCTTCTTAAGCATACTGAGTACTTCGACTCTCAGATCTATACATTCCGAGGTAGTATACCCATGGTCACTGTGGAACTCGCACCACAACCCACGATACTTCCAATTCGGGAGGCTTTTCAGTTTGTCGGGCCAACGTACATTGGGCAGACGCCTTAACTCGTTTACGCATTCGGCATGGCTAATGAACAGTTTGTATTCTGGCCTTGCAAGCTCTTCCCCTCTGTTACGGAACAGCCGACGTCCTTATGGTTGTGGTTACCCCTCCCCGACTTTTGTTAGGAGTGAAGTCACGTACCGTCCATTTAATAAATACGGCTGGTGACGCTGTGGTTCTGAGTGTCGGATGTCTGCTTTGTTTTCCTCCAACTGGGTGGTACGACTTCTCTCGCCTATCTCTTCTTCCTATCTTATCACTCCCCTGGCTTTCTCAACAATTTCCTCCATGTTGCTGTATACGTTCATCACCAAATCTTTGTATAGGTCGAACTCAAGTATCAACCCTTGCTGGAAAGCGGACATGGCAGTTTCCTGGTTATACTGCGGTATACTTATCATTTTCTCATTGAAGATCTAAACGTATGCCCTCAGGGATTCATTCTTCACCCTATCATATTTTCTAGAGGTCGCTTGCCTTCCTTTTGTCCTTCTTATTGGGTGCAAACTTCTCCGAGAATTGTATCATCAACTAGGTGAATGATTCGATGCTGCGATTTGACAAGATGGTATACCAGGTAAGTGCCGATCCTATCAGGCTGGATCTAAAGCTTTTACACATACAAGTTTCCTTTAGTGCCAGAGCTATATTTGCGGTCATCATCCCCTGACGAAATTATGCGATATACTCGTCAGGGTCCGTCTTCCCATCGTAAAGTTTCCACTGCGGCATATGAAACTTGGCCAACATTTCCGTGAATTCAATGTGGCTTTGAAAATGTGAGTCGTCATGCCTGTATCCTAAGGCTCCATCTTTCCCCAAATCGTTCCCTAGCTTAGGAATCTACGCCATTGGTTGCTGTACCACGAGACTGATATCGAGTGGTTGCATCGGAATCCCGGATCTAACGATTGGTGGGGGAGTCTGGTAGGAAGTTCCCCCTCCGGGTGTAATGGCTAGGGCCTCCAATTGCTTTTTCAACTCTTCATTCTCCTTCCTGTCCAAATCTCGTTCCACTGCAGCCTCCCTCAAGTGGGCGTCGAATGCACCTTGTAGTGAGATCAACCTCTACTCTAGATCCTCCATCAAGTGTTCTGCCATCCTTTGCTCTTATTCCACCACAGTTGTCAGTGACCCTACGGTAGGCGCCAAATTGTGGACCTCTTGATTTTTACAATTAAGATTAAGGAATCCTTAACCCATTTTTCACAAGGTCCTAACAAGCGAGAGACAACAGGAGCTAAAGATGGTGCTGTTTAGGCTTTCTCTAGTGAGGGGTCAGTAGTGGTATTTAGGCTAATTCTTGCATATCCCTCGAGGGTTCCCTTTAGGTTCCCTAAATAGCATTTCTCCACGTCCTTGGGAGGAAATCTTTCCATAATTCTCTTCCACTAATTGCGCAGCCTCCGTGATTCCTTCTTGGAGATCCACCACCTTCTTTATGTACCCTTCTTCCCGTTATCCTTGAGCCTAACTAATTCTTGAATGGGTCGATCCTCCTTTAGGCCATCTGTGGTTTTCACATATTGGGAGTGAGTGGGTTGGTAGTTCCTCAGCCTATTACAAGTAGCACAAAAAAGGTTTAGGTAATTTTCATAGACCATAAAAGAGTACATTTAACCCTCATCTATCCGCTGAATATTTGAAACCTACTTTTCTTTATTGAAAAAAATTTGAGAGTCAATCCTCATCCTTTTAGGTCTTTCATAGTTTACTTTCAATTAACTTGAACTTTTCAAGGAATGACTCATATGACCAATATAGACTAGGGATGTATTTAGTCTTAAAGAAAATGGCACCATATCCTCTCATCTAGGTCCTAGGCCAAGTAAATTGTTAATAATAACAATAAAACGTTGATCTTGAAAACTACATGCTAGTATATTGGCCTATTCTTTTTTTTTTTTTTTTTTTTGTTGTTGTTGGTCTTCATAAGTTAAAAACATCTTCCACCCCCTTCCACAACTACAACGATTAATTAAATTTGCTTTCCTATCAAGTTACTCTGAAACCATATGAAAAAGGCACTTTTTCAAATTATTTTACCTTTACAATTCATCCTATAAGTTGTTCCTTATTTAAAATAGTTGTATTATTTCTTTTCGCTTTTCAAATTTACTAGCTAAAATGAGTCTTAGATTTTAATTTGTACTAAGAAATTATTAATTAACTTAATCATACACATTCTCGAAAAGTTACACTCCCAAAAGAGGACCCAATTTATGGAGAAATTATTTGGATTAACAGCTGCATGGAAAATAGTAAAACAAGAAATAATAAGAAGAGTACACCAAATAGGGAGATGATTAATCATGGTCCAAGTTGTCGGTTACAACTGAACAATCTTGTTTATGTATTTGGGCGGGAAAATGACGCATCATCTATTTTTTTCTAATCTTAAATTAGTTTTTATTATTTAAAATTAGTCAATTTAATCTCCATTATTTTTTAAATAAATTTTAAATTTGTCCTTATTTTTCAAATTAGTCAATTTAATCTCTATTATTTTCATATAAAATTCAAATCAATCCTCAAAGTGTAAAAAAATAGTGACTAAATTGAAATTATTTGAAAAATAATGACTAAATTGATTATTTTTAAATAATAAGAATAAATTTAATTTTTTTTAAAAATAATAGGGAATAAATTGTTTAGCATGAACCTTTTTCATTCACCATATAAAGTCAAATGTACGAAATGGATCATTTTGTTGAAATAGACAATTCAACTTATCCTGCATTCAAGTCTATGCGGCCCTTTTCGTGGTTGTTACTGGTTTGGCTCTTTTGCTTGACAATGTTTATTCTAGCGACTTTTATTATTAGATATTGTAACATTGCTGCTTGGCTTTAATAAATTCAGTTTATGTGCATCATTAATTGGTCCAATCTGATCATGTGCATCATTACTTCATTCAATACGATTTTAATGTAGTTTCATTGAAGAAATATCATTTTAATTTATTTTGATTTATGGAATGCTTGCATGCTCTAAATCTTGTGATTTCTACTGACATTTGTCGTGTCGGTTACTTTTCGTGGGATATTAATAGTAGACTAAAGTTTTTGGACTAAGAAACTTCTCCACTCATTTTTTAGGAGCAAGAAGATGTTTGATGTTTGGCAGAAGAGCACTTTAGTTCTAATATACAAAAATAAAGGAGATATTTAGAATTGTGTCAATTACCAAGGAATTAAATTAATGAGTCACACTGTGAAATTCTGGAAAAGAGTGATTGAAAGGAGAATAAGGACACGGGTGTCAGAAAATTAATTTGGTTTTTTGCCAGAGAGATCAACAATGGAAGCTATTTTTTTGTTAAAGAGGCTAATAGAACAATATCGAGAGAACCAGAAAGACTTATACATGGTGTTTATTGACTTGGAGAAAGCATATGACCGAGTTTCTAAGAAAGTTCTGTGGAGGGTGTTAGAGAAAAAAGGTGTGTGTGTGTAGCATACATTAAGGTGATAACATATATGTAGATGGAGCGATGACTAGCGTAAGGATGAGGGGAGGAGAATCTAGTCTTTTTCCGATTATAATAGGACTACATCAAGGATCTGCCTTGAGCCCATACTTTTTTGCACTAGTTATAGATAAACTCACTAGTCAAATCCAAGATGCAGTACCGTGGTACATGTTATTTGCGGATGATATTATTTTGATAGATGAGTCTAGAGAAGATGTAAATACTAAGTTAGAATTATGGAGATCTACTTTAGAATCTAAGGGCTTTAAGCTAAGCAGATCAAAGACATAATATATGGAATGTATGTTTAGCAAAAATAAATCGATAAATGCGATAGAAGTAAGATTAGACTCAGAAAGAATACAAGAAAAAGAGAGTTTTAAATACTTGGGCTCTATCGTTCAACAAGATAGGGAGATAAATGCGGACGTTGATCATAGAATCAAAGCAGGATGGACGAAGTGGAGAAATGCATCAGGAATCTTGTGTGATCGAAAAATACCACTTAAGCTAAAGGGGAAGTTCTATAAGATAGCCATTAAGTCTGTTATGTTATATGGTTCGGAGTGTTGGGCGGTAAAATATCAACATGTTCAAAAAATGTCGGTGACTGAAATGAAAATGTTGAGATAGATATGTGGCAAAACTAGGAAGGACAAGATTAGGAATGAGGTGATACGTGAAAGAGTAGGAGTGGCCCCGATTGAAGATAAGATGAGTGAAAATCGTCTGAGATGGTTTGGGCACGTAAGGAGACGACCTGTTGAGGCGCCTGTTAGAAGGTGCGAAAGTTTAGAAATAATATACCAGAAGAGGGGTAGAGATAGACCTAAGATTACTTGGATGAAGACAATTAGACGATACCTCGCGTGTATTGATCTCATAGAGGAGATGACTCTCGACAGGAAGGAATGTTGTCGCATAATCCATATAGCTGACCCCACATAGTGGGACAAGGCTTAGTTTGGTTTGGTTTGGTTTAAAGGGAGTCCTAATCTAATATTATATTGCCTATAAAGATGTTATATCTGCTGAGAATCGTCTATAACAAAATAAACCTAAAAATGTAATAATTCAAGTCCAAATAGAGAACTCATCTCAAAAGATTAATTTGTTAGGAGAGAGAACCATTTGCACTTAAAAAGTACCCATTGACTTTCAAAAAAAAAAGTACCAATTATAAGAGTGAGATTCGTATGTGGGATCGTTACAGTCCCAATTTAATCTTTTAAGTTATTTACCGAGAAAAGTAGTTTACAATTGTTAGTCGAAGAGTTTGATTGGGAAACCAATTTTTTGTAAATAAAAAGTAACTAAAATAATATAAATAAAAGTTATTATTGCACCGTGCTTGACATGCTACTAATGGTCAGGTCACCATCGGCAAAGACTAAACCAGAAAGTCTTTGATGAGGAAATGGAATCAATAATGGAGAAGAAAGTCTTTAATCTTACCATATATATGTGTCTGGAAATGATCAAGTATGCTACTGAGTTCATTTGGAGCTGCCTGATGCTAGCTAGTATGTCTAGAGAAAGGTTTAGCTTTGTAAGTCTTGTTGTCATTCTTTTGTGTGTGTCAACTTGCAAAGCCAACACAAACCAAACTTGCAATCCTTCCTCTTGTGGCCATCTCCAAAACATCAGCTCTCCCTTCCGGTTGAAAACTGACCCCCCCGAGAACAGTGGCTATCCCAGCCATGAACTCGAATGCGAGAACAACCAAACCATACTATATTTAAATGACAAGGGATACTACGTGCAGTCTATTAGCTATGAGAATTATACAATACGAATACTTGATCCTGGTATAAGAAAGAATCAATGTCCTCCTTTTCCAATTCATTCTCTCACTTATGGCGACGTACCAATAACAGATACATATTCTCCTGCATCGTATATTAGGAGGTTGAACACTCCTGTAATGTTTGTTAGCTGTTCAAATCACGTAAAATCCTCTGTCTATGTTGATACTGCCTCTTGCAATACTAAAAGTACTAATTCATCCAACACCACTTCGTCTTTGTTGCAAGAGTATTCTTATGTTTTACTTGGAGACCAAGTGACTATAGCAGATATCGTGGCCTCGTGTAAGATCAACAATGTGGCTTGGTTCTCAAAAGAGTTTCCCATAATTGATAACACGTCTTTTGTAAGCATTCTTGATGCGCTGGCTAATGGATTTTCACTTCAGTGGGATCCCGTCTTTCCGAAGCTAAGCAGTAAGAACCATTCTAGTTGAAATCCGACTCATCTTTTTCTTTCTATTTACTCACATTTTATTATGAAAAAAACAATTTGTTATGTCTTTATTCAATTGAAAGAGAAAGTGAAATAAGTACGATGAGCTTTGGCAGGTCTATATATTGTCTAACTCCTACGCAGCTCATGACTCTGATTTTTCTTTGGAATTCGCAGGACTGCAGCAGATATGGGAGGGTGAGTCCTCTGATTAATTTTCTTTTCATTTCTTGAAAAATTTTACGGTCTTGTTATTTCTCATCCGTTGATTAGAAAGAAAAAAAAAATTGCTTAAGATTTTAGTCAACTTGATTAGAAAGAGAAAAAATTGCCCTTTTTCTTGCCTTTTTTTTTTTTTTTATTTGGACTTTGCAGGCGTGTGTAAGTTTTGGACAGGTGAGTACTCCTCCGCCTACTTTTCTTTTCATTTCTTGAAACTATTCGAAATACGTCTCTGATTTGTTTTTACTTTGATAATTTTCACCAGATAATTCCTCAAGGCTATTTAAAGTTACTGGTAAGATGTCAGATTTTTCATGAGGAAGATGCTTATTTCTTCTTTCATATAGTATTAGTTTCTAAATAGCTTTGAAACTTCTTTACCTTGATTAGCAAGTTTGATCAATATATGTTGTTGATTGTAATGATCCCTCGTAATAGTCCCCTTTTTCCATTTTTATTCTCTTTGCTGCAGAGATTAGTCTCTTAACAAGATTCTTGTGCGGACTCCCCCTTCTTCTCGCTCTATTAGTCTATAAGTATAGAAGGCAACACTTATCAATTTATGACTCCATTGAAGACTTCCTTCAAGGTCAAAAGAACCTCGTGCCAATTAGGTACAATTACAGAGATATAAGGAAGATGACCAACAATTTCAAGGACAAACTGGGTGAAGGAGGATATGGATCTGTATTTAAAGGGAAACTTAGAAGTGGCCTTTTTGTTGCGGTAAAAATTATGAACAAATCCGAGGCTAGTGGGCAAGATTTTTTCAATGAAGTTGCTACAATTGGAAGGATTCACCATGTAAATGTGGTGCAACTCATTGGCTTTTGTGTTGAAGGTTCAAAACGTGCTGTGGTATATGAGTTTATGCCTAATGGTTCTCTCGACAAATACATATTCTCACAAGAGGAAAAGAGCATCTCCTTGAGTTATGAGAAAATGTTTGAGATATCTCTTGGCGTGGCTCGAGGAATAGACTATCTACATCGGGGATGTGACATGCAAATATTACATTTTGATATTAAGCCTCACAATATTCTTCTTGATGAGAATTTCACTCCAAAAGTATCTGACTTCGGGCTTGCAAAATTGTATAAGACAAATAATAGTATTGCATCTCTGACTGCAGCAAGAGGAACAATGGGTTATATGGCTCCAGAATTGTTCTACAAAAATATCGGAAGAGTATCGTATAAAGCTGATGTTTATAGTTACGGTATGTTATTGATGGAAATGGCAGGGAGGAGGAAAAACTTGAATCCATTTGTCGAAAATCTGAGCCAAATTTACTTTCCTTCTTGGGTATATGACCAATTCAATCAAGGAAAAGAAATAGGAATGGGAGATACTTCTGAAGGAGGAAGGAAAATGGTAAAGAGGATGGTTTTAGTTGCTCTGTGGTGCATACAGATGAAGCCTGCTGATCGTCCTTCTATGAACATAATCGTTGAGATGCTTGAGGGCGATGGTAAACATTTGCAAATGCCTCCTAAACCTTTTCTATACCCAGAAGAATTACCAGCTGAGGATCATGAAATACATGCAAATGATAATGAAGTGCCACTCTTCTCGGGTAATAATATTGATTCAGCTAGCCTTAATCAGGATGAAAGCTAAGATTTCAAAAGGTCACCATTATTATGTTGCCAGTCTGTATAAGTTTGAAATAATGATTAGTCTCATGTAACTCAGCTTCTATAATTCTTATATACAATGTTATGAACTTTAATCTTTTATATATATATATATATATATATATAGTAAATTGCGTCATTAAGACACTACACTTGTATGAAGTTTCAAATTGCTTACTAAACGTTTTTCTTTTTCAAATCGTCTTGGACCAAATTTTTGTTTCATTTTATTTGCTCCTAGCTTTCAACATGTGGATCGTTTCGCACTAAAGTGAATTATAAGTTTTCGGGCCTTGCCACAATAAGTGACGGGAGTTGTCACGCCCCAAATTCATGTACTCAAATGAATTTAAAATGTGATACGTTGTGTACCAAAAAGAGTAATTCTTTCAGGACACAAGTCTACATGAATTCACAAATCAATCAAGAATATTAGAGCGCTAAAAATTCGCCATTTATTAAAACTATTACACTCCAAGCATTTAAAAGATAACCTCAAATGAAACGAGTACAATTAAATTGTCCAACTGGCAACTCTGACATTATGCGAAATTATAAGTAAAATAATGTTTCATCACTAAAACTCTTATTCAATGGTAAGGATGGAAGAATTCGCTACTCCCAGTAGCTACTTGCTAGTGTTCATCACTTACTCGTTATTATCTATAAAGGAAAAAATAAACACAGAAGGGGTGAGCGAATCAAATGCTCAGTAAGTGAGGAAGGTCTTCTGCCAAAGATGACATGAGTGAATGCTCGATAAGTGGAACAATAGAAGAGACCAAAAGCAGGAGGATCATGAGGACACATCCAATAAGGCCTTTGAAGTATTTATAATCTCGGTCCGGTTCGTAAATCTACCCTAATTGACTAATTTGTACTTCACTGATCAAACCGATTTTTAGGGAAAAAAGAAGGTTTTAAGAATTTTGTTGTGTCCAAGAATTTTGCATCTCTCATATTGACTATGAGAAGAGCTAATGAGTCGGAAAAATGGCATGTCGAGCAATCTTATTAGTTATTGGCAGGGATTTGGTTCGTTAAATGGTACTTCTTTAGTCATTAAGTATGTTATCAAATATTATCTAACTTTTGACTAACGTGAAGCATGTGTAAAGGCACACTGTTAGACCACAAAACCTATCGATTTACCAGACAGTTTTTGTTATCGAATTTTTATCAAACAAATACCAGTCGATTTTGAATTTAAACTTTACCCGCTGCCATCACGATATCTAGTGGTCAGTCCATTCTGAATCCAATAACTGAGTTCAAATCTCGGTGGAACCTTTCTTTGGTTTTTTATACTTTTTTATTTCACAAGCCTAGAAGACTCTTATCTCGGTGATTATTTTCCTCTTTTTTTCTCGTTTGGATTTTCTTCCCATTTACTTTTCGCTTCTATATCTTCAAGTGTAGTTGTAGTTGTTTGTTTCACGTCCCAAACTCAAACCTCCGAAGACACAAGATATCACAAGTTTATAATAACTATTTAGTCCTCTCTCACCACGTTCAAACCTAGAACTCCAAGTTTGTAAGCGAAATTCATGTCACAAGCTTAAAATAACTACTTAGTCCTTACATCCACGGGTCCAAAATAGTTAACTCAATTAATTACTTAAGCCTACTACAATCACTTATCAAGTTTTTCTCCAACATAGGAGACTATAATTACCTCATTGAGGACCCGACATTCTCATTGGGGACACAAACACCCAAGCTAAGGCGTTTGACCTTCGGGATGCATGTTTCATACCGAAATTGAAACAGAGAGCTTTACGTGGCTGATGCTAGGTATGACATTCAACCTAATCCTCAGCCAAGTTGTGTTGCTGATATATGTACACTAGATACCACCCTATTTTCATATGTGAATACTTAGTTAGCATACTAAAAGAAATGAGAAATAAAAATTAAAAATAAAATTATTATATTAATATACAAATTAAACATCCACATAAAAAGTGATAAACGAGTGAAGAAAATGAGATAGTATCTAAAAATGCTCGTATGCTAATCCGAAAAAATGGGGGTGACCAAAGAGGTTAAATGTAAATAGCCTGCTTGTTAATTGGTTAGGTAGCCAGCCTCCCAAACTATCAAAGCTTTTGTACTTCGACAGCTTGTACCATCCTTTAGCCCCTTTTAGGGTAGGTTAAGGAGTTAGTCTTCTATCGGATAAACAACCATCTGGCCATAAGACCCATATCATGTAGGACCCATTTTTTTGTTTAACTGTCAGATGGCCGTTTGGCCTTAGTTAATATAAGGGTAAAAAAGAAAGATTAGGATCAATTACACTATCCTCATCCTAGGTTAAGGTCGTCAATAACACTAAGCATTTAGTAAATGATTATGGTGATACATTAGATACTATATTACAGCATATAGCAACCTATAAGAATCTGCACGTGGCTAAGTGCAAGCATATGCTAAGAATACATGCACCAAGGAACTAAGAAAAGTCTGCTGTACAGTTAAAATGGGGGCATGCACTGGTTGCAACTGCAATCCATAGAGAATTCATGAATGAAAAATTACCCACAAGCATCATAGGATGCCGATCAAGTCGAACACAAGACACGCCTTACAAATCCATCAGTTTTTTCATTCTTGGACATCTGAACGAGGATCGTACAAAGAGTTAGCATTAAAGGTGGATCTCCAGATGAGTTTAATTGTAGAGTTCTGTAACCACTGCTGCTAATGACAGCCTGATTCTTCCATCCAATCATCATCTAGGGGTGGTCGCACGTACAGGCTGGAATTGGTGCTGCTGCATATATGGAGGTTGGTGCTGCATATGTGGAGATTACGTCTCAGTTTTTGTTCACAGTAACTATGTTAAACAAGTATGCAATTGATAAATACGAAAAAAATTAAATTAATGGAGCATTCCCAACATAGTGGTCTCTGATCTGCACATTTTTCCAGACAAGACCGAAACTCTTTGGTAATAGCTCTTCATTCCAAAAGAAGAAAAAGAAAAATACTTTTCTTTCTTCTGTCGAGACAGCAACCTATATTATCTACCAATGCTAAAAAGAATCACATTGAATGCGGAGTATGACCATGTATGAGTTCCCTTCGTCACCTATGAGGTGCAGGAATTCACTCCTCAGCTGATCGAAGGGCAGCGTGTGGACTGCAAGTTACATCGCATTATCATCTAAAGTCTATTTGCAGTACTTGATTTATAACACAGGAACATGAAGAAGACTGTTCCATGAATTTCCTCTTTTGATTAAAACAAATTTACACAGAGAGAAGATGTAGAATTAGAGAAAAAAGTACAGAGATTAGAAGAAAGAAAGCTCAAGGGATTACCTGAGCCACATATGATGAGCTCTGGGCAAGGAACTTGACAAATTCTTGTTCGCTCTTCATATCTTCCACCACTCTTTCCTTTTTCCACTTCATCTCCTTTATCCGGGTTTCAGTCTCAAAGTAGTTCTCAGGAAGATTAAATCTACCAGAGCTTTTCGGAAATGTCACATCCACATCTACCCTGATATCAGGAAATTTAAATAGAAAAGAAAGTAACAATAGTTAAGTTGTAAGTACGCATTTGGAACAGAATCAATATATACTTATATGAAGACATATGTACTCAGTAAAACTAGCTGATCTAGAATAGCAGGATAAATTTAGAGGAAATAAATTCTGTGCAAAAACAAGTCTACGTCGTAACCCATTAGTGAGAGACTTCGGTGTGGATTTGATAACTATGCCTTCAGTTAGATGTTGGTATGGTTACAGAACCATATATGCATTATTTGCTCAAATTTTGTAAAGAAAAAGGAAAGGTTCCTGCATGAGTTTCAGCAGAAGTTAAAGATAGCTACATTGTGATACTCAGAAAATGTTTTTACAACAATTTCAAAAATTTCAATGCCAGAGCTTTTCTTCGATTGTATATTATGTTCCAAGGGTGTCTGTTGCTCCTATATTGTAGACAACTCGCAGGCGATGACTTCATAGATGTTTTCCAGGCATCTGTCAGTGAAACCATCCAAGTTTCCAGAAGGCACATCAAAGCTTTACAAAATGATGAAGATGGGGCTTCAAAAGCAGTGCGCTAGCATTTCAGATAGAGGGAAACATCTTTCACAGAATTGGTATCCCAACCATCCAAAAGGGAGAGGGGAGCAGGTGTTTGTTTTGCCTGGATGATGTTCTGAGGAGGATGCACGTAAATAGTGCAAAATTTTAATAAACCTGACTTACTATTTTAGGACTTCCGCACAAAAAGAAACCTGCATGATTTTCAAAATTGGGGTAGAATTTAACTTCAGATGGAAAAGAACTACAATTAAAGATACATATTGAGTGTCATCTCTTCCAAGAATGCTGATGCACCATTTCAAAAGGTGAAGTTCTTTACCTCTTGCCTACAGAAAACATGCCACTGTGATTTATCATTCTACCATCAAGAGATACGGCTCCATTGCTTATATAAGGTAGAGCCAGTAACATGTCTTCCCTTGTTCTGTACACTTGCAAAGATGAGAAGAGGTTATAAAAAAGAGTCTCTCTTAGGCCATGACCAGTGCTTGTGACACAGGACAGATTCATCATATCGAGGTTGATCATATTCACAGCAAAATCAAGAAAGCCAGGTGGAGTTTCCCCAATGGGTAATCTTGGCTTTAGAAGATCAAGCCTTCTTTGCGGGTCATCAGCTAGGAACTCTCCAACATACGGTCTACCAATAACGGAGAAAAAACAAGAAAGGCTTAATTTAATCTATGTAAATCTAACACAGCTTAGCAAAATAAAGAAAAGGATAATTGCTTGGCAGCAATTAGAGACAGACCAGCGGAGGTGACAGACGATAAGTGGAAAGAGATGGATGACAACGCCATGGCTAATCTGCACCTGGCATTGGTAGATTTGGTATTATCAAGCGTTGAGGAAAAGAAGTCAGCAAAAGAAATTTGGGATGCGCTGACCAAACTGTATGAGATCAAGGCACTTCACAACAAAATTTTTTTGAAAAGCAGACTCTATACCCTTCAGATGAATGAGTCCACATCAGTGACAGATTACATCAATACCTTAAATACGTCAGTCTCTCAATTGACTGCAATTGGGCATAAAATAGCGGAGCTTGAACGTGCAGAAATTCTACTTCAAAGTATACCTGATTCGAATGATCAACTCATCATTAGTTACACTAACAATGTTCTTTCAGATTATGTTATTTTTGATGATATTGCAGCCGCTGTTCTAGAAGAGGAATCTAGGAGCAAAAGTAGGGAAGACATAATCGAAAGTTCACAACAAGCAGAGGCATTATCAATGGTGAGAAATAGATCAACGGAACGTGGCTCTAGTGGGAACAACAACCATGGTAGATCAAAATCAAGGAGTAGAAAGAATATCAAATACTACAACTGTGGCAAGAAAGAGCACTTTAAGAAGGATTGTTGGAGCAACAAAAAGAATCCCGAGGTGACAAATTCTCAAGGATGTATGGCGACTGCACCAGATGATGGAGATATTTTATACAGCGAAGCAGCAACTGTATCAAAAGGTAGAAAGGAGCTTACTGATGCTTGGATAATGGATTCAAGAGTAACATGGCATATGACCTCTCGTAGAGAATGATTCCACACCTATGAACTAGTCTCTGGAGGATCTGTGTACATGGGTAATGATTATGCCTTGGAGATTGCTGGTATTGGTACCGTCAAAATTAAAATGTATGATGGTACAATTCGCACCATTCAAGGGGTATGACACGTGAAGGGCTTGAAGAAGAACCTATTGTCCATTGGACAATTGGATGACCTTAGCTGCAAGACCCATATCGAGGATGGGATCAAGAAGGTTGTCAAAGGAGCGCTTGTGGTGATCAAGGAAGAAAAGATCGGGGTAAATCTATACATGCTTTTGGGAGATACGTTACAGGAGGCAGATGTATTAGTTACATCAGCCGGTCAAGAAAAATCAACTATAATGTGGCATCGCAGATTGGGCCACATGACAGAACGAGGCTTGAAGATTCTGGCTAAACGTAATCTCCTACCCGGGCTCAAGACGGTAAACTTACCTTTTTGTGAGCACTGTGTTACCAGTAAGCAGCATAGATTGAAATTTGGGAGATCTACTACCAGAAGCAAACACATTCTAGACTTGATCCATTCAAACATTTGGGAATCACTGATTTTGTCCCTAGGAGGAACCAAATACTTTGTATCATTTATTGATGATTACTCCAGGAGACTGTGGGTGTATCTAATCAAGAACAAGTCAGATGTGTTTCCAATATTCAAAACTTTCAAAGCGCTGGTGGAACTTGAATCCGGGAAAAGGATCAAGTGTTTGAGGACGGACAACGGAGGAGAATACACTAACAGGAGCTTCTTGGCATTTTGCAAGCAAGAGGGTATTCAGAGACAATTTACTATTGCACATACACCTCAGCAAAATGGTGTAGCAGAGCGGAAGAACATAACTCTTCTTAAAAGAATGAGAGCTATGTTAGAAACTCCAGGTCTAGCCAAATCATTTTGGGTAGAAGCAGCTAAAACTGCCTGTTACGTGATAAACCGGTCACCATCAACTGTAATTGGGTTGAAGACACCAATGAAAATGTGGACCGGAGACCCGCAGATTATTTTACCGTGCACGTATTTGGGTGTCCGGCATATGTGATGTATGGTTCCCAAGAAAGAACAAAGCTGGATCCAAAATCCAGGAAATGTGTAGTCTTGGGGAATGTTGATGGTGTGAAGTGGTGGTGCCTGTGGGAAGCCACTCCCCACAAGGTTGTCATCAGCAGAGATGTGATATTTGCAGAAGATAAACTGCAAAGTGAAGACGACAGCAACATTTCAAAGGAGACTACTATAATACAAATTGAAGATAAGTCAGAACAAGGAGATGGTTCTTCTGAAGCTGCACCGGAGCACGAGGAACAAGAACCAGATGATGCTGAGGTTACAGAAGTTCGACGTTCATTGCGTCAGACATCAAGACCAACTTGGCATTCAGTTTTTGTCATGGCGAGCAATACTTCATACTGTCTTCTAACGGAGGATGGAAAGTCATCTACCTTTCACGAGGCTATAAAAAGCCCCGATGTTGCCCTGTGGATGATAGCAATACAAGAAGAAATTGAAGCTCTACATAGAAACAAAATGTGGGAGCTTGTTCCACTACCACCTGGACGGAAAGCCATTGGTAACAAATGGGTCTACAAGATCAAGCGAGATGGTAATGACCAAGTGGAGCGATATCGTGCAAGACTGGTAGTGAAAGGATATGTTCAGAAAGAAGGAATTGACTTCAACGATATATTTTTTCCTGTGGTAAGACTTACAACTATCAGAGTAGTCTTGGCCATGTGTGCTGTGTTAGACTTACATCTAGAACAATTAGATATAAAGACGGCTTTTCTTCATGGTGAGCTTGAAGAAGAGATTTACATGCTTCAACCAAAAGATTTTGTTGAGAAAGAAAAAGAAAACTTGGTTTGCAGGTTGACCAAATCTCTGTACGGTTTAAAGCAGGCGCCAAGGTGTTGGTACAAGAGATTTGATTCCTTTGTGATTAGCCTCAGGTACAACAAACTCAATTCAGACCATTGTACGTACCACAAGAGGTTTGGCGATGATAATTTTATCATTCTGCTGTTGTACGTGGACGACATGCTGGTAGTAGGTCCCAGTAAAGATCGGGTCCAAGAACTGAAGGCACAGTTGGCTGGGGAGTTTGATATGAAGGATTTAGGACCAGCAAATAAGATTTTAGGGATGCAAATTCACTGAGATAGAAAAGGCAAGAAGGTATGGATTTCCCAGAAGAATTATTTAAAGAAAATCTTGCGGCGCTTTAATATGCAAGATTGTAAAGAAATCTCGACCCCGCTTCCTGTCAATTACAAATTATCCTCAAGTATGTGCCCTAGCACTGAAGCGGAGAGGATAAAAATGTCTCGAGTACCGTATGCATCAGCAGTGGGAAGTCTCATGTTCGCTATGATATGTACGAGACTAGATATTGCTCAAGCAGTTGGTGCGGTCAGTCGGTTCATGGCGAATCCTGATAGAGAGCATTGGAATATTGTTAAGAGAATCCTAAGATACATCAAAGGGACCTCGGATGTTGCATTATGTTTTGAAGGATCAGAATTTACTGTCAAGAGTTTTGTTGATTCAGATTTTGCAAGTGATACCGATAAACGAAAGTCCACTATAGGCTATGTGTTTACAGTTACAAGTGACGTGGTAAGCTGTATATCTAAATTACAGACTGTTGTGGCCCTATCTACAACAGAGGCTGAATACATGGCAGCTACACGAGCCTGTAAAGAAGCAATCTGGATTAAACGATTAATGGAGGAGTTCGCGCACAAACAAGAGAAAATTCCCTTGTTTTGTGACAGCCAAAGTGTCTTGCACATTGCAAGGAATCCAGCATTTCATTCCAGGACGAAACACATAGGTGTTGAATATCACTTTGTTCGAGAGGCAGTGGAGGGAGGGAGTGTGAAGATGCAGAAGATTCACACCAACGAGAACCTAGCAGATGTCATGACAAAGTCAATCAACGTTGACAAGTTTGTTTAGAGTAGATCCTCTTTTGGCCTAGCAAAGACGTAAGCAACATGGAATTGACAAGTATGGAGAGATTTGAAAATCATCCAAAATGGGCTTTAAGTGGGAGAATGTGAGTTGGTTAAAGCTCACTTTGAGCCTTTGGTCAAAAGAAAACAAAAAGCAATGGAAAATGGATAAAAGTATTTGGTTGCAAAGTTAGGCACACACAATTTTGGGTTGATTTCACACTACATGTGGGAAGACTTTTTGTGCAAAATGAGCCTATAAATAGAGTCTCATTCTTCACCATTTGAGCATCACCAAAACATTCCAAATTAGAGAGAAAACATAAATTTTCTCTTGAGTATTTGTCTTCCTATTTTGTTGTTCTATATTTGTGAGTGGGAGTTAGTTTCTCCTATTATTTGAGATAGTGATATTGTTCTCTCCTTATATTAGAGAGAAGGTTATTGTAAAATACTCCACATCATAGTGAAATCCTCCATTACTTGCCCGTGATTTTTTCCTCAATTTGTTTGAGGTTTTCCACGTAAATTTTGTGTCTCTACTTTCTCTGTTCTCATTCATATTTTAGCTGCATGATACTGCTTGTCCCCGACCATTCCGCTGCGCCGATACCCAACACCGTCTACACAATCTCCCTCCATGTCTCAGTCTCTACCATGTGATCCACAATCCTCTATGGTTGCTAGTCAGATTGTTCTATCACTGTCTAATGCAAATCTGCTTCCGCCGGCTTCTTCATCTCAGGTCAGTTTATTTCTTTCTCAATCTCCTTCTTCAGTTGCTGACCCATTACCATCTCGTCATTCTATGGTTACCAAGTCTCGCAACAATGTGTTTAAACCTCTTAATAAACTCAGCATGCTTGCTCACTGTCCTCCGCCTGATTTTTTTGAGCCTACTAGTGTTTCCCAAGCTTAGAAATATCCAGAATGGCATGAAGCTATGAGTGTCGAATTCGATGCTTTGGTCCGTAATGGAACCTGGGATTTGATTCCTTCAACTAGTCTCTCTAATATAGTTGGATGCAAATGGCTATTTTGGGTTAAGAGGAATCCTGATGGCACAGTTGCTCGTTATAAAGCTCGGCTCGTTGCCAAGGGTTTCAATCAGCGACCTGGTATGGATTATCATTCAACCTTCAGTCCAGTCATAAAGCCACCCACGATCAGACTCATTCTCACTTTAGCTGTTCAGTTTGGTTGGCCGCTTCGACAGTTAGACGTCAACAACGCCTTTCTTCAAGGCACTCTTTCTGAGACTGTGTATATGAGCCAGCCTCCTGGCTTTGTGAGCTCTCAGTTTTTTGACCATGTGTGCAGACTTCGGAAGGCTATCTATGGGCTTAAACAAGCCCCACCGGCTTGGTACACTGAGCTTAAAGGTTTTCTTCAGTCTATTGGTTTTCATAGCTCGCGCAGTGACACATCTTTGTTTATTTTCCAGCATGAATCTACTATCATTTATCTTCTTGTATATGTCGATGACATTGTGGTTACTGGGAGCTTAATGAAGGTTGTTCAACAGGTTGTTCATGTGCTTGCTCAGCGTTTTTCTTTGAAAGACTTAGGGTCTCTTAGTTTTTTTCTTGGAGTAGAGGTCTCTTACACCAAGGATGGTTTGTTTTTGTCTCAGCATAAGTATATAAGTGATCTTCTTGCTAAGACTAACATGCAGGCTGCAAAGGAGGTTCATTCTCCCATGTCTTCATCGTCTTCTCTTTGTCTTAATGATGGGTCTTGTTCCACAGATGCCACGCAATATAGGCAAACTGTTAGTGCTTTGCAATATCTGTCTCTTACTCGGCCTAGTGTCTCTTTTGTTGTTAATCGTCTTTCACAATTCATGCATTGTCCTACAGAGCTACATTGGACTGCTGTGAAGCGAGTGCTGCATTATCTTAAGCATACTGCCTACTATGGACTTCATCTAAGAAAATCTTCTAACTTTGAGCTTCATGCCTTTTCGGATGCTGATTGGGCTGGGAATTTGGATGATAGGAGCTATACTTCGGCTTATGTTGTTTTCTTGGGGGCTAATCCTATCAGTTGGTGTTCCAAGAAGCAACGGACAGTGGCCCGTTTATCCACAGAGGCGGAGTATCGTGTCGTTGCTTCTACCACTGCAGAACTCAATTGTGTGCAAAATTTGCTTCGTGAATTACGTCTAGCTCCTACTACCACTCCTGTTATTTACTGTGATAATATAGGCACAACTTATCATTGTGCCAATCCTGTCTTTCATTCTCGCATGAAGCATATTGCCATTGATTTTCACTTTGTTCGTGATCAAGTGGCAAGGAATGAACTATGTATCTCTCATGTGCATTCACAGGATCAACTTGCTGATATTCTTACTAAACCTTTATCACTACAGCAATTTCAGATTCTAAGAAGCAAGATTGGCATTCACGATGGCACGCCTATCTTGAGGGGGCATAATAAGGATCTATCTGAATCTCATTCAAGGCATAAATCTAGCGTAATTGAATGATAGCTCTTATCATATCTCTTGGATTGTAACTTCTTTAGTTTGAATGTAATTCAGTTGCTGTAATTCAGGGATTTGAATTCCCATACACATTGTTGTAATCTGCCTATATATTTTAGTAATGCACAATGTATTCGGCACTTTTGCCACCATATTACTGAGAACTCTTTTAGAGACATGTCAACTGTAACAACCATCAGGCAAATACTATTTCTACCAGGCTTGTCAATAGCAAAGTACTACCATCCTCTATCAGAAGATAGTACAATAGACCCTTTCATTAGCCAGTGAATCTATACGCCACAAAGAATCCAAGCATGTCCAACTACTGAGTGATCTAGCAGCAAGTAATTCTCCACCTTGAATCCCACAGACTTACATACACATTTATATTGCACGCTACTTATGTAAAATATTATTTGGATACTAACCTATCTATGAATAGTTGGATTCTGAAATTAACTAGTACAATTACTTTTTGTACGTGACAAAACCAAGACCGCAACGGAAGAACCAAGACCAAAAGTACAGGCCAATCACTCAAGGGGACCAGAAATAGAAGCAAATATAACATGAAAAATAAACTAACCGACTAAGGTTATCATCATCAACTTTTCCAAGTGTAGCAACAATGCCAAGCACATCCTTCGTCACCGGAAGATTAGATGCCTGAGCTTCATGACGAGTTGTAAGCTGATATGATGAGTTGCTGCTGATTTTGTTGAGGCAAAAGGATTTGGTGGCATTATGGGAATGACATCTCTTTCTATCATTTGAATCACAACTTTCATGGATGGTCGGACTGATGGATACCACTAAATGCACCAAAGTCCCACAATGGTTAGTTTCTTAAATATCTTATTGTCGTCTTCTTTCTCAATTTGGATTGCTATTTCTTCTCCTTTCCCCAACTGATTATACATCCATTCTGGAAAGTATACTTCACTGTCGTCCTTTGTTGCAGCATGAAAATTCTTCCTCCCCCCAACCAGATCAAGCAGCAACATGCCAAAGCTATAAATATTGCTTTGTATGATACATTTCCATAGTTCCTAGAGAACACTTCTGGTGCAATGTAACCTATCGTCCCTTAAGCAGCAATCATAGAAACTATACTTTGTTGCTTTGAGCACAACTTCACCAAGCCAAAATTAGCAACTTTTAGATTGAAATTTTGGTCAAGCCAAAAATTGTGAGGCTTAATATCAAAGTGAAGGATCCGTTGGTTACAACCTTGGTGAAGATAATCAAATCCTTTGGCTATGCCAATAGCAATTTTCTATTATATATTCTAAAATAATAAAATACAGTAAAATAATTTTTTGAAAAATAAGTTTGCAAAAGAGAAAATTATCCTACTTACCTCCATTCACAATAGCAAAAACAAAGTCATTGACTTAAATCTTTAAGCCCGAAACAGCATGCTACAATTCTAATTTCAAAAGAAGTAGCCCCAGAACAATACCATTCACATTCCAATATATCAAGTAAATCGAATCCTATCCAGACAACTCTGCAACTAGCAAGAAGATACTTGAAAATCTACCAAACATGTCTATTGGCCCACTGCAATAATCTTCTCAAGAATATAATCTATTTGCCCAAAAAAAAGTTAAGGTCCAGGTTTTTCTTTTTTCTTGTCTATTGGTAGTGGTCTATGAAGGCCACCATCATTTTTTTTTTGTTTTCCTTTCCTTTGCCTTCTTATCTTTTTTTTTTTTAAAGAAAAAGAATCACTCAGCCAACAATAGGCTCGTTTGGACCCTCTCATATTAAATAATATTATGAGAGAAAATTTAACAATAGTGGATCGTTTATGTAGTTATTTATTGTTATTTAAAATGGTGTGGACAATTCACCACTATTGTATCCCTTTCATAATGTTAGTTAATATGAGAGGATCCTAGTCTGATTTTTATGCCACTAGTTAAACAAAACTAAGTGGCAGTTACAACCATGACTCATCTATAATCTAAGGGATTTGAACTTAAATTTTAATTAGCCAAAAAATTATACCCAAATTCTGGGGTCGTTACAATGTTAAAACTTATTCCAAGCTTAATACTAGCAGAGTAGAGTTCCTTATCTTATGTAGCAATTCAACCTTATGGTTTGTTGATAAAAATGCAAAATGTCATATTTCTCTCCATTAATGTTTAATCTTTTACACCTATTTGATGTCTAAATACACTCATTATTTTTATATTTTGATTTAGGATGTAAATAGAGACGTTAAGTGCAAAACGAAATTAAATCGCGCAATTCTGGATAGCTCTGATACTGTTACGGTTTTTGGGTATAACGCTCTTATCCGAACTCCGATTGAGGCGATTCAAGATGTTCTGGAAAGCCAAGAAAAAGATCTACAACTTTTATGTTTTGAGTTTTGAGAAATAAAGGCTGCATCAAGGTCGAAATTAGATGTGAAGTTGTTGTACCTGTGCTGTTTAATGTTCTAGAATGTTCTTTATCTAGAAGTTTCTAGTTGATGGTGGAGGATGTGTTGACATAAAATTTTAGCTATTTTAGCTATTCTAATTGTATTAGGACTTTTTCTAGTTGTTTTAGGCTTTCCTAGTTATATTAGGAGTTTATTTCACCTTTAATATTTTCTTATTCTATTTAGATTAGGATTCCATTATCTTATGGGATTTGGTAGGTTCACAAAATATAAATAAGAGGAGAAATCATAAGATTTCGACTACCTCTCTTTCTCTCCTCTTTTCCTCTTTCGAAAATTTCTTTATGGCTCTGCGTGGCTAAACTTTTATTCTTGGTCGAAGGAAATTGAAGCCTCGGAATCAAGAAAACTGTGAGATCTAATTAGTTTTTACTGTTCAATTTATACTTTAAGTATTGAATGTTCTTCTGTTTTATTTATATGATTCTTTCGTTTAATTGCTAGGGTGGCCAACTAGTTTATTATTCATTATAATCTATTGTTAAGTTAGATATCAAATCCGTAATTGTTTGATCCCTCTAATTTGCGAAGCAACTAAGATTTAATAATTTGTTGCGTCAAAGATTATTAGATTTTAGGAAGAACGTTCAACCAAATTAAATGCAACCGCGTGTGCTTGTATTGTTTAGCTTTATCGATCTCTCTAATTCTTAAGGGTGCTACTGGATTAAACCTTTAGTGCGTGTCTGAGGTTGTTTAGTGGTTAGGGTTAATTAGGTCGCGTGTATTCTAATTAACTACGACTAAGGAGAGATAAGAAAATAATTCCAACGGTGAATATTTAAAGTTTGAATTGAAATATACTTGCATCAATGATCAGCTACAAGATTCCGATGGTGGATGTTGACTTAGACCAAGGTTCGTCTTCTTGATTAAATTCGATATCTTTTTAATTTCAGTAATTTTTCTTAAGTTTTCTTTATATACGCAACCCCCTCCCCTCCCCAACCTTGTTTACGTAACATAAAATTAGGTTAGGTACTCTCTGTGGGAACGATCCTTACTCACACTACTACATATATTTTTCAGAGTACAGGTTTTATTTTTGGTTGCCTGCGACAGCACACCAAATTTTGGCGCCGTTGCCGGGGAGTTATTCTAGTTTATTTTTGTGTTTGTTGTGGTTTTTATTTCGTTCTTGAAATCTGTATAAAAAAAATATAATAATAATAATAAAAATAAATAAATAAATAAATAAATAATGTTTTTTTTTATCGTTACAATTTCAACAGTTTTCAAAATTTTGGTAGAATTAGGTCTCGAAAATCTACTTTTTTGAAGGAAAACGACGTTCTAAGCAAGACTCATAGTCTACTGGACTAATGAGCCCCACTCTCTCGAGGCCAAATTCCATCGTTTACTAGGGTTTTTAGGCATTTTTTTGTGTTTTTACATAAATTTTTAATTTTTCTTATTATTCTAGATTTCTTTTTACTGCTTTATTTCTCATGGTTTATTAGCGCTTTCTTGATTTTATGATTGTCACTCGATCTACTAATCAAGGTGATTTGCAAAACGATCCAGAAATAGAAAAAACTGCGCGCAGGTTAAGAAAAAAAAGCTCGAAGAAATTCTGAAGAGAACGAACTAGTTGTTGATTCCCTATTTGCTAGTGATTCTGATTCTAAAGAGGAGGAAGTCATGGCTGGAAATCAAACTTTGAAGGAGCTTGCCGCCCCTAATTTAGATCAACAACCCTTATGCATAACGTTTCCTACTATAGATGCGAATGTTACTTTTGAATTAAAGTCTGGCCTAATACATCTTTTGCCCACTTTTCATGGCCTTGCAGGTGAAGATCCTCATAAGCATCTAATGGAGCTTCATGTGGTATGCACGAGTATGAAACCCATGGGGGTGACTGACTAGCAGATTAAATTAAGGGCATTTCCGTTTTCTTTGAAGGATTCGGCTAAGGATTAGCTCTACTATCTACCCTCCATAAGTATTACCACATGGAACGAGATGAAGAGGTTGTTTTTGGAAAAATATTTCCCAGCTTCAAGGGCAGCAAACATTCGGAAAAATATTTGTGGTATAAGACAGCATAGTGGGGAGTCCCTACACGAATATTGGGAACGTTTCAAAAGACTATGTGCGAGTTGCCCCCATCATCAGATTAGTGAGCAGCTACTTATCCAGTATTTCTATGAGGGCCTTCTACCCACTAATAGGAGCATGATTGATGCCGCGAGTGGAGGAGCTTTGGTGGATAAAACTCCAAATGCCGCGAAGAATTTGATTGCAAATATGGCGGCAAATTCTCAACAATTTGACACTAGGCTGGACTCTCTGTCTAAGCGTGTTAATAAGGTAAATATTTCTTCCCTTGAAGAACAGATTTTGAGTCTAACTTCTCTTGTACGTCAAATGGTTGTAGGTAATATGCAAACGGCGAAGGCTTGTGGGATTTGTTCAGTAGTGGGGCACCCAACCGACATATGCCCAACTCTTCAAGATGAGCCCGTTGAACAAGTGAATGCAGTAGGTGATTTTCCTGGACAACCACAAAGGAAGTATGATCCATTTTCGAACACGTATAATCCTGGATAGAGGGATCACCCCAATCTTAGCTATGGGAATCCACAAGCAAATCAGCCCACGACTCAGAATCGCCCAAGTTATCAGCAATATAAACAATCGGGCCAAACTTCTAATTCAAGTATGTCTTTGGAAGATATTGTTAAGTCTCTTGCTACTAATACTTTGCAATTTCAATAGGAGACGAAGCAATTTCAACAAAAGGCAAGGGTCAGTATCCAAAATTTGGACAAGCAGGTGGGTCAGATGGCAACTGCGATTAGTCGGCTAGAGGCCGAGAGTTTGGAGAAATTACCCTCTCAAACGGTAGTAAATCCAAGAGAAAATGTAAGTGCAATCGTTTTGAGAAGTGGTAAAGAACTGGAGATTCCAGGAAAGGCAGATCCTACATCGTCGAAGCAAGAAAAAGAGAAGACTGTCATTACAAGCAGTGACTTTCCCAATGACAAAGAAGTACCTAAGCGTAAGTTTCCACCTCTTTCTGATTATAAACCAGTACCTCCTTTTCCTCAGGCTTTAGCAGAATCTCAAAAAGATGAGGAAAATATAGATTTATATGAGACTTTTCGTAGATGCGAGGTAAATATTCCACTTTTAGATGCTATTAAACAAGTACATCGTTATGCCAAATTCTTGAAGGAGTTGTGTACAATTAAGAGGAAACAAAAACTTAAAGGATGTGAAAAGGTGAGAGTAGGGGAGAATGTTTCCGCAGTTATTCAAAGAAAACTCCCTACCAAGTGTCAGGATCCAGGTATATTTACTATCCCTTGTACGATAGGTAACACTGAAGTTGAGAAAGCCATGATAGATTTAGGAGCTTCTATTAATGTCATGGCATATTCTATATATGCTTCTTCAAAACTTGGACCTTTGAATAAAACTGGTGTTGTGATTCAATTAGCTGATAAATCTAATGCCTATCCTAAGGGTGTAGTTGAGGATGTTGCAAATTAATAATTTGGTTTTTCCTGCAGATTTCTATGTGCTTGATATGGAGGGCGGTGATCAAAATACTCCTATTTTGTTAGGTATACCATTTTTAAAAACATCCAAGACTAAGATAGATGTTCATAGTGGCACACTTACCATGGAATTTGATGGTGAAATTATTAAGTTTAATATTTATGATGCCATGCAATATCCTGGTAAAAATAATATTGGTAATGATAATCCTGGTAATGAAAATATTAGTGATGATAATCATGTTTATTCTATTGATGTGATTGATTATTTAGCACAGGAAGTAACAGAATTCAATGAAAAAAGTGGATTGAAAGTTGTCATTAGTAAGCAACTTGAGAAAGGGTATGAGGAGTTAGCCTTCAGTACTGATTTGCAGGACACTGTTGCAGCATTGAATATTTTTCCACAGGAACTTATTCCAGATTTGAAGCCTTTCCAAGAGGAGAATGTGGTAGAATTGGACATTGATAATCCTGATTGAAAACATAAGTATTGAGTCAAGCCAACGATAGTAAAAAAAGGCGCTGCTTGGGAGACAACCCAAGGGTAATTTGTCTTACTGGCTGACGTTAAATGGATCCAAGTATTTTAATTTTTTTTAGGTATTAGTTAGTTTGATATTTTTATTGTTTCACAAAGTCGGATTCAGTGCCTCCTAGAGGTCGGAGCCTTTGTATGGGGATGTAAATAGAGTCGGCCAACAAAAAAATATAAAAATATAAAAATATATAAAAATGAAAAAAAAAAAAAAAAAAAGCCTTTGTTTCTTATTATTTTGCTTTTTCTTGTTTTCTTGGGTTGCACTAAATAGTTGCAGATTTAAAGCATTACTTTTCTTCTCTTTGACAAGTGCTTCAGGTATGTCTTCCTACAGACTCTATTTCTCTTACTTCACTTATTTTCATGTCTCTACTCATCTTTGCATAAATTTGATAGTTTATTTTTACTCATTGAGGACAATGAAAGTTTTAAGTATGGGGGAGGGGATTTAGGTTGTGTTTTAATTTGTGTGTTTTTTTAAAAAAAAAGTTTTAATTTGTGTTTTTTTTTTTAAATAATAATTGTGGTTTACAATGTTTTTGTGCATGCCATGAGCAAGGTGCAATTAAACTTAAAAGATTCAGAACTTGATTGAATAGGTATTCTTTCCACTTATAATTAATTTGTTTAGTTATTTTCCTCGAACATGGTAGTGACTGAGTTACGTAGACAAAAGCTGGTTAGATTTTGAGCCTTTAGACTGACACATCCATAATCAGTCTCATTTTTTTTTATGAGAGATATTCTTCCATGGATTTGTTTCTCTAGAACTTGCCTTGATTCTCTTCGAGGTCATATTGACGCATGCATGCATGAACATGATTAAGGCCTTCTTTGATTTAGTTACATAAGCCAAATAGCCTACCTTGAATTTAATTTTTCCCTTTGTTAAACCTCTTTGAGCCTTATTAACCTTGTTTGTTGTGAACCTATGTTATAAGCTTTAAACCCGAAAAACAATATCTTTACCTAAGCCTTAGGACTAGTGGAGCATTGTTCAATGTTATGATATGTATAGGTGTGCAAGAAATAAATGTGGGGGTGTCTGGATTTGTGGTAAGGCTATGACTGGTGAAATGAAACATATTTTCATTCTCAATTTGTGAGTTCCATTGTGATATAATTTTGGTGAAAAAAAAGGAAGAAAAAAAAAACAAAAAACAAAAAAAAAAGAGAAGAAGAAAAAAAAGACAAAGAAGAAAGGGAATGATGGAGGAAATTTCTTTTAAACTATCCATGTTCATAATTCCTCCTAAAAATTCCAAGAAAGGGTTCTGTTTATACATGATATATATAAAGATGGAAGCTATTGAATGGAGTGATTGGTTTTGACATGTTTTACATATTCGAGCTTGAGTTGATTTCTTTTTTTTTGCTCCGCTAGTTTCGATGGCTTTTGAGCTACATTCCCAAATATTTCCTACCTTTGTCCTTAAGCCCCGTTACAACCCTTGAAAAGTCCTTATGATTTGTGTTATGCATGTGATCTTAGTGGTGGAGAATGAGAAGATATGCAAGCCTATGGTAGATCATTTTCATTGGAATGAATTTGAGCGAAACACATACCCTTCAAACACATGAGAGTCGAGCGTTTATCTCTGTGAGGGTCTACGTATTTCGTTACTCCATCTTCGAGTGAGAATGCTTACTAAGGAATTATAAGTTAGTTAAGAATGTTTGTTCATGATGTGTTATGAGTTTTGAAGAGTTTGGTTGTTCTTTGTTGATGGCATTGCAACTTTGGTGTTTTTGAAATTTTGAGTTTTGTCCAAGGACGAGCAAAGGTTAAGTATGGAGGAATTTGATAAGAATGCAAAATGTCATATTTCTCTCCATTAATGTTTAATCTTTTACACCTATTTGATGCCTAAATACACTCATTATTTTTATATTTTGATTTAGGATGTAAATAGAGGCGTTAAGTGCAAAACGAAGTTAAATCGCGCAATTCTGGACAGCTCCGATACTGTTACATTTTTTGGGCATAACTCTCTCATCCGAACTCCGATTGATTCGATTCAAGATGTTCTGGAAAGCCAAGAAGAAGATCTACAACTTTCATGTTTTGAGTTTTGAGAAATAAAGGCTGCATCAAGGTCAAAATTGGACGTGGTTGCTGCACCTGTGCTATTTAATGTTCTAGAATGTTCTTTATCTAGAAGTTTCTAGTTGATGGTGGAGGATGTGGTGCACGAAAATTCTAGCTATTTTAGCTATTCTAATTGTATTATGACTTTTTCTAGTTGTTTTAGGCTTTCCTAGTTATGTTAGGAGTTTACTTCACCTTTAATATTTTCTTATTCTATTTAGATTATGATTCTATTATCTTATGGGATTTGGTAGGTTCACAAAATATAAATAAGAGGAGAAATCATAAGATTTCGACTACCTCTCTTTCTCTCCTCTTTTCCTCCTTCAAAAATTTCTTTATAGCTCTGTATGGCTAAACTTTTATTCTTGGTCGAAGGAAATTGAAGCCTCGGAATTAAGAAAACTGTGAGATCTAATTAGTTTTTACTGTTCAATTTATACTTTAAGTATTGAATGTTCTTCTGTTTTATTTATATGATTCTTTCGTTTAATTGCTAGGGTGGCCAACTAGTTTATTATTCGTTATAATCTATTGTTAAGTTAGATATCAAATCTGTAATTGTTTGATCCCTCTAATTTGCGAAGTAACTAAGATTTAATAATTTGCTGCGTTAGAGATTATTAGATTTTAGGAAGAACGTTCAACTAAATTAAATGCAACCGCGTGTGCTTGTGTTGTTTAGCTTCATCGATCTCTCTAATTCTTAAGGCTGCTACTAGATTAAACCTTTAGCGCGTGTCTGAGGTTGTTTAGTGGTTAGGGTTAATTAGGTCGCGTGTATTCTAATTAACTACGACTAAGGAGAGATAGGAAAATAATTCCAACGGTGAATATTTAAAGTTTGAATTGAAATATACTTGCATCAATGATCAGCTACAAGATTCCGATGGTGGATGTTGACTTAGACCAAGGTTCGTCTTCTTGATTAAATTCGATCTCTTTTTAATTTCAGTAATTTTTCTTAAGTTTTATTTATATACGCAAACCCCCCCCCCCCCCCCCCCCAACCTTGTTTACGTAACATAAAATTAGGTTAGGTACTCTCTGTGGGAATGATCTTTACTCATACTACTACATATATTTTTCGGAGTACATGTTTTATTTTTGGTTACCTGCGACAGCACACCACTTGTTTATTCACAATACAGTTATATGCTTTGAAAGTAATGTGTTTCAACTGGTCCGTCATGAAATTATTTCTTAATTCTGAAGGCATACTTTTCTTCGGTGGAGTCTGAGACATCAAATCAATCATGACTTGAGAGTAATCCTTATCCTCATAGATCTTTCTTAGTTTACTCTCGATTGACTTAAACTTTTTAAAGAACGACTTGTATGGCCATTCAAGAGTAGGGACAGAATTTACCCAGCCCTTTCCTCCTTATCTCTCAGACAATGAACTAATTTGTCCACATTCTCATGGTCAAGAAGTTTTCACGGTTTGACAAGTCAATCACATAATCCGCGTTTGGCTTTTGGAAATGGAACTAGTTGAAAGAGAAGAAAGTCTTGAATGGCTGCTCAAGTTAGTTTCTGTCCAAATACTTGCATTAATTATCTCATAACTAGAGAATCACAACTTGCAAAGCAAAGATAAACCAAAATCGCCATAATACAATCATAGTGGTCTGAACCAAATTCTGCAGAGACTAAAAGAAAGATGAAGTTGATTATTAGGTAGATTCTCATTTTATGAAATCTGTTAAAACCTATTACTAGACACAGGCTTAATACTAGCTCAAAAGAGTTCCGCCTCTTATGTACCAATTCAACCTTGTGGTTTGTTTGTTCACGATATTGCTGCATTTTCTTCCACTATCAGTAATGAGATTTTTTCTTAATTGTTGACTAAAATTCTAAGTGCATAATTTTATTGGGTGAACTGAAAGGAGTCTAAGATATCAAACCAACCATGTCTTTAGAGTCTATCCTCATCCTATTGGATCTTTCATGGTTTACTCTCGATTGACTTGCACTTTTCAAGGAACGATTGAGATGGCCAATCAATAAAAGGGATGTAGTACTAATTGATTTTAGTTTGATCTCGTAATTTTTAATATCATCTTGGATCTTGGTCCAATCTTATTCACCCACGAGTTTGAATATCCATTTGGGTGCTAAAAACAAATAAGATTGGCTCAATTTTTCCTTCATCTAGCTTACTCACTCCATTCTAGCAGTGGATTTCGAGGGTTCCATGAGGGATTAGTACATAACATGGTTCAACAGGCTATTCCCTGGTCAGGTTACCATCTGCAATCCGCGTTCGGCTTTTGGAAATGGAATTGATAGAGAAGAAAGTCATGAATGGCTGCTCAAGTCGGTTTCTGTCGCTATCTTGCATTATTTCATAACTAGAGAATCACAAATTGCAAAGCCATGGTAAACCAAATCGCCATAACATAATGTTACCGTATGTGTCCCGAAATGATCAAGTATGCTACTGAGTTCATTAGGAGCAGCCCGCTAGCTAGCTATTATGCCTAGAGGCAGATATGTCTAAAATTCTGAGATTGCTATGTGGAAATTTTAGATGTTACTCAGATTAGAATTAGGCATTAATAATAGCTTCCTTTTAAATTCAAGTCAAAATCTTGAAGAGGCTGAGTATCACTTATAGAACTTGAAGGTTGAAGAAAATTAGAAATTAAAAATTGAAGATATAACATTACTTAATGCTGTTCAATATCCTAAAATTGTCAGTCTAATCATCAAAATACCTTACCTGCCGAGAGAATAGTCTTGTGTGCTCTTGATAAGAAGAATTAAGTTGATATTTTCAACAGTTGAAACTGTTGATATTAGGTCTTCTACAAAGATAACTTTAATTTGTTATGAGTCTGCATGCTCTGAGATGTCAGATGAACAAAACACAGGAATTAACAAGTCTTATGTGATGAGTATATTAGTTAAATACAACATTTGAAACCATTTATCTGAATACAAAAGTTCCCCTTTCTCCTAAGCTTTAGGAAAGAAGAAAACATTAATGCTTTTAGTCTCCTTCGGAAATGGTTTCAAGCTCATTGAAGAATTTACTTCTTGATGCACTTGCATTTGCTGCTGATGATTTCGTCGAAGCGAACGGATTTGGTGGCATTGTGGGAATGTCATCTCCTTCTATCATATGAATCACAACTTTCATGGATGGTCGATCTGCTGGATACCATTGAATGCACCAAAGTCCTACAATCGTTAGTTTCTTAAATATCTTATTATCCTCTTCTTTTTCAATTTGGATTGCTATTTCCTCTCCTTTCTCCAACTGATTATACATCCATTCCGGAAAGTATACTTCACTGTTGTCCTTTGCTGCAACATGAAAATTCTTCCTACCGCCAACCAGGTCAAGCAGCAACATGCCAAAGCTATAAATATCTGCTTTATATGATACTTTTCCATAGTTCCTGGAGAACACTTCTGGTGCAATGTAACCTATCGTCCCTCGAGCAGCAGTCATGAAAACTATACTTTCTTCCTTTGAACACAACTTCACCAAGCCAAAATCAGCAACTTTTGGATTGAAATTTTGGTCAAGCAAGATATTGTGAGGTTTAATATCAAAGTGAAGGATCCGTTGGTTACAACCTTGGTGAAGATAATCAAGTCCCTTGGCTATACCAATAGCAATTTGTTGTAGTTTTTCCCAACCTAGTGAGCGACTCTGATTTCTTGGTGATATAAATTTTTCGAGTGACTCATTTGGTAAGAACTCATACACAAGGCCTCGTCTACACCCTTCTGCACAATATCCAACTAAGCGAACCACGTTAACATGGTGTATTCTGCCAATTGTAGCCACTTCATTGATGAACTCTTCACCATTTCCTTTAAAATCATCGAGTACTTTAACAGCAACAAGTATATCATTGCTAAGCTTCCCCTTGTAAACTGTTCCATAACCTCCTTGGCCAAGTTTTTCCTTAAAATGATCTGTGATTTTCTTTACATCTGCATAAGTATATCTGGTTGGCTGAAGAGCTTTATAATCCTCCAAAAATTGTTTTATCCTTTTCTGATCTTCTTTCCTCTTCTTTTTGAAGGTGCAGCAAATGATTAGCCCCAGAAAAGTGATTAGCCCCAGCATAGACGAACCTATCACTACTCCTGCAATTTATTAACCATAGTGAATCAGAGACGATTCATCTGCATCTATGGAACATGGAAGAGTTACAGAGAAATTTACCTTGAATGATTTTTTTCTTCAAGGCACCTGTAAAAGATAACAAAAGTTTAGCCCCTTATCTGAAACTTCAAAATGAATTTCAGAAGAAATCTCAGTTAATTCATGAATGAGTCCTTACCTCTCTATCCGTGAAATGAAACATCTCAAATGAGGCCCTTTATAGGTTAAGTGCTGGGAATTAAGTAGGAACAAAGATGGAAGCTATCATTAAATTTGTGGCTAAGAAAATTTATTTTTGAAGCATATCATTGAAGGCATAATTTTCTTATTAATCTTTCTCGTAAAAACCACTAATCTTGATTTAGAGTACAGAGATTGAACTGACCTCTCATTATTTCATTTTAAATGTTAACTTAAACAAGAATTCAAAGTAGGCGTAAATAGTTTCATTTTTTTATTATGCACAATCGCCAACAAGAATTTGGTTCTTTTTACGAACTTGATGTCAATAAATTCACTAGTCTAGAAATTCATTTCTGTCAACTGAACCTTCTCGAATTGTTTCCTTTTAAGAACCAAAAAGATTTGTGCCAAAATAATGGAGGCCAAGAAGAACAAAAGGCCTTGATAAGGAAAACGGAATATCAAGCTGGGAAGACAGTACGGTGAGGGAAAGGCAATAGGGAAAGAATAAAACATCGGAGGAACTATCCCCCTTTGGAAGTCGATGAGAATTTTATTTTGGGACGAACAAAAATAGAATGTTTTCCAGTTTCCGCGGAAAATTTGATTTTGAATGAATAGAAGAAACATAGAAATATTGCATAGCATAATTTTGACACGCTCTTGAATATGAATAAAACATAAATTTAGGATGAATTTAATTACCGGTATGATAAAAAAACTGCAGGTGAAGGCGAGTCTAGAAATACTCGTGTCGGAAAACATTCAGTATCATGTGTACTCCCTCGATTCACAAGGTGCACAACGAGGCTTGGACCAAGTCAATTGAATGGCGTCAGAAAACATAGAAGAAAAAGATGAAATGTTGAACATCTTTCTGCAAGAAAATAGTGGCGCAATATACGGGCCTTCATCGTCAAGACCTTCATAGAATGGTTGATATGAATGAACTGCATATACATGATAACTAGAATTGCTTAGGCAGGGGGCATGAATCATGTAAATGGAATTAGATTTCAGTTCTGAAGGACAATTGAAGAAGGTGTAGTCGTTTGGATCTTCTAACCGGAAAGGAGATGCAGTTAAATTTAGTTTAGGAAACACTTCTGGGAGGCAGCGATCCACCTTATGTAAAGCTATCGACTGAGCCCAATAATCGATCTCTTTAACAATAAACTTTATTGAATGTGGAAGTTCCAACACTGTCTCCTTGCTCTGAGAACAGTAAAGATCAAAACCAGGGTAGCCACAATGCCCTGAGTGGCGACCTTTGAGTCGAAAGGGGAACCGAATTTCAGGGCCATATAATTTGCTGCACCTTTCTACTGGACAATCGTAGTCACCTGAACCAAATTTTGTGCAGATTAAAAGAAAGATGAAGCTGATGAGGTAGATTCTCATTTTCTGAGATTTAAAAAACTTCTATTTAGATGCAAGCCTAGTATTAGCAGAGAAGAGTTTCTCTCTTATAGTTTCACTCGTGATATTGCTATATGCTTCGAAAGCGAAGCCCAAGACTCCAGTAGAATATTCACGTAGTTTTCAAATCTTTGTCATTATAGTTCACGTTAGTTTTTATTATTTTTCTATTCAAAAATCCAACTAAATAAGCACGTGACTAAAAAAGTTTATTTTGAAAAATAAAAATTAAGTTTTAACAAATGGTAAAAATATGGGACTAAAAGGGTATATTTTAAAAAATAAAGACTAAGTTAAAATAAATAATAAAAATATCGGACTAAAAAAATACATTTTGAAAAATAAGTATCAAGTTGGAATAAATAGTAAAGATATGTGACTAAATAGATAATTTACCATTTTGTTTTAATGTTTTTATACAAAGACATTTTGAGTTAGTTAGGAAAAATTGCAAATTTGTTAGAAGGAAGGCTTGGTCATTTTATCAATTTCTTTAAATTTGTTAAGAGAAAGAAAAAGAAAAGGAGAAAATTCCAAAATTTCTTTAACTTTTTTGACGAAATCAGCATGCTAGGGTGCTTGTACTATACTTAAAAGTCATAAGATGATTATGAAATAATTTTAAGAGAACAAGAAAGATTTATGTGATTTCCATAGACCATAAAAAAGTACATTTAATTAACCATCATCTATCCTCTAAAAATTCGGGACCTACTTTTCTTTGTTGGAAAAAATGGTAGCCAACAAATCAAATCAACCTCGACTTGAGAATCAATCCTTATCTTCTTAACTCTTTTATAGGTTACTTTCAATTGACTTTGTACTATATTCGAAAATCATAGATGATTATGAAATAATTTTAATAGCACAAAAAGATTTGTGTAATTTTCATAGACCATAAAAGAGTACATTTAATCCTCATGTATCCACTAAAAATTCGGAACCTACTTTTCTTTGTTGGAAAAAAAGGTATCCGACCAATCAAATCAACCTTGACTTGAGAGTCAATCCTCATCCTCTTAGCTCTTTCATAGTTTACTTTCAATTTAATTTATGCTATATTTAAAAATCATTAGATGATTATGCCTTCGTTTGTTGCCGTAAATAACTTGCTGGTAGAAAATATTTTCAAGAGAAAATATTTTCCTGAAAATAGAATATTTTCAAGCTTTTGATTGTTACATTAGAAAATATTTTTTAGTGTTTGAATGTAATAGTAAAAAATTTATTAAAATTATTAAGTTATTCTTATTAAAAAAAATATTAGTAAATAATCACTGTTAATTAATTAATTAAATAAAATTATTAATTTACAGATAAGTTTAAAAATAATTAATTAATAAAACAATTTAATTAATAGACAATACATTAAATAATTAATATAGAGATTAATAATAATTGATCATTAATTATTATTAATTTATAAAATTAGCTAAATTATTAATTAGTAGTTATTAAATAAAAAATTAAATTAATTACATAGTTAGTTATTTAATTATTTAATTTTTATTAATTAATATTAAATATAATTTTTTATTAATTTAATTACTCAATTTATTATTAAATAAATAACTTTCCTATTATTTAATTAATTAATTCCTATTATTAAATTATTAATTTTTCAAGTAATTAAATGAATAAAAATAAAATAATAAATTAGTTATTTAATTAATTATTAATCAATATTACATATATTATAATATTTTTATTAATTATTAATTTATTAGCCATTAAATTTAAATTAATTATTTTTTATCATTTATTTAATTAGTTTTTATTATTAAATTAAATTAATTATAATTAATAAAATATATGACGTGAGTGGGATAGGGGCGGGGGTAGGGTCAGATTGAGTCAGGGGTTGGGATGGGTTGGGGTTGGGGTAGGGTAGAATGAGCATAAGATGTTTTCTTCTCCAAAAGGGCATGATAACAATTTTCACTCATTTCAACTAAACATTTTTCTTTAACCGGAAAATATATTCCCGTTGACCAATTTTTCAGTATTATCAAACAACGAAAAATAAAAATAAAAGATTTTGCAGGAAAATATTTTACAGCAAACAAACATGGCCTATTAAATAATTTTAATAGCACAATAAATATTTATATAATTTCCATAGATCATAAAAGAGTACATTTAACCCTCATCTATCCATTGAAAATTTGGAACCTACTTTTCTTTGTTGGAAAAAAAAGGTATCCAACAAATCAAATCTACCTTGACTTGAGCGTCAATCCTTATCCTCTTATCTCTTTCATAGTTTACTTTCAATTGACTTTGTACAATATTTAAAAATCATAAGATGATTATGAAATAATTTTAATAGCATAAGAAAGATTTATGTATTTTTCTCTGACCATAAAAGATCGAGTACATTTAACCCTTATCTATTTGCTGAAAATTTGGCACCTACTTTTCTTTGACCCTTATCTCTTCCTTATATCGTTTATTTTCAATTGACTTTGTATTATATTTAAAAATCATAAGATTATTATGAAATAATTTTAATAGCACGAGAAAGATTTATGTAATTTCCATATACCATAAATGTCACGCCCCGAAATTAAACACTCAAACACTGTCTCGGCACGTGACATGCCGCGTACAAAAAGGACAAGATCCCTAAAGCTCGCTAAGCGTACATTTATTAAATACTCAAATCAGAGACACTAAACCATAAATATTTAAAAACTTCCAATCAAATCATACGTATTCTATTACAAACCAAATCTCCAAATAGTCATAAAAAACATATCCTCAAAATTAATACAATCAAGCTCAATGTCACAAATAAAGTTCCAATCCGAATTCTAATAACATTCAATAAGGTAAATTTCATGTCACTAAATCGTCGTGCTCAGGTGTCTCTACCCTGCTCACAGATGTAGTGCTTATTCTGTTTTAACTGCAAAGAAAGCAAGCGGAGGCAAAAGTGATGAGCGAAAAAAGCTCAGTAAGGGAATTCAATCCACAATAAAAATACAACTTGGGGATTGAGTCAGGAAATTTCTGACTGGAATTCACAAATTTCACAACAGATGCTATACATATAACAGTTGGTTAATAATTGACAGGCCAGTACCTTTAGTGGAACAGAAGGGAATAGTCGCTAACACGACTCATAAACAAAATATATAGAAATAGTTGTGACTACATTTAACCCGTGCAGTGTCAGTTCAGTAATAAATTTAGGCTCAATTCATATAGTGGCGGTATTAGTACCCGCTAAAATGGTACAATTACAGTTCCTGTACCGTGGTACCATAACAGTATCGATACAACTAAAGTAACACAACTATAAGAAAATATTTATGATATAGAAAATCATAAATAAAAGAACATGTGCGAAGTTAACGAGAACTGAGAAACTTTTGGACAATGATCAAACAATACAATAGAGTTCCTTAGGATTTATCCTGATTTAGAGACAAAATCATAATACAATTAAATAACATTAATTTTATTTACGTATTGAATGGGATTTAATTCCACAACTAAAATGTATAAAATAACAACACAAACTCTTTAAATGTTACTTTTAACTTTCTTATAAAATAAATAAAGTATACAATATCCAATATCCAATATATATATATATATATATATATATATAATAATTAAAAATCGATATCAATAAAATATTAACGTCTTTGGTCGACTGACCAGAGACGTGACTTTCATTTTTTTTCTTTTTAAAAAAAAAAAATTAATCTTTTAATTTTAATAGTTTAAAATCTATCTTTTAATTTCAATAGTTTCAACCAAACTCATTTTCGGCTCTATAATGAAAGATGAAAATGACAATTAAAAGTACAAAATCTAACAATTACATAATATATTAAATTTGGTCATTTTAATAGAACCAAATCCAAAATAATAATAATTTTATTTAACAATTTCATATGAACTTAGTCATTAAATAACTCAAAGTCCGGAGTAATCCTTAAAATGAAAACTAACAACAAGAGATCTTAACGAATGAAATGTCAAACTCACTTTCGGATTAAACTTATACTAATTGAACAATATAACACAAGAATGAACAAATCTCGGATATAAAACTTAAGATGATTTAGAGGAAAATAGATGAATTCCACTTGCACTTTGGTCCAAGAGCAAAAATTCTCAAATCACAATATCGCAAATCTTAGTAACCACTTCAGTCTCCTAAACATATAAACCAAAATTTCTATTACCAAATAAGTCATCAACAATTAATTTTATAAATTATTTCACAACCTATGATAAATCCTCTAGCCTATGAATTTTATTAAGTTACTTACCTTACCCAAAGAAGCTTCTGTCTAAGGTCTCTATGATTGAGAGCAAAGAAATGAAAGGAACGGTATATGAAAATGAAGGAGATGTCTGATCTCTTATGCATTCATTCTATTTTTTTATTTTTATTTTTGGTCAAAGTCATCATTAGCAAAACTTTTCATCATTATCCTCACTTCCCTTTATTCTCCAAATCACTCCACTTTACGCCATTTTAAGATTCTTTGTTTCCCACTCATCATTTTTTTCTTTTCTTTTGTCTAATTTGGACGGTCATTACAATAAAAGAATACATTTAACACTCATTTATCCGCTGAAAATTTGGAACCTACTTTTCTTTGTTGGAGAAAAAAGGTATCCGACAAATCAAATCAACCTTGACTTGAGAGTCAATCCTCATCCTCTTAACTCTTCCATATATAGTTTACTTTCAATTGACCTTGTAATATATTTAAAAATCATAACATGATTATGAAATAATTTTAATAGCATAAGAAAGATTTATGTATTTTCCATTGACGATAAAAGATCGAGTACATTTAACCCTTATCTATCTGCTGAAAATTTGGCACCTACTTTTCTTTGTTGGGAAAAAAGATATCTGACAAATCAAATCAACCTTGACTTGAGAGTCAATCCTCATTCTCTTAACTCTTTCATGGTTTACTTTCAATTGACTTTGTACCATATTTAAAAATCATAAGATGATTATGAAATAATTTTAATAGCACCAGAAAGATTTATGTAATTTCCATAGACCATAACAGAATACATTTAACACTCATCTATCCACTAAAAATTTGGAACCTACTTTTCCTTTTTGGAAAAAAGGTATCCGACAAATCAAATAAACCTTGAGAGTCAATCCTCATCCTCTTAGCTCTTCCTTATATCGTTTATTTTCAATTGACTTTGTATTATATTTAAAAATCATAAGATGATTATGAAATAATTTTAGTAGCACAAGAAAGATTTATGTAATTTCCATAGACCATAAAAGAGTACATTTAACCCTCATCTATCTGCTGAAAATTTGAAATCTACTTTTCTTTGTTGGAAAAAAAAAACTTGAGAGTCAATCCTCATGCTCTTAGCTCTTTCATAGTTTACTTTCAATTGACTTGAACTTTTGAAGGAATGACTCATATGGCCAATACAGACTAGGGATGTATTTAGTCTTAAAGAAAATGGCACCATATCCTCTCATCTAGGTCCTAGGCCAAGTGAATTGTTAATAATAACAATAAAACGTTGATCTTGAAAACACATGCTAGGATATTGGCCTTTTTTTTTTTTTTTCGATCTTCGTAAGTAAAAAGTATAATGTCTTGGTACTCAGTGATTCTAGCAAGTTCACTTTATATAAAGCATCTTCCACCTCCTTCCACAACTACAACAATTAATTGAATTCACTTTCCTATTAGGTTACTCTGAAACCATATGAAAAAAGGCACTTTTTTTTTTCCAATTATTTTACCTTTACAATTCGTCCTATAAGTTGCGCCTTATTTAAAATAATTGTATTATTTCTTTTCGCTTTTCAAATTTACTAGCTAAAATGAGTCTAAGATTTTAATTTGTACAAAGAAATTATTAATTAATTTAATCATACAAATTCTCGAAAAGTCAGACTCCCAAAAGAGGACCCAATTTATGGAGAAATTATTTGGATTAACAGCTGCATGGAAAATAGAGAGAGGATTAATCATGGTCCAAGTTGTCGGTTAGAACTGAACAATCTTGTTTATGTATTTGGGCGGAAAAATGGCGCAAATAGTGTATACTATTTTTTCCTAATCTTAAATTAGTTTTTATTATTCAAAATTAATCAATTTAATCTCTATTATTTTTTAAATAAATTTTAAATTTTTCCTTATTATTTAAAATTAGTCAATTTAATCTCTATTATTTTTATATAAAATTCAAATCAATCCTCAATGTGTAAAAAAATAGTGACTAAATTGAAGTTATTTGAAAAATAATGACTAAATTAATTATTTTTAAATAATAAAAATAAATTTGATTTAATTTTTTTTAAAATAATAGAGACTAAATTGTTTAGCATGTGCCTTTTTCATTCACCAGATAAAGTCAAATGTACGAAATGGATCATTTTGTTGAAATGGATGATCATTTTGTTGAAATAGACCATTTGTCTTATCCTGCATTCAAGTCTATGCGGCCCTTTTCGTGGTTGTTACTGGTTTGGCTCTTTCGCTTGACAATGTTTATTCTAGCCACTATTATAATTAGAAATTTGTTGCTTGGCTTTAACAAATTCAGTTTATGTGCATCATTAATTGGTCCAATCTGATCATGTGCATCATTACTTCATTCAATACGATTTTAATGTAGTTTCATTGAAGAAATATCATTTTAATTTCTTTTGATTTATGGAATGCTTGCATGCTCTAAATCTTGTAATTTCTACTGATATTTGTCGTGTCGGTTACTTTTAGTGAGATAAAACTTTTCCACTCATTTTTTTTTTTTTTTAAATTTAAAGGGACATATAAAGGATCTTACACCTACTGAAAATCTATCTCAGAGCCTCTGTCACACAAAGCGAAAACAATAATATAAACCCTCCACTCATTTGTTGTATTATTCCCTAAGACAAATTAGCTTACTGAATAGTCCTTCAAATATTTAGTGAGTACCAGTTTAGTCTTTTAAATTATTTACCGAGAAAAGTAGTTTACAATTGTTAGTCGAAGAGTTTGATTGGGAAACCAATTTTTTGTAAATAAAAAGTAACTAACCCAGAAAGTCTTTAAAGACTTTAATCTTAATTACCATATATATGCATGTGTCCGGAAATTAATGATCAAGAATGCTAATGATCATCAGTTCATTAACAGCAGCCTCATGCTAGCTAGTATGTCTAGAGAAAGGTTTAGCTTCCTAAGTCTTGTTGTCTTTCTTTTGTGTGTCTCAACTTGCAAAGCCAGCACAAACCAAAATTGCAATCCTTCCTCTTGTGGCCATCTCCAAAACATCAGCTCTCCCTTCCGGTTGAAATCTGACCCCGAGGGCTGTGGCCATCCCAGATATGAACTTGAATGCGATAACAATATTCATACCATCCTGTATTTAAATTCCAAGAGATACTACGTGCAGTCTATTAGCTATGAGAATTATACAATACGAATACTTGATCCTGGTATAAGAAGGAATCAATGTCCCCCTTTTCCAATTCATTCTCTCACTTATGGCGACGTACGAATGCCATATACATATACGTATCCTGCATCGTATATTAGGGGGTCGAACGTTCCTGTAATGTTTGTTAGCTGTTCAAATCACGTAAAATCTTCTGTCTATGTTGATATTGCCTCTTGCAATACTAAAAGTACTAATTCATCCAACACCTCTTCGTCTTTGTTGCAAGAGTATTCTTATGTTTTACTTGGACACCATGTGAAAATAGCAGATATGGTGGCCTCCTGTAAGATCAACAATGTGGCTTGGTTCTCACAAGAGTTTCCCATAATTGACAACACATCCTTTGTAAGCATTCTTGATGCGCTGGCTAATGGATTTTCACTTCAGTGGTATCCCTTCTTTCTCTACCCTCCGCCTACGATGATTGTTGATCCGAAGCTAAGCAGTAAGAACCATTCTAGTTGAAATCCGACTCATCTTTTTCCTTCTATTTACTCACATTTTATTATGAAAAAAACAATTTGCTATGTTTTTGTTCAATTGAAAGAGAAAGTGAAATAAGTACGATGAGCTTTGGCAGCTCTATATATTATCTAACTCCTACGCAGCTCATGACTCTGATTTTTCTTTGGAATTCGCAGGACTGCAGAAGATATGGGAGGGTGAGTCCTCTGCTTAATTTTCTTTTCATTTCTTGAAAAATTTTACAGGTGTTATTTCTCATCCTTTGATTAGAAAGAAAAAAATTTGCAGTGACTCTGATCTTTTCTTTGGAATTTGCAGGACTGCAGAAGTTTTGGGAGGGTGAGTCCTCTGCTTAATTTTCTAAAACATTTTACAGTCTTGTTATTTCTCATCCTTTGATTAGAAAGAGATAAATTTGCCCTTTTTTTTTTTTTTTTTTTTTTTCTAAATGAGCATTCCTACATTGTTGACTTTGATTTTCTTTGGACTTTGCAGGCGTGCGTGAGTTTTGGACAGGTAAGTACTCCTCCGCCTACTTTTCCTTTCATTTCTTGAAAATATTCGAAATACGTCTCTGATTTGCTTTTACTTTGATAATTTCACCAGATAATTCCTCAAGGCTATTTAAACTTACTGGTAAGATATCAGATTTTTCATGAGGAAGTTGCTTATTTCTTCTTTCATATAGTATTAGTTTCTAAATAGCTTTGAAACTGCTTTACCTTGATTAGCAAGTTTGATCAATAATGTTAATTGCAATGATCCCTCGTAATAGTCCCCTTTTTCGATTTTTATTCTCTTTGCTGCAGAGATTAGTCTGTTAACAAGATTCTTGTGCGGACTCCCTCTTCTTCTCGCTCTATTAGTCCATAAGTATAGAAGGCAACACTTATCAATTTATGACTCCATTGAAGACTTCCTTCAAGGTCAAAAGAACCTCGCGCCAATTAGGTACAAATACAGAGATATAAAGAAGATGACCAACAATTTGAAGGAAAAATTGGGTGAAGGAGGATATGGATCTGTATTTAAAGGGAAACTTAGAAGTGGCCTTTTTGTTGCGGTAAAAATTATGAACAAATCCAAGGCTAGTGGGCAAGAATTTTTCAATGAAGTTGCTACAATTGGAAGGATTCACCATGTAAATGTGGTGCAACTCATTGGCTTTTGTGTTAAAGGTTCAAAACGTGCTGTGGTATATGAGTTTATGCCTAATGGTTCTCTTGACAAATACATATTCTCACAAGAGGAAAAGAGCATCTCCTTGAGTTATGAGAAAATGTTTGAGATATCTCTTGGCGTGGCTCGAGGAATAGACTATCTACATCGGGGATGTGACATGCAAATATTACATTTTGATATTAAGCCTCACAATATTCTTCTGGATGAGAATTTCACTCCAAAAGTATCCGACTTCGGGCTTGCAAAATTGTACAAGACAGATGATAGTATTGCATCTCTGACTGCAGCAAGAGGAACAATGGGTTATATGGCTCCAGAATTGTTCTACAAAAATATCGGAAGAGTATCGTATAAGGCTGATGTTTATAGTTATGGGATGTTGTTGATGGAAATGGCAGGGAGGAGGAAAAACTTGAACCCATTTGTCGAAAATCTGAGCCAAATTTACTTCCCTTCTTGGGTATATGACCAATTCAATGAAGGAAAAGATATAGGAATGGGAGATACTTCTGAAGTAGAAAGGAAAATGGTAAAGACGATGGTTTTAGTTGCTCTGTGGTGCATACAGATGAAGCCTGCTGATCGTCCTTCTATGAACATAGTCGTTGAGATGCTTGAGGGTGATGGTAAACATTTGCAAATGCCTCCTAAACCATTTCTATACCCAGAAGAATTACCAGCTGAGGATCATGAAATACATGCAAATGATAATGAAGTGCCACTCTTCTCGGGTAATAATATTGATTCAGCTAGCCTTGATCAGGATGAAAGCTAAGATCTCAAAAAGTCACCATTATTATGTTGCCAGTCTGTATAAGTTTGAAATAATGATTAGTCTCATGTAACTCAGCTTCTATAATTCTTAATATACAATGTTATGAACTTTAATCTTATATATATATATATATATATATATATATATATATATATATGAAAGCTAGGAGCAAATAAAATGAAACAAAAAATTTGTCCAAGACGATTTGAAAAAGAAAAACTATATATATATATATATATATATATATATATATATAGTAAATTGCATCATTAAGACACTATACTTGTATGAAGTTTCAAATTGCTTAACGTTTATATATATATATATATATATATATATATATATATATATAGTAAATTGCGTCATTAAGACACTATACTTGTATGAAGTTTCAAATTGCTTACTAAACGTTTTTCTTTTTCAAATCGTCTTGGACAAATTTTTTGTTTCATTTTATTTGCTCCTAGCTTTCAACATGTGGATCGTTTGGCACAAAAGTGAAATATAAGTTTTCGGGCCTTGCCAAAATAAGTGACGGGAGTTGCCATGCCCCAAATTCCTAGACTCAAATGGATTCAAAACGTTACACATTATGTACCAAAAGGAGTAATTCTTTCGGGATACAAGTCTACATGAATTCACAAATCAATAAAAAATAATAGAGCACTAAAAATCCGTCATTTATTAAAACTATTACATTCCAAGCATTTAAAAGATAACATCAAATGAAACGAGTACAATTAAATTGTCCAACTGACAACTCTAACATTATGCAAAATTATAAGTAAAATAATGTTTCATCACTAAAACTCTTATTCAATGGTAAGGATGGAAGAATTCGCTATCCCCAGTCGCTACTTGCTAATACTCATCACTTACTAGTTATTATCTATAAAGGAAAAAATAAACACAGAAGTGGTAAGCGAATCAAAAGCTCAGTAAGTGAGGAGAGTCTTCCCCCAAAGATGACATGAGTGAATGCTCGATAAGTGGAACAATAGAAGAGACCAAAAGCAGGAGGATCATGAGGACACGTCCAATAAGGCCTTTGAAGTATTTATAATCCCGGTCTGGTTCGTAAATCTACCCTAATTGACTAGTTTGTACTTCACCAATTGAACCCATTTTTAGGGGAAAAAACGGTTTTAAGAATTTTGTTGTGTCCGAGAATTTTGCATCTCTCGTACTGACTATGAGAAGAGTTAATGAGTCATAAAAATGGAATGCTGAGCAATCTTAGTTATTGGCAGGGATTTGGTTCGTTAAATGGAACTTCTTTAGTCATTAAGTATGTTCTCAAATATTGTTTAATTTTTGACTAACCTAGAGCATGTATTAAGACACACCGTTAGACCATGGAACCTATCGATTTACCAGTCAGTTTTTGTTATCAAATTTTTATTAGGTAGACACCAGTCAATTTCGAATTTAAACTTTACCCGCTATCATCCCGAGATCTAGTGGTCCGTCCATTATGAATCCAATAACTGAGTTCAAATCTCGGTGGAACCTTTCTTTGGTTTTTTATAGGGATAAAGACATAGAGGTCCCCATCTTTTTGACTATAAATCAATTAGGTTCTTCACTTATTTTTTTCCTCCTGAGAGGTCCTTTAAAACTCATAAACCTAAAGGTTTTTAACCGTGAAAGGATAATATGTAACTTCATAAATATTAAAAAGCAAAAAAAAAAAAAATCAGCCCCACCTGTCATCTCCCCCAACCCACCCCCTCCAAAACCCCTACCCCATCAACACTTCCCCACCGCACCATCACACCTCTCACCCCCCCCCCCCCCAACCTACCTCCACCTCATCCCACCCCACCCCCCTACACCCCAAAATTCATGCACCCCAAAAAATGGATCAAACCCTCTTCTCACAAAGACATAATGTCTGAGATTCGAATCTAGATTGTATTTGGATGGTGATTCTGTTGCATGAACTGAGTTGATAATCTTGCATTTCAGCACTCTGGTCAGTTTTCTGCAACATGGGAAGATTATCATCAATCAACTCACAAAGTAAATGGAAATGAGCCGGATCAACTTGTTGAGCAACACTATAGCAATCTGCAATCCAAATACAAAAGCCAAATATTTTATCCTTGATGTTATACACAAGCTTTCTACAAATTCATCTGATTAATCTCAACCGCTCATTTGGTTGGTAAGACACCTGGTTTTATTAGCCAAATTTGAACACCACCATACGTAAGCCCAAATATATAGCCAAGTTTTGATATATGCATACACATGTCTATGTATATGTTAACATACTTAGACATATAATATGTGTGCTTGCATACACTTGCAATCAGATTCACCATGGCAAAATTTGACGGACCTGGGCATCAGGTAACCCGAGCGTGATGGAGATGTTTTGAAGGGGGTAGGTTGGGGGAGATGACGGGGGGCTTATTTTTTTCTTTTTATTTTTTGCTTTTTAATATTTATGAAGTTACTATATTACCCTTTGACTGTTAAATTTTTTTAGGTCTATGAGTTTTGAAGGACATCTCAGAAGAAAAAAAAAATAAGTGAGGGACCTAATTGATTTATAGCCAAAAAGATGGGGACCTCTATGTCTTTATCCTGTTTTTTATACCTTTTTATTTCACAAGCCTAGAAGACCCTTATCTCGGTGATTATTTTTCTCTTTTTTCTCTCGTTTGGATTTTCTTCCCTTTCACTTTTCGCTTCTACATCTTCAAGTGTAGTTCTAGTTGTTTGTCTCACGTCCTAAACTCAAAACTCCAAACACACAAGATTTATGTCACAAGTTTATAATAACTACTTAGTCCTCTCTTACTCACGTTTAAACCTAGAACTCGAAGTTTGTAAGCGAAATTCATGTCACAACTTTAAAATAACTACTTAGTCTTTACATCCACAAGTCCAAAATAATTAACTCAATTAATTACTTAAGCCTACTACAATCACTTATCACGTTTTCCTCCAACATGGGCGACTATAATTACCTCATTGAGGACCCGGCGTTCTCATTGGGGACACAAACACCAAGCTAAGGCGTTTGACCTTCGGGATGCATGTTTCATAGCCTGTTTAGTTACACATCCGAAAGTGAAACAGAGAGCTTTATGTGGCTGATGCTAGGTGTGACATTCTACCTAATCCTCAACCAAGTTGATTTGCTGACATATGTATGTTAGATATCATTCTATTTTCATATATGAATACTTAGTTAACATACTAAAAGAAATTATATAAATAAAAAATAAAAATAAAATTGTTATATTAACATACAAACTAAACATCCATATAAAAAGTAATAAACGAGTGAATAAAATGAGATAGGATCTAATAATGCTCGTATGCTAGTCCAAAAGAATGGGGGTGACCAAAGAGGTTAAATGTAAATAGCCTACCAGTTAACTGGTTAGGTAGCCAGCCTCTCAAACTATCAAAGCTTTTGTACTTCGACAGCTTGTACCATCCTTTAGCCCCTTCTAGGGTAGGTTAAGGAGTTAGTCTTCTATCAGACCAACAACCATCTGGCCATAAGATTTATATCATGTGAGACTCACTTTTTTGTTTCACTGTCTCGTTTGGCCTCAGTTAATATAAAAACAAAGAAAGAAAAAAGAAAGATTCGGATCAATTACACAATCCTCATCCTAGGTTAAGGTAGTCAATAACACTAAGCATTTAGTAAATGATTATGCTGATACATTAGATACTAGATTACAGCATATAGCAACCTATAAGAATCTGCACATGGCTAAGTGCAAGCATATGCTAAGAATACATGCACCAAGGAACTAAGAAAAGTCTGCTGTACAGTTAAAATGGGGGCATGCACATGTTGCAACTGCCCATAGAGAATTCATGAATGAAAAATTACCCACAAGCATCATAGGATGCCGATCAAGTCGAACACAAGACACGCTTACAAATCCATCAGTTTTTCATTCTTGGACATCTGAACGAGTATCATACAAAGAGTTAGCATTAAAGGTGGATCTCCAGATGAGTTTAATTGTAGAGTTCTGTAACCGCTGCTGCTAATGGAAGCCTGATTCTTCCATCCAATCATCATATCGGGGTGGTCGTACGTACAGTCTGGAATTGGTGCTGCTGCATATGTGGAGATTACGTCTCAGTTTTTGTTCACAATAACTATGTTAAACAAGTATGCAATAGATAAATACGAAAAAAATTAAATTAACGGAGCATTCCCAACATAGTGGTCTCTGATCTGCACATTTTTCCAGACAAGACCGAAACTCTTTGGTAATAGCTCTTCATTCCAAAAGAAGAAAAAGAAAAATACTTTTCTTTCTTCTGTCGAGACAGCAACCTATATTATCTACCAATGCTAAAAAGAATCACATTGAATGCGGAGTATGACCATCTATGAGTTCCCTTCGTCACCTATCAGGTGCAGGAATTCACTCCCCAGCTGATCGAAGGGCAGCGTGTGGACTGCAAGTTACATTGCATTATCATCTAAAGTCTATTTGCAGTACTTGATTTATAACACAGGAACATGAAGAAGACTGCTCCATGAATTTCCTCTTTTGATTAAAACAAATTTGCACAGAGAGAAGATGTAGAATTAGAGAAAAATGTACAGTAGTTTTTTTTTTGCTAATTAATGAGATTCATTAAATGGCAAACGAGGAGAAAACATGTACAATCAGGCATTCAGCCAATGAGACTACCAGCTAATGATATTTTCGTCAACATTCCAGGCCCTACAGATCGACCAATTCAACTGTGATTTTTTTATTTTCCTAACCATGTACAACTTATAGTTTACGACAAATGTGATGTCATCGGTGAAGTACAGTAGTTACTGTACTAAAAAGGCATAATTCAGTTACGACGAGCTACTTGTGCCGAAATAAGAGGAAAAAGAAAAACAATGTGATCATAATAACAAGGTCAGCTAATGAGCTTATCTCATCTTTAGATAAAATTAGCCTAAAATACAAACTTCTTGTTGTAAATAATATCAATCCAACATTACAGAGATTAGAAGAAAGAAAGCTCAAGGGCTAACCTGAGCCACATATGATGAGCTCTGGGCAAGGAACTTGACAAATTCTTGCTTTTTTATTTCAAAGTTGAACCTTATTCGGTCCAATAGTTCTTGTGTTGGGTATCGGCGCAACAGAATGATCGGGGATAAGCAGTATCACGCAACTAAAATATGAATGAGAACAGAGAAAGTAGAGACACAAGATTTACGTGAAAAACCCCCAAACAAATCGTGGGAAAAACCACGGGCAAATAATGGAGGATTTCACTATGATGTGGAGTATTTTACAATAACCTTCTCTCTAATATAAGGAGAGAACAATATCACTCTCTCAAATAATAGGAGAAACTAACTCTCACTCACAAATATAGAACAACAAAAGAGGAAGAAAAATACTCAAGAGAAAGCTTATGTTTTCTCTCTAACTTGGGATGTTTTGGTGATGCTCAAATGGTGAAGAATGAGCCTCTATTTATAGGCTCATCTTGCACCAAAAGTCTTCCCACATGTAGTGTGAAATCAACCCAAAATTGTGTGTGCCTAACTTTGCAACCAAAGATTTTTCTTCATTTCCCATTGCTTTTTGTCTTCTTTTGACTTGCACCAAACTTTTATATCTCACATTCTCCCACTTAAAATTTTGGTGACACTTCAAATCTCTCCATACTTGCCAATTCCATGTTGCTTACGTCTTTGCTAGGCCAAAGGAGGATCTACTCCAAACAAACTTGTCAACGTTGATTGGCTTTGTCATGACATCTGCTAGGTTCTCGTTGGTGTGAATCTTCTGCATATCCACACTCCCTTCCTCCACTACTTCTCGAACAAAGTGATATTGAACACCTATGTGTTTCGTCCTGGAATGAAATGATGGATTCCTTGCAATATGCAAGGCACTCTGACTGTCACAAAACAAGGGAATTTTCTCTTGTTTGTGCTCGAGCTCCTCCATTAATCGTTTAATCCAGATTGCTTCTTTACAAGCTTGTGTAGCTGCCATGTATTCAGCATCTGGTGTAGATAGGGCCACAATAGTCTGTAATTTAGATATCCAGCTTATCACGCCGCCTGCAATTGTAAACACATAGCCTGTAGTGGACTTCCGTTTATCGGTATCACCTGCAAAATCAGAATCAACAAAACCCTTGACAGTAAATTCTGATCCTTCAAAACATAATGCAACATCCGACGGCCCTTTGATGTATTCTAGGAGCCTTTTAACAACATTCCAATGCTCTCTACCAGGATTCGCCATGAACCGACTGACTGCACCAACTGCTTGAGCGATATCTGGTCTCGTACATATCATAGCGAACATGAGACTTCCCACTGCTGATGCATACGGTACTCGAGACATTTCTATCATCTCCGCTTCAGTGCTAGGGCACATACTTGAGGATAATTTATAATTGACAGGAAGCGGGGTTGAGATTTCCTTACAATCTTGCATATTGAAGCGCCGCAAGATTTTCTTCAAGTAATTCTTCTGGGAAATCCATACCTTCCTGCCTTCTCTATCTCGGTGAATTTGCATCCCTAAAATCTTGTTTGCTGGTCCCAAATCCTTCATATCAAACTCCCCAGCCAACTGTGCCTTCAATTCTTGGACCCGATCTTTATTGGGACCTGCTACCAGCATGTCGTCCACGTACAACAGCAGAATGATAAAATCATTATCGCCAAACTTCTTGAAGTATGTACAATGGTCTGAATTGAGTCTGTTGTACACAAGGCTAATCATGAAGGAATCAAATCTCTTGTACCAACACCTTGGCGCCTGCTTTAAACCGTACAGAGATTTGGTCAACCTGCAAACCAAGTTTTCTTTTTCTTTCTCAACAAAACCTTCTGGTTGAAGCATGTAAATCTCTTCTTCAAGCTCACCATGAAGAAAAGTCGTCTTTACATCTAACTGTTCTAGATGTAAGTCTAACACATCACACATGGCCAAGACTACTCTGATAGTTGTAAGTCTTACCACAGGAGAAAATATCTCGTTGAAGTCAATTCCTTCTTTCTGAGCATATCCTTTCACCACCAGTCTTGCACGATATCGCTCCACTTGGTCATTACTATCTCGCTTGATCTTGTAGACCCATTTGTTACCAATGGCTTTCCATCCAGGTGGTAGTGGAACAAGCTCCCACGTCTTGTCTTTATGTAAAACTTCAATTTCTTCCTGCATTACTGTCATCCACAGGGCAACATCGGGGCTTTTTATAGCCTCGTGGAAGGTAGATGGATCTCTATCCTCCATTAGAAGACAGTATGCAGCATTGCTCGCCATGACAAAATCTGAATGCCAAGTTGGTCTTGTTGTCTGACACAATGAATGTCGGACTTCTGTAACCTCAGCATCATCTCGTTCTTGTTCCTCTTGCTCCGGTGTAGCTTCAGAAGAAGCAACTCCTTGTTCTGACTTATCTTCAATTTGTATTGTAGTAGTCTCCTTTGAAGTGTTGCTGTCGTCTTCACTTTGCAGTTTATCTTCTGCAAATATCACATCTCTGCTGATGACAACCTTGTGGGCAGTGGAATCCCACAGGCGATACCCCTTAACACCATCAGCATTTCCCAAGAATACACATTTCCTGGATTTTGGATCCAGCTTTGTTCTTTCTTGGGAACCATACATCACATATGCCGGACACCCAAATATGTGCAAGGTAGAATAATCTGCGGGTTTTCCGGTCCACATTTCCATTGGTGTCTTCAACCCAATTGCAGTTGACGGTGACCGGTTTATCACGTAACAGGCAATTCTAGCTGCTTCTGCCCAAAATGATTTGGCTAGACCTGCAGTTTCCAACATAGCTCTCATTCTTTCAAGAAGAGTTCTGTTCATCCGCTCTGCTACACCATTTTGCTGAGGTGTATGTGCAACAGTAAATTGCCTCTGAATACCCTCTTGCTTGCAAAATGCCAAGAAGCTCCCGTTAGTGTATTCTCCTCCGTTGTCCGTCCTCAAACACTTGATCATTTTCCCAGATTCAAGTTCCACCAGTGCTTTGAATGTTTTAAATATTGGAAACACATCTGACTTGTTCTTGATTAGATACACCCACAGTCTCCTGGAGTAATCATCAATAAATGATACAAAGTATTTAGCTCCTCCTAGGAACAAAACCGGTGATTCCCAAACGTCTGAATGGATCAAGTCTAAAATGTGTTTGCTTCTGGCAGTAGATCTCCCAAATTTCAATCTATGCTGTTTACTGGTAACACAGTGCTCACAGAAAGGTAAGTTTACCGTCTTGTGCCCGGGTAGGAGATTACGTTCAACGAGAATCTTCAAGCCTCGTTTTGTCATGTGGCCCAATCTGCGATGCCACATTATAGTCGATTTTTCTTGACCTGCTGATGCAACTGATACATCTGCCTCCTGCAACGTATCTCCCAAAAGCATGTATAGATTTACCCCGATCTTTTCTACCTTGATCACCACAAGCGCTCCTTTGACGACCTTCATGATCCCATCCTCGATATGGGTCTTGCAGCCAAGGTCATCCAATTGTCCAATGGACAATAGGTTCTTCTTCAAGCCCTTCACGTGTCTTACCCCGTGAATGGTGCGAATGGTACCATCATACATTTTAATTTTGACGGTACCGATACTAGCAATCTCCAAGGCATGATCATTACCCATGTACACAGATCCTCCAGAGACAGGTTCATAGTTGTGGAACCATTCTCTACGAGAGGTCATATGCCATGTTGCTCCCGAATCCATTATCCAAGCATCAGTGACCTCTTTTCTGCCTTTTGATGCAGTTCCTGCTTCGCTCTATAAAATCTCTCCATCATCTGGTGCACTCGCCACACATCCCTGAGAATTTGTCACCTCGGGATTCTTTTTGTTGCTCCAACAATCCTTCTTGAAGTGCCATTTCTTGCCATAGTTGTAGCATTTGATATTCTTTCTACTCCTTGATTTTGATCTACCATGGTTGTTACTCCCACTAGAGCCACGTTCTGTTGATCTACCTCTCACCATTGATAATGCTTCTGCTTGTTGTGAACTTTCGATTCTGTCTTCCTTACTTTTGCGCCTAGATTCCTCTTCCAGAATAGCGGCTGCAACATCATCAAAAATAACAGAATCTGAAAGAACATTGTTAGTGTAACTAATGATGAGTTGATCATACAAATCAGGTATACTTTGAAGTAGAATTTCTGCATGTTCAAGCTCCGCTATTTTATGCCCAATTGCAGTCAATTGAGAAAATAGATTATTTAAGGTATTGATGTGATCTGTCACTGATGTGGACTCACTCATCCGAAGAGTGTAGAGTCTTCTCTTCAAGAAAATCTTATTATGAAGTGACTTGACCTCATATAGTTTAGTCAGCGCATCCCAAATTTCTTTTGCTGACTTCTTTTCCTCAACGCTTGACAATACGGAATCTGCCAATGCCAGGTGCAGATTAGCCATAGCGTTGTCATCCATCTCTTTCCACTTGTCGTCCGTCACCTCTGCTGGTCTGTCTCCAATTGCTGCCAAGCAATTCTCCTTTCTCAAGATTGCCTTCATCTTCAATTTCCATAGGGAAAAATTTCTCCCGTTGAACTTCTCGATTTCAAATTTTGCCGCCATAGTGTTAACAACAATCTGCTTTGTAACTTGAACCGGCTCCCACTATTTCACTGTGAATAGTACTATTTATGTGAATAGTACCGTATACGTGAATAGTATCAAAATCGTATACGAGAATAGTATCGATACCGTATATGTGAATAGTACTATACCGTATGCATGAATAGTAACCGTGAACATTAACCCCGTATGAATACCAGTGACCCGTAACCAATGGCTCTGATACCACTGTTGGGTATCGGCGCAGCGGAATGGTCGGGGATAAGCAGTATCACGCAGCTAAAATATGAATGAGAACAGAGAAAGTAGAGACACAAGATTTACGTGAAAAACCCTCAAACAAATCGAGGGAAAAACCACGGGCAAGTAATGGAGGATTTCACTATGATGTGGAGTATTTTACAATAACCTTCTCTCTAATATAAGGAGAGAACAATATCACTCTCTCAAATAATAGGAGAAACTAACTCTCACTCACAAATATAGAACAACAAAAGAGGAAGAAAAATACTCAAGAGAAAGCTTATGTTTTCTCTCTAACTTGAAATGTTTTGGTGATGCTCAAATGGTGAAGAATGAGCCTCTATTTATAGGCTCATCTTGCACCAAAAGTCTTCCCACATGTAGTGTGAAATCAACCCAAAATTGTGTGTGCCTAACTTTGCAACCAAAGATTTTTCTTCATTTCCCATTGATTTTTGTCTTCTTTTGACTTGCACCAAACTTTTATATCTCACATCTTGTTCTCTCTTCATATCTTCCGCCACTCTTTCCTTTTTCCACTTCATCTCCTTTATCCGGGTTTCAGTCTCAAAGTAGTTCTCAGGAAGATGAAATCTACCATAGCTTTTCGGAAATGTCACATCCACATCTACCCTGATGTCAGGAAATTTAAATAGAAAAGAAAGTAACAATAGTTAAGTTTGTAAGTACGCATTTGGAACAGAATCCGTATATACTTATATGAAGACATATGTACTCAGTAAAACTAGCCGATCTAGAATAGCAGGATAAATTTAGAGGAAATAAATTCTGTGCAAAAAGAAGTCTACGTCGTAAACCTATTAGTGAAAGACTTCGGTGTGGATTTTGATAACTATGCCTTCAGTTAGATGTTGGTATGGTTACAGAACCATAGATGCATTATTTGCTTAAATTTTGTAAAGAAAAAGGAAAGTGTTGGGTTCTGGCTTCTTAATCAATTTGATAAGTAAACAAATCAACCAAGTAAATTTGCAGGAAAATAAATTTGTTGCAACAAAAGTAAGAACACATAAATTTTAACGTGGTTCAATCAAATTGGTCTACATCCACGCGGCCATCCCTTGGCCAACAAATCAATCCACTAAGTTTCAAGAGATTACAGACACCAATGGAAACTTACGCAATTAAAGACTCCCTCTTAACCCTTGCCGCCTAGGTGTAAGACTCCTTTAGTAAATTCTCTAGCTTGGCGAGCTCCCCTCGACTTACAAAAATTCTCTCCCGTGAACACACCTTCTTCTTCCGAAGAATGTATACTAAAACATAATAAAAAGAGTCTTGAAACTCTAGATGAATTGGTCAATACATATGACAAAATACTGATTGTGTTGCAACCCTAAATAAAATATTCAGTACATTATGTTACACAGTATGTTGTAACACGACCTGACACAGACAGCCTACACCTATCTCACGTTTCAGCTCCTTATTTTCTGCTCACTGCTTACTATTATCCAACAAAGAAATGACACGCCTATTTATGAAGTTTTGGTGTAGATGTCGAGCATAGGTAGAAGTGTCTTCAAGGTTATCTCTTTTGCACAAGAGTTTTTGATAGCTTAAACATTTATTACCTTATCACCTTATCTCCAAATATGTAGAAACTCTTCTTAACATAAACTCTATTTGAATTTGGACTCTTCATGGCAACTTACCTGCACAAACAAAATTCTACACAATAATATTCACACAATAATATCCATAATTTTTGTTAAAACATAGGCAATAAAATAATTAAATCAAATCCTAACAATCTCCCCCTTTGGCTTTGTTTTGGCAAAAATTCACAAGCAATGGTTAGCATCAAAATAAACAATGTAAACAATCTCCCCCTTAGCAAGGTAACTCATAAGTAAGCAAAGCTCAAAACATAAACCAAACAATTATAAACCATTGTCATGGAAGCAAAGCTTTGAAACATAAACATAAATTATTGTCTTGTGTTCTCCCCCTTTGACAAAAGAAACCAAAGTAGTAGAATAGAGTATCAGAGCAATAGAAGCATAACATAAAACATCAAACAGAAATATGAACCCAGAGCAAAGTAGCAGAATGTAAATATAGCAAAGTATCAGAGCAAAAAACAAAACCAGTAAAGGATCAGAGCAATAATTATCAATCAAATGAACATTCAAATAGCGGATTTGGAAACAAAATTAAGTAGGGTCTATTGTCCTTCCATCAACTTCTCAAGATTAGCCATGATCGTCTGCTGATTAGCTTTAACAGTGGCTTGATCGTTGCACAGCTCATAAACTGTACTCTGATGTTTCTGCACCTGTTGCAACAGTGCATCAGAAGCTGTTGCAGAAGTTGGTCCAACATTGCCTTCAGCTTGAGGCTCCCCCTGAATATCAACTTAGCTTTCAAGAAACCTGTAAAATAATGCTCTAGCAATTTCTAAAGAAGATGAAGTGGTGTGTAGAGAAAAGATGAGAGAGAAATCCGTGTGAAATAATAAGAAGCCTTAGATTGGAAAACTTTGTGGAAGAAATAATTTTTCAATAATTAGAGTCCTAGAGTTAATAGAAAACAATGAGACACAGGTTTTATTGGACCTAAAACTCTCTTGAAAAGTCATAACTTTTTGGCTTACCAATGTCAACATATATCTACCATGTCATCAAACAGATTTGGCACCAAAAAAAACTTATCTTCCCCTTTTTTTCTTTTGTGTTACGACACAGTTTAGTAAGAGAGATTGTTTCCGTATATGTTACAACATCACTTCACCTATCATCCACTTAAGCACTTAAACTTATGAATTTTTTCTCAAACATAAAACAATGAATGTCACATAAAATCCACATTGGTTGTGATTTCATCAACAAGAAATTAGATTTATTCAATACTTAAATCATACAAGAATTTATTACTTGAACCATGTGTGTGTGTAAAAGTTATATAAAGATCTTTCTTGAAATTCCTCAGAATCAAGATTTGCATGATTTAGAAATTAAAACCAACTTGTTCAAACAACCTAATCGTCTAATCATTTTGCAAACATTTTTTTTGTTTTTCAAATGACTATTGAACTTGGTAGCTTTCACTCTAGAACATTTAATCTGGTCTAGGTAGCTTTTTCCAGTTTCTACTTTTTTCTCTTTTTTTCTTGCCTTTCTTTGTTTTTTTTCCCTTTTTTTTCATGAGTGAGAATAGTACATGAATGGATAAATAGTCTTCTCTTTATAGCCAAAGTCACTAGGAAGTTTAAACTCCTGCACTTGCAAACCATTAAAATTAGTTTCTCAATTAGATCAAAAAATATAGTGTGCACAGGAAGTATGGTTCAAACAATAAATCTCAAGTTGATTTAATTATTAAACTTTGACATCTCTTGAGACTTATCACTTTCAAGTTTCAATGCATGTGCCAACATTAATTGGTACAAATACTAATAGCTTTTTTTCAAAACTTCAAATCTTACAAAATCAAGTGTCTTAATGAAAATGTTTGCTAGTTGATGTTCTGTTGCAACATATTCTAGAACAATTTTTTTTGTTTCAACTGCACCATTTTTTTTTGTGTTGAAAACTCATGTGATATTCATTGTGCAGTGTAAAATTCAGAAAAAGCAAAGTTCTCAAATTCTCTACCATGATCATTTTTTATTCTAACAACCTTTCTTATATTGCAACTTTTCCCGGTTTTTAACCTTGAGCACAAATTTTTGAATACATCAAATGTGTTAGATTTTCTTACCTAGATCTGTTTCAAGTTCTGTTGCGACAAATCAACGCTTACTTTTGGTGATTTCCTAAGCTTATCATAAAAGAAGGGATTGACAAACATACCTCTTTTCAGATTGTCAATATACCTATAGTATCGTGGTCTGATGTGTCCAGGAACGCCACAGTAATAACAGATTGAAGCAAATCTCCTTCGCTTTCCTTCTGAAGTTTTTGTCTTTGTCGTAGGCGATGTTGCAACAAGCGGTTCCAGCTTCGGCTCCTTAGTTTCTTTGACAAAAATAGTTTTTCCAGTTGAAGTACCTTCTTAGAACCCAAGTCCAGTATGATCTCCATTTGGCTTTTGAATTAACAACATATGATCTAGCTTTAAAGTACCTAAATTCAACATTTTCACATTTCGTTGAGTTTGTTTCAGCTCCAGTTGCAATTCTTCAATCTTCTGTTGACTCTTGGCTGCTTGGATCTGGTGGTTTCTCACTGATTTTGTCAAATCATCTTTTTGTTCTTCCAATTCGTTGATCTTTTCCTCAAGCTCTTGATTTTTCTTGCACACAAGCAACTATTTTTCGTACATCTCTTTGTATGCTTTCATGATACCTTCTTCATCTAGATCATTATCACTCTCAGTTTCTGAAATCATACTGTTGTCATCTGATAGCACATGTTCTGTTGTGGACGTTGTTGCAACAGATGGTGCGACATTAGCTGAAACAATATTTCCGCCATTTTATCCTATTGCAACAGCGAATGCAACATAGTTGCTGGTGTATCCTTCATCACCTTCAGAAACATCATCTGAATCTTCATTACTCTAAGTGGTGTTCATGGCCTTGTTCTTTTTCTTCAAGGTATTTGCACATTCAGCCTGTATATGACCAAAGCATTCGTACTCCCTGCACTGAATACCTTTATTTTTCTTCTTATCCTCGAACGTTCTTCTATTCTTCCATCTGAATGTCTCTAGATATGTTGTAACAGTCTGTTTCCTTTCAAAAGTTCCTGGCCTATATCCACTTCTCTGCTTCTATTTTTCAGCACTTTGTTGAAATGCTTCGTGAGCAATGCTAAAGATTCAGTGATTTCTGCATCTTCATCATAGTAAGAGCTTTGATCATCTTGCTTCTGGACTTCTGCTTGGAATGCAATGTTTTTCTCTTTTCTCTTATGTTTGAACTTCATCTCAAATGTTTGAGGTGAACCCATTAATTCATCCAACTTCATGTCATCAACATTTTTTGCTTCTTCAATGGCAGCAACCTTGATGGCGAATCTTTCGGGAAGTGATCGTAATACCTTCCTCACAAGCTTTGAATCTGAATATTTTTCTCCGAGTGCAAACGCCTCATTTGCAATGTCATACAACCTGCCATTAAAATCAGCAATAGTCTCATCCTCTTGCATCTTCAATTCCTCAAATCTTGTTGCAAGAATTTGAAGCTTGGACACTTTGACAGCTGTTGTTCCTTCATACGTAGTCTGTAAAATAGTCTAAGCATCTTTAGCAGTTTCACAAGTTGAAATCAGTTTAAATTGATTTAGATCTACAACATTAAAAATTGCATTTAAAGCCTTAGAATTATTATTTGCCAAACGATCTTCATTTGCAGTCCATTGATCCTCATTTTTCGGCACATCAATTCCTTCATCATTTTTCATTGTAGGATGCGCCCATCCTACGACAACTGCCCTCCAAGCTTTTTCATCAATGGATTTGATAAATGTTCTCATCCGAGCCTTCCAATATGAGTAGTTTGATCCATCCAGATGTGGTGGGTTGGTAATTGAACTTCCATCACGAAATGTGTCCATATCTGCAAAACAACCAGAAAAAAAAACTTTCCCAAAGATCTAACTGAGTTAGTTCAGTAACCTGCTCTTGATGCCACTTGTTAGTTTCTGGTTCTTTAATCAATTTGATAATTAATTAAATCAACTAAGTAAATTTGTTGCAACAAAAGTAAAAACACAAAAATTTTAACGTGGTTCAACCAACTAGGTCTACATCCACACGACCATTCCTTGGCCAACAAACCAATCCACTAAGTTTCAAGAAATTACAGACACCAATGGAAACTTACGCAATTGAAGACTCCCTCTTAACCCTTGCTGCCTAGGTGTAAGACTCCCTTAGTAGATTTTTTAGTTTGGCGAGCTCCTCTCGACTTACAAAAGTTCTCTTCCGAGAACACACCTTCTTCTCCTGAAGAATGTATACTAAAATATAATAAAAAGAGTCTTGAAACTCTAAATGGATTGGTCAATATATATGACAAAACACTGACTGTGTTGCAACCCTAAATAAAACATTCAATACATTATGTTACACAGCATGTTGCAACACGACCTGACACAGACAGCCTATACCTATCTCATGTTTCAGCTCCTTATTTTCTGCTCACTGCTCACTATCATCCAAACAAAGAAATGACTCGCCTATTTATAAAGTTTTGGTACAGATGTCGAGCATAGGTAGAAGTGTCTTCAAGGTTATCTCTTTTGCACAAAAGTTCTTGATAGCTTAAACCTTTATCACCTTATCACCTTTTCTCCAAATATGTAGAAACTCTTCTTAGCATAAACTCTATTTAAACTTGGACTCTTCATGGCAACTTACCTGCACAAACAAAATTCTACACAATAATATTCATAATTTTTTCTAAAACATAGGCAATAAAATAATTAAATCAGATCCTAACAGAAAGGTTCCTGCATGAGTTTCAGCAGAAGTTAAAGATAGCTTCATTGTGATACTCAGAAAAAAAATTTACAACAAAGCTTTACAAAATGATGAAGATGGGGCTTCAAAAGCAGTGCACTAGCATTTCAGATAGAGGGAAACATCTTTCACAGAATTAGTATCCCAACCATCCAAAAGGGAGAGGGGAGCATGTCTTTGTTTTGCCTGGATGATATAAGCCACTGCGATTTATCATTCCACCATCAAGAGATACGGCTCCATTGCTTATACAAGGTAGACTATAACATGTCTTCCCTTGTTCTGTACACTTGCAAAGATGAGAAGAGGTTATAAAAAAGAGTCTCTCTTAGGCCATGACCAGTGCTTGTGACACAGGACAGATTCATCATATCTAGGTTGATCATATTCACAGCAAAACCAAGAAAGCCAGGTGGAGTTTTCCCATTGGGTAATCTTGGCTTTAGAAGATTAAGCCTTCTTTGCGGGTCATCAGCTAAGAACTCTCCAACTTACGGTCTACCAATAACGGGGAAAAAACAAGAAAGGCTTAATTTAATCTATGTAAAAACACAGCTTAGCAAAATAAAGAAAAGTTCTAACACAACTATTGCAAAGAGACGTTATGATAATAACCTACCTCAGACTTTCAAGGCAAATGACTACGAATCGACCATCCAAATGTCGCCCAATAGATGCTCCAATTCCATGGATACCAGAGCTTGTATTTATGGAACCTTTCTTATCATATGTTTCCAGAGCTATAACACCATCAATGGACTTGCATACAACAGCTAACATAGTTTCCAGCCCCAAGTATTCTGAGAGAAGCCTGAGTTTCCAACGTAGAGACATGTCAACCGTAACAATCATCAAGCAAATACTATTTCTACCAGGCTTGTCAATAACAAATTACTACCATCCTCTATCAGAAGATAGTAAAATAAACCCTTTCATTAGCTAGTGAATCTATACGCCACAAAGAATCCAAGCATGTTCAACTACTGAGTGATCTAGCAGCAAGTAATTCTCCACCTTGAATCCCACAGACTTACATACACATTTTTATTGCATGCTAATTATGTAAAATATTATTTAGATACTAATATATCTATGAATAGTTGGACTCTGAAGTTAACTAGTACAATTACTTTTTTGGACGTGATCAAACCAAAAAAACAACAGAAGAACCAAGACCAAAAGTACAGGCCAATCAATCAAGGGGAACAGAAATAGAAGCAAATATAACAGGAAAAATAAACTAACCGGCTAAGGTTATCATCATCAACTTTTCCAAGTGTAGCAACAATGCCAAGTACATCCTTCGTCACCGGAAGATTAGATGCCTGGGCTCCGTGATGAGTTGCTGCTGATTTTGTTGAGGCAAAAGGATTTGGTGGCATTATGGGAATGCCATCTCCTTTTATCATTTGAATCACAACTTTCATGGATGGTCGGACTGATGGATACCACTGAATGCACCAAAGTCCCACAATCGTTAGTTTCTTAAATATCTTATTGTCCTCTTCTTTCTCAATTTGGATTGCTATTTCTTCTCCTTTCTCCAACTGATTATACATCCATTCTGGAAAGTATACTTCACTGTCGTCCTTTGTTGCAGCATGAAAATTCTTCCTCCCCCCAACTAGATCAAGCAGCAACATGCCAAAGCTATAAATATCTGCTTTGTATGATACATTTCCATAGTTCCTAGAGAACACTTCTGGTGCAATGTAACCTATCATCCCTCGAGCAGCAGTCATGGAAACTATACTTTGCTGCTTTGAGCACAACTTCGCCAAGCCAAAATCAGCAACTTTTGGATTGAAATTTTGGTCAAGCCAGAAATTGTGAGGCTTAATATCAAAATGAAGGATCCGTTGGTTACAACCTTGGTGAAGATAATTAAGTCCTTTGGCTATGCCAATAGCAATTTGCTGTAGTTTCTCCCAACCTAGTGAGCGACTCTGATTTCTTGATGATATAAATTTTTCCAGTGACTCATTTGGTAAGAACTCATACACAAGGCCTCGTCTACATCCGTTTGCACAATATCCAACTAAGCAAACCACGTTAAGATGGTGTATTCTGCCAGTTGTAACCACTTCACTGATGAACTCTTCACCATTTCCTTTAAAATCATCGAGTACTTTAACAACAACAAGTATATCATTGCTAAGCTTCCCCTTGTAAACTGTTCCATAACCTCCTTGGCCAAGTTTTTCCTTAAAATGATATGTGATTTTCTTTATATCTGCATAAGTATATCTGGTTGGCTAAAGAGGTTTATAATCCTCCAAAAATTGTTTTATCCTTTTCTGATCCTCTTTCCTCTTCTTTTTGAAGGTGCATCAAATCGTAAAAATGATTAGCCCCAGCATACACGAACTTATCACTACTCCTGCAATTTATTAACCATAGTGAATCAGAGACGATTCATCTGCAACTATGGAAAGTGGAAGAGTGACAAAAAAATTTACCTTGAATGATTTTTTTCTTCAAGGCACCTGTAAAAGATAACAAAAGTTTAGCCCCTTATGTGAAACTTCAAAACTGAATTTCTGAAGAAATCTCAGTTGAATTCACAAATGAGTCCTTACATCTCTATAGATTAAGGGCTGGGAAGTAGGAACAAAGATGGAAGCTATCGTTAAATTTGATTTAGAGTACAGAAAGAGTACCTCTGCCCTTTCCTCATTGATCAGGGAAATCATAGCATTTAGCTTCATTGTTATGTCTATATTTCTCAACTTACCTCTCATTATTTCATCTTAAATGCTAACTTGAACAAGAATCCAGAGTTGGTTTACATTAATTAGGGAAAGAATAACACATCAAAGGAACCTTTCCCCTTTTCAAGTTGATGAGAACTTTATTTTGAGACGAACAAAAATAAAATGCGTGTGAGATCCTTGAAATTTAGATTTTGAATGAATGGAAGAAACATAGAAATATTGCATAAAAGCATAAATATTTTGACAGCATCTTGAATACGAATAAAACATAAATTTAGAAAGAATTTACCGGAATGAATAAGAAACTGTAGGAAAATGTGAGTCTTGTGTACCTGGAAAACAGCATTCAGTATCGTGTGTACTCCCTTGATTCTACAATATTTGCCATCTATTTCACAAGGTGCACAAAAAGGCTTGGACCAAGTCAATAGAATGGCGTCAGAAAACATAAAAGAAACAGATGAAATGTTGAACATCTTTCTGCAAGAAAATAGTGGCCCAAGATTGGGGGCATTTAGTGTAAATTTTCCGCCATAGAACGGTTCATCTGAATTAACTGCATATACATGATAACAAGAATTGCTTAGGCAGGGGACAATTGAAGAAGGTGTAGTCGTCTGGATCTTTTAACCGGAAAGGAGATGCAGTTAAATTAGAGTGGAAGCTTGATGGATCTCTTTAATATTTAGAGTGGATTATTTGGTTACTAATTAATTGATTGAGATGCTTTTCGGATTCATTAATTGGTGACTTCTTTTAATGGATTTTGTCACATTGCACGTTTTAGGCTAAATATGTTTCTAAATCAACTTACCACTTTTTGTTTATCAGATTTGCTAAAAAGAAAAATGGAATCAATGGAGAGAATGATGAGACGTGAGAAGTGAAGAAACAAATAATAGGACTACACAAAACAAAGAGAAAAGGAGAGAGAAATATAATAACGGAAGGAAGAGAAAAGGAATAGGACATTTGCAAAAGCCTCCCAAACCTTTTCTATATCCTGAAGAACTGCCAGCTGTGGTTAATGAAATACATGCAAATGATAATGAATTGCCACTGTTACGAACTCAATTGGCATGAGACCAACAGAGTTTAGCATAAATACAAAGGGTCCATAGCAGAATGGTCATGGTCATCGTAATCTCTCAATAGTACTCTGCTTCTTTTTCTCTAGGAGTTGCCAGTTACTCTTAACGATTGGCTATATCAATTCTAACACCTCTTCTTCATCTTCTCTGTATGTTGATACTGCGGCCTCCATCCAACACCTCCTCTTCATCTTCGTTGCAACAGTATTCTCATGTTTTTCTTGGAACATTCAACATTCGTACGTAGACTGCTGACTTTGATTTCCTTTCAACTTCACAGTGCTAGCTGCCGGACTTTTGGGGTGAGTGCACTAAAGAGCAGTACAGATTCCGACATCGTGAATGGCAAGATCCAGGTAAGGGTTGGACCCATCTGCCTATTCTTTTTTTACTATGATCATATTATTTTTCTTAAAAGAATTCACCATTCGGGTCAGGCAAATACTGTAATCTGACTTAGATTTCCTTTGGACTTTTCAGGGGTGGTGGACTATTGGTGGGGTGAGTCTCTCTTACCTAATTTTCTTTTTCATTTCTTGAGGCATTAAACGTTCATCTCTAATTTGTTTTTCATTTGATAATTTCCAACAGTCATTTCAGCAATTGTAGTAAAACTCACTGGTAAGATATTAGACTTTTCATGTCCATATTGCAACTTCCATTTATTTTTTATCGAGTAATCAGGGTTGGAGCTAGAATTTTAAAATTTAAGAGGTTAAGATTCAAATAAGAAGATTAATGACAAAGAAAAAAAATAGAAAGGACCGGTAATTTGTTCTTAACGATACTACATAAATATTTTTAATAATAATAATTTTTTTTAATAATATTACATATTTTTTTTTTTTTTAAATATTGAGAGACCGAGACCCCTACCTAACTCTGCCCCTGCAAGTAATGCTAGATATTCATTACCCTTTATCACCTCTTACTTAACTTTTTTTATTTTTCTCCTTTGTTTTATTCTTTTCATCTCTCTTCTTTTCTATGTTGCTATCTTTTATTTAATATTTTCTCTCTCCTTCTCTTTCTTTTGTTTTACTTCGTCTCTTCACTTCTCCCTTCTTCCATGCTACATAGAACTCTATTTGAAATAGAATTTTTGTATTTCTTTCCTGTGTTCATTTTCATACTACTTTGTCTTCTAATCTATTTGACTACTTGAACCTTTTGCACCATAATTGTGGATTTAAGTTATGTTAAGATAAATGATAGAGAAGAATTGGGAGTAGAGATATTTGGGCTTGCATCTTGACATCCTTGCTTAAGCGTGCCAAATATGAGTATTTTTATTATTTAGAGTGGATTATTTGGTTACTAATTAATTGATTGAGATGCTTTTCGGATTCATTAATTGGTGACTTCTTTTAATGAATTTTGTCACATTGCACGTTTTAGGCTAAATATGTTTCTAAATCAACTTACCACTTTTTGTTGATCAGATTTGCTAAAAAGAAAAATGGAATCAATGGAGTGAATGATGAGACGTGAGAAGTGAAGAAACAAATAATAGGACTACACAAAAAAAGAGAGAAAAGGAGAGAGAAATATAATAACGGATGGAAGAGAAAAAGAATTAAGGAAGATTGGGAAATAAAAGGATTCTTCGCATGCCAATTAATTAGTATGACACTAAATAATTAAGAGGCGATAAAAGGATGACTGACATTACTCTTTTTTATTTCCTAATATCATTAATTTCCGATTAGTTTTGAAAGTTCTAATCTTAGGAAGTCAGTATCTTCTAGACTTGATGATCCTTTTAAGGCAGGCAAATGCCAGAATTGTTTTTCGATGCAAGATAAAGCTAATTTTCCTCTTTTTCCTTTCTTTATATATAAATATATATATATATATAGTGGCGGACCTATTATTTAGGTAGTGTATGTATAGGCTTACACTCAACCAAAATTAATATGATTCAGTGGTTAAGTAATTATATATATATATATATATATATATATATATATATATATATATACAGTGGCGGACCTATTCTTTAGGTAGTGTATGCACAGGCTTACACTTCACAAAAATTAATATGGTTAAGTGGTTAAGTAATTACCATTAAAATCAAGGCCTGTAGCATAAGTGCTACACTTCCTATGTTTGAATCCTGCTGGAGTGCTTCATTGGTTTTTTTTCTTTTGCCAATTTGTTAGTAAAGGAAAAAAAATTGCGTGCTAGAAGAATTGAACCCGCATAGTAAGATTCATTATTTCAAGTGCTAAACTAGTTGAGCTACCTTGGATGTTGTTTATTTCTATCATTACTAATAATTTAAAACATTCAACTCGGTTTGATTGAAAACATGAATGTTTCATCTTGATTTTGCTTATTTTAGTGGAATGTTTGCAAAATAATGAAAATTTTTATATGTATTAGGGAAAATTTAAATATATTCATATGCTAATATGTGATTTTTTTTCAACTTTGGAGGTAGTTACTTTTTTATACTTTAAAGTTACTTTTTTTTCTCTATTTTGTATTTAAAATGTGTTTAATATGTATTTGTTTACGTATATATAAGTTTACTTAAAGCTTTGATTATTCATTATATTTTTGTGGTGCATGCATTGACCCCTATAGCTTGGGTCTGCCACTGTATATATATATATTTTAATTTTATAATTATAGCGCTGATTTTCTTACCAAGATTCTTATTCGGACTCCCATGTCTTCTCACTCTATTAGTCTATAAATATAGAAGGCATCACTTATCAAATGATGACTCTATTGAAGACTTCCTATAAGGGCATCTCCAATGGGAGATACTATTCACAAAAACTTACCATTTTTGACAATTTTTAGAGACCGGGTCTCTAAATTAGAGCCAAAATTCATGGGACCCACACAATTTTAGAGATTTGAGTTAAAATATAGATCCATTTTACTTTTTTGACTCTAAATTTATAGACCCAAAAAGTGACTAGGTCTCTATTTTGGTCAAAAAGTTAATAAAAGTGATGGGTCCCATCTATTTTGGCTCTAAATGTAGAGACCTGGGTATCTAAAATAGCCAAAAATAGTAAATTTTTGTGAATAGTCTCCACCATTGGAGATACCCTTACCAATTAGGTATAAGTACACGGATATAAGGAAGATGACTAACAATGTAAGGCCTAGCACGAGACTACACATGCATATAGATTATATCATACATAATTAAATTATTTTGTATGCTTTTGTAGTGATTTATGTGCATTTATATTGTTTTAAGATCATTTATCTTGATTTGCGTGCATTTTATCGTTTAACGTATATTTGAATCATTTATATCGTGTAACTAGTAATTGGAACCAACTAAGTTCAATAGCTAACTAGAATAATTAAATTAGAATCAAGACAATTAGATTTAACACTAGGATGACAAACTAGTAATACACAAGTTAGTTGAGGGGCACTTTTGTCCTTAAGCTAACATTGCATAATATCTTAACACTATTCTATCCTAGGCAAAAACACACACAACACACACCAAATCTCTACACTACACACATACACACAAATCTGAAAACCAACACACACACCCACTTGACACACACACACACACACTCAGGATTTTTGATCAAGGAGAAAGGAGGAAGAAGGGAAGAGAGAAAGAGGAAGGAAGGAGAAGAGGAGGAAGAAGAAGTGCAGCCATTTTCCTTGACATTTTCTTGCTTCTTTCAAGATTTCTTGCTCATTTTTCATCTAAGTTCAAGAACAAAGGTGAGGGATGTTTTGAAAAGTTTTATAAATGACATATATAGCATGTTTGATGAACTAAGTATGTGTATTGAGTACAATGAAGATGTTTATAAGCTTGTGTTAGGAATTTGAGCTTGGTGTGAGTAAACTAGGGTTTTAAATGTTGTGTTGGAGTAATTGTAGCTTGACCTTGATCTCTGTAGCTTTTGATGACCTTTGAGAATATTATATATGTTGGGTGATGTATTACATGCGTTAAGTGTGTTTAATTTGGTTGCAAAGAGAAGAAAGTAAAAGTTGAGTCTTGAACATTGGTGCTAAGTTGAATGTTGGTAGATGGAGGTGTTGTACTTGAGTTGTGTGATGTTAGGAGCTAGAAAACTTGTGGTTTAATGTTGTTTGGCATTGAATTAAGTTGCATAATCGATTTGAGCTTGAAAGAATGAGTTTAGAAGCAAGAAAAAGAAAATTCGTGCATTTACTGTCGGATCCGGTCGACCGGATCAGACCTAAATTCACTATCGGGCGACTAAAGTTGGATCTGGTCGACCGAATAGTCACCCGGATAGTCACTGCTAGACGAGTAAAGTCGGATCCAATCGACCGGATCGGTCAACCAGATGATTTTTTAGCTCTGCGCAACATTTTTAAAACGACCATTTCTGGGTTTCAACTCCGAATTGAGTTCTGTTTGATTCTAGAACTATCTACTTTCGACAAGCTTCGATTCTAAACCAAAATCAGAGAAATTGGGGTTCAGAAAGGTAGGGAAATTAACTGTTTAAGTTAGGCTAACGCAGAAGCGGAAAAGTTGTTTCATAGTTTCGTTTATTTTGTTCCCTTTCTTTGCACACTTAGTTCCATTGGTTCAAACTTGTCTTATGAACTTTCTTGGACTCTTATTTGGTAGGCATTGAGTATATAAGTTAGTCTTTGTCTTACACAGGTAAATATATTGCATTAGAGCCTAGCTATGTGCACCGAATTAACAAGAACTTCTTGTGGCATTCATGGTTATGCTTGGCTATCGGAGGAATCCTACCGGGTTTATCTTCTCATGCTTGCTTATGTGATATATGAACTCCATTTGGATTATGATTACAAGTGTTATGTCTTTGATTACTGTTACTAACCGATAGGTTGCCTCCGAGCTTGTTTTTACCTTTGAAATCCATTCTCGCTCAATGAATTCTCCTTGGAGAGATGGAAGTTGAATAAATGATACGGTTAAGTTAATAAACCCCATGGTAAAAGTTTCCTGTATCACCTGGGCGACATTGGGCTTGCCAGGATGGACAAGCTACCATGGCCTTTGTTTGGGTGTATATCCGGATTCCACCTTTGTGATTGGTGTGCGGGGTTATAATATTAATAAAGTTGTGATTGGTGTGCGGGGTTATGATATTGATAAAGTTTGTGATTGGTGTGCGGGGTTAAGATATTGGTAAAGTTTCGAGGTTGGCTATCTCCAACAGAGTTCCTGATATTGTATCCTTTGATCTACTCTCACTTGGTACAACCCTTGGAGAGTAGAATTGCTTGCCTTGTATCAAGTTGAATACGATCTCGTTATACTTGTTGTTCTTGTTATTTATGTTGTTCTTCTCGTATATGTATTGCACAATTTGAAAGGAGTTTGCAAAAAGATAAAACCTTTGTTAAAACCCTTCCTTATTTTTCATATTTACTGAGCTATATGCAGGATTAGCTCACCCCTATTTCAACCATTTCAGGTGAGGCCGAGGCCGATCCGACAGTACAAGTAGAGGGCGATGAGGCTTTATGTGATGAGACTGATGTCTGTCTCTGTTGATCTTCATGCTTGCGTTGAAGATAGACTTATTATTAGAAACTGATGATGTACTTTTTGAACCACTTTTGTTATGTTATATTCTTTTGGAATCTTAACTATGCACTAAGTGGATTACCATTCTTTTGAGGCCTAAATGTCTATATTTGGCCACGAGTGAAGTACGAACAAAGATGCTAGGTCTTGTAATTATGAAACAGGTTGATGTGGCCTTTTGATTTCCAATGTCTTGAACACTCTTTTGGAAGTTATTGGTGGAAGTTAATGAATGTTTAAGTTGTTAAACAATAATCTTATAGGTATTAAGTTGATTGACACGTCGCGCTCTGACTTTAACCTCCACAGGTTTGGTCTCAGTGCGTGACAAACAACTTCAAGGATAAGTTGGGTGAAGGAAGATATGGATCTGTATTCAAAGGCAGACTTAGAAGTGGCATTTTCGTTGCAGTAAAGATAATGAACAAATCCAAAGCTAGTGGGCAAGACTTTATCAATGAAGTTGCTACAATGGGAAAGATTCACCATGCAATTGTGGTGCAACTCATTGGCTTCTGTGTTGAAGGTTCAAAACGTGTTTTGATATATAAGTTTATACCTAGTGGCTCTCTTGATAAAATACATATTCTCACAAGACGAAAGGGCTATCTCTTTGAGCTATGAAAAGATGTTTGAGATATCTCTTGGTGTAGCTCGAGGAATTGACTATATCTAGATTGGGGATGTGACATGCAAATATTATATTTTGATATTAAGCCTCCCAATATCCTTCTTGATGAGAATTTCATTCCAAAATTATCTGACTTGGGGCTTGCGAAATTGTACGCGATAGAAGATAGTATTGTATCTCTAACCGCAACAAGAGGAACAATGGGTTACATCGCTCCAGAGTTGTTCTACAAAAATATTGGAAGAATCTCATATAAAGCTGATGTTTATAGTTATGGTATGTTGTTGATGGAAATGGTAGGGAGGAGGAAAAATTTGAATCCATTCGTAAAAAATCTAAGCCAAATTTACTTCCCTTCTTGGGTGTATGACCAATTTAGTGAAGGAAAAGAAATAGGGATGGGGGACACCTCTGGAGAAGAAAGGAAAATGGTAAAGAAGATAATTTTCGTTGCTTTATGGTGCATTATGATAAAGCCTGTCCATCGTCCTTCTATGAACAAAATTGTTGAGATGCTAGAGGGAGATGATGAACATTTGCAAATGCCTCCCAAACCTTTTCTATATCCTGAAGAACTGCCAATGCAAATGATAATGAATTGCCACTGTTGTCAAGTAATTATATGGATTCAACTAACCTTAGTCATGATGAAATTAAGCTAAGTTTTATAAAGTCACCACTATTATATTGCCAGTAAATATAAGTTTGAAATAACGGTTAGTGTCATGTAACTCGGCTTTTATAATTCTTATATATTCTGTTTTCTCGTTAGCAGCATGTGCAATTGAGCACTCATGACAATTCATCCTCCTCCTCTAATTAGCAAAATTTGTTTCTCAAAAAATATGATCCTTCATTTACGCAATACAAATTCTTTCTTGGTATGGAGAGAAAGTCTGCATATGAATAGCAGTTTTGAGAAATATGCAGTTGAAGTTGTTAGTCTAGAGTATGCAGTATTGCTAAAGCAGAAAAGTCGCTCGTCTCATTCTAAGCCCAAATTAAAAGTACTTTGAGTGAACGACTAAATATTTTTCATGTTTTTTTGTTAAAAGTATACAAGAACTCTTGTGTTTTACAAAATAAGTTAATTACCTATTTGTGTTTTAAAAATATAGTTGAATACCCTCTATATTTTATAAATAAATTAATTACCTCTTATGTTTTGAAAACGTAGCTGAATATCCCTCAAAAAAAGTCTGTGAAGGGAATAGTGATCCAACCTACACCATAAACTATAGTCAAACATAGCTTTTTGTAGATGAATTTATAAGTTACAAAAAAACACATGCTAAAAGTATGAGTTCCTAATTAAACAAGATTTTCTAATGGTACCAAATAAAATTACAGGAAAACATATATTCCGAAAATGTAGCTCAATATTCAAACGTAGGCTTTGTCATGCCCAAAATAATAAATTTATGCAATAGACTTTCTAAAATATGGGTCTACATTAAACCAGGCTTTTATTATACTAAAGAAAATAAATTACAGCATGTCGAAACCTACGTTTATATTCAATAAAACATTTCCCATGCTTAAAATAATAAAATACAGTAAAATAAATTTTTAAAAAATAAGTTTGCAAAAGAAAAAATTATCCTACTTACCTCCATTCACAATAGCAAAAACAAAGTTCTTCACTTGAACCTCCAAGTCCAAAACACGCATGCTACAATTATAATTTAAAAAAGGGTAAATTGCATACAATCCCTTGTGTTAGATCAAAAATGTGCATAAAACCCTGTGTTATAAAAAGTAGCAGTTACCCCTTGTGTTTTATCGGAATGTTGCATATTCCATCCCGCCGTTTAAAAATCCTTTTATAGTTAATGAAAATGTAATACACACGCGTGACTCTCGTCTATCATAAATTTGATGAACAAAAATACTCTTGAGTGAAATATAGTTTACCCTCTTGTGTTTTGTGAAATATGCACAATAGACCCTGTGTTATGAAAAAGTAGCAGTTACTCCCTGTGTTTTATCGGAATGTTGCATATTACACTCCGCCGTTAAAAATCCGTTAATCAAAGTTGACGGAAATAAATTTTGGGCGAGTATGCAACGTTTGCTATTAACACATGGAGTTATATATTACTTTCCATAACACAGGAGCTATGGTACAATTTCTGTAAAATACAGAGAAATAAACTATATTTCACTCTTTGAAAAAACGTAGCCCAATAACAATAGCGTTCACATTTCAATATATTGCAAGTAAATCATATCCTATCAAGATAACGCTGCAACTAGCAAAAAGATACTTGAAAATCTACCAAACATGTGTATTGGCCCAATGCAATAATCTTCTCAAGAACAATCTGTTTGCCCAAAAAAAAGTTAAGGCCTAGGTTTTTGTTTTTTTCTTGTCTATTGGTAGTGGTCTATGAAGACCACCATCTTTTTTTTTTTTCTTTTTAAGAAAAAGAATCACTCAGCCAACAATAAGTTGGTTTGGACCCTCTCATATCAAATAACATTATGAGAAAAAATTCAACAGTAGTGAATCGTTCATATAGTTATTTATAGTTATCTAAAATGATGTAGACAATTTACCATTGTTAAATCATCCTCATAATGTTAGCTAATATAAGAAGATCCTAGTCCGATTTTTATTCCACCAGTTAAACAAAACTAAGTGGCAGTTACAACCATGACTCATCTATAATCTAAGGGATCTGAACTTAAATTTTAATTAGCCAAAAAATTATATCCAAATTCTGGGGTGGTTACAATGTTAAAACTTATTGTAGACTCGGGCTTAATACTAACATAGTAGAGTTGCTTATGTTATGTGCTAATTCAATTACTTGCTTTGAAAGTGATGCGTCTCAACTGGTCACTCATGAAATTATTTCTTTGTTCTCAAAGCATAGTTTTCTTCGGTGGAGCCTGAGAAATCAAATCAACCATGACTTTAGAGTCAATCATCATCTTTATAGATTTGCCTTAGTTTACTTTTGATTGACTTAGACTTTTTAAAGAACGATTCAGATAACCAATCAATGTAAGGACGAATTTACCCTTTTCTTCTTATCCTCGTACATTCTACGGTTTGACATGTCAATCACGTAATCCGTGTTGAACTTTTGGAAATGGAATTAATTGATAGAGAAGAAAGTCATGAATGGCTGCTAAAGTTAGTATCTGTCTATATACTTGCATTAATTATTTCATAGCTAGAGAATCACAACTTGCAAAGCAAAGATAAACCAAAATCGCCATAATACAATCCTGAACCAAATTCGAGACTACAAGAAAGATGCATGAAGTTGATTATTAGGTGGATTCTCATTTTATAGAATATTTTAAAACCTATTTCCTGACACAGGCTTAATACTAGCTCAAAAGAGTTCCTTCTCTTTTGTACCAAATCAACCTTGTGGTTTGTTTGTTATCGATACTGCTGCATTTTCTTCCACCATCAGTAATGAGATTTTTTCTTAATTGTTGACTAAAATTTTAAGAGCATAATTTTTTTGGTTAAACTAAATGGAGTCTGAGATATGAAATCACACATAACTTTAGAGTCTATCCTAGATCTTTTATAATTTATTCTGATCGATTAATTTAGAGTTTTTAAGAAACGACTGAGATGGACAACCAAGAGTAGGGATGTAGTTATTCTATCCTCCTTATATATGAACAAGATTTGCCCTCCCCTCCTTATTTGTGGGACAATGGATGTTAGATATTGTTAATGACCTATTACGAGAATGGTCCGACATGGATAACTCAGAGTATTTAAAATTAGTTTATAATATTTTGAGCTATTCCTAATACTAATTGATTTTTGTTTGACCACATAATTTTTAACATGATATTGGACCTTACTCTAATCTTATTCATCCACGTGTTCGAATATACACTTATGGGCTAAGAACAAATAAGCATGGCTCATTACATGGTTCAACAAGCTATTCCCTGGTCAGGGTCACCATCGATAATCCGCGTTAGGCTTTTGGAAATGGAATTGATAGAGAAGAAAGTCATGAATGGCTGCTCAAGTCAAGTTTCTGTTGCTATCTTGCATTATGTCATAACTAGAGAATCACAAATTGTAAAGCCATGGTAAATCAAATCGCCATAACATAATGTTACCATATGTATCCGGAAATGATCGAGTATGCTATTGTGAGTTCAATAGCAGCAGCCTGCTAGCTAGCTATTATGCCTAGAGGCAGATATGTGCCATGTGGAAATTTTAGATGTTACTCAGATTAGAGTTAGGCATTAATAGCAGTTTCCTTTTAAATTCAAGTCAAAATCTTGATGAGGCTGTGTATCACGTATAGAACTTGAACGATGAAGAAAATTAGAAATTAAAAATTGAAGATATGACATCACTGAATGTTGTTCAATATCCTAAAATTGTCAGTCTAATCATGAAAATACCTCATCTGCCGAGAGAATAGTCTAACAATAATTTGTTATGAGTCTGTTCTGGGATGTCAGATGAGCAAAACACAGGGATTAACAACATTTGAAACCATTAATCTGAATACAAAAGTTCCCATTTCTCCTAAGCTTTAGGACAGAAGTCCTAAGCTTTAGGACAGAAGAAAACTCTAATGCATTTAGTCTCCTTCGGAAATGGTTTCAAGCTCATTGTAGAATTTACTTCTTGATGCACTTGCATTTGCTGCTGATGATTTCGTCGAAGCGAACGGATTTGGTGGCATTATGGGAATGTCATCTCCTTCTATCATTTGAATCACTACTTTCATAGAAGGTCGATCAACTGGATACCACTGAATACACCAAAGTCCCACAACTGTTAATTTCTTAAATATCTTATTGTCCTCTTCTTTGTCAATTTGGATTGCTATTTCTTCACCTTTCTCTAACTGATTGTACATCCATTCTGGAAAGTATACTTCACTGTTGTCCTTTGCTGCAGCATGAAAATTCTTCCTCCCTCCAACCATATCAAGCAGCAACATGCCAAAGCTATAAATATCTGCTTTGTATGATACATTTCCATAGTTCCTGGAGAACACTTCTGGTGCAATGTAACCTATTGTCCCTCGAGCAGCAGTCATGGAAACTATACTTTGTTCCTTTGAGCACAACTTTGCCAGACCGAAATCAGCAACTTTTGGATTGAAATTATGGTCAAGCAAGATATTGTGAGGCTTAATATCAAAGTGAAGGATTCGTTGGCTACAACCTTGGTGAAGATAATCGAGTCCTTTGGCTATGCCAATAGCAATTTGCTGCAGTTTCTCCCAACCTAGTGAACAACTTTGATTTCCCGATGATATAAATTTTTCCAGTGACTCATTTGGTAGGAACTCATAGACAAGACCTCGTCTACATCCGTCAGCACAATATCCAACTAATCGAACCACATTAACATGGTGTATTTGGCCTATTGTACCCACTTCATTGATGAACTCTTCACCATTTCCTTTGAAATTATCGAGTACCTTAACAGCAACAAGAATGTCATTGGGAAGCTTCCCCTCATACATTGTTCCATAACCTCCTTGGCCCAGTTTTTCCTTAAAATGATCTGTGATTTTCTTTATATCTGCATAAGTATATCTTGTTGGCCGAAGAGCTTTATAATCCTCCAAAAATTGTTCAATCCTTTTCTCATCCTCTTTCTTCTTCTTGAAGCTGTAAATGCAGTAAAGTGCAAAAATGACTAGCGCCAGTATAGACATACCTATTACTACTCCTGCAATTTATACCATACTGAATTAGAATAGATACATCTACAACTATAGAAAATGCAATAATGATAGACTAACTTTACCTTTAACAATCTTTTTCTTTGAGACACCTGTAAAAGATAACAAAAGTTTAGCCCATTGCGTGAAACTTCTGATGAATTTTATGACGAAATCTCAGTTGCATTCATGTTTGTCTAGACTTTACTTCTCTATCCGTGAAATCAAACATCTAAAATTTGGTTCCCCAATGGTCAAGTACTGGGAATATAGATTGCAACTATCCTTAAATTTGCAGCTAATAATATTTATCTTAAAGTGTCTTGCCCCCAAATTTAAAAGGGAAAATTAAGGGACAAAACCGTCGCGAACCCAGTAAGACTAAGCCTGCAAAACTCTAATCCTCAACAAATAAATTTGAATCAACTAAACAATATCAACGTATAATTCAAAGAAAAAAAAACTAATCCTTTAAATAAATACCAAAAATAGAAAAAAAAAACTAATCTTTTAAATAAATACCAAAAATACTTATCCGCCAATTACATAATAAAACTCCATAATAAATAACTAAGTGTCTGAACTAAAATATTACACAAAAGAATCTTAACACTCTGCAATTCTCGCCATACCATCTATCCCAATAAAACCCGATTTACACTTTGTCATCTACAAGGTAAGAAAGAGAGGGGTGAGCGAAACAATGCCCAGTAAGTAAAATATACCCCTAAGGAAATGTGAGGCTCAAAGACAACAAATAATAGAACAAGGACAATATTATCAAACTCTAATAGAACATATACAAGTTGTGGCTGCTTAGCAGCGCGTACAAAATTTACAATTCACAATACAAAACCGATAACAGATGATGGCTTATTAACTCCCAGCCGTCTAGGATTCGATGCACAACTTGTATAGTTCGTAGAGTCTGAAATATCAATAGCTCATATTTGGCTTATTAGAGAATCTATACAAAACAAAATTCACAAAGGAATACTGGGATTATAACGAATCAAAGCGAAATTTGCAGATGAACAAATGGGATACAAAAGAAGAATGATATATTCTACTTACTTTTCTGTCACGCCCCCAAATTCGCTAGTTAAAATTCAGGGATGAGACCGCCGCAAACTTAGAAAGATAAATCTTCCTAAGTCCGCAAGGCTCTAATCCTCAATAAAATCTGATTATAAATCAATAAATTAAATATCAATAATAAATCAAGAGCATCTATAATCCCAATAGAAAATATATAAATACTATAAACTTTAATTACATAACAAATCTGTCAAAAAATTAATAATAATCGAAAATATTATTAAACATCTAATCTCTTTCATCTTTTCACAAACTTCTAGGCCACTAATCCCTGAACTGAACTTGTCATCTACAAAATAAGAAAAGAGAAAAAGGCTGAGCGAAACAATTCTCACTAAATAGAATCTATCCCAAGAAAAGCTAAGGCTCAAAGACAATAAACATTAATACAAATTGATCGATTAAATCAAGCACTAACAAAACAGTATAGCTAGTTGTGGCTGCTTAGCAGCACACACAATACACGATACACAATTCATAATCAAAACGGATGGCGGCTCATTAACTCCCAGCCGTCTAGGATTCGGACACAGCTTGTATAGTTCGTAGAACTTGAATCAATGACTCGTACTTCGCTTATAAAAAGAATCAATGCAATGGCTTGAAAGGAATGAGGAACAAGAGTAGAGTAACAATAAATCGAGTGAATATTGCAGATTAACAATTGGGGATAGACAAAGAAATGGTAAATTCTACTTACCTCGAAATTACTTACACCAAGCTGAAACTTTAAATTCCTTGTCGTGAATGTTGACAAATAAACTTGCAAACAACATCTAACTACATGGCTCACTGCATGCTTAATATACACAGTTCTTCTCGTCCTCCTACTCCCTTCTGTTCTACTTCTTATATAGAAGTTCGAATGCTTCCTATAATTCTCTTTGTATTAAAGGTAGTAATAAATAGCCAATTGCTTATTTTGCCAAACTATTGCAACCCACGTAGATGCCTCTTACATGTAAAATTTACATATACCACATTGTGTTGTGTGGAAAACTGAAAGGTAAACACATTGCCCATGATGCCACACGTTTATTTTTCTAAAGATTTATAAGAAGATAATAACAACCCATTAAATTATTTAGCCTAATTTTTAGGCTTTAAATCATACAAAATCAGCAATTGAAATCTACTATTATCTTATAACTTATACTAATCTACTCCTAACTGATTCCTATAAATTAATCACCATTAATTTATATTACTTAATATATCAAAATGGGTCATAAGAATAATTCATTCTCATAAATAAGCCATTAATAATTTATTATCATTCCATAATAATGTCAATCAAAGAGATATTATTATAAAATAGACAAAGTCAAAGCCTAAAATTTTGGGGTGTCACATAAAGCATATATCAAAGGCCTAATTTACCTGGTTGTCTCCTGACATGGTAGCATTCAGTTTCAGTGTTATATCTAATTTTCCAAATTTAATTACCTCTCATTGTTTTATCTGAACTCATAACTTGCATTTGAGTTCAAAGTAATTTCACATTAAATAGGCACATAATAAAACATAAAAGGAACATTTCACTTTTTCCAGTTGATTGGAACTCTATTTTGGTACAAACAAAAATAGGTAGTGATTCTGCAGCAGAAAATGAATAAGAAAATCCACGACAAGGTGAGTCTACTGTACCTGGAACTAGTTGTTTGGGAACACATTCAGTATCATGTATACTGCCATTATTCTTCAACCGACAATATTTGCCTTCCATTTCGCAGTCTCCACAAGTCGGCTTGGACCAATTCAATTGAATAGGATAGAACGAATCGTCAAATAGTGTAAAAAAAATTGATGAAATGTTGAACATCTTCGCGCAAGATAATGGCACATATGCCGGAGATGTATATGAAGTAGTTGCATAAACATTGTAACTGGAACTGCTTAGGCAGGGTATTGGATACAGGTCATATTTAGCTGTACTTGGTGAGGAACAATTCAAAAAACTGAGACCTGCAAGACATCCATAGCATTGATCCCAGAACCGGAAGGGAGATGCAGATAAATTTAGTTGAGGAAGCAGTTCTGGAAGGCAGCCATCCACCTTAGATAATGTTATTAACTGATACCTATAATCAATCTTTTTCACAATACTTTGCTGAATATGGAAGCGTGGTCTCATTGATTGACGCCTTCACTGGGAATGGATTCTCCAACACTGTTTCTTTACTCTGAGAGCAATAAAGGTCGAAACCAGGGTAGCCACAGTGATCAGAGTGACGACCTTTGAGTCGAAACGGGAACCGAATTTTAGGGCCATTTTTACTGCACCTTTCTACTGGACAATCATTTTCGCCTGAACCAAATTTTGCGGAGACCAAAAGAAAGATGAAGTTGATGGTGAGGTAGATTCTCATTTTCTGAAATATGAATAACTACTTATCTCCAAGCTTGTAGCTTAATACTAGCAGAGAAGAATTCCTCCTCTTATAGTTTATTTGGAGCATTGCTATATCCCACTTCAATTTTCACACTCAAATACCACTTCTTACGTGGATGCTTAGTTGACATGTTAAAATAACTAACTTTTTGATTTCTCTCTCCTCTTTTAATATGCCAACTAAGCATATACATGGAAAGTAGTATTTGAGTGTAAAAATTAAAGTGATATATAACATTTCTCGTTTATATTTGTGATACTACTATACATGCTTTGAAACCGCCATGTCTCACTAGTCACTACTCATTTTGAAAATTCTTCCACTATTAATTAGTCATGAGATTTTGAGAGTAAGTTTCTTCGGTGAAGGGAAAGGTCTCCGACAAATCAAATCAATCGTGACTTGGACTTTTCTCGGAACGACACTGTAAATCTACTTAATTATTGTTAACACACGCCATTATCAACCGAGAAGTTCTATAGCTAGACTTCGGTAAATTTCAGATGCCTCCATCAAATTCTACTAGTAGTGTCTCGTTGGAGTGTGTGTGTGTGAGAATAGCCAAACCTGATCTCTAGGGCCTTTGAGTTGTGCGTTACCACTAATCTCACTATGATGGCTTATAGTCTCCAAATAATCAAACAAATTACTCCACAAGTAACAAAATTTAATAAATAAAAATCTAAGTGGACACAAAATTAAGATGAGTTTAACTACCCCCTAAACCAAGAAATGACTAAGATATATAGTCCAAAGAACATAAAGAAATTCCTAGAGATAAGGTTGTCTAGTCTCCAAAATCGACTGAAAAGAAAAGACAAAACGAAAAAGTGAGATAACAACTAGTAACTAATATTATCCACAAATATAAAATGAAAATAATTAATATAGATGCTATATGTATGCTCAAGAAGCATCCATTTTTATATGACAAGTAAAACATAACATAATACAAGTAGTTATCTATAAAAAAATGCAAACGTGAAGCATCACTTATCAAAAAGGTGAATGTGAATAACTAATTATCAAAGATCGAGGTAACGAATAATTTTGTCACAAAATTGTCAAGAACATAATAACACAATATATGTCATAACAAAACATAGTGAGGATACAAATTCAAAGAGGGGGATGGGTGAGGCTAAAGTCCTGGTGGCACAAGTTGAAGAGTCTTGGTGGTACAAGTTGAAGAGTGATTTGTTGTCAAACATGCCGTCAAAAGTAAGTAGGAGTCCCAACAAACAATAATGCACTATCCAAAGAGTGGTGTATGATTCTCACCACCAATAAATTAAAAGAAGGCACGACCTCAAAATAAATGGCATAGCGCTCCAAAGAATTTAGCCTCAATCATGCAAAGAAGGGTAAAAATAATTTAATGAAGAATTTACCCTCAATCATGCGTGAAATTATTAGGTCCCAAGTTCTTATTTTTTATTTTCAAAATCATTTAAAGCATTTAAATCCATTGGAAATCATCAATGCGAATGCAAAAAATCTGTGATGCCACTAGGGCTTTGATCCAGTGGTAAGTTATTTGCTCTATATGTGAGAGGTTAAGAACTCGATTCTCGCTAGTAATATATATGTATTGTACGGTCTTTAGGCTTTCCTTGAATTAAAAAAAAAATATGTGATGCATGTTTAGAGTGCAAATGTGTGAAAAACTTTAAGTTTCTAATTTGTTTAGGATCTTTAAACCACAATAAAAAAAATAAAAAATAAAAAACCAATTTTTGGAGATGCAAGGGAAAAAACACAAATAAATAAGAAAATGTAATTTATAAAACAATGATATTCACTTGGGACCATGGTTACTGTTCTTTTTTTTCCCCTTTTTGGTTTGATGGTTACTGTTCTTTTCACTTTGTACAATACAAGGATTGTGAATTGTTGCTTGGCTTTTGATACATTCAATTCTTGTACATCATTTGGATCCAATAAGCTTTGACTAATTGGAAATACTTGTAATGTAAAATTTATTTGATTTATTAACAAATTTTGTGAAGATTTGTATTTATAAATGAATTCTTATTTAGAACTGGAAAATAATATTAAATCAATTATGTGCGTTCTTTCCTTCCTCTAGCTCAACCTTTGTAAGCTCCCCTACCGGGGTCACCTTTTTCTCATCTGTTTACTCTTTCGGCATCTCGAGCTACTATGTTTCCTCCCTATTGATCTTTAGGGAAGTCATATAGCACTCCTGAGCTACCATCTGATCCCTCTTAAGTGTTGCAATAACTCGAGCAGTAGGGAAACGCAATGTAAGATGGTAAATAGAGGCCACGACTCTTAACTGGTTGAAAGCCACTCTTCCCAAGATGCCATTGTAGGCAGACTCGCATTCAATGATTATGAATTCAGCCATTAGACTCTATTGTAGCTCAACCTGACCCAAGGTCAACGGGAGGGTGATGACCCGTTCAGGTTAGAACCTCCCTCCTATAAACTTGGACAAGCGTCCTTTTCATCAGCTTCTGTTGCTCTCTCTTTAAACCATCCTCAGGAATATCTTGAAAGCAAGACCTCAGTCGAGCTTCCTGTGTCCATCAATATCCAAATAGTTTCCAATGATGGCCGATATGATCAATGGGTCAACATGGGGAAGGATTAGTCATTCTAGGTCGGTAGTGGTACAAGTAATCTCTTCTTCCACTTGAGGACTCTTTAATAAGGGCCCCCCTTCCCAACCTTAGGTACGCTTTCCTGCCAATGCTATTTTCACCTCCTGTAGCCAGCTTTCCAGTGATCCTTAACCACTCTCAAATGCCTACTCTGTTATCTCCTCAATCTTCTCTCTCTCTTTCATTTCTTCGGTCCTGATTGTTGTCTCGATAGATGTACTGGTTCAACTTCCCTCTTTGGATAGAATGTACAAATCTTATTCATATCCCTCTTCTCAAGGTCACCTTGCATCTTCGGTGGCTTCCTTAGTTCATACTCGATCCTAATCTCCATAAAGATCTTAAACTGAAGTGTATTCAATGGGGTGTACCTGTCAAACTCTGGGGGAGGTCGGTTATCCTCCTGTTTACCTTTTTTCCCTATCGCCTCTTCCTTTTTCTTTGTTTGGATTTCCCTTTTTTGCTACTTCTTTCTCATTCTCCTCATCCCGCTACACTTGAATCACCTTCTTTGGATATATATACTCCTCTGTCCTCACCATGAGGGCAGTCAAGGTCTTCGGAGGTTTCATTTTCCAAGGCGGCTTGGAAAGTCTGAGCCTTAAGACCATTGACATAGGCCACCTTCTCATGGAGGTTGGAGACCTCCAAAGCTGATTTTTTGAAACATGAGGTGTAATCCCAAAATGACTTCTCATTTGCTTGTTTTATAGACAAGAGAGATGTCATATGATTGGTCAATTTTTTGTTGTTAGCAAACTGATCCAAGAAGCCTCGGCCAACTAGTGAAATATCTCTATAAAGTTCTCAAAAAGCATAGAGAACCATTTTTTAGCGAGACCAGACAAAGTGGTCGGGAAAGTTCTGCATTTGACGACATTGGAGACATTATAAAAAGCCATGTGTGGTTAAAAGAAACGAAATGATCTTTGGGATCCCTTCCCCATTGTACGTTGGCAACGTCGACAACTTGTATTCGTGGGGAAAGAGGTTCATCCAAGATCCAATAGATAAAAATGCTGCCCCCCAATCCTGCTAGGGCTCGAGTCCCGAAGACTATTTTGTTGCCTTATGCCCTGCAAGTCCAGTGACTACCCATTTTTCACGGGCTACATCGGGACAATTATTGAGTCCGAATGACCCTTTATCATCTTCCATCGAGTATAGAGGAGCTCGGATGGGTTATTCCTGCCTCTTAGCGCTGGCTCAACAATGTGAACATGAGTTTAGTTTTGGAATGGTTCTACTGTATGGTTAGTTTGCTGGGTAGTATTATGTGTCGGCTAGACATTTTAGGGTTGGTTTTGGCCTTGTATATACTAGCTCAAAGTGTTTTGGATGGAATACACCATTTGGGCTAAGGTATTCATATCCACAGGTGGTGAAGGTGGAGTCGAATACTGAGTATACCCAATGGTGATGACCTGAGAATTATTGAAGAGGTTAGTGATGGGTTCATGGATGGATGTTGGGTGGTGGTATATATGGGTCTGCCAGAAGGGTGTACTCTTGGTAGTAGAGTGGTTGTTTAGAATGAGGTGGGTTACTTTTTGGTGGTGGTGTTTGGCCACCAACTTGACTGTGACTTTTTGTGTTTTCCATTGTTGAAACTCAATGGGATTAATTCATCCCACAGACGGTGCCAATCTGTTGTTGTAAAAAAGTGACTTCCTGAGACCTCAGGCACTTGACTGAGCTCTTCGAGTTCCTGCGTCCAAAGAACAAATTGTGGATAGATATCGCTTGAGCACTTTGACACTCAAGTTAGTAGTTTGATCATGTCGGGTAATCAAATGCTAGCTAGTAAAAAGGTGTTTGTGTGTGATAAATTAGTTACCTTATGTTTGTGGGAAAGTTTCCTATTTATACTTTTATGAAAAATATTATCCTGAATTTTGTGGGATCTTGTCAATTCGACCTACCACCTCCTGACGTTGATAAGATTCCCAAAATGATCAGACGTTGACTTATGTTCGATCAGGTCGGATATGCCCAACCTTACATAATTATCGTAGACCCCCAGTTATCATGATATTTAGGTCGGTCCTATTCATGAGGTTGATCATTTTATCCCTCATTAGAACTTGAATGCGAGAATAAAATTCATAACATACTGTATTTAATTTCCAAGAGATACTACGAGCGGTCTATTATCTATGAGAATTACACTCTATGAAAACTTGATCCTGATTTCTGCTATCTTTTGTAATGTTTGGTACCACTAGTTATAGTGTGTGTTGAGTATCTGTTTTTATTTGGTTGTCAATGGTGAAATAATTAATTCTTTGCTTGACTATCTTTGGGATTGTGAACTTTGGTATTGTTCAACCTCTTGAATTGGATATTTAGACTTGGAACCTATTGTAATTGAATTTATGTCTAGTTATTGGAGAAGTACTTGATGATTATTTCATAAACCGCGAAATTAGTTGCTTTTATAGCTTGGCCGTAGAAGAATTTTTGAGATTTCCCATTTATTTTGTGGTCTAAAGTATTGCAGGTTTAGGAAGATGTAGTCCTCTTAGGCATGCAACAGTTGCTTTCCAAATTCCCTAAGAAGTAGATTATGGTAGCTTGACAATTATAGTACAACAAGGAAACAACTAGCTTATTCGATAAACCACGGGTACCATAGTTCATTTTACCCTAGGAATAATATGTCAACTTTCATGTAATATTGGTAATTTATAACGAAAGAATCTATTTCCTAGACAACCATTTTAGTACTAGTGAAAAAGTATGGAGACTAAAATAGGACAACCAGCTTTCGATGATCGGGACTCCAATTTGTTCCCGATGCTATTGCGAAATATGGACAGATCTGTCATTGCTGTTGTTTTTGTTATTTTGGGCTAGAATTTTGTATTTGGGCCCATTTGGTTGGATTTTAGTCCAGTTTAATTGGAGTTATTTTTTCCTTTTCTTAGCCCACTATTTGTGGGTCTTGTTTGTATTTGGCCCATCTTTTTTGTTTGGTCTTTATACTGTTGTTCTTGGGTTGAATTGGTCCTTTTTATTTATAATCCCTTGCATTTAATGAATTTTAATTTCTGACAAAAAAAGGACAAATAGAAATTTAGAAATCCAAACGGGATTTATTGACTAATTTATTTAGTATTTGGGAGGCTAATTTAGCCCTTTGATCATTATAACATGGTTTGGCCTGCTATTGACTGGTCAGATCAACATGTGTAAAGTCTGAGTCAGAAGTCTATCATGTTGTCTGCATTTGGGATTTGGAAGGGTATTGATAGAGAAAAAAAAAAAAAAAGTCATGAATGGCTGCTCCAAGTTAGTTTTTACTAGGTCCAGACCTGATCAGTTATGCTACTGAGTTCAATTGGGGAGAATCCATGGAAAGATCTAAGTCCAGAGGAAGGTTTAGCATCCTCCTAAGTCTTGTCCTCATCAGTCTTTTGTGTTTTACAACTTGCAAAGCCAGCACAAACCAAAATTGCAATCCTTCCTCTTGTGGCCATATCCCAAACATCAGCTTTCCCTTCCGGTTGAAAACCGACCCAGAGAACTGCGGCCATCCCAGCTATGAACTTTCATGCGAGAACAACCAAACCGTACTATTTTTAAATTCCCAGGGGTACTACGTGCTGTCTATTGGCTATGAGGATTATACAATACGGATACTTGATCCTGGTCTAAGAAAGAACCAATGTCCTTCTTTTGCACTTCCTTCTTTGACTGATGATGACATACCAAGAGCATATAGAGATCCACTGGAGGATGGAAATTTTGATATTTTTAGACTGTCGGATCTGAACAGTCCTGTAATGTTTATTAGCTGCCCAAGTCGCGTAGAATCTTCTCTGTATGTTGAAACTGCCTTTTGCAATATAAAAAATGCTTCATCCAACACCTCTTCATTTTCGTTGCAAGAGTATTCTTATGTTTTACTTGGAAACCAAGTGACTATAGCAGATGTGGAGAACTCCTGTAAGATCAGCATGGTGGTTTGGGTAACAAATGACTTTTTCCGGCCAACCGATAACATATCTTTTTCAAGCATTCTTGATCGGATGGCTACTGGATTTTCACTTCCGTGGTATACCGTCTACTGCGGAAAATGTGAAGCAAGAAGCGGATACTGTCATCTCGACCGCATGGGTAATGGTGTCAAATGCGACTACTACGACTGTAATCTCATCGGTCTGCATAGTCGCAGTCTATCGTACAAGTGTATGTCCATTTTCTCATCCTTTTTCTTACTGTTAACATGCTAATCTACGTTGGACGGTAATTAAGGGTAATATGCAACCTTCTGAATAACAAAAGGAGAGTTGTGCAACTTTTCAAAAGCATAATTTTTATTTTATGCAATTTCGATAAAATGCATGTGATTATTGTGCATTTTACTCATACACCACTTGCAATTCGGGCAAATAAGTTGGATGAGTTCAACAATCCAACTCATACACTGCTCACTTTGATTCTTATTGGACTTTGCAGGCCTAAGGGAGTATTGGAGTGGTGAGTTCTTTGCCTAATGTTCTTGAAATATCTTGAAATATTCAACATTCGGCTCTATCAAATAGGTCAGGTATGTACAATGAGCTCTATAACCCACCTCCCATCCTGCTGACTTTGATTTCCTTTGGACTTCGCAGGGGTGCGAGAGTATTGCCGGTGTGAGTCTTCTATCTAGTCTTTTTCATTTCTCCAAACATTCAACATTTTTCTCTAATTTTTTTATTTTTTTATAATTTCCAACAGGGAATCGCAAATATCTAGCAAAACTCACTGGTAAGATATCCGATTTTTCATGAGGAAGTTGCAAGAAGGGATGAGTCTAATTATTCCAATTGGCTTTCAAAGTTCTTTACCTGGCAACTTTGATAATTGTCCTCTTTTGCCTTTTCTTTTTGTTCTTTTTATTACAGTGTTGATTCTCTCTCCAAGATTCTTGTGCGGACTTTTATGTCTTCTCATACTTGTAGTCTATAAGTATAGGAGGCAGCACTTATCAAATGATGACACCATTGAAGACTTTCTGCAAGCTCAAAATAACCTCATACCAATTAGGTACAAGTACACAGATATAAGAAAGATGACCAAAAATTTCAAAGACAAATTGGGTGAAGGAGGATACGGATCTGTATTTAAAGGCACGCTTAGAAGTGGCCCTTTCGTTGCAGTAAAGATGATGAACAAATCCAAGGCTAGCGGACAAGAATTTATCAATGAAGTTGCTACAATCGGAAGGATTCACCATGTAAATGTGGTGCGACTCATTGGATTCTGCGTTGAAGGTTCAAAACGTGCTTTGATATATGAGTTTATGCCTAATGGTTCTCTTGAAAAGTATATATTCTCACCAGAAGAAAGGAGTACTCTCTCCTTGAGCTATGAAAAAATGTTTGAGATATCTCTTGGTGTGGCTCGAGGAATTGACTATCTACATCGGGGATGTGACATGCAGATATTACATTTTGACATTAAACCTCACAATATCCTTCTTGATCAGAATTTCACTCCAAAGATATCTGACTTCGGGCTTGCAAAATTGTACCCGGCAGATGATAGTATTGTATCTCTGACTGCAGCAAGAGGAACAATTGGTTACATGGCTCTAGAGTTGTTCTACAAAAATATTGGAGGAGTCTCATATAAAGCTGATGTTTATAGTTATGGTATGTTGTTGATGGAAATGGCTGGGAGAAGGAAAAATTTGAATCTATTTATAGAAAATTTGAGCCAAATTTACTTCCCTTCTTGGGTGTATGACCAATTCAACGAAGGAAAAGAAATAGGGATGGAGGATACCTCCGGAGAAGAAAGGAAAATGGTAAAGAAGATGATTTTAGTTGCTCTATGGTGCATACAGATGAAGCCTGTTGATCGCCCTTTCATGAACAAAATCGTTGAGATGCTTGAGGGCGATGGTGACCATTTGCAAATGCCTCCCAAACCTTTTCTATATCCAGAAGAATCGCCAGGCGAGGATCATGATATACATGCAAATGATAATGACCTGCCACTCTTGTCGGGTGATCATGTAGATTCAACTAGCCTTCATCAGGATGAAAGCTAAGTCTATCATGTACTTCAAAGTGTCAAAATTGTTATGTTGCCTGTTTGTGTAAGTTTGAATTTTAAGTTATTGGAGTCTCATGCAAACTCAGCTTCTATAGTTCTCATATGTAATTTAATATCATGTAATCTGTTATACTTTCTTGTTAGTACCATGTCCAATCCAAATTGACCACTCCATGGCAGTTCATCAACTTGTCCTCTGATTAGAAAAAATTGTTTCTCAAGAAATATGATCTTTCATTGGCGCAATACAAATTCATTTTTGGTTGCGGAGAAAGTTTGCATATTACGGGCACGAGGAGAAAAATCAAAAGAAATAGACAAAAGATTTGGCTGATCAGGAAAGAGCTGAAGAAAAAAAAAAAAAAAATTCTGATGTCTTCAATTTTATTGACGTTTTTCCACACCTTTGCTGGACAACTATAAAGGTAAAAGGTTAAAAGAACAAGAAGAATTGCGCAATTAATTTCCCCATACCTTTGATAACTATATTATCTATTTTCTTAACAAGAATGTTAGTGTAAAAGAAACACTAATGCTATATATTACAAAAATTTCAATTATTACCTGTATTTTATACGACGATGTTATGCATAAATGACAATCCAATGTTTTTTTTTTTTAAAATTAAAGGACGTGGCATTGGTAATGTGAAGAATGAATAATGTCATGCGTCACGTAAAGATATTTACAGCGACCGTATTTAAACATATGACGACTGCTGCAATAATTGAAAAATTGCAGTTACAGTCCGCCTAAAAATAGTGAGTATCAAAAAATTATAGAAAGTTTCTAATTCTGAAACCTTTAGTTAGGACCGTCGGAACCACCAAGCTAATATTTGCAAAATCCTTGAAGCAATCTCTTGCAAAATCCTTGAAGCAATCTCAACCACTGAAATGGCCACGACCACTAGAAAGTATATTTCACCTTATCCTTATTGCAACATGAAATTAAATTCATGTTGTACCCACCAAGCAAATCATATTAATATGGTGTATTCTTCCTAGTTACCCATTTCATTAATGAACTCTTCACCATTTCCTTTAAAATTGTCGAGTATATTAATGGAATAACATTATCATTGGAAAGCTTCCCCTACAAAATGTTTGATCCATAGCCTCCTTCGCCCAGTTACGATCAGTGATTTTCTTTATATCTGCATAATAGTGAAGTGCTTTACAATCCTCCAAAAATTGTTCCATAGCCTCCATAATTAGCCCAATTACTCTGTGAGATGGTTGGTGTAAGAGGAAATTAGAACAAAAATGAATAGTTGAAAATTAGAATTATTGCTTAACGTAATTTCGACGGCGTCTTGAAATATGCATAAAACATTAATTTAGGGGTAACTTCCATTATGCATGAGAAACCGCATGAAAAGGTGTTTACTGTATCTTTATTGGATTTTATACGCGAAAATGAATCTTAAAACCTCTTACATTTAAAGCAAAATTCATACCACTAGACCAAATGGCCAGTGGTAAACATTTTTCCTTTTACAACAAAAAATTCTTTTTTTGTGGCTGAATGATTGTTTGGTCATGAGATAAAAATAGACTCTACATGTTATGGGACTCACTTGCATATTAGACGGGCGAACAATTTATGCCAAAAGAAAGAGTGTCCCTCTTACAATTTATTTTCGATACTGTGACATGCTTTAAAAGCGACTTGTCATGAGATTTTCTCTTGATTTGTTTTCTATTGTTTTGGCTATACTTGTCTTTGGGGAAGAAAAAAGGTGTCCACATATCAAATCAACTGTGACTCGAGAGTCTATCCTCATTCTCTTAGATTTTTTCTAGTTTACTTTCGATGACTTTGACATTTCAAGAAACGATTAAGATGGAGATGACCAAGACAAGAGTGTATTAATTATTGAAGAAGATAGATCATCTTGTCTCACCTAGATCACTATACAAGTGAATTGTGAGCAGAACATGAAAGGTAAATCTTTGTTAATGACCTGCTAGAGTTATGGTACTCTAAAATTATGCAAGGGCATTTTTTTTTTCTTTTCAGTTCGTCCTATAGAATAATTGTAGTTTTTCTTTCCGCTTTTTGAATGGGCATTACTATATGTCATCATTTCACCTCTCTCTATATAAATGCTAAGTTAAATACAAGGGCATAACAATCTTTTTGCTATCTTCAGTTACTAACATAGACAGAAACGTTTCTTTTGTAGTGTGCATGCACTTTTACATGACCACAGGTCTAGAAGGGTTTTTTTTACTACAAAGGGACCGTGTCATGCGCACTTACGACTGACTACATGGGGTCCCAAGCAATTCACCTCCTAAGTAAAGCAAGAAGAAAAGATAACAACTTTGAGAGGTTCCACAAGCTGTTGAGTCTGCTCAGAGATTGTCAAATGAGGAAAACGCCTTCAAAGCTTAACAAGTCTTATGTGATGAGTATATTTGTTATATACAAAATTTAAAGCTATCAACCTGAATCCAAAAATCCCACTTTGTCGTAAGATTTAGGATAGTGTTATGAATAAGATATTTTGGATATTTGTGAATAGTAACCGTCGGGCACTATTCATAATCGTCGAGTACTGTACAAATAGTAACTGTATAGTAACCTCAGTTTTCTTATAAATAGAAGTTATTGTAATTCATAGTTTACAGTGAAATCAATAGAACTCTCTCTACTCTCTCTCATCTCTTTCTCATATTATCATCTTTATAGAAATTATTTCACAAAACGTTATCAGCACGAGGCTCTTTCATAACAACAAGACACAGGTAGTTCAATCTCTAACTCACATAAAGTTTGATATTAGTATCATCATGTCAAATCTTACAAAGCTCGAGTTTTCTGCCCTTGACATTACGGGTAATAATTATTTAACATGGATAGAGGATATTGATGTACATCTACAAGCCAAAGGTCTTGAACAGACCATAGTTGAATATTTCACGCCTCAAATATAATATTGCAACAGCAATACAGAGAGCGTGGCTTTAAAAGACATTCTGATCTGATAGCATGTCTCCTAGTGGCGGAGAAAAACAATGCACTGTTAATGAAGAACCACCAATCACGACCACCAGGCTCTGAACCATTGTCTGAGGCAAATGTTATAGAGTTTAATAATCACGATCGTGGTCGAGGCCGTGGTCGTGGTCGTGGTCGAGGTCATGGTTGTGGCCGCGGTCGCGGTCGTGGTTATAGTCGTGGACGAGGCTATAGAGGTGGTCGTGGTTATAATAACAGTTGACATCATGATGCTTGTGGAGGTGGTACTAGTAACACCTGGCATTATGATGGTCCAAAAAGCTTTGATTTTAAGAGGCAAGAAAACTACGATAAGGGGAGTGGTTCACAAAAGAAATCATCCCAAGAAAATATATGTTTTAGATGTGGCATGTCAGGCCATTGGTGGAAAACTTATCGTACGGTACAACATCTTGCGGACCTTTACGAAGCCTCAAAGAAAGGTAAAGGAAAAAGGGTTGAGACGAATTTGGCTGAACATGATGAAAATAATACTCAACAGCAAAATACACACTTCAATTATTCTAGTTTCTATTAAGACAATAATGAAGTGAATGAACATGCATCTGCCTGATGATGCAAAATTTTCATTTTGACTGAACTATTATATACTATCTTATTAGATATTATGTGTAAACCTTGTAATATTGTCTTATTTTCGTCATGTTTCAATTAAAGTATGAATATATGTCTATCAGTTTAAAAATAATATTATCATGTCTCATTTCCTCTATTTATAAGTTCTCACATATGTTCTTTATTTTATCTTGAAGAAATATGGATCTATATGAGATCAATGATGGAGAAATATGTTTGGCAGACAGTGCAACAACACATACGATTCTTAGAAATAGAATCTATTTCTCCCAACTCAAATTAGCGGAAGCAAATGTTAATACAATTGCTGGCACTACAAATCTCATTAATGTCTCTGGAAGAGCTTGTATTATGCTTCCTAGTGGGACAAAAATTATGATAAGTGATGCTTTATATTCTAGTAGATCCCAGAGAAATCTACTGAGTTTTAGAGATATACGTAAAAATTGTTATCATATCCAAACCATGAATGAGCAAAGTAAAGAATATCTCTATATTACGTCGCTCAAATCTGACAAGCAAGTTATAGTGGAAAAATTGTCAACATTATCCTCAGGAGTATATTATACTCAGATAAATTATGTGGAATCTAATATGATGATAAATCAAAAGATGCTTGATCCACAAAGTTTTATCCTTTGGCATGATCGCCTTGGACATCCAGGTGCAGTCATGATGAAAAGAATTATTGAAAATTCATATGGGCACTCATTAAAGAATCGAAAGATTCTATCATCACATGAATTTTCATGTCCTGCTTGCGCCCAAGGAAAATTGATCAAAAGGCCATCCCCTACTAAAATTGATATTGAAACTCCTGCATTTTTGGACAGGATACAAGGGGATATATGTGGGCCCATTATTCCGTCATGTGGACCATTTCGATATTTTATTGTATTGATAGATGCATCAACAAGATGGTCACATGTATGCCTACTATCCACTAGAAATATGGCATTTGCAAGACTTCTTGCACAAATAATTCGGTTACGGACTCAATTTCCAGATTATACAATCAAGCAAATTCGTCTTGATAATGCAGGAGAATTTACATCACAATCATTTAATGATTATTGCATGTCAATTGGAATTATTGTTGAGCATCCTATAGCTCACACCCATACACAAAATGGTTTAGCTGAATCATTTATTAAACGATTGCAGCTTATTGCTAGACCATTATTGATGAAAACTAAGTTGTCTAGTTCTGTATGGGGACATGGAATATTACATGCTGCAGCATTGCTTAGTGCAAGACCAACTGCTTATTATAAATACTCTCCATTACAATTGGTTTATGGTCAAGAACCAAATATATCCCATTTGAGAATTTTTGGTTGCGCAGTTTATATTCCAATTGCTCCACCACTACGCACAAAAATGGGACCTCAAAGAAGACTGGGAATTTATGTTAGTTTTGAATCTCCATCAATTTTGAAATATCTTGAACCTTTAACTGGAGATCTTTTTACAGCACGTTTTGCTGATTGCCAATTTGATAAGGCAACATTCCTAGTCTTAGGGGGAGAAAAACAGAAGCTGGAAAATAATGCATTATTATGGAATGCATCATCAGTATCATATTTTGATCCTCGCACAAATCAATCTGAAATAGAAATTCAGAAAATTGTACATTTGCAAAATATTGCAAATCAATTGCCAGATGCTTTTACTGATGCAAAGAAAGTGACTAAGTCACACATACCAGTTTTAAATGCCCCAGCGAGAGTTGATATTACAAAGAAACAATTTGCTAACACAATAGCAAATGAGTCTATGACACGTCAAAAACGTGGCAGACCAATCGGTTCCAAAGATAAAAATCCTCAAAAGAGAAAGGAACAAAATGAGCAAGTTGGAAATATTGAAGTTCTTGAAGATCCTGTAGATGTCGCAATACAAGAAATAGCTGAAAATAAAGTTTCAGTGGAAAATCAGGTACCTGAAAATGAAATAAAAAGCGACAGTATTGACAATGATGAGATCTCAATTAATTATGTCTCTACAGGACAAAGATGGAATCGAAATGAAATCATTATTGATGAAAAATTTGTATATGCAGTAGCTACTGATTTAATGATAGAAAACGAGGATCTTGAACCTAAGTCCGTTCAAGAATGTCGACGAAGAAATGATTGGCAAAAATGAAAAGACGCAATTAATGTTGAATTGCAATCACTTGAAAAATGCGAAGTGTTTGGTCCAGTGGTTCAAACACCTACAAATGTGAAACCTGTTGGCTATAAATGGGTATTTGTGCGAAAACGCAATGAAAATAATGAAGTTGTAAGATATAAAGCCCGACTTGTAGCACAAGGTTTTTCACAAAGACCTGGAATTGATTATGAGGAGACGTATTCTCCAGTTGTGGATGCAATCACATTCAGGTATCTAATTAGTTTGGCAATTTCTAAAGGACTTCATATGCGTCTTATGAATGTAGTAACAGCCTATCTATATGGATCACTTGATAGTGATATTTATATGAGAGTCCCTGAAGGACTAAATATGCCTGAAGCATATGGCTCAAAACCCCGAGAGATGTATTCAATCAAATTACAAAGATCTTTGTATGGGCTAAAACAATCTGGACGGATGTGGTATAATCGTCTTAGTACATATCTTCTCAAAGAAGGATATGTTAATAGCCCTATAAGTCCATGCGTCTTTATCAGAAAATCAAAATGTGGTTTTGTCATTATTGCTGTTTATGTTGATGATTTAAACATTATAGGAACTCATGAGGAACTTATTGCAACAGCCACATATCTGAGTAAGGAATTTGAGATGAAAGATCTAGGTAAAACAAAGTTTTGTCTTGGTCTACAAATTGAACATTTGACAGGTGGAATTTTGTTGCACCAATCAACTTATACAGCGAAGGTGTTGAAGAGGTTCAATATGGACAAAGCTCATCCAGTAACTAGTCCAATGGTTGCTCGAACTCTGGATATAGAAAAGGATCCATTTCGACCTCAAACAGACAATGAGGAAATCCTTGGTTCTTAAGTGCCATATCTTAGTGCCATTGGTGCTTTAATGTATCTCGCTAACAATACACGACCAGATATTGCATTCTCTGTTAATCTATTAGCAAGATTCAGTTCAGCACCGAAGACATTGGACCGGCATTAAATATATTTTTCGCTATCTTCGTGGAACTACTGATATGGGGTTACTATATTCAAGACATCCGCAACTAGAGTTGATTGGATATGCAGATGCTGGATATTTGTCTGATCCACATAAAGGACGATCTTAAACTGGATATTTATTCATATACGGCGGTACTGCTATATCTTGGCGATCTACAAAACAAACTCTTGCTGCTACTTCATCAAATCATGCCGAGATACTTGCACTTCATGAGGCAAGTCGAGAATGTGTTTGGTTGAGATCTTTGACCCAACACATTGAGGGAGAATGCAATCTTTCAACAAGCAAAAGTAGCCCCACTATTTTATATGAAGATAATGCTGCATGCATTGCCCAAATACAGGGGGGCTATATTAAGGGTGATAGAACTAAGCATATCTCGCCAAAATTCTTTTTTACTCATGAGCTTCAAAAGAATGGTGAAATCGAGGTTCGTCAGATTCGTTCAAATGAGAACCTTGCTGATTTGTTTACAAAATCATTGCCTACTCACACATTCGAGAAGTTAATATGGAAGATTGGTATGCGGAGACTCCGTGATCATTCTTGATATGCCCACAAGAGGGAGAGACATATGCACTGCACTCTTTTCCCCTTCGTACAGGTTTTGTCCCATTGAGTTTTCTTGACAAGGTTTTTAATGAAGCATATTCTTGATTATTAAATATCCAAGGGGGAGTGTTATGAATAAGATATTTTGAATATTTATGAATAGTAACCGTCGAGCACTATTCATAATCGTCGAGTACTATGCAAATAGTAACTACATAGTAAACTCAGTTTTCTTATAAATAGAAGTTATTGTAATTCATAGTTTACAGTGAAATCAATAAAACTCTCTCTACTCTCTCTCATCTCTTTCTTATATTATCGTCTTTATAGAAATTATTTCACAAAAGATAGGAAATTATAAACATTAAAAAAGGTACTCACTTTTCTTTGTTGGAAAAAAAGGTATCCAACCAATCAAATCAACATTGACTTGAGAGTCAATCCTCATCCTCTTAGCTCTTTCATAGTTTACGTTCAATTTAATTTCTAATATATTTAAAAATCATTAGATGATTATGGCTTCGTTGGTTTGCCATAAATAACTTGTTGGTGAAAAAAACTTTCAAGAAAAAAAAATATTTTATGGTGTTTGATTGTTACATTAGAAAATATTTTTTGATTTTTGGATATAATAGTAAAAAATTTATTAAAATTATTAACTACTTTTAAAAAACAATATTAGTAAATAATCAATGTTAATTAATTAATTAATTAAAATTATTAATATACAGATAAGTTTAAAAGTAATTAGTTAATAAAAACTTTAATTAATACACAATATGTTAAATAATTAATATATAGATTAATAATAATTGATAATTAATTATTATTAATTTATAAAATTAGCTAAATTATTAATTAGTAGTTAATAAATAAAAAAATTAAATTAAATAAATAGTTAATTATTTAATTCATTAAATGTTATTAAATAATATTAAATATAATTTTTTAATAATTTAATTACTTAATTTATTATTAAATAAATAACTTTCCAGTTATTTAATTAATTAATTCTTATTATTAAATTATTAATTTTTCAAGTAATTAAATGAATAAAAATCTTAAATTAATCAAATAATTAATTTGTTATTTAATTAATTATTAATCAACATTACATATATTTTTATTAATTATTAATTTATTAGGTATTAAATTTAAATTAATTATTTTTATTATTAAACTAAACTAATAATAATTAATTAAAAATATGAAGTGAGTGGGATAGGGGCAGGGGTAGGGTTGGATCGAATAGGGGGTTGGGTTGGGGTGAGGTAGAATGAGCATAAAATATTTTCTTCTCTTAAACGATATGAAAACGTTTTCCACTCATTTCAACTAAATAATTTTTTTTTTACCAGAAATTATATTCTCGTTGACCAATTTTTTAGTACTACCAAACAACAAAAATTAGAAAAATAATTTACGGCAAACAAACGGAGCCTATGAAATAATTTTAATAGCACAAGAAATATTTATATAATTTCCATAGACCATAAAAGAGTACATTTAACACTCATTTATCTGCTGAAAATTTGGAACCTACTTTTCTTTGTTGGAGAAAAAAGGTATCCGACAAATCAAATCAACCTTGACTTGAGCATCAATCCTCATCCTCTTAGCTCTTTCATAGTTTACTTTCAATTGACTTTATACTATATTTAAAAATCATAAGATGATTATGAAATAATTTTAATAGCACAAGAAAGATTTATGTAATTTCCATAGACCATAAAAGAGTACATTTAACCCTCATCTATCCGCTGAAAATTGGGAACCTATTTTTCTTTGTTGGAAAAAAGGTATCCGACAAATCAAATCAACCTTGACTTGTGAGTCAATCCTCGTCCTCTTAACTCTTTCAGGGTTTACTTTCAATTGACTTTGTACTATATTTAAAAATCATAAGATGATTATGAAATAATTTTAATAGCCCAAGAAAGATTTATGTAATTTCCATAGACCATAAAAGAGTACATTTAACCCTCATCTATCCGCGAAAATTTGGAACCTACTTTTCTTTGTTGGAAAAAAGGTATGCGACAAATCAAATCAACCTTGACTTTAGAGTCAATCATCATCCTCTTATCTCTTTCATAGTTTACTTTCAATTGACTTTGTACTATATTTAAAAATCATAAGATAATTATGAAATAATTTTAATAGCACAAGAAAGATTTATGTAATTTTCATAGACCATAAAAGAATACATTTAACACTCATTTATCCGCTGAAAATTTGGAACCTACTTTTCTTTGTTGGAGAAAAAAGGTATCCAACAAATCAAATTAACCTTGTCTTGAGCGTCAATCCTCATCCTCTTAGCTCTTTCATAGTTTACTTTCAATTGACTTTGTACTATATTTAAAAATCATAAGATGATTATGAAATAATTTTAATAGCACAAGAAAGATTTATATAATTTCCATAGACCATAAAAGAGTACATTTAACCCTCATTTATCGGCTGAAAATTTGGAACCTACTTTTATTTGTTGGAAAATAGGTATCCAACAAATCAAATCAACCATAACTTGAGAGTTAATCCTCATCCTCTTGGCTCTTTCATAGTTTACTTTCAATTGACTTTGTACTATATTTAAAAATCATAAGATGGTTATGGAATAATTTTAATAGCACAAGAAAGAATTATGTAATTTCCGTAGGCCATAAAAGAATACACTTAACACTTATTTATCCACTGAAAATTTGGAACCTACTTTTCTTCGTTGGAGAAAAATGGTATCCGACAAATCAAATCAACCTTGACTTGAGCGTCAATCCTCATCCTCCTAGCTCTTTCATAGTTTACTTTCAATTGACTTTGTACTATATTTAAAAATCATAAGATGGTTATGAAATAATTTTAATAGCACAAGAAAGATTTATGTAATTTCCATAGACCATAAAAGAATACATTTAACCCTCATCTATCCACTGAAAATTTGGAACCTACTTTTCTTTGTTGGAAAAAAGGTATGCGACAAATCAAATCAACCTTGACTTGAGAGTCAATCCGCATCCTCTTACCTCTTTCATAGTTTACTTTCAATTGCCTTTGTACTATATTTAAAAATCATAAGATGATTATGAAATAATTTTAATAGGACAAGAAAGATTTATGTAATTTCCACAGATCATAGAAGAGTACATTTAACCCTCATCTATCCGCTAAAAATTTGGGACCTACTTTTCTTTGTTGAAAAAATGGTATCCGATAAATCAAATCAACCTTGACTGAAGAGTCAATCCTCATCCTCTTAGCTCTTTCATAGTTTACTTTCAATTGACTTGAACTTTTAAAGGAATGACTCATATGGCCAATATAGACTAGGGATGTATTTAGTCTTAAAGAAAATGACACCATATCCTTTCATCTTGGTCGTAGGCCAAGTGAATTGTTAATAATAACAATAAAACGTTGTTCTTGGAAATTACAGGCTAGCATATTTGCCTATTCTTTTTTATTTTTTTGTTGATCTTCATAAGTAAAGATCATAATGCCTGAGTACTCAGAGATTTTTGCGAGTTCGTCGTATATAAAGTATCTTCCGCCCCCTTCCACAACTACAACGATTAATTGAATTCGTTTTCTTATCAAGTTACTTTAAAACCATATGAAAAAGGCACTTTGTTTTTCCAATTATTTTACCTTTACAATTCGTCCTATAAGTTGCGCCTTATTTAAAATAGTTGTATTATTTCTTTTCGCTTTTCAAATTTACTAGCTAAAATGAGTCTTAGATTTTAATTTGTACTAAGAAATTATTAATTAATTTAATCATACACATTCTCGAAAAGTTAGACTCCCGAAAGAGGACCCAATTTATGGGGAAATTATTTGGATTAACAGCTGCATGGAAAATAGTAAAACAAGTAATAATAGGAAGAGTACACCAAATAGGGAGAGGATTAATCATGGTCCAAGTTGTCGGTTACAACTGAACAATCTAGTTTATGTATTTGAGCGGAAAAATGGCGCAAATAGTCTATACTATTTTTTCCTAATTTTAAATTAGTTTTTATTATTCAAAATTAATCAATTTAATATCTATTATTTTTTAAATAAATTTTAAATTTATCTTTATTATTCAAAATTAGTTAATTTAACCTCTATTATTTTCATATAAAATTCAAATCAGTCCTCAATGTGTAAAAAAATAGTGACTAAATTGAAATTATTTAAAAAATAATGACTAAATTGATTATTTCTAAATAATAGGGATAAATTTAAAATTTTTGGAAAACAATAGAGACTAAATTGTTTAGCATGTGCCTTTTTCATTCACCATATAAAGTCAAATGTACGAAAAATGGATCATTATGTTGAAATAGACAATTTAACTAACTTATCCTGCATTCAAGTCACTACAAAAATTACTGGATTTTGCGAGAGATAGTTCCCCTCACCGTGTCGTTGCCAACTTGGAATTTGCGACGACACGGTAAGGGGAATCGTCCGTCAGACATGAGGTTATCGCCAAAATGGTTCCCCTCACCAAACCGTCATCAAATTGGCGACGGGCAGCCCGTCTCCATTTTGGAGACGGCCAGCCCATCGCCAAAATTGAGATGGGAAAATGTATCCGTCCAAAATGGAAACGGGCATAGTTTCCCATCTCTAATTTAGGAAATTGGTGAATGCTCCAATAATTTGATGATTAGGCCATCACCGTGCCTTCACCGAGACCTCACCATACCGTCGCCAATATTTTGGCAGCCACCATGTGTACTTGGCACCAATAATTTGGAGAAGACCCCTCACCGTGCCGTCGCCAAATGTTCACAACTTTAAGTTCTATATAAATCATCAACAATCCTGCTTGTTGTCTCACATCTTTACATAAGATCCCATCTCGGTGAATGAACGTCTTATAAACGATAAGTAAGGAAGTTCAAGGTGAGTGAATTACCGTTAAAAAGGAGGAACACACAAAGAAATATGGATCAAATGTATCGCATCCTTCTGCCAAAGTTGTTTGAGTGAAAAATTATGTAACGGACTAGTAGTTAAGGTAAAAAAATATGTAATATTATGATGTGGATATGTGTGTATATCTTGTTATGAACATTTGTATGGTGATGACTAAAGTTAACCGTCTGTTAATCTAATCCCTAGTTATCGAATGCTATGAAATAAAATCTTGTTGATTGCAAATTATATTATCAAATCAAGATTAATATTGTAGTAAATACCTACACAAACATACTATTTTATTACTACATCAAATAATGTCATTACTTGAAGTGAACAATACATAATACATTAGTAACTGGAATTGCTTCTGTAAAATTTTAACATATCATTGTTACTCAGTGTTTGAAAACCTTATTCGTTTAAAAAAAAATAGAAATTGAGCCGGCCTAACTAATTTGCGACGGCACGGTGAGGGACTGTCACCATACCGTTGCCGTACCGTCTCTACATGTCAGAACATGAAAAACTTGTCACTGAGCCATCAAAAAATTAGTAACGGTCGTAGCTTGGCCGTCACCAAATTGGAGACGGCTCACAAAGCCGTCACTGTTAGTGAGGACTTGGTGACGGGTGTTTTTGTCCCTCACCAAACCATCACTGTTCTGTCAAAAAATTGACGTCAACCTTCTTTTTCACTGTGTCGTCGCCATATCTGTGACGGTTTGACGACGGTCCGTCGCAAAATCCAAGATTTTTTGTAGTGAGTCTATGCGGCACTTTTCGTGGTTGTTACTGGTTTGGCTCTTTTGCTTGACAAAGTTTATTCTAGAGACTATTATTATTAGATATTGTAACATTGTTGCTTGGCTTTAACAAATTCAGTTTATGTGCATCATTAATTGGTCCAATCTGATCATGTGCATCATTACTTCATTCAATACGATTTTAATGTAGTTTCATTGAAGAAATATCATTTTAATTTCTTTTGATTTATGGAATGCTTGCATGCTCTAAATCTTGTGATTTCTATTGATATTTGTCGTGTCGGTTACTTTTGGTGAGATATTAATAGTAGACCAAAGTTTTTGGACTAAGAAACTTCTCCACTCAATTTTTCTTTTTTTTTTAATTTAAAGGGAGTCTTAATTTAATATTAAATTATATATAAAAAATGTTACACTTACTAAGAATCAATCTCGGAGCCTTTCTCACACAAAACGAGAACCATAATATAAACCCTCCACTCATTTGTTGTATTATATATACAATGAAGTGCCACTCTTCTCGGGTAATAATATTGATTCAGCTAGCCTTGATCAGGATGAAAGCTAAGATTTCAAAAAGTCACCATTATTATGTTGCCAGTCTGTATAAGTTTGAAATAATGATTAGTCTCATGTAACTCAGCTTCTATAATTCTTAATATACAATGTTATGAACTTTAATCTTATATATATATATATATAGTAAATTGCGTCATTAAGACACTACACTTGTATGAAGTTTCAAATTGCTTACTAAACGTTTTTCTTTTTCAAATCGTCTTGGACAAAATTTTTGTTTCATTTTATTCGCTCCTAGCTTTCAACATGTGGATCGTTTGGCACAAAAGTGAAATATAAGTTTTCGGGCCTTGCCAAAATAAGTGACGAGATTTGTTACTACCCAAATTCATGGACTCAAATGAATTCAAAATGTGAGGAGTAATTCTTTCAGGACATAAGTCTACGTGAATCCACAAATCAATCAAAGAAAAACAAAGGGCTAAAAATCTGTCATTTATTAAAACTATTACACTTCAAACATTTAAAAGATAACCTCGAATGAAACGAGTACACTTAAATTGTCAAACTGGCAACTCTGACATTATGCAAAATTATAAGTAAAATAATATTTCATCACTAAAACTCTTACTCAATGATAAGGATGGAAGAATTCGCTACCCCTAGTCGCTACTTGCTAGTGCTCATCATTTACTTGTTATCATTGATAAAGGAAAAAATAAACATAAAAGGGGTGAACGAATCAAAAGCTCAGTAAGTGAGAAGAGTCTTCTCCCAAAGATGACATGAGTGAATGCTCAATAAGTGGAACAATAAAAGAGACCAAAAGCTGGAGGATCATGAGGACACGTCCAATAAGGCCTTTGAAGTATTTATAATCCCGGTCCGGTTTGTAAATCTATCCTAATTGACTAGTTTGTACTTCGAACCGATTTTTAGGGGAAAAAAATTTAAGAATTTTGTTGTGTCCGAGAATTTTGCATCTCTCATACAGACTATGAGAAGAGTTAATGAGTCATAAAAATGGAATGTCGAGCAATCTTATTAGTTATTGGCAGGGAGTTGGTTCGTTAAATGGTACTTCTTTAGTCATTAAGTACTTAATTCTCTCTCAATTGCGTTTAAACCTAGAACTCCAAGTTTGTAAGCAAAATTTATGTCACAAATTTAAAATAATTACTTAATCCTTAAATCCACGGGTCCAAAATAATTAACTGATCAATTAATTAATTACTTGAGCCTACTACAATGACTTATCACGTTTTCCTCCAACGTGGGAGACTATAATTACCTCATTGAGGACCCGACGTTCACATTGGGGACACAAACACCCAAGCTAAGGCGTTAGACCTTCGGGATGCATGCTTCGTATAGCCTGTTTAGTTACACATCCGAAATTGAAACAGAGAGCTTTACGTGGCTGATGCTAGGTGTGACATTCAACCTAATCCTCAACCAAGTTGTGTTGCTGATATGTGTACGTTAGATACCACCCTATTTTCATATGTAAATACTTAGTTAACATATTAAAAAAAGTGAAAAATAAAAATTAAAAATAAAATTGTTATATTAACATACAAACTAAATATCCACATAAAAAGTAATAAACGTGTTAAGAAAATAAAATAGTATCTAACAATGCTCGTATGCTAATCCGAAAAAATGGGGGTGACCAAAGAGGTTAAATGTAAATAGCCTAGCTGTTAATTGGTTAGGTAGCCAGCCTCCCAAACTATCAAAGCTAACAACCATCTGGCCATAAGACCCATATTATGTGGGACTCACTTTTTTGTTTCACTGCCAGACAGCCGTTTGGCCTTAGTTAATATAAGGGTAAAAAAGAAAGATAAGGATCAATTATACTATCCTCATCCTAGGTTAAGGTCGTCAATAACACTAAGCATTTAGTAAATTATTATGCTGATACATTAGATATTAGATTACAGCATATAGCAACCTATAAGAATCTGCACGTGGCTAAGTGCAAGCATATGCCAAGAATACATGCACCAAGGAAGTAAGAAAAGTCTGCTGTACAGTTAAAATGGGGGCATGCACTGGTTGCAACTGCAATCCATAGAGAATTCATGAATGAAAAATTACCCACAAGCATCATAGGATGCCGATGAAGTCGAACACAAGACACGCCTTACAAATCCATCAGTTTTTCATTCTTGGACATCTGAACGAGGATCGTACAAAGAGTTAGCATTAAAGGTGGATCTCCAGATGAGTTTAATTGTAGAGTTCTGTAACCACTGCTGCTAATGACAGCCTGATTCTTCCATCCAATCATCATCTCGGGGTGGTCGCACGTACAGGCTGGAATTGGTGCTGCTGCATATATGGAGGTTGGTGCTGCATATGTGGAGATTGCGTCTCAGTTTTTGTTCACAGTAACTATGTTAAACAAGTATGCAATAGATTAATACGAAAAAAATTAAATTAACGGAGCACTCCCAATATAGTGGTCTCTGATCTGCACATTTTTCCAGACAAGACTGAAACTCATTGGTAATAGCTCTTCGTTCCGAAAGAAGAAAAAGAAAAATACTTTTTTTTCTTCTGTTGAGAGAGCAACCTATATCATCCACCAATTCTAAAAAGAATCACATTGAAAGCGGAGTATGACCATCTATGAGTTCCCTTCGTCACCTATGAGGTGCAGGAATTCACTCCCCAGCTGATTGAAGGGCAGCGTGTGAACGGCAAGTTACATCGCATTATCATCTAAAGTCTATTTGCAGTACTTGATTGATAACACAGGAACATGAAGAAGACTGTTCCATGAATTTCCTCTTTTGATTAAAACAAATTTGCACAGAGAGAAGATGTAGAATTAGAGAAAAATGTACAGTAGTTTTTTTTATTTTTTTGCTAATTAATGAGATTTATTAAATGGCAAACAAGGAGAAAACATGTACAATCAGGCATTCAGCCAATGAGACTACCAGCTAATGATATTTTCGTCAACATTCCAGACCCTACAGATCGCCCAATTCAACTGTGATTTTTTTTATTTTCCTAACCATGTACAACTTATCCTTTACGACAAATGTGATGTCATTGGTGAAGTACAGTAGTTACTGTACTAAAAAGGCATAATTCAGTTACGATGAGCTTGTGCCGAAATAAGAGGAAAAAGAAAACAATGTGATCATAATAACAAGGTCAGCTAATGAGCTTATCTCATCTTTAGATAAAATTAGCCTAAAATACAACCTTCTTGTTGTAGATAATATCAATCCAACATTACAGAGATTAGAAGAAAGAAAGCTCAAGGGATTACCTGAGCCACATATGATGAGCTCTGGGCAAGGAACTTGACAAATTCTTGCTTTTTTATTTCAAAGTTGAACCTTATTCGGTCCAATAATTCTTGTTCTCTCTTCATATCTTCCACCACTCTTTCCTTTTTCCACTTCATCTCCTTTATCCGGGTTTCAGTCTCAAAGTAGTTCTCAGGAAGATGAAATCTACCAGAGCTTTTCGGAAATGTCACATCCACATCTACCCTGATATCAGGAAATTTAAATAGAAAAGAAAGTAACAATAGTTAAGTTGTAAGTACGCATTTGGAACAGAATCTGTATATACTTATATGAAGACATATGTACTCAGTAAAACTAGCTGATCTAGAATAGCAGGATAAATTTAGAGCAAATAAATTCTGTGCAAAAAGAAGTCTACGTCATAAACCTATTAGTGAAAGACTTCGGTATGGATTTGATAACTATGCCTTCAGTTAGATGTTGGTATGGTTACAGAACCATACATGCATTATTTGCTCAAATTTTGTAAAGAAAAAGGAAAGGTTCCTGCATGAGTTTCAGCAGAAGTTAAAGATAGCTACATTGTGATACTCAGAAAATGTTTTTACAACAATTTCAAAAATTTCAATGCCAGAGCTTTTCTTCGATTGTATATTATGTTCCAAGGGTGTCTGTTGCTCCTATATTGTAGACAACTCACAGGCGATGACTTCATAGATGTTTGCCAGGCATCTGTCAGTGAAACCAGCCAAGTTTCCAGAAGGCACATCAAAGCTTTACAAAATGATGAAGATGGGGCTTCAAAAGCAGTGCACTAGCATTTCAGATAGAGGGAAACATCTTTCACAGAATTGGTATCCCAACCATCCAAAATGGAGAGGGGAGCAGGTGTTTGTTTTGCCTGGATGATGTTCTGAGGAGGATGCACGTAAATAGTGCAAAATTTTAATAAACCTGACTTACTATTTTAGGACTTCCGCACAAAAAGAAACCTGCATGATTTTCTAAATTGGGGTAGAATTTAACTTAAGATGGAAAAGAACTAGAATTAAAGATACATATTGAGTGTCATCTCTGCCAAGAATGCTGATGCACCATTTCAAAAGGTGAAGTTCTTTACCTCCTGCCTAGGGAAAACATGCCACTGCGATTTATCATTCCACCATCAAGAGATACGGCTCCATTGCTTATACAAGGTAGAGCCTGTAACATGTCTTCCCTTGTTCTGTACACTTGCAAAGATGAGAAGAGGTTATAAAAAAGAGTCTCTCTTAGTCCATGACCAGTGCTTGTGACACAGGACAGATTCATCATATCTAGGTTGATCATATTCACAGCAAAACCAAGAAAGCCAGGTGGAGTTTCCCCAGTGGGTAATCTTGGCTTTAGAAGATCAAGCCTTCTTTGCGGGTCATCAGCTAGGAACTCTCCAACATACGGTCTACCAATAACGGAGAAAAAACAAGAAAGGCTTAATTTAATCTATGTAAATCTAACACAGCTTAGCAAAATAAAGAAAAGTTCTAACACAACTATTGCAAAGAGATGTTATGATAATAACCTACCTCAGACTTTCAAGGCAAATGACTACGAATCGACCATCCAAATGTCGCCCAATAGATGCTCCAATTCCATGGATACCAGAGCTTGTATTTATGGAACCTTCCTTATCATATGTTTCCAGAGCTTTAACACCATCAATGGACTTGCAAACAACAGCTAACATAGTTTCCAGCCCCAAGTACTCTGAGAGAAGCCTGAGTTTGCAACGTAGAGACACGTCAACCGTAACAATCATCAAGCAAATACTATTTCTACGAGGCTTGTCAATAACAAAGTACTACCATCCTCCATCAGAAGATAGTACAATAAACGCTTTCATTAGCCAGTGAATCTATACGCCACAAAGAATCCAAGCATTTCCATCTATTGAGTGATCTAGCAGCAAGTAATTCTCCACCTTGAATCCCACAGACTTACATACACATTTTTATTGCATGCTAATTATGTAAAATATTATTTAGATACTAACATATCTATGAATAGTTGGATTCTGAAATTAACTAGTACAATTACTTTTTGGACGTGATCAAACCAAAACAGCGACGGAAGAACGAAGACCAAAAGTACAGGCCAATCACTCAAGGGGAACAGAAATAGAAGCAAATATAACATGAAAAATAAACTAACCGACTAAGGTTATCATCATCAACTTTTCCAAGTGTAGCAACAATGCCAAGCACATCCTTTGTCACCGGAAGATTGGACGCCTGAGCTCCATGACGAGTTGTAAGCTGGTAAAAAATGCCAGCTGCAGATTTCTCATGCTTCAAAATCTTTTCCACTATCTCCTCCTCGGAACGAATGCGGGAAAGGTCCTCATTGTCCTTAACAGGTACACTTGCTGCGTGATACTTGCCAAGAGCGACTGAGAAAATTCATCTCTTTCAGTTAGTGTAACTAAAAATACTCTAAGCATAAAATACTTTAGTAACCTATAAATAGCATATTCGACTTTGTCCTAATAGCGAAGTTAAGAACTGGTTGATGCACCTAGTTTCATTCTTGAAAAGCATAAGAAAGTACTATTAAATCTTAAGCATAAGTTCTGCTTGAATTGAACCACAAAACCGTTCCTGTACATAATACACCGACCGTTCTATCATCTATCTCAGCAGCATTAGCAAGTATATTCTTCTTTTCATATGACAGTTGCAGGCAAAAGTAGACCAACTTAACATAGTCAAGGAGAATCGAGGAACTTCGAAACAATAATTCTATGGTCGTCGACAACTCAGCCATAAAGAACAAATGAGAGCAGAAAATAACATATGGAAAGAGAATGTACCTTGCATGTCTAGAATTGACTCATCCAATTTGTACCGTTCAGCTTTTAAAAATTTAACATTTTGTTCATGTTGTTTGATTTTAAGGCCCATTGCCTGTAGATCATCTTCAAGCTTCTGTGAACTTAAATCAAATCAGTTATACGACATTAAATAATCAAATGCATAACAAGAACTCAAACGAGTGTTAGACCCATCTCTCCCATTTACTCATATTTACAGAAGGATAAACATTCCACATCATATCAGATGCATAATCAGAATATGTAAGGCATATCAATTTTCTGAAATGTCCTCAACAACCTTAGAGTAGCACAGAGCCGCCTCTGCTTGATGATTGGTTCCATTTTGCTCCATTGCAACTGTAGGAGAACCAATCTGACCTACACGATTTAACACCGCTGGATCTGGGACAACTATTGCATTTGGAGTGACTGAGAACTGGTTAAACAAATCAATTATATAGTTATAACTATGTGACTCAGAACAGGTTAAGCAAATGAATCATACAGCTATAAGCATGTGGAGTAAAAAATGGCGACTCAGAACAGGTTAAGCAAATACATCATACAGCTATAAGCATGTGGAGTAAAATATGGTCTTGCATCCAAGACAACTAAAACCGAATTATGAACACGTGATTAATCAAACAGATCAACAAATAATAAGACAACATTATCCTTGTCTTTCTTTCTTTCTTCTTCTTCTTCTGAGAAATCAAACCTTTTCACTCCTCGAAGAAAAAATTTCAACCAAGTTCCATTAACTTAGGATTACAAACATTGAGCGAGATTCAGATCCAAAGGTGTAAAAACCCAGAATGCATTTGGTCTTTGGTTTAACCATCTCTTCTACAAAATCCTAACATCAGCTATCTGGCCACTATGTTAATGGTCCGCAAATCTTAGTTTTGGAATTTTGCGCTCCCCATTTCACTTTCCTATCTCGTTATTTTGCAGGATTCAACACAGTTGAGCTAAGTCTTCACTAATTATTGTTTTCCTCTCTTCCACTAAACAACAATCTGGAGATAATGAAAAATCTTCAAAACAATAGCAACATCAAATACAAAATGGCATTACATCTATGTTGCTTCTAATTGCTAAATGACAATCATCTTGATGATATCGAAATTCAAATAAATTTATTAGCACATGCAACTCATGCCCTGAAAACTGAAGAATCTTAGTACATGCAAGGTGCGATTGCTTCATTTCTTCTTATAATTTAAATGGAGCACAAACAATTCATAGAGAACACATGTGAAAAGCAAAAATAATCCAAAAAAATAATATAAAATCTCCAATTGCAAAATAAATAAGGTCAAATTTTACACAAATTGATAATCAACTAAGCATTTACATATCTCCATGAACAATTCACACACAATTGCAATTAGCGTAAAACAATTAATGTCACAAAATTGTTCACATAGAGACGTAAAACACACTTCCTTAAAACGACATATGCATATGAAATACACAGAAACAGCTCAAAATGCATGAATTTATGGACAAATACACACACACTCACACACTTGTGTGCGTGTAGAAAGGAGAAATTGAGGTTTGAGGAGTGGTGAAGCCGCACCTGTTCTCTCGACATTTGCGGGCCGTAAGTGGCGGATGGCTCGCCGGGCTTTACGAGGAGGTCGTCGGGCCGGGTCAGAGGTCTTCGACTGAGCAGTGACAGAGTGACACTGACGCAGCGAGAACGTGTCGCACAGGTGGTTGTTTATAGGGCTTTAAATTTGAGATGGCAGGGCCGGGCCGGGCCGGGCCGGGCGGAATCTATTTGCTTTTTTGACTCGGAAAAAGAGCTATACTTGTCCGCTTTGACCCGGTTTACAATAAGGGTTAAAATCATTTTAGCCTTGTATTAAAGACAAATTGATTCCTGAAGTATTAAAAAGCACAATTCAGTTTCTGTTGTTAGTTTTTTATTAACAATTAATTTATTGATCGTGTGAAATGATACTCATGTTCTTATCTTTTAAATTTTTGTTAATGTGTTAAACAAAAAAAAAAGCATGATAGCCGTTGGATTTCACGTTGTTTTTCTTGTCGTGCTTGTAATGCATGGCCAACCAAAAAAAAATTAAAAATCTCATGGACGCTATATTTCAATGGCTAAAACCCAACGACTATCATTTTTTTTTTTTGTTTAACACATTAGTAAGAATTTAAAAGACAGGAGCATGAGCGACATTTCACACGGTCAATGAATTTACTGTTAATAAGGAACTAACAATAGAGACTAAATTGGACTTTTTACATACTTCAGGAACCAATTTGATCTTTAGAACAAACCTCATAAACTAAAATAGTTTTAACCCTTTACAATAATGTACAAAATTTAATACTATTACTTAATGTTAACTCGAATTCTTTTTACTGATTTTAAAAAGTTATATTATGAATCTCCCACTATAACGATTCAAAGTAGTCTTAGTTATTTGTTTTGGTAGTATAATTTTTACTTTAGAGTCAAAAAATAGAGTTTTCATGAATTAAAAAAAAAAAAAAAAAGAGGTAGTCTATGTCATTGTCTTTTTAACAAATGCGATGAAAAATAGCTCTATAAATGTGCACGTGTCAATTTTAAGATGAAAATTTGAGTAAAAACTAAAGTCCAACTAGAAAATTCTTTTTATCAAAATGCGATGAAAAATTGCTCTATAGATGTGCACGCACCAATTTTAATATGAAAATTTGAGTAAAAATTAAAAACCTACTAGAAAGTTTAAACAATGATTTTGTGGGGTATAAAAGTAATTTCATGATTTTTCATCTAAATTACAAAAATGTAATTGAAAGGACCAATTTGAATACTTTTGTAAAATGTTAGATACTCACAATGTAATTTTCGTAATGTTAAAGGCCGAGTTCAATATTAGAGCAATATTAGGTGTTATTAGTAAAATTTGGCCTTAATAATTTTAGTAGTGCTTTTTGGACTGAAAAATGGCATTTATGGTAAGACTAAATTTTAGATTTAATGTCTTAACTTGACCCACAAAGAGATTAAGAAAGGAGTTAAAGATGAAATATATACGAGTTGAACATCATAAGTAGCAGGCCAATAATCTGCTTTTGTATTTTAAAAATATTTATAATTTATTATTCTTAACATTTTGGTGCAAGTATTGAAAGGAGAAAAGATTAAGGATGATAACAAGTAAGGTTTAAATTCGAATTCGACGAGTATCTGACCCGATTATAAATTCGTGTACGAAATTGATAGAGTATCCGTTAGAGTTTGAATTTTACAAATGGTTACCGACAGGTAGTCCAATAGGGTTTGGTAATAGCAATTTTAAAAAATTCGAAACCCGAAAATTCGATTAGTAATTTAGTAAAAATTAATTAATTAAAAATGTTTTTATATTTAGATACATATACAAATAATATATTGTTTAAAAATAATATTTTTTTAATATTGGTCCAAAATTAATAGTTATGGGTTATAGTCCAACTCTTATTATAAATTGTTAACTCTCATAGTTTATGTTTATTTATTCTTTTATCTTATAATTCAACTAATATAACCGCCCAATTGCTGAATAATACTAACGGGAATGATACTTTATAATTGTGACAAGTATTTTATATTCTTCTTTTTTCAAGTTATTTAATATTATTATGGAATGATAATAACTTCTCAGTATAAAGATTTTTTTGAATATTTATATTAAGTTTAAATTTCGTTTATAGATAAGAAATTTAATTTATTTTTTCTAATCCATTGCGATTTGACATATTTTAGTACTCCTTTTTTATTTTTTAAAAAAAATCTTTTAAGTTTTTCTTTAAAAAAAATTCTTTTTTCTATTCATCAACAGGACGGGTCGGGTACACATGAGTTTTTGAATATTTAACGACTTCGGATTTCGTAAAATATAATTTAAACAGGTTTGAATTTGATTTTATAAATTTTAACAAGTATCCGACCTGTTGCTATTGCTAGAAAAGATGAAGAAAAAAAATTGATTGAATAGTATCGAAAGAGAAATTGATGAAAAAAAAAAGTCAACTAAATTGAACACGTGATATGGACCAAATCAATGGAGTAGTAAAGAAAAGTTGTAAAGTGGTTGTAGGAGAAAATTTCTTCAAGAGAAAATGTTCCTCGTCTCCTCTTTGTCAAATTTGCCATGAAGCCCCAGAATCTGTTGAAAATATGATTTTATGCTGCAAATGGACTCATCGTATGTGGTGGGGTAGCACACTCCAGATTTGTATTGATCCATCTTCAATCACATGTTTTGATGCCTAGTTTACCATTATGAGTTCCCGTTTTGCTTCAATAGGACTCAATCGAGGGGAGGGAGAAGCACAAATTGCTGACATTGCTTGGCACATCTGGAAAGTTCGATGCTCTTTTGCAATAGAAAGGGTGGATATTAACACCTCACTGGCTTTGTCAAACGCCTACTATTCATGGATGGAATTCAACCAGGCCAATGTTACATACACAACCAACTAGTCAACCTCTAACTTTTCTCACTATCAGTCTAATTGGTTCCATCTAAAGCTACTATTGCCTTTGTTTGTCGAGAATCCTCTGGATGCTTGGTTTTTGGCTCAGCATGTAACGTCAGTTGTAACTCAACTTTGGTCGCAGAAGCTCTTACTATTAAACAAGCCTGTCTTTTTGCGAAAAGTATGGGCCTTGATTTCATCATCATCGAGAATGATACACTTGTTGTTCTTAATGCCATCGCCTCATCTATCAATGGATCCCGATAGGAAATTAAGCCTATTGTTGATGATATCTTGTTGATTGCAACTGAGATCAACCATATTAGATTTCAGTATACTAGAAGGTCAGCTAATTCTGCAGCAGATTGGGTGACTAAACAAAAACAAAGGGATAAGTTAGTTATTGACTGAGTTTCAGATGTACCCCCTGCCTTAAGGGATATATTGGCTTTCGATTTTGTTCCTACTGGTGTAGAATAATCCACTTGTACCCTGTTCTGATTTCATTTTAATGAAATTCGTTGTGTTTCAAAAAAAAAAAAAGTGGTTGTAAGAGCAGTAGATTATTTCTTTTTCTTTTTCTATCTATTTGTGTGAATATTACACCTATTGTTCTGGCTAATTATTCATCCATTTTAAGTGTGGTTTCTATATTATAGATGGTTGTACCTAACGATATATACTAATTAACTATATTAGTTTAGTCATAATGGAGTTAATTTATACAACAACCGTCATATGGGATGGGGGAGGATTTGTAAAGAACTAATGACAAGTAATGCATAATAAATGAAAAAAGTTTGTTACTGTTGTACAATGGCATGAGCGATGTCCTACACATGTATTACCATGGTGGCATGGCATGTCCTTTTATTCAAATTAAAGTTGGAAATCAATGATTTTAAAGTGTGCAATTTTAATAAAAAGACAATTAGAAAACACGAATCCTCACTAAGAATGATAGTTAAATCCAATATGTTCAATCTTCAAATAAGAATAACCGGAGTTTAATGAGTTGTAAATGTCCAAAGTTATATAGTACAATTGATTTTGTTAAAGTATAAAAACCATCATAAATATAATACAAGCCTCACAAAAAGTGGAAAAAAAAAAGTTTAAATATATTTTTTCCCAATAACACCTTTTGCTTTTATTGTGATATTGATCATCATTTAACAAATGAGTGTGACAAAAAGTGAGCAGTAAATGCTAGATTAACATTAGTGCATAAGATATAATTCACTATTGGATAAATTTCACACTTAGTCCCTATTGTTTACACTTTTTTTCAAGTTGGTCATTAATGTTCTAAAAAAAATCATATTATCTCAAATGTTTACAAAATGATTCAAAATGGTCTTTATTATTCAAAACTAGCCAATTTAGTTCTTATTATTTCCCATAAAATTTAATTTAGTCTCTAAATACAGGTCACGTGCAGGGACTGAATATAATTTTTTTAGAAAATAATAGGGATTAAATCAAATTTTTTTAAAAATAATAAAGACCAAATTGGCTAAGTTTGAACAATAGGAACCATTTTGAATAACTTTTATAAATATTAGGGACCACTATGAATCTTTTAAAAAATTAGGGACTACATTGAAAAAATATGTAAATAATACGGACTAAGTGTGAAATTTACCCTTAACTATTAGTATAGCAAAAAAAAAAAAAAAAAAAAAACTATGCATCACATTGGTTGAAGTATCGACGGTGATATGGGTAGAACCGAGCCGAGGTCCATTCCCGAGGTTACCCTTAGTACATGGTGAGCTGCAGAGATGTACCTTAGTGAGCGTCATGTTATTGCCGAGCAAAAGCCTCGTAATCCGAGCTGACTATGCCCCATTTCTACCATGTTGAGCTCACCACGCTCAAATGAGGATCATACCGTTGTACAATCACGTAATGGCATGCAGGATCCTACAAAATTAGAAAAAATATTCTTATCAAGGTTATCGGAGTTACGCCAGAAACACCAAACAACTAGGAATCAATTTATACCTCAACAAATGATAAAGCTTTTTATGCCTTTGACTTCTCACAAGAACAAATTTGATTGTCAAATGAAAAATTTAAGATTATCCAAAGTATCATGCCCATTTGCCCATTTGCCCATTTTCCCATTTGTGCCATCTTTCTTATAATGTCAAGTTCTGTTTTTTTTTTTTTCTTTTTTTGGTCGGACTTATAACGTCAAGTTGAATTCAAAAAACTTTGAGGTTTAAGTCTAGATAAAAGTAGGTTGGGTAATTTCTAACCAGTCATAATATACGGGCTCTCAATATAATTCCCTCAAAATTGAAAAGTAAACAATCTGGACTTGAGGAACTAATAAATTCTTTGACACGCCCAACCCATTTCTGATACGGTCGCAGAAAAACAATTTTTTGAAAGGCTTATATTCCTTTTTTTTTTTTTTGGGAAACAAAGAAATGTATTCACTGATTGCCAAAAGTGGATATATATAAAATTATTCTTGTCAGCGACCAATCAATTTTAATAATTAGCGTACTTCAAATGTGGAAGAAAATTTGCAATAATGACAAATTAAATCAAATCTACATACTGCTAAGAATTAATTTCTAATAACCACGTTATGGGAAAGAGAAAAAAATATATATATAGTTTCGCATAGCACTTGGAGTGTGTATGACCCAACGTTTTGGAACTTCAATATCTTGTTAGTCTCTAACTGTGATTTAGACGAGCGTTTAGTACCTTAAACATGTGCTTTGTGTTGTGATTAAGAATGCAGAAAGCCAGGCCGCCATGGCCCAAATGAAAGTCAAAGGAAACCGCCCACTATGTTTCCAACTTGAATGATCAATTTGAATATCGAGAGTGGATGGTTTATCAAAGAAATTATTATCTAAAGCCAATGATTTGAAAACTCCTCTTAGCTTAAAGAGCAAATTCTTTCTATAGTTCCAGTATGAACATATTGTTCAAAAATTATGTATACTCAACTTTTAGTAATATTATTATTATTATTATTATTATTATTAATGTAATATTGAAATATATATTGCCAAATCTAAAGATTAGGTAAAGTGAAGGATGAGGAAATTAGGTCTACCTTACTAAGTGTTAGTAAGGTGTAAAGCTATGTCTAGGTTTCATGATTAAGTACTCTAAAACTTAATCTTCATGGTGGTTGACCATGACATTGACATTGCTCCACATTTAGTATTTTTAAAGGGGTAAATGTACTTTATAGGAGTAAAAGTATGCTATTTTCTCATATTCTTCCCATGCTAGTTAGTGGAGGTTGAACTTCAGCTTTAGTTTTTATTACTAAACTAAGATACACTTGCTTCGGATTACCCAAGTTTCTCATTGCTTAATATTGTAATATGGCCTCATATGGGTAAGAAAATTACAAAATCATAATGTTTAATGATAAAAAGCTCATACACGGTGTTGGAAAAATGATTTCTTAACAACCACTTTGAGGCTAAATACAAGAAAAATATACCATATAATATTGTTGGATGACCCGATTCACAGTGGAAGGTGGATACATTGAGTGTGAGCCTCACTCTCCATTGAGTGTGGGGCATGAGTCGGATTGTCGGATGAAAAACTCTTCTGTAAATATATTGATATTATTTTATGAAATATACACGACTGAATTAGTTTTAAAAAAAAAATGGTTTCATTTTGTGAAAACATATATGTGGAAGGGACACTTCTCTTCCCAATCAAGGTCTTAAATGGACAAATTTCTTGTAGAAGAGATTCATCACCTTCAATGGTTGCATCTCTTCCTCAATAGATATTTTGTTCCAACGGTCATGTTCATTAGATTGAAGGGACACATAACCATACAAATAAAAAGATATAACGTTATGCATATTTCTCTCATTATGAATATCCCACCATGACCACTTTGGTATCAAGCAAATAAATTCTACATAAATCGCCTCATAGAGTGAGAGAAATAGAGAGATAATCGTGGTTGATGTTGTGTGAATAGATTAACAAAACTTTGTTAGTTTGTCATTGGAATAATAGAGGAGAGATTGCAAGGCAAGAGAATAAGAAAAAAAAAACAAAAACAAAAACTTAACAACAAAGTAAACAATTCTTTGGTACGGGATAAATTAAAACTCTGCTTCCAAATTGTTTATTAAGAGAAAGAAACGTTTCCATTAAGAGAAATAGCAATGAAGACCAAACCGAGTAGCTCCTAAGGATATGATGTAGTTTTTAGTACATTATAGAACATGAGCAATCAATACATAGCAAAAGTTTCTTTTTTTCTCCTAAAGAGAGAAAAAAGTAACAAAATAGTAATCGAAACTACTAGAGGCCCAGAGGATTAAGCATTGATCATCCTAAATGATATTCTACCCCATCTATTTTTCTCTAATACAAGTAGAATCTGATTTACAGAAGAGCTCCTCAAAAGCTTATTCAAATCATGCATGATTGACTTAACAATTTTGGCAAACACATAGACTCTATACATATCATTGGCTAACTAGTCTGCAAAGTAATGAGTAAGGATTTTCTCATAATGTCATTACGTTATGAACGAGATTCAATAATTGTAAACTGTATAATTTATCACATCATAACTGTATTATTAATACGTTACTCTTGAATCTCGCTCATAGCGTTATTACGTTATAAACTGAACTACTCTCCAGAACAATATTAATCAAAATTTGTATATATGATATATGGTCATTTTGGATTGGTGTGTTGATTTTCTTTGGATTGTTGCCTGAACAGCCTCTTCAGCGGGTGTTTGGGAGCTTTTGATCAGGGTTGCTTTGGAAGCTGTGGATGATTTGGAGTTGATGATGATGAGGTGGACATTTTGGATTTTGATGGGATGTCACAAGCTCTTGTCGGCGCTTCTTTATCTTTGACTTTTAGGGCTTATTTAGAAACTGTTTTGAAAATAGTTTTTTGGTTTTTGAAAACAAGAAAACAAAATAACTTATTTGGCAGAGTTGTTTTCAACAATTATTTTCAAAAACTATTTTGAGAAATGTGTTTTCAAGAACAAGAAAACTAAAATACTTTTCTTATATTTTCATGTGTTTTTGTTCTCTTTATCCACCTCTTCAACCCCATCTAAAATTTTAAATTAATTATTAATAAATAATCTAAAATTTAACAAAATTTAATATTAATTTAATAATTAAAAATAAATAATTTAATAACTAAAAATTAACTAATTTTAATTTTAGTTTAATTTTTACTAAATTAAAAAATATTAATTTAATAATTAAAAATATCAATTTAAAAATAAATAATAACTAATTTAATAATTGAAAATTAACTAATTCTAATTTAATTGATAATTAATTAAAAATTTAATTTAATAATTAAAAAATATATAATTTTAATTTAAATTTAATTTATATTTGGTAAAAACTTAATTTAAATAATTAATAAATATTAATTTAATATTTTTAATTTTAATAATTAAAAATTAACTAATTGTAATTTTAGTTTAATTGATAATTTAATTTGAAAATATATTAATTTGATAATTAAAAAAATATTAATTTAAAAATAAATTAATTTAATAATTAAAAATTAACTAATTTTAATTTCAATTTAATTTATATTTAAATAAAAAAATATTAATTTGATAATAAAAATAATTAATTCAATAATTAAAATTAACTAATTCTAATTTCAATTTAATTGATAATTAATTAATAATAGAAATTAACTAATTTTAATTCCAAATTAATTAATAATTATTCAATTTTATAAATAATTAAAAGAAATTAAAATTTTAAAATTTCAATTAATGAAATTAATTTGTTAGAAAATATTTAAAATTATTAAATAATAAATTAAAAAATATTAATTAATTTAATAAAACAATTAGGAGATCGATAAAAAAAAATTATTCATATAATTTTAAGGGTATCTTAATTTTAAAAACTTGTTCAAAAATAATTCTACTCAAACAAGTTTTATATTTTTTTGTTCTTAAAAACTGTTTTAAAAATTAATCTATAAAACTGTTTTACAAACCAAAAAAATTAAAACACTTTCAAACATACACTTAAATTTCTTTAAGTTTTGGGTTGTTCTGTTCCGGCCCGGTTGCGTGTGGTTGCCCTTATTGTACGTTTTCTGTTTTTCAGTATACTTGGTCTGAGCTATGGTATGTTCTTTTGATTAATGCAATGTTTTCTCTTTGACCAAACCCTTAATCACACATGTACCCGAGATTTTTTTTTTTTTTTGGTCAATAAATCACACATGTATCCGAGATTAAGTCCCTAGAAATAGCAATTGCTGGTGAACTCATTAAACATGATATAATAACTTTACATGTGTACTTCTTCTGTTGAGTGTACAAGCATGATCTAGCATGTAGGTGTTCCATCAAGTTATCATTAATTAAGAGGTCAGTAAATTGTCACAAATTGATAGATCATCTCGGATGCTTAATCAAGAAATCTCTAATCATACAGGATGTATTTATGTTTGTTGTGTATTAACATGTGATTTTCATGATACAAAGAATAATTGTTGCCAACCTTTTTGGACTTATCAACTGGTGTGTTTAACCGATCATATCTCCTGCCCTTGGAAATTGGGTGCCAGACGGGCAGTCTGTGCTTCGATCCGTGTCAAATGGTATCAGAGCTAGCTCATTTAGCTAAGATGGGAACGACGAGAGTCCATTTAATGAGCCAGTTTTGTAAGTGAGATAAGCTAGTGAGGTGGTCCTAGGGATGCCCTTTCCCTTAGTAGTTAAACCTATCGGGAGAATTGTTTGTTGGTCACGTCTACTCTTATTGAGTGATTTGGGAGTTGATTTTGGGGTGGTCGAAATGTGTGGGTTTCAAGTATGATTGACAAGCCTCTCTAATTGAGGCAACTCAGGATTGTTGGTGATATACGAGAACAGTGTGACAAAAAGTCTCACAACTATATGCCTCGTTTGTTGCACAAAGCATGAGGGTCATCATCATTGTGGCTGGTCTACAGTGAAGAGTCGTAGATACTAAACTCATGCGGGGCACTAATAAATTGGTCCGCAATGAGGACTTTTGCGAATTCGGCAGGATAGCTTGTCATGGACTGAAATTTTCCTAGGTTTTGGGCGCCTAGGCTCTAGCCAGGACACATTTATGCATGATAGTTGTTAACATGTGATAGTTTATGATATAAGAGTTGCTAACATGTGATAATTTATGATACAAGTTATGACTACTGTCGATTTTCTTAGTCTCGTTATATTTAGTTTATTGATATTGTTTACTTAATGCGGCTGGTTGGCAGCCTCTGGGGATTGCGCACTTCATGGGTGGTCTGCGCCTAGACCCGTGTCAAAATGCTTCAACAGATTGGGTTTTGAAGAGCGTTAAAAGTAGCCGATTGCCTTGTGATTGGGTTAGGAGCCTTTCTATTTTTTCTTCCCTTTGTTGTCTGTTTGTTTCATTCATGTGAGCTCAAAAGAGCGATTTCTTAGGATTCGTTGATGATACTCATACCACCCATAGGTGCTATCATCCACAAATTTCAAACTGAAAGTAAAACGGGTTCTAAACATTAGGGCTATCTAAATATGGAAGAACCAACTCTTATTCTGCTACGAAATCTTTCTTGCTCTTGTCTGCTTCAATATTCTTACTTATCTCTAATATATTTTTGCATCATGATCTATCCCGGTATGAGATTGCTTAAATTTGCTTGCTCCTTATTAATAAAATGTTTCTATTCATTCAAAAAAAGAAATATACTGACATTTAACTCAGACGATTAAGTATTTACGTGAAGAAGGTTGTAAAATAGAGCTTCAAGACTTGCAAGATATATATGCACAAGCTGTCTTCATAGACCTGGACCTCTGGATCCATCAACCTCACCTTTAAAAGAAGTTGCTTCCAGTGTGAACCTATGTGTGTCACTCATATAATAGTATCACGATCATGTTTATTGAACCATAGCATTTTACTCTGCATATAGAAATACAATTAATGAAAGGTGCTTATCACCAAACTACATTAAAACCAATAAAAAAAAGTTGAAGGACCGTGTCTAATTAAGATATCTTTTTCCATCAAATTTCATTGATCACTTTGCTTCAATTTGCCTTTAAATGCAAGCAAAAAAGCCTTTACTGTATATTGATTTTCACTTTTAAACTCTCAACTGTATCTAGAAAAATAATAAAAAAACAAAATTGGATCTTGAAAATTGTGGAGGAGGAGAAAACAACTTCACAGCTCAGAAAGTAAAAGTAGCTAGCAATTTATGTCAGTTTTGCTTGCATTGTGGCTTCGATATATCGGTTTTATAATCATGAAAGAGTTGCTAGCATGACCAACTTGCTTACTGTTGACATCCAACCAAGCTTAAAAGAGTTGAGTGGAGGGATCGATTAATAGTTTTTTGTGATCAAAAGATTTAAGTTCGAACGTGTATCGTCGCGTTTAGTGGCTGAACCACGTTGTCACAAGGATATGCACAGGATTTGGAAGAAAAAAAAAAGATTTTTTTTTGACAAATGAGAAAAGTCATTATATTGAACTCTATGTATGAGTGTCCCCACTAACTATATGTTTACATTCTCTGAACACCGATTTCTGACTTTGCTAGTGCTCCCATTATAATAATTCTCCAACACTTAACTGACGTGAAAAATATGTTAGGACCTGTCGTTATATCGTTAGATTTGTAATTTTGAAATAAAAAAGATATTGTACTACCTATGATAAATTTATTGTCATAATTATAAATTAAAAAAAACACACACACACACAACCAAGCACGTGATATATGTATATGGATGATAGTCAATTACGTGGAGAAGGGTTGTTTCTTTTCTTCTCCCCTATGTCTTTTTTGTTCATGATTTTGTTAGCATGGTACGGTATCCTCATAATGTTATTCTTAATCAACTCATGTCATCTCGAAGAAGAAGTATTTTGGGACCTCAATGGACAAAAACTTCAAAAAAAATAACCTTTCACACCAAGAAAAAAAAAATAGAATAAAGATAATAGAGTGCACAAAATTTTTATTATGCTTGAATTAAGCCTCACTTTGGGGTCTATTACTATTGTGAACCATGAACTTAAATCTGATAGTAATTGCATACCATCCTATCAAGAGTCAAAATTTGTAAAGTAGATAGGATAATTTTTCTCTGAGACGTGACTTTTTTCATATTCGAATCCTCTCATAATGTTATGATGCTAAAAGAAGATCCAATTAAATCTAGACCGTTGATTATTTGATATTGTCGTGATGAAGTGATAATAATAAGAAAACTATTTATCACCTTGTGAAAGTGATCATCATTTCACATCATTAGATCAAATAATCAATAATTTAAATCTCTTAAATCCTCTTGTAACATCAAGACAAACTTCATTACAAGATGATAATTATCCAACCTTTGCAATATTATTATACCATTACAAAAATCATAATCAATAATAAATAAATAAAAACCTATTATCACCTTATAAACGTAATCATCAATTCATCACCGTTTAGATATGAATAATCAAAAATCTAAATTTCTTAGATACTTTAGTATCATCATTACAAACTTCATTACGAGATAATAATCCTTATCAGACCTTTGCAGTATTATTTTACCATTACAAAAGTGATAATCAATAATAAAAAACTAATACCACCTTATTAAAGTAATCATTTATTCATCACTGTTATATCAAATGATCAATAATCTAAATCTCTTATACTCGAGAGTTGGTTGAAATGGTTAAATAATAACTTCTTGTAATTATAAAAAACTTTTGAGTTCGATCTACGATTTCAACTTCCATTGCACTAAAAAATCAGTTAAATACACACTACAAAAATCATAATCAATAATGAGAAATGAGGCTTTAAGAACATTAAACAATAGAACTTTAATTTTCTGATATATACCCAAAGCGGTAAAAAGAAAAAGATGAGAATTGAGAACCTTGTTAATGAGGGCAAAGCATAGCACACTTGTGACTGTCCCATTTGCAAACAAAAAAAAGGCCAACTGTAATCAGTAAGATTAGTAGCTACCCTCGTGAAAGTGATAAATACTTGCGGCAAAGCCGCGGGTCTGCAGTTACTTCTGTTCCTCCACACCCCCCCCCCCCCCCCCCCCTCCCCCCCACCACCCCATAATATTTTCTGACTCTTTCCTTTTCCATACATACACCATTACCAAAATTTTCATTGAGGGAGATCAAATGGTGATGATCGTGACGATGTAACAACGATGATCATGATCATGATCAAGAAACTAAGGATCAAAGAATTTTATTAAACTTGTGTACCAGGTTAGCTGAACCTTTTCAGTTTCTTCTTCTAAATTTCATGCATCACATTGTTTTTTTTCCTTTTTTTTAAGAAAAAAAAAGACTTTTCCAATGTTTTAATGTGAAAGATTACTTCAGTTGTTTTGGGATCCATTGTTGATGTTACATGTTTGTGTTTTTTTGGGTATTTTCATGTGAGAAGGTGTGATTTTCTTGGCCTGATATGGGCAAGAAAGGAGGTGGTTGGTTATTCTCAGTGAAGAAAGTTTTCAAATACTCTTCCAAGAACTCGCCTGAGAAGAAGGTCAGTTCCCAGTTCCATATCCTCTTCGTCATCATCCTCGAGATCGTTTTATCTAAAAGTTTAAGATCAAACTGTTAGAGAAAACGAGTTTATTTTATTGATTTATTATCTCCAACAAGTGCATACACATGTAACTGATAAAAGAATCCTGTACTTCTGTGATGGAATTAGTAATAATCACTGCATATTTTGCTTTTGTTGCACCCGAGAGGAGGAAAAATAACCGTTACATCATGATAGTATTTTCCTTTTGCTGTCGTGGCACGAAACGGAAAATTATTAACTTTTTACTCGTATTATCTCACTAATCCGAATTATTAAGCTGCAATTTTGTTTAAACTTGTTGATTCGTTTTTTTTTTATTTTTTTATTTTTTTAATCTCTGATTTAATCATCCACTGGAAACAAATTAGCTTGATTTGGGCCAGATGGTCCCTGTTACATGGCCGCACAACAGCAGAGCACAATGACTTATTGCTTTCACTGCCATCTATGCTATCACCATCAACCACATTGATAATTGATAACCATGTGGTGCTGGTTATGTTAGATCTCAATCATGTCTAGCTTTTGTGCTATGATCTAAAGTGACATTGATATCTTCTTATGATATATAATGCAGCTGCTAATTTTAATTTCTGTTACGAAATGACTAGTTAATTAGGCTAATACAAAATTTGTTTAATCGCAAAAAATGATTCCGTGTTTAGAAGGAGAAGGGAGATCAAAAATGGCAACAGGATGCGCCGGAGGTAGTGTCAGTTGAGCATTTTCCGGGAGGAAGTTCTCCCGATATCACGAATGATGAGAGTTATGAGCCATCTCCAGTTGCTGAAGAGCGGAACCATGCTATTGCCGTTGCAACTGCTGCTGCTGCTGAAGCTGCAAATGCAGCTGCTCAGGCTGCCGCGAAGGTTGTCAGATTGGCTGGTTATGGACGTTACTCAAAGGAAGAAAGGGCTGCGACGCTCATTCAATCATATTACAGGGGATATTTGGTAAGTCATACTAATTTTTCAGTTCGATTCCACTAAATGATTATTCAAATTGATGCTTCTGAGCGCACAAGAATACTAAATTCAAGCTGCTTTTGGCTTGAGAAACTTTGTCTAGCTTCATCTATCATGATTTGCATAGTGTTTAATATTCTACAGATTAAAGATTCTCATGATTTCTCTTGTAGGCGAGGCGGGCTTTGCGAGCTCTGAAGGGACTAGTGAGGCTACAAGCACTAGTCAGGGGTCACAATGTGCGCAAGCAAGCGCAGATGACAATGCGATGTATGCAAGCATTAGTACGCGTGCAGGCAAGAGTGCGTGCACGGAGACTACAGCTAGCCCATGACAAGCTTCAAAACAAATTGGAAGAAGAAGAAAGAAGACTCAGAGCAATTCAAGAAAAGCGGAACCAACAGAGCCCTGTGAGGAAATTCGACACAGCAGCTCGAGACAAGAGGAATAAAAGCATGGTCGATATCAGGGAAAGCTCCATGAGAAAACATGATGCAGAGATGACAAGGGAGAGAGCTCTTGCTTATGCATTTGCCTATCAGGTAAATTTTTATTCAATTTCTATAGTAACACCCTTTTGTTAGACATTTTAGATTAATATGATGTCGCGATAATTACAGCAGCAGCAACAACAACAACAACAACAGCTTTCTGATGCAAATGTAGAATATGACGGATATTATGTCAACGAGAGCGATCAGAAGCGACAATGGGGATGGAATTGGCTAGAGCGATGGATGGCGTCGCAACCGTACCATGCCCGGAACATGATGCCCCGGGACAACTCCTATGTGACACTAACCACAACAGATGAAACATCTGAGAAAACTGTTGAAATGGATTCTGCAACTCCATTGGGCATGGAAGATCTCATGATGGGCCGAAACAGCGCAGACTCAGTCCAATTTAGCCCGTATGCATCTAGACATAGTCGTCAACCTGGATCGGATGGTGTTCCTAGCTACATGGCTCCAACCAAATCCGCGAAGGCAAAAGTACGCAGCCAGGGCCCGATCAAGCATGGTAGTCCACCTGGGCCTCAATGGAATTCTTCTACGAAGAAAGGAACTGCTTTTGGATTGGGCTCTGATTCGTCCAGTTCTGGTGGAGTTACAACTTATCAGATGCCGAGAAGCCCAAACCCAAAGGTGAACAAAAATCATGGGCCGAATAGTCCGAGTGCAGCATATGGGCTAGACCCAAGTGGTGGTGATGACAACACAATGTCATTTGGAGCCCATGGATGGCGGCATTATTTTGGCTGATTTTATTGAAATAATTGTCTCATTGTATGTTTATATGTTTTTAATTTATGTGTTATTATTGCTTCGTTTTCTGTAAGGCTTTTTACATACAGACCATGATGGGTTGTAAGAAACTCATAACTCTATTTATTTTTCTCCTTTTGGCCAAACTGTTGATCGCTTTTATCTTGCTATTTTTTGGTTGGATTTTCGCACAGCTCATGTTCATTTTTTTTTTCCAACTATAAGATTTCAATTGGTCCATTTCTAAATATGATAGTTTGGTGCATAAAACTTTCACTATACTACGAGTTTGGAAAATGATGGGACTCAATTTAAAGTTTATTGTATGCAATCCTACTTTACATTCTTACAGGAGACTATTTTCATGACTTGAACTCGTTACTTCTAAATTACGCGATAATATCTTTATCTTTGGGTCAAAACTCCTCTTTTAAGTCGTCCATTTCTAACTAAATTTAATCAACCATTTGATCCTTTTCTTTCTCTTCTTAATCAATGTAGACTTAGAACTTGTGCTACTACGCTCGCAAATAATAGTCACTCCAAAACCTCTATTCACCATCAACTTTTGGTTGATTAAAAATGAGAACAAAATAAAAAGATGTGGCATGATATGGCTATCATTTCACTTCACTGAGTATTCTAGCTGACCCAATTACACCAAATGTTTTCCCAAATTTGATCAACATAGTCATTATTTAAATGTTATACAGAGTTATAAGTACAAGTCTAAAAAAACACCAAGGAAATTGACACATTTAGTACATATTGTTTCCCTAAAGTATTAATTTCGTCTCTATTATTTAAATTTTTTTAATTTTGTACTTGTTATTTCTAAAAAAAGATTTCAATTTTGTTCCTATTATTTATAAAAAGATTCAATTTCGTCTCTATTATTTTTCTAAATTCGTTATATTATTCAAAATTAGTTAATTTAGTCACAATTTAAATAAAAAAAAATTAAATTCGTTCCTATTGTTCAAAATTAGCCAATTTAGTTTATATTATTTTTCAAAAAAATTCAACTCAGTCCCTAGTATTTTAATATAAAATTCAAATTAGTCCACAATGTTTTAAAAAAAAGTGACTAAATTAATTTTTTTGAAAAGTAGTAGAGACCAAATTGACTAATTTTGAACAATAAAGATTAAATTAATTTTTTTAGAAATAATAGAGACTAAATTGACTAATTTTGAATAATAAAAATTTGCTCAAATGGTCCCTATTGACTGTAAGGATGAAATTAAAACTTTTAAAAAAATAATATAGAAGAAATTAAAATTTTTGAAAAAATAATAGGGTCGAAAATAAAAAAATTTAAACAATAAAGACGAAATTAAAATTTATTTGGAAACAATAGGGACAAAATTAATAAATTTTAAACAATAATGATGAAATTGAAACTTTGAAAACATAATAGGGACTAAATGTGCTATTTTCAACTAAACTTTTAAAATACTTCATTTTTTATTCAATTTTGGAGCATCTCGCTTAATGGACGGGTATGAAAACCAATTGCTATTACAACAATTATGTGTCATTTTTACTCACATTTTATGTAATTCATGTTCATTATTGAATGATTGAGTATAGATCCATTGTTCAAACCCACCAAAAAAAAACAAAAAAAACAAAAAATCCTCCACGAGTAAATATACAATCATAGACCCCCAATGGTATACTCATTTAGTTATAATGGTCGAGTAGTAATTTGTTATGATTAAATGTTTTAAATTTAAATTTATGTCATCTAATCACAAACATTATTTGACTCTAATTGATCCATAACATGTAATGGAAGCGCCGCTACACTATAAAATTTTATAACATTCAAGTGATTTTAACATAATTCTACTTAAGATGAGTCGTACATGTGAATTAATATATATATATATATATATATATTTTAAGTGATACCAATGTAATTTTTTTTTTGTTTGGATGATGTGAGAATTTAATTAATAAAATTTGATTATCAATTGATAAATTTTTAAATGTAATAATACATTTTTATATATATACTAAATGAATTAAATACAATATTTTAAAATAATAAAAAATATTAAATTCGTAATCTCATAAAAATAATTTCATATAACAAATATTGGATCATGTCTCAGGAGACAATTTCAATGTAATATTATGAAAAGAGAATTCGTAACACATTAATTAGGGCCCAAATCCCATGCACAATCTACCGTGCACCACATGTGATTTAAGATTGCCCAATCCCATACTTACGTTTCGCGCCGCGCCACGTGACAACTCTGCCAACTCATTACAATAAAAATATCATGCGAAAGCGAAAGCGACGCCGTTGCCACCCCTCTTCGACCTTCGCGCTCTCAATCTCAAGCGTACTTTGCTTTGCTCTACTTTTTCTCCTTTTTGTCTCATACCCAAACGATCCTTTACGTCTCCATCTCTCACACACACACACACGGGCGCGCGCATATCTCTCTCTCTCTCGATGAAGACCCTGCAAGCTTCAACAAGTTTTGTTATTAGCCATAAACCATCATCATCATCATCATCGAGCTTGAAACGGATTAGTTTAAGCCCTTTAAGCACGATTAAGCAAGTGGGGTTATGGAGACAAAGAAGCAGAAAAATCAAGCCTTTGTGTGTTGAAAGATTGTATACAGAGAAAAATGGGGGAGGGTATAGTGGTAAAATCATTCAAGATGATGATGATGATGAAGAAAAGGGTGTGGTTTTAGGCGCAGAGAAGGATGATTCTGGCTCTGTTGTTGCCTTTCACTTGATTCCTCAATCTGGTAATTCAATATTTTTAAATTTCTTTTTTTTTCGGGTCGATTATATGGATATGACTTATCTGATGACACCATTTATTCATGTTGTAGAATATCTTATTACAAGTTGGTTATATAATCATACCCGAACTAAATGAAGGCATATCCCACTAGTTTGTGTCGGTTATATGTATCTGACCTTGCTACTCATATTGTAGAATATCTTGCTACAAGTTGGTTAAATAATCAAACCAAAACAAATCAAGTCAGGTATCTGACAACACCACTTATTCGTGTTGTAGAATATCTTGTTTTCTAGTTGGTTATATAATCAAACCAAAACAAATCAAGTCATATATCACTAGGCGTGGTCACATATATGTATCTGACCCTGCTGCTTAAGAATATCTTGGTAGAGGGTGTTTATGTAATCAAACCAAACCAAATCAAGTCATATCCGACTAGGTCGTATATGCTATAGCCTATATGTACCTGACTGTGCCATTCGTTCATGTCGTAGGATATCTTGTTATAGGTTGGTTATATGATAAAAATCAAACTAAATCAAGTAATATCTCTCTAATGGGTTTGTTTATATGTATCTGACGCCACTCATTCTTGATGTTCGAATATCTTTTTACAGGTTATATATTGTCTAGAATCAAGGGGAACTTACTATATTTGATACACAACTGTATATAGGTGGACAATTCTTGTCATTTTTGTGTTTGTTCATTAGCTGAAAGGAATGTGGTTCTGCAGAAAATGGATTAGTTTTTCTTGAATTCACCTTTACCTTTGCTTGTATGACGATTCTCCAGCAATGCCATGCCTCTTTTGAGAATAGCCCTGCTTCGTTTTGGCCTTTTCCAATTTTTTTCTTTTCCTGTTTCTTTATCCTACTTATTCTTATTCCCATTTTGCTGGTGATTTATTCCTATTAAAACTACAGAATGTGATAATTGGTCATCTTATGCTCGATACACTTGACAAAGCCTGGCAACTTTGAAACCATCACAACATGCATTTTTAGTTTGCAAGAGTTTCTCTTCTAAATCCTGTAAATTATGTAGTTCATGAGATCACTCATTGTCTGTCCTGATTTTGTAATAATGCCTGGTAACAAGATTTCTTTGATACGCCAGACAAAAGCTTATTCTTTGCACATAAAGTGATATTTATTTTCTAGCTAGTCAATTGACAAGGTAAGCCATGCTTCTGAACTCGTTCCATCCCCATTTGTTTGTTAATTGCTTCATATCATGGTGTCGTCAAGGAGACTACCTGGTAGCTCTTAGTGACACGGTACAGTTGGGAGATGAGAAGTGGGCATGAAATAATATGTCTATTACACCAAAATGAATTTTGTGAATAGTCCTTTCCAGTTAACTTGGATTATTTTGTTTATGGTGAATATATAAGTTCTAACTATGGATATCGTCAATGGAAGAATAGGTGTTGAGAAACTCCTGGCTTCTGATGATAATGTTGGTAATCTTAGAGAAGAGGTCATTTCAGAGATAGAAGGAGAAGAAAAAAGCTCGACCAGAGTTACCTGCAATATTGTTTTTGTTACTGCTGAGGCAGCTCCATATTCTAAGACAGGGGGCTTAGGAGATGTTTGCGGATCTCTACCTATAGCACTTGCTAAGCGTGGTCATCGAGTAATGGTCGTGTCCCCCAGATATTTGAATGGTGGTCCCTCAGATGAAAAGTTTGTTAACACAGTTGACCTTGATATACGGATCAAGATTAACTGCTTTGGTGGTAGCCAAGAAGTTTCCTTTTTCCATGAATACAGAGCGGGCGTTGACTGGGTAAGAAATTCTGCATGCTATATTTTTTTAACATCTATGTCCATCTTCATAGTGAGGGTACATCACATACGAACATTCTGTGTAAATCATATAACACAGTTCTCGATGAGTTGCTAAATTTTCAAATGTTTATCTCTGTCATTTATCTTTATTGTTGAATGTTGAGAGCATGTATCCTTGTCCAACTGCTTGGAGCCTCTCAGAACTAACCTATTTTAGCTATCTGTTTCTTTTTAATCAAGTAAAGAAGGATAAACATTGTCTATTGCCAGATGCCAAGCATAATAGGGTTTTATTCGTTTCGTCTTCTTTTTATCTTCACAATGGTTATGACAAATATACCTGAACTCATATGAATTTTTAATGACATTCTTAAACAGAAACAGCAAGGTTGTTTAAAAGAAAGCTGACTTGTCCAAGCAGCCACATTTGATTGAAGTAATACAGTCAGAGCTTTAAAGAGTATTTCAGAAATGACTAATTTTAGACAAAAACGATGGTTTACTGTAGTCATCATTCAATATTCGAACTGTTTTGTGTAGTACAGATAAGCAAATTGAAAATTAAAAACATTTAACATCCTCTCATAGGAAAGATAAAATCCATAACCTCTTAGTTTATGTATAGAATGAGAGAGAGGAGAAGGAGGCAGAGAGGAGATATGTTGATGTACGCCACCAACTATAGGGTTACTACTTCTCCTGTTATTTTTTTGGTGGGTCACATGACAGAGCGTCACTTCCCTTCCAATAAAGTATGGAGACATCTCCACTGCTTGTCTCTCCGCTCACCTGTTTTAAGTTTCACTTTCTTATGACCTTTATTGCCTCTATATCATGGTTGTTAGATTTTTTTAGAATATGAATTTTTTTTTCAGAAATCTATTTATCCGAGATCTGAGAATGAGTCTTATTTTCTCTGTTGTTAGGTATTTGTGGACCATCCTTCCTATCACCGACCTGGAACACCTTATGGTGATATTCGTGGTGCTTTTGGTGATAACCAGGTACATGGTTTTGTTTTACTATTTTAGTGTTGAGTAGGTAATTAGCATAGCTGACAGCAGCAATCCTTGATTCTTCCTCTCCTTTTTGGTTAAGCAGTTTCGGTTCACTTTGCTTTGTCACGCAGCATGTGAAGCTCCCTTAGTGCTGCCTCTAGGCGGATTCACTTATGGGGAGAAATCCTTGTTCCTTGCTAATGATTGGCATGCTGGTCTGGTTCCAGTGTATGTGATCTAGTTACTTACTGTTTAAAATATGTAGTCTCATGTATTTTCTCTTCTTTCTCTCTAATTGATTGCATTTCTGTTATAATTGCTGAACAACTTCTTTCTCTCATACTGTAAATACACGGAGTCTGAAAATGCTTGTTCTTTCTTTTCTCACTTCATAAAATTGATTTCATTTCATGTTATAATTGCTGAACAACTACCTCACATTCGCTCTGCAGTTCATGCATGATTGGACATGTTTATACCCTTAGCAGTTGTTGTGTCATATTTATTTCCTTTCACTTATACTTCAATTAAAGCTTCGAACAAACAGAGAGCCTGCTGCTTTACTAGTGCAGCACCAGTTTCTGAATTTAGCGCACTGATAAACGATTTTCAAGTATGATCTCATCAAAAGGTTGGGCCTCTGCCCTTCCACCCTTTTGCAATTTTTTGCTTCACTAGGTTACGCACTTTACCACGATTGTCAAGTTTTACTGGATTGAAGCACTGATATTACTGTGTCGTCTTCAGGCTTTTGGCCGCAAAGTATCGTCCATATGGTGTCTATAAGGATGCTCGATGTATTGTTGTGATACACAACCTTGCACATCAGGTACTTTTTTGTATTCTTTTCTTCTTGGATAATCTCTTCTCTTTGACACAATTTCTGTACAAGATGCAACTCTGTATGCATCTGTCTAAAACTGTGAGAAGGTAAAGGCACTAAAGTTGGACTTATATCATCTTTCTATTTGGTATTTCTTTTACTTTTCTCTCTAGTCTATGCTTTTATGTGACAATCAATTTCCTGAGCATTTGGCTCATACTCGATCAGAAATTGCTCATAGCTAAGAGGGTTGATATTGTGTGAGGCAATTTTACTGACATTTTGATCTCATGGTATCACGGCTCACAATAGATGCATATTTTTGGACATAAGCTGTGATTGGCTCCAAGATTGAATATTGTGATAACAATCTATATTTTGCTGGATAACTATCAAAACTATCTGTTGCAGGGTAAGCTTATTGTCTTACTTAATTGCCTTGCTTGGTTATATTGGTATCTTTGGTGATTTGATGTGAATGATCAAAGCTGCGCATTAACTAATTATCACAGAATGACGAATCCTTTTTTGTACCCTAAAGATAATGTTTATTTATTTTCTTTCTTTTTCCCTTTATCTAAATATCGTCTAACCATTTAAGCAAATGGAATCTCTTATTGACTTTATACAAGCAAGGGTGTGGATCCTGCTGCAAGCTACACGCATTTAGGATTGCCTCTTGAGTGGTATAAAGCATTGGAATGGGTATTCCCCACGTGGGCAAGGACGCATGCCCTTGACACTGGTGAAGCTGTGAATGTTCTTAAAGGTGCAATTGTGACTGCAGACCGTATATTGACAGTTAGCCAGGTTATATTCCGCTGTCGTGCTTTCTGGATATGTATCATGTTACAAACTCATCATGAATTATCTGGTTTTTCATAATCATGATAATATGATGAAATTTTGGCTGTTGTAGCTAGTGTATGGGAATTTTTACCTTTTCTTATTTAGCCTACCAGGGTCAAGTGCCTTACTTATTAGCAGTAAATGTCTTCTAATCCCAGCGTTCCTTCTTTTTCTCTTGTGGCTGCAGGGATATTCTTGGGAAATTACAACTCCTGAAGGTGGAAATGGGTTGCATGAGCTATTGGGCAGTCGAAAGATTGCTCTTAATGGTATTAATTAGCTTTCAGTTTCTGATTCAGTACTACACACGAGTCACTCAGAATTTGTAGATATGTAGGTGCATTCTGTCTTAGAGGCAGTTAGCTTATCTCTCTGTCTCTCTCTCTGTGCGTGTCTTTGTCAGTGTGCATCTGCATGCATCCTGTCATTGTTTTTTCCAACAATAAGTTTTTAAAAGAAAGTAACACCTGAGTTACATCTGTGTGCTATTTTGCTGTGTGCATGTCGTTTCTCTCTTTTTTTAGTTTGTGTGGACTCTTTAAGTTCTTATCTTTTGAATTAAAAATTGGCATGGTTTGACATGGTCTCAAGTGTTGCAGAACTGTTGAAAGTAGTCACTCACTTATTTCTCTCTTGGGTTTATGACTCATTAGTTACATTAGCTTGCTGGCATATTATGACCTTGCTGTTGATTCCACTTATTCTGCTTGCTCTACTTGTTTCTTCGTATTTGATGTGTCTTTGCTCAGCCTTCTCATCAACTTCTGATAACTTATCCTTGATATACAAGAAAAATGTCTTTTGTTTCCCATTTGAACTTTTACCAAGCTTCTGGCTTTTGCCAATTAGCACCTCAGGTAACTATAAAAACTACTTTCTTTAGCTATGTTATTATTATTAATGGAGAAAGTCTATATGATTATGCAGGGATTACTAATGGCATCGATGTGAATGAGTGGAACCCATCTTCAGATGAGCATATTCCTTGCAAGTATTCTATCGATGACCTTTCTGGGAAGGTGGTTAGCTTATATTCCTAAAAGATCATTTTCATTCTAAAACGAGTATTATGGGGGATACATGAACTAATATTTTTGCCTAAAAGAAGCAAATAGGCCAAAGAGCACTGAGCTATACATCAGGTTCACTTGTACCATGAGATTCCCATCTAAATTGCTCATGAAATTGCAGGTTCAATGTAAAATTGCTTTGCAAAAGGAGCTAGGTCTCCCTATTCGACCTGATTGTCCTTTGGTAAGAATTTATATGAAGTATAAATTGACTGGCATAGAAATTGGCTTTGCTCCTATAATGACTCAAATTTTTTTTTCATTTAATATAAGATTGGATTTATTGGGAGATTGGACTTCCAGAAAGGTGTTGACATACTTCTATCGACAACTCCCGAACTAATGCAAGACGATGTCCAATTTGTAAGTGTTCCTTTTTTCTCCCATATTTCTGAATTTTTCATTTCATTTCTTTCTTTTCTTTTTGTAAATTCTTCTTCCACTTTTCTTACTCTTTCTGAAGCAACTTCTGGTGCATAAAGCTGTCTTACTGCATGTGCTTATGAACATAATCTTCTTTTAAGAAGTTCCAAGTATTCTCCCATAGAATTTTTGTATAAGTGATATACTTCATAAAAGGCATCTTTGTTGGCATTCGAAGTAATTGGTGGATACTGTCAATAATATGTTGTCTCCTCACACAATATTCTTGGAACTATGTTATTTCTAACAAACATATTCCAAAATGAGAAGTATCCTTGTCTGTTCTTTGATGCTCTTTCTGGATGGCTTTGAGAATGCGACTGACTTAGACTGATTGAGACTAAATTAAATTTGTAATGGCGTGTTATTCTGTTGGTTAATCAGTTTCGAGTGACACATATATGCTGCGTATCGTTTGTGACAGATTTCAAATTTCATCCCTAGATTTCAAATTTCATCCCTAATGATGGTGGATTGATTTATGTGTTCTAGATAATGCTCGGATCTGGGGAGAGACAATTTGAAGATTGGATGAGACATACAGAGTCACTCTACAAAGACAAATTTCGGGGATGGGTTGGATTTAATGTTCCGGTTTCTCACAGGATAACAGCTGGGTAAATAATTATGTTTTTTTTTTTTTTTTGGCTAAATGCGTAAATAATTATGTTGATCATGGAGTTTAAGAATAATTAGGTATGGTTATGAATCTGACTTAATGATGCTGCGCAATGTGCAGCTGTGACATACTAGTGATGCCTTCAAGATTTGAACCATGTGGTCTAAACCAGTTATATGCAATGAGATATGGGACTGTACCTGTTGTTCACAAGACCGGAGGGCTTAGGGTGAGCTGACTTTCATTGAGAATGAAGCGGTTGTTTAGCTATGAGTTTATGCACTAAACTGCACAGTTCTTTCTAACTCTCAGGACACGGTGGAGAATTTCAACCCATATGCTCATGAAGGCAGTGGTGAAGGAACTGGGTATGTGTTTCTCCTGGTACATTGTTTTACTCATTATATCCCATGTGGATTGTGGCAAGCCCTAAGAAAGAGTGAAAGAGGCTGTTTTACATTATCTTTTAGCTTTCTGAAGCTCCAAACCAAAAAAAAATAATTGCAAAATCAATTACGGCTATAACTTACTGTCTGTGTAGTTGTGCTCTTCTGTATCTGGTGCCAAGTGTGGAGTCGAACTCCTTTAACCTTTGACATGCTACTGGAGAACCAAAAAAAGTCACCATTTTTGATAGTGGTGTAGGCAGGCATCAATCAGGACTGGAAAAGATTTTAATAATGTTTCTAGTTGTCTTGACAAGCAATATATATGGTGATAGTTTTTGCATCATTGTGAAAGGAATCACCTTCCAGTCAAATCATTACGTAAAATGGATGGAAGCAGAAGCAACACATTCTAGGTAGTCAAGGTACAAGCTTTATAGGCCGTATAGGAAAGAGTGTAAGCAATATGCCTTTTAAGTTCTCTGCAGAGACGCAGGGAAGAGAACGGGGAAATCTGGAAATAAAATATTTGGTAATAGAGAATTGATTGTTTCAGACACTAGCATCTACTAATCGATCATGATTCTGAACATCTCCACTAACACTTGAAGTAGGAACACGAGAATATTGTTTACTAATTTATGAAGTGTCATCTTTGCTTTAAGAAGCATGTGTTTAATAATATGGCTGATGCATTATCTTATTGTTGTTCCTTCAACAGGTGGGCTTTCTCCCCTTTATCCAGGGAAAATTTGCTGAATGTAAGTTCTTTTCACTTGGTGTACTCGAGCCATCTATGGTTCGTCTTAGAAGTTGTGCCGAGACATCACTGAGCTTAGCGGCCTCTTGCCTGCTGTTTTCATATTGTATATATAAAACTCGTACCATGAACATGTACATATAGGCATACAACTCAATGACTTTATCTTGTGGATTAAAATTGTAGTAGATTCATCCATCATCTCGATTGTCTGCAGGCACTAAGAGTCGCGGTTAAGACATACACGGGACATAAGTCTTCGTGGAAAGGATTGATGAAGAGAGGAATGGAAAGGGACTGCTCGTGGGAAAACGCAGCTATTCAATATGAGCAAGTCTTTGAATGGGCCTTCATCGATCCTCCTTATGCCGGCTAAAGGAACGAAATGGGAGAAGGATTGGCTAACAGCATACCAGAGAGAAAAGGGGAAAACGAATTCTGAGATTTTAGTTCGCTTTCTTTCAAGTTATTACGTGAAAAATAGTTCTGCCATTGACTTGATGGTGATGAATTTATATAGGACTTGGTCATTCTTTCATTGAGTGTGAGTTAATTTGTAATCAACATTGTGGATATTTTAGTTTAGTTTATACGTACTAGAAGGTCGAATCTTCAAATTTAAGAGTTACATTTTTGAATGGATGACGATGTTTAAGTATACACTATTTCTTGTGCTGTTATTTTCCCTACCAGTGAGTGTAAGAGATGCATAAAACAGATCCTTGCCGGAGAAATTGTGATTAAGCATTCCTCGGGGTCTTGGATTCCCTCAATAATGTTACAACGTTAAGAGTGGATCCAAATTCAAGAGGAGAGATGCATTGGTGGACGATGGCATTGCCGGGATGTCCTAAATATGATGTGGATCTTCTTGGAGAATTTCGAGTTCGATTCAGACTCCAAAACCACAAGTTGTTTATGGGCAAGTGTTGAGATTTGGCTACTTTCGTAATGTTTTAGTGCTATGTCAGTTTATGTTCTCCCTTATAATGGGTAGAGGCATATAGAGTGGTATGAGATTTTTATTGGGAGTGACTCAGGAGCAATAGAGTTGTCTAAATTAAGTTCACGAATTGGTAATTCTTTGAGCCACATTTGATATAGAAAATAGGTGTTTGTAAGGTTCAAAGTCCAAAGCCTATAAGTCAGGAGAATCGTTCTCCAAAAATGGAAAGAGTAGCCCATGAATAGAGTTGCAAGATAATCGAGAGAAGAGATTACTACTAATAGAATAAATCATGGCTGAAAACTTTAAGAGTCAAAAATTTACTACTAACATTACACGGTGAATAAATTTTCACCTTATCAAGCAACATAAACATGTAGTATAGTGAAATTTTCAAGTCGATAATAGATTTTGAGCAAGAGGATTTGAAACTGATGAAGTTTTAGCATGGATGTAAAGGTTTTTGCTTTTCAGTCCTAGGGTTGATTGCATCCTGCTAAAGAACAACTAGCGGTCATCATAAAATAACGAGGATGGACAATATTTTATATAATTTCTTACGTGTCATTATCCATTCTTTTACTTCTTTTTTTTAAATTGAGAGGTATCCAAGCTTTGTCTATCTAATCCCCCGAGCCTTAAAGTTAACGATCCATTCTTTACTTATTATGTGACAAATGTCACATGATTTATTTTTTCTTTCAAACAAATAAGACAGATATACATGTGACACTTGCCATATAAGATTATATAAAGCGAGAAGGATCGATGGTCTTTAGATCAGATCCTAAGTACTCATGGCTGCTTATAGGTGGGTGGTACCGCTCAGATTGCGGCCAATCTTTCTAGCCTTGCGCGGACCGAATTTAGAGTGATTAGGAAATAAAATTTGGGTAATACAATTTTATGTGATATATATTATTAGTGAACGACTATAAACTAATTTCACATGTTGCTGTAAGTAGTTTGGCAGCCACCTTGGTAATGATTGGTTATACAATGTGAGTGATATAATCTCATATGAGTTCTATACATGTTAAATTGGCAGGTTGATACAAGTAGTTTGCTTTTGTTAGCCAGCCTGGTAATGGTTGGAGGAATAGTAATTCCCACGTCGGAAAGAATTGGTATAGGGAGCTTGACGAAGTTCGAAGCTTGGTTCATGCAGTTAAAATTGCGTCCCACATCGGAAACGTGTGAGGACTGAATGGGGAACAGAGCTTATAAAATGGCGAAGCTAGAACACCTCGAAAGTATCTTTGCGCTTGGGGCAATGACGCAGCTAGTGAGGTTCTAACCGAGGCGCGTCTATTGCTGGTTGAAAACTATTTCCAAACCCCCTCTTCGGCCTGGGTTCAGCCTTGGCCGGCGAGAATTTCTGGAAGGGCTTCCTTTTGGGTATAGCCCTACAATTCGAGTTAAAGAATTATCTATATATATAATATTGTTTGTGTTAAGAGTGTCTCGTGTGTAAATATATTTATATGTTGGGTGAATTGTTTTGTTGGTGATGATTAAGAGGAGACTTACTGTTATACTGGGAATTTGTTCTTTTTTGCATCGAAATGTGAATGTTTAACTTTTTGCATAAACGAGTAATATTATCATTAAATTTGATAGGTTAACAGAAAGTAAACATATAAAATATCTTGGAAATTCATAATCTAACTTTTGTTACAATAAAAGAGTATTTATAAATGTGATTTATTAAAACAGATTAAGTTGACATTGAACACATGCCCCTTGGGCCGTTATGTTTTAGGAGCCCAAGGGCTCATGTACTAAAACCCTACTTCTATTAATACCTCCTTGATCAGATTAGAGGATCACACCAACACGGCTGCTGCTGGTGGGGGTAATCTAAAACTACAAGACATGCTACTGCCGGGGCTGCTTCTCCTGCTCACGCATGTAGTGTTTGGTTAATACTAAAAACTAATTTCTTTTTGAATATTGTTTTCGATTACAACAAAAAAAAAAAAAGACACGCACATATAAAACTAATGTTTTACTTTTTATTTTTTTAGGAGGAGCTAAAGGAAAGAGATGGAAGAGGATGAGGAGACTGGCTTGTTGAACTTGTTTGATTAAGAATTTATGATGTTATTTAATACTAGTACTCTATTTCGTATTTTGTAAGATACTTGATGGAGTTGTGAACTTTTTAATAATTCTTTCTTTTTTGAGAGATTATTATACTTAGTTGAAATTTCAGTGCTACTATTTATTATTAGTTTTCTATATGTTTTAATTCTCTGCACTTCTTTTGAAGTGGGTATCCAATTTTTGTTCTGACTAATCTCAGAACTACGAAGTTAAAGGTAGGGTAAACTTCCAATGAAATTTCTTAACATTAGTTATCTATCTTTCTGTCATTTTATAGCATTGCTTGTAGACTTGTAGTTGATAGATGTATTTATTTGTTGTCCATATGCATTTCGTTGAAATAGATAACACTATGCAAGGAAATAGATAATGTTATATATAACTTTGGTATCCAAAAACTAGCCTTTCTTTTTCTTTACATTTATTTTTTATTTATTTTTATTCAAAAAAAACTTATAATTCAATATTAAATCACGTAAAAAATAGATTTCGAGAGTCAATAAACAGTAAGTGGAATGGAGGTGGAATGGTTGTCACGTGGTCTTTGCTTGCCTTGAGCATCAATCAACTAAAAGTAGTTAGTAGTCTCTTTCTTTCTGTACTTTATTTTACCTCTTTGATTATTATTATGGTAAAACATTGTCCATGGGCTTACATCAATACAATGTTGTTTTTCACTTCTGCAGATTTTATTCTACTAAATGTTTTTCGTGCTTTTTGTTTAGTGAATTTGGAAAAACATTTTTTATAGTAAGACCAACTCTAACCGCATTTTTCTTTACATGTAGAGAGTTAGGAGTTCACTCTTTATCTTTAGGGATCAGACTCCTTATTCCTTACTTTTAATAATTCTCTTGTTTTATGAATTTATTATTTCAATTTCACTCTAACAGTTTCTTAATTTTAAGAACTCTTTTTTATTTTCTTTTATTTCAATGTATCTCTCTATTTTAATTAAACACTATTTTACTTATTTATTTATTTATTTTTTTTGTTAATGATGATTATTAATTTTAATTATAAAAATCATTTTCTATTATATTTTTAATTAATATTATTTGCTATCTTTTAATTTAAAATTAATGTGACTTAGATAAGAAATCATGATTTAAAATCAAAATAGTGCAATTAACAATCAAAAGTAAAAATATCAAGGAAGAACACGTAATTTAAATTGATGCGGCTTAAACATAATTATAAATTATAACAAGTTAAAAAATAAATAAATAAATGTTCAAATTATAAACGAAATAAATATTAGAGCTATAAATTTAATTTAGTACTTTTAACCCTAATATATATATATATATATATATATATATATATATATATACACACACACAGAGGCACGTATATAGAGTGTTAGTAATACTAAAAATACATATCATCCACACACGCATGTAGTGTGATAACATATATATAGTGTTCTCGATAATACCAAGACTTATATATATATATATATATATATATATATATATATATATATATACATATATATATAAACATATGGAGTGCTTGATAAGACTGGAAAAAAGTATACAACACAGATGTATATTGTGTTTGATTAATACTAAAAACTAATTTCTTTTCTAATATTGTTTATGATTACAAACACAAATACACTCAGCCTTTGCATAATACTTAAAAGCTTATACACACAAGCACACACACACAAGTATCCTTATTTTTTTTTTTTTTTCCAGGTGGAGCTAAAGGAAAGAGATGGAATAGGATGAGGAGTCTGGCTTGTTGAACTTGTTTGATTAAGAATTTATGATGTTATTTAATACTAGTACTCTATTTCGTACTTTGCAAGATACTTGATGGAAACAATCCTTTCTTTTTCGAGAGATTATTATAATTAGTTTTAATTTCAGTGCTACTATTATTATTGATTTTATTGACATTTGAGTTTCTATATATTTTAATTATGTGCAATTTATTCGGAGTTTTTCAAAATTGTTTTGTTTGTGATTTTATAGCATTGCTTCTGGACTGATGAATGTATTAGTTGTTGAGTATATGGATTTCGGTGAAAGATAATGTTATAACTATATGAGGAATTTAGATAATGTTTTAATGTTGTTTTATACGTTTGGGGTTTTGTATATAATTTTTATCTCAGTAAATTCTTTGGAGTTATTTAAAATTTGTGTTGTATAATCTACTTGAATGAATATAAGGCAGACTGATCCGGCTCACACATGGAGTGGGCCCACATAGATAGAACCCACTTTCACACCAATCTTGATCAGTCCGGTGGGGTCCACCCCACGTGTGAGCCGGACCCCACCTCCACACCAATCCTGATCAGTTCGGTGGAATTCATTTCGGGGCGGATTCAAAAATCAGGGGTTAGAGCATGCACTACAGTGATACAACAAATAACCAAGAATTTGAGTACACTCATTTATACATAAACTAATACATAACAACTATAACTAATATTAAAAAAAAATCTTAATTTTAGTTATTATAAATTAAAATTAAACAACAAGAACTACCAAAAAATAAAAGCAATTAGAACTATAACTACAATTAAAAATGAACAAATAACTAAAATTAGAAATTAAACTAAAAAGTATGAAACTAGTAAATAAATAGTTATAATCAAAACTAAAAGTAAACAATTATAGTTAAATTAAGAGTAATAGACAAGTAAACTAAAATAAAAAAATAAGTACATGAAATTAAAATAAAGTTAAATAATTAGATGTACAATTTCTCACTTTGGATTGAATGTTGAATATGTTTGGGAAAGAAATAGAAAAGGAAATTAATTTTTCGTTGAATTTTAAAAGTGAATCTAAGATTTCTTGGTTGATTTTTTTTTTTTTTTTTAAGTTGAGCTTTGAAGTTTGAAGTCTTGCAATTATCTATAAAAAAAGTTTGAAGTTCGGGTAAGAGAGGGTTTCGGGTTTGGGATTTGGGAAGGTGAGGTATTAAGTATTTTTTTTTTCTTTTTCTTAATATATTATATGCTAAATTATCCAAATGCCCCTCAATAATTGAGAGGTAAAAATTTAAGGGTAAGCATTTAAAAATTTATTGGCAAGATTTGAACTTAGATTGGTGAAGTCCAATTGATTTTAAGTGCACTTCCTTAACCATTAAAACAAAGGGCAAAAACCATTTTGGTCCCTGAGGTTTGGTATAAAGTCCAAATTAGTCCTTGAGGTTTGTAAAAAGATCAAATAGGCCTCTCCCATTATCTTTGACTTAATAGTCAAAAATTTGACCAAATAAAAAGACTTAAATGCCATTGCTTTAGTGGTTGGAGATTTGGAGGGAAAGAAAAAAAAAAGATTGGGACCATGCAACAAGCACAACTATTTAAGTACCCAAACCATTTTTTCTCGTCATTTGAAAATAAAAAAGAAAAAATAATAAAAGATAAAAAAAATTCAAATATTAAATGTGAAAAAATAATTCACATGTAACTAATTTATTGTCTATTATTATTTTTTCTTTTTTGTTTTCAAATAACGAAGAATTAGTTACATGTGAATTATAGTGAATTTATCACAAAGTTATACATTTTATTGTCTAATATTGCACATCAATACATTTTTCAAGTTAGTTAAAAGTCAGACAACATTTGTAGTTGGAGGACATATATCCAAAATTTAAAACTTTAAAAGCCACAATTAGTGGCTACCCGATACTAAATTCAACTTTCGGAGACAAGGTAGTGGCTATAGATATACTTGACTTTCTCTTTAATTTATATTTAATTTTACACTATTATAAATATTAAAAATTACAGACTATTCAGTCATAATATTTCTATAATCTAAAAATGATGAAGGAGATTACATAGTTGATCAAATACATCAGATATCAGTAATTCCATAAACTCACTCAAGATTAAAGAAAAAATAAACTAAACACAACCCAATCAACATTACCAAAGAAATAAAGAAAAAAGAGGTGTATTCTAAAAATATTAAGAGCCAAACTCTTCTAAGTAGTAAGAATTTTGTTGTTGTCGTTGTTCTTTTTTTTTTTTTTTTGGTGAGAAAGAGAATGAATTGAAAGTGAGAAAAGAAAAAAAAATAGCTTGGGTGCTTAAATAGTTGTGCCTATTGCATGATCCCAATTTTTTTTTTTTTTTTTTCCTTCCCTCCAAATCTCCAACTACTAAAGCAAGGGCATTTAAGTCTTTTTATTTAGTCAAATCTTTGACTATTAAGTTATAGATAATGAGAGGGACCTATTTGGTCTTTTTGCAAATCTCAAAGACTAATTCAGACTTTATACCAAACCTCAGAGACCAAAATGGTTTTTGCCCTTAAAACAAATCAACATGCATTAAGTGTATACATTTGCATACACTATCAATAAGGTAGGTCCGCCTTTGAACCCATCACGTGTGAGCCGGATCCACGGACTAAATACGTATAAGGTTATTTGTGTAATTGTATATCATGCATTTTGGTGTGAAAGATGATTTTGGCCATCTCTACTTCTACTGCAAAGCTGCATGGTTCATTACTGAGCTGCCTACTTTTGTATAACTTTGGCACCCAAAAACTACCCTTTCTTTTCCTTTACATTTATTTTTATTTTATTTTATTCAAGATATGCTTACAAGATAATATTACATCACTTAGAATGTAGACTCCGAGAGTCTGCTATGGTTGTCACGTGGTCTTTGCTTGCCTTGAGCATCAACGACAAATTCGGAACAATATACATCAAATCCAACAAAAATTAAGTCGTAATAATGGGGACTAGTTGCCATATTGTTAGATCTAACTAAATTACAAGATGTTAACGTGAGAATGGGTTGCATTTGTAAGTAGTTAATAAATTTTAGGGAAAATGGCTCAAATGGTGCTGTTTGTTTTTCTAAATTCCTCTTTGTTTTTTAAAATTATTCAATTTAGATTTTATTATTTTTTTTTAAAAAAATTCAAATTCGTATCTATTATTCAAAATTAACCAATTTAATTCCTATTAACCAATTTGAAATAAAATATTGAGATTAAAAAAATAAATTTATTGGTCTATTATATACCTATTTTCAGAAATGAGAGAAGTAGAACTCCTTGCATTGATCATTATTGGGGTATTTATGAGTATTTTTTTCTCTAGTTTCCTTTTCTTCTCTTTCTAAACTAGCCCAGTTTCATGGTTACTAAAATTTTACTTTTAGTCCATTATTCACTTCACTAGTAACATTACAAATAATTCTTTTAAATTCAATCTCTTTATTTTATTTCATGAAATAGTCCTGTTCTTTTACAATTTATGATCGTCTCATAGTATTCGTGTAAGAAACAAAAACTTTTTTTTTTTTGCTCGGCAATTAAGAAACAAAGACTTGCTCGTATACGGTCGGCTGCAAAATGGTCACTTGAGACCTAAATGGGAACAACCTTCACTTGAGACTTAAATGGTGTTAAGTTTGAGTCACCTAAAGTAAGTGAAAAACCACTATTAATCCCCTTTAAAAAAAAAAAGAAGGTCGACCGAAAAATCACCTCAATTACTAAACTAGAAGTGAGATTCAAATTCTTTCTCCATAAACAAAATCCTCTTTTGAATCTTAATTCTTAATACATAACAATTTAGTGCACAAAAATCTTACTATATATGGATGAAATTTCGAAAAGAAATAGACCCACCTTGAATTTTATTATACATAATTTTATCTTACATTTTTGTAAGTAATTGTTTCAACGACTCTTAAGTATTAATAAAGTAAATCATGAGATTGTAAGAGACTGGCAAAGATCTTATGTAAGCGCATAATATGTTTATATCCATACCCAAATTTTGGTCAATCTTAACCACCACATATTTTAACCCATATGTACATATACTAGGCTATGATACTCACGATCAGCTCCTTCCTTATGTGCATAATGTGAATTATACATGGAATCAAAAGAAAAAAAAAATCAAATCTTCTTATTATGAATTGACAAGGACATGGGTAGAGTTATTTGAGGGCCAACGAGAGTTGTAACCCTCACTAATTTTGAGCGAGAGTGTATTAGAATTGTATTTTTTGAAGATGCCTGTATTTGTAAGACACTTTTAAGATAAAAAATTAATTTAGCCTCTATTAAAAAAATTTGTCCATATACGAGTATTAAAATTTATATTTTTAATTCTTTTCAAAAAAAATCCTAAATCCATCATTTTTATAAAAAAATCTCTAGCCAACATTTCTGTAAGATATCTTTTTCAACATCAAGCGTATTGGTTCTAGATAAAAGTAAGAACTTCAACAATTACTTTACTTTCAATGCCTCGTAATATTCAAGAATTAGTCACTTAGAACAGGCTTGGCCATGCTAGTCATGATCAATGACTGGTCTGTGGAGATCCTTACACAAGTCCATAATAAAGTTGTTACCTTAATTCCAGGCTTAAAATGTAAGATAAAGTAGCTGTCTTAGTTTGTTTGCATTACAATAAATATTTGATATGAAGATTCTTTATATAAAACTAAGGACCCACAGGTGATATTACTTTTGGGGACTGCTTTAAACACAATCGTATGGTGGTAGTCCAGCCTCATATTCAAGCCCGGGTACCAAGGACGGATCTTGAAAATAAAATTTGAAAATTGTATGATATACACTTGTTTTATATTTATTAAAAAAAAAAATCATAAATTTTAAAATTGGCATATAAGATTTGTGTGACTTCACTTAGTATCAATTAGTTTTATAATTGAATCCGATTATTCTTAATATGGTATTCGAGGTAAATCTTGATCCAATTTTGTCCACCACACATATCTATCCACTGCACGTGTGACCTATCTCAATTTTGGCTTCTGGTAGCTCGCAACTTACCACATCATTCGAAAACCTGCATCTTCAAACTTGTCTCACTTGAAGAGTATTACAATATACACTTGACACATGTAGAAAAATCCTAAACTTTAAAACCGGTGTTACAATGTATACTTATTCTACAAGAAAAATCATAAATTTCAAAATTGTTTCGCACTACTTCACTTAACACTAGTCAGTTTTAGAATAAAAACTCATAATTTTTAACAGAAATTAAGTCTTTAAAAGAGATTATCTCATGCAATTTCCAATAATCAACAGGATTATGTATAGCTTTTACTCAACATCTTCCTACTTTACAGGTCTCAGCAAGAAGGCAAAAGTTATATAGCAATTAGCAAAGCTCACAACTCTAAATCTTAATACTCTATATGGACCCATGAAGACCTGGTTTCTTGGGTGGACTAATAATGGTGTTAATGATATATTGAACACTATAATGATACTACTCTTCATTGCATTGCATGGTCTCGTTATTTGCAGTTAATGTTCCTCAAGGGAATTTGCACACCATTTGGACCATTTACAGGTACTGCTTTATATATGTAAAGCTTCATTAATATTGACCAACCCCCTTCATAACTATACACTTCCGCGTATTAATTCCTTTTACATTTGACCAAAAATGAGTAGGTGGAGTCTTGTGCATAGACGAGAGATTTATTCATTTTTTGAGTTCGGATTAGTCAAAAATTTATTTTTTTGAGATTAGTCTTTTTAGGTCTTGTGTCTAATTAAACTAAATTATGCTCAAGAGCGAGCCATTCACGGGCCAGCAGTGACTACAACCCCCACTGATTTCAAAAATGGAGCTATAAAGGGGTAAGTTGCAGTCACACCTTTTAAAAACATATATTTATTTTTAAATTGAAAACTTAATTTAGTCTTATTAGAAAATGTTATCCATATATAAATACTAAATTGTACGTTTCCAGCACTCGATGAACAATAATCCTAGATCCGTCCCTTATCATGCCTTTTTTTTTTGAACAAATCATTTCAGAATTTAGACCCTGATGAGAGGCAAGTTTTTGGTCATAAAAACAAAAAACAAATAAGTAGGTGGAATAGTATTAGTGTTTTTTGGTCATGCAAATGTGATCAATGTGGTGCATCCTAGAAGATCTGTGGGATTTGAAATGGGTTGGCACTGGGGTATGCTGGTTTAGGGCTGTTTTTTCTATGCAACTATAAGGTAGTTTTTTCCAGTACAATGTACATATTTTCTTTTGTCCATGTCAATTTCATTGAGATCTATGTGGTGCATATTAGAAGATACCACAATAAGCAACAGCTAGAGTTATTAAAGGTTGGTGAAATATAAAATCAAGCATGGCCAATTATCACTTTCATGTGTTTATGCGAAAATCTAGACAATGTAATCAATAACCCTATACAATAAAAATGAAAGAAAAAAAATGAAAAGATAAAAAGAGAATTTTTTACACTTAAATAGTTTGGTGGAATAGTTATAATTATGAAAAGCACTTCTTAGATATCAGGACATGTAATTTGTAGATAAGGGAAATATCAAAGCATGTGCAGATAACTAACCAAGTTGTGAAAATGTGGGCACACACACATGTACAACCAAGCCACCCTGGAAAATTTATGATATTTTATTGGATGGTTGATAGAGATGTATCTTATTATTTTAGAATGAGTTCGCTCGTAACGTTATAATACTATAAATGAGGTCTAACAGTTATAATTTTTTTATACAATTACAATGAAATGATATGACAATTTAAAATTGATGAATCTCAATTATAACATTATGATATTACGAGAACATCTTTACTCTATTATTTGTTTTGTTAATTTTGACTTATAGTACTTTCTTAGTAGTAATGGTGACAAAACTTGCAGGAATCTTGCTTTTCTGCTCCCTGACATACATAACTGTAACTGAAGAAGAAGTAGTGGAAAAAAAGGCTTGAAAAAGTAATGAAAACAGGGGTGATAAAGGTCAGCTCTGCACTGAAAACCAGGAAGAGATTTCTTATTACTTTGTTTTTTACTTTTTTTTTTATCAGTTAAAGTACAAGTCTTTTGTAACTGATTCTGCAGATGTACACGTGTAAAGTTGCATACATTTGGTGTTGTGTGATCTGAAAATTTTTATATAGTATATAGCTTCAAGAACACACAGATGATAATACCAGTTTTTTAAGCTGGTTGGTATATAGCTGCTTTCTTAGGCTGTTCAAAGAAAGCTTTCTTCTTGTTCTCAGCTGTAATTCATTCCCCAAAGGGTAATTTTTCTTTCTTTCTTTTTTCATGCTTTGAGTTGTTGTTATTGTTCTCAGCTGTGATTCATTCCCAAAAGGGTAAATTTCATGCTTTAAGTTGAAGGAAACTTAACGGGTGATTTACTTCACTGACAAAGACAGAGAGGGTGGTCGGCATCAACGAGCCTTGTTTCCTTGTAAGTTGTGCTCTTGAAAACTTTTGGATTACTTTAATGGTGTTCATTTTGCATAGTTTCCACTTTTATGTTTTTATCCTTTTCTCTTTGGTTCTTTAGTGATTCAAACGAGTGTTTAGATTTTTTCGTGCATTGATTCTCAATTTCTTGTTTTATGGAATTATAGCCAGCAACTTCTGTGTTTTTCTTGTTTTGGCTACTATGGATTTATCTTGAACTCTTGAATCTATATGTAAGAATGTTTAGGATTTTTATATGTAAGAATGTTTAGGATTTCGGGTTAGTAAATGTTGTTCTGACGAGCGTTTACATCTTTCGTGTTCGTCAGAGAGTACAAGGATCATTGTTCTTAAGTAATGGATGAAAATGGGGATTCAGATTCTAATGTGCCTATACATGAAGGGACAATTACTAGCTTGTGTCCGATGTTTTTTGGTGTTTCTTGCGCGTTTTTCGCGCTTGAATTCATGTCGAAGCCTGAAAGTAGTGATGAGCAATGGTTAGAAGTGAGGAATAAAATGCTCCAAGGAAGTGCTCACCTCTTGGGTTTGCTTGTCTGGAGAGTTCAGAAGGAAGAAGCCAAGAATGTGAAATCTGATCTTCTTCGTAAGCTGGAGAACGCGAAGAGGGAGGTCGAAGAATTAAAGAAAAGACGAAGTGAGGATGCAAAGGCTAATGAGAAAGTTGTAAGCATCTTTGCAGCACAAGAACAATGCTGGTTTAATGAGAGAAAGAAGCTTCGGAGGCAAATTGGAGGTCTCATAAATGAAATAAGAGTACTCGAGGCGAAGAAGGACGAGGTCATTTCTGAATTCAATGAAAAATTGCAGGAGAAAGAACTTTTGTTGCAGTCCAAGGATGAAAATCTTGAAGAAGAGGAGGCGAAGAAGCAGCAACTAGAAGAAAAACTGAAGAGAGCTGAAGATATCGCGGAAGAATTGAAAGACAGCTCAAAGCGTGAAGCTCAGCGACATTCTGCTGAGATTACAAAGCACAAAACTGCTTTCATTGAGCTTGTGTCTAACCACCGGCAGCTTGAAGCGGAGATGGCTCGGGTCCTCAGGCAGTTTGAAGCAGCAAAACAAGATGTAGATTCAGTATTGGAGCAAAAGGAGCAGTCTCTCTTGATGACACAGAAATTGTCTATGGAGCTCGTGAAGATGCGCAAGGACTTGGAACAGAAAGACCAGATTTTGTCAGCTATGCTGAGGAAATCCAAGTTGGATACAGCAGAGAAACAAACGCTCTTACAGGAGATGAAATTATCAAAGGCTAAGAAAAAGAAAGCTGAGCTAGAAACCGAGAGATGGAAGGCAGTTTCTGAGACGAAGCATGAAAGAGTTTCGTTAAAAAGCATCTTGTCGAAGCACACAAATTTCAAGTTAAATGGTTCTTCGGGTGGAAAAGGGGTACACTCAAATGCAGCAATGTCATCATACCCTGCAATGACAAGATCACTGCAGATTGATCATCTCCTCGAATATGAACACCCTGAGTGTAGAAAAGCTCTTTCTGCGGCATCTGACCATTACTTGACCGGGCGAAATGGAGAAATAAGTAAGATTCGCATTCTTGAGTCCCGTATTAGTTTTTCAAACACATACCTGAATTTCTTTTCCTTAGAAACTGAATTGATGAACTGATAAAGAATTGTCTCTCAGATTTATTGCTTTGGCAATCTAAGGCCGAGGTTCTTCCACTTTTCTGATTTTCTATGCTTGATGTACAGCTAATACTAAACAGTTGGAGAGTTGGGTTCAATCTGAGGCCGAAAAGTACAAGACTGCAAATGATCAGAGACATCATCTCGAAATAGATGCTTTCGCAGAACAGCTGAGGCTGAAAGATGAGAAATTAGAGGCCTTTCGCTGGCGCTTGTTAAGCATGGAACTAGAGTCGAAAAGGCTGCAGACACATATTGAAGGTCTTAACCATGATATGGCGCAACTCAGGCAAGACAATATGGAATTGGAAGCTTTACTATTGAATAGAGAAGAAGAATTGCGGAGGCTGAGAGAGGAGTTGGTGTTGCAGTTGAGCTCTCCAAATTGTCAGACAACTAACTTAAACCCTTCTCTGCATGATCCTGCTTTAGTTCCTGATTTACTTTGGTCGAAAGTGAAGATCATTAAAAGAAAACCAGGGCAGAAAGAGCAGGAAATGAAGCCAACCGATGCAGATATATGTCCAGACATCGTGAAAGATAGAGATGAAACTCCAACTAATAACCAGCCCAAGGATATAATTCTGACACTTCACTCTCCAGAGAAAAAGATTGAATCAGGAAAAGCTCAGGAATCGGGTCCAGATTCCTTTCAAGAGGAATGTCCTGAATCCGACTGTGTTAAAGACGCTGAATCCTCCTCCTCAGTTAGCGAGTGTGTGGGTAAAAATAGTAATTCTGCGTGGAAGATGGATCTTCATGCTCTTGGAGTCTCGTACAAGATCAAGAGGCTGAAACAGCAACTAATCATGCTAGAGCGCCTGACAGGAAAGCAAGAAAATAGCGAAATCAGTGAAAGCAATGATAACAAAGTCCCAGGCCAAAAAGGCTTCTACGCGCTGTTGTCTTTGCTGAATAAACAAATTGGTCGATACCAGTCACTTCAGGGGAAGATTGATGATCTCTGCAAGCGGATGGTAAGCTTCAGTCTCAGGATTTATCATATTGCATAGCGGATCATCTATCCGATTTGAAAATTTTCAAATGATCATATAGTAATTATGTAAAAATGTAATAAAAAATTTGATTCTCAAAAGTTCCTTCATAACCATTTATAGTTGTTGTTTACTATGTGCAGCATAACCATGACCTGAACTTGAATGGTAAGAGTTCGAAAATCGCAAGAACAGATGATGAGACTAAAATGCTGGAGCACTTTCTTGAAGAAACATTTCAACTGCAGAGATACATAGTTGCAACAGGGCAGAAGCTAATGGAAGTGCAAGCCAAGATTGCCTCTGGATTTACTGGTACTTTAGAGGCACTTGACAGGCCTGCCAGCTTCGATGTGAAGCGATTCGCTGACAGTGTCAGAACTCTATTTGGAGAAGTTCAAAGAGGCCTCGAAGTTCGGATAGCGCGAAGCATCGGGGATCTTGGGGGGACATTGGCTTCAGATGGCATTGTACATATGAGAAGATAGTTGTGTATGATCAATGAAACAGATCAGTCTCAGCAAAAGGTTCAGCAGTTGCTACCCCTCTTCCCGAAAGCTTTGCGGGGATAGCTATAACTCGCACACTCCTCAGTCGTGACGAGAGAAAACCAAGCTTCACTTGAGGCAATCTGTTGATGTCCTCCTACAGAGTTTCTTGAGTAAATTTGTATAGCAAATTACTTGTTTTACATGCAAAATCTTTCACACAATCAATTATCTTTATTACATTTAAATTTATAAATTTTGTATATACTGAAAAGTGACAACATAGCCATGTAACAGCATGTTCTAACTTGTCATGTGAACAATCTCGTGTTTATGTGTATAGGTTTTCTATTTTTTTAAAGTATCTGAAGCACCCGTGCAAGGAGTTTCGTACACTAAACTGAAATAGCATAAGATGTTTTCTTCTTACATCTTGTATGCATTGGTTTGAGAAAGAGTTAGCAGAGATTGTTAAATTGGGATCTCTCATACCAAATAATGTTATGAGAGATCTAATAGTGATGATATGTCTACGATTATTATAAACTATTCAAGAACTGTGAAAATACTCTTAAATAAGGTATAACATGATGGCTTTGAAAAAGTAGCACATTGCTCGTTGGATATCCTTCAATTAGAAGGTTAAGGCTCTAAAAACTAACGTTGCGTGGCATAGTTCATGATTTTATAAAATACTCTGAAAATTCGTAAAGAATATAAAAATAATAAATTACTTACCTCTTGATAAAAGTGTCTAATCACTTTATCGTTTTGAATTCACCTATAAGACAAGAATTGCTTTTCCACAACACTAGATTCCAAAGGTATATTTTCTAATTTTTGTTTTTAGAGAATTCCCAGTTAAGTTTTTCCGAAAAAACTACTACTTTATATATATATATATATATATATATATATATATATATTGTGCATGGTTTTTATCACGTTCCGAGTCCAGAATTTCGGACCCGCAGGCGCAACTAGTATTGTAGGCATAAGAAATAACTACTTGAATTCTTTTTTTTACTGGCTCAAAATGGCTAACCCAAGTATTTCTTATACCCATAATACCCACTTATAAATCATTCACAAACACTATCAATATCCAATGTGGAATGTCACATACACCCCCCATTAAGGACCTGACGTCCTCGTTAGGGGCACACATACCAAGACCAATTAGGCGGTGAAAGATTTTAGAGGTGATTCCTACGGGTTCAAGAGGTGGCTCCCACCAACCTTCTAGGTGTAGCACTTTGCCCCGCATAACACTTAGTTCCCGCACCGACTAGTGACCTGCTCTGAATACCATTCTATCACGCCCTGAGTCCAGAACCCCGGGCCCGCAGGCGCGACTAGTGTTGTAGGCATAAGAAATAACTACTTTAACCCTCTTTTCTACTGGCCCAAAATGGCTAACCCAAATTATTTCTTATACCCACAACACCCATTTATAAACTACTCACAAACACTATCAATAAACTGCACATAAGACGAAAGAGAAAAATAAACATTAAACCAATTCGGGTTGGGTCGACACATCATGACACCCACTTAATTCATTTTCTTTTAATACTCTTAAAACACTCTCCTCATGTTGTGACAAGAATTGAAGAGACAACATTAAATACGAGCGTAATATAGACATACCTTGACATTGTTGATCAAGGACTTCAAGCTCTTTGATCTTCCTATGCGGCCACCGGGTGATATTGAAATCTCTACGGCAGTGATTGGTATGTGGGAATGGAATGACATTCCCAATTCTATTTTAATTCTCATGTTTGGTATGCGGGAATGAACTTGGGAATGTCATTCCCAAGGGAATCCCATTCCCACATACATGGGAATAGCCATTCCAGACTAAATACATGAGAATGGTCCATTCCCATGTATTTGTCAATCAACTTGACTACCATACTCTTTATAAATAATTTGTTTTACAATAATAATAATAATAATAATAATTAAAAAATATAATAATAATTATTATTATGAAAATAAAAATAAAAATAAAAATAATAATAATAGTGATTAAATAATACTAATAATAATAATTAAAAATATAATGATATTATTATGAAAATAATAATAATAATAATTATTATAATAATAAAAATAAAAATAAAAATGATAATAATAATAATAAATAAATAAAATAATAAAATAATAAAAATAAAAAATAATAATAATTAAAATATAATAATATTATTATGAAAATAATAATAATAATAAATAAATAAATAAAATAATAAAAATAAAAATAAAAAATAATAATAGTGATTAAATAATAATAATAATAATAATTAAAAATATAATAATATTTTGTTATTAATAATAATAATTATTATTATTATTATTTTTATTATTATTATTATTATTTATTTTTGTTGTTGTTGTTATTATTATTATTATTTTGTTATTATTATTATTATTATTATTATTATTTATTGTTGTTGTTATCATTATTATTATTATTATTATTTATGTTTATATTGTTTACGATTATGTTTATATTTATTCTTATTTTTAATACTATAATAATAAAAGGGCAATTACGTCATATTATACAAGTCATTCACATTACTACTCTTAATTCCTAGTCTTAATTCCTAGAGCATACCAAACATGTCATTCTCATTCTCAAGTTCATTCCATTCCCAATTTCATTCAATTCCTTTGTTCATTCCATTCCTGCCCAAATCCATTCCAATGTACTAATCGCTACCTACATATTTTCATAATATTTGTTATCTATATCATGAGAAAGATATAAACCGTTTATTATTTGATTCAACTTTAACGAACTCATGATAATAACAATTTTTAAAAAAAAACACATTCGAACTTGTAATCCTCCCGTCATATTAGTCATTAGATCCAGTAATAACGAATTATTCAAATCTTTCTTATAATATTAGGAAAAACGAGCTCTATAAAAATATTGTCAAATTTCTAAAACTATCGCCCATATAGAAAGAATTTCGATAGATCCTCTCTCAACGCCTATTCTCATAATGTGGATTAGTCATTGTGGTTATATGGCTGGCCTTATTGGCAAAATTGTAATGCATATCTCCTCCACTTAAATTTTGGAATTGCTTTGACCAAAAAAAAAAAAAAATTTTGGAATTGCATATTGGGCTTCCAAGTTGGGATCCTATGTGGGCCTTTTATTTTTCGATTTAATGCTTTGTTGTGGACTTAACCGAATTGTTGATGTTTTTTGTTTAGGGCATTGTATTTGAACCTTGATATTGTAATTTCTAGCTATTACTGACATCCTTTTCTTGAAAAGAGAAAAGAATAGAGGAAATTTTACGAGTTAATTATAGTCGATAATGTTTTAAGGCCAATTCCAATAATTTTTTTTATTTTTTTAAGAACTCCCTATTTTAACTCTAGTCTAATAGCATTTTCTATTTTAGTTTCATATTTAATATTTTTATTATTTAAATTGACGCCTATGTTTCGCCCATCATTACTAATATTATTTGAAGCTTTTCATTTGAATAGAAAGTCATGTTTGGCTCCCAATATTTAAAACAACAATTTTCTTTTGTTTTTTTTTTTTTTTCTAAGTAATCAAGTATGTTATTAAGTCCAAAAGAAAACATCATCCAGATTTCAAAGTCACCAAAGGAACCAAGAAAAAAAATCACTAGGTGAGCAACGAAGTCTAGACAAAAACATTGCCTAGTTTCCATCTATTGCAAAGCTCCACATTAACATCAGTCCTTTTAAACTTTTTGCCTATGGTGATTCTTGTTCCAACATATTGGAAGATGCCTCATTTTATATGCTCCATTGTTGCAAAGGTTGCTCAATAGATTCTATAGTTTCTCTTGTTGGGTTTTAGCTCAAAATTTAAGTCCAAGCTCATTATGTAGACAAGTAGAAGTGTAGAAGAGAAAAATCCTAATCCTGATAGAATTAGTACTTATTTTCTATAAATAGGATAGTTCTAACTTTTAATTAATTGCCAAAGGGGCCACATCCCGTGGGGGTGGGGGTGTGGGTGTGGGTATGAAGCTTGAGCTTGAGAGAGTTTTTACAGTATTTTATTCATTCAAAAACTTATAAGGATTTAGGTTTTTTTGTACATAAAACTATGTGAACGAGGGTTTGGATGTTTTTTGTGCAAAAAAATCATCGTATCATAATCATTATTGTTGAATAGTGAATTCTTTAATTTGTGGTTCGTGAACATAGGTAAAAAATCAAACTATGCTAAAAATATTGTATTATTTCCGCTATTTGGACGTACTCGTTCCCCAACACCTCTTCTTCCAACTAGCATGGGTAATGCACAAGAAAACAACTTAAGCAATATGGCTTGAAGATCATTCCCTTGCAATATGTAGCTTCACATTAACATCATTCAAAATCAACATTTGTCTCTCTAAAATAGGAAAAAGTATTGTCAATTTTAGAAAGAATACTAACAATAACAGCTAAACACATCCAGCTATCATACACGTTGACCCCACATAAAGATAAAACTCACATTTATTTTCTATCACAAACATCATCATTTCAAAACGCTAGCTCGTTTTGTAACATTTTCCCAATCTTAGAGCCCTTTGAGTCCAATTCCAAGACAATATGTTTAGTCAGCAAACAAAGGATTTATCACAACCAACTAATCATTTCAACCATGTGTGGACCCCATCATTCAAAAACACTAGTAGAATTATGAGAGACGCATTATTGCTTTAATCACGGTTCAAACTCCAGCTCCATCAGAAAAGCAATGCTTGGAAAAGGTAAAGCAGTCTGACAAAATCAAAAGAGCTAAAGCAGTGAAGCACTATCAGATTATTGGTTATTGGGGGCCTTGATTCCATCAATGGCACATCTTCCATGGCCATAACCCATATTCCATATTTATCATTCAACAGAGGTTAATGTAGATTAGATTATCATTTAAAAAATTCAAGTCGTTTATCTTAGAAACCCAGAAGTCAATTATGTTGAAAACAATTAATAAATTGATAAAAAAAGCCGGTGCAGCTGACAAAATGAATTTGGCTTTCATTAAAAATAAATACGTATTACCATCCCGTGTAGTTTTGCCTTTTTAAAATTTAAAAAAAAAATGGGTGCTCCAGCAGTGGTGGAGCCACTCATAAGAGTATCTTTAATAAGATTTTTAAAATCCAATAATTGACACAATTTAGAGATTTTGATAAAAAAAACAATCATAATAAGAGTTTTTAAAGTAAAAAATAAAACTCAGACTCTATTTTATATTAAATATATATATATTTTTAACAAATTTATTGATGAAAATAAAAACTCAAATAAATATATTACTAGTACGAAAGATGTCAATACTATTATTCAATTTCTTTGTATCATAAATATTTCGTAAAAGCTCACAAGAAGTATAAATATGTTCCGAGTCACTTAAAATCTTTCAACTAAATATTTAAGTATAAAGAAAACTATGATCCACGACAAACATGATTGTCGTGACACGCTCTTCAACTAGCTCCTTTTCCTGCGGCAAAAGTTGTCTCGCGTGCCTTTTAAGGGCGTCGAAAACGATAAATTTGAAATCAATCAAATGTTCAAAAGTCTAAGCAGCATTTGTGGGGCTTGTCGTTTCAGTATTTATGAGGTCCAAATTTTTCTTTTTTCATGTACTATATATTGAATTATCTTATTGAAAACGGTAGTGATACGCCAACAAATTTAGGTGTTCAATATATAGGTGTCTGGTCCAAATCATTTTCTTTATTATATTTGTATACTTTTTACCTATCAAGTTTTTAGACTATTTATTTATTTTAGTTAAGAAAGCAAGAATTTTATTAAATAAATATATGTATGATAAGTTTGAAGGTCTTACAAAATGTTTCTTTAAGGATTAAACCGAATTTCTTTTTTGGGGTTAGGAAAGCAAGACTTTCATTAAGTAAAAAATATGTACTATAAGTTTGAAGGTTTTATAAAGTGTTTCTTTAAGAATTAAAATGAATTTTTAATTATTATAGCAAAACATGATTGATATTTAAGTAAGTCAATTTTGTTAAGAAAAAAAAAAAAAGCTGCTCTAATTTGGAGACATCCGAAGTAATATAAACTCGTATAAAAATCTCATGAATGGTTTACAAACAAATTTTAAAATTGATATTCTACTCTCTCATATTTTATGTCATGCATTTTATGTCGTAAAATCCTAATTTTCTATAATTTTTATTAATTTCTTAACCGAAGAAGCCCACATGACCCAACATGTGACAAATATCTTCTCATGTTCAAGAAATATGGATTAATGTTATCAATCTAGTTTAGTTAACAGTAATTTAGAATGTGAGAGCTTTGAAATGCAAAATGCAAAAAATGAAATATGATAGACGAAAATGCCATTATCACAAATACTTGAAGAGCGTTTTTGTTGATTTATACTTTCTTGGTCAATTTTGATTTGCAGCAACCCATCGGTCTTTCTAAGCTTGATGAGTTTTCCCCCCTCTGTTAAGCTTGTTGCTTGAAAAGGGCAAAAAGGGTCATGTGTCTCCAAAAGTTGTTAGGAGTTAAAATCGGTTTTGCCTCTCTAGAAGCAAAAAAGAAAAGAAAAAGAGAATTAGCCTAACGATGGAGTGTGTAAACACGAATGAAAGACTTACTCACATTTTGAGTTCAAATTAATCGGGAAACCAATTTTCTTAGAGATAATCCCAATATATTAGTTACCCTATTAGTGTAGGAAGCACTCCATATTTTCTTTTCTTTTTATTTTGTTAAAACGGGAATCTCAACCATCAACTGATAAATTTACAAGTATAGCAACACGTTTTAATATATGCACCGATTCAATCAAGAGTTTGATATCGATTAGTTATAGTGTGGAGACCTCTAAGTACAACAAATTTCAAACCTACGCTCTACAAATTACTCCACTCCTATATTATCATCTGAACTACCCCTTGACAGCCAGGAAGAACTCCATTTGAGTGCATACGTTTTTATTAATAAAAATCTTATTACCAACCCCAAAAAAAAAAAAAAAAAATAGAAAGGGGAAAAGAAAAGAGAAGAAAAGCAACAACAAATTTAGCTAAATGGGGTACCCCACTAAGATAGTAATGATTAGAAAGAGATTTTTGGTCTGCAATGTGGCCCAGTTTTTGCTTCCTAAAGGGGTACAATTTTACTCAAACAAACTTTCCCATTTGCATTCAAATTTATGCACTCCTTTCAATTTCTTCTTCCTTCTATTCTCTTTTTCATGTTTCTTCACTTTTTTTTTTGGTTAAAATGTTTCTTCACTTGTTGAGCTTTATCAATTTCTCATTCTACACCAAAAACAACCACAAAAATCTCGTCTTTTCTTTTTTTCCTGTGGTGTAGTCAAATCTTAGTACCAAAAACCATCTTAGGAATCTGTCAGTAAATAGGGCCTATTTATTTATGTCTCCTTTTGGCTTTCTTTACAAATCATATTGTGTGATTCAGAGCTGAATGGGCAAGTGGGTGTGGTTTTTTTTATAGCATCTCCAAAGAATATACAGTACTAGGTTAGCTCCCTTCATTACCTTAACCTTTCTGCTTGTTTCTACATTATTTATTTATCGACAAATTTTACCGTTAGTCTCCATTATTGACATTGACAATTAATTTGAAAAAAATGTGTCAAGATTGAAGTCTAATAGTAAAATTTGCCCTTTAATTATCAAAGATATGTATGAAAGATTAAAGGGTAAATAGTACTATGCTCCCTTGTTTGTCGAGAATGTATATTATTTTAAGTGTTATCGTAATTATAGGTTTAGAATCTAATGTTGAATATCATCACCATGAAATGTTAACCAAAGGGGTGTAACGTTTTTTAAAAATTTTAGTACTAAAATTGTAATTACGATATTATGGATAACATCCACTTTCGGCAGGGTATGGTGCTATTAACCCCATGACCATTTATAGTAACTTTTTCTTTTTTGTGTTTCTACTTTTGCTTTTTTCTGGGGAATTGGGGTAGGTGTTTGAAGGATTGCACCTGTCTTGTCTTGCTAATGTATTTCAAAATTCAAACTTTTGAAGTTAAAGAGTATGTTCTTGATTATTTAAAACCATTTTCGGTTACCATATTTATTCAGTAATTATCTTTGCTTCTGATTTGGGGGGTGTTGGAGGGGAATGTATAACAGAGCGAGACCCAACGATTGTCAATTATTGATACAATCCACATTACAATCGTGGACTCACTCGTAATGTTTTATGATTGTATAAGGAGATATGAAAGATTGGAACTTTATTATGATTTTAAGATATTGAGTGTGATTTTGCTTTATTAGGAATATTTGGAGGGGCTATGAAAGATTGTAGCTTTATTATGATTTAAGGTATTATGTGTGATTTTTGCTTTGATGAGGAATATACTTTTGTTGAATATTTATGAGAGTTGTGTTACTCAAGTTTCAGACAAGATTAGCTTTTTGAACCTCTGGCTTTGGCAGTTTACTAATTTTGCTATTCTGGGATAGTTGCATAAATGATGGAGAAGCATTATCTTTGATTTTGATATTGTCTGTCTCTAACCCGAGAGTTGGGTGGAGTGGTAGGTTAGCGACCTGTTGTGATTAAAAGGTTTCAAAATCGAACCACAATTTCGGCCTCTAGTGTTAAAAAAGAAAAGAAAAGAAGATAGTCTATGTCTTGTCTGAACAATGTATTGTCTCTGATTCAGTTGCTTTTTCAAGACTGAAATGAGATTCTAGCTGTCCATACAACCCAACATGGGATTATTAAAAAAAAAAAAGAACTAAAAAATTAAAGATATTAGATTCTGGCTTTAGTTTACACAGCTTGCAGAAGTATATAGTTTGTTTGTTTTCATTTTGTTTTGACATTGTTGGACATGTTTGTTGTTGCAGGATAAAAGACTTGGTAGCTACTGGTTAGTCCTTGATGGAGACATTAATTTCAACAGCTTCAACGCCTCTCCCTCGAGAACCAGCCGATTATGATGAGATATCCATGCAGCAAAGTGTCATCTTCTCTGATAGTCTTAAGGTACACTTTGTGGTCCTATTCCGCAATTTAGCTTCCTGATGGTTCCTCTGAAATTGTATAAGTTTCTGGTGCTGCATTTGGCAGCAGCTCTTGTGGTTGAAATTCAGCACACTTAATTCAAAGTCCGAATAATTTGTTCCCGAATTGTAATGTTAAGGCGTAAATTTATTGGTCCTAAACACACTTCGAATTCTATTGTTGAGATAGTGTTGTTATTTATCTGAACTCAGTTTTTCTGAAGATTTTAGTAATTGATGCCTGGAAGTAATTGTTTCCTAAACAGAACATTTCTTTTGAGATGATTGATATAATATTAACGATCATCCTTGGTTAATTTTCTAGCAGTTATCTTTATCTGGATAAGAAAATGCTTAGTTGATGTACAAGTATTTGGAGCCAATGCATGTAATTGAATTCGGAAGAAGCATACGGAATTGCAGTCTAAAAATCTACGACAAACCTCACACTTTTTGTTAGAAATTTCTTCATTTTCATTTCTTGCTTACTATTATCATGATGGTAATTGAGCCTTTTCATATTACATGGTTAATCTAGAAAATAAGCAAATAATAAATTTTTGCTGGGAAACTTCTGAAAATTGATTTTGAACGATTATTTTATTGTTCAGGATTTGAAGAATCTGAGGAAACAATTGTACTCAGCAGCTGAGTATTTCGAATTATCACACACCATCGATGACCAAAAACAGATGTGAGTTCTGATCAAGTTATTGGACAAAAAGGGTCTATTTTTTAATTCAGTTTCTTTCTGATATTCCTGTTAAATTGTTCCTTAACTTACAGAGTGGCCGATACTTTGAAAGAATATGCCATCAAAGCTCTTGTAAATACAGTGGATCATTTGGGTGCAGTGACATACAAGGTCAATGATTTAGTGGACGAAAAAGTTGATGAAGTTACTGGAACAGAGCTTCGGGTATCTTGCATCGAGCAGGTAAGCTTGAGCTCCAATTATTCACTTAAAAGGTCTAGAGATTTTTTACAGAGTTTCTGCCAGAGGAGATCTATAATTGAAAGATAAAAGAACTTGTGCAAAGAATACGATAGTTCCCTCAAACTGTAATCTTATATCCTTTTTCTGAGTATTAGATAAACGCTACAATGATCAAGCTTAATACTTTAGAAATGGCCCTGGGAGATGATCTTCAAGGCTAATACTTTGTAAACTAGATTTGGTACAATATAATAAGGGAAGCATGGGGAATGTTGTAACTGCATCAGATAGTTGAAAGAGTTCAGCTGCTCCGGAAATCAGACGATAACTTAATACCACGCTTGTTTAATATTTTTAGTTTGGAAGTCCTTCAGAAATCTCAAGTCACTATTTTCTCCTAGCTCTACCTCCATAAAGAGGATGCCCAAAGTTTCTTCACATTCAAAAATTTTCTCCCACCTGTGCTATACTTCAAGTTTGAGAACAATAATGATCTGTCACTTAATGACGGACGCAGCAATGGAGACATGTGGTTTTAGGTATGGGATTACCCGGTTTATAGCTCCTATTTCACACCTAGTACTATGTATGCTGTAAGTTGGTGTGGATGTCGTCCTGATCTTGAGAGGATAAAGTACAGTTATTGATCCTTAATTCTTTGTGACGTGACATCTTAGAGGCTACGGACGTGCCAGGAGTATATTGATCATGAAGGAATCTCTCAGCAATCGCTGGCCATAGATGCTCCCAAGTACCATACACGATATATCGTGCCAGGTATCACTAGATTATGTTTCTTGAACTTTTCCCTACTCTGGTCTTGATTTCTTAGTTACCTCTCTGAAAGAGCAGTAAAGATTGAACAACATTTTATTTTATTTGTTTAGTTGGAGAGACCATGTGTGGTGCCAATGACACAAAGGCAACATACCACGGCTGCAACCTGGATGCTGTTGATGACGGGCATCAATTTAGAAATGGTAGCGTGCCTCTCAGTACACTGTCTTATGAAATTTTTCTGCATTAAATCATAGTTATGGGATAGTTGTAATTAAGAGTTTTTTGTTTCTTGAAGCTGTCCGAGCTAGCATTAGAGAAACTCCATCATCTACAGTCAGGTAAATTTTCTTTCGGATCTATTTTGATCACCAAATTATTATCTTTAAAATACCGAGGCATAACTGTGTTCTGCATCATTCAGGAAAGTGCGGTCACCATCACCCACACCCCGGTCATCTCAACAACCCAGAAAATTTAAATTCTCTGCACCAATGCCTGAAAGAGAAATTGGTTTGTTTCCCATCAACATTTTGCATTTGAAGCCACATCCGTTTTTTAACACTACAACAACCTGGAAAATCAATATCTCTTCAACACAATTTTATATTGTACTTTATTTTCTGATACTAACACTAATATTTTCTTATTAATGTTTCAATATTGCTGATGATGAGTCAGAAAAGCGAGCAGTTTCACCACATCGGTTTCCTCTTTTACGCTCTGGATCCCTTGCTAGTCAATCCACGACTCCAAAAAGTTCTCGCCCAACCACCCCAAATCCAAGTCGCCCTACAACTCCAAACCCTTCTACTGGAAAACGACAGGTAGCACAATCTCTTTCTTAACGCAATGAACTAGTAATCTCCATATGTTTACTTGTCCTTTTTTAGAAAACTTGCTTAAGTTTATTCTTCCTTTACTTTTGAGAATCTTAGCACTGCTGCTCTAAAAATTTATTGTCATTCTTCTTGTCTTCCTTATCGTTTGGCATGATATTGTTTGACCAGTATCCTTCACAGCCTCGAAAGTCGGCTTCAATGCGATTCCCTAGTGAACGAGAATACCCCAAAGATGTCGAACAAATCCCCAGTAAGGGTAAACGTCTTCTTAAGGCATTGCTCAGCCGACGCAAGTCAAAGAAAGATGACATGCTATACACTTACCTTGATGAATACTCATAGCAGTAATCAAGAAGACAAGAGGGATTAGGGAGCCCAGAAGCGAGGGAATCACCCGAACTGCCTTTATATATTCTCTCTTTATACCTGTTTTGCAATATTACTTTTCTTATTTTATTATAGAGATGATGAAAAGAAATTAATTTACGCGTACGAGTTGATTTTTTTTGGAGTAGTTGAATTTCATTTTTTTTTTCCTTTCATTTTCTTTTCCTGCCAATCTATATTGTAGTCTAGCTTATTTGGAACAGCGCATTCATAAGCTCATCCAGCAAAAATATAGAGGTCGACAAGGCTTCTGCAAATACACAGAAGCCAAGTAACTACAAAAAGACAATAGAGTACGGAGAGAAATACACAGAGAAAGTGAGAAGAAACGAATTTTATTGATTTCTCTGAATAAATACATTTCTTTCATGAATTTTCCTATATCTATAGAATTTCAACAGCTCTTGATTGTATAGGCGTTGAAATAAGCTTTCACGTTTTTTTTTGCTCAATTAGCAAGTATCATTTATATTCCACAACAAAAAAAAATTTTGATAACGCCATTACAGTAGTGTCACTTTACAAAAACAAAACCCTTGAAAGCTCTCTATTGTACTTATTATCAGTAAACCTTTCATTGGTTAACATCTTGTACCGGACTTCTCTTCCAACTTTCTGCATGATTTGCTCCTCAGTGGCATATTCATGTTTGAATAACCTTGCATTCCTCTCACTCCACAGGAAGTAAACAGCAGCCCCAAAGCATAACTTTGCCAATTTAGCTTGCATTGTCTTTCTTCTTTCAAGTCTGTAACATCCAACCAGAATTTTTGTCCACTGGATTCCCATAACCTTGATCTTAATCTTCTTCATAATTCCTCTCCAAACTCTTCTGCTAAAAGTATATTCAAAGAACAAGTGATCTCTAGTCTCTAACATCAGATGGCAAAGACTACAACGACTATCCACCTGAATTCCCCAACTAAGCATTCATTCCTTGGTCGTTAATCTGTTCTTAATAGCGAGCCATGCACAGAAACTGTGCTTTGGAACAAAATTGCCATTCCAAATCAGCCTCCACCAGTCCACCTTATCATACCTCTTTCGAATTTTCTCCCAAGTTGCAGCTGTCATAAACTCTCCATTTGATCCAACATTCCAGCGTACAACATCCTGGCCATTAAGATTTACATTGGAAACATGAAAATCCTCCCCCAAGTGCAGCAAATTTCTTGGCCAATGCCAGGTGTTATCACGAATAATCTCAGAAACTTTAGCTTGGCTTCCAAGTCTTGAAGCAATGACCTGTTCACTCGCGACCCAACTCATGAGCTTCCCTCTTGGGTGCCAATTGTCCCACCACAAAAAGGTGTTACGCCCATCTCCAACAATATGCTCAATGTATTTGCCAGCTTCTTCTCTCAACTTCAACAGTTTCCTCCAAGCCCAAGAGCAATCATCGGGTATGTCAACACTCCACACGCTATTATCTTTGAGGAGAACTTTAGTAGCCCACACACCCCAAATAGAATTTCTATCAGAGTACATATACCAAAATTGCTTCAAGATAGCAACCTTGTTTGATTCCTCCAGTGGTTTAGTACCGAGTCCGCCTTCCTACCAGGGCTTACATATTTCAGTCCACGCCACTTTTGCTTTGTATGGATCCTCAAGGTGGCCTCCCCAAAGAAATCTTGATAGCTTTTGTTGAACCTTTTTGATCACTCCCTTTGGAAGAAAAAAACACACCTCCCCAAAAGTTAAACATAGCAATCAGTACATGCTTCACAAGTTGCAATCTCCCTGCATATGAAAGCCACCTTGTAGTCCAAGTTTGAACCTTACTTGTGATCTTATTACACAAACTATTACAGATTGTAGTATTTAGTCTACCAGCCGTAATAGGAATACCCAAATAGTTCATAGGAAATCTCCCTTCTTCAACATTCAAAATTTGACAAATTTGAGCTTTGAGGGGGTCAGGGCAACCACCAAAGTAAGCAACGCTTTTATCCGGACTAATTGACATACCTGACATCCAAGAGAATAAATTCAGTCCTTCTTTAATGGCCTTTGCTGAGCATAAATTCCCATATTGTAATTTTACGTTTATTTGCATAGTTGCTTCTCATTTATCTGTATTACACCATTCGCATCAGGTACTAAATGAACATCAGAATTTCATCGACAAAAGCACTAAACGATGCATGAAGAAATCTTGCTTCAAAATGCCTGACAATATGTGATAGGGTAGTCCGATAGTAACTTATTATAATTAAAGGTCTCAAGTTTAAACTTTTTTCATAACAAATATTACTTAGTCCTTAAGTGACCTAAAGCATACGTTGAGGCATGTTGTTGCATCGTAGAATTCAGTCTTATGGTGAATTGAATATGGTCCTGTTTAATGTGATATTCTTGTCATAAAAAAACAAAGAAAAAAAAGAAAATAGAATATAGTCTTGTTTAAAGTGAGTTCATGTAATTTATTATTTATTAATATTTTATTTTGATCAGTTGTTGAATAAAATTAAGGGTTAAATCCACTTTGTACCCCTATCCTTTCAGCTTTGTGATACTTATTAACCCTGAAGTTTACTTTTAGCTACTTAATAACCTTTGACTTGGTCAGATTTAACATAAACGTAACTTTGTTAAAGGAAAATGTTTAATGACTAAAATAACCTTCTAATACAACTTAAAAGACATATTTGCCCATTCACTTGAAGGGAAAAATCTCACCTTCCTATGCAACTCCACTTACACGTATGTGCAGAGTATTGTTCTATCTTTTCTTTCTTTCTCTCTCTCTTTCTTCTCTCTATCTTTGCGTCTAAAACCATTCAGTTTAGATTAATTTTTTAAGATCAAAATCTTAATTAGACAAAGCAATCAACGATTTCTTCAATATAAAAGATTTGTGAGTTGGTTTTTCTTCATTTCCTTTTTGTTTTAGTTTAAACCTTTTAGTTTTTTCAATTTATTTTCCATTGCACGTGTTCAATATGTGTTATTCGATTTTTTTGTTGTCTAGCATGAATCAAATTTCCTGCCTGAAAATGAGCTTGAGTAATAGTTGTATATTGTATTGCTGAGCTTATTACTTTATTGTGGAAGATTAGGCATATCGGTTTTGTTGTCCCTTAATTAAACCTAAAAGGGGGAGTGAATTAGGTTATATAGGCAACAATACAACTTTTTCGATTAGGCAATATACTAGCAATACTTAATCAAAAAACAAATTTAAGCAAATGTATACTTTAGCAATATAAAGAGTGAGTGAGGCAATTTATCAAACACTTAGTGTGCAGAAAATAGTACAAAGAAAGAGTTGAGAGAAAAAGATTGCAAATCGCGATTTTAGCGTGGTTCGGCCCTCGCCTAAGTCCACGACCTAAGCTCCCCGCTTAGGATTTCAACAATCTTCACTATAGTGGCTCTTCAAATGTTGGTGAGTCCACAAACCAACTACAATAGTAGTTCAAGCTTTTACAATAGAAAAAATCTCTTCCCAAAAACAAAGCTTTAACTCTAACACGTTTGACAAGGAAATCCTTTCTTTCAAAGTGTTTTAACTCCCTCTTTTGATAAGTGTTTGAGATTCATAATAAAAGCCCTCTTTTAGAGTTGATAAATACAATGAATGCTTCTCTCACTATAAAGCTCACAATTTCTTGCTCAAGTATTGCTCAATGATGATTCAAAGATAAAAATAATGAAAGAACTCAAATGTAATTGTTTTGAATCAATAACCTCAAAAATTGCAGTTGAGAGCACTTAATAGAGCTGAAAAAATGGTGTAATTAATGCTCCTAACGTTCACAAATGGCTATATTTTGAATTATCATTTTGGCCCGACTGGTCGACCCTTGTTCGTCGGTCGACCGGTCAAAAGACCCTTGTCCGGTGGACAGGTCTCGGGCAGACGACCCTTTGGCCACCAGTCGACCGGTCACCATAAGGTCGTCTAGTGGGATCAAAACTGCAAGGGTTGGGTTTTAAAAGGTGTTTCTTTTGTATTTGAGAATCATTGTTGAGCATATACCATTTGCAAGACCTAAAACCCAGTCAAGTCCCAACCGGTACCCCTTTTGACTTCTGTTTCCATCCCTATAACTCCATCTTCATTCTTTTGAATCTTCTTCCTTGAACTTATTGATGTTCTTCTTCCTTCTTTAGCTTGATGATCTTAGAATCAGAGTCAATCTTGATTCATCTTTACTTATGCACACTTAACAAATTCATTAAATATATTTATGATTTGTAATCATCAAAACCAAGATTTAAAAACCTTTTAGGCTAACAAGTTTAGAGAAGTTGCAGCAAAACTAGAAAAAAAAACCCTCCAAACTAAATATTTTATGTGGAGGAACAACTTATAGTTTGTATATATTACAAAAAAACTTCTAATTTTGGATTAATGATTGTTTTAATGTTAGTTGATGGTTTAAATTGCAGTGGGTTTCAATTTCTTTCCATTTGTTTATATGGATTTGATATTGAAATAGCAAACAAATGCAGTTTAATTTTTATTATTAGTTGTGATCTAGTTTTGCAATCTTTTTTTTGGCAAGACTATGTCTGGTTGCTTTGGGTAATCATTGGTAAGTACGAAGAGTGAGAAGTAAGCCAGCATCAAGTTGCTTCCAAATCAATTTAGGGGTATTTTTGTCTGAAAATTTGCAACAGTCAATTAATAACTATACAAACAGAGTTTTTCTGACAGTATGTTAACAGAAGGGTAATAAGTGGCTAAAAGTAAACTTCAGGGTTAATAAGTGTTACAAAGTTGAAAGGATAGAAGTACAAATTTAACCTTAAAATTAATTGAAACCGGAATGTTTTGCTTCGCCTTTTATTCAAAAGAGCAATAATGGCAAATTATAATGGATCTCCAATTAAGTTATCAATTAAAATATAAGACACTCACTTATAAAGCACATACCTAATATTTCTCCCACTGATGTGGGACATTACAAATATCGTCACTGAGGACCTAGCAGCCTCATCTTACCTCTCTTATTCGGCTAGTGATTGGTTCTGAATACCATTTTGTTATGGTTTAGGCTCAAGAATTCTAGGTCCGCAAGCGAGACTAATATTGTATGTTTAAACATTCACTTATAAAAGACACATTTAACACCTATTTTACCAATATAAGACATCACTTAATGAAAAAGAACTAACAATAATAAACTGTTGACCTAATTATAATGCAATAATCTGAATAATTTACTATCAGTCGAATATTCTTCATTACGTCATCTAACCTGTTAGGCAACCGGCAATTTTTGAAATTGCAGTCAGAAGGACTTGGATGCTAGTTAAAAGGGTCAAATGATTTCGGTCATTAAACAAGCTCGCCTAATTGGTCCATGCAAACTTTAATTTTTTCTTTTTTTTTACTTGGTGCCCCCCGCACCATCGAATTAAATTAAGGTAAAGAGGGGTCACTATTAATTGAATAAACGTATAAAAATAATGAGGTTTAGGGTCTTGAAATACCATAGAGAAAGAGTAATGGAACATGATAAAAAGAAAATATAACAAATAAGTAGGGTAATCAAAGTGAATTCAATAGCATTATAAGATAATCGGTATGTTTTCTTGGTAGTGTGGTATGTAATTTGTGTAACATACTATTAAAAATCAATTTCAGTTTGATAAAGTTTCGAGCCTTTACTTTATCTTTTAATTCCCATAAGTTCTTTATGATTTTTGTGGTCGTGTACATGTGATCCGCCAGCAACGTTTCATTCTACGTTTCTTCAATAGATAATATTCATGAGTTTGTAACTTGAAAGACGAAATTAAACAAAGGTGATGTAGACTTTATCGAATTAGAATTCACGAGTTTATAGCAAATTTGTACGACTTTTTCAATTAAATATCAGTAAGGTAGTCCTCCAAGAGCTTAGATATTCTCGTAACGTTATTTAAAATGTTCAATAACGGTCAACTATTTAAATCATTTTATTATAGATATATTAGAAAAATCATGCAAATTCGATGGTTTAAAATGATCGGACCATGTGTATGAAGTATGAGCCCCATATGGTGCCATTGATGAATCCAATATTTATATATAGAGGCGTCTAAAATCATACAATCTAATACTTATATATAACAAAAAAACAAGTAGGGGCTAAATTAATTTTTAGCCTAAAAATACATTAAAAACATCAGCGGAGCTACTTGTATGCAACCCCCACTCACCTCAATTTTTTTTTTTTTGCAAATCTATATATTTAATTTTAAAGGTATTTTTAAGCTGAAAAATTAATTTAGCCCTTATTAAAAAAAATTATATGTATATAAGTGTCAAATTGCCTTATTTTAATCCCGGCTGAATGAAAATTTTGGATCCACCCTTGCTTAAAATTACACCCATTTTAATTTTTTTTTTAAAAAAATAGGTTGACTAGAGACTGCAACCTCCACTTATATAAGAATGCATCGACCATTGCATGGCACATTAGACCCGTGTACCTCTAAAAACTTGTTCGTTGAGAAGCTTGGCCCTACCTATATAATTAGTTCATCTCCATTGAGAATCTCCAAACGAAGGGATTAGTAACGTTACACTACAATTAATTTGATTTAATTTCCACTTATAACATTTTTTAATCACAACATTATCCTTAATTAGTAAAGCCAAGAAAAAACTGACACGAGCAGCTGACAAGGCTACTTGCTTGACTGGTAATAAATTGTTTTTCTTTTTCTTGTCTCATGGGACTATGTTGTCTGGTAGGAAACTCTTGTAGTAAAGCATATAAGAATATTCCTCCAGCATATTACTCGATTGGATCAATTGTTGTGTAGTTATTGATTGATCAGCACAAAAAAAAAGGTGGTATATCATTGAAGCCTAGCCAAGAATCTCTCCTCTTTCCTCTCAAACCATGGTGAAGGCTTATTCTGCCATGCCTTTTTATCGGGGTAAGCGCTATAGCCTGTTTTCAATACTCAGTGATTTGATCCAATTAAGTCTTCGCAATTTTAGAATTTTCCTGTTGAATGATTTGTTCTCCTCGGTCAAAATAGATAAGTTAATTGCTTCTTTAAGTTGATTATTAGTTTTATAGTTATTAGTCCTAATTATGCTTTCATAAACAAGCACCACCTCCATGTATGTTCGTTTCAAATTCTCTCACCATCTTCTTCCATATCTTTGATGTTATATATATTGTCTGACTCATGATTGATTCGAAACATGTGTTGAAACGCGCTCTAACATTATGGATTTGTGATCTTGGAATGAGCTAATATGATGTTGCATAAAGTGAGTTTGTCGTCAGAACCAAAAAAAGAAAAAATGAAAGTTTGTAGTGACCAACTGGTTATTCACAGTTCATGGAGCATGATTATGTTGCAAACGGCTGGAAAACTAAGTGTACAACACAACCAAGCAAGCATGCATGGTTAAGTATAGGGTTTATAGGGGAGAATGCATATAGTTTGTTATGGGGGGTTGATCCTCACAATATAGTTTGAAATATCGCGATAATTTTAATTTTCATAACCGATTAATTTTGATGACCTCGTTAAAATATTCTAAATTCGCTTTTAACTCTAATCCTTGAAGCTTATTTTGATACTTCATCCAGTTTTTGTTATTAATTAGTACTTTGATTATTACGTCGAAGTTGATTCATTTGTTGCAGGCTAGTCAAATGTGATGCCTAATGAGTCATGGACATGATTACCTATGATGCTAGATCAAGCACGCATCTAAAGCAAAAGAGGTAAGCAAATATCACCCTTGTGCTATTATCGCTTTATTTGTTATTGGATGGAGGCATTGCATGTTCTTCTTTGCAAACCTTGTTGATTCACACTGTGATTCATTTACGTTTATATTGTTTTTATGGTTACTCAACTATAATGTGGAAGAGAAATTAGTTTTCAATCTTTGAAAATGAATTTTTTGATTCCTAAATTAATGATGCATGCCAATAATTCTCATCCCCTAAACGTTGTTCAAAATTTAACACTTGTCATAAGAACAACACATGCTTGTCAAATTTTGAATAAAATTTGGGTCAAAACCATTAAATTCTTTGATAGAATATTAGTCATGGGCTAATAACATCACACAATTGTAAGTCTAGAATCAAAAAATTCATTTTGGAAGATTGGTGACCAATTTGTCCTCCGCATTATAATTAAGGGACCATACAAGTGATTTATTAGCATAAAGTAAATATTTTATACAATAATAATGATATTATTTAGACGATAAAAGATACTAGAATTAATCTAAAACATATGTAACTTCAATCCATGAAAAGGCAATTAGGTGCATAAAGTTTTGACTATGCAGAGTTTGAGGAAAAGTCTGAGTCACTTTAAAATTTATTATACACAATCTTATCTTCCATGTTGGAAGATCCTATTTCCATCAAAGCTTCAATCCATACTGGCACCTAATATATTTTGATAGAGCATAGAGCATTACAAGATTCCATCGTGGTGTCAATGTGGGATTCTACTTGGTTACCTAAATTGTGATCTATTCATCCCAATCTTTTGGAAGCCTATCTAAACAAGAATTTGCTATAACGCCCTTTTCAGTCAGGTGATAGGGGGGTGTTTTCTGTGCTGAAACCCCTTGATTTTTGTTGACATGAAAATTGTTTGTATGCCTTTAGGATAGTTGCATGCTGAAAATGCCTAAGACACTGGTAATGCCCAAGATCAACAGATTGCATAAGGCAAAAACAAAGTTTTCATCTTCAAAGCACCATCCAATAATGTATACAAAGAAGAATGTTACAAACAATTGGAGTAGGCAGTTGCAGCGAAAAATCAGCAAATGACTTTCTACCCTTAAGGTGCACATAAAAATGGCAAAGGACAGAAAGATGCCGCGTATCGGCTCTCGGCTGTCTTTTTGCATCACTGTAGAAGTATTCGCATCAAAATCGGGTGTTTCTTGTTGTCTTTCTTTCTGGTTTCTTTTATTGTCGGTCTGCTTCATTGTGAGAACAACTTTTGTATAGGAAATCCTTGGAATGGAACCGTCTCCTTCAGTTCCTTCATATATTTTGTACACTACATATACATTGTCATCAGTGAGCGCTTGTATCAAGACGAGCCACGTTACTGGGAGATCATGCGTAAAAAGAATTCCCTGCGAAAAAGAGAAATGTGCTTAGTCTTGTTTTAGTCTAGGGACTTGCTACAACAAATGGTGTTATTCGCCAAAAAAAAGAATAGAGGGCAACTTACCAGTAGATGGAATAGTCGCTATTCGGTTATGTGAGGGAAGGTCCTACTACTGGTTTGAATCCTTGGATAGTTCTTCGTACGTATTCCCGTGCCAATACAAAGAGGCCAAAAATGTATAACAGGAAAACATATAGCTTTTCTAAAATGCCAACTGTTATATACAATCTGCTTCGTCCCTCAAAATTTGTTCTGCCCAATGACGTCCAAGTAACCCTCCATCCTGGCAAAAGAACAGCAGATGCTATCATGGATGATTAACCGAAAATGCTGATTGAATCTCTATTAGTTCAGTTACTTGCAAAATTAATAGAAAACTGATACTTAGAGCATAGCATTTGGACGACTTGCTAGAACCATTTACTGTATGGTCTTGTGCACGAGTTATTAGTTCAGCTAATATCATAAAAGACCAGTTATTAGTTCAGCTAATATCATAAAAGACGACTACCTGGTTTAGTTCCCCATTGATTATACACATTTAAAACAAATTTAATCTTTCCGGCACAAACTAGCTGCTTAATTCGAATTTTAAAAGCAATCAGCAGAAGTTTGTTCACATAATACTGACCAAATAATTTGGCATAATGATCTGTCATCACCATCTATCGGGGTGAAAAGCGGGTAGTGCTGGAATGGGGTGAAGAGCGGGTAGTGCAGGAATGTGTTCAAGATACCCTCCCATAGTTGTTTAAGCTTTCTAGCTAAACTCACTATAACAAAACCATGGAACCCAATAAGCTTTTCAGCAAGCAATAGGATTTTAGTTACTTAGCTCACAGTATGAAATTAGTGATGTTTCCTATGGTTATAATTGCAGGAAAACAAACGAGGACGAAGATGCAGTACTTACCAACACTTTTCTCGGGCAAATTTGTCCAGTCATGTAGGCTTATCTTTTGCTCTGATGCCTTGATCAATTCACGTAGAGCTTCATTGACCTGGATATACGATAGAAGTCTAGTAAATGTGTCAAATTTACAAGATTATTTGGTCAAAGGTTTGACTTAGATTCACATGTCAGACAATGTCATTAGCATAAAGTGATGGAAGGAGAATAAAGAGTATAGACGAAAATAACTTGCAAGTTTCATAATACTAAATCCCTGCTTTGAAAGTGTCCATATATTTAGTGCATTTTTATCCTAGAATAATTAGGATCAACCGAATTCTCCATGTCAAGAGGGATCAATCAGCTAACAAATACAAACTCTGTAAGATATTACCCAACTATATAAGGCTTTTTTTGGAAGACATAAAAGTACATACGAAAATTTAAAATAAGATCGACTATTTGCTAGGTACTCTCTCACAAAAAGATTAAAAATATAAATTCAGGATTTAAGTGTGTTGAAAATTGAGAAAAATTAGAAAATTTAAAATCTACATATTCTGCCCTCGCTTTTGCATGTAATTATTTTTCTTCTTGCTTCTCATATCTAAAAATGAAAAATAAGGGAAAAGGAAAAAGAGAGAAGACGAACACCAGGGTCTTGTATCCTATTTCTTCACTAAATTCCAAGTTTGGCATAGGTGTACATGTTAAGAAACATCATTCCTACTTAATGAAACTGTTTTATGAAGTTGCTCAATAGCAAATATGCTTTGTACTAACAAAATGACGGTTTATTCATTATAATGTTCATTTTATTTCCAGTGATTGCATCAGCAGCTTAGGCTCCACTTACATTTACTACTTATGATTATACATAAAAAGCAGATTGGTCACTGTGTTAATGAATCAATGGATAACCTTATCATAGTTGTGTCATAACAGAGTGAAATAATATACCTCTTCAGTCCTTTCATGACTCACAAGATGTGCTCCAGGAAGTTCTACCATTCTAGCAGAAGGACACAACTTCTCTGCAAGCCTCCTTGCATGGCATAATTGAGCAATGATGTCGTGCCTGAAAAACTCAGAAAAGAATAGTCATTCACTATACCTAATGATTTCCAAGTAAATGTGAGAAACCAAAAATTCAAGCTAGCTCCAGAAGATTAGTACCTTCCATGAATAACCGATATAGGAAAACCAGCAGAGCGGATCACCTCGAGCTCTTTCTGTGACATCTTATGCGTCCAGCATGCATTAATCTGACCATCAAATCCATAATTTGATTGCATGCCGGTCGAGGATATCCCTTTCACATATTCCTGAAATTTATGCACTCTGGTAAGGAAACTTACACTATATCAAAGGTATCACATCTTCATATTTCTATCCTATTTCTCCAAATGATTGCAGGATATCCTATCAAAATCTTCCTTCCCCACCCCCCCCCCCCCCCCCCCCCCCCCTTCCCTCAAAACACACACCAAAAGAAAACATTGAATAGATAAAAATTGAAAAGATTTAACGCCATGCTAGCATTTAGCTAAAGTGGAAACCAAGATATCTTTCATGAAATTTCTGCGTAGAACCGTGCTATTGGGTAGAAAAAATGCTGACAACACAGATGCCGCTCTTGAACAAGAAAAGTATCTTAAATCAATATCATTCACAATTTCATAAGGGAAATGTTTGAGATAGTTTATAAGCATATTGAATGTGATTACCCTGTCGATAACAGTTGATGATTCAGCAGCAAGAGAAGGTTGTCATACTTATGTATGATCTGTCACGAGATGATCCAAAAGGGACCATGACCTGGTAAAGAAGTGCCTAAGACAGGTGATGTATAAAACCATAATATTCTGAATTGTTTGGTGATGACTACCATTCAGAAGTCAAATTCAGTGAAATCTGAAGCAACAGAACAGTTGGTACTAAGTCCTCCTAACACATTTAAACTGTTATGCTAATTCCCAGGAAGAAGCTAGCTATGCCCATCACTTATTTATATATAACAAATTCTTACCTGATATAAGATTTCTCTTCGTGTCTGCTTTTCGACATATTCCTCAAGATACTCCTGCAAAGCGACAAAAAAGATCTCCTATAAATTGACAGTTGAGCGGTTAAGTTATAAATTGCATCTCACTTTGGATGATGATTAGCTTTACAACAACTTTAAGGATCAGAAAATTATATCTTCTAGATATAATTGGAGCCAGTTAAAAGCCTTGCTTGCAGAGAACTACCATCTGATAGTAATTACAAGAACAATTTGAAAGCGAAAAAGACTAACGTGTAAAAGTTAGGTGCATGGAGCTTCTGCTTCACAAAGATGCCAATGAAGAAGAGGAAAACATCACCACTATTTTTCCCCCATCAACTGAACAACATAACTTACCTTTGAGTAGTGGGTATCTAGATCAACAGCTGCCCTCTGTTCAGGAGTCTTTGCCAGCAAAAAGCGTATTGCAACAGATAATGTTTCACGGTCAAGCTGCAAGAAGAAAGAAGATTTGAAGTGACTTTTATTGTTTCATGGTCAAAATGCAAGAGCAATGAGCAACTACCATGTTTAGCAAGCCTAAATAGCCTAACAGTGATGCATCTCCATCACGTGTCATGCATTTACTAGCTTCATTTTTACAGTTTTTTATAAGACTGCAATACAAGCATCTGATAAGAAACTATGATCGTCACAGATCCACAAGATGTAATAATATGCCCAATAAACCCAAGTCTGATTGGATGAAGAGGACAAGGCCGATTGAAATTGGCAGGACTAAAAAAGTTTTATCATGTATGAGTATTACCAAAGAGCCACCACTGGTCCACAAGTAAATAAGAGCCATGGCGTGCAACCAATTTCTCTCTACACAATTTTTTCAGTGAAGTATATAATCGTGTCACTTATTTTCACATCTATTTGTTTCCCTTTTCCCTTGATCAAAATAAGGATCACATAATCAATCTTTGTCCCATGTTTTTAGTGACCCTCTAAAATTTGGGGAGAAAGAAAACAATATTTGAGGTCAACTAATATGTACAACTGTTACTCTATGATACTAAATCAGCCATAGGATTCAACAAATCAGTACCTTTGGTAAACATTCATAACCTCCACCGGTTACATTTAGTAAAGCCAAAGACAAAACTCTGTCGGGCACCATTGCAGCCAGTTTGCAGGAAATCATAGCTCCTGCAAAAAAAACAAGAAGACAAACGAATAACCATAACAATATCAATGATATTAGGCAATATCACAGCAACGTGAACCCAACCATTCTTCCTCATTTTACATTTCTAGCATTATCAAATCTTTTATTATTGTTGGACCATTTCCAGTCATGCTATTATTAAGTCAACTATACTTTACAAGAAAAAGAAATAGTAATTTCTAATACTTAAACAGGCCTACAATCCACTTGCGATTCAAAGCTCTGGGGTCCTGCAGTGCCCTTTGAACACCATTGAATATGTTAAAACATTAGTGACAAAAAATATCTTCAAGTTCACATCAAAGAACATGCAAACCAACAAACTTATAGGAAATAAACCAAGTCAAAAATGTCAACCGAAAATTTGGAGCCTCATAACTCACCCATTGAATGGCCAAAGACGTGCGCTTTTTTCCAACCCAATTGATCCATTAGAGCTACTGCATCTTTTGCCATTATACTTGTCCTGCTCCGAAGAAACAATGAATAAAATTGATGTTAGTTTCTAGCTAAAACATCTTCTGGAAGCTGAATTACCTTAAAGCAAAATCACATTGTGCATAGCTTCCAAATTTTCATAACTCCTTAGAAGGGCTTATCGATAAAGGTAGCTCCCGCTATGCACGGGCTAAAAAAGGGTCAGACCACTTTAAGACTGTTGTAGTTAAACTTATCTTGCATTTCTACAATAAGTTTTACCAAGAAATTTCTTTTCCACCACTCGAACCAGTCGCCTCACAAATACCAAAACCCACACAAGTTATGCCATTGAATTCATTTCTCCACATGTTTCCTCGGCAACCAATTTGACCGAAACATGAAGCCAAAAAGAAACCCAAAAGAATCAAACTTCCACTCTTGCTACAATCATCAAACTTCGACAACAGCAAAATTATTCAACATATACCCAAATTCTGTCCAACCCTTCCCCAAAACCGTGCAGAGCATAAGCTCCGTGCACCGAGCCGCCCTTATACAAAAATTCAGATCAAATTCCATGACAAAATTGGACAAAAATGTAATCTTTATTCATTACAAAAATGCATAATAGAGCTGCAAAAACTGAAACTTTTTGAAATTAGCACTCACGTGTAATGGGTCCTCTTGGTGGGTACAGAGCTCTGACCCATTCCTCTATTATCGAAAGCACACACCTCCACACCATCACCACCGTCCTCGCCGGAGCTCCGACCACCGTCCGGCGATTCATCGTCATTCGCCGACAAGGTCCCCGTCAGCCCCTTGATTTGTGGACCCCATGAATCATGGGTCCCAGCCAATCCTATAGAAAACCACAATCACAATTCAAATCAACCCATCAAAATTAAGCCAAACCCATTTCATATACATATATATATGCGTGCGTGTGCGTGTGCGTGCGTGCGTGTGTGCGTGCGTGTCTATATATATCACATGCACAATTCAACCCATCAAAATTTAAGCCAAAACCCATTTCAAATATATACATATATATATATATATATATGTGTGTGTGTGTGTGTGTGTGTGTAAATGAAGAAAATGATACCGATGATCATGAGAACTTTGACGGGGCCATGACCGTAGGTTCGGTAGAAAATCTTGATCCCATTGTTGGCAGCTGCGTCCGCACCGGTTTGGTATGCAGCTACATCGCAGAATGGCATTTCTCCGGATTCTTTTTAGTGAGAGAAAGGGTTTAGAGAGAGAGAGAGAGAGAGAAGGTTGGAGGAGAATGAAGAGAGGTTGGGAACGTGGATGGAGCTGTGCGTGTGTTGTTCAATTCGCGTTGTTATAATCCCACGCATAGTCAAAAACTGGACCAATATAAAGGTCCACAAAACACATGTTGAATAAAACGTGTGTTGTTAACTTTTTATATAATAAAACTCATTTGCATGAAATTCAAGTCGAATTTTTTTTTTTTTTTTGTGAAATGTATGGTAATATTGTGTATAATAGATTTGAAAATTTAAAATTAGATTCCATTTTCTTTTAGAATTTTGCACATACATTAAATGATTCGGGTCTAATGACTAATTTGTTAATACATTTAACTCAATCAAGAAATTTCGCTTATGGTGTGAAATATTTTAAATTCAATTACTAACTTATTAATATATCAAGTTCGATCGAGTAAATATTTATTTCAAATTAACAGTAAAAATAACCTCAATTATTATAAACGTATCATGTATTTTTATATAATTAATCTAAACATAATGCTACAGAACGGAAATTTCGTCTACCAAATCATACTTTAAACAGGTCTCGCACATAGAATATTAAAATTAAAAGGTAACGATGGGATGATAACTTTTGGATAATACATAGCATTTGTGTGCCTTTTTGTGTGTTTTTCTTTGTTTGTGGGGTAGCTTGTAGACGTGGAGGATAAGGAGTGGCGGGCGGTGATGCGGTTGGGTGCGGGTCGGCTATGGCAGCTAGCCACTAATGTCAAAAGGTCAAACTATGCTTAAAATATATGTTTGTTAGAAGCATGGAGGAAGGTGAGGGAGGCCAAGCCTTGAATCTCAATTTATTTTTAATTTAGGAAGAAAAAAAATTCCATACATCATCGACCGTCTGACTGTAAATGTTAAAAAAGAGAGTTGAATCGGATTGAATAATGTATGAAAGAGCTTTCCTTAATTTAAAAGAGACCTATGAAAAGGGGTGTTTTAAAAAATGATGACTTTTTCCTTTCAAACGTTGAAAAGCAAAAGCTATGGGGTAAAAGGTCAAAGGTCAAAGGTAAAAGGGCATTAAATAATCAATTATGCAGGAAATTCAAAAGAATATTTTTTTTTTGTTTTTTTGTTTTTTTTGTTTTTAAGTTAGTTACTTTATAGATAATTCACCATGATTCATTCTTAAATCTTTTCCACGTGCAAGATATCAAAAAATTGCAACTTTTAGAACAAGCGGAAAATCCTATGAATTTCAAGTTATTATCATTAATCACATGATAGCCTACATATAGTCCGAGATAATACTAATTTAAATTGAACAAAGATCATGGTCGGAGTTATTTTTATTTGAGTTGGGGCTGACCTCAATTTTTTTTTAAAATGTATGTATTTTTAAAGTATTTTTACATTAAAAAATTAATTTAATTTCTACTAAAAAATATTATATATATAAGTATTAAATTGTATAATTTTATCCCGTGAACAAAAATCTCAACTGATGAGAAGAATTAAACACGAAAATTTTAGTATTAAGACCTCAACCGTGACCATTAACATAACATTTCTCATGACCTCGTTGGGGAAAAATTGAACTACTTCCAAAATCTTATATTTTTTTTCTTCTCTTTTTGCGAATAGAATATATATATTTTTTTTTAATTCAAAAGGAGGTCTAAAGTTATACATATATACAAATGTAGCCAACAAAACTCAAACTTACAACCTCTCACAAACACTGTAAATATTATGTCGCTAGACCAAAGGGTCTTTGACTGCAAATAAAAAGTTTTATCGTAGCCAAATTCGTGACTCTGAGAGATAATTTTTTTTTTCTTCCCCCATCCCAAATCCCCCTTTCCCCACCACCATAACTCGAACCTTGCCATTTCACTTGTGGCTGTGAGAGATGATAATCACCTTAAATTGACCTAAATTGCTGATTCATTTGTCGTTTGGCAAGTAGACATTATTCGATTCACCAAGTACGTGCCATAGTTATCCATCTCCTTTAACTTTTTCCTTCTTTAGTTTTTTTTTATTTTTTATTTTATTTTTTATGCAAGACCATGCCTTCTTGATTTTGCTACTTGTCCTTCTTTAGTTCTTCTTTTTTCCTTTTCTGCATTCTTCTTAGCATGAAAATTGCTTACGAGTTTGATGTAAAAAGAACAAAAACCAAACAAGAAATGACGTGTGAAAATTTGCACATTTAACACTATGACACAATTTTACAAATAACCGACATGCTGTAATTTCTAATTGCCGATACAACTTTTATTAAATTTTCACCTCATTTAAAAGGTATTTTTCAATTTTGTACGTGATCAGTTTTAATGTTTTAAATTGGTGCTGGCGAGACTAAACCCATGACTTGAACTTTGATACACATTAAATTATCACATCATTTAAAAATTTAAATTGTTAGAAAAAAATTCGTTATATAATTTATCATCTTACACTGTTCTATATGTAAAGATTATGCTTCCTGCAGACCCTAGGCATATCAACTTTCTTCCAACACGGCTTGTTTTTGGAAAATGTATAACAAACTATAGTAGAACACTCTCTCGCGATGGTGAAAGATATGAGATGAACACAATTGTAACTTAGCATTGTGACTTGTGAGTTCAAGAAATAGCTCAGCTTAGTTATTTAGCCAGTGAATTTAAAGCTAAAAATAGTTATCATTTGTCTATAACACTAGTTTTACTTGCGTACTCGAAGTGCATAACGGGTTGTGACAAATGGTGCCCCATAAGAGGATGCCCCTCATTTTTTAGAGGCATAATATAAGTCTGTTTTATAAGCTAATATTACAAATTTAAGTAATAACTCGATTAATCTTGCGACATTAGTTTGTTAATTTTAAGTCTATAAGACTAGTATTACTTAATACTTATAGACTTGAAATTTTAGACCTAGAAACGGGACAAATTTCGCTAGACCAATGAGTGACTAGACGTGGCATTTAAGCATTTTTGGCATTTGAGCATTTCTGCAGTAATGACCAAAAAAAAAAGCATTTACGCAGTAGATAAACTCTGGGATAGAACAGGCCAATAAATGAGACACTTGTCAATCTGTCATTTAGCTCTAGAGATGTTGCAACTGGGGATATAGGGGTTAGTTTTGGGAACGTACAACTTATTAGTAATATGTGGAGTAAAATTCACACGTCATACACATATTTGCATCCAGATATTCTGAACGTCCAGATGTTTTAAAAAAAATTCAAAACAATAGTTACATTATAGGATCCTACAAGTTGCTTTCTTGACTTGCTTAAATGACCTTAGTTTAACCATAAATTTCAGGAATAGGATGGAGTTCTAGAATTTGTCCAATTGATTGTAAGTTGCTTTCAGAGAATGATAGGATTGATCATCTTTTCTCCACCATATCTCTATCAGGCTTTATCTTTCTACAAAGAAGTCATAAAACATAGAAAATAATCCATTCCTGATTAAGTACAGGCCAATAGGAAGAAAACAAATGCAGTGTCAACACCAAAGCTAAAGTGCTAGTTGTAGACCTACGAATCTATAATTAAATTACGAGTCCGAAATTTTGAGATTCGATTTTTGGATGGATATCAAAAATATGTAGTATGCAAAAAGCAAAGAACGTCAAGCGGCCTTGAGTTAGTTGTGGTGTCAATCAAATACATTTCAACATTCTAAGTTGATGGGGATGGACCCAAGCTCGACAAGATTCAAGACTTGGACTAAGGTGATAATCTCCGGCCCGACCTTAACTGTTTTCGTGGCATCATTATCACATCTAATAAAACATAAAGGTAAAACGGTATTGGACAAGTATGAACAGTACCAAACAGAGCTAAACATTAAATGTTATTCGAACTTTAGATTAGTATAAATATCCCCTTTATTCGTCATTAAAAGAGACCGGGTACGCATTTATTATCCTCAACTACTACCTGTTCAACTCAGACATACTAATTACTCTCACGCCCGAAGGAAAACACGGGCCACCACCCCCGCACTTCCTTCTTTGTTTTGCAGGTCCAGGTAGCTTGAGGACGGATCACTGAGCTCGAATGGGTACTAACTTTCCACCCTCATCATAAGTCATTGCGGACAAATGCACACATTGGGTGTCGGCTTGACCATGGACGCGAAAGTGCAATTGGTCAAAGCCAAACCTCAACAACTAAGGAAGAAACTATAACATCCACAGTTCCTATTCTAGGAGGTTAGCGGATATAAAAAAAGGGTCACGAGGTTACCTATTTAGATCTACCAGGGTGGCCCAGATAGGCTTATGGATTCAGCTACTTGACTCACGCAAGCTTACCCTTTTACTCATCGAATCAAATCTCGTAACTAAGTCAGATATTAGCCATTACAAGTAATTTATTAAATACGCCCTCCTTACCACTCAAAGGTACCAGTTTTTACCGGACTACATGGTGAATAGTAATGATTTAAGAAGCTTGTTTCATATGTTGTTAAATTACCTGGTGTGGCTCAGGTTCTAAATGCAGCCAACAATTCCAACTTGCCAGCTATATGTAGTTGTTTTCTGAGCATATGATTACACACTAATACAAGGATAATCTCAAACATGGCTACTAAAACAACGCTCTTAGCAACCAAACTTGTATGCGATAAAACGCAACCGTTACTGTATTCCATCATGGTAAACCAAGACAAATATACGTATGTACAATGAGAGGTGGTTTCTGTACACATTTCTACTGTAAGAGTTGTACTTGAATGCTAGTAAGCATATTCACATAAACACAGTTCGATATACGCAGACATATTTACATTAATGCAGAACTTACCCTGGTAAATTGTGAAACCTTGGCTGCCAAATCCTAACTATGACGAGTGCACTAAGGCCATCCTACAACGTGTGAACCATTGTGCCATATTGTTGATAATGATCCACTTATCACCCAAAGGCATCTCAGAAAGTAGGGAATAGCCATCCAATGGTCCAACCAAGTAGTAAACCAGCACCAGCAAGACCCAAGCCGATTGCAAATGCAACAAAAGACTTGCTCATTTTAGTTTTTGGTTTACCTGGCTTCCTCTTCCCAGTCCACCGTCTACCTTTCCTCAGTTGTCTGCCTTTGCTTAGAACAGGAAAGTGGGTGGACATATAGACACCTTTACTCCTAAGTTGGAGACACAGGGCCTCCAGACGTAAAATTTCTACCCACTGCCTATAAGCAAAGAGGTGAGAGGCTTGCCTGAAATAAAGGTTGATGATCCGCTCCTTCTCATCATAAGCTTGCTGTGCTAACTTCTCAGCCTCCCTTGCACGTGTTTGAGAATGGCAAAGTGCTTCTAAAAGTCGAACTCTGCTGACATCAGGATTAGATACTTGCTGAGCCTCACAGAAACTTGATTTTTCTGCACTGAGACAATCATCACTGCAGAAAGAACATGTGAGCATAGGTCATAAACTTCTAACTGAACAGGGGGGACATAAATAATGTTCAGAGGTTCTGGAAAAATATTTTCTTTTCATTTTGAAATTATAAGTTACATGTAACACCATATGCATTAACATGGAGCCTTCTTGCTTCTTTCCGATGGAGAAGGATTGAGGAAGCATAGGGTGCAGTTTGTATTGTTCAAAAAGACTCTCTATAAAGAAGGGAACGGTACAAACTATCAGAATTTCAAGACTGTCCCGATAAATATATAATAATTTGATTTCAGATTCAGCAATACGTTGAGAAACCTCAGGTAACAGTTTATGAAATTTCAATATTTGATGATCATCTTACAATTTTTAATAGAGTCCCAAACAGCTTCTGGCTAAGAAGAAAGGGTACAGTCCATAAAAAGTCAAATACGTTACAGGCCTTTCTGAGCATCATTTGATGAATGAGATTTCCTCTAATTCAAATTCTATTTTCATGATTAAAGACCGTGCTTTTCTTTGTAGTAAAGAAATGGTTTACTTACCAGTACATAACCAAATCTTTTCTTTAGGCTTCTCCAGCTTAATTGCTGGCATTTATAAAGATCAAGACTATTCTGATTCAGTGTAGTCTATTTGGAGGTGCAGAGTCTCTCTTTAGTTTGTAACAACGCATGCGAGAGCAGTACAGAAGAATGGAACATTCTGGTTGTGATTCAACTACATGGAGATTCTTACATCTCTTATTACTTCTTTGCTGTCAAAATGTAATGACAGTGAACAACACAGCATACAGGAATCAAGTGGACCCAAGAACAGATGCATCTAAGTTTTGTGCTCTAGATGGGTTTGGGTGTAATATTATAACGATACCAAGACAATGGTTGATTCTATCATATTTCATATATGCTTTTACACATATGCAAAGTTGGCTAAGACTTTATGGGACTTGACAAAAAGAATGATATATGAGAAAGAAATTTGAAGTGACCAAATAGAGTAATACCTAGATGGACTGTCTGAACTACATGGAGAGCACCTTGTGACACTTGGTGTGAACAATGTCTTATCCATGCTGGCTGAAGCGGAGTCAGCTTCAGTAGGGATGTCTGACGCAATCTGTCTCTTCACTTTGTTGAAGTCCAGTATGCTTCTCCTAGATTTCTGAGGCAATGGAAGATCATAAGTCTCTACATGCTTGAGAGACTCGTAAGTCACAATGGAAGCTAAATCCCCTCTATCAGCTGTACGCCACCATGGTTCAGTCTTCTCAACTCCAATCCAGCAGGAATCCAGATCAGAACAGAGCTTCCTGGAATGCTGAGAGACCTGGCTGCTGTAGAAGCCCAAGTCCATAGTATAGGTATCTGCCACAGAGAACTCATTCAAGTCTTTAATCTCTGACGTTTTCTGTAAATCATCACCAATTATAGCATTAAGATCTTGAATGCCAGTATGATGCTCAAGTTTTACATGACTGTCAATAACTTTCCTCTGTTGGTCGAAGCTTGCAGGACCACCTGTTTCAGGATTAGCTTTTCTACTACACTCCTCAATAAATTGGTTTTCCATATTAAATTTCCCTGTTTGATCAATAGAATTAGCGGCAGATGTAAACCCTGCTTCCGGTCTATCTAATTGTTCCTGGAAAGAAATTTGTTCATGGTTGTGCAACCACCATCTCCTGTAAGGTATATAAGGCTCGCGAGCTGGAAGATGATCCGATGTATTAAATGGACCCCTCCAATTGCTGTCAGACTGTGACTTCGTTGAAGACATTATGCAGAGAGCTAAGTTTCAAGCTGTCTTGTGATTTTCTAGGGCAAACAACAGTTAGCAGTTTGCTACAATGTCATCCTTGCTTCGGCTGCAATTATTGTTTCAATTGATTCCCGGCCTGCTATGTCTGTTCCACTAAGATAAGAATTTAAAATGGCAGCATGGAAGAGAGCTATAATACACATAACGGATGTAAGAATAAATGCACTTGTGTAGCTTGATTACATCCAAACAATCAACTATCCAAATTCAAGCATACACTGCATGATTTCCTAGTTTTGTCAACTATAAGATACAAGTAAGAGAATCGACACCCCAGATGTATGCATGCATACTTCAAATTATTTGAGGGAAGAGAGAATCTTTGGAGGAGAACCGTTAACTTATGCAAACCCAAAAATTTCCAATCAGAGATGCAATCGCCCATTTTGCAGTCACTATCTATAGAGCTCGCAAATGTGTTCAACAACGTCGTCATCTGTTAGCTTAAGAAAGTAAAAAATAAGATCCTTATGAGCTTCTTCAAAGTCATTATTTAGACACATTTTAGAAGGTAGCATTCTCGGCCCATGTTCCCACATCCTTTTACCACATGAAGTAACCAAAACCTCTGAGATCTCAGGCTACTTCAAAGCTAAAACATTTCCTTCAGAAGTCAAGTAACTTCCACAGATTTCTCCGAATTTGTGTATATCTATTGCAAAGGTTTGTTTTCAGTCCGACTGCCGAACCATTCGGTCAGGGTATTTTTTTAAATGTGGGTATTTAAATCGTCCGACTCAGATATGAAAGAGATTCCGACTCAGATATGAAAGAGACGATTTAGCGGCCAACAAAGGCCTGACCGAATGTTTGGACAGCCGGACCGAAGATCAACCCCTATTGCAATTGTACACAAGTTTTTCTGTTTTCATTGGGTCAAAGGACATGATAAGGACAATTAAAAGCTACAAAAGTTATCAAATGCTCCTACCAAGCGGGGCAGTCATTACACCAGTCGTGTAGGTTACTATTTATGCGATGAGGAATTTCGCTACCTTAGGACAATTAAAGTCACCACTGCCATATACTAGGGCTTCCATTCAAAGCTTATAACACTTCTCCAAGACTATGTTCAACATCAGGGATTCTGGCCAACAAATAATTTAGGATATAATTCAAAATTTTCTTTTATTTTGTCAAAGTAACACGTTAGAACACGTCGACCGTAATATTGCAGCTCACTGTCCCCTTGCATCAAGTAAGGGCAGAGGTGGTTTGCTACATTCATATCAACCATAGAGGGTTATTAGAATATTACGGTAACCTAACGTGCAACTTCAACGACATTTTTTGCCTTTTATCCAATAATTTAATTTAGTGTAGACCTCTAACAATTTCCTAAACAGCCAATTATGTCCTACAGTTACTTGAGAAGGCACTCATATTGGTACAGTCTTGTTCTTCACAATACATCTCTCCTTTCGGCTCAGACATTACTTTGCAAATATATACCTTAGCCTTGAAAAACAAAATACATCTAAGATTATCTAAAGGGCAACTTAGTGCCCCCAAGCTCCCGCTATGTGCAGTATCAGGAAAGGGTGCTTTGGCATAGTGGCCGTGGGTGATAGGGCTTATAAGGGGGTCCTGGGGCCTTCCGAATTTTTAGAAAAAACCACACGGAATTTTGCAAGAATTTGAAACTTATTCTTTCAAAGCAGCAAAGACTCTCACAAAGTTCCCATGGCGAAACCTCAAAAGACTTTTCACTTGCCTTCTAGAAGTCTGAGACCTTACTTGACTATTCGTTTTTTCAAGTCCTTATCCCGAAAAAGTATCCTTATAGTCTCCTCTATGTCAGAGTTTATTCTAAAATCGAAGAAAGTCACCTAATAGATTCCAGACCACTTTGGGTTTAAACCTCGCAACAAAAGAATATTTCCACGACTCGAAACTTTTACTCTAAGATGATCTATTCATCACAAATTCAGCCAAAACTAATCAAATTCAAGCTATAATAATAATAAACTAAGACACTATGTTAACTCTTTCATCTTTCAACATATCCATGAAAGATTAAAACCCAGGTGAGATTTTGATTTACATTTACAAACCCAACTCAAATTCCAGTTAAGAGAACTGATCACATATACAAAAAAAAAAAAGTGAAATCAATAATTTTATTAGTGATTCTTTGAAGTAAGAGATGAGGAGACAAAGGTGTAATCAAGACAAAAGTCAATATATACCTGATGGATAAGATACCCACGTGAGAGCTGAGAAGGTAAAGTTGTGCGTTATGCTAGAGATCTGAAGATAATCTAGTACAGCAAAGTGGTTGTTCTTACATGACAATGGGATCTTTGATAGATTATTAGGCTATCCTGACAAGGTGCTAAAATATAAAATATATTAAATTTGAAAATTTTTAGAGATTTAAATATATATAAAATTTATCACTTTTTATAACTTTTTAACTAAAATAGGGCTCTAAATTATGTTTGTATCTCTAAATTTAACACTTTAAATATAATTTAGAGATCTATTTTACCTCAAAAATTATAAAAAATGATGAGTCTTATGTATATTTAAATCAAAAATAATATTTGAATCTCTAAAAATTTCTAAATTTAGTATGTTTTATATTTTAGCACCCTTCGTAAGGATAGCCTTATGCACTTGGGAATCGAGCATGGCCCAGTTCCACTAGAAATGTGTCACTCTCGTGATATTGGGATAATTTATTCATAATATTATAATATTACAAATAAAGTTTAATGATTATAAATTGTTAAAATAGCTAACATGAAAATTTACTATAAATTTCAGTTATATTTTGATATTAAAAGAGGATTGTCACTTCTAATTATATGTTTATTTACTCGATACGTATTGAACACATTAAATAAATAAATAAATATAATAATTTTTTTTCTAACGGTATAAGTTTTTAGATGAGTTTGTTACTTAACATGGTACTATTAACTAGATATCAAAAGGTCCTGGCTTTAACACTCTACACTTTGATTTGTATAATTATGTTAGCATGGTAAGGCTAAATTAAAAATTATGTAGCCTACACGTGAGGGGTTGTATTGAACACATTAAATAAATAAAACAAACAACTTTCTAACAATTTAAATTTTTAGATGAAATAGACACTTAACAATAAGTAAATAGGATTTTGTTTTACATCAAATTTAGGATATCGCAATAAGATTTATTTAAGTTAGTTGATCATTATGTCAATATTAAGCTTTTTCCATAACGAGTAGAATGAAACTTTTTGAGAAATTGACTTTTCGGTACCACAAAAGGGTATGTACACTTTCACCTAATCATATAGAAACGGAATGTAATTTATCCATAAGTTTACATTGTTTTTATTTGATTATAATTTAATGGTGTACACAATTTGAAAGTTATGAAAAAGAAACAGAAAAAGTTGTGTCTCAGAAAATAAATTACTTAAGAATTTAATCTAATTATGTAGGGGAAAAGTGAGAGGGAATAAATTAGACATTTCCAAGAAAAATTGAAGGAGATGAAAAATATAATTTTTTTATTGCTCAAAATAATTGATAAAAGAAGGTATAGCTGTGATCCATCTAATTCACATGTATCATTTTCTAATATGTCCTCGGGATTTTCTTTATCATTTCTCCATTTTTTTTGTTGAAATGAATTGTATATAAAGAGTATTTACCATTGTAAGAAGTGTAACTTATTTGGTACCATATAATCAGATACTTATTTTATTTTATTTTTGTAAATTATATAATAGTGTATTGTGCTAAACAAACATATTGCTTCTTCAAAGAAACATTTTTTACATGAAAATATTTCACTTTTTATTCATGGTAAAGGAGTTAAAAAAAAAAAGATAATATAAGATTTTAACTACATATCTTTCACTTAACGTCATAACATTAAGAGAATATCTTTCACAAGCTGGTGTGCGCCTTTACAGTTTGTTTGGATTGGACTTTTTAAAGAAAATGAAATGATGAAGAAGGAATAAGGAATTATTTCTTTTGTTTAGATTGAAATTTTAAAGGAGAAAAAGGTTATGGAGGGATTTTAGAACCCCTCCATTTCATTTAATGAGAACAAATTTATAATCTTTTCAAATTTGAGTGTTTTGGAAGAAAAGAAAATATTTTGTTATAAATTTTTTTTTTTTGTCCCTATATAACTCATGGTTATAAAAATAAAAAATGATACTTAAATAATTTTATATTTAAAATTATTCTTTTCCTTTTATTTCCTTCTTCAATCCAAATAAAAGATCATAAAATCTTTTTCTTTCTTTTCCATTATTATTTTTTTGTAATCCAAATAAAATAATTCATTTTCTTTCCTTTCCTTTATTTCTTTTCCTCCACTTTACTTTCTTTTCCTTTCCATTCCTCTGCAATCCAAACACTATGTTAATGTTAAAACACAAGGACTAATTGCAAAATATAAAAGTGATTTTCTCCCAACTTAAATATCTAGAAGATGATTTTGTAACGTATAAAAGTAATTTTGTAATTTTTTATCCAACATTTAATGCATAAAGAATAACAACGGGTGTTAACTTCACAATTTTTATTAAATATTAGAGACTCGTGATATATTTTTATAATATTAAAGATTAACTTAAAAATTCACATGTGTCTCGAGACATAAATATTTTTTTGGTTCGAACCCAAGATATAACTAAGCGTTGTGATAATTTTAGGAAGTCTATAAAAGGAAATATCAGAAGATAAAAGCAAAAAAACACACTGCAATGGCCTTGGCGACTTCAAACTTCATTGGCTCCTTATCCACTTTCCACAATTCACCTGTGATTCCTTTTACTCTCAAATCAATCATATCTTTGCCGAGATATTTATAATTATTTATAAATTACTGACCTTTTTATATATATTTTTTTTAAATTATAGCATTTGATATTTAATGCAGAGAATTGAGTTGAAGGCTGGTAATCAATTGCGTTTCAACTTAGCTATTAAATGTCAGGTAAAAGAAAAAAGGATACCCGTTTTTTTTTATTTTTTATTTTTAATTTCATTTTTTGTGTCAATTTTTTGATTTATTTTTTATTTTTTATTGTTATATGAAGAAGCAGCAAAAATCAAACTCACAAAATGAAGGTCGTGGTGGCAGAAGGCGGATTTGGAGGCGAAGAAAATTGGTACAAAAATCATAACCCTAGTTTTTTTAATTATTGTAATTATTATGTTCATGTGATTATTCACTTATTTGTCATTTATTAACTAAATCAAACCATACCGAGCCTTATCACACTAAATAAGATTGGTTATATAAATTTGACGATTACACTCATTCTTGTTGAGGATTATCTCGTATATTATCTGTCATTTGTTCTTTATGGATAATGTTCCCGTTATTTAAATAGTAGCTACTGAGGTATATTGGTAATTCGTGTTAGATTAAAGTTCATGGAGACATGTATCATATTACAAGCCCCGTTATGTCTTGCCGAAGTTGCATGTAATATCCGGTGGTACCATAATAATCTAATTACCTCTATGGTGTATGAAAACATAGCAAAAGACCTCTTGTTATTAGCAAAGAAAAGGGGGCATTGATTCACGTTGTTACATAAATTATAGTGGTTATTAGATTATTGTAGTTTCTTAGAGTCTATTCGTCTAGCGTGCAACTTCAATAAAAGACATGGATTTTTGCACTTTACACTATTACTCTACGAAAAGGCTTCTATGACATAAAAGCTCGGTGACATGATTGCCATAGAAGCTTAGGATGTTTTTGAATGTAATGTGGAGTGTGGGATGCTGCAAAAGTGGCAGCAGTTTGGGTTTGTAAACATTTAGTTAAGGTTGTATTCGGATGTAGAAAGATGCGGTGAGATTAAAAAGTGGAATAATGGTAGCAGCTATGGTTCTGGAATATATGATTCGACTTGCTTAAATAGTACAGCATGGGTTATAGGATTAAAAGAAAAAGCATGGATGACGGAAGGAACTTGTATCTTGGGCTTATTCTTCCTCTTTGAATCGTTTATTTACTGCTAGTAATTTTTCAGACACAGTTTACCTATTATCTTTTCTATATTTCCATTGTTATTCTGTCAAGTTCTTGTTTGAACTTGCTCTGAAGGTTTCAACTCTTATATGATAGATGACTGCTTATGAATGGGTATCCATGGAATGAACTTGTGATCGGTAGATAACTAGATATTGTAGAAATGCTTTTTTGCTTGTCTGCTTGTTCTTCTCTGGGAGGTTAAGAGGCGGCAAGTCTCCTGCACCTGGCTGCATCAGGGAGCTTTAAATATTCTTTTTTGGATTTTTGCAGAAAATCTTAGTACATTATTAATAGCCTATAATGTTGTGCATCCCTAATAGAAGAATGTTCGTCTGCGCCTAATATTAGGATGCTTGTTCTGAATGCAATCTAGACGAACCTCCTCAAATTAATCTCATAGGTGATTCAAGATATGCTCATTACAACTCTTGTATTTTTCTCTTCTTTTCTTTATTTTTTCAGACAAAGAAGGATGAAATGTTAGAGTACAAATTGGAAAGGATTCCGTTCCTTGAAGAGCAGGTGAGGAAGATAAGGGATGGAGGAAAGCTCTTGACCATGGATATAGAAAGACTACTGTTATCAGAGGATAATAGGTTTGATTTTGTGAATGAGGTAGCAGCTGAGGCCAAACAGTATGTTGAGAACAACCGGGACGAATATGGTGCAAAGAAAGCCATTCTTCATGTGCTTAGCAATCGAATGAATGATGCTGGGTTTTATCGCCCTGAAGCATATTTGGAGTCCGACCCCTTCAAGCCAGGTCCTGGATATTTAAGAGACGAGCTTTAAACGAAATGGAAGTTTAGGATCACTTGGAAGAATAGTATTTGGAGATTTCTAGTTTGAAGTTAGCTTGACTGATATATATCACTTAATAGCTATACAATTCTGTCATAATGTGGTGATCATAATTAGTTTTTGTAATTATTGAGGGTCATCACACTAAATTTACGATGATTAAAGTGCTGCTCATGGGATAACATTTGCAATTTTCTCAGCATGATTGGATTTTGGATCTCATTTTATTCTGAAATTAAGTATAAGTAGTTCCGTTGGAAGTTTTGCAATGAAAGTTACTAACTAACCATGATCTTTAATGGTATGATGAAGGAGATGCAGCCATTCATCTTTGACTGCATGGTCAATAGTTGTACACACGAGTAAGGTTGCCCACTTGCTGGTTTAACAGGCAGACTGAATGATAAAAGGGCAGCCTGCGTGCCGAGTTGAGAGAAGAGTTGGATCCGTTATGGAGGTTTTTGTATGTAGTCTTTACTTTGTCCTTGGTAAGGATTGATTTCACAACTCGAACCCGTGGCTTTCAAGTCAAAAGGTAACAATTTTACTGTTGCAACAGAACTCCTGTCTTATTTCAGATAATAGAGGAAGAAAAATCCTTGTTAGCAATTCTCCTTTTTAAGTTACTTTCATACCGTTCTATACACTGGTCCTCAAAAACTCAGGCAACAGAAATGGATCCATGGTCCTAATACGTTTGCTAATCTGGGCCGGATCAACATTTGGCCCATCCACATCTTCTCTGAACCACATGAACTGTGAAGGAACGTAATGAAAATGAAAAACGATGAGGTGTATATCTCATGTTTGCAGATAAGTAAATGAGGTGGCGGATTGACTAACAAAGAGTGTTAAATTACATGATTTGCCTTCAAATTGAATGGCTCGTCCTCCAATCGCGTTACTTAATGTCCTTTAATTTGTATTTGAAATCACAAGAGTCCTTGACAAAAAATAATATAAAACCACAAAAGTCAGATAATTTTGAAGTTATGGTTAACTAATGTCACTTGTCCCTTAATTTAACCTTTTTTTGACAACTTCATTCATGAGCTTTAAAACACAACATTTTTGTCCCTTAATTTTTAATTTTGTAGCGCAATTAGACCTTGAAATAAATTCCGTCCAAAAATAGTGTCTATATTTTGACGAAAATCATTTAAAGGATTAAAGGTGTCAAAAATTAAAAGATAGAGACTACAACATTACGTTTTGAAGATTAGAGATAAATTTATTAAAACTAATTAAGATAAAGAACGATAGATGCAATTTACCAGATCAGTCATATATTTAGACGGTAAATTATTTAAAGGATTAAAGGTGTCAAAAATTAAAATATAAAGACTACAACGATACGTTTTAAAGATTAGAGACAAATTTATTAAAACCAATTGAGATAAACAACGATTGATTCTATTTACCCAATCAGTCATATATATATATATATATCATATGTATACTTCTCATACCCAAAAAAAAAAATCGAAAGTCTGCTCAGTGGATTCCGAAAGCTCAACCAAGTTGTCCAGGTGGACAGAATCTAGCATCTCATCCGTTAAAGCAGTTAATGGTCTTGCTTCATTCCACCTTATCCTTCACTAAACCTTAACCAAGCAATTGTTGCCAACTTGTTCATACTAACTTAAAACCAACAGTATCAACTGTACAAACAACCTGAAACTCTGCTAAGTTTCTAACTCTCATCATCAATGGCTTTGTCTAGCCAACATGTTCAAAGGCTTCCATTGAACAGGATATATTGCAGCTATGACTATAACAAGACCACCAGAAAGAACCTTATAGTGAATAGAGGAGGAGGCAAGTCTTGCTCAGCAATAGCAATTGATGCACCATCTTCATTGACCAGTGTGGCAGGGATTAGATGGGGATCAACACAGTTGCAGGGACCGCGCGAAGAAATGGAAGATGATGTTGTCATTGTTCAGCCTGATGATCTGAATGGTTTCTCTTTTGCTGCAGTTTTTGATGGCCATGCTGGCTTCTCCTCTGTCCGGTTCCTTCGGTTAGTCGTGTTGAAGATAATGAATAATATAATAAATCCCTTTTTAACAGCTTAAGCTATTAGATGAGGTCGTGTTGAAGATAATGAATAATATAATAAATCCCTTTTTAACAGCTTAAGCTATTAGATGAGGTGGTAATTTAACAAGGCAGGAGTTGTTTTATGCGCTTACTTACTCTGAGCTGCAGCTTAACCACGCGTGTATGTAAACTAGCATATGTGCATTTCTTTGTAATCAAGAAGTTCTTAAGTAGCCTCACATATGCCGGTGGACTAATTAACTAATGAGTTGAACATTTTAAAATTTGTCTTTTTGGTATAAGAGATGGCATCAGCAGCGTCATAGATCAAATTGAACAGATTTTTTGTAGTGAGATTATAGTTAATTATGTGCCATTACTTGCAGTAGCTTCAATTATGTTGATTTCCTCTTTCTCATTAATACTTAGTTAGAGAAAGTGGAACTATTATTGAGCTTGTGAATGATCACCATGTACGGCGTACCATCATTTTTAACTGATTAAGTAATAATTTATAGAAGACTGTTCCCTATGAAAGATGCGCTAAATCTGAATGGCAGCCTTAAACATGTTGTTTCAGGACATATCTTAAAGTTTTCGAGAAATGGAAGAAAAAGCGTTCTTTCAAAATTGATTATTTGTCCGTCTGTTAGAAATAGGGACAATTGACTTGCAACATTTCAATCTTCTTGTATTGTGTGAATTTGCATAACATGTGACATTGATCACAGGGATGAGTTGTACAACGAATGCGCTACAGCGTTACAAAGGGGCCTGCTTTTGAATGGAAATGACTTAAATGCAATCAGAAAAGCCCTTGAAAAGGCTTTTGAAAGTGCTGATTCAAGACTCTTAAATTGGTAAACCGAGAGTTTTCTTTAGTGGAATTCGACTACATTAATAGATAATGATATTGGGCATGCTAAATAGTGTGAATGTGATTTTATATTTTATATGATATGCATTGAAGGTTTAGATGCTGTTTGATTTTGTAAAGGCTTGAGACGAACGGGCAGGAAGTTGGATCTGGTTCAACTGCGACTGTTATTTTCATTGGAAATGATATGCTATTCATCGCGCACGTTGGTGATTCATGCGTGGTACATAGCTCTTTCTTGCAATCTATAGAAACACCCTTTATTCTGGAAGTATATGACCTTTTAGACTACCATCCATAATGCAGGTTCTATCGCGATCTGGAAAAGCAGAGGTGTTAACCAATTCTCATCGACCCTATGGTAGCAGCAAAGTCTCTCTACAAGAAATCAGGAGAATCAGAGAAGCAGGTGGATGGGTGTGTTTGTTTAACTCAGTTTCTTTCTTTAGTTACATCACTATGTTTCCTAAAACGAATGGCTTATTGTAGTATGCATCTGTGTTACTTGATAATGACAAACTATTTTTCACACTTGAACAATAGTTTTTCGCATTGATAACTATAGAATTGATATTTTTCAAAAGTGTAAAAGCTGATCCATTTTGAATCATTAAGCGCGCACGCCAGCTTGCACTCCGGGGTAAAATCTGTTCATGATTTTGACTGGGTACAGATGAATGGGTATTTTTCTCTGTATGAATACGTAATGCTCATCTATTAACTATCTTTAATCTTTATATAACAATGTAACAATGCAAAACCTTGGTTCTGCTTCCTTTTGGGTACAGCAAAGTATTGAGAAAGTGTCGTGAATATGATATTCAATAGATTGTTGATGGGAGAATCTGTGGAGATATTTCTGTATCCCGTGCATTTGGTGATATGCGGTTTAAGACCAAGAAGAATGAGTATGTTCTTTCGACTATCACTCCAAACTGACCTTAATGTTAAATTACTTTTTCATGTACTTGAAAGATCTCTATAATGCAACAATATATTAATATTAAGATTCTTTTATATAAAGGATGCTGCAAAAGGGAGTGGAGGAAGGCAGATGGCCTGAGAAATTTGCTTCCCGGTATGGCATCACATGAACCAAATATAAATCTTCATGTTGCTTTCTTCCTTCGTTTGTTATATATGCTTCTTCCTGATATGGTGTCACACTGCTCGAACATTGACAAACTTTTCACTCCTTTTTGTTGTAATCTTTCTTATTAATGGCTTCAATTTGTCCATTAACAACATGAAGGAGATAGAAAGATATTGATAAACATTTTCATTGTTGTATTAGGCCCTATTGTTGCTCGCTCAATTGTTCTCAAGCCCTTTACATAATAACCACATTCCATTTAATAACAAATTATTCTAGTCCTGCTGGGTTCATCTCAGTTAATCTTCAGCTTATTGTGTCACTGATGTATTCCAGAGGCAAGGTATTAAGCTACAACGAATAAAACGCTTGCACACTTGTAGCTGTTTGACACATTCTGTCAGGTCCTTCTGCAGAAGAATATTTGATCCCGAATCAGAAGTTTTAGAAAGAAAGAATTTTCAAGTTTTATATACTTCACATAACTTGAATACTTTTTACTTGATCATCGTGATGTTATTTCTTTGTCAAACGTTTTTCTGTATGACGCTAGGATACGATTCAGTGGAGACTTAGTTACAGCAACTCCTGATGTTCTTCAAGTAGCTCTTGGACCAGATGCAGAATTCGTGCTATTAGCATCAGATGGCTTGTGGGATTACGTGAAAAGGTATGACCTTATCCCCTTTTACTTTCAATTCAAAATGTAAGATGCATCTCATTGGGTAGCTCGAGTTCAAGTCTTTCCCCTTCCCCCATAAAAACAACTTACAGAAGTCTCGTTCTATTTCAGTTCGGATGCAGTCAATTTTGTCAGGAATCAACTCCGAGAGCACGGAGATGTCCAGGTAAGATATGAGCAACACCACACTCATTGATCTGGAATGCTGATCTGCTAGTAGACAGTATCTAACTTCAGCTTTTCTGGTAGCAGATAGCTTCTGAAGCTCTTGCTAGGATGGCTCTGGTAAGATGTGACATACCCTTTCCACATCATTCTGTATGAGATATATGTTAATTTTATAATGACTTAGGTTTACTAATGTTGCCCATACGGGTTTAAATATTTTGAGCCAGTTGATTAGACTCGATGAGTTGGCAGACTAGCAGTTGGGCATAGGTTATTACATAAGAAATTTGCCCCCATGACTTTGATTTTCTTGATGTCCAGAGTAGATTTGTTTTCTGATCATCAAATCTCCTTGTAATGCAGGATCGAAGATCACAGGATAACGTCAGCATTGTCATTGCTGACTTGGGGTATGAACTTGTCAATCTCAGTAACATTACTTTTCTTCTGCTTGTTTACTTAGTAGTAGCATGAAGTAGTCTTAGTTTTACAGTAGTTTTTAGTTACATTGTAACATCCCGTCGCATGTTAGTTTTGTTGAAGATATGTGATCCGTTTATAATAAACTTAAGTTCTCCACTGCTGCTAACACAGGTTTAAGCATTTTACGTTAATTGATTAAACTCAATGTGCTAGCAGACTATTAATCAAACCCAAGTCGTAAAGGTGGCATCAGAGTACGCTACTAGTCGCATGGGCTCTCCCGACTATCTTACATCCAGTCCAGTTTATAATAACTTGGGTTTTTAACTATTGCTAACACGAATTTTGCATTTTGTACTAGTTAATTAAGCTCATTTTGTTGGCAAACTACTAGTTGAACGCGGATCACTGCATATACCACACTTCTATATCTATTGAGCTCCTAATTTGGCTTGTTTACAGGAGAACAGATTGGCAAAATTTGCCTCTGCAACAACAAAATGTTGTATACGAGTTGGCCCAAGCTTTAGCAACAATGGGTATTGTATCTTTAGGCATATGGATGTCATCTATGCTCCTTTCATCATCATAGAACTCTGCTGTAAATATATATAGACTACTAATACAAGTGAACAAAACTTTCAGTTGCCTGGATATATGGTTGTACAATTCATATCTCACATATTGATATAGTTTGTAATTTGTGCTACTAATAAGTACATCCCATGTCAAATTTTGAATAATAGCCTTGTTGTGAACTACAGATTTTGTCACCTGGTGTATAGTTGCATGCCTGAAAGAAGCAATGTCATGCTGCAGGTTCAAACGCAAGCTCGAAAGCGAGATGAGTGTCATAAGTTTAAGAATAATTGTTTTGAGTTTCAAATTTACTGGTTCAAAATTGTTAACTAAATTGTACTCTAATCCATAATACTAACTTATAAACGAATCTTATATGTGTTCCACACTCACAATCATTGCATTGAGGACATGATGTCCTCGTTAGGACGCATAAACTATCCATAGGCTAGTACCAAGACAGGCTCTAAATTACCTTCTATCACGAAATCCAAGTCCACTATCAAATACAAAATTCATAGGTTATAACCAACACTGGTTGTGACTCTGTCATACCTCAAGTTTAGAATACTAAGTAGGATAATTATTTTGTTTCAAGTTTACTGATATAAAATGATTAACCCAAATTATACTTATGTCTAAAACACTAACTTATAAAGTAATTCAATATTCTATCTCACATCAACGTGTGACATCACGAGCAAATTGGCATGCTTTCTTGAAAGTTTGTTGGGAACAATGGCTCACACACATACACAATGCAGTAGAGACACACAATATTTTTAACTTGGTTCAATCTTCTATCTATGTCCACGATTCAAAACTGAAAAAATCCATTATTCAACGATTATGGTTACAGTAAAATAATTTTTTGCACAAAAAAAATATAAACCCTTGATCACATGACTTTATGCACAAAAAAATCTAAATCCTCGCTCAGATAGAAAGTCTAATTTATATGAAACTGTTAAGGTAAGAATCTGCTGTCCGAGTTGAGCACCTAATCTGCAAAATAAAGGCACTACCAGTGGTTGTTTTCGGGGATCTCATCCTGCGATTAAGTCAGTTAATAAGTTCGAGCACGAACAGTATGTAGTAAGAATTTAAAAAGTAACTATTTTAGGCTAAGAATAAGTTACCTTTTATAACTTTGGAGTGCTATTTATACTATAGGATAATGAATTTTTTAGGATATATAGTGGGTCTCGGAGATTTGGGAAGATCTTCTAAAAAGGACACATCACCTAGAAGAGCATTTGAGAGAAGCCGATCTATTTGGAGTCCTCGAAATCTATCTGGTCAGACAAAATTTCAATACAATCTCCGACCCTCTCCCTCAGTTCCTTTGTGCTTTAAATGTGGTCAACCATTAATAATAAAGGGTCAGGAAATTACCCATATCAAAAACTATTCTTAAACTTATTTTCATTACGATTAGACTTCTACTTATATTCACAGGTTTGAATTTGAGCTTTGAGCCAAAACCCCAACAAGTAAGACCTTGCACATTGTGATGTAATAGTTACAGATTAAAATCAAGAAAATAGTTTCTTGCAAAAATACAAAGAAATTTCAAAATGAATCCGACTCTTTCTCAATCGCACCGAGCAAAAGTTTTATGCACCAAATTACTAATTTACATACCAGACACATGAATGAAAATTGGCTGATGATGGCTAGTCGTCGACTCCAGAAGACGTTTTAGAAATAACCCGGAAAGGTCACATGAACTTTAAGATGACTTAGTTATCTTCATCATTAACCTGAAAAGCCATTTTTTTTTTTAAAAGATGCTTCATCAATCAGAGCACATAATGATGTTTCACTTTTTGATTTCATGCATATAATAGGACAAGTTAATTTTTTTTTTTTCAAGAAGGTTGGTTGTTTGATGATGGAAATTCTTTTTAAAGGCAAAGCCAAAACGTAATCCATTAAAAAACCAGGTTGCTTTTGTGAGTGGTTGGTACTGCAGTTGCTGCAATACATGTTCATTCAACTCTCTCATCATTATACAAGGACTAAAACTATTTATTTGCGCTCATTGAATTCAGATTCAGAGACAACCGAGAGTTGAAATTTTTCTGGTGTCAAATCAATTGGCGGGGGCTGGTTTAAGATTTAGTTTTTTAGTGAAAACTACAATATGAATTTTAACGATTATATAAATAATATTTTTTTTTACTAATCTTTTTAGTTCAGTTCATATGATGTCTTTTTTTGAGAACTAAAGGTAACGCATCTCAAGGCCTATTCCATGGTTCAGAATGAATTAGCAATTTTTTATCCCTCTGACTCTATTTTTTATTCAATTCGGGACAAGGTTTTTCATATGGATTAATTTTTTATTTATAATTCAATTTGTTGGAAATAAAAAGATCAAGCTAGGTAATGACAAGGCTAGGCCATGTGATAATGCCCTCTTAATTAGTTTTTTCACCAATTTATTCCATAATTCTTAAGTTTCTTATGCCTTAATTCTGGTTAAAATACTCCTAACACGAGGAAGGTATTAATCAAAGTAGAAAGAGAAAAGAGACTAATTTAATTTTTATATAAAAAATATTTATTAATTTTATTTAATGAAGTCGATGAAAACTGCAGCCTTAGCTGGCCTCCTTATTTGATCCACCACAATCAATTTCTTATATTAATAACTGTCTATGAGTTTTGGAAAAATAAGTAAGAAAGAAAAGTTGAAAGAGAATAAGGTAGCGATATATTGATATGTTAGAATACGTTGAGAATAGAATGACATTCTCAACTCTATTTTGATTTTCATGCTTGATATAAAGAAATAAACTTATAAATCACATTCTCAATGTAATTTCATTCCCCTGTACATGGGATAGCCATTCCAAACCAAACACAAGAGATTAGTCTATTCCTATGTGTTTGAGAATAAATTTATTTTTCAAATGACTGACATGCCCCCATACAAAATATAACTTTTATATATAGTTTCTTTTGAAATAATGATAATAAAATTCAAATAATAATCATAATGAAAATAATATTAATAACAAATAATAATAATAATAATAATAATAAATATAATAAAATTATTATGATATAATAATATTATTATTATGATATAATAATAATAAAAATAATAATTTAAAATTAAAATAAGAATAATAGTAAAAATAAAAATAATAAAAAGATAAAAACAAAAATAATAATGATAATAACAAAAATAATAATAGAAAATAAAAAATAACAGTAATAGTTAATAATAATAATAGATAATACTATTATTATTATTATTATTATTATTATTATTATTATTATTTTTGTTATTGTTGTTGTTGTTTTTATTTGCTATTATGATTATTATTATTATTATTATTATTATTTATTATTTATTATTTTTATTATGTTTATGTTATTTACTGTTATATTCATATTTATTCTTATTTTTAATACTATAATAATAAAAGGTAACTCTTTTTATATTAGACAAGTCATTCTCATTATTACTCTTTTATACTGATAATCAAACATGAGTTTAGAATCAATATATCAATTCTTATATTTATTTATAGAGCATATCAAAGATGTTATTCTTATTTCCATATTCATTCTATTTCTTAACTCATTATATTTATATCCAAATTAATTCTAGTGTATCAATCACTACTTAGAATATGAAAGGTTTTGACAGCTTTGTAATGATCCATGCAGTAGGGGCTCTCTTGTCAGGCATTATCTTGATGACATCATGCATGTATGCTTCTCCATTGCAATCAAACCTTGGAAACATCATTTATGTAATTGGAAAAGTAAAAGATTACTATTCTTTTAGAAGAGATACATGACAAGCATTCAGTCAAAATATTTGCTCAAGCATAGTTCCTCTCTTTTATTGGATTGGACTTGACAGTGAATGTCAGGTTCATTATCATCTAGTTCTTTCTATTGTGCTGAATTGTAACGACTCTCAATTAATTGAATAATTCAATGTACTCATCTCATAGGTGATAGTCTCAATCACATAAATAGTTCAATGTACTCTGAAATTACATATCAAATTTTTGACGAATCAAAATAATCAAGTAAATTACAATATTTTATAAGATTGTGATGGAAATCTCCCGCTGTGAATTGCATTTTTTTTTATTCTCACAATCATGAGATTCGAATCTTGATCTCTCAACTGTCAAAAAAAATAACCTATTGGTAGGCTATGTGAATCACATTTCTATAAATTGTAAGAGGTTATTATGTTATTATGGTAAAACAAAATCTAACGAACAATTCAACAAGACAAGTGTTCTTTACCCTATTTTCGAGTCATCTAATCCCTTAATTTTATTAGTTGTCATTGAGCTAAACATTTCTCCTACCCAGTGTATTTCTAAACTTGTTAATCACGCCTTTTCAGAATTATTAAAACATGTCACTGATCTTCTCTCATTTGAGATTAATTGTTTGAAAGTTCATTCTAGCAGAATTAGCAACCATATTAACAAAACATACTTCTCACATTTCTCTGATAACGTATAATATTATGACTAGGAAGATTCCAGAGCGATGAGCTATACAATTTATTTTTTTATTTATTTATCATAATTGCGAATAGTTTAATACTATTGAATTTTCCTCTTAACATTATAACGTTGTAAGAGAATCGAAATCCAAGTTCGTCTCTGTCTAACATGGACATGCATAATTTAATGGTCAATTTCAGTAAACACTTCACCAAAAATTATAGCGGACGGACTAAAGTATTGGAAATGAAGGGAGTCCATGTATAATACGATAATCTAAAAGTAGTTCGATACACAAAATTTACGCTATGTGTTGGATCCAGAAAAAAATGCCAGATTCACTTTAAAGAGTATATTATTCACCAGAATTTTTGTTGTTGAAGATAATAAATTCTTCTTTAACAAATTAATCTTTTAAATGAGGAACTCATTTAATATGGTATCAAATCTTAGATTACTAACGGGTGTTGGATTCAAGTCTCACCACCGCCCATCTTAAAACAAAATTCAAAACTGCCCAGGTTAGAAAACAATATATAATTATAATAAACATACTAATTAAAGAAAAATTATTTTGCTATAACAGATAAGAGATAGAAAGATATATATGAAAAGCATCTGAGATACTTAAGCTTTATTCAGCTCAAAACGAGAGCTAGCTTTTACAAGAAACTCATATGATCAAAAGCTACATTAGGTTCTCATAAGACACGATCAAAATCTTCACGAAGCATGGTAAAATTATAAGTAGTCTCTCATGGACTCCTGCTACCACCAGATCCTTTTCTTGGTTCATGCTTTCGATTTGGTCCTGCGTCGTCGTAATCCAAAACTGCATCAAGCTTGAGCAGAAGCTTCCTTGAATGTACCCAGGATCCATCCTAATTATATATTCAGAAAACATGCTCCAGGAGTTAGCAAGAAAGTATGGGTTCGAATCCTCTCGTAACGTATAAAATGTAGGTATAGTTATGATGGAATGATTTGAACAATTCATTATCGTTGGATTATCTTCATAATGGACGTATTTGAATGAATTAGAATCATCTCCTAACTAATGTTTTGTTCTAATTAACATTTTAACATCATTCCGGATATTTATTTAATTTTTAAACGACAAAAATGGGAGATCCTCTTCTAACTAATATTTTATTCTAATATTTTAACATCACATTTCTGGCCATTTATTTCATTTTTAAACGATAAAAAATGGGAGAAAAAGTGTTTTTGTTGAGTGAAATGAATGACTAAAATACAAGTTAGAATGTTAGAATAAAACTTTAATTAGTTAGGAGAGGATTTTGACTTCGTAATATTATAATATTATGAGAGATCCAATAATAGTAAATTAAAGATGCAATTATCATGAAATAATTTGAAGAGTTCACTATAATTGAATTTTCTTCATAATGTTATCCATACATGTTATGCTAATTATGTTGGTGCTATTGCTTTTTTTTTTTTTTTTGTCATTGGTGCTATTGCTTTATCATGATACTAATTGCATTGTGTTTTACACTAGTTCAGTTACCATAGCGTATGCGAATGTGATACACTTCCATGCCAAATTTAATATCTAGTTTGACTTTTTTCTTTTTAGTAAAAGTAGTGACTTTTTTGGAGCAAGTTTTTTTTTTTTTTTTTTGTGTCAATTCATTCAATTGTTTTTGGAAAAAAAAATGAATATGTCATTGAAATACTACATTAAATGTACTACCTTAAAGAAAACATGTTGTAAATTCTAGTAAAAATCAAGTTAAATATTTTTATGGAACGAAAAGGTTTGTTTGACCTAAAAAGTCAAAATTCACATTCTGTTGGGATTAATAGAGGAATCAACTCTAATAATCGAGTAATCAAGATCTATATAATAACTTAAAAACTAACTGTTCATCAATATGGGACGTTGTATTTGTCAAAAACTCATCCTTAAAGGTGAGCGACATACTTGAAATTGTTCTATTACTGTTCAAACCAGCTGATTTGAAAGCCTTAATAAGAAATATTATAAGTTCTGATTTAAAATCAATTGAAAAAAAATGTAATAACCTAATTTTGAAATTGATGATGTATTGACAATTGCACTCTCTAACATAAATGGTGGGCCCTCAACAGAAGCAGAACCAGAAATTTGATCTTAGAGAACCGAAATTCACTTTAAAAGATTAACGGTAAACAAATATAAAAAATTAGAGGGCTCTAATATATATATTTTTTAAATTATATCTATATATATATATATATATATATAAACTGGCGCCCCTCTAAATAAGCTAGCTCCGCCCCTGCCTCAAGCCAAGTACCTTGTGAAGCGAGTAGACGGAATTCACATCACTGCTGAAGCCTTCCACTGCATCGAGGATAAGGAGAAAGATAAGCATTGATAATAATGTTGAAAAAAAGCAATTAGCAAAAATCATAATAATGATATCACTTCAACTTTTTAACTCTTTTGTAACACTCAACTAAAAAATATAAAATTTGTTGCAATATGCATCTTATTGCAATAGTTTTTAACCATTATACAAATAAAACCCTTTTTGCAAGGCCACTTAAATCTTTTTTTTCATCACTTTTGTTAATTAATAATTTCTCATAAAATCACTTTTTCGTAAAAGTTTTGAAGTTATAGCTTAATTACAATGGTGTTTAGGCCGTAACAGAAGAAAATTTCCAACAGGACCATACACAACGGCTAATGTTATTTATACCGGTGTTTAACTATTTTACAAATGTGATAATGTATACTTGCATATCTAGCAAGTATGTCATTGTAATTACACCCTTTAGAGTGATCGGGTAACCTCCTAGTATATATATTTGTTTTGAAATTTAATGATACACTTGCATACCTAGAAAAAAAACTAGACCATAAATGATGTTACAAACCAACTTACCTGAAGACAGGAGAATGAGAAATAAAAGGAAAGCTGAAAGCTGAGAAGTCTTGATAATAAACCTCATGATCACTCTTGTTTTGTGATTTTGTCTATGTTACACTCTATTAGAATGTAAGCTAAGATTTTTCAGATACAATGAGGGTTGGGGGGACTAACACCTTTTATAGTTGAGAGGTAGAGGAAATGGCCATGAAAGGTGTTGTCATGGTGCATCCCACCCAATAGCCCTAGATCTACAATCTTAATGATGATATAACCATTACCTATAAGCCACAAACATAGAAGTCAACTGCATGTCACTCATAAAATGTTACATCAAGATATGAGCAACAGTAGTATGCATTTGGACACATATTGATTATAATCAATATCTTGCATGGCTCAAAAGTAGGCCATTTCAGCTAGTTTCAATCACCTCAACTTTTTTTTTATAAGTCAATCTGCTTTTCTTCCTTTATCTCTATAATGCGCCAAGGGCAATAGCTCAAAGATGGTATCACTTTATTTGTTTCCATTTTTACATAACCCCTTGAAGTTTTGGAAAATGATTCCTAAGAAGCTTTTATGGGATTTTCTTCAAAATGGTAATCATATTGACACATAAGAAGCTTTTATGTGATTTTCTTCAAAGTGACAAGAAAATAGCTACCTATAGTGGTGTTGTGGAGTAGGACGCAAAGGTAGTTGTTGTTGTATTTGTTGTTGTTGTGGTGAGCTCAGAGAATCAGAGAATAAATGAGTCTTAAAATCCATGTGTAGAACTCAACTATTGATCCAAAAATTTAAGTTATTGGGTCTTGAGCCTACACATGTTTATTAATAGCTCATTATTCTCCTAATCTTTCCATGTGAGAGAAATTCTTCTCTTTGCTCTTTAGTTCACCATGTGAAACTCCTAACAAATCTCTCAATTTTCACATGTGAACTCTAATTGGGCTTTAACACCCCCTTGATCCACATTCATCGCCGATGAATCCATTTTCTCTACTCTCATGAGCTATTTAGATCTTCTTTTTGCACCTTAGCTACTACCATGCCGACTTTAGTAGTTGTTCCTCGTGCACCCCAGATCAACCATGCACCTCCCTGTGCATCCCAAATCAACCATGCACCTTAACTACTGCCATGTCAACTCTAGTAGCTCTTCCTCGTGCACCCAAGATCAACCATGAGGCTCTGCAATCTTACTCTCGTACAAGCCTGCTTAGAATCATCTAAATCAACCAAGCCTTGCTTTATCACGTTACTGTAACCTCATACAACTTTTGAGAGTATAGACCAAGAATTATGCTTATCATGTCCCTACTCCATCGTCTGAGCCCCGCTGCTAAGCTCCACCGAGAGTCCACCATAATTCTTTGAGAGTCCAGGCCAAGATCATCAAACCATCGGCTCTGATATCAATTTGTTGTGGCAACCCTGAGAACAAATGGGCCTTAACACCCATGTATATAACTCAACTATTGACCCAATAGCTTAAGTTTTTGGGTCAATAGTTGAGTTCTACACATAAGTGTTAAGGCCTATTTGTTCTCAGGTTTTCAAGGCTCGCTACAACAGTTGTGGAGTGCAACCCATTAGCAACAGCCTTTTTGACAACTTACCTATTTTTTATTAGAGTTATTTTATTTTGGCTAACGGATGACAAAGAATAATAATATTTTGATAACTAAGCTAATGATTTTGTACTTAGTTTGTTTTTGTTTTTTTAATTTATTCTTTCCACTTTTTTTTATTCTTTGCATTTGATGAATATTTGGTATACTTGTTATATAAAACTTGAAATATTGTGTCAAACATGAGTTGCCCAGAAGCATACAATACGTATGCGAAAAGAAATCATGCTCGAGATGATCATCATCATCTTGAGCCCCCTTAGATGTTTTCAAATTGTATTACTGTATGCAATTTTGTTTCTTCATCTGAATTCAAAATTTGTGAAATGAGCTTTAGTCATAGTTGAATTTAGCTTATTATGAGCCTTCGTTAATTAAGAAGTTTTCACAATGATTTTTAAAAATTTGTGGAATTACATCTCGAATTTAATAACCTTTTCATGGATTTTGCTTGCTAAAGATGAAGAGGTCATGTCTATTTCTATGAAATCTATTTTGATATGAAGTTTTGGATAAAAAAAGTTGTGTATGTGAAATAAAAGTTGGAGAATCTTATGCTTTGTTGTAATGTAGGGCTTAGTTTGTTTGGCGTAAAATATTTTCTAATTTTTCGGTGTTTGGTAATACCAGAAAATTGGTCAATCGAAAAATATTTTTCTGTCAATGAAAATGTTTAGTTAAAAATAGATCCCAACCCTACCCCCACCCTACTCCCGACCCCACTTTAGTAACATTTTTAATTAATTATTATTAATTAATTTAATGATAAAATTAATTATTTTGATTTAATGAATAATTAATTAAATAATAATTAATATAATTTATAATTAATGCATAAAAAATAATTAATTAATAAAAATAATTAATTGATAACTAGTAATTTATTTAATTTTTCTTTGAATTGATAATTTAATAAATTAATATTAATTAATAATAATTAAGTAACTAATTATTTATTTATTTAATTCATGAATAAAAATAATTAATTTAATGTTTTTATTCATTAATGTTTTTATTAACTCTTAATTAATTAATTATCTAATTTAATTTTAAATTAACAATAATTAATTGAATAAAAATTATTAATTAATTAATTTATCTATTTCTTATTTATTAATTAGTATTTTTATTATTTATTTATTTTAAAATTTTAACTAATAATTTTAATTATTAATAATTTTTTTTAAAAAAATTAACAAGCTAAAAATTTTAATTAATTTTTTAATATTACATACAAACACAAGAAAATGTTTCAAGTGTGACAACCAAATACTAGAAAAAATTCTATTTTTCAGGAAAAATAGAATATTTAGTCTATATATGTGCCCTTTCTAGAACATGCCGACAAGGGTAATTTAGTCTTTTTATGTATTTTTGGATGGAAATGCTAACAAAACGCTAAAAAGTTCCAAAAAGTTCGAGGTTCTATTGTGTCATTTCCCAAAACTTCAATGGCTTATGTGAAAATTATCGATTTATTTGGTAATGCTTTAGTCAAATTTCGCTTCAATTGTACCAAAGACCACGATAACACTGTCGAAATTGCCTTCTGATGTGTTTTGAAGTACTATACACCAATATATTCAATGCAATAACAAGTTTTTGAAGCCTGTCCACCTAATGAGAAATCTGGCACGTAATATACAAATTCAACAGTCAAATGGTATTTGTCTTCATCAAGTATACTATTATGTGATAAGTGCCTTTTCAAAAACTATTTCTAGAATTAGAGGCGTAATTCAGAGATTTGCTGATGTTTTGAGTTCGAATTAGTTAATAAATTTTTCTTCTTAGAATCCCATTTGAATAAGCTTTGTTCCTAATTATCCCGAATTATACTTCTTCTATACAAAATCATATATCCGGAGTTTGGATGTTGATATTATAAGTCTGAAGGATTTTGTTGAAAAGACAATAAATATATATAAAAATTCTTCTCTAATAGTTTAACTTGATATAATATCAGAGTTTAGATTATCAAATGATATTCCCATTTAAAAAATTACAAATTTTCCACTTACGCAGTTCAAAAATAAATTATGTCTGCACGTACAGTAACATATTAAAAATAATAAATAATATAACAACTCCTCTTTAATGTCAGCAACTTTTGGTAATTTAATCTGACTTTTCTAGAGTGTCCCTCTCGGTGCCACTAGGGCTTTAGTCCAACGATAATGTTATTTATTATATATATGAGAAGTTATAAGTTCAAATCTCGTTCGTTACGTTATACAATTTTAAAACTCTCTTGAATTAAAAGAAAAAAAAAAGTGTCCCCGTCGGTACGAAAAGAAACACCACAATCTGTTGTGCCTCATATCCTCATGCTATGGCTTTCGTCACTTTTCTCAAGGTCAACTGAGGGGAGACAGTAATGGACAGTGGCCTAGAAATGAAATCAATGCGATGAATTTTTTAGGGGGAGCCATTCATGAAAGCACCACAAAAAGCTAGACAAACACAGCGAAATACAAGACTTTAAACTTTGTTACACTAATTAAAAAGTTTTTAAAACATCTCTACTTCTGAAACATAAACTGTGGGCTTCATTTTAACACGTGAACTCACGCGTTAGAGTAAAAGAGTAAAGCCCACTGCCTATACATTGTAAGACAAACTTGACACTAATTATGCTTAATCATTCATCAAAGACAAAAAGGTTTAAAATAATCTTCTGCTGCTAGGAAACCAAAATGTTGCTAATCATAGTGTGTTTCTTGCGGGGTTATATCATAATTGGATAACATAAACTTTGTTTTCCACGATATGGTTCTAGGTTGTCGGGAAACAGAAAAACAGCTGGCTGCGACACATACAAGAATATATTTATATATATAGTTGCTAAGCGGCATGATATTTGTCGCCATTATATATCGTTAGTGTATAAAATTTTCGTTATACATAAAATTCGTTAAAAAATTTGACCCACTTTTTTGTTTACGCTGGCTTAATTTGTATTTTTGTAAAAGATTTTTTCCACAACTCGAACCAATAAATTTCTTGTTAAATGGTGACAATTTTATCGTTGTGTTAAGATTGATCTCCATGAAAATTTTATTACTGTAAATTTATAAATGGTTCCTATCCTTGTTCCTCCACTAAGGTTCTCAAGAAAAACCATTAGTTTCGTGTCTTCACGAAGCCTTATTTTCCTGATATTGGTTTTAGTTGTATATTCAATTCTTGTGAATGATTAGGCTGCTTCATAGCCAGTACGATTGGAGATTTAGCACGTAGCATATAACGTTATAAAAAAAAAATTAATAATAATAAATTGTTTCGATTATATTATTATTCGTATATCACTATCTTATCTTTTTTGTAAATTCAAATTGCACGATGACAATTTTACAATTACATCAAATTCCTGTCCATAAACCTTAATTTTATTATTGTAAATCTGTAAATGGTTCGTTATCCTTGTTCCTTCACTAAGGTTCTCTCCGAATACCATTGGTTTCGTGTCTTCACGAAGCCCTCTTTTCCTGATATTGCTTTTAATTGTATATTATTGGGAATGATTAGGCTGCTCCATAGCTAGTACGATTTTAGATTTAATTCTCTCACAATATATAACATTGTGATTTATCAATTTATCATCAATATATCTCGCTCACAACGTAATTTTGAACAAGAAATGTTGGGAACGGAAAGCCGTGGAGCTAAGTAACAAACATAATCCTTACTTTATCTTATCTCTTTGTTCGCTAAGTCGGCAGACTCTCTAAAGAAACCCTCATTTGAGGGTTTTCTTCCTCACTCTTTCCTCTCGTTGAAGGTCCTCTCCCGGTGCTTGTTATGTTTCGGGTGCTCTGGCTTAAGGCCGGTAGCACCCCCCGCCTTCTCTCTCCTTCTCTTTTCTTCACCTTTTTCGGGTTTCGATGTTGTTTTCATTTATTTTCTTGCAACTTTTCTTATGTATATATTGTTTGGTTTGGTACTAGCTCCTTTTGTTAGTTATGTGATGTTTACTTTCCTTTCTTTTGTGGGTTTTCTGTTGGGTTGTGGTTATTTTAGTTTGTTGATAAGTGTTGCATGGTCCAATTCTCTGTAATGTTTTTTTTGTTGGTTTGTGGTATGTACGCTAACTCCTTATACTTATGATTTTTTGAATGTTATTCGGGATTACTCAAATTGTAATCGAAACACTTTCTCTATTGTTCACAATTTGCAACTTTGCCTATCTTCTTCGCCTGGCTACCCCCGGCTATTGTTTCCACGCGCTATTCATGTGATAGCCTAGGTTGCTTTTGCAATTAAGATAGGTTCCCTTTCCCATGACTGGGTGTTTCATCCCCCTTTAGCATTCTTTTTACTGTCTTTGTATATACACAATTAGATGCTTTGACATCTGCAATAGGCTGAATCACTTGTACTCTTTTGTGACTATATCTATACCAACGACAAAAAAAAAAAAAAAAAAACAAACAAACAAACAAACGTAATCCTTGAATTGATGGAGGCAATGGCAATGTGCACTAAATTTTTTTTATTTTATTTTTTATTCAAGGGAGGTCTAAGTTGTAAAATATATGTTAAAAATATCATTAACAAGAATTGATTTTACAATCTCTCACACGCATAACAAGAGACATATTACTAGACAAAAGCACTTTGATGCCTTTTTCCAATTTTCACTTGTCTTTTTTTCACCTGTAATTTGGCCTTTGCAGAAAAATATCACAACCAAAAGGCTTGATCACTTTGACCAAAAAAAAAAAAAAGGCTTGATCACCATGAAACATGGAGAAAAACCAAGCCGGATCCAAGATCTTTTTCCAGTGAGAGCTTTGAATGAAATTTGACGCTCAAGTAAATAATATTTGTTTTTCCAGTGAGCCAAACAATAACGTCTATATTGAAAGTAAAACTTGCATGATAAAAAGTCACAGCGTATTTCAATACATATTCTATAGGTTAATCTTTGATAATACCGACTATAGTGGAACTTATTTGAAATTTAAAAGTTAAAAAACGGGTAGAAATAAGTTGCAACTACAAAACCATTTTTTTATTTATTTCTGGGGCTGCGTTTGTTTGACATTTAACTTTTCCTGGAAAAAGTTTTCTTTATTTTTTGGTGTTTGACAACACCAAGAAAATAAGTCAAGTGAAAAATATTTTTAATCAAAGTAAAAGAACTAGTTATAAAGAGTGTAAAATATTTTCACATATTTTAGATGATAAATACATTTTCCACTCCTCACTCAAACAACCCCGCCCCCAACCCCATCACACCCATAAATACACATGTTTGTATTTATATATGTGTATTTATAAACATCTTTCATATAAAAATGTTTTCTATTGTGACAATATACAACAAAAAATATTTCCTATGTAACAATTAAACAAAAGAAAATACTCTAAACAAATATTTTTTCCTACCAAGTTATTTTCACCAAACAAACGGAACCTAGGTAAAAATGCACCAACATTTATTAGGAAGGAAAAGTTGGTGAAACTAATAGTTAATTCACGGAACCAAACACTGGGCATTTAATATAGTAGTATAATTCTTATTTTAGATTCGCAAGGTCCTGAGAACAATTTTCATATATAATATTTTAAATAATATAAAATCACTTATACTTCACTTGAATTAAAAACAAAAAACGAAAAAGAGTCTGGAGCCAAAAAGGAATCTCATGACAGACGGTTGCAATTATATCTCACAACAAAGGTTAATAATTCAGGGTGGAGCAATGAAACTCTTAAAGGTATGAATAAACGATAAAAATAATACCTCATAAATTAAATATTGAATCATTTACTTTAACTGAACTGATTCATATATTAAGATATACTGCCACACTATGGGATTTGTAATGTTAAGTAAATCTACAATAGTACTATCTATAATAAGTTTCTCGTTGTCACAAAATAACCTTCTAAGCTCTCAGGGACTGTACCTTCGTTTATTTTAATCTCCCTGTAACCACAAATGATTGAAGATACTGTGAAGAAAGGTACACCTCTTGACAATAGTGGAGGGAAATACAACTTGCATGTAGAGGTTGTCAAAGAGAGTTTTTTACATATAATGTTACGAAAGTATATAGCTTTTGAGAGTAATCCGATGTACTCCTAGTTAACGTGAGTTCCTCGTTATCAACATAGAAAACAAGTTAGAAAACAAATATGGCAATTTTGGTAGCTACATGGTTGTCAAGCATTAAACTCTTACAAGGGATCATGAATGATTGAACATTCTTCTATCCGGCTAACCGGGCCATCCGGATGAGAGAATTCCGGAAGCGTGAGAGCCAAGGGCAGTGAAAATTCTTTCATCCCGGTGGTCCAGTTACTCCACCTTGCAGTAATAAGATGAAATAATCAACTTCAAATGGGAAATTTCTTATTTCTGGTATCCAGCCTTGGGCCTCGTGAAATAAAAAAGTGGGCCCCACACTTGTGAGATGGGGCCAAAGGCCGGATACTGGAAAAAGAAGTTCCCTTCAAATGACATTAATGTACAGAATGCGTAGAAATATACAAGTTTCTGTAGGTCTGGCGGGAGCCGAAAATGGCAGCAGATTAAAAGTTCAAAACAATGGATTATATAGACAACTCTTGCATTAATATGAAAAAGCCAGATCCATACAAATACATGAGAAATCTACCAAAGATGAAAATGACCGAGGCAAGACAGCAAATAACAGCCTCTTCCATGTAGATTCCTCAGACCTATTCATGTCATGACAGTTTATGACATTTAAACATTCCCACTCTCGAAAGATTAGAGAGTCGAGACACGATTACAAATAGAACAGAATACTAAAAAAGACCTGTACTTTTAACAGCCAAAAAGGGCAGCACGCATGAACTCATGGATGCATTGCACATTGGGACTCGATTCGCAAAAACCTAAAACTGTCAACTTCTGTGAAAGAAAATGATTCATGAATGATGCAAATGAAATGCTCTAACCAGAAAGTGGTTTTAAGCCACCCTCATGGGTATATATTTTAAAGAAAAATGAAATGTATGAGATGCTATGCAATTTGAGTGAGACGCCAAAGACAAAAAGAGAATGCACAGATGCAAGACACTGACTGACCTAAAAAAGATATGGGAAGAAAAACTGAAAAATTAGAGATATGATCCTTGTGTGGCTTGCCGTGTCAGGGCAGCGAAAATTATGCACTTCATAACTCCAACCTCGAACCACTTGGAGAAGAGGACAGCACCAGGATGGCATGGGGGCTTCTGGTACAAAATGCATAACCATGAACCAGGCACCCTTCTACGTTCAACATATCAAGCAACGTCTCTCTCCCAACCCCAATCTCCAAGGCCAACATATGTCTCATTGCTCGAGGAACGCTTTCAACCAGTTCTGAGGAGCCATGGTCACACTCCTCCAAGGCAAAATGAAATACCCCGACCCGTGATGCTGATGCATGAGTTAGTGACAACTTGAAGACTATTTACTTCTGTTGTCAGGAAATGGCAATGACTTGACATGCTGTATGAAATCATGGACCCCGACTCGACACAACCAGATGCATGCAGGGACTTCTGAAAAGTAAAACTATGTACCAAGTGACAGCAAGCCTCAAACAGAAATGGCACGACTGATAGCCAACTTGGCCCACTCAGCAGATTCCTTAATCAAATGGTCATCTGAGGACAAGCATTCATTTAAAAAGTCTTTGCTTGACAGAGATTGCTGAATCAAAGAGCCTGCATTACTCCCCAAAGTATCTGCCAGGTCTCCCAGAACTCCAATTGCAGTTTTCATCACCACATCATCCCTGAAATCAACAAAGAGAAATTAAGAAAACCAGAATATAGCAAACATAAGAATTACAAAAATACCAGAAAGAAACAGTACTCACATGTCTTTCTCCATGTAAATGCTATCAAGGAATTGCAAGATGTGTGGTGCATAAGGAATCAGCAGCTGGGTTTTAGGAGAATTTTTGAAGCCTTGAAATATTCCTGAATACGCCTCCAAAATCCCATTTCTCAGAAGGTTGGTGTATTCTATCATTTCATCATCGGCACCTGATGTGTGGGCAGACAACTCTGCAGCACTCTGGAGCATAGGCATGGCATACATCAAATATTTCTCGAAATTCTCTCCTATAGCTAGTGCTATGTCACCAAAGCAAGAAAAGATTGGAGGCTTCACAGAACGGTGCAACTGGTTGCTTGATAAGTCTTTCAGGAGCTGGGTCATAATGCCATCACAGTAGGGTAGAATCTTATCCTCCAGTGCTCTGCATATATCACCCACAACACCAACTGTTACAGCACATACTTGATACTCCTCAAAATTCTGAAGACCCATTTCCAAGTACTTGTAATATTCAGGCATGTATTTAGCAAAGTCAGGCCCAGTTGCATAGGCCAGGGCTCCAATGGCAAGCATTGCTTCCTCATGCACAGTAGCACTTCTACAAGCAAAAACTCTGAGGAAAAGATTCATGATATTGTCTGTATATTGCATGAAAACATATTTAGTTGGTTCTGATGCCCCTAGTTTCTGAATAATGACCTGCAAACATCCACAAAGAAGGCCCTGTAATTCATTCTGCTTCTCTCTTTCATCAGATGAAAGCTTTTGTGACTCTAGAGTCTGGTGAAGCTCATTCATAATGACAGGCACTAGTTGCATCACCATAGGAGCTGTTTCATCGGTTGACGACCTCACAACTTCATTCAATGTCTCATATGCAGCTGTCCTTAACCGTGACTCCCCAGCATCTTCTCTGTGAGTAACAGTGAGAAGTGACTGAACAATCTCCTGGAAATATGGAGTTAGGGGAGATGATGAGCCAATGTCCTCGTAACCTTGGGCAAGGAAATAGAGAGCACCACAAGCTTTCTCGGCAACATTTGGGGCATCCTTCATGCTCTGCAGGAGAACTGTAATAATCTGTTGGCAATTTGCTGGGGTGATAATGGGTGTCTCCACAGTTGAACCATGAAGAAATTCGAATATCCTTCCCAAGGTCCATGCTGTAGTGTCCTTGACGTGGCTGTTTGGATCTTTTGTTAAAGCAGTGAGCATAAAATTCAGAGCAACATTGACTATAGGGGTCAACTTGTCCGGGGAAGGACCTTCTAATATGGAACCAAAAGCATAGGTAGCACCTTCTCTCTGCCTCCAATCAGGTTTTGTTATGTTTTCTTCAATGAATGGCATGACAAGTGGTACAATATCATCCCCAACCGTCCGGGCGACCAAACCAAGACAAGTGCCACCAGCCATGGCAATATTCCAAGCACCTTCATCCTGATCCTGGTCTTCTTCCTGCTTAAGTAGCGTCTCCAACAGCATTGGTACAAGGGCAGGGAGAGCCTGCTTGATGAAATAATAGCACGGAACATCTGAATCTGCAGTGAAATCACCCCCATATTCCTCCAAAATATCTATCTCCTCGTCACAGATTGAACTCCAGAACTCAATGGCCTGAAGAGCAACAGACTCTTCATCTTCCCTGACAGCTTTGGCAGTTATGTTGAAAATGTCCTGGATGTATGGAGCCAATTTCTCATAATAAGTTGACACAATAGAGACTAAACACTCAAAAGCAGCCTGCCGAATCTTAACCTCTGGAGATAAAGTGGACTCACAAACTACTCTCATGATATAATCACGCTCCATATCATTGGAGAAATTTGCCTGAGCAAAGCCGAGAGCATTATACAGAGCTCGAGTGGCAGCAAGCCTGACATCATTGCTTCCTTCATTTGCATTCATACCCTGAACTACGGCTGTAAGTATTTTATTTACTTGATCCTGGTCTACGACATCCGGAGAGACTTCTTCACACAAATAACCCAGAGTTTCCAAAGTAGCTTGCTTAACATGAACTGGAACCTGATGAATATTCGAGAGAAGAGATCCTATCAGCTCAGGCCATTGCTTCTGTGGCAACTCAATGCCTGCAACCTTAGCAATAACTTGTGAAGCAGTTGACCTAGCATCAGGAACTGGAGATGAAAGTGTCTGTAACAAGCATGCCTTAATCTGGCTCTTGACTGCCGCATCCAATGATAACCATCTCTGCACAAGCTCATATTTCCTGTGTTGCTCTTTGGCATCCAGGGCATTTTTAAGAATCAAACCTGCCAATTTACGACTGTCAACTGGTTTGTTGTCACTGGCAAGCTCTCCTGAAAGAGACAAAAGGAAACCAGGAAGGTTTTGCTCCTGAAACTGTTTCAATGTTTCTTCTGCATGATTCCGCACAGTTGAATCAACTGACTGAGCATTGAGAAGGACCTGGGTGACTTCCATTGCCATGTTTTCTTTCCTGCCAGTATGACCCAATTCACATATTAGATACAAACAATTCAAAGGAAAAATGGTTTCTAAAACACAATTTCCAACTCTAATCCACAAGTACTTCAATAGTAAGAAAACGACAGAATTTGCAGAAACATGAAAGCACCATTACATAGTTATCGATATCGTACGATTCACGATACGAATCGTACGATTCGGTTCGACTCACTCAAAAATCGATACTAATCAGTGACCGACTCGTAAATTAAGGTGAATCGAGAAGTGAATCGCATATGAATTGTAGCGAATCGGACAATTGACTGAATCGTTCTGATTCACCATTGTTAGTATAATATTGAAGGAAATATGTAAAGGGTTGCATTCTAATTGTGTTTTAAAATTGTTATTTGATGAGATCGGTTGTGGAGTCGGCTCTAAGGTCGCACCTAGTAAAAAAAGGCTCCAGCAAATAGCAGGCGTCGTGTGGTTTGGTTTTGAGGAATTTGTTCAATTTTTTAGGCATTGTCTAAAGGGTTGCATACTAGTTGTGTTTTAAAATTGTTGTATGTTCTATACTTCTATTGCTGAATGTGCTTTTGGTTTTGTTTTAGATGACACACTGAATATGTTACCAGATTGTTTAGCATGTGTACCTTCTTATAATATATATATATGGTGCTTGTTTGGATGATAAATCAGTACGAGTCTGAGTATGATAGTATGGACACGTTAGAGGAAGATAATGGGTACACCATCTAGGAGGTGTGTCGACATGACTATTTCAACAGGAAAGTTAGAGGAAAGAGGAAGAAGTTAAAAGAAAACAACTGAAAGAAAAAAAAAAAAAAAAAAAAGGGTTTGAGTTGAGATAGTTGGGAATGCTGTGAACTAGAATAACGATGTTGATTAGGGAAATATGGAGAATGAGAATTCATGTAGCTTTTAATGGTTAGAATCATTAACATATATTTATTATTTGAGAATATTAAAATTATTGTTTGATATGTAGAAATGTATATTCAAATAAGTAATTTTTTACTCAAAACAACTAATGGGAATATACTATATCAATTATTAATTTATTTTTTAACATGTGACCAAATCATTACGATTCACGATTCGATATGATTCGCGATTCGAAAAAATAGCATTTCGATTCGCAATTCGATTCACGATTTGACAACTATGGTTTCAATTAAGACAGAAGGAAATGAACTGATTAGCAAAGTACTATACATGTCAAGAAGAATTACATAATGCTGAAAATAGATTACACTTTTATCACTGTTAAGCCCACAGCCGACGACCAATAAATACCAAATTTAAAGAATTTATTTTCATACAGTTGCTGATGACAAAATGTAGTATGACCCCCATTTAGCCCGAAAGCGAACCAATACAATTCCAAAATGATCAACCATGTAATCAATAACAATTCGACCAGAAACAAAATGAACAGTTAACAACACATTAGCACCAGAAAATGACAAAAATCTCGGAGACGCATTAATAAATACCAACCCGACCAACAATTGCTTTGTCCCTCGCCAAGAAAAGGAACAAACAAACAACATCATTCAATGCAAAACCCGACAAATATTACTAGACGCAAACAAATAACAGATCTGAAGTGATCACAAGCAACAGATCTTATTCTTTAACTAATCAAATTAACACCCAACACGTGTAAAAGCTACTCAAAATCTAATTCAAAACTGAAACCGGAAATATTCCACCATAAAAAAAAGTCAATCATCAGCACATAAACAAAACAAGTAAACAACAACCTAAAAAGAAAAAAACACACCTCCATCAAGTAACTCAAATCGATCCACCAGCACCCTAAATTCACTCAAAAGTTCACATAAACAATCTATTTCAACTCAGAGTACAATCTTCAAGAAATTAAAATTATGCCCATCCGATCTAACAAAAATTCATTGATTACACTCATAAATGAATCGAATTTTCACTTCATATTACAGAAACTAGTATCAGTAGACGATTAAACAATGCAAAAAATGGATAAAAATCAAAAACTTCAATACCTCCATATAGCATCAGATCAAGCATCTATACAATATTACCAAAAAAGCTAAATTAAACTAGAAAAGAACAAAAATTGAAAAAAAAAAAAAAAAACAGTAGTGTAGTGAGAAAAAATTATCAAAATCACAACATTCAACACATTCACATAGCATCAGAGAGTTGATCAGGTAACTAAAACACATAGATCAAGCGTATTTACAAGTTTACAAATCTAAGCTTAAATTAAACCAAAAAATATAAAAATTGAAAAATTAAAACTGTACAGAGAAGAAAAGATAAAATTACCCGATGGTTTACGAGGACGATGAGTGACAGTGTGAGAGCAAAAGCGGCGCTGCTCTCTGAAGAAAAATAAACCCTAAGAGAGAGAAAAAAAGAGGGAGGAGAGAGAGAGGGGACGCGGATGTAAAAGTGGAATTGAATTAAGCAAAATCTACATCTGAATTATAGTGTTTTTCTAACATTATTTTTTATTTAAATGACATCATTATTAGCTGCTGCCCTTCGCCAACGTGGCAATTTGCTTTTTTTTTTTTTGGCTTTTCATTTGATGTCAACTGTTTAGAGTAAAATTATTTTGCCATTCATTTTTCAGGCTCCGTTTGTTTGTCGTAAATATTTTTTTTGAAAATATTTTTTTAATTTTTTAGTATTGGTAATACCATAAAATTTGTTAATATTTTAAATTTTTTTCAAAAAAAAATATTTTTCACTCACTACATCCCACTTTTGCCCACTCCAACTCGACCTCGACCCCACCCTACCTTTTCCTCGACCAAAACCCAACCCCAACACCAACCCCAATCCCAATCCCAATCCCAACCCCACTCATGTCATATTTTTAATTAATTATTATTAAATAAAATTTAAATAATAATATAAAATAATTATTTAATAATAAAAAATAAATAAATTTTAATTCAATGAGTAACTAATTAAATTAATAATTAATAGAATTATGTTTAATAAATTAATATTAATAAATAATAATTATTAACAAATTACTTATTTATTAGTAATTTGAGATTTTTTATTCATTTATGGACTAATAATTAATACTATTAAATTAATTAATTTAATAGTAGAAAATTAATAAATTTTAATTTAGTAACTAATCAATAAGTTAAATTAATAATTAATAAAAATCATATTTAATAAATTAATATTAATAAATAATAATTAACTAATTATTTATTTATTCAATTAATTTAAGACTATTTATTTTTTTATTAACTAATAATTAATTATTCAACTAATTTTGTTTTTAATTAGAAATAACTAATCAAATTATTATTATTATTATTATTTTATAAAATTACTAATTGATCTATTAATTTATTATGCAGTAATGAAATTTTTATTAATTAATTAATAATTTTAATCAATTTTTCACTATTACATCCAAACACAAAAATATATTTTACAACGTGACAACTAAATATTAGAAAATATTTTTTTTTCTAGGAAAATATTTTCTCCTATATACATTTTTCATCTGCAAGTTATTTTATGACAAACAAACAGAGTCCAAGTCCCAACACTGACCAACTCCTAGGGTGTGAATATTTGTAATGATTGGGGTCTAACTACTAGTTTGACAATATATTGAATAAATTAATTAATTCGAATACTTATATCTATAATGATAATTATAGAGAACTCAAATCATTAAATTAAATACATATATTTCAAAAACTAACTATAGAGAAAAATGATGGCGTGTCACTTAGCTAGGCTAACTAAGGACCGATGATACAAGAATTGTTTACATATTTTTTCAATGTGGTCCTTAATATTCTAAAAGATTCATAATAGTTCTCAATATTTACAAAAGTGATTTAAAATGGTTTCTATCATTCAATGTTAGCCAACTTTGTCTTTATTATTTTTTAAAAAATTCAATTTAGTCCCAATTATTTCCTAATAAAAATTTAATTTAGTCATTGCACATGATCCCTATTTAGAGATTAAATTGAAACTTTTGGAAAATAATAAAGACTAAATTAGCTAGTTTTAAGCAATAGGAATCATTTTGAATCACTTTTGTTAACATTAGGGACTAGTATAATTTTTTTAAAACACTAACAACCAACTTGAAAAAATGTATAAACAATAGGGACTATATGTATAATTTACCCAGTCATGAAGCATAAATGCAGAACCATAAGTTTGTTAGGAGTTGGGATATAAATCTTCCTATCTCAGGTATTTTAAGAGACTCATCTTCTTTATACGTGGTATGTTGAGTGTTGAACCTCTCGGATTGATGGGTTAGACACATGGCAAACGTTGTTCAAAATATTTCATGGAGCTTGACCCTTGTTAGTAATGGCAACGGGTCGGATACCCACTAAAATTTATAAAATCAAATTCGAACCCGTTTAAATTATATTTTACCAAACCTGTGATGGAAATCCTTCGAGTTTAGATCCTTCGGGTTTAGATTTTGCTTAGTAAATCTGAACTCGTTAAATATTCAAAAACCCGCAGATACTGTAACGCCCCGATCCCTCACTAGACCGGAGGCTCTAATAACCATGCTATTCTCAACCAATTCCAAACCCCGGGCACAAAATTTTAGGGGAAACGGACGGAGTCTCCCCTGTTTATAGGACAATACTGTTACCTGCAAATAGCCACTCAAGTCTTTTGAACTATAACAACAACTTATCTACTAATGTCTCCAAAGCTAAAACACAATCACAAGGCCATCCGAGCCTTGGAGCAACAACATTCTACTAAAGCACACAAGCATGCGAGATAAGTTGGTTTTAGTCATAAGTAATTAAATACAATGAAATTTTAAGTTCCATATGAAGATTAACTAACACTCCAAGCATGCAAGGGAAATTAAAGTATAGAATTCATTATTACAATCCAACAACTTTCTTTAACATCCTAGTACACATCTACTAGACATATATATACAAGACTCCAAAGCCTCAAAATACATTTTTAACAAGAACTCCACGCAAGAAGCACATAAAATCCACCTCAGCACACAAAGTCACGGATTCTGATCTACGTAAACTTCCTCTTCTTCTATCAGCTGAGGATTCACCTCAGCTTCACCTGAAACATATTAAATGAGGAATGAGCAACAAAGTTGCCCAGCGAGGGAGGTGATGCAACATGCCAACGTGCAATATGATATGCAAACACAAGAAAACATATATAATCCACATAAACCAACAAGACAATAAACCAAGCAATTAACCACTTTTAAAAAGGATACGGTTCCACTTCCGAGTCTTCAATCACGAGCCACGAACCACGAGCATTACGAACATGCCGGCAAACCCCAAACACCAACAATTGGGATACTCCGGATGTATCCCGATCCTACGACCCTTTCTCCCGAGGTAGGTCCATGCCCAGCAGGTGAACCACGCCTCTGGGGTAGTGGAGTATGCCTCAGCGAGAAGGGAATAGGCACCATGGTAGTCGAGGGAGCACGGCAAGCCCGATGCCGCCCGTGTTTCTCGACGCTACCATGTCCGATTTAGGTTGCGCAACCCAATACAAGTCACAAACAATCAATATATCACATAACACGTAAGAGGGACGACAAAGTAGGCCGCCCTCACATATATGCACGATAAAAGTTCAAATAAGCACGATATTAACTTTAAGATACCAAAAGTAGCAATCAACACAATTAATTCCAATAATCTACTCAAATAACTTAAATACATCCTAAATATTCAATGCAAGTCATTACTAACACACAACAAGTTTCAAATGCAACTAAAAAGGCTAAACACTACATTTCCCCTTTCTTTAACCGAGCTTTCTTTCTCCTAAGCGTGGTTCGAGATTCCCAATCATACCCTAGTCTTTCTATATTCCTAATTAAGCTCAAAGGTACCCTTTAAAGTTACTAAAACTCATTTTAGAAACAAAAGTTCGGGAAGGCCCCGAACGGGTTTGAACTATAGCCATACTAACCGAACCCCAATTTCGCAAAATGAAAGCACCAAAGGTGCTTCCTTAGCTCAAGGATACCCAAATCGATGCCCAAATTTGCCCGGATTGCTTAACGTATAAAACCCCCTTTTTAAAGTTAACAAATTTTGCATTTTAACTCATTTTCGGGTAATTCAACCTCACGTGAGTCTTTGTCTAGTTTCACTAATGTCTAAAGCACCTAAAGGAAGCCTCAATTCAATCTAATTAACAAATTATATAATTAAAAAAAACCTTAAATTTTTGGATTTTACTATTCAGTGCACTATTCATCACCTCTTTGATCAATTTCAAGTTTCAACCATTAACTTTGCTATCAAAACTCAAAAGTTAACTCTATAGGCATCAAATAACTCATATAAAGCATTCATAACAAGCTTTATAGCTAATATCAACAAATCAATAAAATTCAATATATGCACATAAACTTTAAAAACAAATAAATGCATCTCCCTCACAATTTTGAAGATGTAGAAGCTTTGTTGAAGGTCCTAAGTTGCTCCAAAATCCTCCCAAGAACAATCTAGAAGCTCAAGTGCATGGATGTTGAAGCAAAATTCTCTCCTTTCCTCTCTTGAAGTGGACGGCCAAATGGGGGGGACATGGAGGGAATTTTTGCAATTGTTTTGAGAGCTAATATGATATGTGGCTTTTAATTGATGAGTTAGTTGTTTTATGTGATGTATATAATTAATATTCTAAGCTAATTAATCTCAAAAAAACTTAATCAAACTAGGCCAAAATGCAATTTCAATTATTTTTAGTTGCAAATGTTACTATTCTTACGTAACACTATTCAAAGCTCACGGAAAATATTTTTCAAACGCATACTCCTAAGCTCGAAAGTTCAAAACGAAAATTTCTTGGTTCCTTTTAAATGTCGAGTGACCTAGGAAAAATTTAAAATCAAGCTTTCGAAACAGTCGAAAATATTATGAATAGTAACTCACAATAAAAACAATTAAACAAGAAAAATGATGCACGTAGAAATGCGCACATAAGTATGCAACGATTATAATAAATTTAGGGTGAAATTCTCGGGTGTCACACCCTCTCCCCCTTAAACTAATTGCGTCCTCGCAATTCTCACACATACAAGCGAGCTACCCTCATACATAAAACACATTGATCACGTTAGCAATATATAACAAGTAAAGTCACATAAGCAATAAGTTCACATACACAAATTATAAACTACTAAGTCATTTAAACAACAACTTCACATAAAACAAGTTAATCACATATTCACATTAGTCATATAAAGCATATCGAGCACTCAAGTACACAAAGCACATAATTCACACAAGGCACGTTAATCACATAGCTCGCATTAATCACATAAACACATTGAACATGTAAACACATCAAGCATGTTAACCACATCCATATCACTTATCACACAAGCACATAAACCACAACTAGTTCACTCAACAAATAAAACATGTTGATCACATAAGCACATTGATCACATTAACTCTCTTATCACATAAGACATGCACATACACTTTCTAAACACATTGACACTAAGGCCACTACCCCACAAGCCGAAGACCCTATCCCGGCTTGCGCCTAGCTAACTAGCTAAGCTCTGATACCACTTCTGTAACGCCCCGATCCCTCACGAGACCGGAGGCTCTAATAACCATGCTATTCTCAACCAATTCCAAACCCCGGGCACAAAATTTTAGGGGAAACGGACGGAGTCTCCCCTGTTTATAGGACAATACTGTTACCTGCAAATAGCCACTCAAGTCTTTTGAACTATAACAACAACTTATCTACTAATGTCTCCAAAGCTAAAACACAATCACAAGGCCATCCGAGCCTTGGAGCAACAACATTCTACTAAAGCACACAAGCATGCGAGATAAGTTGGTTTTAGTCATAAGTAATTAAATACAATGAAATTTTAAGTTCCATATGAAGATTAACTAACACTCCAAGCATGCAAGGGAAATTAAAGTATAGAATTCATTATTACAATCCAACAACTTTCTTTAACATCCTAGTACACATCTACTAGACATATATATACAAGACTCCAAAGCCTCAAAATACATTTTTAACAAGAACTCCACGCAAGAAGCACATAAAATCCACCTCAGCACACAAAGTCACGGATTCTGATCTACGTAAACTTCCTCTTCTTCTATCAGCTGAGGATTCACCTCAGCTTCACCTGAAACATATTAAATGAGGAATGAGCAACAAAGTTGCCCAGCGAGGGAGGTGATGCAACATGCCAACGTGCAATATGATATGCAAACACAAGAAAACATATATAATCCACATAAACCAACAAGACAATAAACCAAGCAATTAACCACTTTTAAAAAGGATACGGTTCCACTTCCGAGTCTTCAATCACGAGCCACGAACCACGAGCATTACGAACATGCCGGCAAACCCCAAACACCAACAATTGGGATACTCCGGATGTATCCCGATCCTACGACCCTTTCTCCCGAGGTAGGTCCATGCCCAGCAGGTGAACCACGCCTCTGGGGTAGTGGAGTATGCCTCAGCGAGAAGGGAATAGGCACCATGGTAGTCGAGGGAGCACGGCAAGCCCGATGCCGCCCGTGTTTCTCGACGCTACCATGTCCGATTTAGGTTGCGCAACCCAATACAAGTCACAAACAATCAATATATCACATAACACGTAAGAGGGACGACAAAGTAGGCCGCCCTCACATATATGCACGATAAAAGTTCAAATAAGCACGATATTAACTTTAAGATACCAAAAGTAGCAATCAACACAATTAATTCCAATAATCTACTCAAATAACTTAAATACATCCTAAATATTCAATGCAAGTCATTACTAACACACAACAAGTTTCAAATGCAACTAAAAAGGCTAAACACTACATTTCCCCTTTCTTTAACCGAGCTTTCTTTCTCCTAAGCGTGGTTCGAGATTCCCAATCATACCCTAGTCTTTCTATATTCCTAATTAAGCTCAAAGGTACCCTTTAAAGTTACTAAAACTCATTTTAGAAACAAAAGTTCGGGAAGGCCCCGAACGGGTTTGAACTATAGCCATACTAACCGAACCCCAATTTCGCAAAATGAAAGCACCAAAGGTGCTTCCTTAGCTCAAGGATACCCAAATCGATGCCCAAATTTGCCCGGATTGCTTAACGTATAAAACCCCCTTTTTAAAGTTAACAAATTTTGCATTTTAACTCATTTTCGGGTAATTCAACCTCACGTGAGTCTTTGTCTAGTTTCACTAATGTCTAAAGCACCTAAAGGAAGCCTCAATTCAATCTAATTAACAAATTATATAATTAAAAAAAACCTTAAATTTTCGGATTTTACTATTCACTGCACTATTCATCACCTCTTTGATCAATTTCAAGTTTCAACCATTAACTTTGCTATCAAACCTCAAAAGTTAACTCTATAGGCATCAAATAACTCATATAAAGCATTCATAACAAGCTTTATAGCTAATATCAACAAATCAATAAAATTCAATATATGCACATAAACTTTAAAAACAAATAAATGCATCTCCCTCACAATTTTGAAGATGTAGAAGCTTTGTTGAAGGTCCTAAGTTGCTCCAAAATCCTCCCAAGAACAATCTAGAAGCTCAAGTGCATGGATGTTGAAGCAAAATTCTCTCCTTTCCTCTCTTGAAGTGGACGGCCAAATGGGGGGGACATGGAGGGAATTTTTGCAATTGTTTTGAGAGCTAATATGATATGTGGCTTTTAATTGATGAGTTAGTTGTTTTATGTGATGTATATAATTAATATTCTAAGCTAATTAATCTCAAAAAAACTTAATCAAACTAGGCCAAAATGCAATTTCAATTATTTTTAGTTGCAAATGTTACTATTCTTACGTAACACTATTCAAAGCTCACGGAAAATATTTTTCAAACGCATACTCCTAAGCTCGAAAGTTCAAAACGAAAATTTCTTGGTTCCTTTTAAATGTCGAGTGACCTAGGAAAAATTTAAAATCAAGCTTTCGAAACAGTCGAAAATATTATGAATAGTAACTCACAATAAAAACAATTAAACAAGAAAAATGATGCACGTAGAAATGCGCACATAAGTATGCAACGATTATAATAAATTTAGGGTGAAATTCTCGGGTGTCACACCCTCTCCCCCTTAAACTAATTGCGTCCTCGCAATTCTCACACATACAAGCGAGCTACCCTCATACATAAAACACATTGATCACGTTAGCAATATATAACAAGTAAAGTCACATAAGCAATAAGTTCACATACACAAATTATAAACTACTAAGTCATTTAAACAACAACTTCACATAAAACAAGTTAATCACATATTCACATTAGTCATATAAAGCATATCGAGCACTCAAGTACACAAAGCACATAATTCACACAAGGCACGTTAATCACATAGCTCGCATTAATCACATAAACACATTGAACATGTAAACACATCAAGCATGTTAACCACATCCATATCACTTATCACACAAGCACATAAACCACAACTAGTTCACTCAACAAATAAAACATGTTGATCACATAAGCACATTGATCACATTAACTCTCTTATCACATAAGACATGCACATACACTTTCTAAACACATTGACACTAAGGCCACTACCCCACAAGCCGAAGACCCTATCCCGGCTTGCGCCTAGCTAACTAGCTAAGCTCTGATACCACTTCTGTAACGCCCCGATCCCTCACGAGACCGGAGGCTCTAATAACCATGCTATTCTCAACCAATTCCAAACCCCGGGCACAAAATTTTAGGGGAAACGGACGGAGTCTCCCCTGTTTATAGGACAATACTGTTACCTGCAAATAGCCACTCAAGTCTTTTGAACTATAACAACAACTTATCTACTAATGTCTCCAAAGCTAAAACACAATCACAAGGCCATCCGAGCCTTGGAGCAACAACATTCTACTAAAGCACACAAGCATGCGAGATAAGTTGGTTTTAGTCATAAGTAATTAAATACAATGAAATTTTAAGTTCCATATGAAGATTAACTAACACTCCAAGCATGCAAGGGAAATTAAAGTATAGAATTCATTATTACAATCCAACAACTTTCTTTAACATCCTAGTACACATCTACTAGACATATATATACAAGACTCCAAAGCCTCAAAATACATTTTTAACAAGAACTCCACGCAAGAAGCACATAAAATCCACCTCAGCACACAAAGTCACGGATTCTGATCTACGTAAACTTCCTCTTCTTCTATCAGCTGAGGATTCACCTCAGCTTCACCTGAAACATATTAAATGAGGAATGAGCAACAAAGTTGCCCAGCGAGGGAGGTGATGCAACATGCCAACGTGCAATATGATATGCAAACACAAGAAAACATATATAATCCACATAAACCAACAAGACAATAAACCAAGCAATTAACCACTTTTAAAAAGGATACGGTTCCACTTCCGAGTCTTCAATCACGAGCCACGAACCACGAGCATTACGAACATGCCGGCAAACCCCAAACACCAACAATTGGGATACTCCGGATGTATCCCGATCCTACGACCCTTTCTCCCGAGGTAGGTCCATGCCCAGCAGGTGAACCACGCCTCTGGGGTAGTGGAGTATGCCTCAGCGAGAAGGGAATAGGCACCATGGTAGTCGAGGGAGCACGGCAAGCCCGATGCCGCCCGTGTTTCTCGACGCTACCATGTCCGATTTAGGTTGCGCAACCCAATACAAGTCACAAACAATCAATATATCACATAACACGTAAGAGGGACGACAAAGTAGGCCGCCCTCACATATATGCACGATAAAAGTTCAAATAAGCACGATATTAACTTTAAGATACCAAAAGTAGCAATCAACACAATTAATTCCAATAATCTACTCAAATAACTTAAATACATCCTAAATATTCAATGCAAGTCATTACTAACACACAACAAGTTTCAAATGCAACTAAAAAGGCTAAACACTACATTTCCCCTTTCTTTAACCGAGCTTTCTTTCTCCTAAGCGTGGTTCGAGATTCCCAATCATACCCTAGTCTTTCTATATTCCTAATTAAGCTCAAAGGTACCCTTTAAAGTTACTAAAACTCATTTTAGAAACAAAAGTTCGGGAAGGCCCCGAACGGGTTTGAACTATAGCCATACTAACCGAACCCCAATTTCGCAAAATGAAAGCACCAAAGGTGCTTCCTTAGCTCAAGGATACCCAAATCGATGCCCAAATTTGCCCGGATTGCTTAACGTATAAAACCCCCTTTTTAAAGTTAACAAATTTTGCATTTTAACTCATTTTCGGGTAATTCAACCTCACGTGAGTCTTTGTCTAGTTTCACTAATGTCTAAAGCACCTAAAGGAAGCCTCAATTCAATCTAATTAACAAATTATATAATTAAAAAAAACCTTAAATTTTTGGATTTTACTATTCACTGCACTATTCATCACCTCTTTGATCAATTTCAAGTTTCAACCATTAACTTTGCTATCAAACCTCAAAAGTTAACTCTATAGGCATCAAATAACTCATATAAAGCATTCATAACAAGCTTTATAGCTAATATCAACAAATCAATAAAATTCAATATATGCACATAAACTTTAAAAACAAATAAATGCATCTCCCTCACAATTTTGAAGATGTAGAAGCTTTGTTGAAGGTCCTAAGTTGCTCCAAAATCCTCCCAAGAACAATCTAGAAGCTCAAGTGCATGGATGTTGAAGCAAAATTCTCTCCTTTCCTCTCTTGAAGTGGACGGCCAAATGGGGGGGACATGGAGGGAATTTTTGCAATTGTTTTGAGAGCTAATATGATATGTGGCTTTTAATTGATGAGTTAGTTGTTTTATGTGATGTATATAATTAATATTCTAAGCTAATTAATCTCAAAAAAACTTAATCAAACTAGGCCAAAATGCAATTTCAATTATTTTTAGTTGCAAATGTTACTATTCTTACGTAACACTATTCAAAGCTCACGGAAAATATTTTTCAAACGCATACTCCTAAGCTCGAAAGTTCAAAACGAAAATTTCTTGGTTCCTTTTAAATGTCGAGTGACCTAGGAAAAATTTAAAATCAAGCTTTCGAAACAGTCGAAAATATTATGAATAGTAACTCACAATAAAAACAATTAAACAAGAAAAATGATGCACGTAGAAATGCGCACATAAGTATGCAACGATTATAATAAATTTAGGGTGAAATTCTCGGGTGTCACACCCTCTCCCCCTTAAACTAATTGCGTCCTCGCAATTCTCACACATACAAGCGAGCTACCCTCATACATAAAACACATTGATCACGTTAGCAATATATAACAAGTAAAGTCACATAAGCAATAAGTTCACATACACAAATTATAAACTACTAAGTCATTTAAACAACAACTTCACATAAAACAAGTTAATCACATATTCACATTAGTCATATAAAGCATATCGAGCACTCAAGTACACAAAGCACATAATTCACACAAGGCACGTTAATCACATAGCTCGCATTAATCACATAAACACATTGAACATGTAAACACATCAAGCATGTTAACCACATCCATATCACTTATCACACAAGCACATAAACCACAACTAGTTCACTCAACAAATAAAACATGTTGATCACATAAGCACATTGATCACATTAACTCTCTTATCACATAAGACATGCACATACACTTTCTAAACACATTGACACTAAGGCCACTACCCCACAAGCCGAAGACCCTATCCCGGCTTGCGCCTAGCTAACTAGCTAAGCTCTGATACCACTTCTGTAACGCCCCGATCCCTCACGAGACCGGAGGCTCTAATAACCATGCTATTCTCAACCAATTCCAAACCCCGGGCACAAAATTTTAGGGGAAACGGACGGAGTCTCCCCTGTTTATAGGACAATACTGTTACCTGCAAATAGCCACTCAAGTCTTTTGAACTATAACAACAACTTATCTACTAATGTCTCCAAAGCTAAAACACAATCACAAGGCCATCCGAGCCTTGGAGCAACAACATTCTACTAAAGCACACAAGCATGCGAGATAAGTTGGTTTTAGTCATAAGTAATTAAATACAATGAAATTTTAAGTTCCATATGAAGATTAACTAACACTCCAAGCATGCAAGGGAAATTAAAGTATAGAATTCATTATTACAATCCAACAACTTTCTTTAACATCCTAGTACACATCTACTAGACATATATATACAAGACTCCAAAGCCTCAAAATACATTTTTAACAAGAACTCCACGCAAGAAGCACATAAAATCCACCTCAGCACACAAAGTCACGGATTCTGATCTACGTAAACTTCCTCTTCTTCTATCAGCTGAGGATTCACCTCAGCTTCACCTGAAACATATTAAATGAGGAATGAGCAACAAAGTTGCCCAGCGAGGGAGGTGATGCAACATGCCAACGTGCAATATGATATGCAAACACAAGAAAACATATATAATCCACATAAACCAACAAGACAATAAACCAAGCAATTAACCACTTTTAAAAAGGATACGGTTCCACTTCCGAGTCTTCAATCACGAGCCACGAACCACGAGCATTACGAACATGCCGGCAAACCCCAAACACCAACAATTGGGATACTCCGGATGTATCCCGATCCTACGACCCTTTCTCCCGAGGTAGGTCCATGCCCAGCAGGTGAACCACGCCTCTGGGGTAGTGGAGTATGCCTCAGCGAGAAGGGAATAGGCACCATGGTAGTCGAGGGAGCACGGCAAGCCCGATGCCGCCCGTGTTTCTCGACGCTACCATGTCCGATTTAGGTTGCGCAACCCAATACAAGTCACAAACAATCAATATATCACATAACACGTAAGAGGGACGACAAAGTAGGCCGCCCTCACATATATGCACGATAAAAGTTCAAATAAGCACGATATTAACTTTAAGATACCAAAAGTAGCAATCAACACAATTAATTCCAATAATCTACTCAAATAACTTAAATACATCCTAAATATTCAATGCAAGTCATTACTAACACACAACAAGTTTCAAATGCAACTAAAAAGGCTAAACACTACATTTCCCCTTTCTTTAACCGAGCTTTCTTTCTCCTAAGCGTGGTTCGAGATTCCCAATCATACCCTAGTCTTTCTATATTCCTAATTAAGCTCAAAGGTACCCTTTAAAGTTACTAAAACTCATTTTAGAAACAAAAGTTCGGGAAGGCCCCGAACGGGTTTGAACTATAGCCATACTAACCGAACCCCAATTTCGCAAAATGAAAGCACCAAAGGTGCTTCCTTAGCTCAAGGATACCCAAATCGATGCCCAAATTTGCCCGGATTGCTTAACGTATAAAACCCCCCTTTTAAAGTTAACAAATCTTGCACTTCAACTCATTGTCGAGTAATTCAACCGCGCGTGAGGGTTTGTCTAGTTTCACTAATGTCTAAAGCACTTAAAGGAAGCCTCAATTCAATCTAATTAACAAATTATATAATTAAAAAAAACCTTAAATTTTTGGATTTTACTATTCACTGCACTATTCATCACCTCTTTGATCAATTTCAAGTTTCAACCATTAACTTTGCTATCAAACCTCAAAAGTTAACTCTATAGGCATCAAATAACTCATATAAAGCATTCATAACAAGCTTTATAGCTAATATCAACAAATCAATAAAATTCAATATATGCACATAAACTTTAAAAACAAATAAATGCATCTCCCTCACAATTTTGAAGATGTAGAAGCTTTGTTGAAGGTCCTAAGTTGCTCCAAAATCCTCCCAAGAACAATCTAGAAGCTCAAGTGCATGGATGTTGAAGCAAAATTCTCTCCTTTCCTCTCTTGAAGTGGACGGCCAAATGGGGGGGACATGGAGGGAATTTTTGCAATTGTTTTGAGAGCTAATATGATATGTGGCTTTTAATTGATGAGTTAGTTGTTTTATGTGATGTATATAATTAATATTCTAAGCTAATTAATCTCAAAAAAACTTAATCAAACTAGGCCAAAATGCAATTTCAATTATTTTTAGTTGCAAATGTTACTATTCTTACGTAACACTATTCAAAGCTCACGGAAAATATTTTTCAAACGCATACTCCTAAGCTCGAAAGTTCAAAACGAAAATTTCTTGGTTCCTTTTAAATGTCGAGTGACCTAGGAAAAATTTAAAATCAAGCTTTCGAAACAGTCGAAAATATTATGAATAGTAACTCACAATAAAAACAATTAAACAAGAAAAATGATGCACGTAGAAATGCGCACATAAGTATGCAACGATTATAATAAATTTAGGGTGAAATTCTCGGGTGTCACACCCTCTCCCCCTTAAACTAATTGCGTCCTCGCAATTCTCACACATACAAGCGAGCTACCCTCATACATAAAACACATTGATCACGTTAGCAATATATAACAAGTAAAGTCACATAAGCAATAAGTTCACATACACAAATTATAAACTACTAAGTCATTTAAACAACAACTTCACATAAAACAAGTTAATCACATATTCACATTAGTCATATAAAGCATATCGAGCACTCAAGTACACAAAGCACATAATTCACACAAGGCACGTTAATCACATAGCTCGCATTAATCACATAAACACATTGAACATGTAAACACATCAAGCATGTTAACCACATCCATATCACTTATCACACAAGCACATAAACCACAACTAGTTCACTCAACAAATAAAACATGTTGATCACATAAGCACATTGATCACATTAACTCTCTTATCACATAAGACATGCACATACACTTTCTAAACACATTGACACTAAGGCCACTACCCCACAAGCCGAAGACCCTATCCCGGCTTGCGCCTAGCTAACTAGCTAAGCTCTGATACCACTTCTGTAACGCCCCGATCCCTCACGAGACCGGAGGCTCTAATAACCATGCTATTCTCAACCAATTCCAAACCCCGGGCACAAAATTTTAGGGGAAACGGACGGAGTCTCCCCTGTTTATAGGACAATACTGTTACCTGCAAATAGCCACTCAAGTCTTTTGAACTATAACAACAACTTATCTACTAATGTCTCCAAAGCTAAAACACAATCACAAGGCCATCCGAGCCTTGGAGCAACAACATTCTACTAAAGCACACAAGCATGCGAGATAAGTTGGTTTTAGTCATAAGTAATTAAATACAATGAAATTTTAAGTTCCATATGAAGATTAACTAACACTCCAAGCATGCAAGGGAAATTAAAGTATAGAATTCATTATTACAATCCAACAACTTTCTTTAACATCCTAGTACACATCTACTAGACATATATATACAAGACTCCAAAGCCTCAAAATACATTTTTAACAAGAACTCCACGCAAGAAGCACATAAAATCCACCTCAGCACACAAAGTCACGGATTCTGATCTACGTAAACTTCCTCTTCTTCTATCAGCTGAGGATTCACCTCAGCTTCACCTGAAACATATTAAATGAGGAATGAGCAACAAAGTTGCCCAGCGAGGGAGGTGATGCAACATGCCAACGTGCAATATGATATGCAAACACAAGAAAACATATATAATCCACATAAACCAACAAGACAATAAACCAAGCAATTAACCACTTTTAAAAAGGATACGGTTCCACTTCCGAGTCTTCAATCACGAGCCACGAACCACGAGCATTACGAACATGCCGGCAAACCCCAAACACCAACAATTGGGATACTCCGGATGTATCCCGATCCTACGACCCTTTCTCCCGAGGTAGGTCCATGCCCAGCAGGTGAACCACGCCTCTGGGGTAGTGGAGTATGCCTCAGCGAGAAGGGAATAGGCACCATGGTAGTCGAGGGAGCACGGCAAGCCCGATGCCGCCCGTGTTTCTCGACGCTACCATGTCCGATTTAGGTTGCGCAACCCAATACAAGTCACAAACAATCAATATATCACATAACACGTAAGAGGGACGACAAAGTAGGCCGCCCTCACATATATGCACGATAAAAGTTCAAATAAGCACGATATTAACTTTAAGATACCAAAAGTAGCAATCAACACAATTAATTCCAATAATCTACTCAAATAACTTAAATACATCCTAAATATTCAATGCAAGTCATTACTAACACACAACAAGTTTCAAATGCAACTAAAAAGGCTAAACACTACATTTCCCCTTTCTTTAACCGAGCTTTCTTTCTCCTAAGCGTGGTTCGAGATTCCCAATCATACCCTAGTCTTTCTATATTCCTAATTAAGCTCAAAGGTACCCTTTAAAGTTACTAAAACTCATTTTAGAAACAAAAGTTCGGGAAGGCCCCGAACGGGTTTGAACTATAGCCATACTAACCGAACCCCAATTTCGCAAAATGAAAGCACCAAAGGTGCTTCCTTAGCTCAAGGATACCCAAATCGATGCCCAAATTTGCCCGGATTGCTTAACGTATAAAACCCCCTTTTTAAAGTTAACAAATTTTGCATTTTAACTCATTTTCGGGTAATTCAACCTCACGTGAGTTTTTGTCTAGTTTCACTAATGTCTAAAGCACCTAAAGGAAGCCTCAATTCAATCTAATTAACAATTTATATAATAAAAAAAAACCTTAAATTTTTGGGTTTTACTATTCACTGCACTATTCATCACCTCTTTGATCAATTTCAAGTTTCAACCATTAACTTTGCTATCAAACCTCAAAAGTTAACTCTATAGGCATCAAATAACTCATATAAAGCATTCATAACAAGCTTTATAGCTAATATCAACAAATCAATAAAATTCAATATATGCACATAAACTTTAAAAACAAATAAATGCATCTCCCTCACAATTTTGAAGATGTAGAAGCTTTGTTGAAGGTCCTAAGTTGCTCCAAAATCCTCCCAAGAACAATCTAGAAGCTCAAGTGCATGGATGTTGAAGCAAAATTCTCTCCTTTCCTCTCTTGAAGTGGACGGCCAAATGGGGGGGACATGGAGGGAATTTTTGCAATTGTTTTGAGAGCTAATATGATATGTGGCTTTTAATTGATGAGTTAGTTGTTTTATGTGATGTATATAATTAATATTCTAAGCTAATTAATCTCAAAAAAACTTAATCAAACTAGGCCAAAATGCAATTTCAATTATTTTTAGTTGCAAATGTTACTATTCTTACGTAACACTATTCAAAGCTCACGGAAAATATTTTTCAAACGCATACTCCTAAGCTCGAAAGTTCAAAACGAAAATTTCTTGGTTCCTTTTAAATGTCGAGTGACCTAGGAAAAATTTAAAATCAAGCTTTCGAAACAGTCGAAAATATTATGAATAGTAACTCACAATAAAAACAATTAAACAAGAAAAATGATGCACGTAGAAATGCGCACATAAGTATGCAACGATTATAATAAATTTAGGGTGAAATTCTCGGGTGTCACAGATACCCTACCCAACTCGTTAATGAATAGAGAAATGATTTATTTTAAAAGAAAAACTTAAAAAGTTTTTAAAGAAATAAAAAAAGTACTAAAATAATGACAAATCGCAATGGATTAGAAAACGTAAATTAAATTTATTGACTATTATCAAACTTAAACTTAATAGACACATTCAACAAATTTTTTATGTTAAGATATTATCATCCTTCTATAATAATATGAAATAACCTAAAGAAAAAATAACATAAAGTACTTGTCACAATTGTAAATTATCATTATCATTTGAATTATTCAGTAATTGAGTGGTTGTATTAGTTCAATTAGATAAAAAGAATAGGTAACCATAAATAATAAGAGTTGGGCTATAGCCCACAATTATTAATTTTAGACCAATATTAAAAAAAAATATTTTATTACGTAATACATTATTTGTATATGTATGTAAATATATAAACATTTTTATTAATTAATTTTTACTAAATTACTAATCGGGTTCTCAGGTTTCATATTTTTTTAATTTGCAGTTACTAAACCCTACCGGACTACCCGTTAGTAATCACTTATAAAAATCAAACCCTAACAAATACTTTATTGGTTTCGTAAACGGATTTATAATCGAGTCGGATACCCGTCGGATTCGAATTTAAACCCTACCCATTGTCATCCCTAACCCTTGTGGAACCGTTCCCGAATATAAGGCGGACTCCAACAACTTCTCTATATGAAAAGAATTTGGACTAATTCTCTACATTTAGGGATTTCATATTTTAGTTTCACTATAACAATTTATTTACATTTAATAAATCTATTATTTCAAGGAATCTCTATTTCAATTTCACTCTAATAACTTTTCTATTTTAAAAACTCTCCATTTTTGTTTACTCCACATGTAGAGATGTGGAGATAAGTTTAGAAAATTGTTATTGCATCTCCACATGTGGAGATGGTGAGATTTGAATGTGAGAATTCTATATATATAGGGATAGGTGTAAAGAAACTGTTGGAGACCAAAATCTTTAATTACTTCTTTACATATAGAGATTTTTGTGTTTTAAGACACTTGTTGGAGATGGCATTGGTACTACATAAAAACATCATGTTTACAGTACCAAAATCTCAAGTAGCGATATTATATTCCATTTTCTTTTTTTTGATTAGTCTCATGAAAATGAGTTTTGATCAGTCATTAATTACCTTAAAGATAAAGCTCAACTGCCTCCTTGGTGTTCAAAGATTTTGTTGGGAAGTTAATTGGAAAAAATGATCATAGAGATTGGAGAAGAAGTTTGATTGCTTACCTAGCAAAAGAAAAGGAAGTTTGATTGCCAAGACCGCACAATTTTTTACAGTCCAGTAATTTTTTCTTGTCACTTCTTGTAACAGAAAAAGTCCTTAACAAGGCCTCACGAACACTAGGCCGAGTGAGGTCCACTTCTTGTTACACAACCTAACGGTAAATAATTTTCCCGACATGTATAAATGAACATGAATTATATATTGCAGTTAATAGCGAGCCAACCTTCTCTAAAATTAGGTAATAAAAGTTACGGTCTGCCACGGTTCATTACTCTGGATATTCAATTTTAGATACTATTAAATTTTTATCACTTATTTATTATTTTTTATGTGAATACTTAGTTATTATATTAAAATAATAAATTTTTGATTTCTCTCTTCTTTTAATATGTTAATTAAAAAATTCACGTAAAAAATAATAAATAAATAATAAAAAAAGAATGGTATTTAACATTTCTCAAAGTCATTAATTTATACTACCACTGAGCCTCTCCAAAGTAAGTGTACCCAAAGGATATTTAAATAGATGCTTCCAGTGATGATGTCGCGATAACAGAGTGATTTTGATAATAATCCAGGCTAATAAATCACTTTCGCTTCATTATCAGTAATAAAAAATATTATTGTTGGATCTCACATAATATAACCCTTCAACAATAAGATAGACAAGGGCGGAGCTATGAACATAATAAATGTATATATTTTAAAAGTATTTTTAGATTAAAAAATTAACGTAATCTCCACTAAAAAAAACTTATTTATATCTAAATATTAGATTATGTATTTTTTATTTTTGTGAATAAAATTTTTAAGTATGTCTCTAATTATAGATTCTGTCGAAACTATAATGTAACAAAGGATACACAAAATGTGAAATAGAAGGGCTTAAGGGCTGGTTTGGATTGGGGGTTTTGGGGGAAAATGATTGGTTTAGAAGAGATTTTTAATTCTCTCCCTTTTGTTTGGATTGGAAGGTTGGGGAAGGATTGGTTAGCAAATGATTTTCAAATCATCGTTGTAGATGATTTTACAATTTAAATGATTTTTAAATAACTGTACTACTCTTATAAGGAAGAAGAAGAAGAAGAAAGAAGTATGACATACTAAAAAGGGTAAAGAAGTTAATTTATTTATAAAATTTATCCCTCCATTTTATTTCATTTTTAATCAAACAAAGAATACATATAATCATTTATGAACTTTTCCTTATAATTTTACACAACCCAAATAAAATTTTATCCTCCCAATTCCTCTCCTAATTAGGAACCTTAATCTCAACTACATCATATTCGAAAATGATACACTAGTTGTTCACAATGCAATCCTCAAGCCAGAAGCACCTATGCCCTGGAAAGTTCAACCCATTGTAAATGACATCCATCTGATTGCAGTCGAAATTGTCCACTGTAAATTTCAATACTCGAAAAGAACAACAAATTTTACTGTTGATTGGATTGTGAAGCAAAAAGTCTTACACAAGTTCGCAATTGACTGGTTTATAAATGTACTGTTCTCTTTAAAGAACATCTTAGATTGTAATTTCAACCCCACGGGAGTGGATTAAATATCCTTATTTGTACTCCAAATTTTTATTTTAATGATATGCTTTTTCGAACAAAAACAAAAAGATCCAAACAAGCCCTAAAGCTTTGAGAACACCTAGCTTTACATTCGAAAGGTGGTTGCGAATATCTCTGCCTGCTTTTTTTCTGTCACTATCCGCCCACTCTTCATTCCAGCGAACCATTTGCTCTGCTTTACACTAGAAATTTGTCAGCCCATTTGGAAATATCGCGGAAACTCGAAATTGCTTATAAGGAAACCCACGAAACAATTAAAGAGAGAAAAGCATATACTCCCTCCATTCCGCAAAAAGGGTAAATTTCACACTTAGTTCTTATTGTTTAAATATTTTTTTAATATAATTTTTAATATTTAAAAAAAATTATAGAGGTCCCTAATGTTTATAAAAGTTATTTAAAATAGTCTCTATTATTCAAACTTAATCAATTTGGTCTCTATTATTTAAAAAAAATTCAATTTAGTCCCTATTATTTTCTAAATTTTTTTTTTTTAATCCATGCATATTATCCCTATTTGGGGACTAAATGAAATTTTATGGAAAACAATAGGGACTAAATTGGCTAGTTTTAAACAATAGGGACCATTTTGAATCACTTTGTAAATATTAGAGACTTTTATGAATCTTTTAAAATATTAAGGATCAACTTGAAAAAAATTACAAACAATGGGGACTAAATGTGAAATTTTTCCCTGCAAAAATATGTCTACTTTTATTTTTACGCAGATTAAGAAAATATAACTAATATAGATAAAACAATAAATTTTACTTAGTCTTTTCTTAATATACCCCTCAATTGATATCAATTACTCTAACTACAATTGGTTAATGATATAATTGTTGATAAAGATGCACATTAAATAGGGGCATATCAAGAAAACTAATAAATTAACTATCATTTCAAAAAGGAAAGTAGACTATAATATGGTACAAGTGAAAAAAGAAAGTGAGTTTATCTTTATGGAATGGAGGGAGTAAGTCACTAACCATTATGGTCTAGTAGTATGATTCTCACTATAGGTGCGAGTGATTTCAAAATACATTTTTTTGGATTGTGTAATTTTTTTAAAAAGTAATGTAAAATAATTTAGACCGTCATTTAAATAAATTAAAAAAGGGATATAAAACCTTGGTCTTGTGAACTTTGCAACCATCATATTTAACAAGCAAAAAGCGTTAGAGCTTCCTTTGGTTTTCAAACCTTGTAATAGCAATGAGATTTCACAATATCGTGACGAGAGTAACTAGGAATTTCAAAAGAAGATATCATTTGTTGGATGATAAATAAATAAAAAAAAAAATATATATATATATATATATATAGAAAATTGAAGTGGCCGAAGCTGGAATAACTACTTTTAAAATAATAGAAAGAAAAACAACAAATAGAGTGGAAGAATCAGTATAACAAAGTAGATTTCTCACTTTTAAAATAATAATATTGATTCAAATGATCGAATACTTTGTTGAAAAATGAAGGTATATTTTTTGCTTTTACAATCTAATATTTATTTGAATATTTCTATGATTGAAGATGTAATAAAATGGTATCAAACAAGATAACAATCTTCTGTTGGGATCACAATTTTTGTGCCCTTGTGAAAATGTAAGAACATACAAACAAATTTTTCTATGATTGAAGATGCAAAAACATAGAAGCAAACAAGAAAGTTTTTGGATCACAATTTGAGTGCCCTTGAGAACATCTGCAGAACCGCAAAACACATATCAAAGTTCATCAAAGAAGGTCATACAAGCGGGGAACTAGGATGGTAGATGTCCAATCATGCTCTAATTGTCAGGGATGAAGTTAGAAATTTAATATTTAGAGATTTTTAAATAAGAAAATTGATAAAAGAAAAAAAATAAGGAAGACCAGTAACGTATGGACTTTGTCAAGTAGTTATGTATTTGGGTCCTTTTTGGGCCCTTTTGCTGGGCCCTCCACGTTTGGGCCTTCGTGTTGTCTCTCTTTCCTGAGCCAGGTTGGTCTGGTTCGTGTTTGTAATTAAATTTTTATTTTTAATGAAATTATGTTCTTGACCAAAAAAAAAAAAAAATGGCCCTACTTTTGTATAAGAAAGACTTTTGTGCATAATAAAGTGGCCAATACATAAGTCGCTAAAATTGCCATCTCGACCAGTTTCTTAGGTACTTGAAGGGATGGAGCAAAAAACCTAATGTTAGAGTGCCGAATTTTTTTTTTTTATATTATTTTTTGTACATTATTTTTTGGGTTATTAGAAAAAAAATTTAATTTTTATAATTTTTAATTTTTTTTTACAGTCTTATTAAAGAAAATTTAGTTATGGTTTCATGTTACGATACTTTTAAAGATTTGGTAAGTAAAATAATCGTTCTGAGCATATTTTTGAATATCAACTTGTTTATATTTTAGATGCATCATAAGAAAATATTATAATAATTCTAAATTGTATATTTAATTATTTGTTCTTGTTCATGATACAAAGTAAACAGTCTATGTATTCAATAATATTGAAAGATCTGATTTGGTGTAATAGATAATAGTTCTAGTTTAGTAATTAGACATTAGTTATTAAATCAGATGTTATGAGCTCAAACCTCATTAGCGGTCACGTTTTTTAAATATTAATTCTTTTTCATCTATAACTAAAATTATAAAAATAAAAGCAACTATAGTGACTTGAACCCACAATATCAACATAATGTATTTGTGACTAAATATCAAACCAACTCTATATTTTTGAAAAATCCTATCACTTTTTGGATATTTATTGGGGGCCAAATCTTTTTTTTTTCCATTAATTTTTTTGTCTTTTTTGGAGGTTGGGGGGTCCTCGGCTCCCTCCCTCTGCCCCTACTTCAATGTTAATTCTCAATACAAAAATAGAAGAATGATAAAGTTATTGATCTAAGTGAATATAAACCCTAACTGAAATGGTAAAATTATTGGTAATGTTTTTTTTTTATATATATAATTTATTTACTTAAGGGAGGCCTCTAAGTTATTTTACATCATTTAAATGTCATATACGAAATTAATCTCGAGATCTCTCGAATTGAAAACAAGAATTATATTAGACCAAACGGCCCGTGGTTAGTAATGTTAGTTTTTCCATAGGTAAATATACATTGATAGGCCCCCAAGGGATAACCTAATGGCAATAAAGAGATATAGAATCCAATATATTTGAGTTCAAAATTTCTTGGTTGATTCTGTGCATGTATTGGAGAGGATGATTTCATGCATGTATTGAGTTTGAAACTTCTTGGTTGATTTCAGAAAAATATTTTAAGGCAAACAAACGGAGCCTTAGATTCACACATTTGATTGATTATGTACATGTATTGGAGTGTATCGTTGTACCCGAGAGTTTACTAATTATTAATTAAGCTCTACCAAAAAAAAAAAAAAAAATCAAGAAAAAGATTAAAATATACAATATACCATTGTCTCGATTTAGTTAATACATGTAAACCAACAAGGATGATCCATATTCATTACTAGTCCTATAGCTAAAATTTCTGAAATAAAAATAGCCTTCTAGAGAAAAACCAAAAAAGAAAAAAGAATGATAAAAAGAAAGAAAAAAAAAAGAAGTTAGGCCCCGAACCATCTAGAGAAACCAAGAAAGAAATCTCACAATTCCTTTGACACTATCTAGTAATTAAAAATGTAAGCCGTGGGCAAAATTGGCAATCCACCATACGTCAACAAAACTGCGTTAGCCAGATCTTCAAACCAGCGGCTGAGATCATCCCAACACAGAAAGCTTCTGATTGGCTCCTACATTAAGTCCTCAAATCTGATTGGTCCACGTCATCACCGATGACAGAAATTCAAAAAGCTTCCAACTTACTTTGAGTTTTCATTGGTCCACGTCATCATCGATGACACATTAAAAAAGCTTCAACACTAACCTTTCATGGATCTCACTTTCTATATAAAGCTTCGCTTCGGCTCTCATTTTCCTCCTAACAAAATACTCTCATCTCAACACATTGCTCTCAATAACACACATAGTTCTGAGACAGTGAGAAGCAAGCGTGACGCTATGGCGAGTGCGTGGACGAGTCGCGCATCGTTGATTGTCTTAGCGATCGCCTTCTTCGGTTAGTGTTCCATTTGCTTTGTTTTTTCTGATTAATTTCAATACTCATGAATTTTTTTAATGATTATTCTGCTTTTTGTTACGTAATTTAGGTCACTTTTTTGTTTTTGTTTTTGTTTTTTAAGTGCGATTATGAATTTTCAGTTGTAATTAATTTGGATTATAATGAGCTTACTTGTTCTTAGATCTGTTATATAGAGAAATATATATTTATATTTACGTATATTTATGCGTCTACTCTGTTTATTTTAATTGATATGTCGTGTATATATATATATATATATATAGATTTTCTTAGTGATCGTCTTCTTCGATTAGTGTTGCATTTGCTCTGTTTTCTCGTGATTAATTTAAATATTTATGAAAATTGTTCTTTAATGATTATTATGCTTATGCTTTGTATTACGTGAATTTAAGTCACATTTGTTTGTTTTTTACGTGCGTTTATGAATTTTTAATAGTAATTAGTTGCTTTTATTTTTTTAGATTAGGATTATAATGAGCTTACTTGTTATTAGATCTGTTATATAGAAAATGTAAATATTTATATATACATAAAATTATACATTTTTTTATTTATATATAGTGTGAGTGTGTGTGCGTGTGTCTTTTCTTGATTTAGATTTCCATATAATGCAATTTGATGTATGTTGTATTGCTGCCTATACAACAGAAATTGTACGTTAGAGTGTAATTATCTAATAACACTTGTGATTTAGAGCGTGATTATCTAATAACACGTGATTTATAAGGATGTGGCTCCACGTTAGATCCGTACTACCATAATTGTCTAATAACACCTATGATTTATAGGAATGTGACTCACTGTTCCAATATACTCTGTAGTCGGTAACAGTATATAGGAGGTTCTTCTACCACGTTCTTATAAACATTTAATCTTAGGAGGTATTAGCTAATTACTTAGCACACAGTCTAATGCGTAACTTCAACAAAAGAGATATAGTTTTGTGGTTTTATGATCAATATAAACATTAAGTACAGTGTGATAAGTTACAATTTTTTTGTAATAGTACTTGTAACAATTTAAATCGTTTCAGCAGATAGTTCTTTTTCCTTTTTCGTATTGACACGAGGCTCCTTTCAATGTATTGTACGCACGGGTGGATATATGTCTCCAAAGAATATGATCATGCCTTCTTTTAGGCTAAAAAGAAATATTAAAACATGATTTATATCTGAAAATGAAGGTTTAATTGGGTGCCAAATCGTATATATATATAAATGCGCGCGTGTGTACGTACATATATTCAAACTTCTGATTGTATTTGGCTAAACATAGCCATGCATTTCTTTGGTATATACACGTCATTGTCTACTTTTGTTACTAAATTAAGATTAAGTGAAAGGCTATAAGGTGCATGCTGCTAATTTGAGTAGTAGTATTAGTGAACAGCAGACTAAATAGCCAGTCAATTGTTGAACAGGGAGCTTATTTGCATTTTCAATCGCAAAAGAGGAAGCAACCAAATTAGGAACGGTAATTGGAATAGATCTGGGCACAACTTATTCGTGTGTCGGTGTTTATAAGAATGGACATGTTGAAATCATAGCCAACGATCAAGGTAACCGTATCACTCCATCATGGGTGGCCTTCACTGATGGTGAAAGGCTGATTGGTGAAGCAGCAAAGAATCAGGCTGCTGTGAATCCAGAAAGGACCATCTTTGACGTCAAAAGACTTATTGGAAGAAAGTAAGAGCTTTTTTTTTTGGGTTTCACTGTTTTCTTAATATATGTGAGAGAGAATTTATCTTTGACAGTGACGTTAATTCTTTATAGGTTTGAAGACAAAGAAGTCCAGAGGGACATGAAGCTTGTCCCATACAAAATTGTGAACAAGGATGGCAAGCCTTATATTCAAGTCAAGATCAGTGATGGCGAGACGAAGGTCTTCAGCCCTGAGGAAATCAGTGCCATGATCCTTACGAAAATGAAGGAGACAGCTGAAGCATACCTCGGAAAGAAAATCAAGGATGCTGTTGTCACTGTTCCTGGTAAAATAAACTTTCTTGATGCAGAATTTTGTTAATTGATTTTAGGTTGAATCTTATGTGAATTACTGAGGTGGTTATCTTCTCTCTCTTCTCTGCTGCAGCTTATTTCAATGACGCTCAGAGGCAGGCCACAAAGGATGCTGGTATTATTGCCGGACTGAATGTTGCAAGAATTATCAATGAACCAACTGCTGCAGCCATCGCCTATGGTTTGGACAAGAAAGGTGGCGAGAAGAACATCCTCGTTTTTGACCTTGGTGGTGGAACATTCGATGTTAGTGTCTTGACCATTGATAACGGTGTCTTTGAGGTTCTTGCCACAAATGGAGACACTCATTTAGGAGGTAAGGATGATAAGTACAATCCCTCTGGTCATTCCAGTCTTTTCTTGTTTTAGTTGTATACACTTTCATAAACCTCAAGTGAAAGGAGGCTATTAGAATATTATCTGTTACCGCGAAATGAGTTTTCTGAAAGCTATTGACCATGCGTCACAAAATCTTTCATGTGAGAAGAATTGATTGCAGATTATCTATCAATCAATCTTAGTGTTTTCTAACAAGAGTTTCGAATATCCCTGCAGGTGAGGATTTTGATCATAGGATCATGGAGTACTTCATCAAGTTGATAAAAAAGAAGCACGGTAAGGATATCAGCAAGGATAACAGAGCTCTTGGAAAACTAAGGAGAGAATGTGAACGTGCTAAGAGGGCTTTGAGTAGCCAGCATCAAGTCCGTGTAGAGATTGAATCTCTCTTTGATGGTGTTGATTTCTCTGAGCCACTTACCAGAGCCCGTTTTGAAGAGTTGAACAACGATTTATTCAGGAAGACCATGGGGCCTGTTAAAAAGGCAATGGAGGATGCTGGTTTGGAAAAGCGCCAGATTGACGAAATTGTTCTTGTTGGGGGAAGCACCAGGATTCCAAAGGTTCAACAGCTTCTTAAGGACTACTTTGATGGAAAAGAGCCCAACAAGGGTGTGAACCCAGATGAGGCAGTTGCTTATGGTGCTGCCGTGCAAGGAGGAATTCTGAGTGGAGAGGGAGGCGATGAAACCAAAGGTATTGCTTACTTAAAACTAGTTATTACAGATTAAATACTTAATCTAGTTGTGAAGCTTGGAGAACTACACTAGTTATCATCGCTTTAACCATTTGCTTTCTTATTTGCACTAGATATTCTTCTCTTGGATGTCGCTCCACTAACCCTCGGCATTGAGACTGTTGGTGGTGTGATGACCAAGTTGATTCCTAGAAACACCGTTATTCCAACCAAGAAGTCACAAGTTTTCACCACGTACCAGGATCAACAAACTACTGTCACTATTCAGGTACCATATGTTCTCAATTTTGATCAGTTGATATGTTATGGATTATCGGTGTGGTAGCTTGAGTATAAGTTAGCAAGGCAATTACCTCAAATTGGCATTTAATATGAAAGTATTATCTGATCTAGGTCTTTGAGGGTGAACGAAGTCTTACAAAAGACTGCAGGCTTCTCGGGAAATTTGATTTGACTGGAATCGCCCCAGCACCTAGGTTCCTACTTTTCTGTTCTTAGTTAAGATATCGTGTTTAATTTGCCTTTTCCTTCTCTAATCAATGATCATCTTGTTTAATTTGAACAGAGGAACTCCTCAGATTGAAGTGACATTTGAGGTTGATGCCAACGGTATTCTGAATGTCAAGGCTGAAGACAAGGCCTCTGGCAAAGCCGAGAAGATCACAATCACCAATGACAAAGGTCGATTGAGCCAAGAAGAGATTGAACGTATGGTCCGTGAGGCTGAGGAATTCGCTGAGGAAGACAAGAAGGTCAAAGAAAGAATTGACGCCCGAAACAGCTTGGAGACGTACGTTTACAACATGAAGAACCAGATAAATGACAAGGACAAGCTAGCAGACAAGTTAGAGTCTGATGAGAAGGAGAAGATTGAGACCGCGACCAAAGAGGCACTGGAATGGTTGGATGATAATCAAAACGCTGAGAAGGAAGATTATGAGGAAAAGCTGAAGGAGGTGGAGGCAGTATGCAACCCGATTATCTCAGCTGTTTATCAGAGGTCCGGTGGACCCTCTGGTGCCGGAGCAAGTGAAGGTGGAGATGATGATGATCATGACGAGCTGTAGAAGAATGTTAGTTCAATAGTTTTTTGTTACTAGAACTAGACATTTAGGAGCAAAATATGATGATTTATTGTGCACCTTTCTCATTATCATTTCACCACTATTGGAGTAGAATAAGATTGAGAAGATAAACCCGGATAAAGGAGAGAGGATAAACTCCGGGTTTCTTTCCCATCTTATTCAATTTTGGATTTATACAATATGTATAGACATTGATCAACTCAATGATAATTTGTATTCTTTCTATTCTGGGTTTAATTGTTCGCTTTTGTAGCAACTCAGTCTATGTCCTAAAATTTCCAGTTTTCGGAAGAGCCCTTCTTATGATGCAGGTTTTTATTACACCTTCGAGAGCAATTTTCAGCTCAGTCGATTGCAAAAATATTAGTCGAAAAGTAGACTGGACTAGATTTCTTGCAAAATAAGCCTCACACATTGGTAAATAAGCGCAAAAGTTGCTAAAAGTACAAAAATAGGTAAAGGAATGGAAGCACATCTTGCACCTTCTATGAGATTATTTTAACATACCCAGAAGCTTAAGAAAAGATGACCATAGTTGTGACAGATGGCAATAGTTATGACATTCTAACCGGAGAAGAGCAATAGAAGCTATACAATTAAAGGACATCAAGTCATTCCACGAGGTCACTCTAATGCTTAAGAGTGATGATTATTTATAAGGATATTTAAATAAGTACAATTAGAGGATCTCAGATTGTCTTGAGGAGATTATTTCGATGCTTAAGATTAATGATTATTTATAAGGAAGATATTTAAATAAGTTCAATTAGAGGATCAATCTCAAGTTGTTTCGAGAGGTCACTCTGATGCTTAAGAATGAATGATTATTTATGAGGAGGATATTTAAATAAGTACAACTAGAGGATCTCAGGTTGTCCTGAAGAGATTATTTCGATGTTTAAGATTAATGATTATTTATAAGGAGGATATTTAAATAAGCTGAATTAGAGGATTGATCTCATGCTGTCTCAAGAGATCACTCTAATACTTAAGACTAATAATTATAAATATGAGGATATTTAGAAAAAATAGTTACTTTCTTATTTATTTTATGCGTTTATTTGCCAGGCCTCTGTAAAAATAATTATTTATGCCTATGGAGATTGATATGCGTATAAAACCGGCACGACTTGAAACAGGTGTGAACCGACCCGTATACCCTTCCCGACCTCGCATTAATGGCAGATGGAACATAAAAGTATTGTCCAGTGGATAATAGCTTTATCCAGCGAATAAAGGTTAAGGTCAGACATGCACAGTCCGGACAGCATTATACCATTAATACCTGTCCGTCTTAAATGTACGTATAAATATCCCCACAATGTCAGCATTTAAGGTAATTCGACTCTCATTAATTGTTCTCCTCTATTCAGACATACTAATTTATTCTCACGTTGAAAGAAAAACACATGATATAACCTTCGTAATTCCTTACCTTTTTTTGCAAATAAACACTGAGCTCGGATTGAAGGATTATTTCAACCCTCATCAGAGGAGTTGTTTGATAGATTTGAATTTCATAGGAAAAAAGAGGGGAAGATGTAGCAACTGAGGTCGTGGTGTTGGTGAAGAATGATGAACTAGGCATTAATTCAATTCGAGACTTTGTCACCACATGAGAATTTCTTTTCTTTTCTCTTTCCCTTTTTTATTTTTCCGAAAACATTATATTATATAAACACACAGAAGATGTGCCAAGCCCATACGACAGCCCAAGGAAAGAAAAGAATATAGACCGAGCCCCAAACCTAACAATAAGGCCCGACCCATTGCCCAAAACAAAAGCTCTAAACCTAATTTTTCTAATTTGAAAACAAATTGACAAATTGAGGACGGTTTCCAAAAACGAAAACCGCCTAGTGGCTAGACACCAAGGACGAAGTAATTTTTTTTTTTACGCCTATTGCCTTCGTTCTTTAACAAAAGTTGTGTATGAGAATAATTGAGAGAGTGGGTAAAGTAAGAAACATAAAGATTAGAGTTTTTTTTTTTTTTTTGTGTGAAAAACAAGAAGGGGAAAGGGAGAGAGAGAAGAGAAAACGTGAGTGGATAATGGGAGAGAAAAGTCGAGAAAAGTCTCAAAGAGTATTTTGAGATTAAACTCTTTTTTTTTTCTTTTTAAAGTTTAATTTAAATGAATGATTAAAATATCTTATAATAATATGGATGATTAAAATTCTCTTAAGATGTCTTATAATAATATGAATAGTTAAGATTCTTATCATAATATTATGAGAAAGAAATCAATATGAAAAAATCCGAATCCGACCCGCCCTGCCTCCAATCCCCTAAGATTAGAACCCTAATCTCTCGCTCTACTCCTGAATTTCCACCAAAGAAAATAACAAACCTACTACGTGAAAACCAGTGAGGCTTGGGTAGCTCCGGCACCACCAACAACGCCACCTTAGCTACAAGCCATACAGACCAACAAACCTCAGCCCCCAACCTTGCAAGCTTTCGCCCACACCCCCACTTGCAAAAGCCACCAAAAAAGGGCACACGAGAGTCAAGAGTGAGGCAGCTTCTACATTCCAGATCGAATCTTATTCTAAATAGAACGATCTTTCCTTTGCGTTTGCGGTCAATTCCTATGCCCTCAATAGACATCTCTTGCCTATTGCAACAATCGTGAAACATCTACGTCATTTCATTATAATAATATCCAATTCACAAACATTAAATCTCGTTTATAACGTCGTAAAATTATGAGCAGATCTACACCCCATTGATCTACCCTTGTAACATCATAGATTCAACCAAAAAAACAGTTACAACCATGCAACCATTTCTCTCCAAAAACTAAAGTTCCATTAATCTTGACAAACTAAGCCAACAAAATATTTACAGCCAACAAGAACCATTAGAGCTTTGTATGGACAGTAGATTTTTGCATGCAAACAAACATGCTTGTGACATGAAACCCCTCAAGGCCTTCAGAAGTATAAAGCAAAACGCTGATAGTAACGTTAAGTGGTAAAGAACATTGATTTTCCCCCCCATGTCAGTCCTGAGTGAAGCTGAACACCAAGTGGTTATTCTAGCATGTACGTCGATAAGAATTTTCAATTAGTAAGGGACATAAATAAATGGGCGTCAGTCACGAGCTGCTGAATGCTGCATCCAAGGCCAGTTTAATTCACAAAGATCACCAGGAGTATTACCATCATCGTCCTTTATCTCTGTGTCGACTCCTTCCTTCACAAGGAATTCAGCAATGGCTGCTCTCTCGCACACAGTAGCATAGTGCAATGGTGTTTGGCCTTCATTATCCTGACAATAACAGCAACAAAATAAGTAAATTTGGCATGTAGGGGAAAGAGAGAATCATAACTAATGACGGACGTATTCTTAATGTTCATCCACGAAAATTGAAGCAATTATGAGCTAAGCAGAAAAAAGGGTTGAAGGATATCTTTTGACTCATACAAACCCCCGATGAATGAAACAACTCAAAACAAGCATTCACGTGCTCATGCTTGCAGCATGTCCAGTGTAAACCATGGTTGCCATGAAGCCTTCACACTGACTTCTACATAATGAATTTTACTAACACAAATACGTTTCAACACTTGATATGCAAGAAATATATAGATTTCGCAAGTCCTTACCAATGGATAATGATGATTAAGATTTCAATCTGTCATACAAAAGCAATTTTGTTTTTCTCCTTCCTCTGGTGGGAAAGGTTCTCTCTATCTCCTTTGTTTTTTGTTTTTTGTTTTTTTTTGGTGTGGATGGGTGGTGGTGGTGGTGGGGGTGGGGGGGAGCCATCCAGCCAATCATCCACAATGTCACAATGTCCATTGCTTTCCCACTTTTAAGTGATAATCACGTTAGTAGATATTTTGTAGAACAGACCACATATTGGCATGTAGAAAGGAAATTTCTTGACTATTTTATTTCAGCAATTAGTTTCACTTCTTCTACAGATGCTCTAATAGGATAATAAATAACATCTAATAACAAAAACAAATAAGAAGCAGTACATAATAAGTTACAATCAATTACAGCGTTGATGCATCCCTTTAATATTAAAGGAAATTCTCTTTCTACCTTAGCATTCACGTCGGACTTCTTGCTTACAAGCAATTCCACAATGTCCAGATGGCCTCTATCTACAGCCCAGTGCAATGGGGTCCGCCCCTCGCTATCTGCATTCAGTTGAGAAATATTGTTTCAGAATGGAAGGAGATCTGATTAGCCTCAAAATTATGGATATGCTATCACATCCTCTCTCTAGCCGCCTTGTCTTTTACACTATTATAGAGGTCAATTGACGACATACATGAGACCTACTATCTATTTCCCTAACATAATTAAATATAAAGAACAGATATTAGTGTGCTACAACCGTTGCACGTCTCATTTCGTGCATAGATGAGAAAAGCTTAGTTATTTTATTTTTATTTTATCTTTTTTTTTTTCAGATTCCTATTTCACAGCTAAAATGTTATACAAAAGGAATATATGCTCGTTCAATAGGTTCAGCACAAATGCTTACACCAGAATAGAGATACTAGAACATCCAACAGCAATAACATTGAGGATTTACAAAGCAACTAACCCTTCAGATCCACTGAAACACCACTGTCAATGCATTTAAGCATGTTTTCATTATCTCCTTCTCGTGCGAAAGCATGAATAGCATCCATTTGTCTGCAAGGGAAACAAGGTCTTCTTACCCATTCGCAATCTCCACAATCCAAAAACTCTTAGTCCTATCAAAAATAATTTTCCTTTTGACAAGACAATATATACACAGATTAGGAACCTCAACCTTATCTACCCGAAACCCAAAATTACATGCCAATTTTGCACATTTTCAGTCTTTCATTATCAACTCGAAATAGAAAAATGTAAGGCAGAATTACTGAAGACCTATTAACAAAATGAAAATCCATCAACTGAAGGGACAATGAACAAGGTGGCCCAGAAGGTCACTCCACAACTAAATGCATAGAAAAAGCTCATTTAAATTCAACCATTCAAATATAAGAGTGGAAAAACTCACAATTCTTTCCAGTGAAGAGTCAAAGCGAGCCAGTGAAATGGAAATTCACCATAAATCAGTAACAATCGTAAAAAAGAACTGGAAAAAGAGGGGGAAATAAGAAATATCTGTTCGTATAGCTACTTCTAAGTTGAGAAGAATATGTATGTGCCATCTTTCGCCACACACACACGTACAGGTATGCACCCTCCATATTCCTTCCCATTTCTCCCTCTTTTTCAACTTCTTTTGAGGGGTGAAAAATTTAAACCCTCGTATTATTCTGTAATGGTTCACAAAGATTGATATTCTATAGACAGAATCCAATGACATAATGACTCATGAAACCACACCCTACACAAATATCACAAAACCATGTAAGTTGGTAAAGCTAACACTTCCATGTAAATCAAGATCCTTACAGCTGATTTCCAGGTTCCTCGTCAAAATTAAGCGTGCTGAAAACAGGTCCCATAGGTCCTTTAGAATCCTTACTTGAGGCCTGCTCACTCTCTTCACCTTTCTTCTTCTATTATCACAACATTGACGATAAGTAACGGCAACAGAAGAAGAATAAATCAGCATGCAAGTGAAAGAAAAGAGTTATCTCACAGTTCCTGAACCAGCAGTCCAAGAAGGAAACAACTCCGTAACAATGTCGATATACTTTTCCATAGCTTCTTCAGGGGGCATAGCACCCAATTTCTGCCATGCTTGCCTAGCACATAACGAAAACAAACCTTTCCTTCTGTCAGCCATGGAGCGTCCAGCCAATAATATCCACAACATATAGTAACGAAATATGCGTAATTATCCAGCAAACATCTATTCTACGAGCTATAAGTCAGTGAAGATTTATTCCAATATCATATCACTAACTCAAAAACATCAATATCATAGACAAACATACACCATAAACCCAAAACTATCTGTTGCACACCGATAAAACAGAACAAATATATTTCAAAATGAACTACCTGCAGGTTGGAAAAAGACATTGCTTCCCAACAATAAAGATCAGCATATCTACTTCCGGGAGAAACAATTCTTTTATGATCTTGCTTACCAAATTTCAGTTGCATAATTCACTTACATTTATGATTTGGCACTCACAAACAAAAATTCCAATCCCACAAAAGCAACTTAACAACATAGCCTCCCCTAATGTGTAAACAGCACTTAATATGTGTCATGATTAGTTGCTGAACAAGAAAAATTATATCACAATCAACAACTTATCCCTATCAACAACACTAGCTAGTAATAGATATCTAAAACTGACTATACAATCCCTGTCTCGATCTAAAAATTCGAGCAATCGAAGAGTCCATTTTCCCCCAATGTTGTATTGTAGCTCGTAAAGCTCAAATCTTTCACATTAACAGTCCCCAAAATTACGGTCAAGCAACATTATGTAACAATAACAATATAAGCTACATTAAGTAATTACAAAGTTGAAACTTTAAGGACCTAACGAGGTCCCGACCTTTCCCTCAGATCCGCGCATAGCAGAAATTTCGTAAACCAGCTTCGTATAAAAGATTAAATACCATAAGCAGAATAGGGTTTACCACTTCGCACGAGCAGTCATTTTGAGAGCAGACGGCTGAGGAGCAGTGCAAGGTCCCTCGGTAGCGATCTTGTAAAGCCCGTAAAGCTGCAACTGTACCTCGTTCGAAACCTTCAGCGCCCCCCGATCAGCCGCCGTCGCCGCCACAAACGCCGTCGCCGCACTGAATTCCTCATCCAACTCAGTACTCTCCACACCTTCCCAATCACTATCACTATCACTAACCTCATCGCCGCCGCCAACATCCTCCCCCTCCTCCACCGCAGCAGAACTCTCCTTCACCGCCGCAACATCTTTAATCAACGCCTCCCTTTCCTCCCTAGTATCATCAATCAACGGTCGTGTTTTCGATTCGGATTCGGATTCGGATCCTTCCACGTGATCGGCACGTGCGATACGGAGATTCTCGTCGCGGAAAGCGAAGATTATAGAGAAGAGTTTCGCGAGAAGATACGAGAAAATTACACCAAAAAATATTGATTGTACAAATTGTTGCCAATCAGCCATCGATTTTTCTTTCTTTTTTTTTGTTAATTTAATTTAAACTTGTACTAAAACCCTAGAATTTCGAGAACTTAAAATATCTAGAAAAAATAAAAACACAAATTGTAATGTTTAAACACAAATATCAACGTAAAAGATTTCAACTTTTTTGGGAACGATGATACGATCTATATTCAGGTTTTGAGGTGTGAGAAGAAAAATTGTTCCCCTGCGACTACTCTCGGGAAACTCGCGTATTTCTAGAGTTGGAGTCTACTAAGGGCAAATACAAAATTTATTTGCGGTGTGCTGTCTTTGCTTGTATTTTTGTATTAAATTATTTTTATTATTTATTTTTTAATACGATGATAATTTTATCATTGTATAATTTTTTTTTATTTTTAAAGTTAAGAATTTATAATTCTTGAAAAAGGTGAGTTGGGTATTATTTTTATAGCGTTTTCCAACTTAAGTATTGATTATCGCTTTAGTTCAATAACTACACATTTAACATGGTTTGAGAAAGTTGTACGAATTAATTACGTCATTAGTTTTCAATGTTCACGGTTTTTAGTTTTGTCATTATTCTATTTTTAGCCAAATTAATTTTCATTGTTTTAAAAAAAGTTAGTCAAATTAATCCCAAAATTAAAATGTAGTCAACATTTAATGGAAAAGTCCACTATTTAAAGGATAAATTTGAAAAAAAAAAATCAAATGTTATTAATTCATTCCTCATTTGCAGAAAGTTCATATTAATTTTCAAAACTTTTTTTTTCTCTCATTTGTCCCTTTTCTTTCTTCAATCCTCTTCATTTTTCTCCTTCATTCTCATTCTTACCCTCCATCATACATACATATATACAAACACACACATACATATAACAACCCTAACCCTAACCCTAACCCTAACCCTTAGAACACCTTTGGACCTCTTAACCTCTACCCTTATCTGTCGACCTAAAGTCCCCTGGTACCCCATGTAACGCCCCGATCCCTCCCGAGACCGGAGGTTCTAAAAATCAAGCTATTCTCAACCCGATCCTAAACCCGGGCACATATTTTTAGAAAAAACGGACAGAGTCTCCCTTGTACCGTAGACATTTTGAAAACCTGTAAACAACCAATAAAGCCACAAAACAACCTAAAACTCCAATTCTAATTAAAGACTCAAACTTTAAGGCCATCCGAGCCTTAAAACATTCAAACAGTGAGAATCATGCAAGCATGCATTCAAAATATACTTTCTTTACAAAACCGCTTATCATGCCACTCCATAATAACCTTTAAACATTCTTAGGAATTGAAAACAACTATACAACCAATCATTCACTCCCAAGCATGCAAAGTAGCTAAGAGCAGAAACATAAGTTATTACATGCCACAGATACATATCATACATTACCTTCAAACTTACAGCTAAACAATATATACATGAACCCATAGACTCCGGAATAGGACCTAAGTAATACAAACAGATTCTTCATATAACCAACAGGAAACACATCCACCTCAAGCAAGTATCACACAACAACTAAGGAAACTCCTCCTCCAATTGCACATCCTGAAATATGTTAGCGAGGTATGAGCAACCACAATTGTCCAGTGAGGGATAAAGACTACTCGGGACGTGCAATGCAACAATTATAGCAGTTAGTAAATAACCACACATATCAAATGATATGATACACTTAACCCCAACACTCTAGAATTCTCTTATCTTTGATTACGAACCACGATCCACGAATCACAAACCACGATCAATGTGCCGGCATAACCCCAATCACTCCAGTGGGTGTACTCCGGATGTACCCCGATAATCCTATGACCCAACACCCCCTAGCAATCTTCGGATCAAGTGAGTGAGGGACTAGGGCACGGAGATCGAATATCCACTGGCAAGCCCGCTGCCGCCCAGCCGATATTCAATACAACCACCCTTGACACTATGGTTGCGCAACCACTATGCAATGCACTTAAATCCAATGACAGTATAACAAAAATATATGGCAATAACACATAGGAGGGACAACAAAGTAGGTTGCCCTCGAAAACAATTAAGATATAAAAAGAATATAACTCAAGCAATTATCTTAAGTCATACAATTTATTAAAGAGAAAATGAACCAAAATGCACAAAATGATTAAAATCCTTCACCTTTACCAAGCTCCAAGATGCAAGAATTGACTTCACTCTCAAACATTTTGGATAGTCAACTGAAGCATTCTTGTGGCTATAAAACATTTCATAACCTCCTAGATGGCATTAACTATATTAATATTTTACAAAGTAACCTTTATAACAAACTCAATCAAATACCCGTTTTTTTGTAACAACCAATAATAATCCAATAATTCACATATAAATAGCAATTTACTTATCAATTAAACTCACAATTTCAATCCATTAATTTCATGAGTTAAGCATGTAGAAATATTACATATCATGTTTCTGAAATAAGTAATCTAAGTTAGAAGCTTCTCACTAGCAAACTTAGGGTTAAAAGTAAAAGGATGACTTAACAACTCAAAAAGGGAGTGTTTCAACTAGAATATTAAAGTTAGGTGCATTTAAGTTAAAATATAGTTAACCCAAGTTAACATAATACCATACATTGTTTATGATTTTCTTCATTCTAGATTAGATAATAACTTACATGTGAAACTAGTTCAACTCCACCTAATAATAGACTAGCAATTAACTCAATTTAAGGAATCCTCTTAAGAGTTTATAGCTAAAATAAGACAAGTTCCATTAATTGTTCAATAATACATTCATTAACATCGACTTCCAAACATTTACTTCTTAAAAGACTTCTAAATCATACATTCTCTTACTTTTCAATGATTATTAGTTAGTGCATAATATTTAACTCAACCAACATTCCAGCTCTTAGTTAGCTAACTATTCGAGAAATAAGTGTTTCACTTAGGACTTTATAACTGATAACAAACCATCCTAATCATATCATTATCTAGCTCAACAAACTTTAATATAACTTATAACTCATTATTTCATAAGTAAGACACGGGATATGGAGCCTATCTATCAATAACTTCAACATTAACTTGACAATAATTTAAAATAAGAACAATTTCATCTCACTTTCATATAAAACTCAAGTTAAAGATAACATTTAACAAGCTAATAAATAACTACTTCACAATTAACTTACATTCTAACTAAACCCCTACACAATTAAACTAACTCTTTAATTTAAAATTAAATTATAAGCTTAAAGAATAGATGCTACACCAAAACACTTGTCTTCATTTCCAATCAAATTAGCATTCAAGATAAGCAATAGATCTAAATCACATTCATTTATAACTAAACAATTATTTTCATGTAGGTAGTATGACATTCAAGCTATAGTTAACCTCTACATGACTTAATAAATGAGTTCACATTTTAGCAAGATGGGTAAAAGGGCAAGGGAAAAGGCAGCTGCATTCCATACTAACTCATGATTTCTATTTACTCATTCAATCTCAATTATATCACAATTTACATAATTATAAGAGCTCTATTACGCTACTAATCATCCAAGAACACTACACAATAAAGTCTTGATTGAAGATATCCACTTAGAGTTGAAATATATGATCACTTCTAGCAAAATAACAATGAAATTCAGATTCTCACGCAATAGGACAATTCTGACACATCTCACCAAAATGATCATAACTTATTCTAGAAAACTCCGATTAATGCACCGTAAAAAGAATTAGAAACTAGACTCGTAAGGCTTTCTAACAGTATATAATTCAAACCCTAATCTTTCTCCAATTAATACAGTTTTAAGCTCGAAATTGTCTTAGTTTTGCTGAAAAAATCTGGACAGCCACGGTTGAACACACACACATGTGCACACGTGAATTTTGCTTGGTTCCCTTACATTCCTAGCTAGTTTGAAACATTGTTCAAGCATATATAACTGTTGCACACTTCATTAAGCATTTTTATCAAACATCTAGCCTACACATGTCCAAATATAGCAAATTAACAACAACAACAAATATAACAATAACAATAGATATAACAATTAAGCAAATTATAAATGGCATATTCAAGATTCACATAGAATTATACCAAAAGCTCCAAAACATCTTGAAAACACATTTAAACACACAAGGAGTCATGTCAAGGTCTTAGAAGCATGAGACAATCGAATTTGTACTTAAACCCCTTTGTTATTCAATCCGTTTTCCTTCCAAACTCATGCCATTATTCTAGATTCATAAGTGGTCTATTCCATGCTTCTAGTTAACCTATTAGACACCCTTAGGACCCTCAAAGTCACGCGAACACCTGCATTTAGCCCAAAAGCTCCAAATTCTCTCTTTTGACTTTGTACTACGCGTACCTTAACCGGGACTCAAATGGGAGCTACCAAAGCTTAGTTAGGTCCTAAATAGCCTAGGATTACTAAATGTGGAGGCCAATTCAACCCGGATTTGCGATAACCCCGAAATCCCTTTCTAAAAGTCAGTTATTTCCTTCTTTTACTAGGTTATGAGCAATTAAACCCTACGGAGCCTTTACATTACTTTCATTAACATCTAAAACACCTATTAGAACCATTAATTCAAGCTATAAGGTCCGATTTCACAAAACCCTAACATTCTCGTCTATTCATGCCAAATATCCAACGAGCAATTTCAACCAATTAAACTATGAAACAATAGCATAAATTAGGTCTCTACTATTTATATATGACATACATAAGCATATTTGAGCATTGCAATAGCATTTAAGAGCAAACAAGAAATTCAAGAAAGTTGTCACATTTCAAAATGCAAAAATAGCATGCAAATCCCTCACCTCTTGCGTAGGAGCTCCTAGGAGGCTAGTAAACACCCTAAACCACTTGCACCTAACTTGGCTTGGCTTGGATTGAAGATTTGTTGAGCAAAAATCTCTCATTCTCCTACTATGCTAATTTTCGGATTTGCTACAGTGTTTTCAGCTTTTCCTCTTTTTTTTTTTCTTTTTTTTTGTGTGTTTTGCTAACTTATGAGCTTAGTGAGGTGTTGAGCATATATAAGTCTATATGTTTTATTTTAGTGTGAGTATGTTGGTCAAAATATGAATTAAGCTAGCTTAAAGTGAGTCCTAAGTGTAATTTAAATGATAGCTAATCAAAACACATAATTTTGTTACGTAATACTATTAATTAGTTTTAACAAATTATTTTCTAAACGGATGCTCCTATCGCTTTTAGCTCAAATGCACATTTTTCTCATTCTTAAAACAATTAATATGATTTAAGAAAAATGCTAATTCGAATTAATTAAGTGGTTGAAAAGCGTGATGAATAGTAACCATATAAGCAACAAGCAATGCATAGTGAAAATGCGCAAGTAGTAGATGCAACAGTAAATAAATGTACGGTGAAGTTATCGGGCGTCACACCCCGTGCCTTGACTTCAAACCTCTTACCTTAAACCATACCCGTACCAATCCCAAGTTATACCCCAACCACTTTGTATTACTTTGGGCCCTTACATTTTATTTTGACCATCTATTACCCTTATATCAGATTGTCATTAAAAAACTAACGGGGCAAGTTATTATTGCATATTTTTAGACGAAAATACCTTTGCCCATATAAAAGGAGATGGGTTAATACCTTATTTGGTCCTTTAACCCACTAGACCCATCCTCGACTAACATTTCAAACCCTCTAACCCCTTATCCTTATACTTCTAACCCTTTGTTAATCCATCACCCTATGCAGGCCCTTATATATATAGGAGTTGGGTGGTTTATGTATATATACATATTAATGATTATAGTCTATATAACACGCACAACTATATATACATATCCATATATGTGTATCACTGACTATAAACGTTATAGGTAAAATATATACAAATACACACACACACACACACACACACACATTCACACTCATGTTTTTCAAATAAATACCAACTTTTGTGATGTATATTTCTCGAGTTAGAAAGAAAAAAACAAATATCTTATCTTTATAGCTTAGATTGTACAGTCTTGTGCAAATTGGTCTTCATCAATCTATCGGTCCAACAAAGAAGACAACTCTAATACATATAATATATAACAACCCATAACACACATATACAAGGCCTACGTGGCATGATGAGCTCAAGGGTAGAGTGGGAGGATCAACAGGGGTTAGGGTTACAGGGATCAGGAAGTTAGGGGTTTAAGAATATAGTGTAGGGGTGGGGAATGGGAGAGGTTGAGGTGTAACGGGGAGAGGGGGAAAGGGAAAGAGGCAGCATGTGAAAATGGGGACGAAGGTTTCAGGTTTGGGATTAGGAGATAAGATGATCAAGGTTAGGCTGGGATTGGAGTTTAGAGGTATAACGATAAATTATGTTCACAAATAATTATAAGGCCAATCTACTAGTTGTACAATTTTAGTTAACAAAAGTTTTATTATGTTAATATTGACTTCAATCAAAGGATAATAAGTGGTTAAAGTAAACCGTGAAAGTTAATAAGTGTCACTAACTATGAACTTTAGAGATACAAAGTGGATTTAACTCTTTTTATGTATATAGGGGTAATTTATTCTGAAAAATATGCAATAGTGACTTGCCCCATTAATTTTTTAACGACAGTCTAATGTAAGGGCAATAAGTGGTTAAAAAAAAACATGATATGTAATAAATACCACAACTAAAAACGCTAAGGATACAAAGTGGATTTAGCCCTTGTATATATGTATATGTGTAAGAGAGATTGAATGAGGTGAGAAGAGATATATTGGTAATTTTGTTGAATTATGTAAGGGTAGTTTAGTCATTTTATATATTTTTCATTAAATATAATCATTTTTTTAATGGTTGGATTAATTTGACTAACTTCTGTAAATAATGGAGATTGATTATTTGACTAAAAATGAACAATAGGGTGGAAAAAAAAGAACAATAGGGACTGATTTCATATTTAAAAAATGTGACATTTTTCTGTGTTTAAGACCAAATATAAATGTCTGAAAAAAGGACTAAATACAAGTATAATATTTGAATTTTATATGAAAACAACAAGGGCCGAATTGAAATTTTATTGGAAAATAATAGAAATTAATTTGGCTAATTTTGAATAATAGAGACAAATTAATTTTTTTTAAAAATAATATGGACCATTTGCGCCATTTTCCTTACAATGGAATACTGTAATGTTCTAAAAGTTATGTGATTGCTTGTAACGACAGAATTATTAGCTAAATGTAGTGTGTTTTAAGGGGAAAAAAGACAGATAATTTCTTTAGAAAGACAAAAGCAAAAAATATATATTTTAGGGTTGATACTCTCATGGGTCTCTTATCTTTCTGCGTGTTGTCTTTTTGGTCATTTATCTTCAAAATAACCAAAGGTTGGTCTCTTATCTTCATCTTTTGTGCCACCGTTAGTCCTTCCATCATTTTTGTAACGATTTTGACATATGCTTTGCGCGTAATAGGTAATTTCAGAATTTTAGAAGGGTAAAATTGTCAGCACAAACATTTAACTCTTATATTAGCCATGACCTTTGATTTTTGACCACTATTCATACCCATTTACAATCTCTAAATCCCAAACCCCCAATTCCCAAATCCCTAATCTAGGCTCTCGGTAATGGGTTGGATTGTTCTTTCGTTTGTGGTCTCCAGATTGATGAAAACACGATTCTTTGAAAATATGTAGCCATCAACTTTTAGCCATTTTGACCATTCTCTTGGCAAGATCCTCAACCTGAAAGAAGGAAAAAGGATCCGACTTAGGGCTGTGTTGTTGTCTAAAATTGGTGAAGAATCGATTAGGGTTAGGGATTTAGGAATTAGGGGTTTGAGGTAATGTGTTTTGTCTAAGTTATGAAGAATCGAAGCCTCATTGTCTGATGGATGAGGCTTTTTTTTTTGCATTGATGATTTTACCCTTCAAATTACCCATCACTCGCAATGCACATGCTAAAATTGTTACAAAAATGACGGAATGACTAACGGTGGTATAAAAGATGAAGATAAGGGACCAACCTATAATTATTTTGAAGATAAGGGACCAAACAAACAAAATGAGAAAAGACAAGGGACCCATGAAGATATTAACCCTATATTTTATCTAGTGCTTCTATATAACATTCCTATTGTTCAATCACTTCTGGGTAAACAAGAAAGTGGTAGAATGTTGTTCTGTAACCTCGGGATAAATTTAATGCGACTCTTGCAGGGTGAAAATTGTACACCAATGCAATGGGCATATAAAATATTTCAGTGTAGTTTAGCCATCAACGATTAATTAATTCACAAAGTAGTTAACCTATTACTCGAAGTTATAACTATATGATACCTAAGCCTTAAACTTTATTCCCGAGCCAAAACACAAGGCCCTTGTGACAGGTGCTTGGGGTGCATTTTACTTCTCATTTAATACACCTTTTATAGAGGGGACATATCCCTCATTTGCTAGCTCTCTCTCTCTGACAATGTGGGAGAGAATGTTAGCAAAATAACGTAAGTTAAAAATAAATTTTTCGTTATCCAACAAAAAAAGGCGGTAGAAACTATTTCTCAAATTGATTTATAAAAAACATGCTAGCATCTGCGATTACAAAACCTTAAGTCTGATAGAATGCATAGTGTGTTTCGAGTCCTAACAATGTGTACATTTAAATTCAAAACTTCGGGGCTTCAACATCAAAATTTTGACACTAGTGTCACGTCCCCAAATTCGACAAAATTCAAGAATGAGACCGGCGAGCATTTCAAGCCTCCTATGCTTCTAAGAGTTTCTTCTTCGTACGATCTACGACAGTTTGCTCATCGAATCTATGTGTATTTGCACGTTCCATAGCCTGAATCATCAAAAGTAGAAAAAATAATGAGTAAAACAAGAAGATATGGACCAAAATATAAGATGAAAAAGAGCTTTTCAAATGAGGTTATTGTAATTCAACATGGATCTATGGTAGTGATGTTTCCAGTTTGTTTGAAGTCGCAGTCATGGTCATTCCTTCCTGTAGCCTGGAAATATGCATTCATGGCATATGCAGCATGAGCCCGGACGGTGTCAGGAGCAAAACATGTCCCCCCTTCTTGGATCGGGCTGCAATCGAATCCCAATCCGCAAACATAATCGATATTCTTCTGCAATGCGTCTTCATGAGCTCCTGATTTCGGAACACACCATAGTTTTCGCTTAGTAGCTGGCCCTGGATTCTCTGGAGCAACCGTTGGTGTTGAGCGCGGAGGGAAGTTTGCTCTTGCCTGCCAGAGCCAATTTTCACAAACTAATCAAGCAAATGTACAAGAGTAGTATCAATAAATATGTAGAATGTTGATGATTATCGGCCGCAGCAGCTACCGTTGGCCTTAAGATCCCTATATCATAGACAGGCGTCATATCAGGCTGGAAAAGCCCGAAATTTCTTTCACAGATTGGTCCGGGCTTTAGATTCTCATTAAACAGCGCGAAAATGTATGTTTCGATTGTTCTGTTAGGCATGAGCGGTGTCCCAAAACCAGATGTCACATGATGCATCAGGTTTCTGTTGTATTCAGCTGCAGTTTCTGCATCAACACCAACCTGCCCTGCATCGCCTCTTGCTGGCCACCCTGTCTCGGCTATGACTATCTCTATGTCAGTGAATTCGAGATCTTTCATGGCCGAGAACACCGCGTCTAGTTGTCCATCTAACATGTTTGTGTAAGTGAGTTTCGTGTTTTCATCAATTACTCCTGGATTAGGCCTAAACAGCGCGTAGTCTAGAGTCTCTTCAGAGCAGCCGAAAAACGGATAGGCATTCACCAGAAAAGGCGAATCCGTGGCTCTTAGGAAACTAAGCAACGGCTTGATCACGTGCGTATCATAGCCTGCCCGGAATTTTCCAGATGAGGGCGGGGTTGAGCTCGAGAGTATGCCCAATGAATGTGGTGTCGAGATTTGGATACGATGATCTAGAGACTCTCCAACAAGGGCTGTATGGAGAGTCTGCATTGCAGGGACAAGGCTTGCAATTAGTAACTTGTTGGCTGTTGAAAGCACTTCGTTTCCAACTAGTATTCGGGCTAAATTAGTCGCGGGAATGTGAGGGACAACGTTTGTTTTCACCCACTGTTCCGCGAAATTCAGCTTTGTCAGGTGAGGAATTTGATCGTCAGGGATAGTCACACTGACAGCAATTCCAGTGTGAGCAAATGCTTTTATCATTTCTGGGTTCGCGTCGAAAAGCTTCACGCGGTTGATAATGGTGGATTCCAGGAGGAAATGTGCAACCTGTGCTGGCGGAGGCAGGTCGTCCGCTACCGTGCCATAGTTAACACCTAATGTCCCTTCAACTCCTATAAGGAAAACAATGTTGTTTAATAAAACATTAGAGCAAATATATTAAAAAACTAGACGGAACGAACTCTTATTCCACTGCGTCGGGCATACCTCTGCCGTAAATTGATGCAATGACAAGCAATGTTGCTGCAATGAGATGAGCTAGAGCAGTGTGGATATTTTTCTTCATTGTTGTGTTTGAAGTATGAAAGTGATGTGAGCAACAATGCAGTGAGTGCAGACATGGCTAAAGAAATGTAGTAAAAGTGAAACTGAGATGCTTTTCTTTCAAGATTGGAGGTTCTTGGAGTAGAGTTTTGGTTTGTGTGTTGTGGAAAAGAATATTGATGGGGCAGGCTTTTATGGGATATTCCTTTGCTTTGCGTGAATGAAGTGCAATGTATGCATTGTTCGTCTGGTTTTGTTAATAGCTTTACAATAAAAAAAAGTAACTAGAACTGCTAAAGGCAATCGAGACACGAAGCTCCTCTATGCGCAGGTCAGGAGAACGATGAAAGCATTCGATGCCTATTTTACGTAATCTTGAATTGTGTTTTTGTAAGAGACTATTTTCACGATTTCAATCAATAACCTTGAAATTACATAACGACAACTTTATGGTATGTTGTGTTTCTCCTTCTCGTTAGAACTACTATCATCCAAGGAAGAGAGAGACCAAGATTCACTTGGCTCTTACAATTTTACAACAAAGAAGTAACAAAGATAATTGCATGTTATAGGATCCAAGAAATACTGTCTCACGTCAAATTTTTCGCAGCTTAGCTACGAAGGACATGAGACATTTGGTGCAAGCCCCGAGTTGTATTTCAAGGCAAATCTAAACAATATATAGATAATTTTTTTAGTGAATGTTTTTTTCGGTGGGGGCTAAATTTAACTTTTTAGTCTAAAATTACATTAAAAATACACAATTTTCTTTTGGATAATACTATATGTCACCCTATGTCTTTTAACATGTCAATTAGAAATACACATTAGAGTTAATATTTGAATGATAAAAAATAAAGTCACATCTAATATTACTCTTTCAAAAAATATAATTCCGCCAATTCACGCCTTAATAACTCTATTATTAAAAATAATAAAAACTGCCGTCCCCGTTGACCCTAAGGAAGTACGCCCTTGCTCAAGGTGCAATCACAATCATTATGCAGAAGTCGAAGGAAAACATAGGCACGGTATCGTCATTGTGTATAGTAGAGAAAGCATAAGACCACTGTTAACCATCTTTAGCATTGTTTCAATTTTCAAGGAGCTTATTAGGTGTTTTCCTTTATTAGTTATCTTCCTCCAATTGTACAGTTATTAATGTTCTAATTCTCGTAGTTGTTCATGGGTTGTCTTTGAGTGTTTTATGTAATGATTTTCTTACTAAATTGATAGATGAATCATGGAAAAACCTTCCGTCCGATTGTCCAGGCATTCAACTCATACATATTGACGGGTCTTACACATATAAAATTTAATGGTAATGTATGAGTTAAGTTGGATCAAAATCTTTTTTAATAATCATATCTCCTCTAAAAAAAAAAAAAGAACAAAAAGGATAGTTGTTGACAAATAATGACTAGAATTTGTATTGCATTATATATACAAATTGAATGATCGGGCATTATCCAAGAATTTCTTGAATATAAATTCTTAAAATAGCATTTTTTTTCTACCATAAGAAACTCTTCTACGAAACTCTTGAGGGTCGCACACTAGGATATCATATCCCAAATTATGACCTGCTTAAAAAAAGATATAATTTGATTTAATTAAACACAAAATATATCGAATTAGTCTAAAAAAAAATAGAACGAAGACAAATTTAAACTCAAAACATGAGTAAATTTCTTATTCATTTTTAAAATTTTCTATCACTAGACTAACTTATTGATGTTAAATTCCTAAAAACGTCTTCTTACAAGGAAGATAATTTTTTTGTTGTTTGAAAAAAAAAAATGTGACCATTCTAATAACTATTTTATTGAAGTGGACTATATGACAAAAAACAAAGTGAGGAATAACCACACATCATGTGTATACGATTGGTCATCCAATAAGGTGAACCATTTATCATCTCTCTCCAAACACTTTTTTATATGACTATGTTATCTACATTGAAAGTTGACAAAAAAAAAAAAAAATGTTATCTACATTTGAAACAAAGTTAGTAAGGCCCGATCTTGTTGACCCAAAAAAAGAAGAAAGGCCCGATCTTTAAGCAACGGTAAAGTAGAACATTTTGTATTAATAAAATTAGCTCAATTAATTTTATTCGTAAGATTTCCAAAATGAACAACCGGAACAAAATAAAAAGTGTAAATTTTACAAATGGTCTTCAATGTTAACACATTTTTTTTTTCAATTTTGATTCCCATATTTAACTTCTTTTTTTCCAGTTTAATCCTTATTGTTACAAAGGTGAAGTGCTTTGTTCTTAAAATTTACAAAAAAATTCAATTTGGTCTTAAATGTTTTTATTTTTTCAATTTAGTCCTTAAAGTTTTATATGCAAATCACAAATTGCAGAGAATAAACTAAAACTTTTTATAAACTTTAGAGATTAAGCACGTTATTTTTAAAAGAATGGTAACGAAATTGAAAGAAAGTGTAAATTTTGAATAATTTTCGTGAAATTTAGCCAAAGAAAAATACCAACCTTTGATAGTAGGTTAGACTTGTCCAACTGTCTAATTATTCGATTAGCTTTTATGTTCTGTTCGAGGTTTTTTTTTTTTTTTAAAAAGAAAATCTAACCCATTAATGTAAGTTATAAAATAATAATATTGTTTTTAAAATTACAAAAATGTTCGGACCTAGCAAAACTCTTGAATAAATTTATTTATAACATTATAATATTATGAACGAAACTCAACTATTATTAATTATTAATATAATTAGGAACGAAATAATTACAACGGTTAATTCTAATCATAACGTTATGCGCAAAACTCATACACGTGGCGGTTGGAGCGCTTCTAAGTTTCAGAACTACAATCAACCAATACCAATTTGCCCTCCCTTTATTTGACCTCTCGTCCCCTAAAAATCGCAAAATTCCCTTTCGATCCTTGAAGAAATCTCTCTCAAATTGATCGATTAATTGATCGATCTTGATCTTGATCACAATCAAACAAATGGAGAATTCTTCAAACATCACGACGTACGATAAGCTGGACGGTTTCGCGAGGTGGTTCGGCACCAGCGTCGCCACCGCATTCTTCAACTCATTGGAGCGTTGCTCGTGCGTCAACCTCAGCACCTACGACACTGACGACGAGGACGACGAAGAGGCCAAGGATCGTCCTCTCATGTTCAATCTCCGTTCCTCCTCCACCGCTTCCTCCGCCTCCGCCTCCACCACCTCCCCCGCCGCCGCCGCCGCCAATCCTACCTCCGTCAATAACCTCCCTGTCTGATTATTTCATTCATCGGAATTTTCAAATTTTGTTAATGTTTTGATTATATAAAAATTTGTTAATGTCTTTTATTTTCTTTTTCTTTTTTTTTTTTTGTTCTCAGAATTTATTATCAGACATTTTGAAGGCTAAATTTTTTTTGTTAATGTTAATTTATATATATTGTTGTTTATTTTATATCTCTCTCATTTGATCTTGCATGTTCTCCAAAAGAGACACGTTGATTATGTATTTACTTTCTTTGTTCTTCTGTATTGATATGCACATATATAATTGATTCCGCTTAAATTAACAAAAAAAAAATATATATATTCCACCTAGTTAGATAAGATTTTATCTTAGAATAAATATTTTTCATGTTTATCGTAAAGGAAATCATTTTAATGATTGAAATTGGATCTTAGTATCCATATTTTGCATGATCGTTTGAATCTTCGAAATACCCTCCTTGAATTAAAAAATAAAATATTTTATAGTGTGATATTAAGTTGTTTTGACACCTATGATGATTCTACATGATTGTCATGAGAAGTTGTGAGACAAGTGTAATCCTCTACTGATTGTTGTACAAGGATAATAAGGATGATCTTAGCGACTTAGATCCCCACAAGGGGTTATAATATTTCAAAGTTACAAAAGTCAATGATAGTAAAATGTTCAATCGTTGCGTAAATAATTTATTATCATTAAATATAACATTATAAAAAAATTTAAATCCGCTCTCGAGTATCAATTCACAAGTACTTTAAGACTCCGTCTATTTGCCGTAAAATATTTTCCCAAAAAATATTTTTCAAATTTTACAATATTTAATAACACCGAAAAATTGATCAACTGTAAAATATTTTTTGATTAACAATTACAGCTATTTTTTCTTAATTTTACGGTGTTTGATAATACCGAAAAATTGATAGAATGGTAAAATCATTTTGAATATTCATTGATACCAAAGTAAATATACATGTAAAACTATTACTAGTTGTTGTGTGTTTTAAGGAATAACCTGAGTTAACACCTTCTATATTCAAAACTTTTCTGATTTATATTTGTCACTATCAATCCCAGGGCATGCAATGGGACTTCTCCTAGAAATTGTGAAATATAAAGACCTAAAAATTCTGTACAAAACAACTATCTAGCTACATAAATGTAACACTAGTATTAGGCCAAACACCGTGCTACCGTGGTGAAACTACTATAACGCGATGCCAGAGGTCCAAAAACCGGTGTTGGATCTCCCACGCGGTAATAGGCCAAACACGCACTACCCGGGTGAAACTACACCAAAACTCCAAAAACCAGTGTTAGATCCCGCAAGCTGTAATAGGCCAAACACTGCACTACCCTGGTGAAACTCGTACAATGCAACACCAGAGATCCAAAAACCGGTGTTAGATCCTGCATGCTATAATAGGAACAACACCGCACTCCAGTGGTGAAACTACTACAAAGCGACATCAAAGATCCAAAAACCAGTGTTAGATCCTGCGCGCTGTAAGCAGAGTTGTATCTAAGCTAGGAGCTAGTCCATGGCTAGGCAGAACCAACATGTCCACATTGCTCCATTTCCAGATAAAGAGTAAATACTACAAACAGATGAGGCAAAAAATTGGCCCACTCCTTGCCTTCTGACAACCCTGGCCTTAAGCCTATCCACTTCAAGTGGAAGCAATGGCAGACAAAGAATTAATCATTTAGGCCAAGTAACATGCCATAAAGATGAAGCTCCCCACTAATTTTTCCAGAACAAATTCCAACCACCAGCTCTGCTCTTCCTAAATCCCATTGCAGAAAACAACCCGAAATTATGTGAAGTCTGCGAGGTCCCACGAGCACCACCATTATTCGGATATACATCACAAAGTGAGCTCTAGTGCGCTGATGATATCACTTCTTCCTGGGCCAGCAGACATAAACTTCTTAACAACTAATGAATACTAGAATGAACCAGTGCCCTGGAATGCAGATAAGGGAACCTCGGTTATCTGTTATCAGTGGTCAGAGAATAATAGGACAAATGACCACTAGCTGTCTAACCAAATGGCATACCTAACATGAACTCTTAACATATCATTAAGATCTTAGGGACCCATTGGCACGCTAATCTTGAAATCAAATAGCTCATACCAACTTTGACCGGTCTGCAATGTTGTTGATGTGACAATCAACATTATGTTGGCCATGGCAGTAAAATTGCAGCCTCTCATGAACCAAGGTGTCAGCAAACAGGTGCACAATATTCTTGAACTTTCACAAACCCTGCAACATCTGTTTCAAAGGGGTAATGGTAAACCGTAATTGTGGAATGATCGAATTCGTCCATCCCAACCAGCAGTAACAATGACCAGGCCCCAGGAATGCGAGCTGGATAAATTCTGGCAAGAAGTTTTTAGAAACTTATATTGAGATTTATGCATTGCAGATAACAAAGGCCGGTGACTTGATGCAGGAAGCTTTTCCTCAGGCCAAGTTGCAGATCCCTTGGGAATGGATTCTAAACAGATATCCTTGGACAAAGAGAAGTAGGTGGATGTAGAGAATGGGAAAATGTTGGTTGTATTCTCAAGCACATCCGAATGATTCCCTGAGGTGACAGGGTTCAAGCCACACCAAGGTATTGCGATGGAGGCATCGGCGGAGAAGCACTCGAATGATCTGATGGATTTTGATTGAGACATAGACGATTCTTCCAGACTAGTGCAGTTCCACACATATACATTACAATCCTCAGATGCTGAGACAATATACTTCCCATTAGACGTGAGAGAAGCAGAGACATAGTTTCCACCATTTCGAAGGCCTAAAAGGAGGAGATATTCAGAGAATGTTTAAACTTAAGTAAGAGATGTAGAAACAACTAAATTTGACAGAATGTGCAACACACGTGTAACAAGACCAATGGCCCATTTAGTTTCAGAACAATTTCTGATATAGATGACATCTTTTATTTAACCATATGAAGGAACATAATGCCATACAGAAGGCATTAAACAGCCTCGTTAGATGGATATTGTCAAATCAGAGAATCAAGACATAAGCTATCAAATGAATAGACAAGTTATCTAACAGAAAATTTCTAAATAGGACACATACCCTTGTATTTCGTGATAACATTGCTCCTAGTTAAAATTCTGACTTGTGAGTCAGCAGAAGTGACCATCACTTTGCCCGGGTCTTGTGGGAAAAACTGTTTATCAACAACATATTGTGTAAAAAAATAACACCATCAGAAACATAACAAAAAGGACAACCAAAACATCTAGAACAATAAACGAGGTGAGGAGAGATAACCTGAAATCCTGTTATCCTTCTGCCAGGAGACTTCTTTTTACTCTTCAAGCAAACTTGCTCTTCCACTTGCAACTGATTACCTGATACAAGCAAAAAGATAACAAAAGGTTTACATCAATATTTAACCTCCATTGGTTAAAAAGGCTTATATCAATACTTGCAGCTGCAAATTGGCAAGTACATTTCTCAATTTTCTTGATCAAACAATTACTCAACGTTATATGTACTACGACTATAAATTGAGACGAGTAGAGATTACAGTTTCCAGAAACTTGGGTGATTTCATGATTATACGTCCAAATACTAATACCAGTGGCAGGATCCAAATTGACCATGTTACTCATCAGATGATATCTGTATGTTTTACACCGTATCTAATAAAAGTAGATCGGGAGAATCATTTCATTAGAAAAATCAAAGCCCACAAATTATCGCACTCCCATAACTTTGACCCCTCAAAGACCATTATAGCTCAAACTAACTAAACAACCACATTACAGTTGATATGACTTCGTTCAATTGACAACTAACTAAGCCAACTACTCCACCAGGGAATCAAAAGCAAATCACATTAATCGCATCAGCTGTATGTAAGTTCATAAGAAGGAAAAAAGGAACGCTGAAATGCCTCGCACTAAAAGAAAACTACATCTGGAAGCTCTAGATGGAACTGTAGAAGTCATATATCAGCTTAGCAAAATCCACCAGCTGAACTCATATCATATAATTTAAGATCAATAAACTACCACACTTTCCCCAACAAAAGAGAGGGAAAAATACAAGAAAAATAACAAAGCCTCATTGTCGTTGACTTTTTCCTCCTTCTTTCTGAACATGAAACTATTACCTTACTTAAACACCCCAAAACAATTTTTTTTTTTTGGTAAGGAAATGAGAGACTAGGACTCACCCAATAGTTCACAGAATATTCCACAGAATATATATCTTCAATATAGTAATAACCCTTCTACCCTCCCCTCTGCCTGGAGAGATTCAAAAACAAGAATGGGAAGACCAAGTACTAGAAATGGTAATTTGTCAGCGAAAGCTAAGGAGCTACCTGATACATTGAAGAAGCGGCAGCTGCCTGTGATGGAGCCAACAATCCCGCCCTGTATGAGAAACAAAGAATTATACAATTATTATGATAATTCTAAGTCCATACCGTCTAAAGAGATAAGACACATCCTCAAAGAAGATGGGGAAAAGATAGATCATCACTGTACCTGCCCGTCAGGACGGTAAGAAACAGCAGTGACAATGTCTCTTATGTCAATCCAATCAACAACTTGACAATCACTAATTCCCCAGATGCGAACTTTCCCATCAATTGAACCACTGATGAAATAATCATCATTTACAGGGTTAAATTGAACAGAGGTCACTGAATCACATCAAAATCATAAAAAAACAGAATTAGAAATTACAAATGAACTTTAAAGAGTAAACAACCACCTAGCTACAATCGATAAACCAATCGGTTTATGCCTAAGTAATCACTTAAAGTCCAAGATGCATACCAAAATTATTATGAGGAAAGACTTTGAGGCACCGATTGCAACCAACTTGCCACAAACGAACAGTTTTATCAACTGACGACGAAAGCAGGAACTGCAAGAACAAAGCTATTAAAATTCTGCTTAATTTCTATTCTACTTCAAAAATTTTGGATTATTTGCATATCCAATACTTACATTATTCTGTGACCATGAGATATCCAATATCTCCCCGCTGTGACCTTGAAACACATGCAGTGGAGTTTCTATAATTCGGAAAACCTTAGGAGGTAAGACAATACAAGCCGAGTCTGCTGTTTTTCTCACACTCTTCAATTTACTAGTTTTCTCCTTCTCTGCTACAAGAGGTGCCAGCTCAGATAGATGATTCACTGTAAAGTATATGCAGGATGGATCAATATCTGGAATGTCAGTTTCACAAGATCTCTCATCTTCCACCACTTGCCAAATTCGCACGATCTTATCTTCACCAGCAGTTGCTAGGTAGTGCCCATCAAGGCTGAATTTCATTGACAAAATTGATCCTTCATGGGCCTGAATATCCTGCCCCATGAAAAGTCCAGAAAGTTCCTTCAACTGCTTCCGACAGTACCGAACCTTAACTCTGCGAACCCTGGTGCCCTGAACTGGATTTGAGCCATTAGTTCTCAGATTATCCTCTTCCCTCTGCCCATTTGTGACACACGTAATTGAACGCAATCTACTTAACCATCGTCTTTTTACTCTCTCCAATATCCTCGCATTGTTCCTCTCAACCTCATCATCCCTCTGCAAGCGTTGCTGAATTGTGGGGGAGAACTTACAAGAGGAGTTCTCAAATTTCTCACTCCGAAGATTTGCCTCTTTACCATCCTCATCTAAATTGCATCCATTTCCACCATCTGGATTCCCATTTCTGCACCCAAAGCTTGGGCTTGAGTCTGATTCTCTTGATGAATCCATACCATTTATGGACCAACTAGACACAGACGACCGGCTCGATGAAAATTCTTCTTCAAATATCGCAGACCGCAACACAGCCCCACTGCTTCCCGTAATTCTATCACTATCTTCTCTAAACACATCAGCATCCTGACAAACATTTTCTGAGTCATCGTCTGGGGCTTTGTCTAAGCTGAAGTCCATCCATCTAAAAAAATTCCCACGACGCTCCCTAACACTTCTGGGACTCCTAACCCAGATATCATACTGGAAATCACTAGAAACACAATTATCAACTCGAGAAATCGAATCAGGACATTCAACACACAAAGAATCAACGTTCTCGTGTGCATCAAAGAATTGATATTCTTCGTCATCATCACTGAAGCTACCCATGATTCCTTGGGTGTCCGTTCAACCCATGAAACTCCACCTCAAGAAACCCAACTGTTTAAGCTCCAGGCAATGTGCTTAAATACCTTCCAGTATATAGCCTAACATATAAAAAAAATAAAAAATATAAAGAGAAAAGCTATTAAACAACCATAACCAGAACACAACTACCAAGATTAAACAAAACACAACCCACAAATATATATAAATAATTCCACCATTCCAATACCAACAAAAACAATAAAATTACAAGTAAATTGCAAAAATCTATATTGTTTTGTCAAAGTTGTACATTATAAACTGTACAACCGTAATAATCTAATAACACTATAATTTATAAAAATGTGTCTCACTGTCCTGTGTCAAGTAACGAGGAATTCTGTCATGTTTTTACACATGTGTTATTAAACTATTACCGTATAACATGGTCTAAAGTAATATTCAAATCTAACATATATTTATAAGAATGCGACTTACGGGAACGAATGTTGTCACATCCAACTTCCTAATAAAGGGGTATTAGATTATAAAGATAACATATTGCGTAATGTGCAATCTCAGCAAAACACGAATACCTTTTGCCATTTACACATAAAAAAACACAAAATACCAATAAAGAAAAACAATAGATCCAACATGGATCCCAATCCACACCCATTGAACCTAGTCCCCAAATGCAACATAACTTCCCCCAATAAAAAAATGGAATTAAACAACTACTTTTATACACATTATTCTACACTAATCTGCATTGAAACGCGAACCCTATAATTATTTATTTTTTAACCTTTTCACTCAAAACGATTAACAATTTAACACAACCCAACACATGTAAGCAGAGACTACATACACACACACAAAACACACACTCAAAGACCCATCATCATGGTGACGTTTGTGTGTACGTTAGACATCACCATTTGCTTACACATAAAGCAATTTAAACACCCAGAAAAATCTATTAAAACAAAGGAAAAAAAATTACATTTATATAAGGCATTGAAATTGCTCACATGGGTATGGTTTTGTAGAGCAACCCACAAAAACACACGCGCGCACACAGTAATTCTTTTGTTATTAGTGTAAGAAGCAAAAAGAAGAGTAGCGACGATTAAAATGAAAAAAAATTGGGGAGGGGCGAAATTGTAATTAGCGAGCACGGTGAGGGGTAAAATTGGGATAAAAGGGAAAATGGTAGGAGGGAAAAGAGGGGAAGGAAAAGGGAGGAAAGGAAAGAAAAAAGGAAAATGATTTTCCTTGATAATCGTGATTGGAGATGGCCCGAGAAACGAGACTTTGGAGAGTAGTAGCGTAGAGGAATACGAATAGGGGAGTGTGTGCGCTGTGTGGTCTGTTCTGTTTGGGTAAATAGCATCTCAATCCTTTGTAATTTATTATAAATGTAAGTCGAGTTTTTGTGGTTTTATAATTGACTTATAATTTATTTGTTTTTGAAAATTGAAACACACGTGTCCCTTTGATCCAAGTCCGTTTAAAATTTTAACGGCAATATCAAAATGACATAAATGCCCCCGAGATAATGTCAGCATATCAAATATCTTTAAAAACACAATGGGCCATTGCGCACCATCATTAAAAATATAGGGGGTCATTGCGCACCATCATTAAAAACACAGGGGATATTACGCACCACCATTAAAACACAAAGAGCCATTGCGTATCTCATACATATTGGTCAATCGTATAAAAAATACAAACAGTTGCGTTACTAGCACGTGCATAACAAATTCTGTTAAAATTGTCAGATTGTTTGACGGAGGGGGCATGCATGCTTCAATTTTGAAAAGCACAGGGGGTTATAAGCTAATTATGAAATCACAGGGATCCGACTTGCACTTATGGTAAATCACAGGGGGCCGAGACGTTATTTACCCGTTCTGTTTTGTACTAACATACATACCCACTCACTATTATCATTCGAGATTTAACGGTTTTAAATTGATAATATAATTATGATAAAATAATTTTTTTTTCCATATTTTAGATGTTTTACTTTCACCCTACTAAATAGGAAAAATTTTATATCTTATGTTTGGATTTTCGATGTTCACGTGTTATGTATTTTGTTTTTTTTGTTTTTGTAATTAAGACATCATATGAATTGTTGAAGTCACCATTTTAGTTGGTATCTAAACTTGTTATGCATTTTACTTTGGAGGGAATTTTATTTGATACGTTTAGATTTGTCATGCTTGAATGTCTACATTTTTATTTTTTACTTTTTTTTAATTAACACATTATATCAATTGTCGAAATCGCTTTTTTAGTTCATATTTTTTCTAGATTTCGTGCTCGAACTTGTTATTTATTTGTTTTTTTAATTTTGTAATTAAGATGTCATACCAATTGTTAAAGTCATCCTTCTAATCCATACCTAGGCCTTTTAGACGTTTATATTTTGAGTATAAAAAAACTCGAGTTATGCGTAACCATGAAAATAAAATATTGTCAAGTTTATCTATTCACACCTTGAATTAATATTGTTTATACCTTAATCTCTAAAAAAAAGAGTAAAAGAAGCATCTAGGAGGAATTTGAGGGATAAGAAAAAAGAGAAAGAAAATCTACTAATTAAGTCTTTGGATTGGAAAGGGGAAAAAAAGGAAAGGAAAAGAAGAGATTAGAGATAAGAGAGATAGTAACTTTGTAGATGTTCAAATTTGTCTCCTTTATCGTGCTAAACTTGTTTCCTAGAAGAAAATAAAAAACAATTAAAGGGAGTAAAAGTTATATTTAACGTTTTTCTTTTTTTCCTTTTTCTCTTCTCTTTTTCGTTGCATGTAGGCGAGGCAAGTGAAACTAAAGTCGTACAACAAATAGTATTTTAAATTCGCCAAAATTGCACCAAGCATGCAACCATTTGTCGAAAAGAAAAGAAAAGAGAAGAATAAATAGCACATAGATGATCTCAAAGTACAATGATAAATACATTATTTAGAATAAATGTTGTGAAAGAATTAGGATTCTCCCTTAATTAATACTTTATTATAACATTTTAACATTGAATCTCAGTCATTTATTTCAATTTTAAACTACAAAAAATGAAAGAGAAAGCGAAATGTTAGATATTTTGAGTGAAATAAATTATTGAAATGCAGTATTAGAATGTTTGAATAAAATATTAGTTAGGAAAATATTCTATTCCATTGTGAAAATTCTAACATTAAGTGATTATAGGCTAATTGGCTTGATTTCGTCGAATATAATGATTCTTTCCTTAGGAGAATAGCTAAAGTGATGGCAAATAGCATAGCGAGGTTTCCAGTTCCTTCCTTTTTTGCCATCGAAAATCATGAGATTCAAATTCAAGGAATGCTTTTGCTTTCCTTAATTGTATCTCAAATCTTGAAAATTCAAATTGAATGAATGGGGAAGAGTAGTTTACTTATTTTTCTTTCTATTTATTTTTTCTTTATCCTACTACTTTTGTAAGAGTACTCATGTATATAGCTTGTGTCTTGCTTTGGGTCACTTTTTAACCTAAAGTAATATAAAAACATAAGAACCAACATGAATGGGATATATATATATATATATTATCTGTTTTGATGTGATCAATAATTGTAAAGCATAAGATATTAGCAAACGACCTTTTGGACTTTGGAGTGTAATGTTGATTGAGTTATCATTTTTGGATTGATGCATTTTCTTTTAGCTTTTGCATGTGGTTTTTGGGTAAATGTAACTTTTTCGGTAATGAAAAAGGAGAAAAACTTACCTTGTGGATGAAAGAAGAGACTTGGAAATTTGGATTCTCTCATAAATTATAACGTTATGAGAAAGATCTGATAATGTTAAATTTTTTATACAGTTATAATCAAATGACAAAAAAAAATAATGAAGTGATCTCCAAATCCGGAAATTATATATGTAGCATGGATTCTTAATCATGCCATTAAATTATTATTATTCCTTTCCTTCATAAATAAATGTAGATTTAGGGGTGAATCATTCCAAATTATATTCAAATCACAGTTATGTAATCAGTAATCTTTTCTTTAATACAACTTCAATATTACATTTTACACATAATTTATTTTTGTTTTATTGGACACCTTATTTATCATGCTATGTCTAAAAAAAATCAAAAGAAGCAATTTCAATGTTAAGATGTAGATGTATGCGTCTGTGAGTCCATATATTTTGATGATGATACATTTCAAAGTGCTATATAATATTTCTTTTTCTTTTATTACATACTTTCGATTCATAAATGGAGCGAGTTTAGTTTATTAGCCCCTAAATTAAAAGAAAGTATATCTAAACAAATACATGTGAATATCTCTCACACCGGGCATGTGTTTTTTTCTTCTTTTTTAACTCTTTGGTAATTACATATTTGTTTCTTATTACTTTTACTAATAAAGAAGAATATAATGAATGATATTTACATTTGTGTCTATAAATTAATGGAGGTGATTACAAGATTTGAATCACATCTACAAAATTAATGCAAACATTGCAAAATCGGTGATGATACGATCTCAAAAATTTATACCATATCAAATAGATTGAACAAGAAAATCAGAACCATATATTATGTATGATTTTCTTTGTTATACCAAAAGCTCAACATTGAAGAATTAAATTGGTATTTTTTTGTTACACTTATGAGGCGATCAAAGGGCATAGAAAAAGATGATTATTGAAATTGTCAATCTAAAATCCTGTTTGATCCAGCATTTTGAAATATGAAAAAGAAATTTATAATATTGAAAAAAGGATTTTATAATCAAAATGCTTTGGGTGACAGAAACTTGATTTTTCAGCATTCTACCCAAAAGTGATTTTTAGTTTTTTTTTTTCATTTTAATAACCCTACTATACTTTACTGATAAATAAAACAATGATTTTTTTAAAAAATAATAAGGTCTAATTTGATTAATACTAAAAAAACCAAATTTACTCTATCATAGTCAATCATCAAGATCTGACTATTTGCTAATCAGGCTTCCAAAAATTACTTTTTAAAATCACATCAACCGAGTTCTGAGCATGTTCTAATTTATATTATGACAAATTTAACATGCAAACATTATAAACTATTTGTTTGCATAAAATAAATTATATGACATTTATCACATATAAAGTGAAAGTGATATCACATAAGATGTATTATAAAAATTTGCTCTCTATTTTTATATTATTGGTTATGTTGTATGAGTGCATTCACTTTTAATTAGCTGCTACTTTTTGGTTTTATGCATACTTTTCATGTTAAAATACTCAATAATAAAAGTAGCATGGGAAGCATTTGGCAAAAATATGCAGAGAAGCATTTGGTAATCCAAATCTTGCAAGTGCAGGGGTTAATTAGATATATAGCCGGAGACTAAACTGATTTTTTTATTTAAAAATATACACTATTTTCAATAAAATCTAAATTGAGTGGGGGTTGCAAGAGATAGAAATAGCAACGGGTACCTGCTTTATCTAAAACCAACAGATAACCGACCGATAAAAATCCGATAACAAAACCGATAAGGAATCCGTTAAGGTTTGGATTTTATAAAGGAAAACTGATGGATAAATCGATAGATTTTAATTTTTAACGTTAAAAAAAATTGAAATCCGAAACCCGATTATTAATTTAATTAAAAAATCTAACATATATATATAAACTTAAAATAATAGAAGACTAACTAAATTGGTAATTAAAATGATAAAAATTTGAACTAAACTCAATTAAAAAAAAGTGAACTAAACTCAATTAAAAGAGATGAGATAAGCTTATTAGACCAATACTTATACTATTAAGAATTGTCATCTTTACTTGCCGAAATGAAAGAAGATGCGTTTCTCGCTCGGTGCTTGAGAATAAATTTTTTTTTTGTATAACTTCTTGATTTTGATTTTTACTCATAAAATTATTATGTAATTTATTTCAAGTTTTATTATTGGCTTAGATTCTTTTATTTTTGGTTTCTTTACATTTAAACTAATTTTTTAAAAATATTTTATAGGTTTTTTTTATTTAAACTAATTATTTTTTAGTTAAATGGTTACGGTTATGGTTAACAGCGATTTTTTGAATGTTTAACGGTTACGGTTATTGATTTTGAAAATCGTTAAGTTTTGGTTACGATTATGGTTATTGATTTTGAAAATCGTTAAATTTTGATTACGATTATAGTTATTGGTTTATTAAACGGTTTTAGTTACGATTTTATTATTTTTTATAGTTAACCGAACCGCTGTCATTTTTAGCAAGAGTGGCTCCGCCATTGAGCTTGAGGATTGAACAAGGCCCAGCGTCTCTGCAAGTTCTTCTTAATGGGATTAGAAGGGATCTCACGTGATTATTGGATGATTTATAATTGTTTCGACTTAGTCTCCATGTAATAAAAAGGGTAAATTTTACAAATAATCTCTAATGTTTATATTTGTTTTCAATTTTATTTCAATTATTTTAAAAGTAACGTTTTTAGTTCCTAATGTTTATATTTTTTTTTCAATTCCGTCCCTATTTTAAGGTAACGCACAAAAAAGTTTAATTTAATCCCCAATATTTTCACTTTTTTTCTAATTTAGTCCTTAAAGTTTTATGTACTGGTCACAATTAAAATTTCGCAATAGGGACTAAACTGAAAGTTTTTACAAACTTTGCAAACTAAGCGCGTCATTTTTTAAACAATAGGGATGGAACTGAAAAAAGGTGTAAATATTAGAGACTAAATTAAATTTTTTTGTAATTTTTAATAATTAAATGTGTCACATTTAAAATAATGAGACGAAGTTGAAAATATATATATAAATATTAAAGGCTATTTATGATTTTTTTTTAAATTTTATTCAACTTTTAAAAACGTATGTACAAAAAAGGGGTCAAAATGAAATTTGTCCTAACCAAAACATAATAATGTTTAACTTTTTCCCTTTTTGGGATGTCAACCGACAGAGAATGCTGTTAATGAATCCTGATTGCGATGGATGTAAATAATCATCATCAAATTCGTAGTTAAGTCTAATCAAAACTATGTTCCATTAAAGCTTAGCAAATGGTTAAGAAGTCAAAAAGTGTTAGGGATATAGATTGTCTTTGTTTCCACCTAATAATCAAACAGCTTATTAACAAGCTTTGATTACGATTGCGACACGACGCAAATGTTATTATATTTTCTTTTCTCATCTAAGTGTAGCAAAAATAAGATATTTGAAAACACGACTTTTTAATCAAGTTATGTAAATACTTGAACACGATGTTTGCACGATAAAATTATTTTACACGTTGAATTAATTATATAATGTTACGTGAGTAGTATATAAAGTCTTAGAACAAATTATTTTAAAATATCCGACATTATAAATATCATAGTTCAGGGATAAAAAAATTAATCTAACACATATGTTGCTGATATCTTACATTTTTTAAAATTTATTTTTAGGAGTAATTTATAGAATAGCTTTTACATGCTTTATTCACTTCCTTTTCACTTACAACCATTTTCAGTAGTAGTAGTGTTACTGTAATCACATCGACACTTGAAAATAAATTTATTATTATTCTTTGTTTTCAACTTCAATTGCTCTTTGTCATTGAACACTTTTTTATCATTGAAATCATCAAAATCTTAAAAAAGTAAGACAAATTTAGTATACTTTTATCATCAACAATATTGATGACGAGATTAATCAGTTTTTTTTTTTTTTTTTTGAGGATTAATCAGATTCATTTCCCAATACTAAACATATCCTAAACAGACAACATGCCAACATTTGACAAAGGGTTCTCTAAAAGTAGCGTGGATCATTATCGTTCAAGTATTATTATCTTGTAAGTGTAGACACGGTCTTAAAATATTAATGATGATGTTTCTTAGGCTCTTTTTGGTCTAAACGTAAAATTTTAATTTCGAGTTACATAATTTTTAATTGTAGAATTTTAGTTAGAAGTGTTGTTGAATAAATTTTTTTTGACTATTTGACCTATATTCAACAGTGTTGAGTTTTTAAAAATTTTGAAAGTAATATTGTATTTTAAAAAATATAGGAGTATATTTGTGAAAGAAAAAGAAAAACAGTTTCTCGCATTATATAAAAACAGTTTCGCAAATTTTTTTTTGAAAAGTTTCAATGTAGAACTTATTATTTTTTAACTTTTTTTTAGCTTCAATCTTCAACTAAAAACACTTTAAAAAATAGGTCAAATAAATTAGTTTTAGTTTTTAAATTTATAAAAAACGTGTTTGGATGTCTTAAAATGAGCCTTACACATCTTAAAATGTCTACTATTAAAGAAAGATGCTTGAGTCATTACACATCGATCATTGATTTCTCACACTAATAATGAGATTAATATATATAAATTTATTAATATGCGAGACCAATCAATCTAAACCGATCGAAGAGTTAGAAAAATAAAAGTAGAAAACAGGTGCATCTAATCACTTAACCATGTAGGTGGCATCCCCTTTCCTTTTATAGCGACAATCCTTAATGGGCGGTGACGTCTTGATGGTTGCTGACCAAGAAATGGCAATTTGAGTCAAATGGCATTTGTCAATCTATTTCGGGAAAAATACTAGCAGCCGCACGATTACCTCAGAGCTTGCCACATATGAAGTTATTAATTATTGTTAGATTTACAAAACCTTTTTAATAGTCGTTCATTAAAAATGATCGTTTTTTAACTTAGCCCTTATTTTGGTAAAAACTATTTCAGTTGCATTTTGTAGGCAATAAATGGTGAAAACCTTCAAGATAGGGTTTAATAAGGTGTAAGCATCCTCTAATATAAAATTATAACGGTTCGAAGAATCTCAATTGTAGAACTTAAATATGATGATTACGTTATTAAATGTTCTAATAAATCTAAACCGTTTGATTTGGATTCAACGCTTGAGATATTTGTCACAATGTTATGAAATAAGAGTTTTGTTAGAGTTTTAATTTGTTGCCCTCAACTTAGATCTGATAGTTCAAATTTATCATCTATTATGTCAAATTTGATGGTCATATTATCACATCACTAATAAATTTAAACGTCTAAATTAAATTTAACATATGAAATTTTTACGATAACATTATACGAACAATCATATTATAAGAGAATCTTTCATCTAAATCTATTCCAAATTCCTAAAATCCCTTGTTGGGATAGTCCAGCCTATATGTAACATGGGGGGCAAGTTGTATATACAAAAGATGCATTACTCAAAAGAGAATGTGTGCATTGAAATCAATGTTTTGCCTGCTTCTTAAGCAACAAATAATTCTCGAGAGAGATCGATCCACGCTCAGAGAAAGATTCTATTCTTAATAATGCCAATAGTTTATGGACTGGATTATGGTTCTTCTTCTGAAACAGCATCAGATTCTCCTAAATTTTGACCTGTAATAATATTGTTTTCTGATCAGTTTGACAATTCATGATCATATGATAGTTTATCTTACTCTTGAATCCTCTCTACACAATTAGTCACCAATGAACAGACATATACCATATTAAATAAAAACTCGTAATTACCTTCCTGTACGAATCACAGATCTTTCAACTATATTTAGCTAAAATCCTGAGAGTGCAATTAATGGCACAATCCAACACATGCACCAATTTAATCAAGAATTTAATTTCAAACATTACCAAAAAGTTTCAAACGTAGAACATTTGGCAAGTCTATCTCTTCTTGGTACCATCCGAGGTACCCCTAGGGGGCAATGATAGTGATCATATATTTTCATTTTTTTAACTTTTCTTGAGCAATAGAAGTCTTATCTTCTTCTTTTTCTTTTTTTTTCCAGTGACGACAACACTTTTAAAAAGTTTTTCAAACTCATACTAAAATTTATACCCCGAGACAAGGAGGCGGTGCGGGTTGGTGAATATGGTGCGGCTTATGAATATCTTAGAAATTTAAGGTTGGTGAAGGGACAATGAACATTACTTTCATCAATGTACAAAAAAAAAAAAAAACAATGCATGTTTATATAATTCTCTTACGTATGGAGAATATATAACAATTATTTGGATGCAAAATTATTAGTAAGCATAGCATATAACACGTATGGGTTGGATAGTCAACAAAAATGGTTCCTGAATTTCATTTTCCTCCATAATTTTGCTGCCGACCAAGTTTTGATAATATTTAATATGTGGCAATGATAATTTGGTCTCAATTATATGCCATTTCAATCATAGTCTCTATATATGTTGTTGACATATTCTGGTGGCCGACATATAATGTGTTTATTTAGACTCTTTGTATTCGGGCCAGCTACTGACCTAATTTGAAGCTTTGCGTGAGTTTACTCAACATGCACACTGAATCACTCCCTCATTAGTGTTTGGATTGCACAAAGGAATGGAAAGGAAAGGAAAGGAAATTAGAGGATGAAAAATAAAGGAAAGAAGAAAAAAGATTCATTTGCTTGAATTGTAATAAAATAATAATAGAAATGAAGAGAAATTTTTTTATAATCTTTTGTATGGATTGGAAAAGGAAAGGAAGTGAAATGATAATTTTAAATAAAAAAATTACTTGAGTGTCGTTTGAGCCAATATAAGGTTTAAGGTGTAATAAAAGTAATTGTGGAAATAAAAAAAAATTAGGGACAATAAAGACTTTTTGTCTTTAACCTTTTCTTTCCCTCTAAAAAACCCCAAATTGAAAGGATTTTCCTTCCAATTAAAGGAAATGAAGAGATTTTGGAACATTTCCATAACCTTTACTTTCTTTTAAATTGCAATCCAAACAAGGAGAGAGATTCCTTATTTCTCCCCCTTCCATTTATTTCCTTTAAAAAAATGAATCCAAACAAGCTGTTAAAGTAACTACATAAAGTTCTTAGAGGACGTTTGTTTCATGGAATAATTTTTCATTTTCGAGAATAACATTTTTGGGATTGGCATTCTCAAGAATGTTATTTCCGAGAATATGATTAAAACTATTTGATATGTTAATATTCCCAGAAATATTTTGTCAAATTCTTAAGAATGTTATATTGTGATGTTTGGTTTAGACTCAATATTATTAGGAATCTTGAATAATCTTTCAACAATGCTCCTAATTTAAAAAATAAAATTGTCATAAAATATAAGTCATGATACACTTTTTATACTTTTGCCAATAAGCGAGCAAAAAATGTCAAACAAGTTTATACAAGTACAATAATTTTTTTACTTTTATTATTAAATTTGAAATTTAATTTAAAAATCTAAAATTCAGAATTTAGCATTTAAAAAAATATTTTAAATATAAAATTTTAATTTAACTTAACAATTTAATAATTTAATTTAATTTATATTTTTTAAAATATAAATTATAAAATTTTAATTTAACTTAACAATTTAATAATTTTTATTTATTTTTTATTTTTTATTTTTATTTTTATTTTTTTATTTTTCTAAATTTTTTATTTTTATTTATTATTATTATTTTAAAGTTGTATACGAAAAAAATATTTTATTTATTAATTAATTATATTTACTTTTTAATTGTAAAAAATATAAAATTTAAATTTAGAATTTAAAAATCCTAATTTAACTTAAGAATTTAATAAATTTTATTATTTTATTATTTTTTAATCTTTTTATTATTATATCTTTATTATATTTTTATTTTTATTTTATTTTATATAATTTTATCTTTTTATTTTTATTTTTGGCTTATTTTATTTTTCTATTTTTTTAAGATGGATATTTGTGTCTTTTATTTTCTCCAAAACGTTCTTACCACTTGAGAATGTGAGATTCCCACCCCCTCACATAAGAATAAAAATTGAGCAAATCATGAAAATATTGCATAACATGTGAATATCATATTCTAGGTTTTATATTTTCGGAAATCCTGCAAGATTCCACGAACCAAACGCCCACTAAAGTAGTTAGAAAGAGTTTTTTTAATTGAAAAGAACTCAAATATAGGATATTCATTCATAATTTTTCACAACTCAATTTATTATGAACTCAAACGATAGATTCAATAAGTTCTTGCTAATAACCACTACTCTTTTAATCATAGTCTCTTTGTGTTGTTCACATATTCCGGTGCCCAACATATAATGAACTCATTACCACTGGTTGATACTGTAAACTTATGCACTCATTTCATACCTCCTGACACATCGAATGATAATATAAAAATGAAAATAAAGCAACAAGATTTTGATAATTATTTTTATTATTAAACTTTCGTACTTATTGAAAAATTCATAACATATTGATGCAATTTCTTTAATAGTGTGTTTGGATTGGGCGTATAAGGGGAAAAAGGATTGGTTAGGGGAGGGATTTTTAAATCCCGCCCCTTGTTTGGATTGGATTAGAAAAGGATTTATTAAGATAAGGTTTTGAAAATCTTTTAGTAGTTTCCATTGTTTGAAAATGTACAAATCAATCCCTCAAAGTTTATTAAAGTTAATTAGCCAAATTATTCCCTTCCATTAAAATTATTGCTAGACTTAACAGAATTTGCAGTATTACAAAGGTAAAATTAAAAAATTGATTTAATGTTTAAGTTAGTCCTTATTCCTTTGATAAAAGTATAATTTACTCTCCAAATCTGGCAAAAAAGTTCAATTAAATCTCCAAATTTTATAAAGTTTTTCAATTTAGCCCCTGATTCATCTCATTCTTCTTTATCCTTATTCATCACACACCCATTACTGCCACAACCACACACTACATGCATACACTTCACAACACGTGCACATAGTTTGGACACACACACACACACACACACACACACACACACACACATTCTCGGGGTGGGATGGGCTCACGAGGTGGGTTTGGTAGATAGGGTAGAGGGGTGATAGGGGGCTAAGGCCCCCAGGGTCAAGTGGTGGTAGGTTCATAAGGGGGCTATTCGAGGGATTGAGAAAAAGGGTAGGTATAGCCGTATAGGGTGCAGTGGGATGGGTGGTTATAGTGGGTGAGGGAAAAGGTATAGGTGAAGGGTAAGTAGGGGATGTGTATAAGGGGATAAATGAGTAATTTGGTTTATTTCTACAAGGATAGTTTAATCATTTTAAGCATTTTTCGTCAAATATTTAATAGTAGAGACAAAAATTGATATTTTTTTTTAAAATATTAGTAACTAATTTGCACCTTTTGAAATATTGGGGACTAATATTAAAAAATAATAATTATTTGCATAAATTCTTCCATCCTTTATATAGTGTTATACAATCACCCCAAATTAGATCAAAAGGGGTGACTTAGGGTTATTAGATTTTAAATGATTGTCAAATATCTATACTGTCCCTATTAGGAAGAAGAAAAAGAAAATAAGACATATTAAAAAGGGTAAAAATGTCAAATTATTTAGAATTAAAATTTATCTCCTTATTATTTCTATTTGAATCCCAATAAAGAAACTGCTTTATAATTTTTTTCAATCATAACAAGATTTAATCTCCCTCTTTTCTTTCATTGAATCCTTTCTTTTTCTTTATTATTATTTTTTCTCCTGAATCCAAACAAACCCTTAAAGAAAACCGTTAGAAAGATTGCTATATTGCATTAATGGCTTCAAATTACTACAAACAAGATGAGGCTTAAGGTCCTAATGGTCTCTTCATAACTAATGTATATCTTCATAACTAATGTATAGAACACAAATCTTCTGGTAATATTATAATATTATAAAAAATTCTAATAAATCAAGATCATTGATTGTCTAATGGTGATAAAGTGATTATCACTTTAACGAAGTTATGATCACTTTTGTATCAGCGTCAATTCACACTATTTAATAAAAAAAAATCAATAATTTAAATCTCATAAAATGTTAACGTAACATTATGATCAAAATCCGTCATGTGCCTTATACGAAAAGAGGTGAAATGATATACTTTTGCTCGATTAGTATAAAAAAAAAAAAAGAGGTGAAAAGCATTTAAATACGAGGAAACTAAGTGAATTGAACGTCAATCTCGGGACATTCTCAAGAATAACAAGATGCATTGAATAGCAATCTGAAATTGAAGGCAATATAACAACACCGTAAATGATAATGAAGTTGACTTTTGAAATGTGATATATAATATAGTGGAGTCCAAATCGTCCAAGATCTACTTTTGAGAGAAGCATATTTTATTCTAGCTAGAAGCCTAGAAATGAACAAACAAAATCCAACTACCTAAGGAACGAGGCATATCTTTCACAAATTTTGAGAGAAATAATAAAGAATCCAACACACAAGACAAGTAGAGAAACAATGATATTGATATTTTTGTTGTTGATGGGCTTTATCATGCCACATTGTAAATTTTAAAATTTATAATTAAGATCTTGAATTCAAAACTTCTTATTTTATGCAGATATTGTTAATTAATTATTTCATTTAAAAATTCAACACGGATTCACACGTACAGGTGGATCGTCACGTATAAGTGAGATTTATGTTTGAACCTTATACGTGAACAATTTAAATATTTTAAATAGATGACACCGAGACTTAAATCCAAATTATGTGAAAACCTAGTTTTTAATATCATATTATGCTACTACCTAATCTAAAAATTTGAACTAGTAGCGATGATTTTATTATATTTATAATTTATTATTTTTAATATGTAAAATCAAATTACAGAATCGAAAGGTGAAAAAAGTATTAAAAAAAACTAAAAATTAAGACATTAATGTTGTGTCAATCAAAGATACTCCGGTTCTAAAATTGATATAAAAAAAAGGGATTGTAAGCATGTAAGGGCGGGTAACATATACAGGAAGTTTAGAAATGGACAAACAACATCCAATGACGTAAGGAATGAAACATATCTTTCACAAAATTTGAGAGAGATAATAAAGAAGAAGCCAACAAACAAGATAAGTCAATATATAACAGAAACGTGATATTGATATATTTTTCTTTTGTTATTGTTGTTCTTTACCTTGCCAGGGTACCATGGATGTGTACATGTTTGTAATGTTAGTGCAAAAAGGTTGTTGGGTGTGTAGACAGCTTCCACCAAACATGCAAGCTTGAGGGTGGGCCTTTGATGGGTGCATTCCTATAAGAGAGATTTATTAAGATGGATGTACACTATCCACTTTGTCTTTAAGCATGGAATGGCCCCTTTTACCCACTTTTCCTTTTTGCTTCCTTTCTATAAATTGATTCAATCTTTTTTAAGAACAACTAGTAATAGTGTTCCAAATTTTTTCCTTTCTTTTTTTTTCCTATTTTGTGTGCCAATCAATAGGAGGAATAGAGAATTAGGGAACTCGAATATACGATCTTTTAGTTGTAGGGTAAGTTTTATAAATGATTGGTCTTTTAAATCAATAAACTTTACAACTCGATATTAAATGCTTGTAGAAGCTCACAACTTTGTATAAAAAAATTGTTATAGCTTGGCATTAATGTTTCCGAGATCCGGTTTTGGTTTCATTCTTTTTTCCATGCCCTTTTTTGTCATTTGCTATATTAGGGGTCACATATAAATATCATAAAGCACATACATCTTTACTTGTGACACCATACATGGTAGCTGTTTGAAATGACTACTATTTTGAAGCAATTTTATTACGTGTATAAAGTATCTTTTTTACTACCAAGTTGTCCCCTTGGCATCAAATACTCATACACCCACAATTTTGGATAAAAATTAAAAATCGTTATAGGTTGGCGTTAGTGTTTCAAAGATCCGATTTGGTTAATTCAATCTTCCAATGCCTTCTTTTGTTATTTCCTATATTAGGGCGGGTCAAAATATAAATATTATAAAGTACACATAGCTTTCTACATGGCACTAAACATGACAGTCATTTGGAACGACTATCATTTTGAAGAACTTTTCTTAATTGTATATGGTATTCTTTTACAATCAAGTAGTCCTCCTTAAGGACATACTACGGTTATTGTTTGAACAGAAATGGCAAAAAGGGAGCTCGAGTTGTGACCTATAGATGTGGTGTGTAGCAATAGTTCTACTACCATTTACATTATGTTTATATTAACATTTTTAAGCTAATTAATCAGTCATTAACGCAGCTTAAACCTGTCTTACAAAAATTAAATCTAAATTCTCGAATTATTTTTCATATAAACAGTTTCACTTTTAATGTATAGTTTCTCTCTTGAAAGTATCTATATATAAATTGACCTAAGACACAATCTAAAGTTAAGGGAAAAGTACAAATTGCAAGCAGAAGATCTTCATTATTTCTGGAAGGACCAGTTGAAGACATTAATGTCTATTAAAAGAAGGCAAATTGAAAAAAGTGAACTAAAAAAGTGGTCCTCCTTAGGGTGGAAAGAAACGGGAAAGGTGTTGGCTCGTAAACTAAAAGTTTTGAGTTCGAACCTTTTTTTTGACTGATCTGGTACCTCTATTAAGACGTACCATTATATTACGATATTTGTAATCTTAAGGCAAATACAACGTGATTCTGCCTAAAGCGAGTTTTTTATTATCAAACAAAATAGTACCGAGGGGGACCAAGTTTATGATACACGATAGTACCAAGATGTTGAGCTTTGTTACCAAATTGCTACAGAAGAAGTAGAGTGAATCATAGTATATAGAGGGTAAAATTTATGAACGATCATTCTATTAGTGATATGAGGTGTCACATGCCATGTTAGGCTTACATGTCTTACACATACAGCCTAATTATTTTGAACAATCAGATCATTTTGAAGTTTTTTCTTTTTCCCCATAATAGAACAACTGGAGATAACTAGCTAATTAAATAGATTGGTGATTATCTCTCATGATTTTGTGATTTTGGAGAGAATGCCTAGCAAATTGTACTGACAAAGTAACATGGTCCAAAACAAACAACAATAACTATAATAAAGAGAATTCATAGTATCTGACATATAAAGAGAAAAACAAATTAGTTTTGGCCCAAAAACACACAAGAAGGTTGCTTATAAGATGACAACTTGGGGATCTTGAGTTCTGAAACTTCTGATATAGATCTCTGATTACTGATACTTTTTATTGCTGGCATCTCCTTGTAATACCCAAAGAGGAGTATACATTGTAACAGCAACATTGCCAATAGGACCACCAAATTGTGGGGATGTAATCTGATCTTGATCAAAGGCATGGTAAAACCTTGCAAGTGTTACTGCTCGGTTACGATACTGTCACGTATTATTAATTTGTTATTGCGTGTCATGAATTTTTCAATTATTATCGTTTTAAAAATGTGTCTCCGAGTCATTTATAGTACTATTTGAAATAGACTTCCATCCAACTAGCCAAACTGACAATCGATAGAATAGTTTACGACAACTTTTAATATCAACCTTCGATAATATTTATTCTGCTGTCCTTTATGGTCATTTACTCTTTTTTCGACTGTCCATTATAGTCATTTACCCATTTCTTGTCTTTATTCACACCTACTCAATTTTGTACTTTCCGATCACTTTTTCTGATGTGGCACGTTTTCATTCGTCTATACTGATCAAAAAATTTTGCATAATATTTTCTGCTGCAAAGAGTAAATGGGGACAACTGTTAAGTGGGGGTACATCTGATCCAAACTTGATGATGGTTGTCATCTGGGTGTGTTTAAGAGTGTGTGTTTTCTCATCTTTCTCCAGCTACAATGATCATGGTAACAGCTCAAAATTGGACCACCCTATGGGTTCTTTTTTTTTTCAAGTTTTCAAAGTCTTAGGGTGGTCCTATCATTTGTTGATCATAAATCATAAGAAAAAAGTGATCTTCTGAACTGACACTCCAACCTATTTTTTGTACAATTTTGCAGTGTTTGTGATATCAAACTATTGCTATACACTTTTACCATTAGAAGAAGTCAATTGAGAAGATGAAAGTAGAAAATATGAAACCTATAGGCTGCTGCAGAGAAGTGTGATGTGAATAGGGAGGGCATTTGGGCTTGGGAAATTAATCTACTGGACTGGGATTGAATTTCTTTTTCTGGACTTCAAGGATTGGGTCCAGGCATTGAGTCAAGGTCCTTCCCTAAGATAGAAGTATTCCCTTTCCCATAATTGTTGGCACGAGGACACACACATGCACACACGCCTTTGCACTCAAATCAAATCACAACTTAACATAAACATCCTCGTATTTAAAAGGAAAATAGTATTCAAGCTGAAAAAAGGTTGAATGCAAGTTTTATTTGAAGCTTGCGCTTAGATTCGAATAGAAACTGAGTCCCTCTTTTAGTGAAAATGGGCCGACTAGAGTTGAGCTTAGGCACCACCTGAAAACCTAGGAACTAAAGCCCAAAAAATTGGGTCAAGTTTGAGCATATTATTTTGTGACTGCGCTTAACTTGAGCAACTAGACAGTCGGCCCAGCCCGACTTAAATTTTCACCCTACTTTTATCTTTTCTTTCCAGAAAATTTTGAGAATTGCAAGAGTGGAATTTCTGAGAATTGAACAGATCCGCTTGGAATTTTTTTTTTTTCATAATTTGAGAACTTGATTTTCAGTGATCAAAAAGGCTAATCTTGCTTTTTCTTTTTTCTTTCCTATCAAATTTACAACTATATGGGACATTAATCCTTATCGATACAAACCGAGCCCAAATCCCTAATGCAATATCCAATACCCAAAGGTAAGAATCGGGACCAATTAACCACACCGGGTTAACAAGCATAAATAAATTAATTATAACTAGTCCAGGAAGGTAACAAATGGAAGAGAATGTAACTATAAAGCCATAAGCAAAGGCAAGAGGCAACAAGTGGCAAAAATTGCCAAAGTATTGAAATTTTTTAGTATTTGGCATGTTTAGCTTCAACATTCTACAGTACGACTATGATGGTGAGCTCTACTCCGGGCTTGAGCCTCATATTTCAAATACTGTGAGGCATACATTACATATTCCAAAAGTGCAAGGGATTTAGATCAAAAATACCCATTAATCTTCAGATCGTAATTGGATCTGTGAAAGCTCACATGCCCTTCTACCCACATTAACTAAATACCAAAGCATTACAAGGATAGGCGTAAAATTTCAAAAGTACTTAAAAGTACTAAAGAATAGTAAGACTGGACAGAATGCCAAAGCAGCATTACACCAAAAGGGACAGTTAAAACATAAAAAAAAGAAAAAAGAAAAAAAGGAAAGTGGCGGATTTGACTAGGTAACATAATAGAAATATATCGAACTGCAAATCCTGACATGATGGTTCGACCCCATCCTAGGATTTGAGAACAGTCTACAACTTAACAGAATTAAAGATTTGCATTGCCAATAAGAGCTTGTACAGACAAAACTGCTTTCTCTAACTGAGCCTGTATGCTTGTACATTTGCCAAGAATTCAGATGAATGTGGTGGTGGACTAAGTTACAATGTCAGTTCAGGAATCGGTTAAAATTAATCCGGGGATTCTCCAGGGATCATAGATGGTCAGACAAAATGCTCCGTTGGGTATTCATGTTCGTATCCGTTGTAATCGTAGTACAGCCTCTCGCCCCTTTTAATATCTCTGCTTGCAATGAGTAACACCCGGCACTCGCCATTGATATCGAATCTCACACATTTTACATTCTGCTTCTTCTTGCCATCGCTGAACCAAAGAAACAGTCTCAAATTAGAAAAACCTGAGACAATGCTGAAAATAAGGCCAAAACTAGAAAATAGTACTGAAATACTTTTTGCACGAGTAAGAATACACCAGGATGACCAGATTTTCATATGTCTAAGTTGAAGGCCGTGTACTAAACCGAAAACAAAGTTAAAGGTCGTGCAGAACAGAACTTTTAGGCCTTTTTAAGATCAAGGATCTGCAGTGGATCGGAACATCCTACAGTTCCGACCTTAGAAACAGTGTCTAGAGAGGTTAATGATGCACAGTTATATTCAATAGCTTACAAAATTTACCATCATGTCAAAAGTTATGAACCTAATTTTGGAGAATAAAGGTATATTATGACATTTATGGTTCACTATTGAATTCATCTACTCTAGTCAAACGTAATCAGGAGCCTACATACGTTAGTCTTGATGATAGGTTTATCTTGGTAGGAGTACGATACAAGTCCCTTTTTCTACTTAAATGAGTTTTTAGAGATCACTATGAAGATCCTGATTTATACAGAATGACACGCATTGCATGATGACTTGGATAATGTACTTGCAATATAATGATAATGGGATATTTAAGCTAGTCCACTTGGTCTGTTCCCTTGATGCGTAGTAAATAGGTCTTGACAACCAGATGCATAGGGCATGTTCAGTTTCGGAAATGAGTTTTCCATTTTTGATTTTATAAAAATGAATGCAGCATGGAAGAGAAGATATGTGCTTCTGCAGACAAGAATTTCCAACCAATCTTGCCCAATACTTTCTATTTTCCTGTTAGCTAGATTCCTCTTGGCATCTGAAACTTCTAATATAAACAGGTCAAAAGAGTTTTCTACGCTCTATAATTCAAAGTGTCATTCATGTATGTCTAATCCTAGGCTCAAGCTATGGTTAAATTGAGCAATTGACCACGAGGATTGCATCTATATAATTTATATAGTGTTCTTGCCATTTGTCATTTTGGATGAGCACCAAATGAATAGCTAATCCTTAAGAGAGAAACAAGGTCTTAGATGGAGAATGAACATACGGTGTATGATTGTTGATGCCATTAATGAAGCGAGCAATATTACTACGCTTGTCTGGACAGATGACAAGGCTTTTTGCACGATCAGCAGCACAAAGAAGAGTCATCATACTATCGCCATCATCATTCTCACGATTCCTCAAGTAATCAACATCTCCAACATACTCAGTAATTATTGTCAAATCTCTTATGAATCTATCTGCTTCTACAGTAAACCTGTTACAAGGAAACAAGCACATGGATATCAGGCTTTCCCTATGTAAGATTACGTGATACTTGTTTACTGAGAGCAAAAACAAGAGCTGTGAATACTGACCCTTCTCTGGGGTCAAAAACGACCATAAGAGGTGGGCATTCCCCTCTTTCCATCATATTCTTGCACAAATTTAAGGTCTCATTATCTTCCTTGGGTAAAACCTGAAGATGAAGTTTTCACAAACAGAGCTACCAGTGAGATATAGATTGAGAATTAGTGAGCACGTTGTCTAAAAGCAACTGAAACATTAATCTAGACGAGAGATAATAGCTATAGTATCCATAACATGCAATGTTTGACATATGTACACTGGCAAAAACATGTTTACTTCACCTAGTCCACACTGCTAAGTGAAAGACTTAACAAATGCATAGGTTCCAGTTTCCATGAGAATAAACCAATGATCTCGATAAGGATGCAGCAACTTCTGAAGCAGCATTAAATCTTGTTACCTGCATTCCTTCTCGTTCAAGAGCAGCACGATTGGCTGACCTAGGGGCCATGCCTGGAATGTAAGTAAGCTCGTTACTGAACTCAGCCCCAGTTGCTGTCAGAGCTGTAGCTAGTGATGCCATTTGCTCCAATCTCCTTTTAGGATCGTCACAAGGATTGAAAGGCAACAATTTCCTGCTCTTCTTCTTTGGCATCACCAAGCCACCACGCTTTCTTTTCCTATTTATGTCTGAGAAAATGAAAAGACAACAAAAACATTACAAGGAGGTTCAGTCATAACCAAATGTTATTGCACAATTCTGTACTCAGAACACCCATAAATGAGAATGCCTGTTTACCTGGGCTAAGCTTTTCTGCCGAGTGTGAAGGCCTTTGTATTCTGAAAAAATCAACAATCTTGGTCTGCACTAGTGGGAATTCTGCATAACGAAAGATAGAACAGAAATTAGGAGACAATACAACAGCATACAAGTTAGCACACCAAAAAAAAGAAGATTGTCTTGCAAATGCAGGTACGGAAAAACATTTCTGAAAAGCACTATTTCAATCATTCATCAAAATCTCTTATGGGAACAAGCTTTCTACATTAATCCCCTATACATTGGACGTGAAATAAGGCGACAAGAGCACCCAATAACATGAATAAGCTCTAAACCCAATAACTTAAGCTTGTGTGTCAAAGTTATATAGTAAACATGTAAATCAAGCTTCAACTGTTTCCTCAATCTCACCATAACAATAATCACTGTAATTGAATCCCTTAATATACACACATAGGCTCTATACAAGCATAGGCAACAAGAACATCTAATACACACGCATTGGCTCTAGATGCAATAGCTTAAGCTTTTATATCAAAGTTAAGTACACAAATGCAAACTAATCAAGATTCAATTATTCTCGCAACTCCTCAATCTCAGCATAGCAATAACTCATTGTAAATGAATCCCTTAATTAAGTCAATCAAATTTACCATTTTCCAATTTCCGAAATCAATTATTCTCTCTTTATTTTTCAATTGAAGGTTATGCTGTAATGTAGTATTATGTTGATCATACCCGAAACTAGTCTTATCAGATCAGAACAAAATTGCAGTTAATACTAAGGTACAATACACCAAATAAAATAAAATAAAATCTTATCCCACTAGATGGTGTCTTGGCTTTATGAATCTAAGACAACACCCATGAATCATATCCTCTATTAGCTAGCAACAAAATCTTCATAACACTTTTTGAGTCAATCAACTCGAAATTAGAGAAAAAGCTGCAGAACCAAGACTCTTTAGGTCCAGCCACAAGAATGGGTCTAAAGCCAAATAGATCATAGCCACAGTCACACTCATTACAATATATATTCACTGACGGAGGTTTTTCATGTACAATTTTAACAAAACACGACAAAAGATGGCTTTGTCCTATTTTCTATCCAATAACCCAAAATTTTCATAACCCAAGATTAAAAATAGCATAACAATGCACATTGATGTATCAATCAAGAAAACCATCAAAATAAATGAATAAAATTAAATAAAATAAAAAACATACGTTTAAGTTTGTTCAACTGATTAGAGCAAGAGCTGCAGAACCAAGACCCTTTTGGGACAGCAACGAGAATAGGCGTGAGACAAAACAGATGATACCCACGGTCACATTTGTCACATAGTAAAAGCTCATCTTCGTGGTCACCTGACCCACATTGCTTACAACACACATCTTCACATTCTTCTTCTTCTTTGATTGATGCTGATATTTTGCTCAACCTTGTTGGTCTGGTGTTGTTTAAGGAAAGTGGTTTTGGAGCTCGGGTTCTTCTCCTTAACGCCGCCATGGTTATGGAGTGAGATCGATTTGGTTAAGGTGGTTGGTTTATGTAATAGTGAAAACCCGCCAATGAATTGCTTTCGCGGGCTTTTTTCGGTTTTTTTTCGCGGGAAATAAGAGTGCTTAGCGCCATAGCTAAAGTGGTGGCGGATTAGTCTAGATGGGTGTTAATGGGCTTTGCAGTTCATTCTTATGGGCTGTCTATTTTTTTTTTTTTTTTTTTGATTACTGGGGCTGAAGCCGGATATCTATATAATTCAGTTAAGTTTTAACGGTTAATTGACGTTAGGTAATAAACGCATGACTTCTGAAATAATAGTGTTAAATGTTCAAAACGTGTAAACAATGGAGATTAATGATCGGTACATTGGATCTAGTGGGGGCTGCAACCCCCACTAGACCCAATGTGCCTCTGCCAGTGATCATTAATCTCCATTGTTTACACGTTTTGAACATTTAACACTATTATTTCAGAAGTCATGCGTTTATTACCTAAAGCAGCCCCTACTGATCCATAAAAATCGTTAAAATTTCTATGATTTTTTTTAAAAAAAAATTAAATATTTATGTATTTTTAGTTAAAAATAATAATTAATCTCCACTGAAAAATAAAAGTATTCATATAGTTCAAAAATTATGAATTTTAGCCCCTACTAGCCCATAAAAATGTTAAAATTTCTATATATTTTTTTTTAAAAAAATTAGATATCTATGTATTTTTAGTTAAAAAAATTAATTAGCCCTCACTGAAAAATAAAAATATTCGTATAGTTCAAAAATTATAGATTTTAGCCTCCATTGGCCCATAAAAATATTAAAGCTTCTATGTATTTTTGAAAAAAAATACTTGTATAGTTCAAAAATTATAAATTTTAGCCCCACTGACAAAAATTTATGGCTTTGCCCCTGTTAATGATGAGATATTTACAAATATTGAAAACCAATCGCTTGACTTCTAAAATAATGAAGATTAAATGTCTAAAACGTGTAAACAATGAACACTAAAAGAAATAAGGCATAACTAAGGGGCCTCCACAATTTCTACAACATTTGTTCATTGACCATTGATTTTGTCAAAAAAAAAGGGGGAAAAAAGGTACGAGAACCAAACTTCCATGTCATGTTGATAACAATATTTTTGTTAGAAGTTTATGTACTATGCATCGACTTGTAATTCAAAATATGTTTCATTTATAATGAAAAAGATCATAAACAATAAATAGAAGCCTAAGAACTTGAAGAATATTGTAAATCAGTCTCATAATAAACACAAAGCACGACAAACTATTAATTTACAAAGAAAATATATGGTTGAAATATATTGTATAACCTTTTTTGACATATTCTAAAAAAAAATTATGAAACAAAGAAATAACTAAGCATGACACATTTGGATCCTCTCAATTCTGAAATAAGATGTATAATAAGCCATTAATTTTTTTAAATAAAAATTAATTTTTTTATGCATTTATTATTTTATTAATCTTTATGTAATGGTTGAAAAAAAAGAGGATAAAATTGAATATTCCATAATACACTTTATATGAGAGATTTTCGAAAACGAGAGAAGTAAAAGACGAGAAGACCCTTACCCGTATGAAAACTATTTTTTTTTGGTCTAGACCCGCATGAAAACAATAGAAGGGCCAAAAGCCCATTTTGACAGTCAACGGCCCAAGCACTTCCACACATTTAACCGCAACTAACCACTTTCCCCAAAAGAAGAAAATGGACCATCAAAGGCCGCTAACGATTCACTGGGTCGACTCAACTGACTCGCCCGAGTTCACTCATTTCAATTGGGCACTGACTCGTTCTTCACTCATTGGACTCGACGCCGAATGGAAGCCTCTCCGCGGCCATCAGTCCACTTTCCCCACCGTCTCGCTCCTCCAAATCGCCTGCCGACTCTCTCCCGACGCCGAGTCGACTCAGCACAACTCCAGCGACTCGCTTGTTTTCCTCCTCGACCTCGCCTCCATTCATCTTCCGTCAATTTACGAGTTGCTAAAAGGCGTGTTTGTATCGCACGATGTGATCAAATTAGGGTTCAAATTTAAGCAAGATTTGGTTTATTTATCCTCCACTTTTTGCTCTCAAGGTTGTGATCCTGGTTTCGAAAAGGTAATTTAAGCTAAAATTTTATTTATTTATTTATTTATTTTATCATTATTTTTAAAATTTTGCTGAATCAATGTGTGACAGTAAGTATTATGGTGAAATGTGAGTTTATAAGTTAGTGTCGTAAGTTTAAGTAATAATTCGGGTCAACAGCTTTAGACGATTTAGATTAGCATCTTTAGCTTTAAGCAATAACTGGGTTAATAGCTTTAGGTGTTTTATTAGTTACAATTGTGAGCGTAAGGAATAACTTGGGCTAATATATTGCTATAGGCAGCTTATGGATTGGCGTCGTGAACTTAAGCAATAACTTAAGTTTTAGGTGGCTAAAGTTAGCATCGTGAGCTTTAGCAATTACTTGATTTGCCGTGAGTTTAATCAATCATTTGAGCATCGTGAAATCAAACAATAACTTGGGTTAACCGTTTTAAGTGGTTCATAAATTAGCAACGTGAGCTTAAGCCATAACTTGCTTTAGCCGTTCTAGAACTAGCAGATATTTCTCCTAAGACAGTTATTCTCAAAAAGGTGAATAGCACCAGACCCCGCTGTGGTTAGCTGTAAGTGCACATCACCCCCTGTGGTCTCCCATCTGGTGCATACGATCCCCCTCCGTCAAATATTTCGTCACTTTTGACAGGATGTATAGTACATGCGCTTACATTGCAGTTTAGATTAGTTTTGACCAAAATACCTTTTTTGCAAAAAAAAAAAAAAAGATAAAACATTGTCATCTTCCCCCACCACCCCCCCAGCCATCTTTCCCCAACACCCACCCACCCCGTCTGCCCCCTGCCCCCTGCCCCTTCCCACACACCCCATCAGCCCCCCACATCCCCACCCCTCACCCCTCACCCCTCACCCCTCACCCTGTATGTATAATGAAAACTTGGTCACATATGTCATGAACTGATTAGAGAAAAAAAAAGAAAAAAGTAAGCTCAGCCCTGCAAGATGACGGTGGGAATGAAACATTGCCAGCACATACAATAAGCATTCATATATATATATATTTGATTGACCCACGAACTGACCCGCTCACATTTTCATGATTTCATCGACTCCTCACAAGCACACAACCCATGACTTTAATTAATCCATTTGATTCACAATGATTCAGCCACATTTATCAGCATCATCTCGGCACACCAATCTGACACCACCAATCCACCAAGCCGTGACCCACGAACCAGCCCATATACACGACCGACAGAAGCGCTTGACCAATTAACACCACTTGCACAGTATATTGCACGCAGACGGCTAAATTTTCGCAGGCACCATTGTAATTCACAAAAAACATACACACCTCCACTTCTTTCCGCCGTCGGCGTCGTTATAGGCATTGGTAGGTGATGCTTCAGCCTCAATCATCTTCCTCTGTTCGCGACGACGCTAATAGTGGTCTTCAATCGCTATTTGGTGGCTGAAATATGGCTCAAAGATGACATATATATACATATATATATATATATGTATGTATGGATATATGGATATATATATATATATGTATGTATGGATATATGGATATATATATAAATTTTTTTTGCTAATTAAAAATAAGGGCATAAGAGTCTTTTATCACATTCTGTTACTAACTTTGACAGAAACATGGGTTGGGGGGGTGCGTATGCACCGGATGAGAGAACACAGGGGGGTCTGGTGCTATTCGCCCTTCTCAAAATTACAAAATGGTGGTGTTTCTTGGTGCATAGTTCGGACTACTAAAGTGTCATTCGTGGGTACATACATAGTCCGGACTAGTAGATATTGCGCGTGTGGAAGTTATTCTTGTGATTACGACATAGGTGTCATTTGTGAGTACGTCTGGACTAGTAGATATTTTGCATTTGACACTTCTTGAGACTACAATATAGGTCAGCTTTTTGTGGGTAGAGAGTCTAAGGCCGAGCCTCAACCAGCAAAGGGGACATCTATGCCAGTTTCTTCGTTAGTTGTTGAGGTATCACCTGTTAGTCCGGACTAATAGATATTTTGCATGTGCAACTACTCAGGATTACGACACAAGTCACGTTTATGGGTATGGAGCCGGGATGGTAGATATCTCACTTATAACAGTCATAGATTACGACACGGGTAGCATTTGTGCGTTATTGAATTCAGGACTAGTAGATAGTTTGCATATGACAATTATTCTTAAATGACATTTATTCCCAGACTATCCATATGTATTTGGGGTATGGAATATATACTTAGGTCGCATTTGTGGATAAGAAGTACCGGGCGTGGGGTATGACATCTTTTCTAATTTGACTTTCCTGCAATGGATTACTGCTATAGGGTGAGCTAATATCTTCAGCTTTATCTTTAGAATGACAATGTATGCTTTCTCAAATTGGTGAATAGGTGGAGCCATTTTTGGACATCACAAGCATATACCACCATCTACATTACAAGCAGTCAGGAAGAAAGCTACCTAAACAAAACAAGAGCTTGGCGACAATTTGCAAAGAAATGTTAGGTATTTCTCTTTCAAAGGTATGTGTGTTTTGAAGATGATACTAGTTTGTGCAGTGGACTCCGAGGTGGTGCATCTGACAGGCGGCTGCGTGATCGACAGCACCCTGCAGCTGGCCAAAGACTCAAACGCCCCTATTTGTAGATGATCTTAAGCCGCTTTTCGTGACATAAATTGTATGCTTTTCATGATGCTTAAAAAAGTCGCATATTTGTATTTTGCCAGGAACTTCAGTGTAGTGACTGGTCACAGCGTCCTCTAACAGAGGCGCAAAAGACGTACGCTGCTGCAGATGCTCAATGTTTACTCAAAATATTTGATATCTTCAATGCCAACATTGACAGAGAAGGTTAGTGGCGCTTACTGTTTGTCATCTCTTACATTGATAGAATTTAGAATTTGTGATGATACATATCTGTCTAAACTGTTGGCTGGATGGCTAAGTTTAGCTGCTGTTAGAGCTTTCTGAATTTATTTTTGATCACGCGTTAGAAATTTTAATCGAAGTTCGGAGACAAATATATTCTCTTTCACCTATAGTTCTCAATTTCTCCAACTGAAATCCTGGTTATAGACTCCTGTTGAAATTTGTTTAATCATTCTGCAAGAACATCACTGGCGGTACTTCAGAAAGCAGTTAACTATTAGTTGAAGTAATGCTGTGCACAACTTAACAAGTGCTGGAACTCTGTTCGATGGAGTTTGCCTCAGTCATGGTGTACTCTTGAGTGGATTACTAACTGTTCCAAGTATTCTGATTGTTCATTGCAGGGACTTCCTCTAATGATGTTGGTGATATTTTGTCTTCTAACTTGGATCTTGGGTTGAAGCAGATTCTTGATATGCCAAGTTCTTGTGAAAAGATAGTAAAGGCCAGATTCAATGAAGCTTCAGACATGATCCGTGCTACTATAACTCAATCCAATCAAACATCATCCTCTTTTGATGCTGCAGATTCCTTGAAGTCATGTAGCATCACCAAAAAATTGGACGAAACACTCCTGAAGATTGTTGGGAAGTATGGTGATAAACTTGTATTGAAGGACTCTGACAGAAATCCTAAAAGGTCGAAGAAGAAAGTAAAAAAATCTTCTGCAACATTGATTGCAGAAGACAGGCAAGTAGAAGATATAGATAACTGGCAAGGTCCCCCACCATGGGATTTGTCGATGGGTGGCGACGGGTATCCTAAATTTCTCTGTGATGTGATGGTAAGTGGCAGCAGGATGTTCTAATTTTGAATTTGCTTCTTGCCAAAATTATCAAATCTAAGCGTGATAAAGCCAAATTCGTGGCTACATTCTTTACTCTTGTCACCCTGGTTTCCGGAGATTGATGAATGCTCTCTCCTCTGAAGTGTGAGGCTGATTAGTATGTTGCAGGTGGAAGGCTTGGCAAAACAATTGCGTTGTGTAGGAATAGATGCTGCAGTTCCATATATGAGGAAGCCTGAAACCAGGTGCAATGATAATAAATAATTAGACGATTTGCTAATGTTTATGTTCATACACTTGGAGCTAATTTGCTAATGTGGAATTCGTATTACTGTCTTCAGGGATTTAATAGAACAAGCGTCAAGAGAGAAGAGAGTGCTAATAACACGTGATGCCAAGCTTATGAGACATGAGTACTTGTTAAAAAACCAAATATACAGGATTAAGAGTCTTCTGAAAAATGAGCAGCTCCTCGAGGTAAATGATTCAGATATTAGAAAAGGAGAGATTAGCTGTTTGGTTTACCTATGAAGAAGAAGCAACCTATACACGTTCTTTTCTCACAGAAAAGAGACATGTCATCATCTTATGATCAAGCCTATAATTATTCTGTGTATAATATTTATGAGGCAACAATCGTATGTTGCAGGTCATTGAAACTTTCCAATTGAAAATTTCGGAGGATCAGCTTATGTCAAGATGCACCAAATGCAACGGAATTTTCATCCATAAACCTCTATCAACCGAAGAGGCTATCAGAGCTGCAAAGGGATTTCAAAAGATTCCTAACTGTTTATTTAACAAGAATTTAGAGTTCTGGCAGTGCAAGGACTGCAATCAACTATACTGGGAGGTAAGATATTAGTCATACAATTTTACCCTGTTGTTTCTTCTATCAGCATTTTTCCTTCTCTTTTAAGTAAAACTCGTTGCACCTGTTACACGTCATTTAATTCAACCATTTCCCTGATGCTTGACAGAGAACCCCATCTTTTTCCAGTACATAATCATCCTTGCAGAAAAAGAACATTCAAAGAATCTTTCTATTTCTAAAAGCTATTCCAACAGATATTTGAAAAAGGAATTACGCATAGTAATTTCATTTAAAGGTGTCTAACATCTGTTTGGAGGGGAAATAGTGGCAAAATGGTAATTTTTCCTGGGTGATGTGAGGACAGAGGAGATGTTAGTTAAAAAACTTGTGTAATATGACTGGAAATAGCAGCCTAAGGAAGTGCAGGTTCTTTCCGTTCTTTTCTTATTTCAGTTTGGACAACCGTGGGGCAGGGGTTTGGGGTTGGTTGTCGCTGTGTTTTAAGGATATTTCACACAGTTAGTTATATGCCCACATCCAGAATGCTTCGGCAAACAGATCACTGCTGCTGCCAAGATGAAATTATAACATCCTTTCTTTTCCCTCTAGCAAAATTCTTCTTCCTGTTGAGGGAATCTTTAACACCAGAAGAGTACCCCTTTTTCGTGTAGGATGCTTCAAATCTTTGTTTCTAGTAGCCTATCAATGTAACTACTGCTGCAGAACATGGCTGAGCTATTTGTGATTCATGTTTTTCCAGGGCACCCAATACCACAATGCTGTACAAAAGTTCATCAATATTTGCAAACTGAACGATCAACCTGATGGGTGTGACGCTTAACGTTATTAGCAAGAGGCATTCATGCAATCTTTTTAGGAGAAAATGAATGTTCCGTTGTTGTACTCATCGTTCGTTTATTTCTTTCATCTGAGCTTGTACATTGTAGCATCCCACCTTTCCAATAAATGCCGCCACATAAGTTTTCCCCATTCGATGTTGTACATTCAGTTGAAAATATGTGGATCTCTTGTTGATATTCTGGTTCTTTCGTACTATAAAGTTAATCAAAACGTGTTTGTGTGTAAATAGAAAAACTTTTGATTTTGTTCCTTGCACTTATGAGATGTAAATAGGTTACATGAAGTTTTCAGATGATGACTTCTGGGATTTTCCTTATTGAAATATCGTGCATGTGTGTGTGCCTTTGAATATTAAATTTCTTCAGTTTTTTATACGTATTTCTATCTAAGTGGGGGTGACCTTGATTGAAGATAAGATGAAGGAAAATTGTTTGAGATAGTATGGATGTGTTAGAAGACGATTTGTAAAAACATTTGATAGAAGGTTTATAAAGTATGGAGATAGTACATTGTAAGAGGGATAAAGACACTTAAGTGAGATCTCTTTGTTAAGTCTGTATAGGTGACCCTATATATTTTTATTCTCTCTCTCCCTAACATTGTTAGTCTCGAGCTCCAATAAAGGAGGATAGTGGTGTTAAATAATCGATAATCCAACGTAAAGATATCAAATTATTCATATGGATTTGGAACATCATTATATTACTATTTTGACATTCTTTAAAACTAATAAAAGAGATTGTTCTCGATAAGAATGAATGATATCATCAGATTCGTATAGTCGATTTGATTTGGTTTTGGTGTATAAGCTTCACTTTCCTTTTTGTAGAGAAGTGCAAAACCAGAAAAGCAAGAATGATGATGCATCATTGCAGATTGTCACTGGGATTTTAAGAAAAAAACAAATACATACTTGTCCCACCATAAAGTGAGATTGACTCCGGCATCAAATCCGTCATTTGAGCGGTGTTAGTGGTGTGGTAAACAAAGCCTATTCTGCCTTTTTTTAGTCTCTTGTCTTTTGGGGGAGAAAAGGTGCCGACTAAGATGGCCGTGATGTACGGATTAGCAAAAAAAGATCATTCGGAACACAAGAGTTGAAGACAGCTTTTCGGGCCTCATTCATAGCTTCCTTGATTAAAAAAAAGTATTCAAAACGTTTATACGGACATCGGACTTTAATTGCGTGAGAGTGGGTCCCGTTTCATATGAGAGAGACAAATGTTTGTTTGATATTTGAAAGAGTATCTCTTTAATTAGATTTCCGTCCGATCTTAATTGTGCGAGGGTGGGCCTTGACCCATGTGAGGGAGGTGAATGCGTGTTTGACGTTTGGAGGAGTGTCTTCTTAAATAAATTTTTGTCATGTTCCATATTCATATTTCTGAGTTGGCAAATGAGATTAGAGTTGTAAATTTAAAAATATAATGAATTTTAAATAATTAACGCGAATTATTGCTTAAATACACAACTCTTTATAAGAAATTTGTCATATTGTGTCTCTAGTAATGTAAAACATAGCAAACATAGCAACTCTTTAATATCCTCATCTGGGGTACAATCATTCAAGACCAACATTGATTAAATACTGTTCTTTTATACCCCAAATCGAGAACCTTGGATCCTGCAAACAAGACTATTATCATAAATTATAAAATAGTGTCTTGGGCCTTAAATTTCTGATCCAAAATAATTAGTCAATTTATCATATAAATTTTACAATACTAATTTATAAATACACTCGTATTATGTCTCATATTAATACAAGACATAACATCTAAGTATCGCTTTCAAACTCAAAATTTTGACCTAACATTATTCCGCCAAAAAAGCTAAGCATCTGGTATATTACTTGGTCGGAAAGACATTGTGGACAATCTTCACAAAACAATCTAACTTGTGGATTTCCTTAACACTAACTATCCTTTTCAGTTGGTTCGTCAAAGCACTAACATTTTTTAATATGATTAATCTAATAAGCCAAGCATTATTCAGATGCTAATACCTTTAATTAGAAACATGAAGGAAGTTTCGAGCCATCTGCTTGTCGTGTGTAAACAGAGCAAATAGAGTTTAAAAAAGACAAAAATGACCCACTAACACTCATTTTGTTAGTGGGTCCACTATTGTTGGTCAAGAATTTGTTCTGTTGGTTGAGTTTATTCCAAAGTTCTATGTTGTTTTTTTTAATTACGGGTTACGTGAAGTAATCGAGTAATAATTCGTTGTAATTAAAAGTTTTGATTTCGAACTTATGTTCTTATGACTATTAATTACTGACTTGGAATATGTGTTAATGCGTATCGTTATATTAAAAAATTAATTTGTAACTTAAAGTAAATTTAACGTGATCATACTTAATGTGAATTTCTTGCCATAAACAAAGACGGTAACTTTCAGTTACTGTTGTTATGTCGTGTGTGATTGTGGAAAGTGTTGAAATTGATAGTGGACGAAGCTGGAGAACCTAAATTGTTCATTGTTTAGAGAACGTTTTTTAGCCTCAAACAATTAGTCAAAGATACCATAATCTATTAGTAGATAACCATTACTAATAAGTTTGACATTTGCATAAGGTTCACGATTCTTAAATTTTCTTGGGTCACTAGATTGTTTTTTTGTAAGAAATTCTAGGCGAACCAAGGAGATCCTCACAACCATCCAACTAGGGAAGGTCATATATTATGTCCAAGTTGGGAATGAGGTCATTGCATAGGTTAAACAAGAGCTTACAATTGAGGTGACAATAACCTGTTTAATACACTTAAATCTCTCTGTACATGTTGTATTTTATCATGGTTTTACAAATTTTTAAGATAAGTGATTGAACCTCTATCACCGATTAATGCGTAATTATTTTTGAAGAGATGAGACGATTCATGACAGACTATATAAAAGGAATTTATACCGTCACTTAAAGGTAAGTTCAAAAGAGTTTTACACATGCACTCTCTAAATAATATAAATTATACTTTATTGATATCGTTAAGGACCTGAATATATATTCTCATATTCACCCATAAAACAAGTTTGCTTAAAGTTCTGAGAGGCCATTTATATCTTGATTTAATTTGAGCAGTAGAGCCTTTTTTTGGAAAAAAAGAGTGTAGTCTATTTTTTTTTCCTTTTGCAGACCATCTTAACTTTACCTACCTCGTCTAACATTGAAAAAAAAGTACAAAACAAACCTTACTTGTTTTCTTTAACCTTCCACTCCCATAAAATTTGAACTCTCTTCTCTTAATTCCAAATTAGAGGAATATTATGATAAAACTTCATTTGAAATAGAATACAAATAAATAAAATTTGATACCTTTTTATTTCTTTGTATTCTCTTGTATAGGTCATGAAGGCTTCAGTTTGAGATTTCGGTTTAGGGTTCATCAAAGAATCTGTGTCCCTTATCACCTCAAAGTGAAAGGGGTGATCTCGTAGATTGCAGTTGGGTAAGTAGGCCCCCATTGCTAGTGATAGAGCGAGAAAAATTAAATTTGATTAATTCAATTAAGCGGAAAGGGAATAATAAAAAAAAAAAAATTCATCTATACCAAGAAAAATAACCTACCACTAAATTAATCCTAAATTTCAAACCAAGCTTTAATGGTACATAAAGTACCAAATTCTTGAGCTAAGTATGTCCTATGTAAAAAGGACCATTTTCCAAATCATTGTCACATTCATTAAATATGAGAATAAAGAGCAAATATTACACATTTATAAACAATTCAAAAAAAATTGAGTTGCATTGTATGCATATTTTGTTTCACTTATTTTTCAACAGATGACAAAAGAGTTGATTTTCGGGGTTAAAAAGGTCCAAGACTAGAGAAGAGAAGAAGAAGAGGAAGATGATGACGCAAGCAACGACGAACGAATATTTTGGAAACTAGGAATGTTCCTCTGACGCGTGACGTCACACACTCCTCTTCCCCATCTGATATCGTCCGTCAGATCAGTTGATGCTCTTGTGTTATACGTTTAACGACAGCCGTTAAAAATCAGCAGAGTAGTATTATTATTACCACACGCTCTGGTGGGCCCCATATATCGATAATATTCTTCTTCCATGTCCAAACGTTTCGATCAGTGATTGGTCTCAGCTCGAAGTGGCTCTCTGTGGAACAACAAGTCTTGTCCAAACTTTGTTGCAGTCTGAGTTGAACAGTGTTTACGTAATCAAATTCGTAAGTGTGTGTCCCTAGGGGAGTGGAGATGTTTCCCATCTCATCTAATTGTTGTTTCTTCGCATGCTTCTATATGCAGAATGAAATTCTTCATAATATTATAATATTATGATGTTATTATAACGATATAAATAATATTTAATGATAATGAATTGTTGCCCTTAGATGATTCGGATAGTTAAAGTGTGGAGAATGTTAGTAATTGGTCACGGATTTGAATCTCTACTCTGTTCTCAATGTTTCGTTTTTGACTCACTTAATGTATCCTTGAAATGAGACTCTACACCCTGAGTTTTACCAGTTAGTGGTCGGATTCTATTGAATTGATGGTCGGGTTTCGCCAGTTGAGTTTTCCTTGTCATCCAAAAAAAATGGTAATGAATTGTTAATACAATTATAATGAAATAATGTAGACAATTCACGAATTAAATCTCGCTCATAATATTATGATATTAAGAGAATTCTTAATCTTTATGTGTTGGGAAATCCTATCTCGATCGTGGAAGGATTGGTGATCAGTTTATAAGTACGGAAAAAACCTCACATCATGAACTAGTTTTTAAATGGGTAAATTTCATTATTAATCCTCATTGTTTGCATGAAGTGTCATTTTAGTCTTTATTGTTTCAAAAGTGATAGTAATAGTCCCTAATGTTTGAAAAAAGTAACGCAGTAGGTCCCCATTGTTTCAAAAGTGGCAGTAATAGTCCCGAATGTTTAAAAAAAGTGACGCGGTAGGTCCCCATTATTTTAAAAGTGATAGCAATAGTCCCTAATGTTTGAAAAAAGTGATAAAAATAGTCCTTTCCGTCAAAAATAGATGGGGACTAGTTGTGCCACTTTTTACAAATATTAGAGACTAGTTGTGCCACTTTTGAAATAATGAGAACTAAATTGACACTCCAAACCAATATTAGGGACCCACTGTGTCACTTTTTTTAAACATTAAGGATTACTGCTGTCACTTTTGAAACAATGGAGACCTACCGTGTCACTTTTTTTAAATATTGAATACTATTACTACCACTTTTAAAATAATAATAATTAAAGTGACATTTCATACAAACAATAGGGCCTAACAGTAAAATTTGCCATGCAAAACTATTTGTCACTAATATTAAAACCTGAGATTTGAGTTGATAGTAAGCTAGCTCAAGGTGTACCGTGTGAGTGGAGATTTTTTTTTGGCTTTAACTTGTATTCTAAATTATTTGGAATCATGCGGTATAATTAAATTAATTGTGTATTTCCTATAAGTAGGAGTTAAATCACCATTTTTGGTGTATGAAAAGTTTCAGATTTTATGGGAATATTTTACCAATTAAATATTTAAAGTCAAACTTGGATTTAGCAATATACAACCCTATTTCATGGATGAAACAAACATCCAATATGCAAATTCTTTTTTTTTTTTTTTTGGGGTCAACAATATGCAAATTCCGATTCCTCAATTGATGCTTCTTTTTGTGCCTTAATCAATATATAAGGCCAAAAAAGATTTAGCATGAAGGTCCTATTTGGACTAACACTTTTAATTGGAGGTGAAATATGATTTTGAGCAGTGTTTGGAGACCAAAACAATTTTTGTATTTGGAGATCAATACACGATTTTTTAATTTTTTTTTTGCGTTTTGATAAAAATTGTCATGCGGTAGTTTTTTTTGTAGTGTGATTTGATTTCTATTATAACGACAAAAATATATGAGAAAATTATCTTAAAAGGTTAATAATTAATTTGAATATTAGTATTTCAAAATCACTTTTACGTTGTAATCATCAAACAAAAGAACCGATACTTGATAATCACACTTTTAAAATGACTTTTCCACTATTACATTATATAAGATTGTATATAACATTGTAAAATCACGTTTTACAAGTGCGGCGGCGAAAAAACAACTACATGGTTAAACAGGAAATGGTCATATCCGTTCTAGAGGGCGTACATCATACATGCATTAGAATGAAGTCAATTGAGCATAGATTAGAGAGTACAATCCCCTTGAATCCATGTAGACGTGAGGGAAACACGTGGGACAGATAGCGAAAGTAGATGAAAATTCTTTGGTTAGTTCGAATTGACCAATAAAATTCTCGAAAGTAGATTATTTGACATGTACAATCAATAGTTTATATATATTATTTTAATATTTTTGCATCACACCATCACCACCCATTTTTTTTGTAGACTTTAAGATTCGCAATCAAGATTGGATCCGTAAATTCTCAATCTAGATGATGTGTGTATCAACAACGTGCAATATGAAAGGTAAAAGAGAGTGAAGCCAATCTAGAATAATATTTTAGGTATCGGTCAAAAACACTTTGGTGTTCAAGTTAGTATCGATAAAAGGGATATCAATGTATAAGGAAAGGTAAAATGTAAAAGAAGGGTAACAAAATAAGGTAATCGAGTGTTTATTGGGATGACCATTTTGAGACTTTTCTGTGTGTAAAGATTTTAACAGATGTTTAATATGGTGATACTAATTATTTTGACTTAACTAGATGAGTCGATTCGGTTGTTGTAACTTCAACGATCATACTCAAAATGCGATAATTGCCAAATACGGATTCAAATTCCTCGATCTTTTACTCACTTGTCTAAGAGGTTGCCCATCTCAATCTAATCAGTTATACGAGAGATATATCAATTAGACCAGATGGGTCGTTTCGCCCACTCCCTAAGTGGGCTTCTATCAGATGTATTGGACCATGTTCGCAAAACTAAACAAGTTTAATCTAAGACTAAATTTTAGCCACTATATATCTCGTAATCTCAAAGGACCCGTTAGGGTTCTTTTCCGGTAAATAGAGCCAAACACCATCAGAAATCTCTTTACCTTTGCCTATTTCCGTCCATCCGGACATATATCGGATCCCACCTGCCCTTCCCTTTGCCTGCCACCACTGTCCAACATCACTTTCTTCCTTTCGCTTGTCATAGTCATTTTGCCTCTGTCAGCAATTTGCAGTGGGTTCCACATCGTTCTTTCTAATAAACTTCTGGATTGCTTAATCCACAAGAAATTTTTATAGACTTTCTATCCATCTAAGGTCAAGTTACATGAAGAAGTGCATATTGAACAAGTGTAAGTGTAAGTGTGAGTGTAAGTGTGAGTGCAACTGAAAAACGTGCCCCTTCTGTACAGGAAATTCTCTATCAAGCTTTACAAAAAAGACGTGCCACATGATAAATGATTCAACTAATAGGTCATTGTTATTTTTTTTTGGAGTTACTTTTTAGAGGTTTTATGAATAACTTAATCAAATTATACCTTTTTTAATAGAGTTGTGTCTTGAGATTTGGACTTCAATATTAACTCGAAAACTTTCTAAAATTGTGTCCAATCATCAAAAAACAAAAATGAAAAAGAAAATGAACTGCTATTTAGAAGTTGTCTATTTATTTATTTTTTTGGGAGTTGGTTCTTGTATAAGCTTTATGACTAACTTATTTAGATCGTGCCTTTTTTGGATAGGGGTATATGTCTTTAGATTTGATCCTGATATGAGTTTGAAGAGTACTGTTCCAAAATTGTATTATGTTATCAAATAAAAAACAAAAAAGAAAAAGAAATGCTAGATAAACTTTAGGTTCACTCATAGTTATAAATCTTGTGGTCGATTAAGCAGTATTTGTGATGAGAAATATATATTAAATTTAAAACCGTCAATCACAATATATCATTATGCGACCACTTTATTCAATATCTAAAGGCAATGCTAGGATAAACTTTTGTTTGTAGTGAATTGCCTAAGAACTTGTCAACTTGGAGCTCTCGTGCTTAGCTGAGTTGGGACCAATTTTGAACTCAATGATCGGGTCCAACACATCAATGCACCAAAGGGCAAGTGAGGCCACCAACCTCCATCGAAGTTAATTGCATTTCTCTTATTCATCCTCATTGACGTAGCAACTAAGCTTCCATGGGAAAATTATTTATGCCAATGGCACCTTGGTTACACGTGTGTATACATATAATATGAAGATGAATTATAACGCAAAATTCCCATTTCTCTAAAAGAAAGTACATTATGGCTTCACCTTCATAAGAGACTCTTTTGACACATATAATCACCTCATTATTTGGTATAGAGTAAACGACTTTACATTTATTGTATTTTGTTAAAAGTATAATACTCTCTTTATATTTTATAAATAAACTGATTATTCTCATATATTTTAAAAACGTAGTTGATTATTATCTTATATTTTAAAAATATAGCTGAATACCCCATGCGTTTTATAAATAAACTAATTATCCTCCTATGTTATAAAAACGTAGTTGAATACCCCTTGTTAAAATGAATGATTTTTCTAATGAAAGCAGGTATATATTCAACTATGTTTTTAAAAACACAGGGGGTATTCAGCTACGTTTTTAAAATCAGGTGGATAATCAGCTTATTTATAAAATATAAGAGGGTATTCAACTATGTTTTTAAAAACACAGGGTAAGGGAGTAATTAGTTTATTTATAAAAAATAGAGAGATATTGTGCATAATTTGATATGTATTGTTTAAAGACAAGTGAAATTGGTGAGACATAGCTAAATATGAATTTGATTTACTTTTTTAATTTTCAAAAGTTTTCATCTTAAATTGGAAATGGGAGGAGTATATATGACAATACTCGACTCGTTAAAATTAAATAACTACTTTTCATTTTACGGATATCCCAAGAAATAACTTTTAACATCTTCTAAATTATAAACTATATATTACCACAGCCCTTAATATTTTTGTAGTACGTAATTTGTGTTTTTAGCTCTCTCATTAAATACTGTGTCAAGTGCATAGTCGACTCAATATGAAATGGAGGTCTTTAAAAGTCCAAATTCTCTCCTATATATAGTAGGGTTATCTAAACCATCCACCTTGATTTTAGTTCAACATATTAACTATTGATTAAAATATTTAAAATCATTAAATAAAATAATTAAATCAATTTCAATCATTCATTTCAAAATTCAAAATTTTCAAACATTTCTCTTTCCCTCTTTCTTCTCTTTGGTCTCTCTCACAAAACCCAAATCCTCCCCTTCTCTCTTTGTGTATATATACATACTATTATGTTTGGAAATATATACAAGACAGATTCGTGTAATTTTTTAATCTTTGTATAAATGTATTCTAAAATATAGGTTATTGATTTTTTGGGTCTCAATTTAACATATTTTTTTTTTATTGTTATACCAAGTGCAACTCTCACAACAAAAAGAAATACAATAGAACCTCTTTAAATTAATACTTGATAAATTAATAATCTTTTTTAAATAATAAAATTTTCTAGTCCTGACTTGAGACTAGTGTAAAAAATTAATAATCTTGATAAAATTATAAGATAATACATTTAAAATATTTTATTTATATTTTATAGACCAAAATATTTTATAAATTAATAATTAACTAAAAAGTATACAATAAATTGATTATGAGATTTTCTCAAAATATGAACCAATAGTAGCTTCTCTTTTGTTGAACTTTAAATCTAGCTGAATCTTATCTTTAATTGTTCCCAATGCATCTAAAAGTCCTGGAGTTGCTTTATCATGTCACAACAAGAAGTTTTGGAGTGTCATTGATATTTTGTCTGCTTTCTATATTATCATTAACTTTAACTTCAACTTCATCTTGAGAACGCCATGTCATGTTATCAATAATCTTATATATGCTCAAAACCTCTGTACTGGTGCTATTTTCACCGAAAAATTTAAAAAATCGTTGATATCTATTTTTTTATAGTACCCAACTCATTAATTACAACTCCCAATTCATTAGTGGTGTTTCTATCTAAGGGTTAATTGAAAGTCTATAAGTTATATTTTCTATGGATCGTACTTAACAATGGAAAAAATTATAATATGTTTACTACTAAACCAATTTTTTTTTTATTATAAATTATAAATTATTAGTTTATCAATAAATTGATATATCGCTAAATTAATAGAATTAGGTGGTTCCAACATTATTAATTGAAAGAAATTATAATGTATTGTACTCCATAAAGCTTCATTGATCTCAATACTTTTGTTATGTGAGAGTGAGAAAGAGAGGAGAGGTAGAGAAGAAAGAGAAAAAGAAAAAAAAAAGAAGAAGAGAAAAGTGGAGGATTTTTAAATGATGATTAAGATTAATGTATGAATTTAATTTAATAGTTTTGAATGTGTTAATCTAATGGTTGATAAATTAAACTAAAATCATCGTGAATGGTTAAGATCAACCGGCCTTCTATATATAAGAACAAATAAAAATAGGAAAATATCCTAATTCACTGTTTAATTGTTCTTGGAAGGACAAATGCATCTCGTTCTTTTCCTAAATTAGAGGCTGTTTGGAAGTATTTGTGATGTATAATTCATTTGATTTATAAATAAATTTCGTGAGGATTTGTATTTACAAATGAGCTTCCCTATTTAGAATTATAAAATAATATTAAGCCAATTTTGTGTTTTGTAAATATATTTATTATAGGTATTCATTTTCTATTCCTATATCTTAAAGCTTTACTTTTGAAACTTTGACAAGAGTATATATTTTATCACAACACCAATCAATTTTAAAATTAAAATTAATTAATTAATATTGATGAATAGATAACAAGAATAAATAATCTATAATTTTAGATGGATAAGTATGTTAAGGCTAGTTGAAATAAGGATTGATTAATAAATAACTTATGATTTGGGTTTCTAATTTGAAGACAAAAAATAAGGTTAGATTAAAAAAAATAGAAAAGAAACTTAGAGGGTACTTTTGTCTTTAAAAGATAAACAACTAATTTGGTGGCTTAGAATTGTAAATTCCACCTCTTAAATAAAGATTTGGGTAAAGTTTGAATAAATTCAAGATTTGCAAATCTTGAAATTCTAATTTTTTAAAAAAGTATTTTCAAACAAAAAAAGTTGAATTTATAAATAAATTCGGCAAAATTTTATGAAATTTATTTATTTTAAATACAATATATATATACACGTGCATACCCTCTTTCGCAAGCATGTATAAGTAGGAGAGACAAATATGATTCAAATTTTCCATGCAAATTTTCGAGCTATTTGGTCCTTAATTTAAAGAATTATGGAAAACCAATCAACCAAGCAACCAAGTGTTGTGAGCTCATGTGTGCCGTTATACTATAGGATTTATATACAACATTAGAATAAATTCAATGTAATCTTCCCATAGTTACCAGTTCGCCCTACCCCTTGGAACCGCATACAGTATCGCGTCCAAATTCTTGATAAGTTTGCCTATTGAAAGCTGCGATTATCCAGTTCACTAAAGTTGACAACCCAAACAGTATGTTATTATCAGAAAAATAAAGAAAGAAAAAGAGAACCTAAATTCCTATTAGATTTGGATGCAGTAAGTGAAACTTTGAATAAAGTTGATATGCATATATAAATTTGGCATACCAGAGATGAATGATTCACACTCCATAGACTGATATACAATATTAAAAAATTATCTTAATTATTGAATTTAAATTTTAGATTTTTGACTAAACTTTGCAGTAAATTAATTATAGTAATTGGTAAATAAAAAATATTATTACTCTATTATATTTGGTAAATGAACTCAATAATTATTCAAAGTGTCTGTAATATAAACCCTATCATATCAAAAAAGTCTACGCCATCATACCTTATAAACTCTTAAATGTTGTGCTCCATATCTAAATACGTACCACTACTCCACACGTACTACAAATTTAAAAATTATAATTCTATTTAAAGTGATCAGTTTTTCATCCTAAAAAAAAAAATAGCAACCAAGTGATGTAAACTGTCACTCTCCCACGTTAAAGTAAGAGAAAGGAAAAGATGATACTGAAAGGATTTAAGTAGAAGAAAAAGAATCAGAGTGAACACCTCATTGTCTGAGTGATCAGTCAGAAAGAATCCACTATAGTACATACCACAAAGCACTTGCGAAGAATAACATTGACTAATACTACTTTATATATTTAAAAATTGTATGTACACACATAGCTATACAGTTCAATGTCTTTCATAAAGTTGGTTTTCTAAAGAACACAGATGATCATATTACATAGACAATTCCTTCTCATCTCTTTAATTTCCAAGTATACAAATATGAAACTCATTCTCTTTGATAAAGTAGCTGACAACAAGGACAATAAACAAACAATTAACCCAACCCCCCTCTCTCTCTCTCTCTCTCTCTCTCTCTCTCATATCATATAGTATGCCAACATATGTAACCACAAACATACCATCTCAAGTGGCTTTGTTGCTTTAAGACTAGCTGGTGGAAAGAAAGTGGGTGATTTTTCTCTCTTTGAAGACTCCCCATAGTTTTTTCTCTTCCTTTTTCTGGCTCTTGCTCTATGGATGCTGCTCAGTGGCCACAGGTAAAAGAAAGAAAGAAGCATATGTTTTCTGTCTAAGATATCATGATGATGATAACATCTTTCCAGGGTTGAGATTTTCAAGGGTAATTAAGAATATATTTTTGTTCTTTTTTGCTTTGGTTATTGAAAGTAACCATTTTAAAGGTAACTTTCTTGAGATGATCAGCCCCCACTATAATCTTTGATATTTTTATGTTACTATCTATCCTCTCAGATATGGTTTCATGTCTTTCTTCTTGGAAGTACTAAACTGCACTTTTTATCGCTTTCTCTTTTCCTCCATCTCATAAAGCTAGCCAACCAAAAAGCTAAAATTAAAATTTGTTCTTATATTGTTGTTGTAGACCTCTTAGTTTCTAAAAGCAATCTCTTTGTTTTCATTTCCTTTTGTTTGTTTGCATCTTGCTATTTTGATTACAATGGAGATCAAAGTCGAGTTTACATATGATCTTTATCCTCCTTCTATCTTTGTTTTTTTTTTATTATCAAAATCATGTAGTGATGGTGGTTTCTTTCTCTGTTTTTTTCTTTCTACATTTTTTTTCCCTCTAGGGTATAGGAGTGGTGAAACCTGTTGATCATGATCAAGCACCAAGATCTGTGAGTACTGAAAAGAAGCCAAGGCCACAAAAGGAACAAGCTTTGAACTGTCCAAGGTGCAATTCAACCAACACAAAGTTCTGTTACTATAACAATTACAGCCTTACTCAGCCAAGATACTTTTGCAAGACTTGTAGAAGGTATTGGACTGAAGGTGGTTCTTTAAGAAATGTTCCAGTTGGTGGTGGTTCAAGAAAAAACAAGAGATCTACTTCAGCATCATCATCATCATCAGCAGCAGCAGCAGCTCCATCAAAGAAGCCAATCCCAGATCTGTCCACACCAAGTTTTCCACAGACCCCATCTCAAAACCCTAAATTCCATGGTGCACAAGATCTTAATTTAGCTTATCCACCCTCTAGTGATCATTATAGTAGCATATCTAACCTTGTTGCCTTGCAGCCAAAACATAATTCTTCATCACCTAATACTAATTCTCATCATCTTCCATCTATGGAGTTTCTCAAGAATGGTATATCATCAAGGGGGTTGAATTCTTTCATGCCTATGCCAGTACTTTCAGATTGTGGCACAATTTATTCATCTGGCCTACCTTCTTTGCATGATTTCAAACCAACCCTTAATTTTTCTCTTGATGGTTTTGAGAATGGGTATGGAAATCTTCAAGGGGTTCAAGAAACAAATGCAAAAATGTTTTTTCCTAATTTGGAGGAGTTGAAGCCAGTTTCTACAGCTGATGAATTTGATCATCAGCAAAATAGAGGGCAAGGTGAACAATCTAATAATGGATACTGGAGTGGTATGCTAGGTGGAGGTTCATGGTAAATATTCTATGAAGATGAAGGAGAGATAGGAGCTGGCCATGTTTTTTTTTTTTTTTCTTTTTTCAGTTAATTTTTCACATAGTGAGCGACTTGTTTAATTGTGTGAATTGAAGAATCTAGTAGTTTTATTCAGACCTAACAAATAGAGGATGTGTTTTCTTTTTCCCTTTCCTTTCTGATCATTTCCATCTGATGTTCCTCTTGATCTTTGTTTGGAGTGTTTGTTCCTCTAGTGCCCTATCTCATCTATGTAAATGCACAAACCATTTATTTCATGCGTCTTGAAGAGCTTAATACCACATGGTTAATTTTTTTACCGATGTTAGTAACGATATCGATTATGATCCTGATACGAAGCTGTTTGAACTTCTAATTAGAATGAATGGGCTAACTATTAAAATGATCATGTCAGAAATAGTTAAAGTTTAATTTGCACCATGGTATAGGCCAAAATGCTTATTCAATCACATTTTACAAATTCTAAGTTTTTCCGTAATCTTGTGTTATGAATTATGTGAAGATTGTTATTTGTAAAGGCCTAATGAATTAAGTGAATTATTTTTCTCTCTCTTTTTTTTTTTTTCTTCTAATTATTTTGTTATATCAATTCCATCATGAGGTGATTTTATGGGTCTATCATGGTGATCATGTTACACACTCGTGGTTCACAATCTCCATCCATGGCCTCTCTTCCACTTTTTCATTTATTTATAGTCACCAACAGGTCAGGATTGGCAGGTCATAACAGCACCATCTTTGTCTTAGAGATTCTTCCAACCAGTACTAAAAAAGCAACTTCATCAAAGAAATTGTAGGATTTGAAGAGTCTAAAAGGGGGTACAACCACAGAGGCTGGGACAACTAGGTATGACCATGATCCTTGCCTTTATTCACATGGTAGACCACTTTTAAGAGATGTGGGCATCACTTATCCTCTAATTAACAAATTGACACATATATAACTTCGTTATCTTGCTAAGAAATGGATCAATGGGAAAGTATTTACGGGCCAATAGAGGTTGCACTTAAGAGCAGAGATATAAAAAAGAGTTGAAACTATATTATTTGAAAATGTATATATTGTTAAGGTATTTTTAGGTTAAAAAATTAAATTGGCCTCATTAAAAAAATTATCCAAATATGAGTGTAACATTATGTATTTTTAGCCATCGTTTAACAAAAATTCTAAATCTGTCCTAAATGATTAATCTTGTAACTTTATTAAGATATGAAAGGGTTTCACGGTAATAGATTATTAAAATAGAGTGAAAGCGAATTATTCGATCTCGATAAATCAATAATCGATATCACTTTGTCATCACTACACCACACTATTTTCATAGTTGGTCAGGATTCGTTTCTTGAAATTAGTAATTGTGCCTAATAGTTGTGTTTATTTCCTTCGTTTTTGCCTAACGGCCTTCAAGAGATAAAATCCTATACCACTTTTGTTCCCCATTTCCCAAAACCGAAAACTATATTTGCTTTTTTTGGTGTACTTTTGTTTAACTACGTTCATAGTTAGTTAAACTAGCATGGCACTATATGGGAGGCCTGTGTAGAGCGATGTCTTTACAACTTGAAGATATTGAAATGGGAACTGATTTTAAGACACCGGTTCAATTCATCCGTGAAAAGCTCCCACAAACATTCCGTTAAAACCGATAATAGAAGATTGCAAACAAATTTTGCAGTAGCACCCAGGTTATAAGTTGAACTACGTCTATAGAGAAGTCAATAAATACGAGATTAGATATTGAATTTTGGGTCTGTTTCAAGAGATTGGTAGCAGAACCTTTGCTGATACGCCGAATGCTCTCCATAATTTATTAAAAAATGATAAAATGAATGAAATATTTTTAGGTATTTTAAAGTAACATTCTTGTTGATTTTTTATAATAAACTAACTAGAATCTCCCTTTAAAGCAGAAAAAAAAAAAAAAAAACACTAGCAAGGTCCTCGATCTTTAGTTTCGAGGGGGACAGACAAACATTCCCCTTGGTGATCGCGCAGAAGAAATTATCCACACTACTTAGCCGTAATTCCTACATGTGCACAATGTTGGTGGTGTCCGAGGCAATCTTGAGTTATTACTACGTTAAAAGTAGTAGTTTCAACCATCTTGACCAACTTCATGCAACATGTCCTCATTTAGGGTCGTTCTCCTATCCAGGGTGCGGGGGTATCCGGAGTCCCCGATTGTGGGCCGTTGATTTTAATCAACGGTTGAGGGTCATAATGCTTTTTTTTTTTTCTAACTTTAGTGGTAATGCATAATTACCAAACTGACCCTTACTATATTAAATACTTGTAGGCCTCACTAATTGTGGTTAACTGTTTGACCGTGAAGATATTCAGCATTATTAAATGTATTAATTTTATTTCAACGCATAATTACCCTACTACCCTTGGTTCGGTTAGTAGGACATAGGACCCACACAACACTATAATACCAGCATAGAAGGACTTGAATTTCACCCTCCAAAAATGGTATAACTTGTAAAAGACACCCGGCAAAAAAAATATTACAAAACAACAAAATTACCTTTATACCTTTATTTGAATTCGATTTTGCCTAATCTTCTCAGACAAGCTTCACTTCTCTTATTTTCATCTTAACCAAGCACTGCCTCCAAGCAAACATTGCGTAGTGTACTACTGGCGAGCAAACTTTCGTATTTAGCATGCAAACCTTTTACAGTTTTCGAGGACAGTAGCAGATATTAACGGTGACCCTTAATTTATTTAATTAATTTTTATTTTTGCTTTTACGGGTGTGGTGATTAATTTTTTTTTAATATTCTTTTATCTTGTTTGTTTTATTTATTTATTTATAGATTTGGATTTTTTTATGATGACATTTAAGGGGACTGTTTGTTGCATATTTTACTTGTTTTATTTTTACATTATTTTATATTTGAGATGGATAACTTATTTATGTATAATGTGAAGTTATTCCTATTAATTCCCGGATATGTTATGATGCATGGAAACTGTTTTATACAAATGGTTGACCAAGCTTTAGACCATAACGAATTCCAATTGGCCATTGCTTCATGGGGGAATTTGGTTTAATAAAAAAAATGACTGGGGAGTTTGGGGCAAATTTCTTTATCTTATATATGTTCGTGGCCGAATAGATTGAATAGATTATTGTGGGTTTCATATGTATATAAGGAGTTAATTTGCTACTATAGTTTATGGGGTACAAGTGCTTGCGTATGCAATTTTTTGCATTTGTACATATTACACAATTACTGATTTATTTATTTTTTTGGTGTAAGAACAACGACCAGCACAATGATAGGCAACGACGTAGCCGAAATTAGTAGAAGAGCAAACACTAGTCGCAAGAGGAATATAGAAGAATCAGTTAAATTGAAGAGGCCTACCTCTCCCTATATGTTTTACTTGTAAGTTTAGCATATAATTTTGACTTTGGTGTAAGTTATAATTTTTTGATTTGGTACATTTTTCGATTTTTTCCATTTACGTATATTGTGGAATTGTAGGAAGACAAAAATGAATGAATTTAGAATAAATAATTAAGGGGTGAAAGTGAGTGGAGAAGTACAAGCATCGATCCATGAACAATGGAGAGCTCTCCCCAAAGATCAAAAGTCATTGTATAAGTAGAAAGGGAAACAAAGTTCTACACGTTACAAAAAAAACAAAAAACCAGCTCGAAAGCTTCGGCATTGGGAAGGTAACAATAGAGACCATAATATCATATTTCATTATCTCTTATGTCTTTTTATGAGGGTAAAAAAATGAAATCTTGGTTGGACAGGAAAAATAAATAAACATATTTATTTGTCTTTGCAGAAGGGCATAGAGACGCAATTGTATTTGATAAAGATTGTTGAGTAACATCAAAATCTAATGGTAGAACAAAAGGAGGCTGTGAATGCCATTGGGCTTGGGAGGCTACTTGATGTGCACCACACTAAAGCTTCAGATATATCGTTGGTGCATTGAGAATTTCGTTCTTGTATCCATCACATTACACATACATGGTAGAACAATGAAGATTACAGCAGATGATGTACAATACATATTCGGGTTGCCTAATCATGGGGTGCCTGTACCTACAAATGGTGTACATGACGAAATTGAAGGTGCAAGCTACCTAGATTTACTATAGTGTTTAAATTTTTTTAAAGCATATAATTCAGCATAAACTTAATAACATGCTAATCTAGGATCAAACCACAAGTTCTAAGATGAATAATTGTAAGAACACTAAGAACATGTGTAAGAACAATTTATAAAGAATAAATTCCAACAAGAGATAGTTTTGTTACCTTGACTCGTTAGCTTAAGAAACTTAACGAAAAATACAAAACTTGATCACCTTCTTACTTCTGGAAGATCTACGCGCCTAGGAGTTCTTGGAAGCTTTTGATCTTCTCCTCTATGACCTTCTTCCTACTCTTAGATGATGAAGAATTGTGGGATTCTTCTATTGTTTTTACCTAGTGAATCTCGCGTGAGAGGGAGAGAGAGAGAGAGAGAGAAAGAGAGAGAGATAGAGAAATAGATAGATTTCTTCTTCTATTTTCTCGTGAGAGAAAGGTGCGAATTATGAAGGTGGAAGATGAGTTCTATTTATAGATATGGAATAGCCTTAGTAGTTAATCCAAGCAAACTAGCATTTAGATTCTCAATCCATAAGCTAATCCTATGTATCTTTGGACTTGGCTAACCCAATAGCGTCTTTGGATTCTGTCAGAGTTTCAAGAATTATGTCTACCTGACTTGCATTGTCAATCTAGGCCCTAAGGATAGTGGCAATACTAAAGTTATCCATCATCTTGAGAACATGATCTCTGACGGGTGTACCTTCTGCCATTCTTGCAGTCATGATCTGCCTCATTGCAACTTACCTTGCTGGCCGACTTTTGTCAACAAACATCTTGGTTAATGAAGCCATGATTTAGGCTGCGGTTTGCATTCCCTCATGCTGCATGCGTCTGGAATATATTGGTCATGGAGGCTAATATATAACATCTTGCTACATTGTTAGCCTTCAACCAACGTTGCTCCGGGGCACGTTGCTCATCGGTGGCATTCGCCCGCAATTGCGGGCGTGGCCTGGTTAGGAAAAACTTGTGCTATTCTAATTCGAGCACTATGCCCAAGTTTCTTTTTCAATCCACAAAATTAGGCCCAGTTAGCTTATTCTCTTTGAGAATAGCGACCAGTAGGCTAAAAGATCTTGACATTTCTGAATACATATACGTTGTAATTATTAAAACATTCATATATAATGCAAGTATATCATGTATAATGTAAACATGGAAAAAACACATATATACACATTAATCTTTTTGGTTAAGTAGTTGACCCTTAAACTACTACATGCAACAATGACTCAATTTACCAACAAGTCCTCTAGCTTTAGGATGGCCGAATTTGTAGTAAATTTAAGTCAAACCCATCACTACAAGAAAAACTGTGAAAGGTGACGGTTCATCTCCTTTCGTCGCAAAAAAAGTGACAAAAAGGAGACGAAACTTTCGTTACATAAATAGTGACCAATTTGAGACAGTTTGGAGACGAAATTAGTATGTCATCTCCAATTCGTCTCTTAGCGGAGAAGAAATGGAGACAAAAAATAATTAATTACTAATTATTAAATTTTTCTTAACAATTTACTATAAACTTGTATTTAAATAGTAAATAAATTAATAATAATAAATTATTAATTATCTTTATTAATTTAATTCTTCCATAATTTTTTTTAAAATAGCTCAATATTTCCTTTTTCAAAAAAATTCCCATAAATTAAATACTTTATTTTAATCTAAAAAAAATCTCATAACCAAAAGGAGACGGACCAATGGTCTGTCTCCAAAAAAATGAGACAGACCTATGGGCTGTCTGTGATAACCCGAACCCGACATGCATTTAATGACATTTAATTGCATTTAATTAAGTGTTATCTTAAATGTTAGCATTGAATTTTGTGTTTATTTTTAGTTAAACATTCATTTCTAGCATTATTTTCATATTTCTTTTAGAAGTAATTAAATAATACTTCAGTTAATTATTTTAACGAAATATCAACTATTTTTCATATTTATGTTAATCAATTTTATTTTTCTTGCACTTTAATGCTCGGTTTTCAATTAAATGAAAAGTAGCTCCGAGCTGGAGTAAATTTTGAACTATGCTACTTTTCGAAATTTATATTTTCTTAAATTCTTTGAGATTTAATTGTTATTCTTTTATTGTCACAAAGTGCATAGCATATCAAGAGCGATAGTTAGGAAATGATTTCTAGTCCTCAGCAAATAGTAAAAACTAGTATTTAGTGTTTTAATTTTAGTATCTTAGTTTTTGTTTATTAGAATTAAATTTGTGTTGGTTGTTTTAGCTTTAAAATGCAAGAAATAAGCCTAATTGACCGACTTAAGCAACCTTTGACCAAGCCTTGACTATTTGACTTGAGTTGTCATCATATTTAAGCTTATAATAGCACAAAATAAAAAAAAAGAGCTGAAAACAGAAAGGCCATGGCTGAAAATACAAGGAGAAGGAAAAAAAAAATTTTTCAAGCCAAATCTTCGAATCTTCGCGTGAGCTTGCACGGGGTGGTTTCCGAGGCTTCTAGCGTGGTTTTCCTAGTGTCTAGGAGCGTTTAAGGTGAGGGTTTCATCGTTATTTGCGCATTTGAAAATGTTGAATACAAACTTTAATTTTTGAGTTTTAGCCGTAAATTGTTATTTAATTCGTTTTGATGCTTGAAGAATGTTCCCTAGCAATTGTAGAACATGTATTTATAGTTTTCTAGCATTTTCTGCGGTTGAATATCGAAATTAAAATTGAAATTGATAATTGAATAGTAAATTATGAATAGTAAACCCCTGTTTCGATGAAGTTGCTCCGTTATGCGTCTGTTGATGTGACAAGATGCTAGATATGCTAGAATGCCTAAATGCATGATTTGTTTGGGTTGTGTAATGGAAAAACGGGAAAAAATGCCTTGGTACAAGTTGGGGTCGTTTAGGTTGACATTAGCGTTTTCTCGATTTGCGTGATGGCATTGTCTCGGGAGGCCATGGAAGTACTTTTGGTGTGGTTATGGCGTTGGTTGGGTGTTTGGTTAGGGTAGCGGTAGTTCAAACGAGCAAAGGGGAAAATCGGGGCTTTACGGGAATTCTAGGATAAAGTAGGGTTTCGTGGTCTTTAGACGTGCTTTATGGTGTCCTAGGAGGAGTGGTGAAGTCGGTTTCCAAAACTCGTAGCTCGTTTGAAAGTAGTAGCGTTTTAAATGTTGGGGTCATTTTGTGTTTTTGTTGGTTTTTATAGTGTTATGCTTGTAGAATGCTTATTATTGCTTGATATGCTTGTTAAAGTTGGTTATGATTGAATTGTATATCAATTGTTGATAATGCTTGTTAGTGTTGTTCTTGATACTTTATTGAATGTAATGCGTGATATCTCGTCTATCGCCTCTAATCTGTATTGTTGTGCTATCGTTTGTTTATCACATTGTATCTTGTATTGCATTGCATAGTGTCAGGCACGTGAGTGATGGGCCTCTCTGGGTAGTCTCGGGCTACTAGTGTTGGTTGCTCTAGCTCTGTGTCCTATTCTCATTCTCGCTTGGGTTGCCTCCCAGGGAGATTTGGGTCGTAGAATTGATTGGATACTTTCGTGGTATTCCAAACTGAAGTTATAAGGTGGTTGCACGCTTATTGTCATCGTTGTCAACATCAAGCTCGAGATTGATGTATCGCTCGTGAAATGGTACATTGCTCGTATGAGTGAACCATAGCCTTCAGAGTGTGGTATAGCTTTGAATGGTTGTGTTAATGCTTTCTTTAATTGTTTATTGTATTGTCGTGTATATTGAATGCTTTCTTATTGATTATATTGCTTAACTGTGCCTATCTGCATTGCACGACCTTCTTTCTCTCCATCTCGATATCTGTCTCGCCCTCACTGAGTATATGTGTTGAGTATACTCACTCCTCACCACCACATTTCAGGAAATGCCATATTAGCTGGAAAGTTCGTGATTATGTGAATGCTCGTGCTTGAAGAGTTGTCTTGCGTGCCTTTGTGGCTTGAGCTGTCGAAGTTGCAAAGATGTATGTTTCATGTTTTGAATGTATTTAAAGTAAAAAAGAATGTAATTTAAGTTTTACTAGATTATTGAAGTGTTTGATAAGTTAGTTTATGTATCTAGTTAGTATAGCTTAACTTTAATGCATGTTTGTATTGCTTAAAGAAATGTTAGAATAGTCTGGGTATTTGGAATTGTATATTTACCTGTGCTTAATTGTTGAGAACCAAGGCTCGGATGGCCTTGAGGAAGTTTTGTATGGTTGGAGACGGTGCTGGTCCACTTATATGCTATCACAGGTTTGCATTTTGCCTAGAAACAGGGGAGACTTCGTCCGTCTTTCCCTAAAAATTTTGCCCGAATTTAGAATTGAGTTGCGATTAGATTGATTGATAAAACTTCTGGTCTCGAGAGGGATTGGGGTGTCACACTGTCTCCCAAAAAAGAAGACAGACCAATGGGTCTGTCTCCGAAAAAGGATGATTGGTTCAAGTGGCCGACAACCATTTAAACCAAAAATTCTCCCCAAAATATTTTGGGGGGAAATACAAAAAAAAAAAAAAGTTATGCCAAGTCCTTTAAAAGGACTTGGCACGGTTCAAGTGGCTGGAAAATCCAGCCACTTGAACCATTTTTTCATTTTCTCCCAAATGAATTTTGGGAGAAAATTCAAAAAAAATAAAAAATAAAAATTTGAGCATAATCCCCCCTCCCCTTTCTCTTAACTCATATTTTCAATTGTGAACTAACTATTAGTTTACCTTATTTTAATGTAATTCCTTTATTTACTTTTATTTTAATTTTTGAATTTATTTTGGTTTAGTTCATTATATATATGTTTCTCTTAACTCATACTTGGATTATATATGTACTATGTATATATGTCATATATATGTATATATAACTAATAGATTTACGTAAATACATATAGTTTTGGTAGTTTTTTCATGATTTTAAGATTTGTTTTTTTAAATTTCAGCTTTATTTAGCTTTTTTTCCCTTTCATATATACATATATATATATGTGTCCGTGTGTGTGTGTGTAAGTGATAGAGTTAGGTGAATATATGATTTTTATAGTTTTAACATGAGTTTAGGGTTTTTTTAAAAAAAATCAGATTTTTTTTTTGTTTTTCTTTCTTTTTTGTATATGTAGGTGTATAAGTAATAGATTTAGGTAAATATATATATCTAATTAGCATAATTTTTATGGTAAAAAAATTCATATTTTTATAGTAATTTTGACATAATCTGAATTTATTAATTTTTTTTAAAATTATTTTTTTAAAAGAAACTTAAAAAATGTGGCGGAAATGAGACAAAATGTGAGGGAGACGGAACGGAGACAAAATGTGAACGGAGACGGAAATGGGACGAAATTATAGGGAGACAGAAATGAGACGAAATGTAAGGGAGACGAAAAAGTGACGAAATGTGAGGGAGACGGAAAAGTGACGAAATGTGAGCGAGACAGAAAAGTGATGAAATATCTTTTCGTCTCTATTTGAGACAAAACGGAGATGAAATGCAAAAAAGGAGACGGGCCGAAAGGTGATGCCCGATTTTTGTCTCCGTTCCGTCTCCTTTTCAGATTGGAGATGGAACGGAGACAGAAATGTGCTGTCTCCGAATGCAAAATTTCTTGTAGTGCATGCTTCGTTTGGATTGTTATTTTGTCTGAATAGACATTATCCGAATAATAATTCAATCACTCTATAGTTTGGCTTCTCTAGAATAGATTTACTATGGCTAAAATACTATCTCTTCTAGAGTCGAGTGAATTACCATTATTTAGTTGATATTCCCTAGAATGTCTTAGACTTAAGCTCGCCGTAGGGTAGTGACTTATACCTACATCCTGTAAAATGATCTTTAGTGAAGAACTCCATCTTTATGATGGTCGAGCCCACTAATCATCTTGTCTTATGATTATCAACATTTAGTTTGTCTACTAATGTCCAAATTAAATATTACCCTCCGTAGGAAGCATAACGGACGGTAAGGCGAGGTAACATTAATTTATTAGTACAAACCGAAACTGGAAAGTCATGGGGTTTTCCATTCCCCTCTACCACTCGAATTTTTATTAAATAAAGGGTTTTAATATATTTTTCCTTAATACTTAAAATCTAGGTTTTGTCTAAATAATCTAATTCTAATAATATATCTTATAGAATATGGATTTGGGTTCCTTATTCCCTAGAATATTATAGGCCTTTATTTAAAACCTTTTAAGTATACTTTAAAATATGTTACCTATATTGGGCTTTAGCCTCTAAAACCATAGGTAAAGCCTACTTAGGTATATATAATTTAATAATTGGGTTCTAAGAGATAAATGTTATCTTTAACTAATTTTAAATTATTCTTATAATTAATTAATCTCTAGATTAATATAAATTAATTTTATCCTGGATTAATTCTTAATTGTTCATTACCTAAATATATTAGGATTAGCCATTCTAAATCCTAATGGTGCCAAAATTCCATGCATCCATAATATTCTATATATTTAACTAGCAAAATGAAATATAAATATTAAAGTATAAAAATAAATAATTAAATAATTAAATATAATTATCTTAGCTATAATTTCTAGATAGACATTGTAGTTTAGTCAAACTAGGAATTTAACCACAACTAAACTTCAAATATTACAAAAAACAAGCTGAAACAAAATAAAACACCATGGTCTTAAAAACCATGGTATGGCCGACTCCCTTACCCCATGCGCCATTGGGATGCGTGAAAAGGGGGGCAGCCACATTATCCTTTTTTTATTATTATATATATTTTTTGTTTCCTTGTTTCTTGCAATCTAAGTAAAACTCTTCTAGTTTTCAAATCAAACTAGATTTTACTTTTTTCTTAAATTCAACATATCCAATTAAATATCTAATATGTCTTGTAATTTTGTGATAAAACGAAAACTATTCATCTAACTTTAATTATGTTGAATCAAACATGCAAAAACATGTAATTGTCTATCAATATAGCTAAAACTTTGTTTGCTCTAGAATTCTTTTGTTTCTTAACATAAACATACACAATTCTATATGTTAAACAAAAATTTCAGCAAACATGAAATTCTTCTCTTGTATTTTCCCTAGTGAATAAATTTCAACAAGAGATAGTTTTGTTACATTGACTCGTTAGCTTAAGAAACTTAATGAAAAACACAAAACTTGATCACCTTCTTGCTCCCTGAAGATCTACGTGCCTAGGAGCTCTTGGAAGCTTTTGATCTTTTCCTCTATGACCTTCTTCCTACTCTTAGATGATAAAGAATTGTGAGATTCTTCTCTTGTATTTTCCCTAGTGAATCTCGCATAAGAGGGAAAGAGAGAGAGAAAAAGAGAGGGAGAAAGAAAGATTTTTTCCTCTATTTTCTCGTGAGAGAGAGGTGCGAATTATGAAGGTGGAAGATATCTATTTATAGATATGGAGTAGCCTTAGTAGTTAATCCAAGCTAAATTAGGATTTGGATTCTCAGCCCATAAGTCAATCCTATGCATCTTTGGACTTGGCTAGCCCAATAGCATATTTAATTAAACTACTAAATATTCCAACTCTGCTCACTCTCTTGGATCTCACGTGTGGACCATATCCGGTGGGCTAGGCGTGTGGCTTGGTCCATTATGCTTAGTCCATGTATTATTTTTCTAAATTAATTAATTACTAGTTTCCAAATTATCCACAACTAATCCAAATAAGATATTCCCCTAAATAAGACACTAAGTTGTAATTGGATACTTTAATTGAGCAACTCTAAATACAATAAGTAGCTAAGAAACTATAAGATATATCTAAAAAGAAATAGGCTAGAAAAGGGACCAAAAGACATAAACAACTTGGTAATTGAAAAGACCAAAATGCCCCTAATAATACCTATAGCACATTTAGGTTTTTCAACCTGACGTATTCTACTAAAAAGTCATGGTTGTACTCTAAGATGTTTACTGCTGAATGCAGAAGCTCGTCATAATAAGTATGCCCTTTGTCTACGACCTACTAAGTTAAATGACCAAAATATCCCCTCCATGTAACACTCACAATCAAGAAAGACTTTTCAAGTACTATCTCTTTCTTGATTGCATCTTCTCCTTCAGACATCCAAATCCTTTAAGTAACCATCCACCGGATAAGTAACATTTGATCTAGGGAGCGACCCACAGGCCAAATATCGACATACTCCTTGTGACGCCGGAGCCCGAGAGCATGCTTATTTTATTTATTTGCATATATTTATGTGCTTACTTTAACTATTTGTATTCATTTATTAGCATATTTGCATATTTCTTGAAAAACGTACAATATGTGTTCAATTAATTTATATGAAATGAATATCTTACTATTTTATTATTTGTATTATTTGAAACTATTTTCTTGCATTTAATTGTTTAGTTTTTAGCTACTTGAGTTTGAGCCCCGAGTCCCAAAGAAAATTTTATTTTATTTTATTTAATTATTTGGCATACATATTTATCTTATTTAACCTATTTCTAGTGTACGTTCATCGAGAAAATTCAGTGCATTGCATTTTGAGAGATTCTCGAGTGAATAGTGTAACGCAATAAATAGTAACCAATGTACGAATTTTTAGTGGGCCATTAGAAGAGTAGAGCTAGCTTTGGGCCTTTTTTAAGCATTAAATTAAATTCCTAGGAGCCCAATCCAAGCCCATAATTAAGCCCAAGCCCAACCATTACTCAATATAACTCTTATATAACCAAAAATTGGGAAAAAACAAAGGTAGATGGTCGGCCAAGAGAGAAGGAAATGAAGAGAAAGAAAAAAATCTAGGGCTTGGCTTTGGAGAAGAGATTGGGCATTTTGGAAGAGATTTGGAGTGATCTTGAGCAATTTTCTTGCATATTCTAGCTTCTAAAGGTGATGGATCTTGTTATTTGCAATAATATTTGATTATTTTGCTATTCTTAATCATGCTATGTTGTAGAGATTTGAGTTATGAAGCTAAAAATGCATGTGTAATGAATGATTTAGTGTTTAGCGGTTGTGGTAGCTCTCTTGTGGCCATGAAATTAACTCTTGAATGTTGTAGTTAGTTGTAACTTATACTTTATGTCTATGTGCAATTGTGTAGCTTAGGTGTTTGATAAATGTCTTAAATGAAGTGTTAATGTTATGTAGAACAAGTGCATGCAATGGTTAAGCTTTAAACTAGTCAAAAATGCAAGAAAACCACAAAGGTACAAGTGGACAGATTGTTATACCTGATGTCTAGAGCATTTTTGACATAGTAAAAGTGATTAGAATTGAACGAAACTTTTACAGTAATGATAAATTCACATTTTTAGTAATTTTAACCCATCAAATCATGTATATTGTATTATTATTTCAAGCTTAATTGTATATTTTACACAATTTTAGTGCAATATAGGTTTTGAAGAAGAAATAACAAGAATAGCCACAAAAACCAACATTTGAACAAAACATTCAGCGCAACACTGGTGAGGAATGGTAGAAAAACTTTAAAACGAGCAAATCGAGATTGAATTTGGCCAAATCGAGCGCAGAAACGAATTTAGGACGCTGAAAAATCTTGAAATAAACTTGGTCAACTTTTGGTCAACGGCCAAGGGTCAAAGTCACAGAGCCTGTCAAAGTCAACGTTCAGAGTCAAAGTTCCCCTCCTCCAGCCAGAGGTGCGCTCGAGCGCCACTTTTCTGCGCTCGATGGCCTCTTTTCCAAAATGGCGGACAAATGGACGACAAAGTGTGCAAGGAAAAGGACAAAAAAAATAATATAAAATTCTCAGTGTAGAAAGGCGCTCGAGTGTGCCTGACTGGAGTCCGAGCACCCTCCTGAATTCTTGTCTATAAATAGCACGGTTTTCATTGTTGAAAATCGTACAATTTTCTCTTTTTAACTTAGTTTCTGCTACTCTAGTATATGTGAAATGAGTTTTGAGTGTTTTAGTTATTATTCTTAGTTGCGTGCAAACTTTTAATCCCAAGGGAAGAGTCTTGTGAGCCATCGTCATACCGAAATCATACCGATCAACTGAAATCTGTATAACATGATAAGTATTCTTTTATTTCGGTTTATGTTATGGTTTCTTGTACTTTAAAGTTTATCAAGACACACTAGACCCGAGATACGGGGTGGTACGTGTGAGGTTACTCTTGTACATATGTTTTAATTCAGATTTATTAAAGTCTCATATTTTTATTTCTAAGTATTCTTTGATTAATTGTACGTATACTTGTAGTTATAATATAATTAATTGAAAATACATAAATGCCCAGTTTTGTAAACTTGTGGCAATACGAGACTACCTCGGATGGACTCTAGTTTGGCTGTATCGACACCTCCAGGTTACATGAGTGAAAGATTAATTGAGAGATTGGATATCGTTAGGCTGTACCAACACATCCAGTGTTGTTGATCAATTATTCTTCTCACTTACGTAACTAAAGGCTCATCTCAGTAGTAGGAGCTTGTAGCCCTATTTCTAAAGGAATTATCTTTTAATCTGAATCAATAACTTTGTACTTGCGTATACCGAGATATAACCACCCTAAATCATTAACCCTTTGAATTTTCATTTTATTGTTAAGTGTTGTAATTCTTCAATTCTGTACCTTTGTTCAATTCACATTTGGATCTCGTTACTATCGTATCTTTGGATATTTCTTGGACTTAATTTACCGTACCTTTGGACTTTTAGAATTTTGGATTTAATCAAATTTATCCATGACGGGAGTTAGTCAAACAAATCTAAATTAAAGATTGAACTTAATTTGATAACCTAATCTCTGTGGATCGACCCTCTACTCGCCACAGCTAGAGGTAGTTCAAGATAAGCAATATTTTCAATCATTTAATCTCCTTACCACACTATTTTTTATCGTAAAATGACGCGATTTAAATTTGACGCCGTTGCCAGGGATCGGTGTTCATCAAATAAGGTAAGTCTTTGATTTATGTATATAAGTGTTAATATGTATATATTTTTGTTTTTATTTTTTATTTTATTTAAATCAATTTTGTTATTTTGTATAGACTTTATTTCATTTTTGTTTCTTTTTCATGTTTTAATTTTGTATGCATGGTCGGAGATCTTTAAAGCCATCCATATTTGTTTTTGATACAAAAATTGAGAAAGCGTTTAAATCTAGAAACAAATCACATAAATTTCTAATCATGGCTGATCAAAATCTGAATCAAAACCAAAATCAGGATCAAGTTGAAGGTAAAGAAGTAGGAAATGTGAGGAGGAGCATAAAATATTTTTCCACACCACAAGATTATGTTCCTCCACGAGCTATCACCTTACCTGAAACTGATGAAGGTTTTAAAATAAAGTCTCACATGATTTCAATACTTCACATGTTCAACGGTCTTTCTAATGAAAACCCGTATGATCACATTAATACTTTTGTCCATACATGCAGATCGATCAATACTAGAACTGTCTCAGAAAAGGTTGTTAAATTGAGATTGTTTCCTTACTCTTTAACGGGTCAAGCACAAATTTGGCTTTACAGATTACGTTCTGGTTCCATTACTTCTTGGGATCAACTACAGAGAGAATTTCTTGAAATATTTTACTCTTCTTCAAAAACCAATAAATGTAGGAATCAGTTAAATAATTTTTCTCAGTTACCTGGAGAGGCACTTCATGAGAGTTGTGACAGATTTGAAACCTTAATTCATGAATGTCCACACCATAGTATTCTAGATTGGTAATTAGCTCATAATTTTTATCAAGGGTTAAATGAGCATAATCAAAGTTTGCTCGATTCAGCTTGTAATAGTTCACTTCTTGAAAAATCTCCAGAAGAAACCACATAATTGTTTATAAAACTGAGTAACAATTCATGAAAGCATGCATCTTCATCTAGAGAAAGGAAGAAATGTGTAGGTTCAAATGATTACAATTCTTTGACATCAAAGATTGAAAATCTAACTCTTGCCTTGGAAAAAATGGTTAAAAGAAAAGAATTATTGCATGTAGTTGATTCAAGTGAAGGTGTTCTTGCATCAAATCCCAATTCAATTTCAGAGCAAGCTTGTGTTGCTTATAGATATACCCGTAACTATGATCCATTCTCTAACACTTATAATCCAGGTACACGAGATCATCCAAATTTATAGTGGGATCAAAATCGGGAAGATGTTCAACAACAAAGACCAAGAGGCTATCCACTAGGATTTCATTTAGTACCACAAGGATAGGTACCTTCAAGCTCTAATTCAGGTTCCAATTCTTATGGAACTACTTTTGAAGAACAGGTTTTGAAAAAGCTTCATAATATGGAACCAATTTTGCCACTAGTTAGCACACATACAAAGACAATTACCAAATTGGAAAGACAAGTAGGACAATTGACTAACACCATGCAGAAAAGAGAAGAAGGAACACTTCCTGTCCAACCAGATGGAAATCCAAAAGTTAACGCCCATGTACGAGCTACAAATCAAAAAATGGAGGAACTTCAATCTGTCACTACATTGGGAAGTTGTAAGAAAGCTGATAACAAGGTAAGCATTGAAGCTTACGCAAGTGCAAGGCAAGCAAAGCAAAAAGCTAAATCTCAAGTTACTGTTGATTCATCAAAAGAAGCTGAAAATGACCCTGAAACTGTAATTTCACATGAGAAAATTGCATTGACACTGAGTCCCAAGGCACCATTTCCATAGGCATTAGGAAATCCACCTAATGAAGAATCTAAAAGGGAAGAAATGTTGAAAACTTTTAAGCAAGTGAAAATCAATTTATCCCTTTTAGAAATCATCAGACAAATTCCTGCCTATGCAAAATTTCTTAAGGATTTGTGCACTCAGAAAAGGAGGAATTTAGCTTTGAAATCAAACAAAGTAAGGTTGACTGAAAATGTAAGAGCATCCTTACTTCTCATGTTTCACCGAAATTGAAAGATCTTGGTGCATTTATCATTCCTTGTTATATTGGTAATCACAGCATAGATTGTGCCCTTCTTGATTTAGGAGCAAATTTAAATCTTCTACCCTTTAATCTGTGTGAACAGTTAGATACAAGAGAATTGAAATCTACTCATGTCACCATTCAATTTGCTGATAAATCACTTAGAATTCATAGGGGCATGATTGAAGATGTTCTGATAAAGGTTGATGAATTTTATTTTCCTGTAGATTTTGTTGTGCTAGATATAGAACCGGGAGAAACTCAAAAGTTCCAAACTCCAGTCATACTAGGAAGACCATTCTTAGCAACAACTAATGCAAAAATTCACTGTGCAACTGAAGAATTGGAGTTTTCATTTTGAGATATTAAGGTAAAGCTGAATGTTGCTAATGCTGCTAGGTTTGCAGATGGAGATGACGGTCTTAAATGTTTTATTCTTGACAAGATTGATCAATTAATTGAAGGGTCTTTCCTTAGTCTTATGCAACAAGATTTTTTGGAGAATACTTTGAATCATGAGGTAATAATATTGAATAGGTTTGAGGAGGTATCTAATGATTCTTTAGAGGAAAATTTAGGATTTGATAAAAAAACTACAGGTATGTGCAATAGATTCATCCTTGACTCTTTTTAAAGAACCCATGCTTCATTTTATCCAATCTCCTCCTATGTTGGAACTTAAGCAATTTCCTAGTCACCTCAAGTATGTTTTTCTAGGGTCAGATCAAACACTTCCAGCCATTATTGTTTTTAACCTTTCTTTGGAACAGGAAGCTAAACTTGTAGATATTTTGTCTAAGAATAAAGAAGCATTAGGTTGGACTGTAGCAGACCTTAAATGAATAGATCCCACATTTTGGATGCATTAGATTAATTTGGAAGAAGGAGCCAAGACATCTAGAGAGATGCAACATAAGCTGAACCCGAACATGAGGAAATATGTAAAGAAGGAAATAGTAAAGTTGTTAGATGCAAGTATTATTTATCCTATTTTTGATAGTAAATGGGTGAACCTTTAGGAATAATTCATCAAATTGGTTAGATATAAAATAATAACATACCCTTCATATGATCCCACTATCCATATAGAAAACTAGCACGATTGGAATTAGGAAATGAAATTAGGCATATTTTTCCCAACGGTCTCAGTCCTACGACTGAAAATTGTAGTCCGATACAGGTTGTGCCTAAAAAATTAGGAATCACTGTGGTGACAAATGATAAAGGTGAATTGGTACCTACCCGCACTACAACTGTATGGCGCGTGTGTATTGACTATAGGAAACTCAATGCTGCAACAAGAAAAGATCACTTCCCTTTAGCATTCATTGATCAAATTTTAGACAGGTTGGCAGGGCAAGGTTATTACTGTTTTCTTGACGGGTACTCAGGATACAACTAGATCCCTGTGGACACCAAAGATCAGGAAAAGACAACTTTCACATGTTCTTTTGGCACGTTTGCTTACAAAAGAATGCCTTTTGGCCTTTGTAATGCACCAGCCACTTTTCAATGCTGCATGATGTCTATTTTCACTGATGTGATGGATAAATTTGTGGAAGTCTTCATGGATTACTTTTCTATCTTTGGTTCTTCATTTGAAATCTGTTTAAATAATCTGTCTTTGGTATTGAAAAGATGTCAGAAATATAATCTTGTCCTTAGTTGGGAGAAAGGTAATTTCATGGTGCAAGAAAGAATTGTTTTCAGACACATTATATCCAAGGAAGGAATTCGGGTTGATAAAGCTAAGGTTGATATTATCTCAAATCTTTCCCTTCCTGCAAATGTCCAACAGGTGAGATCGTTCCTTGGACATGCTGATTTCTACCGACGATTTATAAATGATTTTAGTAAGATTTCTAGACCTTTATCAAATTTGTTGGCACAGGATATTCCATTTCAGTTTGATGAAAAATGTGTAACTGCTTTTGAAACACTGAAAAATGCACTTTCCACTGCTCCAGTAATTCAGTCGCCGGATTACTCTATCCCTTTTAAAATTATGTGTAATGCTTCGAATTATGCCATACGAGCTGTATTAGGTCAATGCAAGGATCGTGTTCCTTGTATGATCCATTATGTCAGCCGAACTTTGGATGATGCCCAGAAAAACTATACTACCACAGAGAAAGAATTGCTTGCTGTAGTTTTTGCATTAGAAAAGTTTCGGTTTTATGTGTTAGGGTAAAAAATAATCATTTATTCTGACCACTCACCATTAATATACTTGTTGGAAAAGAAAGATGTTAAACTTAGGCTTATTCGATGGTTGTTATTAATTCAAGAATTTGATTTAACAATCAAAGATAAGAAAGGTCGAGAAAATATAGTTGCTGATCATTTGTCAAGGATTGTAACTCAAGAAATATAAAATGAATTACCCTTGAGAGATACATTTCCTGACGAACAATTATTGTTAATTTCTGCTCCTAAACTTCCTTGGTATGCTCATATTGTGAATTATCTTGTAGTAGGTAAATTACCCAAGGAGTGGAACAAGGCTGAGAGAGATCATTTTTTCTCAAAAGCAAAGCATTATTTCTGGGAGGATCTTCATTTGTTTCATATTTGTTCTAATCAAATTATTCGGAGATGCGTATTAGAGCCTGAACAGCTAAGCATCATGTCATTTTGTCATTCACAGGAATGTGGAGGACACTTTGGAGGACGATGGACAACTATCAAAATTCTGCAAAGTGGATTTTATTGGCCTACATTATTCAAAGATGCTCATGAGTTCTGTAAGGCATATGAAATATGCCAAAAGATAAGTAACATGAGAAAGAGGGATATGATACCCTTGAATCCTATTTTGGTCTGTGAACTTTTTGATGTTTGGGGTATTGATTTCATGGGTCCTTTCCCCATCTCCTTTAGTTTTCAATACATTTTGCTTGGTGTTGATTATGTGTCTAAGTGGATTGAAACAATTGCAACACGGACTAATGATCACACTGTTGTGATGAAATTCATAAAAGAAAACATTTTATATTAGTTTAGAATTCCAAGAGCCATCATTAGTGACAGAGGAAGTCATTTTATTCACCAAATTTTTGAAAAATTGTTGAATAAATACTCAGTCATTCATAAGGTTGTAACTCCATATCACCCACAAACTAGTGGACAAGTTGAGGTTTCTAATAGGGAAATTAAATAAATCCTTGAAAAGACAGTTAGACCTGATAGGAAGGATTGGTCTACTCGATTGAATGATGCACTTTGGGCATATAGAACTTCATATAAAACTCCTATAGGAATGTCGCCTTTTCGTTTAGTTTTTTGAAAAACATGTCATTTACCTGTTGAGTTTCAACATAAGGCTTATTGGGCTGAATTTTGACTTGCAAAAAGCTGGTAAAAACAAGTTACTCCATCTAAATGAACTTGAAGATATGCGTTTGGAGGCATACGAGAATGCCAAGATTTACAGTGAGAGAATGAAGAGAACACATGATAAAATGATTATTCAAAAGACATTTATTTCTGGAGAAGATGTGCGGTTATTTAATTATAAGTTACGATTATTTCCAGAAAAACTGATATCTAGATAGGATGGACCATTTAAGGTTGAACAAGTTTTTTCGTCTGGGGTTGTCAAGGTAAAAGATAAAACAAATGAGAAAACTATGTTTGTAAATGGACAAAGGCTAAAACCAGGAATCCGGTTAAAGAATTAGGGTGAAGAGTCGATTGAACTTAAGAACCCAATCTCTGTAGAGTAACAATTTCAGTGTAACTCTGTCTCGCTGGAGATGTTAAACTTAGCGTTCCTAGGAGGCAACCTAGGGATTCTTGCGGTATTAGGGTTCGATTTTTTTATTTTTTGTCATTTATTTTTCGTACCATGTGAGTCTTTCTCCTGTTTAATGTTGTTTGGGTTTTGACCCTGAGAAGCACTCATAAAGGTATACATGTCATGATACTAGTGGTCACTGTACGTTTCTGTGTGCGATTGTCTAACTAATGCAACTCTGTCTAACAATACTTGCCACTCCACCAGCTTAATGTAGTTTGGGTCTGTTGGGCTTTACTTGATAAGGTAATTAAGAGTGAGAGCATTCACCAGACAGTATTGTCTGTAACGTAAAACCCCACTGTATTATTCTTCACCCTGTGGAACTGGCTATGACCCCATGTGAGTGCCGAAGGAAAGTACTGGATGGCGTGAACACAAAAACCTCTGGAAGAGCTAGTCCTTTAATTTTAAATTCAAAAAAAAAAGTGCCCAAAGGTGTTAAACTACGATACTTAACTGTGTGTGCATGTCTTGTTGGCTGATATTAAATGGTTCCAGTGCCCATTCCCGATTAGAAGGAAAAAAACTCTAACAATTTGTGTGACGCACTCATCCTAAAAAGGAGGGATGATGGGTACATAGTGGCAGCATTCGGTAGTGACTGTCTGAGGATAAAACATGGTGCTATTTGTACTAGGGTGTGTGCCTCACATGAACCCAAGTGATCTCTGGGTTATCTAGGATCTCGTGGTGGTAACATTCCAAGGTTCGTCCTGGATATTATCGCTTGGTTACCAATTAGCTTTAAATTGGCATTAAGTTCAACGCTATGGGGTCTTTTTCCACCATTATGTAATGATGACTCTCATGGCATTTGAGAAAAAGATAACTAATACTATTATGAGGGGCATGTGATATGTGATTCATCACCTCTGCTTCGGCTAGTTCTTACGCTATGGTGGGCAGATTTACTATCCAGATTTTGATGCCATTCATTGGGTGTTCGAATGTGGTTTACTTTGCTGCATATGTATGAAACTGAAATAGGATTGGGATCCTATTTTTGTATTAGGCTTCCAGTGTTGCCTTCTATACTGGCGGACAACTCTTCGTTAAGTTGTTGAACTCTAAATTTAGTCTAAACTCAAAGATTCTTAGATTAAATCTGGATCCAGCTGTTTCTTTTGGAAGCAGATTTAAGGTTTGAATCTTGATGGATGACTATCGCACGGTGTTTATTTGTATATTCTTACACTTGGTTTTCCTACGACATTTGAGTGGTATAAAATTCATGTGTTTATTTTTCTCTTGTACCAATTTTATTTTATGTAAAAAAAAAAGTGTGGTCTTGTAGAAAATAGATTTGAGGAAGATTATATCTTCCTATTTTGTGATTTTGCAAAAATATTAAAAAAAAAGAGTCGGGAAGACCGCAATTGAGCGCGCCTAATCCCTCACTCGAGCACCTTTAATCCCCTGCTCGAGCAACGTTAACCCTAGCAGAAGGGTTTTAAAACCCTTCTTTCTTCATTCTCCCCTTCATTTTTCTTCACCGCCAAATTTTTCTTCTTTTATTTCTCTACTCTACTGCACAATGATGTTTAGAACTCTCACGGACGATCAATTTACCATGGTCGTGTACTCATTTGCAAGTGCATTCATCTTTTACCTTTTTCTTATTTATCTCTTTATCAAGTGGGATCATAAGCGTGTTGGGTAGAAAGAAAATGTTCTTGCTTTCCCACGATTAGGTGATAATTTTATGTTGTTGTAATTTTCATTTTCTTGTGTACTATTTTAATGTTTAATAAAATATTGTGTGGTTGATTTTCCAATTTATGTATTTATGGTATTTATATATAATATATATATATATATATATATTTATGAATATAGTAGGATTTTTGTTTGTTCTATTTTTGTTAATAATGTATATATTATATATTTACAAAAAAAGAGAAAATTTCAGCAGGGCGCTCGAGCACGCCTTGCAGGCGCTTGAGTGCCCAAGTGCAGTCGGGGCTTATAACCTAAGCCCTGACGGCAGCAAACAAAAACAAATGAAAACACCCTCCACCCTACGGAAATCACCCCCAAAAAAGCGCCAAAACCCTTCCTACCCCAAATCAACTCTAGATCTACAATCCAAGGTGAGTTTTCATGCTTTACATCTTATTTTCGCATTTTTTTTTCAACTTAATTTCAAGTTTTAGATATGTATGTATATATGCATTTTTGAAGCTTTTAGGATGATTTTTACTGCTTGTTTACAGATTATTGTTGTTCTATATCTTTTAATCTTGGTTTTGGTATGATTTTTTTTTTTTGGTTTATGTATTTATATGTATATATATGTATGTATGTACATGTGTATGTATATGTGTGTATATATAGTGATTAGTTAGATTTTTAATCTGTATTGCATACTATTTAGATAAGGAATTTTTTTAAAAAAATCCAAAAATTAAAAAAAAATTAAATTTTAGATTAATGTGCATATATTTATGTCTGTTTATATATCTTATTTCTTGTTGCCTTAGGATTTATATATTGTGTAAATGTTGGAGTTTTCGAGCAAATGGCTAGTCGATATTGTGTGTTGTCGAGGGTGATTTTGTGGATTTTAATGGGTGTTGTTTGAATAAAAAAAAAAAAAAAAACAAAAACAAAAAAAATTTGAAAAAATAAAAAATGTTGTGTGTTTTTCTTGATTTTTTTTTCTATTTTAGTTTTTATCTTATTTATACTATGGCTCCAAAAAAACAGAAGTTGTTATTGGCTGTAAGACTTGATAATGCTCAGATTGAGACTGAAACTGATTTCTCGGAAGTTTTGTGGGCTCTTGAAGGTGGGGCACGTGCTTTTAATTCTTTTGAGGGATATTTTCTTGACTGCATTTTGCACCCACCATTTGATGATGTTATTATTTTTTCTCGTCTCATTCGACTATTTTATGAGCATCTTTCTTATGCTGATGGTACCTTTAGTATGACAGTTGATGGCTTTGAGATTAACTTTACTACTGCTGATATCATGACTATACTGTGTGGGCATGAATATTTTTATGTGGCAAATAAAGACTTTCTTGCTCGAACTACTGATTTAGATATTGCTATTGAATTGTGTGGGGGTCCGGTTCTTGGAGATGGTATAGGTATAAGGAGATCTTCTGCTCCGAGGGATATGTGATTAACTGATATCATTGTTAAAAAGAATCTTTGCCCATATGGTTATGATCAAGAGAGGACGGGAGTTGTCTTACAAGTATTATATTGGATTTATCAAGGTGAACTTTTCAATGTTAGAGCTGTAATTGGGAAAAATATGATGAGTCTTATAGACCACATGCGAAGATTTGATGCTACATCCACACTTCGTTTTCCTCGTTTGATAGTTTCTTTACTTCAGCGGTTTGATGTACCTTTTTCACCTAATGAGCCCACCATGGTCCTCCCTGTTGCTCTGTACGGTGAACTAGATTTCACCAAGAATCTAAAACATTTGGAATGAACTGTTAGAAAAATGCCATTAGCATTAAATACTCCACGGACCTCCACTCAAACTGCTGAAGGTGCCATTTCTTCATAGCAATCGGGTACTCAGCCTGAAGAATCTTTGATGGAAAAAATGTACAGAGTAATGCAGGCAATGAATACTAACATCAATGCAAGATTAGATGGATTGAACGATGATGTTACTGCTTTAGGAGCAGAAGTTGCTTTGTTGAGAGGTTCAGGAGTAGGTCCTTGGTAGCCACCACCTCAGTAACTTGGATGGCGTGCTTTCTATTTTCTTTTCTCTCGTTTATTTATTATTTATTTCATATTTCTTTAAAAATATTTTAGTTTTTATTTAAACTTACGGCTAATGTTGGTTTTTGAGATTTTGTTTGACAATTCTTCTTTCAGAAGTTTTTGGGGAACATTGCTTGAATTTTTTTTTATCAGGTTGTATCTTTCTTTTTTCTTTGCATACATAGTTTTTCTTTCATTGAGGACAATGTAAGACTCCGGTTTGAAGAGGAAAAAAAGTAGATACCACTTGCAAAAAAAATAAAAAATTATTATTATTATTATTTTTACTTCATTTATTCATAATAATTAAATTTGAGTGGTTGATTGTTATAATATGGTTAGATTTTGATAAAATATTTGAATTAACTGTGAATTTGGAATGAAAAAATGATTAGCCACTAGAGTTGAGTTTGTATCTAGAATTTTTGAAACCTTGTTAACTATTATTACATCCCAACAGCGTCACATGATTCAATTAGAAGTTTTTGATTAATTATCAAAAAAAGAGTAGATTGAGGTGTTTTTAATGTGAGATGTTATGTTTTATTAAAATTTGACTTATTTTTCTAGACCGGTATATTCCTTTAAAAATATATATGTATATTTTTTAAAAAATATGTATAGATTGACTCGTTCAATGTCACTCAAATATCAAAAGTGTTGATTTAGCAAACACAGACATAAAAGAAATTCATAATAAATGTTTTCTTCTAACCATTTTTGTTATGAAAAAGCTATTAATACAAATCCTGTCAGACAAGCCTTCTTTCACCATACACAAATTCAACCAAAGAAAGGCAATATTTCAATGAAGTCATTGAATCAACCAACATCTATCATTCGAGTCATCTATTCATAAATAAGAAAAAAGATATAGAAAAAAATCTAAGGGAATATTACATGATTTGGAAGGTAGTTGAGTTTTAACATTTCATAACTATCCATAGAAAATATTTTTGATTTTAAAAATTTTGTGTGATTAATTTATTTACCTCTTAATTGAGTTACAAGTGCTTAAAAAGGCTCAAAGGATTTTTTGTAATTAAGTTGGCTTCTATTCTTCTAGATACAAAATGATTTCTTAAGGTGGAATTGTTTGGAAGAAAAACTCACTGTTAATCTTGTATTTTATAAAATTTAACTGTATGAATACATTGACTGCTTATATTTAATATTTTTGAATCTATGAAGTATTTGATGCCTTTACTTGAGGACAAACAAAGAATGAGTTTGAGGAGGTTGATAAATCCACATTTTTAATAATTTTAACCCATCAAATCATGTATATTGCATTATTATTTCAAGCTTAATTGTATATTTTATACAAGTTTAGTGCAATATACGTTTTGAAGAAGAAATAGCAAGAATAGCCACAAAAACCAACATTTGAACAAAATATTCAGCGCAACACTAGTGAGGAATGGTAGAACAACTTTAAAACGAGCAAATCGAGATTGAATTTGGCCAAACCGAGTACGAAAACGGATTCAGGAACTAAAAACCCTTGAAATAGACATGGTCAACTTTTTGGTCAACGATCAAAGTCAACGGTCAATGGTCAAAGTCAACGAGCCGGTCAAAGTTCACCTACTATAGCTAGAGGTGCGCTCGAGTGCCACTTCTCCGCGCTCGCGCGCCTCTTTTCCAATATGGCGGACAAATGGACGACAAAGTGTGCAAGGAAAAGGACAAAGAAAATAATATAAAATTCTCAGTGCAGAAGAGCGCCCTCTTGAATTCTTGTCTATAAATAGCACGATTGTCATTGTTGAAAGTCGTATCATTTTCTCTTCTTAGCTTAGTTTCTACTATTCTAGTATATGTGAAGTAAGTTTTGAGTGTTTTAGTTATTATTCTTAGTTGCATGCAAACTTTTAATCCTGAAGGGAGGGTCTTGTAGGCCATCGTCATATCAAAATCAAACCGATCAACCAAAATCTGTACAACATGATAAGTATTCTTTTATTTCGGTTTATGTTATGGTTTCTTGTACTTTAAAGTTTATTATGGCACAATAGACTCGAGATTCAGGGTGGTACTTGTGAGGTTACTCGTATACATATGTTTTGATTCAGATTTATTAAAGTCTCGTATTTTTATTTCTAAGTATTCTTTGATTAATTGTACGTATACTTGTAGTTATTATATAATTAATTGAAAATACATAAATGCCCCAGTTTTGTAAACTTGTGGCAATACGAGACTACCTCGGATGAACTCTAGTCTGGTTGTACCGACACCTCCAGGTTATATGAATGAAAGATTAATTGAGAGATTAGATATCATTGGCTGTACCAACACATCTAGTCTTGTTAATCAATTAATCTTCTCACTTACGTAACTAAAGGCTCATCTTAGCAGTAGGAGCTTGTAGACCTATTTTTGAAGGAATTATCTTTTAATCTGAATTAATAACTTTGTACTTGCGTATACCGAGCTTTAACCACTCTGAATCATTAACCTTTTGGATTTTCATTTTGTTGTTAAGTGTTGTTATTCTTCAATTTTGTACCTTTGTTCAATTCACATTTGGATCTCGTTATTATCGTATCTTTGGACATTTCTTGGACTTTTGGACTTAATTTACTGTACCTTTGGACTTTTGGACTTAATCAAATTTATCCGTGATGGAAAATATTCAAACAAATCTAAATTAATGATTGAACTTAATTTGATAACCCAATCTTCGTGGATCGACCCTCTACTCAGCACAGCTAGAGGTAGTTCAAGGTACGCAATATTTTCAATCATTTAATCTCATTACCATACTATTTTTTATCGTAAAACTTCGTGATCAAATAACTAGATGTAACAGTGTAGAGCAAACTTTATTTTTGGAGCAAGAGCTAATTCAATCATTTTAACCCTCTGACAAAGCCATTTTCCGTTAGATAACATGAAAATGTTGGTTTTGACTAGCTAGGGTAGTTGCACGGAAAAGGTCATAATTCATGGAATTTAACCCGTAATTGAGCTCCTTTTAATCCTAAAACTATCTACACTCGAAGATCTTCGTTTACACATTAAAATCAGAGTATTTAGAGGTTATTAGCATAAGTAACTGATTTGATAAATTTAAGCTTTTGTTGGAAATTGAAAAATATCTTAGCTAGTTGTAAATGAGAAAACATGTGAACTAATAATTTTATTGATTGTTTGTTCTAGTGTGAATGAATATGCTAGTGTTAATTATCAGATAATATTTTCAATCATGTCATTTATGCTTTAACTTCAAGTAATGCATGATTAGTGATTTTAAAGTAAGTCAATTGTGAAACGAACTTGTTGAACTAGTTAATAACTTGTTATGTAGAGTTTAAATGAATTAGAGTTGTGCTCATGCCAATGACCATGTAACCACAAATGTTTACAAGTTATGGATTCAAGAATGTGTTCAAGTCATGTAAATTAAAGATTGTTTTCAAATTTTATCACTTGGTTATAAATTAAAGTAGTACATGTTTTAGCGAATGTAGATCATGCTAATGTTTATATGCATGAGGTAGTTGTAACACCTCAATCTTTCTCGATACTGGAGCCCCGATCCCATTCCCAAAGGCACAAAAAATGAGGAAAAATGGACGAAATCTCCCCTGTACTTAGAGTAATACCCCGATCCTTCACGAAACCGGAGCCCCAATCCAAAACCCGAGGTCACGAAAATCGAGAAAAAACGAACGGAGTTTCCACTGTTACAAGGCCTAACATATACCTGCACTCAGAAGAAATAACCACAATAACAATACACAACACTCGAATACAACCACAACTCCGTGAACCATAACTTTCTCCAAGTCTCTAAGGCCATCCGAGCCTTTCTATTTTGACAGAATAAAACATACAAGCATGCATTTCTTTAACTATTGAGATTCTATGTTATAAGTCCGATTATCATATCACTCTAATCTTATCTATTTAACATTCTTATACTTTAAGTCAATCATCCCACACAAGCAAGCGAGCCATCCAATCAATTAAAGAAAATCACTAAAGTTATTACATGCCAGCTATTAACTACTAAGTCTTACAAGACTTTAGTACAACCCTTTGAATCAAATACATTTACTTACAAAACCTCTATAATCATAAAGTAGACCACAAGTTAAACTATTCAAATACTTTACATAAAACCACATATGTCCATCAGTAAAAGCTAAAGCATCCAATCACGGAGATTCTCGAGCTTTCTTTTCGTCAGACTCTGAAGACACCGAACCTGAAATGGTTAGAAAGAGTGAGTGAGCAACACAATTGCTCAGTGAGGGAGGAAAACAAATATCCGGAGAGTTTTGAAAACCTTTTGTGCAATGCGAATAACCATCAATAAAGTAAATTAACAATACGAAACTAGTACACTTATGCAAACAAGCAAGCTAAATAATACACATTAAAGAAAGATAACAACTACGATAATACAATCAATGTAACTCTCCAAGGAACAAGGGCCCAAGCGAGAGTTACTCAAAAGTATACGATGTTGATCACGAACACGAACCACGAACCGCGATCCAAGAACCACGATCCATGATCCAGGAACCTCGATATATCGATCAAACGATAACAATGACGATAACGATAACGATAACGATAATGATAACAATAACTCGGTATCCCTTATAACTCCAATGGGTGTACTCCGGATGTACCCCAAATCCTATGACCCAATTCTCACATAGCGGCATCCTTAGCGAGAAAGGGAATTGCTACAGAGGATGGACAACCACTGGCAAGCCTGATGCCACCCAGTGGGTGGCCACTACATCCGTGCGAAATGGTTGCGCAACCAACTATACGATAACGATAGATAACGATAGGTATGAGTTTTCACTCGATGATATCTATAATTTCTAAGGAAAACCGATTTGATAACCATACGAGATAACATTTATAAGGCAATTTCATAAGTAATATAATAACGATAACAAGGGACAAGTATATATATTCACTCAATTTATAATAAAGTACACATAAATATAAGCAATTACATTAAACTATTCAATTTATGAGCAATAAGCAAACTAAGATGCACAAGAAAACGAAAACTCCCTCACCTTGTAATCCACTCTTAAACTCCTTGGATTGGCTCAATGAATCAAACCCTAGCATGTAGTAGAACACATACTTATCACAAGTAATCTCATAGTTTTCATTCAAAGCCAATGCAACAAAGTTCACATCATATAACAATTTAGCAATATAACAAGATACAAGCATACTTTAACCAAGTAGTCATACAACTCACTTCATGACATTTCACCAAACAAGTAAGCACATTACACAAATACATTCAAACACCTATTAGTTCAATTAGAAGTCCATTTCCAACAACCATAACCTTTGTTTATAACTAGTCCCCTTAGTTTATTAATTCAATTCAATGCACATGTGAAATACAAGACTCCTAATCCACGAACAAATTATCCTATACTTCCAAGTACGCTTTATGACACATTTAAAAGCTATAAAACTCATCTCCAATTACATCTACCATAAAACCCTCGAAGTCTCTTTAGTCTATTTGAACTATAGCTATGTTAACCGATCACCCAATCAACGCCATAAAAGCACCATACTCACTTCCTAGCATATCTAAGGCCATACAACCACTCAAAACCGGTCCAGTCAACACTTTGGTCAAATGACTCCTTGGTTCGTTGGTTCAATTCTATGCACAAATAAGATACGAGGTACCCAATCCATAAACCAATTGTACTACACTTCTAATTACACTTTATGACCCACTCTAATACCACGAAACTCTATTTTTAACGGTGTTTAGCACAAAAACCCTGAAATCCCTGAAGGTACTTTGAACTACAACTACCCAAACCAATCCCCAAATGAGTGCCATAAAAGCATTTTAAGCGCTACCACACCTAATTAAGATTATCTATAACACTCAATTGCACCTGGATTAACAATTTACGCGAAGCCCCTTTGTGAAATCAAGCCAATTTAGCAAATTATACAAGTTTATTCAAATTTTATTCATTCTAATTAGTAACCTAGGTTCAATAACACCTAAGGCATCCTTAGATAGTATAGAATCAATTCTAGAATCAACATTGCACAAAAACCCTAAAAACTACTATTTATCATCTTCTCCAATTTTATTTTTGCATTTCTAGCCATAAAATTCATCAAATAACTATCAAAGGATGTTCTATGATCACAATATATGGTATTTGAAGTATAAACAAGCATAGATAGGCATTATATAGCTAGATCTTAAAATTAAAGTTAGAATCCACAATTAAAAAATCACACAAAATGAATGCATCCCTCACCTTGTTGCTAGAGAAAGAAAGCTTAAAGAGGTCCTAAGGAAGTCCTTTGCATAATCCAAGAAGAATTGGAGCCAAAATTTGAAGAAGGAATTTTTTGAAAGAGAAAATGGAGCTCATGACTTTTGCTCCTAGTTTTTTTTTTTTTTGAGCACTATTGTATGAAGAATGAGTTTTAAAGGGTAAGTCAAAGGTCAAATGGCTAAATGGGTTAAGAATTGGGTCAAGTAGTAACATATGGGTCAAGTTTTAGCTAAATGGATCATGGTTGGTTAATTTAAAAAGCTGAAATTTACTATTCAATTGGGGACACTAAATAATTTGTATATAACGCTCCCCAAACACAATGAACGTATGACACATAAATAGCAAGTAATTAAGGAAAAATATGGAATTTAGAAAAAGAAACAGAAAATTTTTTTATTTCCGGGCTTGGGTTTTACACATTCTCTCTCTTAAACAAATTGCGTCATCACAATTCTTATTCACAACAAAACTCCGCATCAATTGAAAACCAGCTCCAATTACTCTTCATCGGTTGCTGAGCAAGAGTACTGTATAAGAATGTCCGTAGGAAGCCCAATAAGAAATCCAAAGAATACCTCATGAAAACTCCCAAGTGAGGAGGCCAAATAAATGCTCCAATGAAAATACCACTTAGAAATCTAAATAAGAATCCCGCTGTATAAAAATACCATAGAAAAATCCCAATTAGGAGTGCCGAGAAATACCAATAAGAGATCGGAGTATAAATACCGTAGATAACTCTGTATAATAAGTCTGATAAAAATCCAAAATACCAAATCCATCGAGAAGTGCCAATAAGAAAATACCAAAAGACTACGCCAATAAGAACAGTCATATAGAAATTCCAAAGGAATCCACTCATTTATGACTGTTGAGCATAGAAAAATACCGTAGAAAAATTCCAATGATCGAGTTCCAAATATAAACACCAACTCCCAAGTAGATAGCTGTTCCAATGCCTCTCATTCTTGCTAGTCTACATATCGGGAGATCTGTCACCAACCATCTCTCTTTTGGGGGGAAAAGAAGATTACCTTACCATTTCAATGGGCTATGTATGTGGCATGGTATCACATAAGGTACATACCCTCTAATACATTCCTAACATATTAGATGTAATGTTCACATGCTATGAAACTATGATATATATATATATAAATATCCTTTAATCTATTATGCAACCATGGTAATAAAAAAGTTTTATAAAATCTAGTTTATTCAACAAGATAATTCAAACACAAATCACAACACAACTTATTTCAAGACACTCAAATACACACATTACAATCAATAATTCAAGCAAGTAACGATTCACGGAGTCACTTCGATCCACGATTGTCCACTTCTTTACACATATTACACATTTAGCACATGGCACATAACTATATCACATAGGTACACACATTCATTTCAAAACACACAAATCTCACATACAAGTACACACATCGACTCAAGACACACTTCACAAGCACGTGCTCAAGGGTTATTACCCGACAGGCTGAGGACCCTGTCCCGGTTGAGAGCTGGCTAAGCTCTGATACCATCAGTAACACCTGATCTCTCACGAAACCGTAGCCCCAATCCAAAACCCTAGGTCACGAAAATTGAGAGAAAACGGATGAAGTTTTCCTTGTTTCTAGACCTAACCACATACTTGCACTCAGAAGAAATAACCACAATAACAATGCACAACACATGAATACAACCACAACTCCATGAACCATAACTTTCCCAAGTCTCTAAGGCCATCCAAGCCTTTCTATTTTGATAGAATAAAACATACAAGCATGCATTTCTTTAACTATTGAAATTCTATGTTATAAGTCCGATTATCATACCACTCTAATCTTATCTACTTAACTTTCTTATACTTTAAGTCAATCATCCCACACAAGCAAGAGAGCCATCCTATCAATTAAAGAAAAACACTAAAGTTATTACATGTCAGCTATTAACTAGTAAATCTTATAAGACTTTAGTACAACCCTCTGAATCAAATACATTAACATAAAAAACCTCTATAATTCTAAAGTAGACCACAAGCTATACTATTCAAATACTTTACATAAAACCACTTATATTCTTTAGTAAAAGTTAAAGCATCCAATCACGGAGATTCTCGAGTTTTCTTTTCCTTAGACTCTGAAGACATCAAACCTGAAATGGTTAGAAAGAAGGAATGAGCAACACAGTTACTCAGTGAGAGAAGGAAATAGATATCTGGAGAGTTTTGAAAACCTTTCGTGTAATGCAAATAACCATCAATAAAGTAAATTAACAATACGAAACTAGTACACTTATGCAAACAAGCAAGAAATAATACACATTAAAGAAAGATAACAAATATGATAATACAATCAATGTAACTCTCCAAGGAACAAGGGCCCAAGAGAGAGTTACTCAAAAAGATACGATGTTGATCACGAACACAAACTTCGATCGTGCACGATCCAAGAACCTCGATATATCGATGAAACAATAACAATGACGATAACAATAACGATAACGATAAGCTGACATCCCTTATAACTCCAGTGGGTGTACTCCGGATGTACCCCAAATCCTACGACCTATCTCTCCTAATGTGGCATCCTTAGTAAAAGAGGGAACAATTACAGAGGATGGACAACCATTGGCAAGCCCGATGCTGCATAGTGGGTGGCCACCACATCCATGTGAAATGGTTGCGCAACCAAGATAACGATAACGATAGGTATGAGTTTTCACTCGATGATATCTATAATTTCCAAGAAAAATCGATTCGATAACCATACGAGATAACATTTACGAGACAATTTCATAAGCAATATAATAACAATAACAAGGGACAAGTATATATATTCATTCAATTTATAATAAAGTACACATAAATATAAGCAACTACATTAAACTATTCAATTTATGAGCAATAAGTAAACTAAGATGCATAAGAGAACGAAAACTCCCTCACCTTGTAATCCACTCTCAAACTCCTTAATTGGCTCAATGAATCAAACCCTAGCATGTAGTAGAACACATACTTATCACAAATAATCTCATAGTTGTCATTCAAAGCCAATGCAATAAAGTTCACATCATATAACAATTTAGCAATATAACAAGATACAAGCATACTTTAACCAAGTAGTCATACAACTCACTTCATGACATTTCACCAAACAAGTAAGCACATTACACAAATACATTCAAACACCTATTAGTTCAATTAGAAGTCCATTTCCAACAACCATGACCTTTGTTTATAACTAGTCCCTTTAGTTTATTAATTCAATTCAATGCACATGTGAAATACAAGACTCGTAATCCATGAACAAATTATCCTATACTTCCAAGTACACTTTATGATACACTTAAAAGCTGTAAAACTCATCTCCAATTACATCTACCATAAAACCCCCGAAGTCTCTTTAGTCTATTTGAACTACAGCTACATTAACTGATCACCCAATCAATGCCATAAAAGTACCACACTCACTTCTTAGCATATCTAAGGCCATACAACCACTCAAAACCAGTCCGATCAAAACTTTGGTCAAACGACCCCTTGGTTCATTGGTTCAATTCAATGCACAAACAAGATACGAGGTGCCCAATTCGTAAACCAACTGTACTACACTTCTAATTACACTTTATGACCTACTCTAATACCACAAAACTCTATTTTTAACGGTGTTTAGCACAAAAGCCCCAGAAGCCCCGATGGTAATTTGAACTACAACTACCCAAACCAATCCCCAAACAAGTGCCATAAAAGCATTTTAAGTGCTACCACACGTAATAAAGACTATCTATAACACTCAATTGCACTCAGATTAAAAATTTAAGCGAAGCCCCTTTGTGAAATCAAGCCAATTTAGCAAATTATACAAGTTTATTCAAATTTTATTCATTCTAATGATGAACCTAGGTTCAATAACACCTAACGTATCCTTAGATAACATAGAATCAATTCTAGAATCAACATTGCACAAAAATCCTAAAAATTACTATTTATCACCTTCCCCAATTTTATTTTTGCATTTCTAGACATAAAATTCATCAAATAACTATCAAAGGATGTTCTATGATCACAATAGAAGGTATTTGAAGCATAAACAAGCATACATAGGCATTATATAGCTAGATCTTAAAATTAAAGTTAGAATCCACAATTGAAAAATCACACAAAATGAATGTATCCCTCATTTTGTTGCTAGAGAAAGAAAGCTTAAAGAGGTCCTAAGGAAGTCCTTTGCACAATCCAAGAAGAATTGGAGTCAAAATTTGAAGAAGGAATTTTTTGAAAGAGAAAATGGAGCTCACGGCTTTCGCTCTTAGTTTTTGCGTTGTTTTTTTTTTGAGCACTATTGTATGAAGACAGAGTTTTAAAGGGTAAGTCAAAGGTCAAATGGTCAAATGGGTTAAGAATTAGGTCAAGTAGTAGCATATGGGTCAAGTTTTAGCTAAATGGATCATGGTTGGTTAATTTAAAAAGCTGAAATTTACTATTCATTTAGGGACACTAAATAATTTTTATATAACGCTCTCGATATGCTATGCACGCTAACTCAATGAACATATGACACATAAATAGCAAGTAATTAAGGAAAAATATGAAATTTAGAAAAAGAAACAGAAAATTTTTCACTTTTGAGCTTGGGTTTTACACTTAGGCCAATCCAAAACCTACAAGTAGAATAATTCACACAACAACATCCCAAAACATATATATAAAGTTCCAAATCCAAATCCAAAGCCTAAGACTATTCTAGCTTTCTTTCCTTGGACAGATACATACATGCTAAGTTCATATTTAAACAATACTAATTTATTACATTTACTAAGTTATCATACCACTCTAACTAACTTTAATTTAAACTATAATTACATCGCTTTATAATAATTACATTCGAGACTACAAAAATAGAATACAAGCCAGGCTACTCAATAACTTTACATAAATTCACATATGGTACCCACTCAATACTACAAGCAATCACAGGGACACACGAGCTTCCTCTTCCACCTCTCGAACTATCTCCGTCATGCTTGTAAAATGTTAGAAAGAGGGGTGAGCAAAATACTATTGCTCAGTGAGGGAGGGAAACAGATATCCGAGGAGTTTTGAAAACCTTTCGTGCAATGCATATAAGTCACATAGTCAATTAACAAAGAAAATACTAGTTCAAAACAATAAAGTTAAATACCAAAATTAGAAAGATTATATAATTGGACATTAACTACATTCAACTAATTAAAGATATAGGACAAGTACAACAAGTAATCCTGAGAATGCAATATCAATACAATGTGTTATTCAAGTATACAAGCTAAATAACACACACAAAAGAATACAAGCAATGGTAACTCTCCAAGGACTTAGGGGCCAAGCGAGAGTTACATAATAAAAGGATACAATGCTGACCACGAGCATGAACCACGAACCACGAACCAGGATCCATGAACCACAAATCCAATAAAATAATAATCAATAAGCTGGCATCCCTATACACCAATGAGGGTACTCTAGATGTATCACCCCGTTAATCCTACGACCTAACTCTCCCAGGGTGGCATCCCTAGCGAGAGAGAGAATAGCTACAGAGCTAGAGCAACCAACCTTAGCAAGCCTGATGCCACGCAGAGACGCCCATCGCATTCGTACTGTTGATAAAGTTGCGCAACCATCGATATGAGAATTATGAGTATAGCACACACAGGAAATAGTTTAACAATCCAATAACACATAAAGAGGAATAACGAAGTAGGTTGTCCTTAAATCAATATAGCAACAATAAGTACACACAAACTCAAGCAATTATATTAAATCATACAATTTATGAGTAATAAAATAAACTGAGATGCACAAAAGAATGAAATCTCCCTCACCTCTACCAAGCTTCAAGATGCAAAAATAGCTTTCACTCACTCTCAATCACTTTGGATAGTCAACTGAAGCATTCTTGTGGCTATAAAACATTCCATAACTTCCTAGATGACAATAACTATATTAATATTTAATAAGGTAACCTTTATAACAAGCTTAAGCAAACACCCCTTTTGTAACAACCATTAATAATTCAATAATTCACATATAAATAGTAATAGAAATATAAACAAGATATAGGCATATTCTTAACAAAGTAACCATGCAACTCATCTCACAAAACTTCACCAATAAGATAACATTCTATACAAATGCATTTAAACACTTAACTAATCAATTGAAAGTCAATTACTAACAACTATTTCCATTTTTTTATAAACTAACTCTTTAGTCTAATTACAAGCACATACTAAACGAAAGCCACACAATCCACAATCCAACAATTTTATACCTCTAAGGACACTTTATGACACCTTCTAAAGCTAGGAAAACTCATTTTTAACTACATCTACTAGAAAAATCTCAAAAGCCCTTTAGTCACTTTACACTACAACTACCAAACCCGAGCATTAAAACAATGCCATAAATGCATCATATTCACTATTTAGCATATCTAAGACTATCCAACACACTCAATCATGCCCGGTCAACACTTCGCACTTATGGCCCCTTTTTCTCTCATTCAATATTTTCCAACTCTAGCTATATTATAACCATTTAAACTTTACATTTAGCATCCTAGATGTTTATGGCACCTACTAAAAGCGTTAAAACACACAATGAAGCAAAAGCTCCAAATTTTGAAGAAATCACTATTCAACATTATTCATTCATCTTCTTTAATGCATCAAATACCATTTGTAACCAATAAAATGCAATATAACTATATAAGCTTGTTCTATACACTCCATAATCAACAATATAAGAAAGAACAACCATAAAACTAAGCAAATATTGCAAATCTAGAAATTTACATAATAGGGTTTCAAACTTTAAAATGCACAAAATTATGCAATCCCTCACCAAAGCTTGATGTAGAAGGTTTGAAGATGCTCTAGGATGCTCAAGGACACTCCAAATCCAAGCTCAAAGATCAATTCTTACATTTTTTTCCATTTTTTCTCCTTCCATTTTCTCTTTGGCTTGGCTAAATTTCTCTCTCTTTTTCTTTATATTTTTTCTCAATTTTTTGGTTAAATATGGGTTATAAGGTTAAATAGTAAATGGGTTTGGGTATTTGGGTCATGGGTTGGGTTAGGATAAATGCTAGGTGGGTCAATTAAAGTCAAATGCAAAGCTAAATCAATTAAAAGCTAAAACTAAAATGGTGAATTTTACTATTCATACAGTACCCAAAATATTTTTGTAACTCATACTCCCAATATGCTATGCATGTAATTCTAATTTTCTTATGCCTAAAAAATGTCAAGTAACATGGAAAAAATGCGAAATCATAAAAATAAAGTAGTCGAAAATTTTAGTGAATAGTAACTATTTTAAGTAATAAGTACACACAAATATATGCAAATGAATGTCATATGTGTGCACTTTGGCTCAGGCGTCACAGTAGTGGCCTCTTTTGTCACTCCTCATTTACGTGTAATTGTATATTTTTATGTTATTCTATATTATACATGTTACAACGAGATTACGTGTTTTGTGCTATCAAGCGAAACTAATAAATTTAACTAGCGATAGCATAGCGAAGGTTACAAGCGAGAACTTCTATGTCCTAGTCCCTACAAGAGTCGTAGGTTGCAAGCAAGGACTTTTATGTTCTAGTCCCTACATGGGCCGTAGATTACAATGAGGATGAAATGTCATAGTCCCGAGGACTATTATGTCCTAGTACTTGACGGGTCGTAGGCAATGAGGACTTCTATGTCCTAGTTCCTTCATGGGTCGTAGAGTATAAGTGAGGATACAATGTCCTAGTCCCTAGTGGGTTATAGACTTATAATGGATACCGACATTTCTAGCGTCAAGAGATGAAGAGAATAAGCAAAAAAGAAGAAGCCACATGGAAAATGTGTGCGTTCTTGGGGGTTCGCGAGCGATAGCCAAATGACTTCAAGCTCTCATGTATAATACTACTTTATCATGTTTCTTAAAGTATTTAATGTTTTCATATTCTTCTTAATTTCAACTGTACCATATTTGATGTTATTTTCTTGCATTTCCTAAATGTTTAATTAAGGCTATTATTGAATATCTTATATGCATTGCACAAAAACCATTTTCAAAAAACTTCTCGTTTATTTCCCTCTCACTGAGTGTAAGTGTATGCTTACCCCTTTTCATCTACAAATTTTTAGGTGAGGCGAAGGTTGTTTCTCAAGAAGCAGAAGAACAAGTTCAAGTCTCCCTGATTGCTTGCTAGCTGAGGTTGATTGTTTATGTGGTAGTGTAAAATGTATTTGGTTCAAAACTTTGTATTCTATTTTGATGTCATAATGACCTTGTATCTAATTGATGTGTGTAGGGGTATATAATTAAATTTAAAGTCTTTTAGATGGCATATGATAAACTTATAACTATTTAGTTGGGTAGATAACTAGTTAGAATGCATTTATGTTGATATTTGGCAAATGAAAGAAAGCTAGAGTGGTTATGTGAACTAGAAATGAACTTCATGTATGTTGTGAATGTTGTTTGTGTTGATTTTTCTGCGTGCAGGTTTTTGGTTTGGCCTAAGTACAGGAAAAACTCTGTCTATTTTTTCTCATTTTTTGTGCCCAGGGTTAAGGTTGGGTTATTATTAGTTGAGTTAATAGTGGTCCTGATTTCGTGAGGGATCAGGGCGTAACACTCCTAGAGTACATCATTGAGCTTAGATGAGGATGATTAACAAGATAATCACAAGGGAGCGATTATTCCGTCATACGATGACATAGATTCTTTATTGTATACGCACGTTCCAACTAGTCAAACCTATATGCCCAACACACAGGGCTATTGACCCACAACTGAGGTCTCACCCATAGTACATCAAAGCACATGAACCTGATTTCGTCAGTTCATCAGGTATGTATTGGTATCTATCTTTAATAGTACATCTCGGAGAGATCATACCTAAGTGGTTCGTTCAATATGTGACACACACACTAGTGAGGCTTAGTCTAGAAACCTACCAATGACCAAGGTAAGCCACCCTTCAAAGGAGACTAACTTACTATAACCTAGACCTTGATGAAGCGCCCAACTCCATCAATCGGTTATAAACTAATTCTAGAACCAAGTGTCTATGAATTAGACCTTTTGTGCTTTGACACCATGCACCTAAGTCATTCACTATGAATCAAGGGCCTTTATACAACACAATTACACATAAACAAGGTAAAGAGAATTTATATGAATGTAACCATTAATTATAAACAATCACAACATGTATTCATTCACTGAAATGTCGTATGCTAGTGGTATTTTAGGCATACTATTCCCATCAGGAATTGCAGAGGTTGAGAAATTGTTTGCTATGAAAGACAAAGTTATTCCCTTGAGAACACTATCCTGAAAGATCATTTGAAGCAGCGGTCACGGTCCAGATTTCAAGGCATTATACTGTATATATTTAGTATGATACTTATTGTGTCCTATAACAGAACATGCAGTTAAGGTCTTAATGTTACGCGCTGTTAAAGACACTGATGCTATTGGAGGCTATAATTAGGCGCAATTCATTATGGATTCGTTGGCGGACGACGTCCATCATTTTAAGCAAAAAAGGACGACGTACGTGAATGGATACGTATTGTTGTTTATGGTAATCTGAATGTATCATTTTGGATGTCATAAGACTTAGTTTATATTCATTTTGTGTTCCGTGGTATAAGTAAATTACACAAGCTAACCAAATTTTTGTATGTTGAGTTTTGCAGATTTTATTTCTTGAACATGTGAACCCATGCGATGAATTACACCTGTCTCATTCCCTTAATCTTTGCATACAATATTGGAATGATGAGAATGTATATTCGAGGATGCAAAGGTATCAAGTGTGCGGTGGATACGAGGACCCGAAGGGTTGTGTCATTCTTGAGAATAGAGATAAGCCAAACCAAGGGACAAATGTCGCAATTTTGAATAGTGAAAGAGAAATAGTAGTACAGTTTTTGCAAAATCAAATTGATGAATTGAAGGCTGAAATGAGGGAGGTTCAGGTGCCACCGCTAGTGTCAATGATTTGAATATGTTTATCAGACAAATGTTAAAGAAGATGGACCTCAACCAAGCCGAGCGAAATGGAGCTGCCATGGAGGCAAAATCCCGGGGAGAAGGAGATGGAAAAATGCACGGTCAATTGATTGCTGATGCAGCTAAAGTTATTCAGTAATATAAAGGTGAGCCCGATGTATATGGAGAATACCTAGGTAGTAACCAAATTTTGGGAAGGCTGAATATAATGACTAGTTTAACGCCTAGTCGAAGGGTTTTCCACGTTTCCAGGAAGATGAGGAAAACATCTGCACATGGTTATTTTGACCTTACCACCAGAAGTAAGGATGATGTCTGCCCATATATAGATATTAAGATTTTTGAGCAAATGGCAATGAGAATGGATAAATCAGATGATATTTTGGCAAAGTACTTGTTTTTAAAGAAAGAGATGCACAATGAGGCTTTAAACATTGCTATGATACTATTTCACATTACGTACATACATATATTAAGTGATTATATTATTTTGATTGTAGGGATGTTGTCGTGGACGTGGGGACCACCATATTACTAGGAGTGAGATTGTAATCTGCTGCCAGATAAGGAAATTTCATCTTTCGTGAGTTGTACCATAAATAAACTAAATGGTGTTGTTTAAAATGCATGTCGATCACAAAGAATAATTGTAAAGACTGGTTCTTTTGTTACTTTAGATTATTGACACATTTTTACACCAATTGACTTCGGTTGCATAGGAAACAGATCCTTCCATGAGTAGATGGTATCTACCCATATGCTGCATAGTGGGCACGGTATACTTGATGGTTATGTTAAACAATCCACGTATTCTAATCCACATTAAATAAGTCTTGTAATGTAACAACTTGTAGAGTAAAATGCTTAGGAAATATTTGTTGAAGATTGCCGAAACATATGCCAAGTCATTTTTCGGAACGGACAAGTACACTGGTGATTTGGCCCATTGCAAAGAGGTATATTTTAAAGTCGTCCTTTTGTTGTAAGCGGCATTGATGTTTATTTATTTATTTAAACTATTCACGTGTATGTGTACTTACCTATCAATCGTGGAAATAAGCACTGGTTGTTTTGCATCATCGACTTCACCACATATAGCATTAATATTTCACTACAAGAAAAAACAGTTTCGGCGACGGAGCGTCGCTGTGCCGTCACTTTTCGGCGAGGGCTCGGCGAGGGAGACCGTCCCTCGCCGAATCGGGGAGGGAACTCGCTGTCCCTCGCCGAATCGGCGAGGGAGAGTGTCATCCCTCGCCGAATCGGCGAGGGAAGGCCTTGTCCCTCACCGAATTAGCGAGGGAAGGCATTGTCCCTCGCCGAATCAGCGAGGGAACTTGCTGTCCCTCGCCGATTCGGCAAGGGAAGGCCATGTATCGGCGAGGGATCTCGCTATCGCTCGCTGACTTGGCGAGGAAATTAGATGTTCCTTGCCGATTCACTTTTATGTTTAGATTGAACAAATAAAATTTGAAAATTTAATAAAGGTCAATTCGAACAATTAGGCAACTGACAATCATTCCCCTCGCCGATTCGGCCCCAACATTTGTGACGCTACATGCAAATAGTCGTAATTTATAATTACTACAAACAATTAGTTCTAAGTTTACATTTAACAATTATGATTATTTCATATAATAATTTATGAGTGTTTTAAAAGCATTGAATTTAAATTTAATAATATGTAGTAAATTTATTTTAAATAATTATACATGCAACTAGTGAGTAATTTTTTTCCTTTTTAAAATGTCCTAGATTGGCGTATACATAACTATATACAAAATTTATATTTAACGTCATGCAAAATAGAAATATATAATTATTTCTATCAAATTGACATCACGAAATTATAATTAAAGCATTTTCTTATAAGAGTTAATGCATTACAAGCATTAACTTAATTTTACATTTTTGGGAATTACTAAAGGATTACATGGCGTGCATTTTTTAGAATGCAACACAACGACTTAATATCTACCCCCCTATAAAGATTACACATTATTTTCGAGGGCTTACATAAACACACCTACTTAATACTTAATACCTAAAACCCTATAAAGATTACAAATTATTTTCGAGGGCTTACATAAACACACCTACTTAATACCTAACATAGTACTGCAATATCACTAATACATAACAAGTGCACACTACACATCAGGCAGAAGAACGTAGTAACATTGTTATATTTAGTAACAATTTCTACTATTGCTGATGCTTCTAAGATGATAAAAAGATATAGATATTAGGGAAAAAAGTTTGGTAAATAGATCCGCAGCATGTCGGCTTGAACTTTTTGGCCTACTTGGGCATTAGAAATGTATCCGTTGTACTTTGGCGGAGCATTTAGATCAAGTTGGGGTTTAACGTATTCGCTGTAAATTGGATACTTTTACATTGTATCCATCTCTTCATCTTTAGTCACTGGACGATTAGCTGAGTGGTGTTGTTGATCCTTACTCATCCTTCAAACAATTTAGATGAAATCTTTACAATTACTACTTTGAGATACTATGAGAAAACGCAATGCCAAGTGCTATTTATAGAAACTAGGTCATTAGATGAGAAGATTGATAGCTTGGTGAGCGTATGGAGGCAACTCTTCATTTTTTACAAGGGTCAATATATCAACGAATGGTTCGTTGACACGTGTTTGTGTACCATTGGACTTTGATGGGTCAAATAATTGAGGACATAGAGTTTTTTATTGTTTGGAGATTTAGAAGTTGTTGTGTCCATATCTTTTGCACAACGGGGCCCTATCAGTTCTTACCACATTCTGCCCCGTGGTAGCCTATAAGATGTTCTCATAGTACTCATAACAAAATTAATCAATGGTCCATATGACAGCCCGTGATGGAGTTGATGTTATTGACGGGACTTCACGACATTTATGAAAGTTTAAAAAATGGTTATAAGAAACACATTAATTATTAGAAAGAATAATAAAAATTTGTTTTCCTTGGAGACGTAAATGTACATATGTCAATATGTGAAATCATTGTCCACATGCATTGTGCACGCTAACACAATGCATGCAAAACAGGTGTTTCTCCATTCCTAGGCCAAAAGAAGCCCCTGCCATTTCATTATATTATGTCCTGTGGTTCGTGGGCACGTGGACACTACCCATTGGTCTTCTATCGGTGAAATAATTGGTGATAGGGTGTGCTTGATATTTTGGAGATGGTGAAGTCCCTAAAGCCAACTCCCTTGGAAGACGTGTCCTTGCAAGTTTGGACTATTTTATGGAGAGATTGTCGCGTATAACATATTCTCATCATACATTTCATTTATCGTGAACAAAAAAGTCATGGTGATGGGACTTAGCGGCATTGATATTTACAATTTGGACATATTATATTTATGTACAATTACATTATTTAATTATTTGTTTAATTGAATACTTTTAATACTTTAAAAACTATTTAAATTATTATGTTTATATAATTAATTACATAATGTTTATGGATTATTAAAATTATCCTAACTTGTATATCTTTCACATTATATATATATCTCATCTTACATGAGAACTAATTCATAAAAATAATTAGTTTATTAATATTTAATAATTTAAGAAGTAATAAAAAAAACTCTTTTTGTAGACAGCCTATGGTGTGTCAGGTTTTTGGAGACGAAATTGGTCATCTAAAAAATGAAAGTAAAGTTAACCTTCGCTTAAAAAAAATAATTAGTATGGAAAAAAAATGCCAAAAAAAAAATTTATCAAAACAAAAACAAAAAGTTTAAAAAACAAACTACAAGCTAATTAATATAATTATTTTGATGATATTATAAAAAAAAATTCAAAAAAAAAGAGAGGAAATGGACCTGTTGGTCCGTCTCTTATATATAATCCAATGGGCAAGGCCCATTGGATGCACAAATAGGCCTCCTGTGAGAAGAAGAGAAATTAGCTAATCCACAAAAAAAAAAATATATGTCACCTAATCTTCGTTATAAATAAATACATTATATGAAAAAAAAAGTGGCAAAAAATTACAAATTAAACAAAAAGAAAAAAGTGGAAAAAAACAAAGTAATAGCTAATTAATATATTTTTTTTGAAGAAAATATGAAAATACATATTAATTAAAAGAATTCAAAATTTTAAGATAATAACCACAAAAAAGTTTAAAAATCAAAAATATTTATATGCATTATTAATAAAATTATTCGTAAGAAAATATTAAAATAAAAAATAAATAAACAAGAAAAAATTTTATAGCTAATAAACAAAAAAAGGTTAAAAAAATAACATCTAATAAATTTTTTGATGAATTTATTAATATATTCATTAATTAAAGAATTATTGAAGTTGCATTGAAAACAAATAAATACAATAAAAAAACAAAGTAATAACATATTAAACATACAAATTATGTTGCAAAAATTAAAAAATAAATTCATATAGAAAAATAAAAGGTAAGATAATAAACAAAAAAATTTAGTATTATAAAAACGAAACAAATTTATATTTAATTAATACAAAAATTATGATGCAAAAAAATTAAAACAAATGAATCGTGAAAATTAAACAATAAGGAAAAAACAAAAACAAAAACAAAAAAAATAAATAAATAAAATAATAAAAAAATAAAAAATAAAAAAAAGATACCCAAATTAAATCCAATGGGCGAGGCCCATTGGTAACGACTATGGGCCTCCCCATTGGTTACTGGGCAGCGGCCCAGTATTACGCTGGGCCGCTGCCCATAGGTAAAAAAAAAAAAAAAAAAAAAAACGAAATTAAACCAATGGGCCTCCCCATTGGTTACTGGGCAGCGGCCCAGTATTAGGTTGGGCCGCTGGCCATAGGTAAAATAAAAAAAAATAAAAAATTTATAATACTTATTTCAGCGAGGGCCCACCGCTGCTGGGCCCTCGCCGAAATTGGTTTCAAATCGAGGGCAGCAGCTGCTGCCCTCGATTTGAAACCAAAACCCAAAAAAAAAATAACCCTCCTGCCCCCTTCAGCGACAGCACCCCCCACCCCCCTCCTCCCCTCCCCTACCCCCTAACCCCTACCCTGTAACCACCCCCCACCCCCCCTCGTATGCGCGCGCACATTACAGGTAATAGTGCTGTTTTTTTTTTTTTTTAAAGATATTTACATATATCTATCCTATATCTATATGTATGTATATATATCTATTAATGTATATATATTATGTACTTTTACATTTTATACATGTTTTAATGAATATATATGCATTTAGTTATTTATTTATTTTTCGTAATATGTAGTGTTTAATTATTTTGTATTTATGTTATAGATTTGAGTATTTTTTTCAATTTTTTTTTTATTTTCAGATTTGTAAATTGATGAATTTATAAAGAAAATTCATGTATAATAATTTATTGTCAATTTTCGGAATTAAAAAATGGCATATATTTAAAAATCCGAAAATTTATTTTGGGTTTTTCATATTTAGGTTATTAAATTAATTTATTTTAATATTCGTTTTTTAAAGAATTATTAGTTTAATTTGGTGTGTTTGTTTTGATGATCGTTAGGTTTGGGGCATCCATACAAGCTTGCAACGCTTAAACTTTCCATAGGCTCAAGTTAGTGTTTTTATTGATATAGTAATATGTTGAACAATATAGTATTTTGGCCTTATAATTTCGTTTCATAAAATGTATGATATTGTGGTGTTTTTTTGTTATATTCATGTTTAATAAATTGAGTAAATTGAACATTTAAATTCTTACCGATTGGTTGCTTAACTTGATGGGCCATCAATTTGGACCGTCGACTGATTGCTCATTTTGTTATACATTCTTTAATTTAGAAAGGTGAAATGTCAACAATTTATTTATGACTTCAGATATGGTCCATATCATGCTACTAGTTGATAATGTGCCACTACCTTTTGGATGATTTGAGAAAATTGCATCAAGAATTTTCTTGGGCAAAGTCCACCTTATTTTATTTGAATCCCGTGGCATGAACGGATCCAATATGAAAATGGTTATACAATTATTATTTTAGGGGATATTTCACTCTTTTTTTTTATTTTTTTTATTTTATGAGTCGAGTCAATTGACTAGATTGATCGATAATTTTAAAAAACTCAAAGGATACTTAATAAAGCCCGCAATTAGTTAACTAGTTGGCACATTAATTGACCTCTATATATACATAATTGAATATGTATATTTATTATGTCTAGTCAACAGGCATTTGAGACTATATGTTTTCCACATAGACTCAACTTTTTACATTCATAATTGGATGGTGAGGAAATGAGGTAATTTACAAGAGGAGAGGTTGGGGGGGACATAGGGACATCACGTGGAGTGTGACCTACCGGTCCGCTAAAAGTTGGGGCATCTAACGTGGCCATCGCGTCATTGATCTTTTGTTCAAGTGAAATGAATTTGAGATTTTCCCATTCCTTACTTTCTTTACACGCTTATACTTTCACAAATTTCTAATAAAAATAGATAGATTCACATGAGCCAACGACCCAATCTAATGACCAAAAAAAACGACCCAATCTTGTGTTATAGTATCATAAAAGTTAGCATGTTGACAAGAAGCAAGTTAAGTTAATAAAGTATTTTAAGTAAGCTAATAGTTTTGTAATGCAAAAAGTTTAGTGAGAAGTACGTAAAGTTGTCTAAAATAATAATTTGCCAAAGTTAAGAAGCAAATTAACATGACTGTGTATTAACATGAGAGTATGATAAGTTAAAGTATTGTAGAAGTAAGTAAAGCTAACTAAGTTGGGCAAAATTCTAGTCTTACAATATTGTTTCTAATATTAAATTACTATTTGTGCTGCAATGTGTCAGTCAGAATGGCATCTTCATGTGAATGGATGTATAATCGATGGATGGATGGATACATCAATGAGGGCTTTGTTGAAGGTATGCATGAATTTATAACATTCATAAGTAGTCAACCATATTACATGGACGGTGTAAAAATGAGATGTCCATGCATCAAATGCGAAAACTTGCGATATCTTACCACTGACATTGTGATAAAAACATCTTTATAGTAAGGGTTTCATGCCTAATTACTATGTATGGGTTGCACATTGGGAATATGTGTCGAACAACATAAGGGTCACTGAACAACACGTTGTTAATAACATGCTACACGACTTAGATTATGGAAATAACTATTGCACAATGGTCTTTGAGGCTGCTGGAGTAGATATAGTCAGGGATCAAAACGTGAGTGAAGAAGTACCAAACATAGAAGTACAAGAATTTTTTAATTTGTTGAATGCCTCTAAAAAACCATTATTTGTGGGTTGTATGAATCTTACCCAGTTGTCTGCTGTGGCTCGTTATCTAAATATGAAATCAGAACATAATATGAGCAACGACCTATTTGATCATGTGGTCTCAGAGTTTATGGAGTTGATACCTTTAGAAAATAACCTACCTGAGAACTTATACAGGTTTAAGAAAATGCTGAAACCATTGGGGTTAGGTTATCAGAAGATATATGTATGTGTAAATGGATGTATTTTATTTTATAAGGACAGAAGTTTACTTGAAAATTGTCCCCATTGTGGCCACCAACGTTTAAAGACAACAACAGGTGTTACAAGAGGGCGTAAGCTTATACCTTACCAACAATTAAGATATTTCCCTTTAACACCGAGGTTAAAAAGATTGTACATGTCGAGGGCTACAGCTGAACACATGCAGTGGCACAAGAAACACCAAACAGATGATGGTTATATTGGTCACCCTTCGGATGCTGAAGCATGGAAACACTTTGACATGTTACATCCAGATTTTGCTAATCAGGCTAGAAATGTTCGACTTGGTTTGTGTTCAGATGGGTTTACACCTTACAGTTCAAATGCAAAACCTTATTCATGCTGGCCAGTGATATTAACACCTTACAATCTGCCACCATGGATGTGTTGAAAGAGCATGTCATGTTCTTGACATTGCTTATCCCCGGTCCAAAAAATCCTGGTAAGACAATAGATGTGTATTTAGAGCCTCTCATTGTTAAATTACTCGAATTATGGTTAGAGGGTACATCGTGCTATGATGTTTCAACAAAAACTAATTTCCAATTGAGGGCAGCTTTGATGTGGACCATAAATGACTTCCCAACTTATGGTATGTTGTCTGGCTGGAGCACACATGGAAGACTGTCGTGTCCATATTGCATGAATAACTCTGATGCTTTTCGGTTGCAAGAAGGAAGGAAGAATTCATTCTTTGATTGTCATCGTAAATTCTTACCGAGTAATAGTTCTATGCGACGGGATACAAAATTTTTTTTAAGGGGTAAAATAGAGACTTGTGGGCTTCTGCCCATATTAGATGGTGATCAAATATGGGAGAGTATGATGAATTTGCCAAAAATCCAAGAAATGATGAATGACAGGAAAAAATGAAATTGAATGGGTTTGGGGAGTGGCACAACTGGACAAAGAGAAGTATTTCTTGGGACTTACCTTACTGGAAGACACATCTTGTACGCCACAATTTGGATGTCATGCATACAGAAAAAAATGTTTCCGACAATGTTTTCAACACTGTTATGGGTGTCAAATGAAAGAGCAAAGACAATGTAAGAGCGAGAAAAGACATGGAGGTGTATTGTGATCGTCCCGAATTATGTGGAGAGTACATTAATGTGATTGGTGTGTATACTCTCCCCGTGGCAAAGAGAAAACTACTTCTTCAATGGGTTCAAGAATTAAAATTTCCCGATGGCTATGCATCAAATTTAGCGAGATGTGTTGACATGCAACAATTAAAGATGTCACACATGAAGAGCCACGACTGTCATGTCTTCATGGAGAGATTGCTTGTGATTGCATTACGCGAGCTGATGCCTAAACAAGTTTGGGAGGCTTTTGCACAACTAAGTTTGTTCTTTACTAACATATGTTGCACAAGTTTGCAAAGTATGGATTTGGAAAGGATGCAAGAAGACATTGTCGTGACTCTTTGCAACTTGGAGAAGTTGTTACCTCTGGCATTCTTTGATTCAATGGAGCACTTGCTTGTTCATTTGGTCCACGAAGCGATTTGTTGTGGCCCTGTACAATATCGGTGGATGTATCCCTTTGAGAGGTTTTTGCAGGGGTTAAAGAAGAAAGTAAAGAATAAGGCACATGTGGAAGGATCCATTTGTGAAGCCTACCACATACTGGAAACGTCAACTTTTTGTTCTTATTATTTTGAAGAGCATGTGGCCACTAAGAGTAGAAGACTTGGTCGGAATGACCAATATGATGATGTAGAACACCCCGATGGATGTTTGGCTCTATTTACTCATCCGGGCCGCTCAATCGGGAAATGGAAAGAGATGACAATAGCGGAAGAAGATTTCTATTTGGCACACCGCTATGTATTGATGAATTGCACAGAGGTACTACCTTATGTCAGGTAAGGCTATGGTAATTTAATAATATGTTAACGTGTTGGGCTTTAAATATACAACATAAATTGACTAATATTTGACTATTTGCCAGCATGTTCGAGGATTACATTCGCAACCAATATGGCCCATTGAATCCGAGAGAACTCCAACTGCATGTTGACAACTTATTCCCGAAATGGTTATATGAATATGTATGTACATGTCTCATAACAGAAATTCATTTTATCCCTTACGGTATGCATACCTTAAAAGAAGAGTGATATATATTTGTAGGTTAAGCACAGGAATGATGTAGATCATCGTGTACAATGTCTTTCAATGTGGCCTTATAGATTGGTTAGGATCTCGTCAAGATACATGGTGAATGGATACAGATTTGCAACACACAAATATGCTACATCGATAAAAACAAATAATAGTGAAGTATATGTGAAAGGGATAAGCGATGGCAGGGCGGGGGATATTGGCTACTATGGTGTGTTGCACAACATTATTCAACTTGAATATAATAATCCAACTTTACAACATACAAGGGTAGTTCTCTTTAAGTGCGATTGGTACGATACCACAAATGATAGAGGTGTGAAATACTATCGCAAGTCTAGTTTGGTTGAAGTGAATGTGAAGAGAAAGTATCCCAAATATGAACCATTTGTATTGGCTGCCCAAGCTCAACAAGTGTATTATTGTAGATATCCAGGGGCGAAGGGGAACCGTAAAAATTAGCAAGCAGTAGTTAAAGTACGCCCTAGAAATATCTATGCCATGCCTGAAAAGGAAAGAGTAGTGGAACAAAGAACAAGTTTCCAGTCCGATGAGATGCATGTGCCCGTAAGAGAACATAATGAAAGTAATTTGCCAACAATCCGTCGCGATTCGGGTGACAACAACGAAATATTGGAAGATGATCCAAATGACATCCATGGTCAGCTTATCAGTGAACAAAATGAGGAGGAAGAACATGAAGAAGACGAAGAGGAATATGAAGATGAGACTGAAGATGAAGAGGAGTATGAAGATGCTACTGAAGATGACGACGATGATGATAATGGTGATGATGATGATGAAAATAGTGATGAAGATGCTGAATATTAGTCTTTAGTAAAGATAGATAGTAGTTGGAATAACTTATGATATTTTGTGTTATCGCAACTGATGTAACATTAGATTTTTAATAGACATTCCTTTTGCTTGTAAGATATGAACTTAACTAATATATTAAGTGAACTATAACTAAGTTGTGTTAAATTTTAGATGGGAGGTGGTAACGATAATGACCCCAAGGGCAAAAAAATTAAATTGACGGATTTCTTAGGAAGGCGCAAAGAACGTGGGTAAGGGACAAACACATCGACAGGTTAGTAATGTATACAATATTATTAATTTTACTCAATTAAAATTTATACTTCCGATTTCTATGTTCTGTATCATAGTTGACAACTTTGTATGGTTTACAGGTACAAGGCAGCCATCATATGGTCGCCGACAAACACATGGTCAAAGTCCGAGTGTTCGCCATTCCATAGGTGAACATGGTGTAACATTGCATAACTCCAGTTCAGCCTCCATTGGTACGGAGCAGCGGGTGGCAGACACTCCACTTCCACAGCAGGTAATACCTCGTGAACGTTCACGTTCATCCGGAGCTCCCGTTGACCATATAACTGGTCATACTAGTCCAAACATTCCACATCACCCTCACGTAACGGATACCCAAACCACTACCTTATCCGAATTGCGACAAGGTTTTGATGATCTACATGTTGAGAGGGATGGTACTCCTGTACATGGTGACACACAATGCACCCAATGGCTGAGTCATCGAGAGCCGCAGAAGATCGAGCTGATGGCATTCCAGACTGGATAACATATGGATTCTCATCTATGGAAGAATTTGCAACATGGGCCACTGATTCACGCAAGCATCTTAAAGTTAAAGGTGCTGGGTAAGTAGAATTATTCATTAACAATATATCTATATAGTGAAAGTTAAGTTTCATACCATATAACACAACAGTTTCTTTTATAATTTGTAGATGGGATCCATATAAAGCGACCAGAGATATTAGGAAATCACTACATGCAGCCTATTTAGAGCCTTGGACAACTTGGGGAGAGATTCCACCCGATGTGAAGGATAAATTTTTTGATTACTTTAAGGTTTGAAAAACGCATTCAATTTATATATTATATAAACATATTATGTACTTGAGATATATATCATATGTACATCAAATATTTTTATTATATGATTCACAGAGGATGTACAAGTGGTATCCCTGCGATGAAGCAACCGTTGCCGAGAGGTTTAGCTTTTTCGGGCAAACACGCGTAACTGATAACTTAAGCAAAGTGCGTAAACAAAATAAGAAGCCATCGTGGCTCTCGCAAAATGTATAGGATATAATGAAAGTGGTGTGGAGTAGCCAAGCATGGCAGAACAAATCCAAAAGAAACTCTGATAATAGAAAGAAAAATCCATCTACGCATCATTTGGGATGTATCCCCGGACACGAATGGGCAAGGAGGATGGTAAGAATAAAGCTGACTGTATTGCTATAAGTGACGAATAATTAACAATATTATCTTGTTCATTACATGTCGAGCTATCTGTTTTGGTGAATTTTTTATGTAGGCCGAAGAACGCGGGGATGAAGTGACATTTGTTGATGTTTTCAACAAAGCTCATCGGAAGGGTGGTGATGGACCATACACAGACGCACAGGCTGAACAGACAGTGGTAAGCTAGTTTATTTAATCTTTAGAACGTTGATGATTGATATACATAGAGTTTATACAAATGTTTTATCCACACAAATTATGAAGAACTCGTATTCACTCACAAATTTGTTAAATTGTTGATTACACCCATAATTATGTGAAATATGATGATGCCAAGTACGTGATTGAACTTAGGTTAGTGTGTTGAATGGAAAACACTTCTATAATCTGGCATGATTGTTTGAAACTAAGTTAAAGTTGGTTGAATGATTTAATATCTGAGAAAGTTTAATAAAGTATATTAGAATTGTATGATAATCAGAATTATAGACATAGCATTTCAATAGCAAATGAAAGGGAATGCATGAATATACAATTTTGTTTAGTAGAAACAGTTTGATTGCCTTAGAAACTTCTTTAATATTCATTGTATTTGACTGTCAATGCTTGTATCTTGGGTTGTGGCTATATCTTCAGATAATACAAGTAACTAGTTACTTCATAGTACAGAGGAGATTCTATCCGTTTGTGGGGTCCGAAAATTTTAAGGAAATTTGTTAATTGTTGATTACAAGCTTAATTATATGAAATGTAATGATGGCAATGGGGCAATTGAACTTAGGTTCAAGTGTTGAATGGTTAAAACTTGAGTAATCATACATTCTTGTTTGCTACTAAGTTAAAGTTAAATCCGATATGTTAGATTGATATGATAATCGAAATTATAGCGGTAGTATTGAAATAAAGAATGGAAATGCATACATGAATTTTGTTTAATATTTCATTGTGTTTGAGTGTGAATGCAATGTATATTGCGTTGTGGCTATTTCTTCTGAGTGCAGTTAATTAGTTAGTCCACGGTACAAAGTAGATTCTGTCCTTTATTCAGGTCCAAACTTACCCTTTTAGCATGGGGTCTTGTCGGACCGCGACATTTTATGAAATTAAATGTATGTTTTCCCTACTGCTTGTTTTGTTTGTTTCTCTGATGGTTTGGCCATTATATTTTTGGTATGAATCCGAAATTTTCAATATTATATTATTCATGTCTCTACGTGTTGATATTTGTGCGTTACAGGCTCGATACACAGAACTGCTTCAACAAGCATCACAACAAACCGAGGCATCTGAATCCGGTTCAGCTCCAACTCCTGTTGATCGTAATGCATTATTTTTGGAGGTAGTTGGTAGACCACGCAAGGGTCGTTTATACGGGGTGGGATCACAGGTCTCTGTGGCATCTACATCAAATAGTTACCCTACTACCGGAAGCCACATCACGCAAAGAGATCTCCAGGAGGCAGTTGCTCGAGCCACAGCATCTTTGGAAAGCAAGCTGGAACAAAGCAACGAGGCGTACTGCAAGCTACAAGACAAGATGGACAAGAATAACGAGGCGTACCACAATCTGGAAGAGAAGCTAGATAAGCAGACCGAGGCATACTACAAACTCCAACAAGAACATTCATCACAGCTCCGTGCTGTCCAAGCACAACTAGCACTACTTGCTTCACGGTTACCTGACCCTGCACAACAACAGTGTTCGTCGTCTGCGTCTTCGTCTTCGTCTTCATCTGCGAATGATGGTCAAAATGAGTTGAATTTATAACTTTTTTACTGTTATGACATTATAAAACTCTATTACAATCGGACTGTAATAACTATTAAGTTTACTTTGAACAATATTATTAGATATTTATTAGCTAATTCGATAAATATGTGCATTAGACATTATTTTTTTAGTATTAAATATTTAATTGACAGGTCAAACAACTTATTATTACAATGGATATTGTTACAAATATAAATTTACATTTGTGCGAGAATCGAGAGTCCGGCGAGGGCACGGCGAGGGACGAAAAAGGCGAGGGCACGGCGAGGGACGAAAAAAGGCGAGGGCACGGCGAGGGACGAAAAAAGGCGAGGGCACGGCGAGGGACCAAAAAAGGCGAGGGCACGGCGCAGGACGAAAAAGGCGAGGGCACGGCGAGGGACGAAAAAGGCAAGGGCACAGCGAGGGATGAAAAAGGCGAGAGCAAGGCGAGGGACGAAAAAGGCGAGGGCACGGCGAGGGACGAAAAAGGCGATGGCTAATTGTCCTCGCATAGTCGTCGCCAAAATGGTCACTCGCTGAGTCGTCGCCGAATAGCGTGGGCTCGGCAAGGGATTGCAATTCACCGACGAAGGTTTCGGCGAGGGAAGATTCCTCTCGCCGGGCCCTCGCCGAAAGGGTCTCGGCGGGGGCCCGGCGAGGGGAATCTTCCCTCGCCGAAACTGATTTTTCTTGTACAAATTTGTGACACGTCGAGAGTAGCCAAGTCAAAGTTAGCAATTAGAAATCAAGTTACGAAACTGGTAACATGTCTTTGCCTAGTTAACGTTGTACATAAATTTTATGAAATGGTATCGGTTATAGGTATTATAACATTGAATTGCCCCAAATGACAGATCCGGTTTGCACATAAGTTGTTGGAGAACCATGTCGATGATGATGCATACGACTCCCAAACAATTATATTGATTGCGGGTTGTATGTGTCTATGATGATGGAAAAAGTAGGAAATGTCTCAGGCCTGGATGACAAAGGATCGATCTTTCAACACAAACAATTGGCGTTTAAGTTATGGCGCCATTCGTCCAACACGAAAAATACTCTCAATGTGGTCGATGGTGAAAAGGACAAGAAGAGGTAATAGATAATTCAGATGCTAGTGGCCTTCAAATTCATTTATCGAGATATTAATTGAGTGATAGTTATGTTAAACTGCTGCTTGTGATGATCTACTATTTTTGTATTCCTTAGTTGATGTTAGTTGCTGCTTGGTAACCTTTCTTTTATGTTCAAAAGTCAATGGATCATGCAATAGTTATTTGTTTTCCCAATTATTAACGGGCTTATAAAATGCTGCTTGTGAACTTAACTTATCGTAATTGGGTGTACGTATGATATTTTGTCTGTTGGTTTTGTTTAATTTCAATTATAAATGAAGTTTATGAATTATGTATCTATTATAATGAGTATATAAGACATTATGAAATGTAATTCAGACGTCGGTGTATCCTACGATAAGTCAAAATTTGATGCAAGTGAATTTAATGCATTCATGAAAAAATGACATGATTTAATGTGATTTTACGCCATATGCCCATTCGTTTACGTATACATCTTATTCATTTACTAGCAGGCTAATTTACTAACAAATACTAAAATAAAACTTACCAAAACTCAACACTGCAATATACCATTTCACATAAAGAAATTGAGCAGACATTTAAATCCAAGTATAGTTTTAAATATTTAGAATTCCTATTTATGTTTTTACAAGGCCGATGTATGACATATTTATTTAGAAACTTAGTTATCTAACCACACGAAAGTTCATACAATTTAAATACGTAAGAAATCATGTTTAACCTAATTACTAAGCAAATAAAATTACAAATATTAAAGGAGGTATGATTAAACAAACATTATAAAAAACTAAGGCATATACTAAACAAAGCTTAATCCCATAATTTTGTAAACAACAATATTTAAGCAACTCAAAATGAAAATATCCTATATTCAAATTAAACCTGTTATACACAACATGAATAGAGAAAGAAATTTGTTTCCGTACACCCATGAATTACAACAAATCAATATTGTTTTCGTCCAAGTCCGGCGTAAACCAACCAAGGTTACCTATTTCTTCAACCATTACCAGCATCCAACAAAAAGCAAAAGTTCATTCATCAACCATCAAAGCAAAAGAACCAACAAAACAATGGTCACGCGAGGGGAGAGTTACTAGAAGGACTAGAATTGACCGAAACTCCAGGGTTCCCATCTGAATAATCTTGCACTGGCAACTCACCGGTCTTCCCGTCACCATCTTGACGGACACCATCACCACCTGTATCATCTGAGGCAATTGTCCCGGACGATAGTCTTCCAAAGGTCTAAATTTTTCCAAGAACTGCATAAACAACTCATTCGTGTTATTCCATGTAGCCGTAGCATCACATAATTCTGCCTTCATGACCTCAATATCTTTTTTCATTCGGGATATTTCTTTCTGTATAACCTAAACAACGAATGTAATTATAATTAGGGCAGTGTGCAAGACATGGAAAAAGTTATGTAAATTATTAAACAAAGTAATAGTTATGAGCAAACCTTGTATTTAATAGATGACGCCGAGGCAAGCGAAGCTGGAATTTTTTCCTTCTTATGTTGGTCGGTCAACCTAAAATGGGTAAATAGAATAAAACATATCAAGTATAAGTTATAATAAACAAAGATATAACATAATCAGACGAAAAATTAAAGAATAATAGTATGTTCCCTTTCGGATATCACAGAAACCAATTACATGACATATGCGTAAAGAAGTTTTGTTATTGAAACAGAGTTTAGGATACAATGAATAATTTAAAAACACATTGTAATATTTTGTCACAAAAAGTGGAAAAAATTAAAACATTTTCTTGTGGTGGTTATTATACAATCAAAATTACTAGATATTATGCACGCCTACACAAGTTTTCTTATTAACAAAACCATTATGATACATTTAATAAAAATAAAATAGGGTAAATAGCACCACAACCCCCTATGGTTTAGCAAAAATGCACATGACTCCCTTGTAGTTTAAAAAGTGCACCGGAACTCCCTATGATTTTCAAACCGTGCACACGCACCCCCTTTCTAATTTTATGTCAACAAATTTAACTGGATTGTATAAAAAGACTAAAATACCCTTCAATTTTTTATTTTTTATTTCTCTTTTTCTTTTCTTTTTTGTTTACACACACACGCGCACACACACACACACAGACGCACACACACACACAGACGCACACACAGACACACACACACACAAAGACACACAGACACAGACACACAGACACACACAGAGACGCACACACACACACACACACACACACACACACACCATACACACACACACACACACAGACGCACACATAGACACACACACATAGAGAGACGCACACATACACACAGACGCACACACATAGAGAGACGCACACATACACACAGACGCACACACAGACACACACACAGACACACATACACAAACACACACAAACACACACACACATATATATATATACACACACACACATATATATATAATATACACACGCACACACATATATATATAATATACACATGCACATACACACGGGGTGGGTATGATGGTGGGATGGGATGGGGTGGGGTGGGTGGGGGTGGGGGGTTGACAGTGGGGGTGGGGATGGTGGGGGGGAGGGGCGCGGTGGTTTGAGGAAGATGGGTTTTTATTTTTATTTTTTTATTTTTTGTGAAAATTGCATTGGGAGAAAAAAAAAACATATATAAGGGCATTTTTGTCCAATTAAGTAATAATTTAAGCCTAAAAACATGAAAAATCGCACCGAACGCGCGTGTAACGCACTCTCCGTTAAAAGTAACGATTTTTTTAACGGAGGGGGCTGTGGTGCTACACTTTTGAAACCACAGGGGGTTCCGGTGCACTTTTTAAACCACAGGTGGGTAATGTGCACTTTTGCTAAAGCATAGGGGTTGTGGTGCTATTTACCCAATAAAATATAATAGTATAAATCAAAAGTCCACATCAGTAAGAGGGGAAATAAGGTTACATAAACAGACGAGTTTGAATACAATGACAAAATTTAAGATACATATAATAAACAATATAACAACAAGAGGGATTAACTAACTGAGGGAAAAAAATAATTAATAAACTACAAAAAATGAATATTGTTTTCCTTATTGCATGCAATCTTGACATTTGAAAGGAATAGGGTTAACAACACACAACCTTTTGTTGCTATTCATGGTCGCTGATTGAAATGTGATGATTAGTTATGAAGATGAAGGGTTTAGGGGTGAGTTTGGGAGACGAGAAGTAGAATGATATTGTCTCTCAAGGATTATAGCTCGTTAAGGAAGAAACCCAAGAAAATAAAATATTCTTTATGGGGGATATAATATGGAGAGGGAGATAGAATACGAAAGGGTAGTTGATGAATATTTTGAATTTTTAAAAAAAATTAAATGATAAATATGATTTGACGGTAGGCGTGTGATTTATGTTGCTTTTAATGCCACACAAAATGAAAAGGTCAAACCAATGTGATGAATCAGAAAGGGTAGCAGTGTGTGTTACGTGTTTCGATGCATTGTGATGGGAAAGAGCACGAACCGGGTGTTTGGTTTGGTTTGGCTTGGTTTATGCCAAATTATATTACCAATCACTAAAAAAGGGTGTAACAAAAACTATGAGGTCCGACCCCGAATAACGTGTCTTATCTCGATTTGCGTGTCTTAGACCCATAATTATATGACCGAATCACGTGCCTTGTCTTAGTTTTCGTACATGTCTCGTCATACGTGCCTTGACCTAGAATTGTATGCCTTAATCCTCAACTTACGTACAATACCTAGATATATGTGTCCTGGCCTTATTTTATGTGCGACACCTCGATATTCATGCACTAACCTTGAACTGCATGCCTTAACCTAGATATAAGAGTTGTACCTTGATTTTTATGCCTTGTATTGAATTACGTGACTTGCATTGGTTTACGTGCATTACTTAGGGTTGCGTGCATTTGTATTGGAATCTGTGTATTCACCTAGAAGTACGTGTCTTACCTCGTAATACGTGCCCTAACCTAGGAATACGTATATTAGCATGGGACTGTGCGTATTACCTAGGGATTCATGCCATATATTAATTTATGTGTGTGTCTTGTAGTACGTGTGTCCCTCGATTTATGTGCGTGCATAAAATTCCGTGCATACACATCATCCTAGGAATATTCCTACACAACCCACTAACTATTAAAATAATATATATTATATCCTACATACTCCGCTAACTAATAAACTAATCTAAATTACACAATACACTATATACTAAGGAGAGGGTTTAAACTGTTTTCTAAATGTTTTTAAGTTCATGAGATTGTGTGTATATGTGTTTGCTAAGTCTTGCATGCTTAGAAGCCAAGAACACATGTTTCAACATTTCTGAAAAATCTCGAGTAGCTATTGACCCTTCTGTTCGGAGCACTTTTAAGGTAGCAAAAGATCTTAAAATTTGATGAAACTTTGAGGGTCACTATAATTTTCAGTTTTGAACAAATATTGCAGAAATAAGCTAAGGCTAATTTTGACTTTAAGACCTCCAAAATGGGCAAAAATTGTAATATGTCTAAATCTGGACAGTTTTGTGCAATCTTACGGAAATAGTCATAACTTTTAGAGTTTAAGTTGAAATTGAGTGAAATTTGCGGCCAGAGTTAAATAACTCATAGATCTTTGATTTGATATAGATTCGCTAAATTACAAGATCATTTACTAGGGTACCTGAATGAGAAAAGGAAGGATCAAAGCAAGAACCAAGCACTTAGGGCACACCAAGCCATTTTCGCAAGCGTTTGTGTACTATCTCTCTTGGTTTCACTAAGGTGAGGGTTAAATCTTTTTAAATGCTTTAAAAACTCAAATGCATGCTCTCATATGACTGTATTTACTCTTGAAGTTCATGTGCATGAGTTTGTATGAGCATATCTACCCTTGCATGGCTTGAAAATTGCTAGGAACTTTGAGATATGCAGTCACGTTTTTCTGGCAGCTCTCTGTCCTTGTAGAACGAAATGTGTTTGGGCTATCAAATGATATTAAAAATTCATGAAATTTTGTGAGACACTATATTTTTCCGTTTTGAACATATCTTACAGAAATAGGCTAAGGATAATTCTGAGTTTAAAACCCGCAAAAATGGAAAATATCAAAATGTATATGAAACTAGACAGTTTTGCGTGGTTTCACGGATTTGGTCATAACTCCTAAGTTCGAACTCAGAATGCAGTGAGGTTTGTTCCTAGATTTAAAGCACTCATTAAGATTCAATTTGAAATTTGATTCACTAAATTTGGAGGTTATTTTATTAGTTACACGAATGAGGAGAAACAAGCTATTGCAGTGGGATTTTGCTTGGTAATATGCTTTAAATCATATTGTAATTTTACTTGAGGTGTTGAATGCTTGGAATTGTGAAAATTAGAAGTTGTGTGGACTATTTTGGTTGGTTGAGGTTGCCTAAATTAGTTGATGCTTGGCTTAGGTTCGTTATATGACGAATGCTTGCTTAATCGTATGTGTAAGCACGAAATTAAGGCCCTATCGCTTATGAATGCTTGCTAAGTGATTATCCTATGGTTAAATGAACTTAATTGAGTATTCAATAGGCTGTCCAATAATCCTTAAATATGTATGAAATGGCCTAAATACCTCTTGTGGTTCTTAGCAAACAAAACCAACACCCAAGCATGGCCCTTGTAAACCCTAATGGCTACGTAGACTCCCAAGTCCCAAACCATTCATGTGTATCTTATAATTGATGTTGAGGAATGTTAATGGACTGCTCGGAATTGTCTTTATAGCTCTAAGCATGATTCTCGATGATTGCATAATGATAAGTTAACTATTCTTGTAGCCGGTCTTGTGTAAAATATCGTAGCATACCCGTATGTCCTTAACACTTGGTATGTGAACTAAAATGACTTATATGACTTGTGTTATATGGTGATACTTGGCTGCCCGTTAAATGTTCATAAGCTTCTAGGTGTTATTCAAAGTGGATTCACATGTCAAAGCATATCTCGTATGTTTACTTATCGATATGTGATCATACGTGTATCTGAAGGCAACCTACTTTGTTGACCTCCTAATGTGAATTGTTAAAAGATATTCTATGGCTTGTTTTGAACATGATTACTTGGCTGCCCGTGAAAGTTTAATTGCTTTCAAATTGATATATGAAATGATTATATGTTCTTACAATGCCTTATGTGCCAATATGTCAAAATGTGATCATATACTTGCTCGGAGGCAACCTATTTTGTTGACCTCCTAATGTGAAATGTTAAATGGTATAAATGTGCATTGCATACAAGGTTGCAACCTTTCATTGTGGCATGGTAGCGTTTCACGTACGCCGGGCGGCATCGGGCTTGCCGGTGCTACTGTGACTTCCATGGTCCAATTCCCTCTCTCACTTGAGGGCTAGACTTCCTCGGAGAGTTGGGTCGTAGGATTTGGTGTACAATCCAGAGTACACCAATTAGAGTGATAAGTGGATGATGGATGCCGGCTATAACAATGGTTATTGGAAATAATCTTGAGAGCAAATGTTTACCGATTGATCTTGAGAGCAAAAGCTCACCGTATCCTTTTCACTATGTGCTTAAGTACTCTCGCTTGGTTCCTAGAGGACCTCGGGGAGGAAAGACTGCTTATCTATATGCCACTACTATGATTAATATGTGAATTAAATGTGATAAAAATCTTTACTGATTATCCTATGTTAATAAAATAATATGGTAACTGTGTTTATTGTTCCATTATACTTATGCTATATATGATCTTATTTGTGTTACATGACATGTTTTCAAAGGAGTTTTCACAAGTTAACTGGAAAAAGATTTCAAAAAAACCTTGTCACTTGTTCTTACTCGCTGAGTTCATAAGGACTCACCCTATTTTATCATCACAAGTGAAGCAGATTTAGAACTAGTACCCGATGAGAATGTGTTTGTTGATGAATCCTTGGAGTGACTACGTGTTTTGCCTGAATGTGGTTGCTATATGGACATTGTGTTTGTTTTGAAGACTAATTATGATGTTGTTGTAAATGACCCCCGTTGTAATTTGGGGTCTAATTTTGGCTTGTATTGATTATAACCGGACAAACTCTTTATTTGGTTGTTTGCTATCACTATCTTGATTAGTAGTTATCTTAGGTGTTTAAACCACTAGGTGAAGAATCAACTAAGCCAACTCTATCTAATTTCACTTAGGTGCTCATTCGCAAGCTAAAGGATAACAGGTACTTGATGATAGGAGAATTGACAAATAAACGGGACATGGTTATCATGCTAGGCCTGTTAACCAAATGGGACCTTCAAGATAAATTAGTAGGCATATCGGTTGATGATAAAATAGGAATCTTAGTTGGAATCAGATTTATGATTGGAAATTTTGAGGCATTTAGAAATTAGGTCAAACCAAATATCCTAATTACAACTGTTATGTTGCCGGTTTTTCAGAAAAATCCTTTGGAGTTCTAGGCTAACGTTAAATGTCAATTGAAACAAATGGCTAAGTCGTAAAATAGTATAAATGAATTAGGTCATACTCTAGTCTAGCCTCTAAAGGTTGGGTTGGGGTGTGACACCTTATTAGAATGGTATCAGAGCGTAGTTTTCGCATTAGTTGGGTTCAACTCTCGGACCGTGGGTAGAAGCCTTAAGATAATTATGATGTCTTGTTTATATGTGTTAATGTGTACTAATGTGCTTTAATTGTTTTGAGCATTGAATATCATGTGCCTTTGTGGACCATATGTATTATGTGTCATGAACACCGACACGTTAGTACCCTCGATATTGCATGCATGCTTTTATATTCCTTCCTTGATATATGTGCATGTTATATAACCATGAATGACTCTTTATACATATAGATAGTTAGGATTAGGACTTTCAGGAAGTGAATTTATGCAGGAAGAACGAAAAGGCTTGATTAGAGATTTATGGCATCTTCACAAGTACTTGATGGATCGTATATATTATTGGATATGCATATATAAAATGCGTAGCACATGTATAATTGTTGAGGTAAAGTTATCTCCTTATCTTTAGAATACCCATACTTGTGATTAAGTTATCAATTTTATAGCTATGAAGTTCTTGATTCCGTTAAACCGTTCTTCTAATTGTGGTTCAAGTATAAGGGTTAAGGACATACAACTTTCCTTAGATATAAGAGTATACTATTGGATATGTAGAATAGTATATATATATATATATTCATATGCTTATAATGGAAGTTTGACTTAAGAGTTACTTTTGAATCAAATTCTTATATCTTAAATTGGTGTAATAGACTATTTATATGATTGAATCTTTACTTGATTGGAATTAAGTATTGATGATTCTAATATGGTGTATACTAGCGAGTTTCAAGTTCACTAAATGGTAAGATTGAGACCTAGAAATTAAGAGATGAATTCGTAGAAGTTGACGATAGTTACTTTAAGGGGTTAAATTATTAAGACATAGATAATGTATTTAAGTGACTTAACAATGGATAACCTCAAGACATGTAGGCAACTCTGGAGACTGAGTTTAACAAGGTTGATGATTCTTTAATATAACAAGATATAAGGATGTTGAAATCGAGGAATTCACGTAGCTATAACTTGTGTTCGGAAGACTATACCTAAAATGTTAGGTCGAATAGAAGTGTAAGGTATTGAATTATGCATTAGATGACTAACATTGCTAAATGTCCTAAGTTGGATATCAGTGATATTAAGAATCATGGTGTTAATTTGGTACCTCTCGGATTTAGTTGTGATTATGCAAAGTGAGTCATTCTACACACTCGTTATTTGGATACCCTAGATGATGTTAGGAAGCATATATCCCTAAGTAATACCGATTGACCTAATATATAAACCATGGAAATGAGATTAAAACATCCGGCTGCAAAGTGGAGTCGTTAGGGTATGATTAGTAATCCTAAATAGCTAATAGTGAGTATGCATGATGATTCATGGTAAACCCTAGGACCTAAGGTCGATGAGTCTTGATGCCCTTAGCTAGTTGAACATGTAAATGAGGAGAATAAGATTTCATATAGTTAAGATAGAGATGAATTAGAGTTATGATGACCCAAAAGGCTGCTATTAGATAACGATATTTATGTGCACCGTTTCACGTCTAGAAACTAGTTGTTGGTAGACTTTGAATCGTGGTCGTTGAATAGATGGTGGATCTTGTAGTGATAGTCCAATGAGTGGTTAATTGCTTTTGAAGTTCCATTAGATTATGTTGAAGGATGCCTCGCGGTCATAATTCTTATGTTGATACAGCCTCGAAGTTATTTCGTGTAATAGGCTACTTGGATTAGTATGGTAAGTATTTTATGAGTTAGATCATTTCGGTACCCATTTATAGTCCTAGGATTGTTGTTGTACGGCCGGTAACCTAGTGGAGCATTGATATCACTTACATGGCTATAGCCCTAGCTTAGTAATACTAATATTGAAGACATATATTGGCGGGCATTAGGTGTTCGAAGGAATGACTAGGTCGCTAAGTGAGTAGGACCATTGTCTTCTTAAGTATGACGTAACATTGGATTGAGGTGAGTGGAATTTATATGAGGTTGAAACTATTCGCCTTAGAGTCTTGGTTAAGATTAAAAGAAATTCCGAAGCCCCGTGACTTGAAGATAGAGATTTGAATAAGAAAATAAATTGTGGATCACAAGCTGATGAAATTTACTCGTAAGAGTTGAACTACTGCAACATGATTAGTTTACCCATGCAATTTCGATGACAATTTATTGGTGGTACTTAATAAACCTTAGAGTTTAAGTTTAACGAATCTCAATGGTCTTTCTTCTTGATGACGAGCATGAAGGTTAATGAAGTTGGGAAATGATGTTAATGAATAGGAGCCTATAACCGGGAGACCAGTCATTAGAAGATTTGCTAATCTAATATACCTACGAGATAAGGACTATGATACTATCGATAGATGACGACTTGAGATGGACTAGTTTGTTTGGTGAGTTCTTCCTAAAAATAAGGTCGTATTGTGGAAATGACCCATAACATGTGTATGTCTTACGTGTTAACAATTTTGAAGCTAGTTGATAGGATATGTAAATCTGATATAGACCTATCATCTTGAAATTAGTGTATGTCACCATAGGATCATGGTATTATTGTGATATTCCTTTTAAGGTATGAATACAAGATTAACACGACATAAGTCATGATTTTAGAATTATAGTTATATTGTTAGAATACCGATGCAGCTTTGATTACTATGCTTGGAGGTTCTAACCTTAGTTAATGAACTCGACCTTAAGATCAATTAGAGAAAATAGAGTCGTTCGAAGGAACGAACTGTAAATGTAGGGGTCACATCGACTTAAATGATTGGAGAAACGTAGGAAGTGAATTGGTTGTGGTAAGAGAGATCACAGAACACGGGACGAACCAGAGTGAGAAAAATAACAAGGGTCAGAATCCGTCTAAATGACCTCAATAGGTAAGAATGAATTTCTAGACGAAATTCTTTTAAGGGAGGATGTGAGACCCGACACCGAATAACGTGTCTTAACTCGATTTGCATGCCTTAAACCTATAATTATATGACCGACCTTGGATAACGTGCCCTGTCTTGGTTTTCATACATGTCTCGTCATACGTGTCTTAACCTAGAATTATGTGCCCTAATCCTCGACTTACGTGCAATACCTAGATATAAGTGTCCTGGCCTTATTTTACGTGCGATACCTCAATATTCGTGCACTAACCTTGAACGTCATGCCTTAACCTAGATATAAGAGTCGTACCTTGATTTTCGTGCCTTGCATTAAATTACGTGCCTTGTATTGGTTTACGTTCATTACCTAGGGTTACATGCATTTGTATTGGAATCTGTGCATTCACCTAGAAGTACGCATCTTACCTCGTAATATGTGCCCTAACCTAGGAATACGTATATTAGCATGGGACTGTGTGCATTACCTAGGGATTCGCGACCTGTATTGATTTATGTGCGTGTCTCGTAGTACGTACGTCCCTCGATTTATATGCGTGCATAAAATTTCGTGCATACACATCATCCTAGGAATATTCCTACACAACCCACTAACTATTAAAATAATATATATTCTATCCTACATAATCCACTAACTAATAAACTAATCTAAATTACACAATACACTATATACTATATCACTAAACACTAGAATTTGTAAGAACTTTTGCCTATTTCAACACCTAGTGTTTACCAAATGAATTAAATAATCTTAGGCCTAGTTCTTATCACCCAACATATTCAAAATAACCAAAAATCTGATTGAGAGAGGTAGAGGGTCGTGCAAGAGAGGTAGAGTAAGGAGAGGAAGAAGGAAGGAAGAAAGAAGAAGAAGAATAGGAAGAAGAAAATCTCAGTTTATTCAAATTTGCTTTTGTTGCCTCACTTTTTTTTGCTAATCTTCAACAAGGTGAGGGTTTAAACTTTTTTCTAAATGTTTTTAAGCTCATGAGTTTGTGTGTATATGTGTATGCTAAGTCTTGCATGCTTAAAGGCCAAGAACACATGTTTGAACATTTATGGAAAATCTCGGGTAGCCACTGACCCTTCTGTTCGGAGCACTTTTGAGGTAGCAAACGATCCATAAATTTTATGAAACTTTAAGGGTCAATATAATTTTCAGTTTTAAACAAATATTGCAGAAATAAGATATGGATAATTTTTACTTTAGGACCTCCAAAATGGGCAAAAATTGTAATATGTCTAAATCTGGACAGTTTTGTCCAATCTTACGGAAATAGTCATAACTTTTAGATTTTAAGTTGAAATTGAGTGAAATTTGCTGCCAGAGTTAAAGAATTCATAGATATTCAATTAGATATATGATTCACTAAATTACAAGATCATTTGCTAGGGTAACTGAATGAGAAAATGCACGGTCAAAGCAAGAACCAAGCACTTGGGGCACACCAAGCCATTTTCGCAAGCGTTTGTGTACTATCTCTCTTGGTTTCACTAAGGTGAGGGTTAAATCTTTTTGAATGCTTTCAAAACTCACACGCATGCTCTCATATGATTGTATTTACTCTTGAAGTTCATGTGCATGAGTTTGTATGAGCATATCTACCCTTGCATGGCTTGAAAATTGCTAGAAACTTTAAGATATGCAGTCACGTTTTTCTGGCAGCTCTCTGTCCTTGTAGAACGAAATATTTTTGGCCTAGAAAATGATGTTAAAAATTCATGAAATTTGGTGAGTCACTATATTTTTCCGTTTTGAACATATCTTACAGAAATAGGCTAAGGCTAATTCTGAGTTTAAAACCCCCAAAAATGAAAAATATCGAAATGTGTATGAAACTAAACAGTTTTGCGTGGTTTCACGGATTTGGTCATAACTCCTAAGTCCGAACTTAGAATGCAGTGAGGTTTGTTCCTAGATTTAAACCACTCATTAAGATTGAATTTGAAATTTGATTCACTAAATTTGGAGGTTATTTGCTTGGTTAAACAAATAAGGAAAAATAGGCTATTGCAGTGGGGTTTTGCTTGGTAATATGCTTTAAATCATATTGTAATTTTACTTGAGGTGTTGAATGCTTGGAATTGTGGAAATTAGAATTTGTGTGGACTATTTTGGTTGGTTGAGGTTGTTTAAATTAGTTGATGCTTAGCTTAGGTTCATTATATGACGAATGCTTGCTTAATCGTATGTGTAAACACGAAATTGAGGCCCTATCGCTTATGAATGCTTGCTAAGTGATTATCCTATGGTTAAATGAACTTAATTGAGTATTTAATAGGCTGTCCAATAATCCCTAAGTATGTATGAAATGACCTAAATACCTCTTGTGGTTCTTAGCAAACAAAACCAACACCCGAGCACGGCCCTTGTAAATCCTAATGGCTATGTAGACTCCCAAGTCCTAAACCATTCATGTGTATCTTATAATTGATGTTGAGGAATGTTAATGGACTGCCCAGAATTGTCTTTATAGCTCTAAGCATGATTCTCGATGATTGCATAATGATAAATTAACTATTCTTACACCCGGTCTTGTGTAAAATGTCGTAGCATGCCCGTATATCCTTAACACTTGGTATGTGAACTAAAATAAGATATATGACTTGTGTTATATGGTGATACTTGGCTGCCCGTTAAATGTTCATAAGTTTCTAGGTGTTATTCAAAGTGGATTCACATGTCAAAGCATGCCTCGTATGTTTACTTACCGATATGTGATCATCCATGTATCCGGAGGCAACCTACTTTGTTGACCTCTTAATGTAAATTGTTAAAAGATATTATATGGCTTGTTTTGAACATGATTACTTGGCTGCCCGTGAAAGTTTAATTACTTTCAAATTGATATATGAAATGATTATATATTCTTACAATGCCTTACATGCCAATATGTCAAAATATAATCATATACTTGCTCGGAGGCAACCTACTTTGTTGACCTCCTAATGTGAAATGTTAAATGGCATAAATGTGCATTGCATACAAGGTTGCAACCTTTCATTGTGGCATGGTAGCGTTTCACGCACGTCGGGCGGCATTAGGCTTGTCGATGCTACCGTGACTACCACGGTCCAATTCCTTCTCTCGCTTAGGGGCTAGACTTCCTCGGAGAGTTGAGAGCGAAAGCTCACCGTAACCTTTTTACTATGTGCTTAAGTACTCTCGCTTAGTTCCTAGAGGACCTCGGGGAGGAAAGACTGTTTATCTATATGCCACTACTATGATTAATACGTGAATTAAATGTGATGAAAATCTTTACTGATTATCCTATGTTAATAAAATAATGTGGTAACTGTGTTTATTGTTCCATTATACTTATGCTATATATGATCTTATTTGTGTTACATGACATGTTTTCAAAGGAGTTTTCACAAGTTAACCGGAAAAGGATTTCAAAAAAACCTTGTCACTTGTTCCCCCTCACTGAGTTCATAAAGACTCACCCTCTTTTATCATCACAAGTGAAGCAGATTTGAAACAGGTACCCGATAAGAATGTGCTTGTTGATGAATCCTTGGAGTGACTACGTGCTTTTATGCTTTGCCTGAACATGGTTGCTATATGGACGTTGTGTTTGTTTTGAAGACTAATTATGTTGTTGTAAATGATCTCATTGTAATTTGGGGTCTAATTTTGGCTTGTACTGATTATAACCGGACAAACTCTTTATTTGGTTGTTTGTTATCACTATCTTGATTAGTAGTTATCTTAGGCATTTAAACCACTAAGTGAAGAATCAACTAAGTTAACTTTATCTAATTTCACTTAGGTGTTCATTCGCAAGCTAAAGGATAATAGGTACTTGCATAATAGGAAGATTGACAAATAAACGGGACATAGTTATCATGCTAGGCCTGTTAACCAAATGGGACCTTCAAGATAAATTAGTAGGCATATCGGTTGATGATAAAATAGGAATCTTAGTTGGAATCAGATTTATGATTGGACATTTTGAGACGTTTAGAAATTAGGTCAAATCAAAGATCCCAATTACAACCGTTATGTTGCCGGTTTTTTAGAAAAATCCTTTAGAGTTCTAGGCTAACGTTAAGAGTCAATCGAAACAAACGGTTAAGTCGTAAAATAGCATAAATAAATTAGGTCATACCTTAGTCTAGCCGCTATAGATTGGGTTGGGGCGTGACAAAAGCCCTCTGCGATGTCATCAATAGGCGGCGATAATAGCAAGCCTATGTATGAATCGTGTTCTACTCACATTATTGTATTTGTTAGATCCTTGCATGATCTAACAGATACATACTTTAAGATAAAGCGTACTGCGAAGTTAATCAAACTCTTTGCTTCTTATTGTGAGTGAAGTCTATTGATATCAATAACGTTGTCTTCTTCCATAATGGTGAGTGGTTTTAAGGAAATCAAACTCCAAATAAGGCTAAACTGGAGAATGGAGGGAAAATAGTGGCCATGACATATATACATGGTGGTAGAAATTCTTGTTTCAGTGATTAAATGATTTCGGGTTTGATATATCATCTTGTAATAATTTTTTTTTTCTTTGGTTTCTCCTCATTATGTTGTCTATACATGTATGTTCAAATTAAGTTAAAAGTACGTGTTGTTTGGTAGTAATGGTTGTTTCTGGTTCCTAAAATGTCGATAGTCCATCTCTTCTTAACCATTGTCCGATGGCCGAAGTGTAATAGAAAAATTTATCGGTGAGCATTTAATCAGAAAATTTCGTAATATTTTAATCAAAGATTAATATTAAAATGTTATGTAAATAATTATTTAACCCAATATTTAAATGGAATATTTTTATTTTTTTATGACCCAAATGATAAACACTATAATCTACCCAAAACATGGGAACATTCCACATTAAGTCCCTATTATTTTCATTTAGTTTTAATTTGGTCTTTATTGTTTAAAATGTCTTAATTTTGTCCCTATTATTATTCCAAAAGTTTCAATTTCATTCGTATTGCTTACAATTTATCAATTTCATCCTTATTTCCTAAAAGTATCAATTTTGTCCCTATTTTTTTTTCTGATGTTTCAATGTCATCTCTATTAGTTTAAAAAAATTTCAAATTCGTCCCTATTATTCAATGACTAAATATGAAATTTTTTGAAAAATAATATGGACAAATTTGAAACTTTATAAAATAGTAAGGATGAATTTGAGATTTTTTTGAAAATAATATAGACGAAATTGAGACTTCTTTTTAACAATAGGGAATAAGTTGAGACATTATAAACAATAGGGAACAAATTAAAACTAAAGGAAACATTAGAGACTAAATGTGACATTTTCCCCCAAAATAACAATACACATTAATAAACCAATTATCAGAGATGGGATATAGAGCTTATTAGATACTGTATCATGACGTCTGAAAGAAGTCAAAACTAAAATTAATAACATGTTGGTGTTAAATTTGAAATTCATTTTCCCAAAACAAAAATTAATCGGTATTATTGATAAATTTAAAATTTATTTTCGAGAATAAAAAAAATTGGTAATGTTGTTTAACAAAAAAATTCTTTTTCAAAAACTAAGAAATTTGAAATTAGTAATTAAATTTTACTTTCCAATGTGTAGAGTGTAGGACAAGAACTGACTTTTCCACTTCTACTTTTTGATGTTTATTCATATGATAACGTGTGAAAAATCCATTGAACAATCACGAAAAAAAGGGGGGAGCCACAATAATGTATTGGGACTGAAATCGAAGAGCTGCGCCGGTAACGAAGAGTCGCCATCTATTCATCCATACTTGTGTTGCCTTATATATACAACAACCCTCAAACTTATGAGATTAGCATACAACCTCACAAATCCGCCTAACCATGTCGGGGAGTCGTGAACCAACCATGTCGGAGAGCCATGAACCAGGATAGGGTTTAGTTGTGTCCCATGAAGTGGATCAAGCCTCCCATGATCCAAAAATTACTGTCACCGTTCTAGGGCAACACGATGGCAAGCGTGAATAGTTTAGGATCTTCCACCACAGAAGTTTACACAGACTTATTTGGTCGTATTGTTTAAAAAAATTTAGAGTTGGATGGTGTTGAGTTTTTGTTAAGCAGTAATCAAATCTGATATGATCAAACGCCAGACGATGTTAAAATGTTGGCGTGGGATGAGATTTTAGACATACCACGTACGTATGGAGGGGGTGTAGCTTCTAGTTCATCATTTCGTAATTTTTTTAAAATTTTCTTGAATTTTTCATTAATTCACATCTAATACTACATTCTCCACTACGCCTAAATGCAGGGATGGCTGGACAACTTGGTTTTGGTTGACAAGATGATATATATTGATGTTCATATATTGTCTCGTCAATTCGAATATTATATGTAATAAAAATATATAAATATAACTATTTAATATATATATAAATATTTAATGATATTTTCTTATTATTAATTTTATTCTATATTCTTGCATCTTCTACCTATTTTTTTATTATTGTCATACTATCATATTAGCCTAAAGGCCTTAATCCTATGTTTTGATAATAACTAAATCTTGATTATGAAGTTGATCTATTGACTAATCATATCTTATAGTAAGTTCATTGTTTGAGAATTAGTCAAAGCTTGAAGGATATTCATCGTATTAAGTAAGCTCATGAGAAGTGGAGTGATGATCAAGCTCATGAAAAATGATGATCAAACAAAAGGCATCTTCCAACTAGAAGATCAAGGAACTTTAATGGCCAAGATCTATGAAGATTCAAGATGTGAACATCCTAGCTAAGATCTTGTCCTAAAAAAGGAAGATTGAAGATATGATCAAAGCACTTTATGAATATCAATGTTATACAATCTCAAGAATGCCAAACAAGTTCAAGATACAGATCTAGCACAAGTCCTATGGTGGTGAAGATCCAAGATGATTCAAGTATAATCTTCCATAGAGATCTCACCATGAAAATTGAAAGACAAAGATCAAAGAAGGAGTTACAAGGAAGGAGACATAGCGACATAAGGGATAGCGGCTTGAAAATGTCGTTTGTCTTAGGTGTGCATTTTTATGGTTCAAGGTCTTAGTAAACTTTCATAAATGACCATAAATATTTCCTCAAGAGTTTTGAAAAGATTTTAAAAGGCTAATTGGGTTGGAACATCTTTTGAAGAAGTGCTCTTGAAATGTCCAAATTATTTATCTTCAAAAGATTGAATTTTCATGTGAAAATGTGTTTAAACTCTTGATTACAAAAATCAATTTTAATCTTTCTATAAGAGTTTAGAAATTATTTTGAAGTGTCAAAAATGTTGGAAACACTTTAGAAGAAGTGTTTTTGAAGTGCCTAAATGTTTCCCCTTTGAAAAATTAAATTTCGGGATCGATTTCGTGAAGCTGAAAATGGCTCTATTTGACATTATTCACTTGCCCGGGTCACTCGTTCGGGTCACTAGCCCGGATCCATGGCAGTAAGATCAGGGCGATTCATTCACCCAGATCCACTCGCCTGGATCAGAAGCAGTTTTAAAAATTAGCCGTTATTTAACAGTTGCAATATTTTCTATAAATACCAAACCAACCCATTTCATCAAACGACTCTTCCAACAACTCCAAAATATCTTATATTGGTTCTAAGCTTCAAATTTCATATATTTCAATCAATATACACCAAGTTTGAGCTATAACTTGCAAATCATTAAGCATTCAAGAGTTTCATTTGTATTATTGAACTTATAGAGGAGTTATTGCTTTGTATCTTTCAAATATACACATTATTGGTTGTATTGATCTCTAGACTAGGATTGGGATAATCTTAGAAGAGAAAAGAGTGTTGTAAAATCCTTTGTGGATTCAAAGGAAGATAGGTCATAGGTTTTAGTTTTATCTACTTGTGAACGAAGCTTGGGTGATCTCTTGTGGCCTCAAGGGATTGTTGTAATTTCTCTTATGGATTCAAGAGTAGGTACTCTTGTGGATTCAAGAGTAGACTTGTGTGTTGGTTTGTGCTTCACCAACTTGTAAATAAGCATTACTAGTGGAGCTAGTGGAAATCCTAAGGGGAGGAAGACCTTAGGTGGTGGATTAGATTAGCGGACCATCTAAAAATTGACGGCGTCATCTCTTTCTCTCTTCTCTCCTTATCTCTTTATATTGTGCATGCATAGTGTTTGATAAATTGCTTAAGAGAATTCACTAGTTTTTATTATATTTGAAAAAGTAGTATACTTGTCTCTTTATCCTAATTCACCCCCTCTCTTAGGATAATTTGGGCTAAAAAGTGGTATCAGATCTAGGACTTTACATATAGCTTAACTGTTAGTAAAGCAAATATCATGGCAATTACTACGACATTTCATCACATTGAAGGATATTCAATTGATAGACCTTCTTTATTTACAGGAACTGATTTCATGAGGTGGAAGAATCATATGGCAACATATATTCAATCCGTGGATTATGCATTGTGGACAATTGTCAAAAGAGGGCCATGTGAAGTTGAAGATGAGTCAACCGAGCAAAACATTACTAAGCTAACCAACAATGCTCAAGCTATGCATCTTCTCTATTGTGCAATTCCCAATGAGCAATTTGAACAAATTCAAGAATGCACATCCGCAAATGAGATATGAAATCTCCTTGAAGAACTATATCAAGAGCAAAATGGAGATAGTAGAGGAGAAGAAAGAAAAGAAGAAAATGTTGCATGCTTTGTTATAATGGATGAAGAGGTAAATCTATCTTATAAATCTTATTGCTCCTCATCTAATAACAATGATCTTACGATGTATGGTTTGGAGGAAGTCATTTCTAATGTAAAAAATGAATTAATCTTTGCTATATCTAGAAATGAGAGCTTCCTTAAAAAAGTGGAAGGTGCCATACTAGATTTAAAAGAGTTTGAAAATAAGAATGCTCATGTTATTGAAACCAACTATAAGTTTGAAATGGAAAACACTTTCTTGTTTGACAAAGTGTTAAAAGATGAGATTTATTATTTGAAGAAAAAATATGATGAGTTGAATAAAAGAATCACTAATCTTGCAAGGAAAAAAAATTAGGGATATTATGTATGATTTGCGATACATAGCATGTAAATTAAATTTGTTATGATATAAATCATGTCTCACTCAAAATCTCTTAAAGAAATATTTTTTCAAATATTCAAATCCTAATGTGTCATCTTCTTCTAAAGTAAATCAACATGTTTATACATATTGTAATAAAATAGAACAACTTGCTTTATTGTTTCATAGTACCAAACTACTTGAATATGGATCAAAAGTTCCATGGTGGCTAAAGCACAAATGGATTGTTAAAGCCACTACAAATGATACTAATCCCCAAGGACCCAATTAAAGTTGAATACCTAGATCTGGCCATGATTTGTTATAGGAATGTCAAAACAACACCGAAGAAAATGGTGATGCAATTCAGTTGAAAGGCAAGATCATTGAAATAAAGAAGCATGGGTAACATTTGATATGCTTTCATTACATGCTCCTTATGGATTGATTTTATGGGTTAACTTATGTTTTGATCCTAGAGTTTTTCGAATTTGTGCTTAAGTGTTACTTGATAAGCCTATATGTGAAGTATTCATTGGTGCATCATCTTAGAAGATACATGTTGAACTTGATAATGTGAATTCTTGTTTGGGATACAACTCATTATTGTTTGCAATGCTTGAGTTAAATTGTTGTTTTGAGAACATGAAATGCTATTTCTAAGCTTTCTTAAGTTGAACATGATATACTTAAATTTATTTGAAAGAAAAAAATGATTTGAAAGAGTAAACTAAATATTCAATCTTGATAACCATAAGAGAAATGTCATAACATGTTTTTTTCTTGATTTCAATGCTATTTTTATCCTTAGAGAAGAAATAGAGCATTAAAGAGATCAAGTGAAAGACTTTAAGGAATACTAACCACACTCGTGAATAGTAGAGAAACATTGATCATAGCTTTGAAAATGTCATAACAATGAATGTTGTTCTCATGCTTGCCTAGTGACTAGTAGAAATCCATAATATCACATGACATCTTGAAAGAAAAATGGAATGTCTTATCATTCATGATGGTGATAACTCCAAGGAGAAATTGATGTGATTATATGCTTAAAATGTTGAAAGTTAAGAATGTGGAATACATTGTGATTCAAAGCTTGGGACTTGGCTCTAAATGATTGATGAGATTGTGTTTATCCTATTAGCATAAGAATATTACATGAAGAAGTGACAATCTCTAATTAATCTTGTGTTTAGAAAATGTAAATCTTCTTGATGAATTTATTGATCAAAAATTTTGATTGTTGATTGGTAAAACTAATCCATCTCCTTGAGAAACATTCTCTAAGAGCTTGGAAATGGAAATTGAATTTAGCAATGAAATGAGAGTCAAAATTCCTCCATGGACCCCCAATCAAGTAAATCAAGAAGGAGCATTTATAAGTCAAACTAAGATCACAAAAGAAATCAAACCAATGAGATTGTACTTGTTCATGTCAAAGTGGTCAAGAACTCAAGTGAGTATATCAACCCAGCTCCACAAAATTTAAGAAAAGGTATGCTCGATAATGTATTGTATTTAATTGTCTCTAATATGATGATAACAATGCGCATATGTGCTTGATTATGATATTGCTTCAAAAATTTTCATTAGAGAATTGTAAAAGGAAACTTGAATTGCATTTGCATCACTTTACTAAAACGTTTATCATGACTTCTTAATGGATTATGCTCTTGATCATACTTGACTTCATGAGAACTTTGAAAATACTAATCTCTTTGCGCCGAGAAAGATTAATGATAATGTAGGCACTCAAAAAGATAGAACTCAAAGTGAATTTACCACATCAAGATTTTAAAAAGATAGATCTCCTAGTACTTCAAAGGATTAATACAATCAAGGAGTACAACCAATCTTATAGGAGGAAGAGCAACAAAGATCAAATCAAGATGAACAACAAACATCCTATGAGCAAAGCATTGATCAAAATCTCTAAGATTTTGAAAGGATGTGAAGGATCATTCAAATGATAGAATCCTAGGTAATTCATAAAAAGGTATAAGAACTCTTTCAAATTTAAATATCTTTTGTGAACATAATGGGTTTCTTTCTCAAATTGTTGAAAATAATGTGTTATAGCAATGAACATACTTGTTATGCTTATCTCTTGATATTGGTAAAGTAGTATGTTCATCTCATTAGCATATACATGTGAAAATGAAGTATCATTTATTGAGTACACATGATGTAAATGTTTGATAGGAAGACATGCTTACTTGATTTCAATTCTTAAATTTACATTGTTGGAAGCATAGATACTTGATAACAATATCATGTATCGTTGGTAAATATCAAGTTGATTCAACTAAGGTCAACACACTTAAAGTTTTTCTAAAGTATATCATGGACTTTGTTGGACTATTTGATCTAGTTGGAGCAACAAATCGTTTTCTTTGTGAGACTTCTTTTAAGAGCTTGCATAGGTTATTCAAATATGAGCATGAAGGAAGAGTTAAAAGTTCCCTCTTGACTCCAAATTGAGAAAAACAAGGAGAAGTATTCATCAATCAAGCCTAGCACACAAAAGTAAAAATCAAGAAGATTGGGCTTAGTGAATAAAATAAATCCAATGAATACATCAACCAAGCTCTACAAAGTTGAGATAAGGTAAACCGGTTGATGAAAAAAGAGTATTGTTATCCCTTAATTGAACCTAAGAGGGGGGTGAATTAAGTTATATAGACAATACTACTACTTTTTCGATAAGGCAATATACTAGCAATGATTAATTAAACACAATCTTAAGCAAAAATGCACTCTAGCAATAGAAATTGTAAGTGAGGCAATTTATCAAACACTTGGTATGCAGAAAATAATGCAAAGAGAGAGTTAAGAGAAAGAAATTGCGAATCGCGATTTAAAGTGATTCGGCCCCCGCCTAAGTCCACGACTTAAGCTCCCCGCTTAGGATTTCAACAATCTTCACTATGGTGACTCTTCAAATGTTGGTGAGTCTATAAACCAACTACAATGGTAGTTCAAGCTTTTACAATAGAAAATTTTCTTCTCAATACAAAGCTTCAACCCCAACACTTTTGACAAGGAATTCCTTCATTTCAAAGTGTTTAACTCTCTCTTTTTGATAAGTGTTTGAGATCAATAATAAATGCTCTCTTTTAAGGTAGATGAATACAATGAATGTTTCTCTAAATATTGCTCACAAATTCTTGCTCAAGTATTGCACAATGATGATTCAAAGATGAATATAGTGTTAGAAAAAAAGAGTAATTGTTTTGAATCAATACTTTGAAAGTTTTCAGTTGAAAGAGTTTAATAGAGGCTAAAATGTGTGCATTTAATGCTCTCCAATGTTCATAAAATGATTCTATTTTAAAACAGCATTTTTGGCCCGGTCGGTTGACCCCTGCTCCACCGATCGACCGGTGGAGAGACCCTCATCCGGTGGAAAGGTCTTGGGTGGACGACCCCTTGAGTACCAATTGACTGGTTGCCATAGGGTCGTCCGGTTTGCTCAAGGCTGCCAGGAATTGGGTTTTTATTAATTTTTGAAAATTTTCTTTTAAGCGTCTTTTGTAAAACCTTTTTCAAATGTTTCAAAAATGACTTTTGAGAATCATTATTGAGATATACCATTAGCAAGACTCAAATCCCGGTCAAGTCCCAACCGGTACCCCTTATGACTTCCGTCTCCATCCTTATAGCTCCATCTTCATTTCTTCGATTCTTTATCTTTTCTTGAGTTGATGGATGATCTTTTTTCTTTTATAGCTTGATGGACTTGGAATCTGGAGACAACCTTGATTCATCTCATTCATGCACACTTAAACAAACTCATTAGACATAACCGTGGTTTGTTATCATCAAAACCAAGATTATAAGTCTTTTATGCTAACAATCTCCCCCTTTTTGATGATGGCAAAACCTTTCTCAAATAGTAATAGCAATGTAAGCATAATGAGTTTGTTGAGAGCAATTTGTTCACTTTAAGTTTGCTTGAACCAAAAATTTTAAGATATAAGTTTGTACAAACTCCCCCTCAACTTGTGCATACTTTAACTAAAGTTGAATTCATACTCCTCCTTAATGTATGAGTCTTCTTTTTAACTCAAGTCCTACTCATTTACTCATTTGTCATGCTAGCTTTTGTATTACATTTACACAGTTTTACACATAGTTTTTCTCCCTTTTTTTGTCATTTGCAAATAAGGTAAAATAAAAAGAAAGTCAATAATGTAAAGCAAAGTAGAACAAACAAGAAATTAGAATCATATATTGGAAGAACATAGAGAGTTGAAAAAAAAACACTAAGAATGCATGAAAAGATGTTTTGGAAAAGAAAAATGCAATATCTAGGGGATAGGGGAAAGAAAGAAAATCCTAGGCATCTCAAGGCATCGGGTTTAGTCCTTCATAAACTTTTCATAAAGCTTTTCAAGCATATTCTTCATACCCTTCATCTCAGTATTTACTTGAGCAAAGCCAGTTCCAACATCCAACAATAATTGATTAACTCGTGAAGTCAAGTGGTCAAGCTTGGTATTTACTTCTTCAAGAGTTGTTTGGCGAGATCTTCTTCTTGTAGACGAGCTTGCACCTCCAATGTCAACTCGGGAAGCCCCAATGTCGGCATCTCTTCCTTCGTTATCTCCTTTATCACTCTCGCTTGCGGCTTCACTATCATCTCCCTCATCCCCAAGGTCATAATTTTTTAGATCATCAACTGTTGTAGATTGACACTTACGGAATTGATGTTGCTCAATATGGACGATGTTGTTATTGACACGAGCCATATATTGTCTGTCAAGGCAATGTTTATCAAGAGGGTAGGTGAAAACATTCAGAGGTTCAAGCTGGCTAACACGAGCAATATCCTTTAGACGGAAGAGGTGACACAGAACCATCCTATAGGGCATAGACTTTTTCTTGAAGACTAACATGTGACTAAGCATAATGTGTGGGAGCTTGATTTTTACCTTCTTGTAAATAAGATGCATCACATAGCCCGTGAAGAATAGAATAGACTCGTCTTTCACATTTCGAGGCATGATGGCTTGATTCAAGATATGAAGAAGCAATATTTTTTCAGCACAGATGTGATTTCTTTTAGGCATAAATTTTTCCGACCTTCCCGAACCTTCCCACAATGTATCAATCATCTTCGTTAGGGCATTTTCATATAGCCCTTTTGGTAAGTTGGCTGAGGAGTAGATCGTTAGGCCACTAGTTGGAATGCCAAGCATGTTCGCCAAGTCCCGTTCACTCACAGATATGTTAACGTCATTTACCCGACTTTTTAGCCCATGCATACCATCATTTTCTCCTTCCACCACATTGGCATAGAATTCACGAACCTATTGATCATAGTTGATGTCATCTAGTCCAAACAAAGGAAGCCACATTTGATGTCTGAGCAACTTATAAGGATGAGTTTGGTCCAAAAGGTTTGGAGGATCAAGAAACTTACCCCAAAGAATCTCCTTCTTAGAGAAATCACCCGGTCTAATAACATATGCGGGATCCCATGGATCAATGGTATGAGGCCTAAAATCGGTCTTTCGTTTCTTGGATGCTTGCCTTGATGAAGAAGCCATGAGTAGGAAAGAAGAATTGCAAGAGAAAGCAAGAAATCTTGTTGAGGAATTTTGTCGAACACTTGGTGGGCAAAAGAGAATTTGTAAGGTTTTTGACAAAGATTGAAGAGAAGGAGAAGCTTTGGAGTTTGGTGATGAAGATGTGTTGAATTAGCTTCCTTTATATAGTTGAATGAGGAAGTTGAAAGGTTTGTGGTGATTTATGAGATTTGATGGAGAAGATGAAGGGTTGTGTGAAGCCCCTTACACACACTCATGCATTTATTTATATGAGCTATGAGTATTAACGTGCACTTGTATCATTTTACTTGCATTCACAGACTTTTGTATACAGTTACATCGTTTTATATGCATTAAGTGTTTTAGATAAAGTAGACATTAGTTAAATATCTTTTAGTGAACTATATATCTTGAATGTTTACTAGGTGCAATAGAAATAAGTCAGAAACTAAGTTAGAATTACAGGAACTAAGTAGAGAGTTTTTGCAAATGTTAGAAAAATTTGGGGCCAAAGTGCAATTAAATAAACTTTAACTACATAGGACTAGGATTAGCTTATAAACTACACTTGAAACACCTGGGTATAGGAAGAAAAGGAAAGGGGAAGAATTACAAAGCTAGAAAAGCACTTGGAGTCAAATAGCAAAACTTATAAATTTTTGGGGTCAACTTTAGAATTAAACTGTATCAATTGGGAAAGAGTTAGATGGCAAATTATATATGGATGGAAAGCTCTACGAGTCTAGTTTCTAATGCTTCAAACCGTTCGTGAATTGGAGTTTTCTACAAGAAGTTATGATCATTTTTGTAAAGTGTCGCAGAACTGTTTTGTTACGCGGGTTTGACGAAACTTGACCATTTGACTTAGCATTTCACCCAATTATCTTAGTTATTCTTCTACCTAACTTGGATAAAAACATATGATGATTTGGGAACAAAAGGGAGGCCATAGCAGCCCATAGGAGGAAAAAAAGAAAGAAAAAGAAGTCTTGCTTTAGCCAAAAGTAGGAAGAAAACATGGAAGAATTTGGGGAAAAGTTATCTTCTTGTCCCCAAATTGTCTACTATTGTTTAACTTTAGCTCAAATTCAGATTATTCTCCTTCTCCTCTCAATCTCTGCAACACACATACAGACACACTAGACTAGAAGCAAGAAGTTAGAAGAAATATGATGTTGCTGAAATTTTTTATTGTTCTTGATGATGAAGCTTGTATCTAGCTATGTAAATATGGTTGATTGTTGCTTATTTAGGTTTCTAGAGGTTGCTTGGTTGTATAGTAGTTGTTGTTGATGATTTAGAAGCTAGAACATGCAATGAAAATCTCGGAATAGTTACTGGACAGATTTGTCTAACCAAAAATTTTAGCCTATTTTTATGGTTGGATGATTTTATAAAAATCTGAAAAATTCAGAAAAAGTAGAAAACTCATAGAGGAACATTTCTTCTGTTGGCCATGTCATGAGTAAAAATCTTTTTCAAGCTCGAAAACACACAAGACAGTAGGTTTTGGAAAATATGCTACTACTGGACAGCCTACTGCCCGTGTAGTATTATGTGTTTTAAAAATAGTAAATGATCTCAGAATTGAATGAAATTTTTACAGTATCTAGATTAGGAAGTTAGGAACAAACTTTGTATTTTCCAGATCGTCAAATTATACCTCTAAAAGGCTCTCAATTTTCCATTTATGAAATGATGCAAGAATAGCATTCAATCTGGACAGAAGAAACATAGTAGTACTAATTGAGTCATAAGTCGGTCAACTTAAGGCGAAAATGATTTCCGATTGATTTTAGAATTATCTACACTAGAATAGCTTTAATTCTATACCTAATTCCAATAATTTGAAGTTCAAGAAGATAGGTTACGAATTGACTAAAGTTAGATTAATGCAGTGAGATAAATATTATTTTAAGCCAATAAGTTTAGCTCTAATGTAAATTGCTATTGATTGAATGGCTAAGTACTTGGATTATTAATGTGTAGTGTTATTATACGACCTCTATATGTGTTAGAACAATTATGGAGTCATTTAATTTGAATTATATTACTTGATTTCTCATTGAACTACTCGATATGCTATAAATGAACTATGTGCTAGTTGTGATCTCGATGACTACATGATTGCTATATTGCTTGTTTGCATAAACTTGCATTGAAATTGGTATCCAAAAGGGGTTGCAACCACCTAGTCTTGGCATGGTAGTGTGCATACTACGCCGGACATCCTCGGGGTGTCAGTGATCTTATGTCTACCATGGTCCTATTCCCCTCTCGCTCGGGAACTTTGATTTTCTTGGAGAATTGGGTCGTAGGTTTGAGTATTATCCGGAATACTCTATTGGGGAGATAAGGAAGGAGATGTTGAACATCTCAATTATTAGCGAGACAGGCCACCTCCACCGCTTGTTATATGATTTATAATCCTCTTCTCGCTTGGGGGCATTGACTTCCTCGAAGATTTTGGAAAAAGTAAGTTATTTCTTACTTTGTGTGTGACATATGATTTGTATATATATACTTGAATTGATTCTTGAATATAGATATTGTGTGCTAGAAATTTCGTGTTTAATTGATAATTATTAACTGAGAGTAGTACATGAATGTTTTATCGATAATCTGTTGATTATGGTGAACCGGTTTATCTTATTTCATTAATCATCTGTTGATTACAAATATTTAGTTTACTGTTATCGAGTTGAATTTGCTTGTTAAGTGCATTAGACGAGCATGGATTTGAAAATTGATTTTTGAAAGATAAAAATAATTGCGAAAACCCATCCCAGATTTTCCCCTCACCGAGCTTTGGTACCGGATAAGCTCACCCTTGTTTTTCCCCCTTTCAGGTATAGGTGAGCTGGAGTACGATATTTGGTGATTGTGTGCTAGGGAATATATGTTCGTGACTTTAATCTCTAGTGATGAAGTTTGTATAATATGTGGTATTTGAATTAATGTAATAGTTAGATGTTGTACTTGTACATATATAAGTTTTGGTTATACAAATGATATATGTTATACTTTGGAATTAGATTATCGTTTTAAAATGTGTTGGGCGAATTATAAAATGTTGTTGGAAGTTGGAGTTGAGGAATAATAGTAAAGGATTTGGAGTTGTGGCTTGTGACTTTTCTGTTTACAGGATAAAACTTAAAACTCCAAAATACAGCCGTTGTGCTACCCAATTTTCGAAGAAATTAATAATAGGCTGAAAATTTGACTAAGTTCGGATTGGTAATTAAATCAACTAAGTTACAACCAGATTTAGTCCCTCGACTAAAGTAAATGAAAATTTGAAATTTGAAATTTAGCAATTGGAAAATAATTGTTTTTAAAAGTCTTGAAATATTGAATTATGATAATAGTGCTCGGGCTATTATAATTGTGCCTTAGCAGACTTAGGGGGAGCGACCTTCTTAAGCCCATGGCATCATGATCCCAGGAATATTAGTGGTTTATTTATGGTATCAGAGATTATATTAGCAATTGAAAATTTGGGGTCGTGACAGGTTGTGTTGAAGAAATAAAGTGAATTATGAGTATTTAATGAGGGTTTTAAACATTGTGCTCCAGTAGTGCAGTGGCCGAACGAGGGTAGCGCACCGGTCGATCAGTGCCAACTCCCTCTTCCGATGATGCACTTTCTATCAGGAAATGCAACTCACTTAAAAAGCTTCAAGTTTATTCAATTTTAACTTATTTTAAGCATGCCCAATTCCCTTCTAATCATGCAAAATTGATTCTCTTGCAAAGGTTTAGTAAAAATATCCGTTAATTGATACAATGAATCAACAAATTCAAGCACAACATCCCCCTTTTGAACATGATCTCTAATGAAATGATGCCTAATTTCAATATGTTTAGTTCTAGAATGTTGGATGGGATTCTTAATGAGATTAATGGCACTTGTATTGTCACATTTAATAGGCACATTATCGTACACAAAACCGTAATCAAGCAAGTTTTGTTTCATCCAAAGAATTTGGGCAACACAATTTTTGACAGATACGTATTCAGTTTCGACCGTAGAGAGAGCTATACTATTTTGTTTTTTACTAGACCATGAGAGTAATGAATATCCTAGAAATTGACAGCATCTACAAGTACTCTTTCTATCTACTGGATCTCCAGCATAATCCGCATCTGAATAGCCTATAATTTGAAATGATGTGCCTTTCGGATACCACAATCCTAAATCTTTAGTCCCCTTAAGATATCTAATGATTCTTTTTACAGCATTTAAGTAAGACTCTTTTGGACAAGATTAAAAACAAGCACATAAGCACACAGCAAATACAATATTGGGTCTAGAGGCAGTTAAATAAAAAAGGCTTCCGATCATACCTCGATATTGTTTTTCATCTACCTTGTTACCTTCCTCATCTTTGTCAAGTTGGATTGACGTTGACATTGGTGTACTCGTTTCTTTTGCTGACTCAAGCCCAAACTTCTTGATAAGTTCTCCAGTGTACTTGGCTTGATTGATGAAAGTACCCTTTTGTGTTTGCTTGATTTAAAGTCCGAGAAAGAAATTTAATTCTCCCATCATACTCATTTCGAATTCCTTGTGCATGCACTTAGAGAAATACTCACAAAGAGATTCATTAGTAGCACCAAAGATTATATCATCAACATAGATTTATACAAGCAATATATCTTTGCCTTTTGTTTTAACAAAGAGAGTGGAATCTAATTTCCCTCTAGTGAACCCTTTCTCAAGCAAATAATTACTAAGACTATCATACTATGCTCTAGGTGATTGTTTGAGGCCATATAATGTCTTATCTAGTTTATATACAAGATTTGACAAGTTAGAATCCTCAAATCTGGGTGGTTGTTTCACATAAACTTCTTCCTTGAGATAGCCATTTAGAAAGACACTTTTTACATCCATTTGATATAATTTAAAGTCCATATAACATGCAAAGGGAAGAAGCATACGGATAGATTCAAGTTTAGCTATGGGAGCAAAAGTCTTATCATAATCTATGCATTCTTCTTGATTATACCTGTAACACCCCGATCCCTCTCGAGACCGAAGATTCTATCAATCAATCTAATCGCAACCCAATTCCAAACCCGGGCAAAATTTTTAGGGAAAACGGACGGAGTCTCTCCTGTTTCTAGGCGAAAAGCAAACCTGCGACAGCATATAAGTGGACCAATACCATATCCAAACATTCAACTACCTCAAGGCCATCCGAGCCTTGGCTCACAACAAGCAATCACAAGCAAATATACATTCATGCTTAGCAATTAAACTACACCAACCTATTGCAAAAGTTAGACTATCATGTCTTTCTATCTCTTTCTTTTAGACAATATAAACATGCATTGGAGTTAAGCTACATTAACTAGATACATAATCTAACTTATCAAACTACTTCAACAATCTAATGAAACTTAAATTACATTCCTTTTGACATTAAATACATACAATACATGAAAGCATACATCTTTGCATCTTTGTCAACTCAAGCCACATAGCACGCAAGACTACTCTTCAAGCATGATCTTTCACGAAACCACGAACTTTCCAACTAACATGGCAATTTCCTGAAATGTGGTGATGAGGAGTGAGTATACACAACACGTATACTCAGTGAGGGCGAGACAGATATCGAATTGGAGAGAAAGAAATTCGTGCAATGCAAATAAGACAGTTAAGCAATATATCCGATAAGTAAGCAATCAAGACAAACAATCAATACAATAAGCAATTACTGAAAGCATTAACACAACCATTCAAAGCTATACCGCACTCTGAAGGCTATGGTTCACTCATACGAACAATGTACCATTTTACGAGCGATACATCAATCTCGAGCTTGATGTTGACAACGATGACAATAAGCGCGCAACCACCTTATAACTTCAGTTTGGAATACCCCGGAAGTATCCATCAATTCTACGACTCAAATCTCCCTGGGAGGCAACCCAAGCGAGAAAAGGGAATGAGACACGGAGCTAGAGCAACCAACACTGGCAACCCGAGGCTACCCAGAGAGGCCCATCACTCACGCGCCTGATACTATGCAATGCAAGACTCGATACAAGGCGATAAACGAGCAATAGCACAACAATACATATTAGAGGCGATAAACAAGATACCAAGCATTATCAACAATTGATAAACATTTCAATCAACAATCAACTTTAACAAGCGTAATAAGCATTAACAAGCATTCTACAAGCAAAACTCTATGAAAACCAACAAAAACACAAAATGACCCCAACTTACCAAACGCTACTACTTTCAAACGAGCCACGAGTTTTGGAAACCGACATCACCAATCCTTCTAGGTCACCATAAGGCACGTCTAAAGACCCCGAAACCCTACTTTACCCTAGAATTCACGCAAAGCCCCGATTTCCTTCTTTGCTCGTTTGAACTACAACTACCTCAACCGATTACCCAACCAATGTCACAACTGCACCAAAAGTGCTTCCATGACGTACCTCGACAATGCCTTCACGAAAATCGAGAAAATTCCAAACTCGACCGAAACGACCCCAACTTTCACTAATGCATTTTTCTCATTTTTTCCATTACGCAACCTAAACAAACCATGCATTTAGGCATTCTAGTATACCTAGCACATTTTCACATCAACAGAAAGCATAACAGCGCAACTTTATCGAAACGAGGTTTTACTATTCATAATTTACTATTCAACTAACAATTTAAATTACAATTTCAAGATTTAACCGCAGGAAATGTTACAAAACTATAAATACATGTTCTACAATTGCTAGGGAACATTCTTTAAGCCTCAAAATGATTAAAATAACTATATACGGATAAAACCCAAAAATCAAAGTTAATACACAAAATATTCAAATGCACAAATAAACATGAAACCCTCACCTTAGACGCTCCTAGACGCTAGGAAAACCTCGTAGAGTGCCTCGGAAACCACCCCGTGCAAGCTCACTCGAAGAATCGAAGATTTGAAGTTGAAATTTCTTTTTTTTTCTCTCCTTTATTTTCGCCCAACTGCTCCCTGTTTTCAGCTTTCTTTTTTTTATTTTTTGTGCTATTTTAAGCTATTTTAAAAGATGGCAAGAAGTCAATTTGGTCGAGGCTTGGTCAATGCTCACTTAAGTTGGTCAATCTAGCTTATTTTATGCATTTTAAAGCTAAAACAACTATCACAAATCAAATTCAAGTTAATAACAACTAAACTACTAAAATTAAAACACTAAACACTAGTTTTCACTATTTGCTGAGGACTAGAATTCATTTTCTAACTATCGCTCTCGGAATGCTATGCACTTTGCAACAATAAAAGAATAACAATTAAATCTCAAAGAATTTAAAAAAATATAGTTTTCGGAAAGTAACATAGTTCAAAATTTACTCTGGCTCGGTGCTACTTTTCATTTAATTGAAAACCGAGCATTAAGGTGCAAGAAAAATAAAGCCGATTAACATGAATATGAAAAGTAGTTGATATTCCGTTAAAATAATTAACTCAAGTATTATTTAATTACTTCTAAAAGAAATATGAAAATAAAGCTACAAAGAAATGTTTAACTAAAAATAAACACAAATTCAATGTTAACATTTAAGATGCCACTTAATTAAATGCAATTAAATGCATGCCGGGTTCGGGTTATCACAATACCCTTGAGTCACTAGCCTAGCTTTGTTTCTAGTTACAATCCCGGATTCATCTAGTTTATTCCTAAAAACCCATTTTGTACCAATTATAGGATAATCCTTAGGTTTTTCAACTAGATGTCATACTTCACTTCTTTTAAATTGATTTAGTTCTTCTTACATGACAATTATTCAATCTTCATGATCTAAAGCTTCTTTAACATTTTTAGGCTCAACTTGAGAAAGAAAAACAATATGTTCATAATAAGCATTTAGATTGGAACGAGTTCTTACTCCCTTAGAAGGATCACCAATAATTTGATCATTTGGATGATCTCTCACAAACTTCCAACACCTTGGTAGATTATCATTTGTTGTAACTTCTTGGACATTTTGCATTGGTTGTTCATTGTCTTATGGATTTGTTAAAGCTTCACCATCCTTTGAGGTTTGACCCTTTTCAAGATGTGTCTCCTTTGGATCACTTAGGGTTCCCTCATTGCCGATGGTTGTAGGTAAGATTTGAATGTCTACTTCGGAAACTCCAACATCATCATCATTCTTTCTCGGGGCAAAAGGATTAGCTTCATCAAAATCCACATGCATAGACTCTTCAATAAGCATATTTCTTTTGTTAAAGACTCTATAAGCTTTGCTTCTTGAAGAGTAACCCATGAAGAGTCTTTCATCCGATTTAGAATCAAATTTTCCAAGATGTTCTTTTGTATTTAAGATGAAATACTTACAACCAAAACTTTAAAATGAGACACATTTGGTGCTCTATCTTTCCATAATTCATAAAGTATTTTCTTTAGAAAATGTCTAATTAGCACACGGTTTAACACATAACATGCGGTATTTATGGCTTCACCCCAAAAATATGTTGGCAAATTGTTTTCTTTCAACATTGTTCTTGTCATTTCTTGTAAAGTCCGATTCTTCCTTTCCACTACCCCATTTTGTTGAGGAGTTCTAGGAGCTGAAAAATTATGTTCAATGTCACGTACTTCACAATAGTCCATAAAAGATGAATTTATAAATTTGGTGCCTTGGTCACTATGAATACAATTTATATAATAGACTTTCTCATTTTGCACCTTATTACAAAGTTTAGCAAATTCATTGAAGGCATCATTTTTATGTGCAATGGGTCTCACCCATGTCAATCTAGTGTAATCATCTATGATAACATAAACATATCTAGATCCACCTAGACTTGCCACATCCATTGGACCAAAGAGATCCATGTGTAATTTTTGTAAAGCTCTTGATGTGATTACATTGCTAATTATTTTGAAAGATGTTTTGTGTTGTTTTCCAAATTGGCATGCATCACATAAATGGTCTTTTTGAAATCTAGTCTTAGGAAGACCTATGACAGGTTCTTTTCTAGAAAGTTTAGCAAGTAAATTCATACTAGCATTACCAAGTCTCCTATACCATAACCATGAGTCTTCATTAATGGTAACTAAGCATGTCACATTTTGGCATTTTAATTCAAGGAAATTAATCACATACACATTATCACATCTATTGCCAACAAACAACAATTTATCATCTTTATCATATACCTTGCAACAAGTAGATAAAAACTCAACTCTAAATCTATTATTACAAAATCGGCTCACACTTAGCAAATTATGTCTAAGACCTTTAACATATAAGACATCATGAATGGAAAGATAGTTTATATCTCATATGCTACCCTTACCAATGACTTTGCCTCCTTCATTTCTTCTATAGCTAACTTTACCTTTAAAATCTTTGTCAATCTCATAAAAGAAAGAGATATCACTCGTAACGTGCCTTGAGTACCCACTATCAATAACTCATGTATCTTCACACTTCACCTTTAGGGCAACCTCATCATCTCTAGCCATAAAGCACACAAAGTCAGCCACTTTGGTTTCGTTTCCACTTTCATCACCGGTTGATAGATCATCGTCAACACAAGCCTTCATTGTCTTTTACTTTCCTTTGATCAATTTTGGACACTTTGCTTTGATGTGTCCCGACTTGTCACAATTGAAACACTTAATCTCCTCTTTGGTCTTTTACATCTTCTCTTTGAATCTTCTCTTGAATTTGTTGTTGATGGGCTCTCCTTTCTTCATCTTTTTGTATTTCAAGAATTTCTTAAAATTCTTTACAAGGAGTGCAAGCTCATCAAGATCACTACCCTCTTTGTCTTTATCACTTGATTGAGATTGAGCAATGAGAGCAATTGATTTCATTGTCTTCTTTTCTTCTTCATCTCATTCCTTCTCTTGATTCAATACAAGTTCTTCTGTCTCAAGATTGCAAATGAGCTCATGCACCTTTAACTTGGAGAGATTGGTTGATTCTTTAATTGATGTCACATTTGGTTTGTATTCTTTTGGAAGGGCCATGAGAATCTTCCGGTTGTGTTCTTCATTTGGATACTTCTTTCTGATAGCACTCAAGTTGTTTATAATTTTGGATAATCTTTGATGCATTTCGTTTAGTGATTCTCCGGCCTTCATACGAAACAATCCATACTCATGAATATGAAGATCAATTTTGGTATTATTCACTTGAGACGTCCCTTGATAAGATATATGTAACATCTCCCAAATCTCATGAGCGGTTTCACATTGACTCACACGACTATACTCAGTTTCATTTAGAGCACAATAGAGAATGTTCTTGGCTCTTGAGTTCTTGGTCATCATGATAATGTCTTGATCATTGAACTCACTCATTCCTTGGGCATTTGGATGGTTTTGACTTTCTCCGCTCCACTTGAACTTGAACCGTCTTTGACCGTCACTTCTTTCTTTGGAACATAAGGACCATCTTCTACCAATGACCATAGAACATAGTCAATGGATTGAATGTATGTCTCCATCTTGTTCTTCCAATAATTGAAATTGGTACCTACAAACAATGGAGGCCTATTAGTGGAGTAACCTTCAAAGTAAGGAGAAGTAGTATTGTTTACCATTTATCTTTACTTTTCTAGATGTTAAGCCATATGCAAAGTCCTAGCTCTTAATACCACTTGTTGTCCCTTAATTGAACTTAAGAGGGGGGGGTGAATTAGGTTATATAGGCAATACTACTACTTTTTTGATAAGGCAATATACTAGCAATGATTAATCAAACACAATCTTAAGCAAATATGCACTATAGCAATAGAAATTGTAAGTGATGCAATTTATCAAACACTTGGTGTGTAGAAAATAATACAAAGAGAGAGTTGAGATAAAGAGATTACAAATCACGATTTAACGTGGTTCGACCCCCGCCTAAGTCCACGACCTAAGCTCCCCGCTTATGATTTCAACAATCTTCATTATGGTGATTCTTCAAATGTTGGTGAGTCCACAAACCAACTATATTGGTAGTTCAAGTTTTTACAATAAAAAAATTCCTTCTCAATACAAAGCTTCAACCCCAACACCTTTGACAAGGAATTCATTCATTTCAAAGTGTTTAACTCTCTCTTTTTGATAAGTGTTTGAGATCAATAATAAAAGCCCTCTTTTAGGGTAGATGAATACAATGAATGTTTATCTCTATATTGCTCACAAATGCTTGCTCAAGTATTGCACAATGATGATTCAAAGATGAATATAGTGTTAGAAAACAAGAGTAATTGTTTTGAATCAATACTTTGAAAGTTTGCAGTTGAGAAAGTTTAATAGAGGCTAAAATGTGTGCATTTAATGCTCTCAAACGTTCATAAAATGGCTCTATTTTAAAACAACATTTTTGGCCCGACCGGTCGACCCCTGGAGAGAGACCCTTGTCTTGTGGAGAGGTCTCGGGCGGACGACCCCTTGAGCACCAGTCGACCGATTGCTATAGGGTCGTCCAGTTTGCTCAAGGCTGCTAGGAATTGGGTTTTTATTCATTTTTGAAATGTTTCTTTTAAGCATCTTTTGTAAAACCTTTTTCAAATGTTTCAAAAATGACTTTTGAGAATCATCATTGAGCATATACCATTTGCAAGACCCAAATCCCGGTCAAATCCCAACCGGTACCCCTTATGACATCTATTTCCATCCTTATAGCTCCATCTTCATTTCTTCGATTCTTTATCTTTTCTTGAGTTGATGGATGATCTTTTTTCTTCTATAGCTTGATGGACTTGGAATCCGGAGACTACCTTGATTCATCTTATTCATGCATACTTAAACAAACTCATTAGACATAACTGTGATTTGTTATCATCAAAACCAAGATTAGAAGCCTTTTAGGCTAACAAGTATAGAGGTACGATTTTTAATCATCTATATCCTAATTACCTCTAAAACAAATGTGATAATTTATATGCTCTTATGTGCTTATTTACAATATTGTTTCAATCGTCTCATTAAGAGTATAAGAAAATGAAACTTTAAGTGTCTCACCATCACAATGTTAAATGGTATCAAAAATTTTGAGGATCATGTTCTTGATCATATAGATTCTCCATGTGCAATGACTATTGATTCTTGATAATCATACACTATAATACATTTGCATATTGGATTCTAACGTATGTTCTACTTGTATGAAAATTTCATATGACATGTGCTTGTATAGAGATGTGTACTTTGAGAAAATAAATATTGGTGAATATACATATCATCATCTCTTGAGTATTCTCTTCAACTAAAACTTGTATTCATCCATATTTTGGCTTCTATCATATCTTTTTTTGTGTTCCTACTTCTTGCTCCTTAGCATGCTTATTGCTTATCTATGATGATCATAAAGGAGAAGAATGCATGATTTCAACATGGATGAAATTTTAAATGACTTTAGGAATTTGATTATCATTCCAAAAGAAAGAGTGTAATTGTATTATCATTTGGCTTTGTTTAGGAATGCTTCTCGCTAAAAAGGAAAAGAATTGAAATTGATATAATGAATGCCTTGAATACCATTCATTTCTTATTGTGGTAAATTTACTATATGATTTGGTCGAATACCAAAGGGGGAGATATAACAATGTTATTATATCCTAAAAGAGGATAAATGTAAATCATTTTGTATACTATGACTTGTGCTATATGTGAATGATTTCAATGCTCATAGTGCGCAATGATATTATGCTTGAAGATATGTGTAGAATCTTACTTCTATGAATGTTATCTCATCTATGCATGATCTAAGGGGGAGTCTTTGTTCTTATTATGCACTTAGTATAGGGGAGACTTGGTGAAAATGACTATTATGATGCTATTTTCATAGAAATCCCATTGGTATGTTATTTTCCAAAAATCCCACTAGAGTGTTATTTTAGATATGGTCCCATTGAGATGATATCTTATGTTCTGATGTTCTTTTATTGATAATATGATGGGTAAATATCACTCCACCCCCTTGTGATATACGAAACTATCACGGTACCCCCTGTGTTTACAAAACCATCACAAACCCCCCTGTATTTTAAAAAAAAAAACCTCATACTACATCCCTCTATAACATTTTTACCATTTTATAATTTATATATGTATTTTTTCTTTTTTCTCTTTATTTTCACCTATTTTTTATTTATACTAAAAAATTTGAAAAAAAAATTAATTTTTTTTTAACTTCCCTTACCCCTTTCCCCCACACCACCCGCCTCACCCACCCCAACCCTTGCTGCTCCGACGAGAGCAGCAGCAATGAGATCCTACTGCTCTAACGGAGCAGCAGGGGATGGGGGTAAGGGTGGTGGGTGGTGTGGGAGGGTGGCGAGTAAGGGTGGAAGGGGGTGTGGGAGAAGTTGAAAATAAAAATTAATTTTTTTTCAAATTTTTTAATTTTTTTAGTATAAATAACAAATAGGTGAAAATAAATAGGAAAAAGAAAAAATACATAAATAAATTATAAAAGGGTAAAAATGTTATAGAGGGGGGGTAGTGTGAAGTTTTTTTAAAAATATAAGGGGGGTTTGTGATAGTTTTGTAAACATAGGGGGTAGCATGATAGTTTCGTTTATCACAGGGGTGTGGAATGATATTTACCTTAATATGATTATGGCAAAAAGGGGGAGAAGATACAATATAAGGTATGGAAAGTTATGCAATATAGTGAGAATGAGCCTTGCATTCCTTGAGAACTTGATTCCGAGTGTTAAGTGGTATAAGATCCCCTTGTAGTGCTATGTCTTTTCTCTTCTCATACTTCACTTAGTTTGATGATGCCAAAGGGAGAGAAGAAAGTTAAAAGAGAGAAATATATGGGCAGAATTTTAAATTTGATATGCATATAGTAAGGAGAAGCATTCTTTGTCCACATGTTATCTTGCTTATACCTCAATATCAAATTAAATTGTGCTTGAGTATCCAAGATTTTGTTATCATCAAAAAGTGAGAGAGTGTTAGCCTGAAGGCCTTAATCCTATGTTTTGATGATAACTAAATCTTGATTATGAAATTGATCTATTGACTAATCATATCTTATAATGAGTTCATTGTTTGAGAATTAGTCAAAGCTTGAAGGATATTCATCGTGTTAAGCAAGCTCATGAGGAGTGGAGTGATGATCAAGCTCATGGAAAGTGATGATCAAACAAAATGCATCCTCCAACTAGAAGATCAAGGAACTTTAATGGTCAAGATCTATGAAGATTCAAGATGTGAACATCCTAGCAAAGATCTTGTCCTAAAGAAGGAAGATTGAAGAGATAATCAAAGCACTTTGTGAATAACAATGTTATACAATCTCAAGAATGCCAAACAAGTTCGAGATACTGATCTAGCTCAAGTCCTATGGTGGTGAAGATCCAAGATGATGAAAGAATCTATATAGGGTTATGAACATCATATACAAACAATAAACAAAGCAGAAGCAACAAGCAATTTCAAAAAATTTCAAGACCAAAGTCTTGTATACTATTCGAAATCCTAACTTGTATTCATGTAATTAATACAATCTAAACCAATATATAACTCATCTATGTAGATAAAAGGTAGTATAACATATTACCTCTTGAAGACAAGCCTTGGAAGCCAGGGTTGAAGCACTTGATGAAGAACTACCCTTCTCACTCATGTAAGAGATCAAGTTAGTCCACACAAGTAAAAAATGGCCTCTATTCATCATCAAGGTTGTATGTGCTAGTCTAACTTTGAAGATGAATGAGCTTGGACTTGAAGATTTGAAGAGAAAAACTCTTCCTCTTTCTTTTCTTCTTGTTGCCGTGAGTACTCTCAAGGAAGAGAGTGTATAGTGCTTTGCTATTTTGTTCTTCTTTTATTTAATTGGTCAAGACTTGGCAAATGACCATCATGCCCCTTGACCAAAGATATTTTAATATCTAACTTTTATATACATACATGTTGGCATATGCTAAAATACATGCATATGTGTAGTATTTAAATCTAGTCATTGATTCAAATTAAATTGGTAGACAAGATGACATGGCTTAATCTAGTCCATCCTTAGTGCTCTTTACTTTATGGAAGTCATACATGCATATATACATAACATATACATGTCATATTAGTTTTCCAACTAAGTAATTAATTAATTAAGCTAATCTTCATTAGTTTAATTAATTATGCAAACAATCTTTCCATATTTGCACTATGGCCCCAATATTAATTCAAATTTATACATTGACCCCATAATTAACATTTAATTACATATTGGCTCAATTAACTCTTTAACAACACAAGAGAAACAAAATATGATTGTTAACACTTAGCAATTCGAAGAGATTCTAAAACAATTGTTGACACTTTAACAATTCTAAAGAAACTATGTTCAAGTTATAAGCTCAATAGGAAAACCACTCACATGCATTTTTTTTGTGTGACCTTCTGTGATTCATCGCCATATAGCAATGAGGGAATATTAAACAGTTTTAATCTATTTTGAGAATATCTCCCATCATTCTCAAAATACCCTCAAGTTCTAGGTTGACGTCTTGCAACATGCCTAGACAATATATAAGGCAATGAAATCCAATTCAAGTTAATCCATTTATAGTCGCTGATTACTGTGCAATTCGATCCTTCCACTAATCGTTCCGTCAAGAAAGAACCATGATACGATTAAGTTCATAGACTCGATACTATGCAAAGATCCAAATGGTTAAATGAGAGATGACATCCATAGAAAAAACCCTTTTCCATCATCACGCTCTGGCCAGAGACTTACTCATTCAACAACCATGTCTAGATCGCATAGGACATCGCCTCATGACGGAGGTTAATGAATTTTATCTTGACAACTACCTATCAATCACTATACCAGATGAATGATAATGCAAGAGCCCGTAACTCATCCAGATAAAACAAAGATAAGTCTTGTTCAAATGCAAGTATTAAACCCCAATACATATGACATCCGTAATATCTCAAGTCATAAGGATTATATACACAATCGCAACGAATAACAAATTATTAATCTCAAGTCATGTAATTTGTTATTCATGTCATATTCAATGATACCACTAATAATCACTCACATGTTTGTTAATCGTATCCAATGCCATTATGACATGTGGCTCACCATCATTTATCATTAATATCCCTATGTTAATCAAATGTAACAATACATGTGATAGTCCATAATAGATTATTGAAGTCCTAATCATATAATCTAAGGACTATGAATACTTTAAGTATTTATCATAATAAGAGATATGCCAACATATTCTAAACCCTTTTAGAATAAATCTCTTTAATGAAAATACTAGGAAGAATATGAATGTCTATAATTGTAATCAATATGTAAACAAACATATAGACAACCATGTCATAAAGTAGAAGTTAATGTCAAAATACCCCAATATATGTCATCCAAATATATATCATTAAGGCACATCTCCAACAATCTACCATTTGCACTAATTTTATGTTACATAGTATTAGCGTCACATACGTTGATATCTCATATCCATCTTCTCAAAATGATGACCTAGTTTTGACCAATTCACAGCTATGGTAAGTGGGTAAGCAACATAAATAAATATGACTATTTTATGCAAAAACATATCAACATACGCATATAGGCCACAGATACAAAGTATAAAATTGGAAACACCTTTCCAAGTCTTTAGACATACTGTGAGACCCTAGTTCCATAAGCTTGTGCACTATGTCCATTATAGTCGTAACACAAAAGCATCACAACTAAATGGTATGAACCATTATCAACTCGTATGATCAATTTAATTCAAACAGCTTCTTTTGCAACATCAAATATCACAAAAGACATAAGATAAGTGATGGAATATACAGTTCGTTCAGAACAATTCTAACTAACTGTGCTCCCACTACATAGAAACGTGAACCCCAAAATAGACATTCTATTAACAATTTTAGAAAGAAAAAAAAAACCTAAAATAGTAAATCTATGACCACGGAGTTTACCACTTTCATAAAAACAAAATATATAATTAGCGCTTCTGAAGTACTTCATAATATATTCTAGTACTATCCAGTATTCTCAATACGGACAGGATTGACATTTACTCGTAACACATTACAGTTCGTGCAATATAAAGCTTTGTATACAGTATAGCAAATATGAAGTTACTATTGCCGAAGCATAAGATGACTTCATCACAAATTTGTTATGCTACTAGAATTTCTTGAAAAGTTTTCTTCGGAGATAAATTCATTGTCTCAAAGACAATAATTCTTTCTTTGAATTCTTTTTGAAAATCTATCTTGAGCTCCTTCAAGATCTCTCTATATACAATCTATGGAATATGTCAAATAATCTTTTCGTAATTCACCATAGTTATAAATCTCGAGATACTAACAACATCTTCCAAGGATAAACTATTAATATAACTAGACCTTAATTAACATTACATCACAAATATCATCAACTATGATAAACTAGTCATCAACATACAGTTTATTAAAAGTGGATGCGCTCCCACTAACTGGTCTGTAAACACAAGGTTTATCCAAGTCCTGAATGAAATCAAACTCTTTTATTTCACTTGAATTGAATGCAACAATTCCTAGAAATATACTTAAGATCACAAAAAGATCTCTCAAATATACACAATATGCTATAAAAAATAGCATAATAAGAATAGACATTAGCAAAGTTGTATCATAAGGAAAAGTTGTGATACTTATAGTTTGATAAGTATAACAAGTTTAATATGCTTATGAGTTATATGTTTTTAATGATTGCATAAGTGTATGCAAGATTTTAAATAATATAATTTCTAAACTTACAAATTGTTGTGTGGTGAGCATACTTTAATGGTATGATATATGATATTAATAGTAATCTTCCTCATGTTTGTATTTCATCTTTGATTACCTGTAATGCAAAGAAGAAAGACAAAAAGAGATGATTTCTATTAGCTAGTTGGAGCATAATCTACAAGATAGTTAAGGATTGTATTGGCATGTATAAATTGTTTTCATGACCAATAGATCAGGGTATTCAAAGAGGATTTATTCATTGCATCTTTATGGCTTGAAAATCAAGGTTATAAAGCTTCAATGAATGGTAAATATTCTTTATATATGGTTATTATTACTTTATGATTTTGATTCTTGTATAACATAATTGTATGTTTTTTCTCACAGAATCTTAATCAAAGTGCGCTTTGAAAGCGTTGAATGGTTTTAGTGTTAACAAATAGAACAATTATTGGTGCATTAGCTAAGAACAATTTGTTTATATACTTTCTGGACATGTTTTTTATTTTGAGGATTGTACTTAATGTTGTTAGGAACATATTGTCTATTCCTAAGGCTTGTAAAAGGAAATTGTGAATGTTCTTTTGTAGACAATGTATGTCAAATTCATTATTGTAATGAATGTATGTTGTTAAAGGCATTTTGATGTATCTTCATTATCTTAATGTGGGTGATAGAATGTATTATAAATATATTGTTAACTATCAAACCTTGTATCAATTTTTGAGATGATTCATGTAATTCAAATTAATTGTAATATCTATTTTGACTAGGTTAAATCTAGTAGTAAGATGATGAGTAGGTTGTTTTCTGAACCAACTTATGCATCTTATATATTGGATTGGTAACCAAGTCACCCTTTGTTTGATAAAGGATTGGAGCTACTAATTTATTTGGATTTGTACATGTTAATGTATGAGGGCTTTTTGTGAACCAGCTTGAACAATATTTTCTCCTTTGTATAACCGAGCTTATGATTGTCATAATAAAGTTGTATGTTCCTGTTGAAGTACAAGTCTAAAACCTTTTGAAAAGTTCAAAGAGTATTAGACTAAAAGTAGAAAAACTGTGAAGGAAAAGGAATTGATACTTTATAATGTGATCATGATTTTGAAATACTTAAGTACTATTTGGATGAGTATCTCAAATTTTTTGTATTGTTCCAGACATGTCGTTCATCTAAACAAAAGGTAAAATTGTTCTTGCTTCAGGTATGCCTAGATCTTTGTTTGTTTTGGAATTAAACTATAAACTAATAATACTTTACTATTTCATGTTTAATCACATAAGATCATGCATGATTGTTTCTGCCATGTTCATAGAAAATTTTTGAATATGAATCATGCTAGTCTATATCGTTTTCCTTCAATATATCCATGTACGTTCAACATATTTGCAAAATTATAACTTTCATGAAAAGATAAATATAAAAGGGAGTTACTTACTTACTTCGAGCGTAAAAAGACAAGGGAAGAATCGTAGAGAAAAAGGAGATGAAGGAAAGCCTGGGGTTTTCTGTGTTTCTCAAAAAGAGAGAGAGAGAAAGATGACCCGCTATTTATATTGATTCGAGTGAAAGGTAGTTTAGTCTTAAAAATAGGAAGTATACGTTTTGTAGAAATGGTACATGCTCTTTAATGCACCCACGAGCTAAAAATAACTTCATTTCGACAAAATAAGCCCTCTGCATATTGCAATCTAAGATATAAGATGTATAATATTATTAGCACACAATACAAACATCTTATTGCAATCACCAGCTACAAATGTATTCTAAGCGTAATTTCAATTTTCTACCTATCAAACCACATAACCTATGTTATGAATTCATGGTCTTTCTAAAAACCATGGATTATGAAAATAAATCATGATGTGCTGACATTAGTACAACAAAATCCAATTGATTATATAATGAGTTGTTATAACATTAATTTTTCTTCGCTAAGGTATAGAATTCATAAAAACAATGTCCATGTATATTTGATTCAATTACAATTGTTAATGAGCTCCATTTTGTTATTAGTTTACTTCAATTACATTGTAATTTAAGGACATTTCAAATCTTAACTTTGATAGATAGAAAATTTCTATGCGCTAACTTCTCGTTCAAACCGTGACTTACGACAGGTAGGAGATCCATCCTTTTACTAGGTCATAACATCAACTATGACCAAATCATGGTGCTCTGGCAAGTACATGCACTAAGGGCTTTATAGTTTTCAATGTTTACCAAGAATAACATATTGTTTTGGAGATTAGGAATGATACTTCTAATCTAAAAGGTTCATCATCGCATGTTATTTCTGTATATGTAAGTGATTATAACCAAATTTAAACAACTTGTACACCATATAATGGATGTTAATTAACATCTTATATTCCTCCGACATAAGATAGATTTAGTCCTGTGTATCTTAACTACAATTAATATTATTATTAAGCTTCATTTCATAATTAATTTACTTCAATTATTCATATTTTAATGAACATATCAAATCTTTACTAGTACATCAAATTGTGGCGAGTATGGCTAACGAGAGTCGTCATCCAACTAGGTCATAAAATCAACTATGACTGAATCATGAGTGCTTTGGCAATTGGATGCATTAAGGGCTTTATAAATTTCAATGTCCATCGCAATTTAGTGATTCTATATGGTAATTCTTACCATTATTTCTATTTACGAATATGTTATTAACAATACAATTTTGAAGTATTACTTACTAATTGTTTTACAATAACATTATTTCACCGCGTCATTAGCAAAAAAAATTTATAAACTATCATATGTGTAATATAAAGTACAAAATTTAATTTTTTTTATTATTTGCTCAATGTTATATGTTCTTTCATGAATTTACCCAATTAGCTTATATTATGTTTAAATATCTAGTCCTTTTCGTCATTTTTCATCTATGTCCTTTTTTGTCATTTCTCATCTATGTCCTAAATCATCATTTGTGAACTATTTTGTCATTACTCATCTATGTCCTCTTTCATAAATTTCTCATTCTTTTGTCTTTACTTAGAATATTTTACATATCTACCATGAGGACATCATCGTCATTTCGTCAATAAAAGTCAGGGCATAATAGTCATTTCATCATCATTACTTAACACGCATTATGTTATCATTAAGGCCTACCGATCCTATGGCCACATCTAAAGAGGTATAAATGATAATTTGTCCCTTTTTTGTCTTTTTCCAAATGATTACACGAAGGTCCCACATGGGTCCAACATCCACATGTCATAAGGACGCTGAACCCCACACCCTATTTAGTAGAATTTTTCCCTCATTTATAGAATCATCATGTGCGCGTTATGAATGACAACGGATAAAGTTCATTGTAATATCCTTGGGTCAGTAGGAGATTATGTATTTGAGTCATTTATAAGTGGGTGTTGTGGTATAAGGAATAACTTGAATTAACCATTTTTGAACCAGTAGAAAAGAGGACCAAGAAGTTATTTTCTTATGCCTACAACATCATTCTCGTCTGTAAGCCTGGGGTTTTAGGCTCAGGGCATGATAAAATAGTATTTAGAGTTAGTCACTAGCTAATACAGGAACTAAGTGCTATGTGGGGCAAAGTGTTACACTGAGAAGGCAGTGAGAGTCACCTCTTAAACCCGTAGGAGCTACATCTAGAATCATACATTGCCTAGTTGGTCCTGAGTGTATGTGCCCCTGACGAGGACGTCAGGTCCTTAACAGGGGGTGTGTGTAATATTCCACATCAGTAGGATCAACTTGTATGTTTGAGTGGTTTATAAGTAGGTATTGTGGGTATAAGAAATAACTTGGGCTAACCATTTTGAACAAGTTAATTAAAGGCCCAAATAGTCATTTCTTATGCTTGCAACACTAGTCTCGTTCGTGGGGTTGAAGTTTCGGGTTCGGGGTGTGACAATATTCAAATATGATTTGGGTATTTTACTCAAAATGTATGAACAACAACCGTAGAGTTTATATTTGATTTCGATGAATATTTGACACATATGTTATAAGTATAAATGACAACTAACAGGGTTCATATTCGGCTTCGATAGATATTTGGCTCCTAAGTAAGAAGACTACCACGTAAGAGCTAAAGAGATATTGGAGGATAATATTCAAGTAAAGGCTACTTTGAGGCACTTCTTTTTTTTCTGATATAACGGAGTTTGAAATTGTAGTTCGAATTCAAAATTTTTTAGAACAACAAGTTACTACTTGACCTTTCCATCTAACTCTTAGATGTACTTTGAGGCACTTAATTAGTGAATATTAATCTACAATGTTCTTATGCATGTTAAGATTTAGTAGTTCCCAAGGAGTCTCATATAGGATAAATCTTGACCGGGGATACGGTTCCCATTATGCCCTCGTGGTGACATGTCACCTAGCCCGAGGTCTCCGGAACCCCAAGGGTGAAGTAGTCATTATCTCGATTTATCATGGCAAGACAGAGGCTGAAGATTCGGGGTATTCCAAAAGCCTCAGGATAAGTGGTTGTAACTAACTCTGACACAATCTTACCAAATTAGAGAAAGATTCCCTCAGTAAGCTATAAATACTCCATGCATATTCACAAAAAAGGTAACTCATTCATATACTACATTTTCCAAATTACTATCTTTCTTCTTCAACAAGATATTGACTTAAGTATCGGAGTGCTTACGTGGGAAGATCCCACACTTATTTTTGTGTGCAGGTCCAGTCCAGGGCACGCTCTAGTTTTCGTACCTTAACGGATTCCTTTATGTGCTTTGCTACGAAGTGCATAAAACTTGCAATGAATTCTTGTGGCATAGTTAAAACTCACACAACTACTATCTATTTGTCTTTTCAACATGGAGTAGTGTTAGGAAACATGCCCTAAAAGCCAATAAATTATATTTGGAAAAAATTGGATAATGTATTATTTATTTATTATTCATTTAATGCGGGCAGTTTATTTAATTATTAATGTGATTTAACTAATTAAATAAAAGTCATTAGAACATTATTTATAGATTTTATCCATAGGAGTAAGGATATGAGTGACATAATCTATATTTGCAAATACGTTCTAAGAGTTATCCCCAATCCTAGGATAAATTAATTGGGTATTAGTTTATCCAGGTAAATTGGATTATAGTCTACTAACCAAATAATATGAGATTTGGGCAATTTATTTTATATCGTTATAGTAGATGTATAAGTACTTATTGGAGAACAAGTGATTGGACATAACCACTAATATAATGAATTATATGGGTTAGTCAATAATTCGTTGTATAATGTAATCATGCAATTAATCCTTAGACTTGAGATACCACAGTTATCTCATGATTAGGAATACCATAATTTGTTAGTACAGTTAAGTTAGTCATAATCATGGATTAGACAATGTACTCAATGGTTATAATCTATTTCGTCATGGAGGTAGGTGTGTGTAAATACAGAATCTGTCAGTTAGGGATCCTATGTAATCTATTAATCGAGTAACTAGAAATTCTTAGCCAAGGTAGAATAGTGGAAGTCATTCCACGGATTATTCATAAGTTACTAATTAAATAAATTTTGGCATATGATTGAGTAATATAGTTTGACGACCTTATCCATGACTCTAGCTCAATCGGATGGTTTAGACATAAGGATTTGATTACATGGAAATTACTTAGAAAGGGTTCGTGTACTTGCATTACATCATTAATTGAGTAATCACGATGTACTGCCAGGTGTCACTCGCTATTTGCGAATTAATTAAAAAGGGTTCGAATTAAATATTAATTAGATTAATATTCGCTGCCAATTAATAATGAACCCGAGAGATCACATACAAAAAAGATTAATGAATTAATTGGATTAGAAAAAAATTAAATTAATTTTGGGATTGTCCTAATATTAATTTAATGGGCTCATAGTAATTAAATAATCAATCTGGTTATTGTAGAGTCTAAGTCTAGTCAATTTAGACTAGCCCATATATGACTGTATGTCATAAGGAGTTCCTATATAAAGGAATATTATGACACAGAAATAGCTAGCACACAATTCTCTATCAAATACAAAATATTACGAGTTTTCTCTAAAAGTTCTAATGAAGGCTAGATCCGGTTAGTTGTGCGAATCTCGTGTGAATTACTCTTGGAGGCTTCACACATGGGAAGCTTGTCTCAAAATCTTCTATTGTTTTTGTGTTTAAAGGTAATCCTAAAACTACGCGTTAAATTTAATTAGATTGAATTTATTGTATGCTTTTAAATTTGTGTGAATAACCATGAACGGATACATGTAATTAATTCCGTTGCGTAATTAAAAAAAATTTACTTATGTATGTTTCCCAACAAGTAGCATATTTAATAAACCATTGGTCGGATGATATACAACAATACTCTTATTGAAAGTATGTACAAAATGGAAAGGGCTCGAGTTTGGAGGGCAATTACATGGAATAGTGATAAGACGTGGTTTTCAATCAAACTTACAAGGTATTTCATTAATAATTGGATGTTTCAATCCTTTAGAGAAACTCAAATGATAAATATTTAGCAAATCATTTTATGAGGCCCTAAATGACTATAAATCAAAATTATTCATTTTTTTTACTACGAGATAGTTATTTGTGCAAGACTTGGGTGTAACTATCATCTTTCTTCTTGGGTCAGTCTCAATCTCTACACAACAATGATAAACTTAAATAAAAAAATTTCTACTTTATTGCATATTCTCAACCATGTCAAGAATAGGAAAACCACTTAAGCCCTTTAAAGGCTGATCAATGGTGGGAGGCCTGAGACTATAGCCTAGGAAGGGCAAGGGTCCCATAAGCCCATAAGAAAAGTAAACAAGTGGCTCTATTTGATAAAAGATGGTTAAAAGCACACCTTGTTAATACACTCCAAATTTGTGGACTAGAATTACTAGTGCGACCTCTGGTATCCGGGACGATGGGCATGATAGGTCCTTAAATCATGGAAAAGGTCGCTCGAGGGTGACAGAGAACAACAAAAGTGTGCAAGGAGGAATGATTACAGGTGAAGGAATTGCGACTCTTTAGTGAGTTATCATCATTTAGGCTACCCTTATCAGAGTCTCTAAATCATGAGTCCCTAATTCACAATTTAGAGACTTTTAACAAAATAGAGACCAAACCAAAAATTATAGTTACTTTTTAGGTCTTTAAAAAATTTTCAACCACATTGGTTTTTGGGTCTCTATTTTAGAGACTATTAATTTTTCAACATAATCTAATTTTGTTCTACTTTTTCGTGTATTTTAATACTTGATTTTTTTTGTAATACTTATAAATTCATAATTTTTTTTTACGAATATTTCAACCTAAAAATTAATTGATTCCAACAATGATTATATTTTGGCAAATATTATGTTGTTAACTACACTTGATTACAACAACGCTATTCTTCTCTAACCCGAATAGCGGCCATCAGATATGATTTTTCCTCGATGATCTCATCAATTAATTTGTTATCATGAAACAAAATATCTTATCCAAATGAAGGCCTTTGGATTGGATTTTCTCTAAACGATTTCGGCTATTCATTCATTATCATCAATGAAATCTCTCATCCAAAGTAAAGGCCTTTGGATTGGATTTCTAACTTAAATCTCGTCCATCCATTTTAATCTTATTTAAAGAAATCTCTCATCCCCACAAGGACCAGTGGATTGGATTCTCCCTGGCCGATCTCGTACGTCCATTTTCTATTATTTAGCCACTCATACAATTATATATAATACATATCCAATACTTTCACAATCACCTTAATCAAACACCACAACTCTCATCATTCACTCTAATACCTACATCCCACATTCTAAAATGTCCAACCAAGGAGCCGAGCCCGATTCCCTTCCATTTGATGAAAACGTCCGGATCCATCAAAATAACCGTCGTCGTGGTCATGCAATGATGATGACCATGTTCAATCAATACCAATTGATGATATGGCTTGCATATCAGCTTGTTACGGAGGAAGAGAGAGACAGCTTGCCACGTCAATCACGCCGACGATCCATAAACAGAGACCACGTTGGTACCCATGATAGACTCATGTCAGATTATTTTGTTGATCAACCTTTGTATCCTCCTCCTGAGTTCACGACACGTTTTCGCATGCATCGTGAATTATTTCTCAAAATAATGGGCGATATCATCAACTACGACGATTATTTCAAGCAAAAACCAAATGCTACAGGAAAACAAGGGTTATTTCCCTATGTGAAGATGATGGCAGCGCTTCGTATGCTTGCATACCGAAACCCTGCAGATGCAAATGATGACTATTTGAAGATTGCAAAGACTACATGTTTGAAATCCATGAAGTGATTTTGTCGGGCCGTCAATGCATTATACGGCAATGAGTATTTATGTCGTCCGAATAATACGGACTTGTATAGGCTTCTCCGAAAAGCACAATAACATGGGTTCTCGGGAATGCTGGGTAGCTTGGACTGCATGCATTGGGAATGGAAAAATGGCCCTACTGCGTGGGCCAGAACATAAGCTGGCCACCATGGTCGTCCAACTATTATACTAGAAGTCGTTGCGTCTTATGACACATAGATATGGCATTCATTTTTCGGAACACCTGGTGGAAGAAATGACCTAAATGTGTTATATAGTTCACTTGTTTTTTCTGATATCCTTGAAGGTAGAGCACCGCAGATAAGATATACCGTTAACGACAGACATTACAATCAAAGATATTATTTGGCTGATGGTATATATCCTCGATGGTCCACAATTGTCCAACCATTTCCAGATGCACATGAGCGTGATAAGATGTTTTTCAATAAGTTGTAACAAGCCTATCATAAGGATGTCGAGCGGGCATTTGGTATCCTTCAGAGTAAATTCGAGATCATAAAATGTCCATGTCGTTTTTGGCACGAATGTGATATTGGAGAAATTATGAAGACTTGTATCATTCTGCATAATATGATTGTAGAAGATAATCACGAGGAAGAAGGAGATGATTTTAACGATGATCCATCACTTTACCATGTAGAAGAGCCCCTTGTGGAACATGCCCGAAATCCCATAACAATTACTGAGTATTTGAACAACCGGCGTTAGGTCACGAACGAAGCAGCTTACTATCTTCTCCGAAGTGATCTAGTTGAGCATGTTTGGAATGAGTATCGTGCACGAAATCTCAATGTGTGACATCAATAGGCGTATTGTTCTCGTCCTTTTTTCCAGTTTTAATGTTTGTGTTTGCTTTAATAAATTAACTGTTTGTGTGCTGATATTTTTTTTTCCAAACATAACAGAATAAAAATTAACAATACTAAGGTGGAACACAAATTTCTCAAACCAACTACAGATTCAATTAGATTACAACAATACAACATATGTAGACAATATTACAGTACAACTCAAGTAGAAAAACCAACAGTATAACAGTACAACAATTCAAAGCATTTGAGGACGATAACCATTATCGTCGAAGTTTATAGAACAAGATGACATATTGGCGATGATTTTGTTTTGTTGCTCAATCATCCACGCTCTTCTAGCCGGAGTCTCGATGGTCGAAGTCTTCGTCGACATAATACTATACTTTGTTGCCCAGTCAGAACTCTTTTTGTATTCTTTCATAAGTTTTTGCATTACTCTTCCTTTTTAGACGATCTATGTCGCAACATCCTTGCCCTTTTTTAATTTTTTTGCCTTTTCTCTTCCAAAAGGCCTTGAGGATAACGGTTCATATTGGGTTTCGGGCACCGACTCATATGAAGAGTCATTATCCATGTTGAGTGGAGTGTCATTTTCTAAAGAAATCGGTGTATCGGCATGCGTCATATTTATATTTCTATCCTCTTGAGATGCACTTTGCCCTAGGTGGAGCTCGGTAATCTTTCTCCATTTTTGGCCATGTTGTAATATCGACCAACAATGATCGAGGCTGAAATTGTCTCCTGTAACAGTAGCGTAAAGTCGTTTGGCATCATCAACCTGAAAAAACAAAAAAGAAAATCACCATGAGTATATTTTCCAAATGAACGTTATTCAACATATTTTGCTGCATAAAACACACAATATCTGTTGCATTTGCTCCACTCCGCGGTCTTATTTGCGCTTGAGCAAGATACTCTGCAAATTTCGTGCATTTTTTGTTTATCTGGGTCCATCGTGATTTTAGAGATTTTGCAATTCTCTTTTGAAATAGAGTCATTAGAGGGTAAAATTCTTCAAATTTTTGTACGATTCGCGCCCACATTGTTGTTGCTGTTTGGTTTCGGCCCGTAATTAGGTCTTCACTAACTGCAAGGTATGCACGGCATAATGCGATATCTTCTTGAATGGTAAAGTTGGGGCCCTTAACTCCTTCGCCGGAATCCATAGCTGAATAAACAAAATGACAATAATTGAAATAAGTATATAATAGAAAATTATTGAATTAAAAGTTAAGAATTAAAATTACAAAAAAAAATTATTTTAAATGAATAAAATAATAAATAATATAAATTTAAATAATATAAAGAAAAAATATTCAACAAAATAAAAAAAAATTAAATGAAAAAAATTACAAAAAAACTTACTTTAACAAAAAAAATAATTAAATGAATAAAATTACAAAAAAAAATTAAATAATATAAAGAAAAAATATTCAACAAAATAAAAAAAAAATTTAAATGAATAAAATTACAAAACATATAAATTTAAATAATATAAAGAAAAAAAATTCAACAAAATAAAAAAAATTAAATGAATAAAATTATAAATAATATAAATTTAAATAATATAAAGCAAAAATATTCAACAAAATAAAAAAAATTAAATGAATAAAATTACAAAAAATATAAATTTAAATAATATAAAGAAAAAATATTAAAAAAAAAATTAAATGAATAAAATTACAAAAAAATTATAAAAAAAAAAACTTACTTTAAGAAATAAAAAACAACAATTAAATAACATAAAATATGTTTCCCCTCCCCACTTTCATTTCCTCTCTTCTTCATTTCCACCGCCACCACCCCCTCCCCCCCTCTTCAATCAGAGCATCGCCACCCCCCTTCCCCTTCTTCAATCACAGTATCACCACCATCACCACCTCCACCCCTCCCTACGGCATCACCACCCTCCTCCCTCCTCCCTCCCCTTTTTCAATCACGACATCACCATCATCGACACCCCTACCCCTCCCCACGGCATCACCACCCCTACCCCTTTCTCCACGGCATCACCACCCCTACCCCCTCCCCCCGGCATCACCACCCCTACAGCACCCACGCCCCCCCTATGGCCCCCATGAAAACATACCTTTTTTTTTCTTAGATGCAAATGTGATTTTTTTTTTTTTGCTTTGAACTTGAATGTTGAATCAATATATATTTATATATACATATATACTGACCATTGAAGGTGAACGTTGCCAACATTCACCTTCAACGGCTCTAAAATCTGTGGCTGAACTATTTCTATTTTTTTTTTTTTTGAAACAGGTCTGTTATCTCTGACAGACATGTTAGAGACTCACCTCTTGTTGCTACAGTGAGTCTCCAAATTTGCTATTTTTTTACATTCAAGTCTTTAAAAAAAAATTACTTTTGGGTCTTCAAACCATCTGGTTTGGTTGGGTTTTCATCTGTTAGAGTCTCTAAAAAGTGATATAATTACACTTTGAAGACTCTGGTAAAGATGACCTTAATGCATGTTATAATCGACCCACAGAAAAGCACATTTAAAGATGTCTTTTGACACAAATAAGACAACAAAGTAAACCGTTAGGGTATCTCCAATGGCGTATACTATTTACAAAAACTTACTATTTTTAGTTATTTTTAAAGATACGGGTCTCTAAAAATCATTATTAATGATTTAAATATACATGGAGCCACCACTTTTTAGATATTTGAGTTAAAATAGAGACTTAATTTACTTTTTTGGCTCTAAATTTAGAGATTCAAAAAGTGATTGGGTCTCTATTTTACATTCCACTCTTTAAAAAAAAAATTTACTTTTTGGGTCTTCAAACCATCTGGTGTGGTTGGGTTTTCATCTGTTGGAGTGTCTAAAAAGTACTATAATTTTACTTTGAAGACTCTGGTAAGGATGGCCTTAATGCATGTTATAATCGCCCCACAGAAAAGCACATTTAAAGATGTCTTTTGACACAAATAAGACAACAAAGTAAACCGTTAGGGTATCTCCAATGGCGTATACTATTTACAAAAACTTACTATTTTCGGTTATTTTTAAAGATCCGGGTCTCTAAAAATCATTATTAATTATTTAAATATACATGGAGTCCACCACTTTTTAGAGATTTGAGTTAAAATAAAGACCTAATTTACTTTTTTTGCTCTAAATTTAGAGATTCAAAAAGTGATTGGGTCTCTATTTTACATTCTAGTCTTTAAAAAAAAATTTAATTTTTGGGTCTTCAAACCATCTGGTGTGGTTGGATTTATCTGTTGGAGTCTCTAAAAAGTGCTATAATTACACTTTGAATACTCTGGTAAGGATGGCCTTAATGCATGTTATAATCGCCCCACAGAAAAGCACATTGATGTCTTTTGACACAAATAAGTTAACAAAGTAAACCGTTAGGGTATCTCCAATGTCGTATACTATTTACAAAAACTTATTATTTTTTGTTATTTTTAAAGATCCGGGTCTTTAAAAATAATTATTAATGATTTAAATATACATGGAGTCCACCACTTTTTAGAGATTTGTGTTAAAATAGAGACTCAATTTATTTTTTTGACTCTAAATTTAAAGATCCAAAAAATATTTAGGTCTCTATTTTGGTGTAAAAGTTGACAAAAGTAATAAATTTCATATATATTTAAATTATTAATAATAATTTTTAGATATTCGAATTTTTAAAAATAATCAAAAATAATAAATTTTTATAAATAGTATTTTCATTAGAGATACCCTTAATTGATAAAGGTAAAGGAGTAGCATGGACGATTCTCAACAAGGCTTGAAAAACGAAGGCAAAAAGGCGTATAAAAGGGAGGGACCTAAGCCTAGTAAAGAGAGACAAGCATACCAATTGAATCCTGAAAGCATATCCGAAAACTGAAGGCATTTTAGAACTCTAAGGGCATCCTCAATGGAGTCTCTAAAGAGTCTCTAAACAGTAATGATTGCTATTTTAGAGACTCTATTGATCAAAATTCATCACCAATGGGGGTCTCTAAAACACTATTTGCTAGTTTTTGGCAAAATTATGACATCACTCAAGTTTTGAGTCTCCAAAATAGCACCTAGTCTCCATTTTTTTCAACAAATTTGTTGAAGAAAATGGAGACTATACAAAAAGACAAAAACGAGTCTCTAAAACAACAAGATCAGATCTGACGATGTCAGATTTTTCTGACATCGTCAGATTTAATAAAAAAAAAAAGCACAAAAAAACGAGCTGAAACAGCAACAAAAAAATTTAACAAACATAAAAAAAATTACAATACAATTATTTTTTTCAACAAATAACAAAAAAAAATTGTAAACCCAGATCTGAAAAAAAAAACAAAAAAAAAAATAAAGTTTGTGTTGGTGGTTTCGCCGGTGGTTGGGTGGCAGTGGAGAAGATGGTAGGGGGGTGGGGTGGGGTGGGATGCAACGAAGGAGATGAGAGAGAGGGGGGGGCGCGTTGATGCGTTGCAGGGAAAAAAGGGGAAGAAGAAGGGGGGGGCGGGGCGGCGCTGATGTTGCAGGGAAAAAAGGGGAAGAAGAAAAAAGAGGGGGGGAGGGGAGAGGGGGGAGGGCCTGCGTAGAGTTGTGTGTGTGTGTGTATTTGTATGTGTTTGTGTGTGTGCAGAGAAAGAAAAGGACGAGGGAGGCGCAGGGAAAAAAGAAAAAGAAGGAAAAAGGGGGAAGAAGAAGGGGGGGGAGGGCCCGCGTAGATTTGTGTGTGTGTGTGTATTTGTATGTGTTTGTGTGTGTGCAGAGAAAGAAAAGGACAATGGAGGCGCAGGGAAAAAAGAAAAAGAAGGAAATGTGGGTAGGTGGGTAGGTGATGATTTTTTAATATTTTTATTTTGAGTTTTGTATTTATTTTTTAATGTTATTTTAATTTAAGTTATTTTTTTAATTAAGTTTTTTAATATATTTAATTAATAATTTATTTTTTTTTTTTTAATGTTATTTTAGTTTAGGTTAAACGTAATCTTAATTTTTTTAACATTATGATCGTTGCAATTTATTTATTTTTTGCTTGAAATATTCGTTAAAAGAGTTGAAATAATCTATATAATATTATTATATAAAATTAAAATTAACACAATATATTGTTGCTATTTTATTATTTTATTTTAATTTAAATAATATTAGTTTAGGTTAAGCATTTGCTGCTTTGAGTTTTTTTTTTTTTTTAATTAGACTTTTTTTTTAAAATTATGGTTTTGTATTTTATTTTTTATTTTAAATTTTAAATTTAGTTTTTTTGCTTTGGTAAACTTTTTTAGTTTTTGTAATTTTTTTATTTTACGTTTTTTTAGTTTAGGTAAAATTAATTAATTTTAGATTTGTGATTAAATTAATAAAATTAATTAATTTACAAATTAAATAAAATGAAGAACAAAAAAACAAATATAAACGCAACATACGAGAAAATTTTAATTTAATGGGTAAATTAATGAGGATTTTTAATTAATATTTTTTTTACGTAAGGTTTTTTTTAATTAGAGATTTTTAATGCATTTTTTTGAAAATGCAATTATGTAATTAAACGTAATTCTAATTTTTTAAACGTTATGTTTGACGCAAATTATATATTTTTTTGCTTGAAATATTTGGGAAAACAATTGAGATAATCTAAATAACAATTAATTAAAAAAAAAGTAACACACGATAAAAAATTACACATAATCAAATTATTATGTAAAATTAAAATTAACACGATATAGAGATTCAATTTTATATAGACCGTTATTGTAGATTTTTTTTTATCTTGGTCTTTAAATGAGTCTCTAAAATAATTTTTTTGCCTTAGTCTTTAAATGGGTCTCTAAAACACTATTTGGTCTCTATATAGATCTCTATAAATGAATAGAGATCCATATAAAGACTCCATTGAGGATAACCTAAGATCACGATTGTAAATTATTTGGTCTACAATATTGGTTTTTTCTCATTAACTTTACAGTAATTATATTAACCAAATTTGTGTAATCTGAAACCCGTTTATTTGAAAATAATTACGTGCGCACTTGACACCTTAGCCTCATATGGCGTCACCGGTAGCACCAATGGCTCAACCCCTGCCACCACAACCCACTCGACCACCCATTAAGCCTCTCGAAAGCAGACCTGCAACTCTCTCCTTCCTTCACAAATCCAAAGACTTTTCGACCACCTACGCCTCCTTGCTCGAGTCTTGCGATAGCCCAAGTCTAGGCAAGCAACTCCATGCTCAAACAATCAAAAATGGGTTTCAAGCTCACGAGTTTGTTCAAACAAAATTGCTTAACATGTATAGCAAATGTGGCTGTATTGATGAAGCAATCCTTCTGTTCGACAAAATGCCTCACAGAAACTTACACTCTTGGACAGCGATGCTTAACGTGTATTTAGATAAAGGGTACTTTGAAGAAGCATTAAATTTGTTTCTGGAGCTGCAGTTTGAGGATTATGAGTTGGAGTTCTATTTGTTTCCCGTGGCGTTGAAGATATGTAGTGGTTGTGGAGGGCTTGATTTCGGGAGACAATTACACAGTGTTGTGATAAAGAATGGTTTTTCGTCGAATATATATGTAGGGAATGCGTTGATTGATATGTATGGTAAATGTGGAAGCTTAGAGGATGCGAATAAGGTTTTGAATGATTTGAAAGAGAGAAGAGATTGTGTTTCTTGGAATTCTATGGTTTCGGCTTGTGTAGCGAATGGAATGGTATACGAAGCATTAGAGATTTTGGAGAGAATGTGTACAGAGGATAATTTGACGCCTAATTATGTTACTTGGAACGCGATCATAGGTGGATTTGCTCAAAATGGATATGATCGCGAAGCTGTTGAGATGCTTTATAGAATGCAAGAGTCCGGGTTTGAGCCAAATGCGCGAACACTAGCAGGGGTTCTTCCTGCTTGTGCTAGATTGGGTAGTCTAGGATTAGGGAAAGAGATCCATGGATATGTCATGAGACGTAGATTTATGTCGAATGCTTTTGTTGTGAATGGATTAATTGATTTGTATAGAAGGTGTGGGCATATGGATAGTGCTTTCAATTTATTTTCGGTATTTTCAGTGAAGAATGAGGTCTCATTCAACACGGTGATTGTTGGATATTGTGAGAATGGGCAAATTGAGAAGGCGAAAAAGAGTTTTGATCGGATGGAACTAGAAGGGGTTAGGAAGGATGTAGTTTCATGGAACTCGATTATTTCAGGCTATGCGAATAACTCAATGTTTGATGAGGCTTTGCATTTGTTCCGAGATTTGGTGATAAAAGATGGGATTGAAGCTGATTCTTATACTCTTGCCAGTGTTCTTGCTGCTTGTGCTGATACGGGTTCCTTGAGATGTGGAAAGGAAATACATTCGTACGCTATTGTTAGAAGTCTACAATCGAATTCATTTGTTGGTGCAGCCTTGGTAGATATGTACTGTAAGTGCCAGGACCTTGAGGCTGCTCAAAGGGCTTTCAATGAAGTAAAAGAAAAGGATGTAGCGACTCTGAACGCTTTGATCTCTGGCTATGCCCGCTGCAATCAAATTGAAAGTAGTCAAAGCATTCTTGGAAAGATGAGAGAAGATGGATTGGAACCTAATGCATATACCTGGAATGGTATCATAGCAGGCCAGGTAGACAATGACCACAGTGAATCGGCACTGAAGATGTTTCTGGAGATGCAGGTGTCAAACTGTCGCCCTGACATTTATACGGTTGGGATACTTTTACTCGTGTGTTCAAAGTTGGCATCTATCAAGCGAGGCAAACAGATACACGCATATGCAATTAGATGTGGATACGAATCAGATTCATATGTTGGAGCAGCCCTCATGGACATGTATGCAAAATGTGGAAGCATAAACCATGCCAGACTAGTCCATAATCGAATAAAAGACTTTAATTTGGTGACCCAAAATGCAATGCTTACTGCCTATGCTATGCACGGGCATGGAGAAAAAGGCATTGCTTTCTTCCGTGCAATACTGCTCGATGGTTCTCGACCAGACGGTATAACTTTCCTGTCAGTTTTATCTTCGTGTGTCCACGCAGGATCAGTCGAGACAGGACAAGAGTTCTTCAATCTAATGGGAGATTATAATGTGAAACCAACACTAAAACACTACACATGTATGGTTGACCTTCTAAGCCGAGCAGGTCGGCTTACTGAAGCGTACGATGTTGTTAACAAGTTGCCGATGGCACCTGATTCAGTGATATGGGGCGCATTACTCGGGGGCTGCATCACACATGGAAATGTTGATATAGGAGAGGTAGCAGCATATAAGCTCCTCGATCTAGAACCTGATAATGCTGGAAACTATGTCATGCTAGCAAACTTATACGCTTTTGCAGGTAGATGGCATGATCTTGCAAGAACAAGACAGGCTATTGACTGTAAACAAATGTACAAAACTCCAGGATGCAGTTGGATTGAAGATAAAGATGGCATTCATGTCTTTGTAGCATGTGACAAGTCTCATGAGAGGGTGAACGAGATATATTCAACGTTGGATTACCTAAAAGATCATATGACATTGGTACAACAAAACATTTGATGCTTTTGTGTGTGATATTTGTACAGAACTTTGAAAACAAGCTCTCTCTGATCCCGAATTTTGTATATTGCGGGAAAAGAATCAATCTTGTTGAGAGCCATCTCCGATACTTCTTCTAAGATCCTAAAACACCGATTGCATGTGCATAGCAATCGGTCTCTGCTTCGGATCAAGTGGTGATTTGCCTCCTTTACTTCTCCCCTAGAAATGGCTTCTATCTTCATGTATTGTTGCCATGGGAGGGCTTTACATCCCATTTTCATGTCCAGTGAGAAGCAACAAGAATTCTAATGGTAGTGTGAAAGCCATTACAAGAAGAGCTAAAGAGGTGGTAGCAATCTGAAGTGGTAAAGAGTGCACTAAAAGGCAGTCCGATTTATGAAGCTCCGGTTTAGTGGCAGAGGAAGGGGGACTAGACTACTGTAGTTTATTTTATGCAATGTTACCTTGCATTTCTGTGAGAGATGATTATTTTTACAAGTTGAACCTATAATCTCCAAGTCACATACAACTTTATCGTTCACCAAAATTCTACTTCAATTGAGAGTGCGCTACTCATCTAAAACACGTCGTATTAGAAAAGCAAGAATGAAACAAATCACCATCTAAGCCACATGAAAACATTGTGATTGCTTTTGAACAGCTAGATTAGAGACAGACCTTAAGATGAAGATAAATCTCAAGTACAAGTCAAACCAAGAAAACAGGAAAGCGGTAATTTATACAGCAAATATATATATATATTTTTCTTTTTGGCTCTAAAAGGAGGCTGAAGTCGGATACAATTAGATTATTTGGGAGATGTTTCAAAAGAACTAATAATTGTCTCGCAAGAACATCAATAATGGAAGGGCCAAGGGGACATTGAAATTCATAATTTGCTAGCCAATTAGCATAGTAATTTATTTTTATTATAAACATGAATCACTTTGTACCCTAGTTATCTAACAAGAATTTACTTACAATCTTCAATCAAAGGTCCAAATAGGTTCAGAAACTAAAACTTTAAGAGAAAATCTTCAATCAAACGCCCAAATGGGTTCAAAAACTAGAACTTTAAGAGAAAAAAAGTCTATAAAAGACTATTCGTTACATAAAAGTCTCGTTATATGCAAGAAAACTAACACTTTAAGAGAAAATCTTCAATCAAAGGTCCAAATGGATTCATAAACTAAAACTTTAAGAGAAAAAAAGTCCATAAAAAACTATTTGTTATATAAAAGTCTCGTTATATACAAGTTTTAGAAAAGAAATGGAGCCACAATATATACTTAATAGGTGCCCACCGGGAGTCAAACCCAGGTCGCTGGATTCAAAGTCCAGAAGAGTGCTAACCACTACATCATGGAACCGCCGGGCCACATGTAGATGACGAGAGCAAAGAATACATAAAATTATATTCGGACATTTTATTTTTTTTATTCAATGTAGGCCTATGTTATTTTATACTACTTGAATTGTTATAAAAAAAATTAATTTCAAGACTTTATAAAGTGAGAATACAGAAATGTAATAGATCATTAAATTTCTTTTACTTTGACTACAAAGTTCAACAATGACTGACACAAAAAGTGAAATTGGTTAGACAAAAATGATATTTTGTAATGGTCAAAATTTGGCTCTGATCAAAGTTTGATTGCCAAAACGATAAATTGAGCTCTCTCGTGCTAGCAGGTTTTCCCCCTTTTGATTTATGGGTTAAATGGCTCATGTAATTGTTAGAGAAATTATAGCGTGTATATATAATTTGCATATTAGAATATAATCAATCATAAAAATTGTAATATGACTAAAATCAGAATTTAGTATTTCTTATACAATAATAAAATAATAATCTAAAGCAAAGAAAGAGGCTTACTTCTAATAGTTCGAAGGCTTGCAAAATAAATACAAATGAAAAATCAGAAATCCCGAAATACAAAATACAAAAAATTCAAGAAAACTTGAGTTAAGATCGAGGCCTGAATTTGATTCAGTGTCTTTAAGACTTTTATCGCCCTGCTACGGTACTCACGGTATTTGGCGCAAGTCTGCCAAAATACAACGATCTTCGTCTTGTAATTGCAGCACTTCAAATTACAAAACCTGGCAAACCCAATAAAGTAGAACTCTCTCTATTATGTAGACTCTATATGCATGCATGCATTTTGAAAACTCTTATCCTTCATGCCAAAAACAGCCCGAGTATTTATAGGAAAAATATGTAACGATTTTCTGACCAGAATAATGACCACTTAACAGCCAGGATTAATTCCAAATAATGACATTTAATTCTTAGAAAATAAACAGATGTAACTTACATATCATTTATTTCTCATACTTATTCCTAGAATAAATACTGAAATAAATTCTGAAAATATTTATTTATAGTATTTATTTCTAGAATAAATCATGGAATAAATTCTCAAAAATGTTACATCCAAAAATAAAGTCAGGATTGGTCCTTCACCATGACCCGGAGTCAGTTGCTTTATTTTTCTCACGTGGGACAAGCCCACTATCTCATTTTTATTTTTCTAAGCTGATCCTTCAACTTCATTAAATTTCTCATTTACTACTCATTTGGGTTTGACAAGTGAACCCAAATTCCAACAATCCCCTACATGAATGAAAATTAACTTGTCAGAATGCATAAAAACATGCAGACACAAGAGAGAGTTCAATTAGAAAGATACAGTTTCGAGAGAGGTAACTTTTGGCCTTGAACCTTCCCTAGTGAGAACTATCGGATTTATTTGTTAACCAATGAACACGATGTCTTGAATTGTTTAGCTTATGTGTAAACCAAGACAATAGAACTGACACAATATCCTTTTATACTTTATCTAGGTTTTCACTATTGTGTTCATTTCGGCCCTGAACAACTCCCAGTTTTCATGAGTACTGTAGATAATTCAGCCTTTAAAATTCTCATTGGAGCAGCTCACTCCCTACTCTCATAGGTGATTCCTTATTAAGAGTATCCTCTAATACCCCACTTGGATCTTCCAAGATATAAGAATCATTAAAAGCAAAGCCTAACCTCAATTCTTATAAGCAACACTATTTGCTCATCATAAGAATAGGTAGGATGATTACCCCTATAGTGCTTTAATTGAGTAGCACATAATTTAGTTTTCCCTTTGAACCTAGATCTTGGGATTTCCAATCAGTTAGGTAGGGTTTCCATAATGCCGACTATCACGACCCCATTTTCTTAATTATTGGAATGGTCTCTGATACCACAATAATGACAGGAAATTAAAATTTAAACTTACGAATCCTCTAGCATTTTGGGATCGTGATGCCACAAGTTTAAGAAAATTACTCCGCCTAAGTCCGTTAAGGCACAATACAATTGCCCGAACACTATTAACCATAAAATAAAATATCAAACCATATATTACACCAATTCTAGTAACACCCATTATACAAACTTCATCACTAATAAATAATAATACAACCACCAAGTTCAAATTACAAGACCTGGATTCACTACGTTACTTCACACAAGTCCAACTACTACAACTAGGCCTCAAAAGAGTAATATATCAAATTAATTACATAGTTAAGTGTCCACGAGATTAATACATTACATCAAATAAATCACATGCCTAGCTCATTCTATTACAACAAAAGGTTAACCAAAACGAACAACTATTCTCAAGTTAAACTCCAACTCCGGACAACCTGTAATGGTGGAAAAGAGGGGTGAGCTAGATCTTCGTATATAGCTCAGTGAAGAGGTAAACAAGGAAGGGTTTCGTAAAGGTTTTATCTTTTCGTAATCAGTTTGATAAAACATGTCCTGCACACAAGAGTTAACAAGCGAGAATACAACATATACAATCAAAATTCAATAACAGCTAAAATAATCTATCTCTCCCAAGATATCATTGGGTCCCGACCCATAGGAGGATCAATTAGTCTTGAAAGAGAAGGGATAAACACTTTGGTAGGCAAGATATACCATCAAGCCCTACCTCTGACTGGAGGTCTCATTACTACCTCGGTAAGCGAGATATACCGGCGAGCCCGTTGCTGCCCGGAGGTCTCGTTGCTACCGCATTCATTAATAGTTGCAACCGACACGCTTTAACAATTTAAATGTATTCGCAATTATCAATGGCATGGCAAGAAAGTTTAGTCAATCATATAGCATATTCGAGTTCAGTCTATACTTCGCATCATGTAAACGTGTCAAGCATTTATCATATACTCGTATGGACATGCAAGCTCCCTTAGTACTAACATATAATAACAATAAATAACAAGAACTTGCAAAACTACTACTTCACATCAACACCTACCAATAGCATACACTAGATACACCAAGCAAATCCAATGCTCCTACATTAGCCTAACTTAGGAGGTAAATTTGACTACTTTCATAAACTCCAATTAATCTGATTTGATATAGAATCGAAGCTTATTGAATGTAGATAACTTTAGAATCAAATGGAATGCAATTCAGAGTTGAAACAAATGAGATATGGCCTCCGGAAAATCATTGCGCAGAGTTGTCAAACATCCGGGCGTTGTAGCCTTCATCCGGTCCACCGGATGAAGCAGGTAACACTCGGATGGGAGTTTTCTGCCGGGCGTTGGGACTTCTATCCAGGCGACCGGATAGAGGCTGTAATGCCCGGATAGTTGGATAGGAAATACACATTTTCTACAAAAATCATCCAAATAATCCACGCAACCTCCGACCATCAACCAAACATATTCAATGTAGTTTATGGGCACCATATAAGGGTTCAAACTCAATCAAAACCACCCCACATCAACAATTCACAGAGACCCAACATCAAATTCAAAATCCTAGATCTACAACACAAAATGCTCAACCTACTCATCAACAAAGCTATTGTATACAAGCTATAACAAGACTAATACACATATATAATCACAATCATGCTTACTATAGCTTTAGAAAACTTTTTAAGAAAACAACCCTCACCTTATTCTTGAGTTTGAATGCAAGAAAAGCACGAATGGAGCTAGGGATGCTTGTAGATGCAAGGAAATAGCTTGAATCCTCCTTCTCTTTCCTCCTTCTTTCTCTTCTTTTCTTGATCGTGCTCTTGTGTATGTGTGAGTGTGTTGTCTGATGTGTGTGTGTGTAGTGTTTTTATGTGTGTTTTCAGATTTGTGTGTGTGTGTAGAGATTTAGTGTGTGTGGGTGGTGTAGTGTGTGTTTTGATTGAGCAAGAATAGTATTAGGATATTTGTTATTTTTACTTTAGGACAAGAGTACCCCTCAATTAACTTATGTATTACTAGTTTGTCATTCTAGTGTTAATTCCAATTGCCTTAGTTCTAATTCAATTATTCTAGTTAGCTATTGCACTTAGTTGGTTCCCATTACTAGCTACACGATATAATTTACTCACATGCACGTTAAATGATAAAATGCACGTAAATCTATATGAATGCACATAAAATGATTTAATTATTGTTTACGTTATCTAAATTACTCAAAGACAAGTAATTGAATTTAAATACACGTTAAACGAGATATGTGCACGTAAAACGATATAAATGTACTTATTTCAAAATAAAAGCACGTTAATCAAGGTAAATACACGTTAATTGATATAATTGTATATTAAATGATGTAAAAATTTATGAAATGCTATAAAATGAATGAAAGCTCTGTACAGGCTCGGTACGGGGTTTCACAGCGACTCTTTAAATATAGGCTTAATAACCTATTCCCCTCGACGAATTATACATTTACTGTAACGACACGATCCCTCATGGAAACAAGTCCCCGATCCCAAACCCCAAGTCACGAAAATCAGGGAAAAATAGACGGAGCCTCCCCTGTTTCTAGGCCAAACCAAAACTTGCAAATAGAAGAAATAATCCACAACGACATACATAACATTTGTAAGGAGTCATCTCCAACTCATAGGACTACTTTAGTTCTTTCCTCCTTAGTTAAAAACATACATGCATACTAATCCAAGTGTTAAAGGAAATTGAGAATTTACCTAAGTCTATTACATGTCAAGAAAACTAAGTCATTAATATACTTATCATACCACTCTAATAAGATAATAATTTAAACACAAATTACAACTCTATTGCAATTATGAATTATATACAAATTCAACTAAGTCATAACTGAAATACAATATCATAAGGACAACAATGGCACAAGACTATACTTAATTCCGAGCACGTAACACACAAGTAACCAATCTTGAGCAATCAAGGAAAAACTTCAATTCTTCTTCTCAATTTCTGAAGAAACTGAACCTGAAATGGTAAGAAAGAGATGTGAGCATACTATACATGTATACTTAGTGAAGGAGGGGAAACAATTATTCGGGGATTTTTGAAAAAGTTTTCGTGCAATGTAAATAGTTAACAATAAGTAGATTAACAACAAGAGACTAATATACGATTAAGCAACTAAACAATACACATCAAAGAAAGAACACAACTACGATAGGACAAGTATGTAGATTAGTCACAAGATTACAATAACAATATCATACAAATTAGTTATCACATACAAAGGAATGCAATCACGGGTAACTCTCCTGAGGTAGATCTTTATGCCCTAACGAGGTGAACAAAACCTCTAAGGTAGGAGATTATGCCCCAGCGAGAGTTACAAAACTAGATACAATGTCAATCACAAGCACGTTCCACAGATAACTCTCTCCTGAGGTAGATCTTTATGCCCCCAACGAGATGGCCAAACCTTTGAGGTAGAAGATTATTCCCCAGCGAGAGAGCGACAGGAAACCATGGTAGCTGAGCTATCTTGACAACCCAATGCTGCCCAGTGTTGAACGACAATACCATGCCCAAAAGGTTACGCAACCCCGATATATGATCACAAGCAACACATACAAGAAGGATATAACAATCCGACAACAAATAGAGAGGATAACAAAGTAGGCTATCCTCGCAATTAATAGTTACCAATCAATTAACCATCTCAATTTAATTAGACATCAATAATAGCAATCATAACAAGTCCAAGAACTAAGCAAACATTAAACTAAAGCAATGTATTAGAAATTCATTAAAACACTATTCCAATGATCAATATATAAGCTTTATACTTCACATAAGATACGAAGCCCAATCCATTCATACTAACTCCCTACGCACACTTTATGACACACTTAAATGCTACGAAATCGCATTTAAACCCGCGTCTAACACAAAGTCCTAAGAAGCCCTTTAGGTCATTTGAACTATAGCACCTTAATCTAAGCCATTAAACCAATGCCATAATTGAACTATAACCATTATCCAGCCTATTTAACAAGTCCAAATTCAATAATTTCTTGAATAACCCAATCTCTAACTAACCTAAACCTCCATTTAGCTTTTAGAGAACATATATAGAACAAACACTATAGCATAAATTCACAATTTCACCCAAAGGTTACCTTTCATCATCATCTAACACAACCCTAAATTCAACAAGTCAGTTACCTATGCTATTGACCTCCAAATTCTCTGATTTTTATGCACAAACGTAGCTCTTCGAGTGTAGATAACTTTAGAATCAAATGGATCTCAATTTAGAGTTATATTCAATGAGATAAGGCCTCTAGAAAATTATCGCGCAACCTATCCTACACCAGCGCGAGAATCCAAATGCTACTGTAATGGCCCTATAACTACCCCTTAACGACATATTTAAATCTTGTGACTAAAAGAGAAATTTTTCCTCAAGGTCTTGGATACAACATATCCAAAATTCATCCATTTTTTACAACATTTGCTAGGTCAAACTACCTCTGCAATCCAGTTGCGCAACCTGCTAGAAAATTCAGAATCTTGCAAAACTCATGTTTTAGCTATTTCTTGCTTCCTTAGCATACTATCACCATTACTTGCTATGTATATGATGTAAACCACTCTCTTTGACATATACACTAACACTTGGTCTTCAACTATTAATCAAAGAAACCAACTTCAACTGCAACCAAAGCCAAACACCAAGGCTAGCAATTCAGCATTAGAAAGCTACCACTTCATTTTATACACTAAATACCTAATAAAACACGCATTACAAGCTTCATGTTCACTTATCTACACATGGCATACATGTATATACAACAAGAAATCAGCCAAAGATGCAAGCATGGATGAACCCTCACCTTAAGTTGAAGAATTTGCACACAAACAAGCTCAAAATCACCTTTTCTTCCTTTCTTTCTTCTTCTTCTTCTTCTTCTTTTTCTTCTTCTTTCTCTTCCTTCCCTCTTGGACGTTTCTCTCTCTACTTCCCTTGCTTCCACCGATTTTAGCTTCATTCTAGAGCTTTCTCTTGTTGTTCCATATTATTATTTGCTTATTGGGCTATCTTTTGGGCCTAAGTTAAATCCTATACTTATGTAATCTTCCTATTGATCCAACCAAGCCCACTAATGCACCCAAGCAAGCCCACAATCTATTTAATCTTCTTATGATCCAATGAGCCCAATAATTACATTCTTATGTGATCATCTAGGCCCAATTGCAATTTAATCTTCCTAAAGTCCACTAAAGCCCACTAAAGTTCTCTCACACTAATTTCTCTTGCAATCCACTACTAATAGCATTAATTCCTCACCCTCGGTATGAGATGCAATAAATTGTTAATGCGCGTTTCCCAAGAAATACGAAAGTTAAAGTTGGTAAATGCATGCAAGTGATTAGAAGAAACACATATTTGCATGCAAACATTTAGAATAACCATATAGGCATATGCAAGCAAATAATTTAACTATATTGCTCAGGTCAGGGTATCACATTTACTCTCCAGATAACCTTTTGTAAGCGGATCCGCAATGTTTTTATTGGACTTTACATAGTCAATTGAGATAACCCCGTTAGAGAGTAATGTTTAACGGTATTTTGTTTACGATAAATATAACTAGACTTTCCGTTATACATACAACTATGTGCACTTTCAATCGTTGATTAAATGTATATGCAAATAGTTAGCACAAGTTTTTCCAATTGAAATATCCTCTAAAAAATGACACAGTCATTTAGATATTTTCTCTAGCTTTCTCTAAAGCTATAAATCCAAACTCCATAATGGATCTAATTTCACATATCTGTTTAGAGGATTTCCAAGAATTAGCTGCACCTCCCGAAGAACTTCAATTTTATGCATTTTTACAAGGAAATAATTCTCAAAATTATACATTCCTTGACTCTATATTGACATAAAAGTCAATTATCCATGGACAAAATGCTCGTAAGCAAAACTTGTAGGTTGTCACTTAATGAAGATAAATCACCCAGCTTAGGTCCATTCTTGACCATTTTAGGAATTAGAATTCCATTTTTACCAAGACACCCCCACATTTAAAGTATTTTGAAAGTGGTCAACACTTCGACATTTCATATGGTGTCTTGATCATCCACTTGTGAGGTAGCTTGTCAAAATAGCATTCCTCCACAAGTTTTGAGATTGTCTCTAACCAATTTCACACCTCTTTTGCCCATAGCAATATTGCTTTATAAAAGTAAATAAGGAGCCACAATATGATGAACAACCTATGTTCAACTAAAGGGAAATACATATGTGCTCACTTATTAACACCTCTCATTATCGTAAAGTTTAATACTTTCAAACCACATGTTGGTTTTAGCAGTTAAACAAACTTTTGTACAAATATTGATAAAAGTAATAAATTATTTTATCGACCTCTACTTTGAACAAACTTTAAATCACAAACTCCATTGTGAATTAATTTTAGAGTTCTAAAATTTTTAATAAATCTCAAGGTTCTGAACTTCTCAATAAGTTCTAATAAATTTGTACCTATCCATACTCTACTTATGTAAATAAGAATCAAAATTCAAATGTCCTAATTTATCACAACATAAATTAGGAGATTCTGACAGGTGAATAAAGAAGAATTCTTCACGATGTCAACAACACCTCTAGTCATAAATTAATTTAATAAACCATTACACAGACACCCCTTGTCCATGTACATCTTACATGTACATATATACCATAAATAACATTTTATACCGTAGTTAATTTTCACGCTATTAAAACAATGGTATATGTAAAAAGTATGTGCTCACAAAAGACAATTGCACACGATATATGAATCATAATTTCCCATTTCATGAGAAAATATCCCATACTTAAGCACACAAAATTGTGATATTTTCAAGTATCATATTTATACTCAAGTACTTGCTTCTACTAGTAATGGTTTACTGGCCAAATATGAACAAATAAGAATGAGGAATTCTATCTCATTCATAACCAACAAATAATCACAAGGTACAAAATTATCCACTCAACATGTATTTTTATACCATATAAACAATTATATTGCTTTAAAACCAGACTATACACGTTATGGAGATTAAATCCATAAATAAATATTTAAATAAGGATTAAATATTTTGGCAACAAAGCACAATCTTTTCTTCTCAACATGCAATTACTCGAAATGGCCCATTTATTATTAAATAAAAGCCATTCAATTAATGTACTAATCATCATTCCTAACTTGCTAGCTAACAGTCATGAAACGTTCACATTGCTAAAAATTTATGACCAACTAATGCTCAAAGTTAATTTGCATTTCTGCACAATTGATAAGCGTAAACCCGTTACTAGATAGTGGCAAAAAAGCATTTATTACTCTTATTGGTCATGAGTTCAAAACTTAACATCTACAATGCTTAAATTTTACTTTAAAACTATGCCATATGACATTAAGCTCTATACCGTCACAAAGCTAATCAAATGTCTGTTACGCAACAGGTATAGCTTTACCAAAAACTAGTCAAGGCCACATGTTACAATATGATTGGTTCATCAAACTTCACCACCTCTAGCTATATATAGTTATATACATTTTTTTTCCTTTTTAATTCTTAAAGCAAAAAATGTTTCTCACTTTATTTCTCAAACAAAAAACTTTTCAAAAAGTACAGACTAATCAGTCAGTCTGGACTTTTACTCACATATGAGTGGCTCCCATATGTGTGGGCTCCCCATATTTTGTGAATAAAAGTCCAGACTGACCAGTCAGTCTAGACTTTTTGAAGAATTTCCCTTCTCAAACCCAAATGTCTTTAGCTATACCATCCAACAATCATATAATACTTATGGCAATCTGTATAGACATAATATCAAATGATGATTCAACCCTGAATTGCCTTAATGATACTATAATCAGAATCACGAAAGAACATGCAAATACTTTATTTCTACAACAACATAAAATAACATTTAGAATAAATAAATCATCCTGAAAAAGACAGCAAAGAATCTTAATAAGAGAAATTCCAAATGTTATATAATCCATCGACATACAAATTATACATAGATAAAAGTCTTAAAATTGTTAGAAAAATTATAGCGTGTATATATAATTTGCATGTTAGAATATAATCAGTCATCAAAGCTGTAATATGACTAAAATTAGAATTTAGTATTTCTTACACAATAATAAAATAATAATCTAAAGCAAAGAAAGAGGCTTATTTGTAATAGTTCGAAGACTTGCAAAATAAATACAAATAAAAAATCAGAAATCCCGAAATATAAAATACCAGAAATTCAAGGAAACTTGAGTTAAGATCGAGGCTTGAATTTGATTCAGTGTCTTTAAGACTTTTATCGCCCTGCTACGGTGCTCACGGTCTTTGGCACAAGTCTCCCAGGATACAACGATCTTCGTCTTGTAATTGCAGCACTTCAAATCACAAGACTCAGCGAACCCTCTCTATTATGTAGACTCTATATGCATGCATGCATTTTGAAAACTCTTATCCTTCATGCCAAAAACAACCCGAGTATTTATAGGAAAAATATGTAACGGTTTTCTGACCAAAATAATGACCACTTAATAGCCGGGATTAATTCTAAATAATGACATGTAATTCATGGAAAATAAATAGATGTAACTTATGTTGTCGAAATTTAATACAATCTTGCGTGTTGAATAAAATGCATGATCAGAAAGAAAATATTGCAATTAACAAAATTAGAAGACTTACTTGTTTTAACAAAACAGTATGCAATGCAGTGAATAAATGCATTAGAATCGAGGCCTGAATTTGATTCAGTATCCTTAAGACTTAATCGCCCCGCTATGGTACTTACGGTCACTAGCGGTAGTCTCCCAAGATACAACGATCTTCGTCTGACTGTAGGAGCACTCCAAACTGTTTAGACCCGTCGAACCAAATAATGTAGAATTATCTCTCTTTTTATTATGCAGAAGGTATATAAGAAAAGTATAAAAATCTCAATCAATTTAATGCGAAAACCCCAGGGTATTTATAAAAATTTGATGCATGTTCGTAAAAGGTATGAAACCTTTTGTTTTGACTAGTTATGACCATTCATATTTATTTGGTTAAAAAACCAAATTACAACAACTTATATATCATTTATTTCTCATACTTATTTCTAGAATAAATACTAAAATAAATTCTGAAAATATTTATTTCTAGTATTTATTTCTAGAATAAATCATGGAATAAATTCTCAAAAATTTTACATCCAAAAATATAGCCACGATTGGTCCCTCACCATGACCCGGAGTCAGTTGCTTTATTTTTCTCACGTGGGACAAGCCCACTACCTCATTTTTATTTTTCCAAGTTGATCCTTCAACTTTTTCATTAAATTTCTCATTGACTACTCATTTGACTTTGACAAGTGAAAACGATCTTCGTCTGACTGTAGGAGCATTCCAAACTGTTCAGACTCGTCGAACCAAATAATATAGAATTATCTCTCTTTTTATTATGCAGAAGGTATATAAGAAAAGTATAAAAATCTCAATCAATTTAATGCGAAAACCCCAGGGTATTTATAAAAATTTGATGCATGTTCGTAAAAGGTATGAAACCTTTTGTTTTGACTAGTTATGACCATTCATATTTATTTGGTTAAAAAACCAAATTACAACAACTTATATATCACTTATTTCTCATACTTATTTCTAGAATAAATCTTTAAATAAATTTTGAATATTAATTTCTAGTATTTATTTCTAGAAAATAAATCATGGAATAAATTCTCAAAAATGTTACATTCAAAAATAAAGCCACGATTGGTCCCTCACCATGATTCGGAGTCAGTTGCTTTATTTTTCTCACTTGGGACAAGCCCATTACCTCATTTTTATTTTTTCAAGTTGATCCTTCAACTTTATCATTAAATTTTTCATTCACTACTCATTTGGATTTGACAAGTGAAAACGATCTTCGTCTGACTGTAGGAGCATTCCAAACTGTTCAGACCCGTCGAACCAAATAATATAGAATTATCTATCTTTTTATTATGCAGAAGGTATATAAGAAAAGTATGAAAATCTCAATCAACTTAATGCGAAAACCCCAGGGTATTTATAAAAATTTGATGCATGTTCGTAAAAGGTATGAAACCTTTTGTTTTGACTAGTTATGACCATTCATATTTATTTGGTTAAAAAACCAAATTACAACAACTTATATATCATTTATTTCTCATACTTATTTCTAGAATAAATACTAAAATAAATTCTGAAAATATTTATTTCTAGTATTTATTTCTAGAATAAATCATGTAATAAATTCTCAAAAATTTGACATCCAAAAATAAAGCTGCGATTGGTCCCTCACCATGACCCGGAGTCAGTTGCTTTATTTTTCTCACGTGGGACAAGCCCACTACCTCATTTTTATTTTTCCAAGTTGATCCTTCAACTTTTTCATTAAATTTCTCATTCACTACTCATTTGAGTTTGACAAGTGAACCCAAATTCTAATAGTAATCACTTGGACATACTTTTTTACCGGTCAATACTTCTAGAATCCTCAATTACAAGCTATATAGACTTGCGATGGTTCGATCTAACCGAAGTCCCTCACAAGCATCGTGGTTGGGACTTGATCGAGTCAATCAAGACTAATATACTTATTGAGTCAACTACGGTATTATTAGTCGACTCGTCTTAACTCAAATTCATGAGACGATCACATTCTAATTAACTAAGATCACCATAATTAAACAAAATCGAAAATATAATGATTCTTCTCACTTAAATGTCCACGTCACAAGGTAATTGGTACTTATAGAAAACCACCATACCCACAAGTAGGACATTTGACTCAGGTATAACCTTTTCACGATTTTCACTTATACCTTTTCTTAAAAATCTACTGAGGCTGATTTTAAATGGTCAAAAGATGACTATAAAATATCTCTTCCTAAACCTGGTTATGGGTATTCAACTTGGACTATACCAGACCTCTGCCAAACTCTTTTCACCTCAGAGTGTTACCAACTCTGATCTTCACTCCTGACACTTCGATTAAGCCATACTTCATACCTTTAATTCTTCTATATGTTACGTTTTCTTCTACTTATATTATTATAATATTATCTTTTTATCATTGACTTGAGTTTCGTAATATTTTTGACATACACTAGATTGGTATCTCAAGATCATTTTGTACTTGTCACTCTTGACTGCGTAGGTTGTTAGTGTCAATTCTGTTTGGCTTAAAGGTAATAATTTATGAGATTTTAATTGTGAATTTAAAAGTCTAGAAAAATCACACACGACTGCAAATTTTCCCGATATGAATAAAGGTTGTGTATTAATTTACCAATAATAACTGGAGTAATGCTTTAATCTTTATAATAGCATTAACGTTTAATGGGGACCGTTTGGGGTCTTTAAATGTTCAAAATAAGAAAAATCCTATCATTTTTTTCTAAGTTGTTAGAGTCCGATGGAAGTGAGCAAGAAATAGATGGACTTTTGAAAAATCAAATTCATAACTAATATAGAGTTATGCAGGCTCCACATAAATCTCAAATTAACAGTGTATATCAATGCATTTCTTAAATTCATTTATATTTATTATCAATGATCAGAAACTCTTTTTGCTCCATGACAGAAGGAAAAAAAAAAAAAAAACATTATGGAACTCATACTTTGTTTTTGTTCGGCAAATAAATCATTTAATTTCACAACTGAACCATTTATATCATATACAACAAGAAGACATAGACATAGTTAAAGCTAATCTTCCAATCTCTACATGGAAAGAAATTTTTTACGTCTTAAGCTAATCTTGTCTCTAACATAAGAAAAAATTTTCTCGATAATTTATTCCTTGATCTGTACATTGGTGTTAAAAATTTTATTGTTGCGCTCTCTCCATAAGTTGTAGATGCACAAACAGAAAGTAGTCTTAATAATATCAGCTTTGAGACTCCAGCCTTTACCCAACAGTATAATTCTTGTCAGAAAATTATGGAACTCATACTTTAATCATATGGAAAATGCACTGAATGATGGATAATCCTGTCAGCAATCATATATTAGTGAAAAGAAAAAAAATAGATTAAAAAGAGAATATTATGCATCATTAGGAAAAATCTCTAAAAATATTACATATAGGAGTTCAAGCTTGAAATCTCTCAAAAAATTAAATTTAAAAATACATAATAGTTAGTGCAACCTTTCAGAATCCTAAATTCAAAGTGTATATCAATGTGTTTTCTAAATTTCCATACACATATTATTACGAGCCACAAAACTCTTTTCAATCAATGAGGAAAAAGCACTGTTATAGCATCTATATTTTTTTTTTATTTTTGATTAAACTACGAGGTGTGTTCACATTTGAAGGAATGAAATTAATATTTGCGCAAGTATAATATCTATACTTTAATGATCTAAGAATTTACAAAATCATATCGATACACAAAGACCAAATAGAGGAAAATAAGTTACCACCCTAATGTTTCATATATCTCATCATCAATCATAAAATTAGTAAACCAAAAAATAGATTAAGAAGACATAATTATTCATCATTAGGAGAAACTACAAGAAATAAAAAATTAAATTAATTTTTGACTTCAAAAAAAAAAAAAAAAAAAGAATAAACACAAAACTCAGCCTATAAATAGGAAAAGAGGGGGTTTTAGAAAGAGTGCTCTTAATAATTTGAGATAAAATTTATTTTCGCTCTCTCAGCATCAAAATTTGCAGAAGACAAGAATGGCGGATGCTTATTGGAGGTACGGCGGAAGCCGGCAGCCGGAGGCGGCGGCGCTTCCACCTGCTCTCGTCGCCAAACGTCCTCGCACCGAATACGGTAACCTTCTATTGCCCTCTCTCTGTATGTATACGTATAAATGTATGTGTATGTAATTGTTCGGATATTGAGAAACTAGGGTTTCTTGTGATTTTGCGTGTGATTTGGGGAGAAGAACAAGGCTTTGACTGCATAGGGTTTTTGAAGAATTCATGGTTTTGGATGGCTCAAGAAGTTGCACAGGGAGAAAAATTAAGTTTAAAGTTCTGATATTTTATGTATGTATGTATATGTGTATATATATGTGTGTGTGTGTGTAATTGTGTATGTGTGTGTGTGCGCTTTCTTTGTATTTGAGCCAAAATTAGCTGGAAGATTAAGCTTCCTCAAAAGATTGCAGGAGGAGAAAAATTAAGTAAAAAGTTCTGATCTTTGATATACGTATGTGTATTTAGGTGTGTGCGTGCATGAATATTAGAGCCAAGATTAGCTGCTAAAATAAGCTTCCCCTAAAATTTTAGGAGCAGAAAAATTTGAGTTTCAAGTTCTGATCTTTGATATATTTATATGTGTATATATTTGTGTTTGTATTTCATATATTAGAGCCAAGATTAGATGGAAGTAAGATACCTCAAAAAATTGTAGGAGGAGAAAAAGTAAAAAGTTCTGATCTTTCGTAAATGTATGCGTGTATATATATATATATATATATATCGATGTGGGTGTGGGTGTGTATTCATGTGTGTGTTTATATATGAGCCAAGATTAGCTGGAAAATTAAGCTAAGCTCTTTGACTCAATTAGCTGCGAGTAAACTAACATTAACAATGTTAAGTTCTGGAGAATTCAGCTATTGCCTCTTGGAGGTCTGAAAGCCTAAATTCTGGCCTGATGTTTGTGAGAAAATGGTGCATCTCTTTTGAGGATTTGAGGAAAAAGGGGCGTTCTAGGATCAGAATACGTTAGATGCTATTTGTTCTCGCCACATGATGCCAACCACTTACAGCCTGTTGATTTTATTGTGCTGTTCCTCTCTTGTTCTATACTCTTGGGTGTGTTTATGCTCATTTATTGTTGTTAATTTAATTGATCTGTTTGGTGTTACCCTCCAGACGTGCCTAGCGGACATGACTTGCCTGGCCATTATGTGCGTGATGATGACCGGAGTGCACAACGTGTCGCTAGAGATACGGATTCCATCAATGCATCCTATGACCGTTACCTGCGTAGCACAGTAACTAGTTTTCCTTTTTTTTTTTTCTTTCTAGAGAATTGGAAGAAATTTTGGTACTTTTCACATTGGGACGCATGTTAAAAGTCTAAAATATACTTGCTAAACATGCAGCAAATGCCGTCTTATGGTGGGGGTGAGTCTGCGAGACCCATGAGTGGTGGACGTAGTGGATATTCAGTTGATGACCCATATATAGTTGGTATGGGGGGATCAGAAGCAGCTTTGCCTGCAAAAAGCCGGACCATGGCCATTGGAAGTGGAAGACCTGAAATTTCTCTTCCACGGGATGCTAGCAGTACACTGTTTGTGGAGGGCTTGCCTGCGAACTGTACACGCAGGGAAGTATCTCGTATCCTTTTACAGTCTGTGCCACATATTACCGTTTTGATATTTTCCATTTTAGTTTTGTTATCCTTAACTATAGTTTGCAGACATTTTCCGCCCTTTTGTAGGGTACAAGGAAGTGAGACTTGTGACTAAAGAATCGAGACACGTAAGAATTTGTTTGATACATTCATTATAAGAGTCCTAATTCATTTTTCAGCTTCCCAGTAAGACTCACTATGGCTTTGTCCCATTGATCGTGCAGCCTGGTGGTGAACCTTTGGTACTTTGTTTTGTTGATTTTGTGAGTCCCGCCCATGCGGCCACTGCGATGGATGCCTTACAAGGTAACATTCACATTTTTTTTTTTCCTCATAATCTAACACATCATATAATTTGCATAATTGTCTGTTTACTTTTGCAAATCAAATAGCTTTTCCAAAATGGGGAACTGGTAAGGGGGAAAAGAAACGAATAGAGTATTGAGTAGGCCAAATTGGTCTTTGGTTCATGACCTTGGGATTTGCTTCATCATAAATTGTTCCTACTTTTACCTTTTCTTTTGAGCATGGATGTGAGTGCGTCAATTCCAAAGATTCAAGGATATATACACTTTTTTCCTTTCCGAGAATAATTTTAACCTCAAAATCCAAGATGATATATTCTAATGATAGTGGGAAAAAGTATCGTGTGCTTGAGCAAACTTTGAGGACTCGCTTCTCATTTCCCACAGAGGACAATGATTATGACATGTAAATGTTTTAACCTTCTTTGCGCTTAACCTTGTAAAATTGTTGTGTGAGGTCGGTACATGAATGCTTATTGATGAAAGCTTGTGGATCTTTTTGCATTATACGGATTTGTTTTGTTTAGCATGCTTATTTTGGACAATTAAAAAGTTTCCCTTTTTTCCATTATCGTTCCCTTTTCTGTTTGTTGTTGTTTTACAATTTTCCCTTCTAATAAACCTGTTTTGTTTTTGTTGGTTTTGCGAACTTTTTCCTTTTCTTTCCCATCTATATCTCACTGATGGAAAAATACAACTTTTAAACAATTTTGTCATGTCCATCGAGAATATCAGCCAGTATATCACCTTAGTTAACATTTCAACACAGAATTTTCTCTTCTCTATGAAGAGAGTTCTTAAGTGCTTATTAACACTTTCCACTTGATGATTGCCTTTAAAAGAAAAATTAGGATCCAGCTGGAAAAAATATGAGCTCAATGTTCAGTTCATCTATATTGTTTCAATTATGTAATTCTTCACCTAATTGATTGAGACATATTTGCTTGTTTTTGCTCTTCTCATGTTCAAGGAAAGTTGACCTCTGTTTGTTGTTATGAAGTGGGCATAGTTTTGAATCAGGATGCATTTTAGTTTTGTTCTTTCCTCATCCTCGCAGCAGAAGTAGTGGTCTTGTGCAGGCATTTTTGTTTTTTGATGAAATAAAGGGCCAAGAAATAAAATACGACATATAAGAAAAAAATTTACTGTACTATTAGGATGATACAATGAATATCAGGATATGTAAGGTCATGTAAAGAATCCTAGGTCCATGAATAATCCTTTGGCACCATTCAATTCCGTATTTCTCAATGATTTAAGGGTTACACTAAGAATCTAATATGTTCCACGGAGAAATTTTAAGAAAAGCAGAAAGAAGATAAAAAAGGACATTTTTATGCAAATGACAGAATATATATGTTGATCTTTAACGTCAGTATTTTGGAGATAATGTTGGAATATGTTTCTTATCAAGTTTAGACTGGCTGCTGGTTCTTGTCTTCTCTGATTTAAGTAAAGTTGCAGTTGGTTTACTGCATGATATGGTACAGTTTTACTCAATATGAGGTTCGGCTGTATTATGATATGTTTATGATAGGGATACAGAGAGTTGGACATATTGCTTTATGCCTACATTTGTACAACTTTTTAGGTAATTTCTATGACATACTTGGCTTTTCAAATTTTTTGGAGACTGTCATCTGGTGTGCTAGAGATTGGTTGGGAAGTTTTTGTTCAGAATCTGCACTGAATTCGAACTCAAGCAAGCAATTAGTATCCTTAAAAATGGATGCTTGTTAAAGTTCTTTTGCATTATTAGTACTATCATTATTATTTCACAATGAAGAAGATGGAAAAAAAAGAGAGAAAAGAATATTGTCAATGTTAGAATATGGGCATAATTTTTACTGAAGAACGTAGAGTTGATAATCGGATCAATAGCAAGAAGTCCAATGGATTATTGCTCCTATGTTCTGTTTCAAAATATATTCCATTTTCCCTTAGACATTCGATGTGTGCTCTAGGACCGAGTAATAGCATGTGATAATGTATATGATCTTTGCTGATGTAATATCGTACATGAGAAGAAACAAGTACATTAAGCCAGTATACCTAAACCTACTGAGTATTGAAGTCTTGAGATGGACTTGACAGAACTATGACAAAGGAAAACGAAAGAAAGTCTTTCGCAAGCTGTAAGTTAGAGAGTCTTCTCTTTTCCTCCCAAAAATATGTCCTGTCTTTAGTCATTAGGGCCTCGGCAAGCTTATGTTGGTGTCTAATGTCTTAGAAGGCCAAGTTCAACATCTAAGTTTTAGAATTTCCAATAGTAATTGGTTTTTATACAACTCCCCTGCTTATAACCAAGATATAGTCCCCACAGTATTCTGGAGAAGGCTTTCTAGAGCTCTAGCCAAGGAAGCCCATATAAGGTCTTTCTGTGATGACGATGTTCATGCCTTTCATCTTGTTATGTAGCTGTGCCATTACCATTTCTACTACGTGCAGAAAAGAGGACTTATTTCTCATCAAGTCTGAGAAATCTTATGGTACCGATTGAACTCAATTGGTCCTTTATGTCAATAATATGGTTCTCTGAGAGCAAGAATTTGACTACACAAAATTGATCGAAGAATTTGTAAACTGATAAAGCATTATCTTGTTTTTTTTCTAGGGAGACTAGCCTTGATTTCATATTACAGAGCCGGGCCCCTTAAAACAAAGTCAGATGAACATTGTAAAACATTCTGAAATAAGGGAATGTTCAAGCAGTCTTTTTTCTATAGGTTTACATTCTGTCCATGAGTTTGCCATGACTTGGTGGTCCTACAGCTGCCATTGGAATGGGTTGATAGCATGAACAAGCATTTTATACGAGTGTGTACATATATTTACGATAAACCGATAATTGACCGCTAATATCACCTGTTTCTGTGGTGCCCTCATTCGTCATGGAAGCGGCTTTAGTTGGTGGCATAAAATAGTCGAACTCCGTCTTGCAGGTTATAAATTTGATGAGCATGACCGTGATTCAGCCCATTTAAGGCTGCAATTCGCTCGCCATCCTGGTGCAAGGTCAGGTGGTGGGTCTCGTGGAAAACGTTGAATTATGTGGTACAGGTGATATATGCTACACTCCATGCGCTTGGTTATAAATGCGTTTAGGTTTCAATTAAACTTAACACGACGACGAATAGGTCGCTCTAAATTGTGGAACAACACTTCTTGTAGGACCCGCTCAAGTTGGGAGATATGTGATAACGAGGGACGATACCGAGTTATGGCATCTTGTGAATTACTTTGGTCATTGATCTGGCGCTTTATTTAGGACCAACTGGAATTGGGTGGTTTCATTAATCGACGTGTTGGAGATTAACTGCATTTAGCTTTTCCTTTTACTTCACATCTGTCTCAGAAGACGCATGTTGTTATGTTTAATATGTGCGTGGACAAGTCAAAAGAGGCTTTTCTTTGTGCGTTAAGTTAGGACTTAGTCACATGCCGGAATATTTATGTATCAATAAGTATATCTTGCGAAGGCAGGCATCTCATGTACTTTTTGTCTGATTGTGTTGATCTCCAAAAAGATTCTGTTATTTGCAAAACTATGCGGTCATGTGTTAATTATAGCAACAGAAATGATCATCACCTCTTATCCAAGTTGAGTAAAATCATACTATGCATTTTGTAATTGCTATTGGTTTGCTTTATAACAATAGTACGAGTGTTCAAATCTTTGCCAGAAATTCTGAAAGTTCTTCCAAAATTGCCTATCCTAAAGATTTCTCATAAAATACCTCCTCGTTATACACTGAATTCTGACGGCACTTGTTAAAATACGTTACGCATTACTTCCTTTTAAGTTGACATTACTCTCGGACTAGGCTTGCCTTCTTTATATCTACTATGATAAATTTGTAGAATATTTACAACTAAGAAGTCGGCTGCAGGTGATTTTGCCTTTCTATTACCTTTAGATAGGGTCTTAAAGGTGCCCGGAGGAGGGTGGGAGAGGGGGAGGGGTTCTGTGGGTGAAGTTGCAGTGTGGACATGGTTCCTGGAGTTCCTGAGTCATGAACATTTGTATGTATACCCTGCCAACACTATTTTTGCACGTGAGTTTCTCATGTATTTTTTTTTTGGTCTGTTGAGTTTCTCATGTACGTTTTACCTGTTTTGCAACTCCAGCAATACTATTGATCCAATGTGTTTGTTTGCTTAACAAGGCCTCCTTGTTAGCTAGAATCTTGGTAGTTTTCTTATTTTCCATTGTGACCGAGGCCCTTTTGCTGGATGCAAACAGTTTTGCAGCATGCTAAGACTTCGAGATAATTTTTCAGTAGCTAGCGAATCCAATTAATTTTGGTCGTAATTTCGTGATTTTGAGTTTTGCACCTTGGAGTTCATTATCTTAAAACTGGAGCTAAGCTTGTGAGCTTTGTGCAAGAGCTTTGATAATATCTTGCAGTGATTTGCTTTTATTGAAGTGATTATTATGTTGCACCTAAAATTTGCGACTAGTTATATGGTATTTGTGTTCCAATGACATACATACCAAGAGCAGGTTCGAATAACAGCTATTAGTTAAAAGAAAAGAACGGATGTGGGTCCACCATGTTGTGAGAGCCATTAGGTCCCGGACCCAATAGCATCTCTAGTTAAGAGGGATGTTTGCATTGCAGCAAGGTGTCAGCAGATGTGACCTGCAGCATTGTGCTGAAGGAGCTTTAGATTCTGCTAGATTTCATATTCTGGAATGATTGAAGTGTTAAATCTATCCTTGAATGTAAAATGATCACCTGATCATGATTGTCCTACCCCCCGCGGGAAAGGTGCTTTCCATTTGGGCCGGTTTGGGACAAGGGTTTTTTAGAGTATTTTCTTTGTAAAAGAATAGTCATGATTTTTTCATTGCTGAAACTTTTAATGGCTCAAGTTGCACTGTTGTGCTTAATATGTTATTACTATATGCAATGGTTTTGCATTTTATTCTTACTATTTTTTGTTAATTTACAAGCGTGTAAAGTAGAAATTTGCTTCTGCTGTGCCTAGTTTTTCTTTTGAAGGTAAAAGAGCCAATATCTGATTCAAGCACATAATTTGATTGAACTGTTGCCTTGCGGATTTGGACCCTTTTATAGCGTTATGATGAGAGATATAATGGTAGTGAACTGTACGTAAAAAACAGCGGTTGAATGAATTGAGTAGTAGCATAGACATCTGATTTGCAGTCTTAACTCTGGTCTTTATATCATCTGCTATCGTAATGTATAAGGTGAATGAATGCCTTCGAACCACTTCAAGAATTTTTGCAATTCACGCGGTTAAACATAAGGGGAGGTAATGGAGGGGTTTAAAAGACAATGAATTTTCAACAAGTCAAAACGCGACGTTTTCTTTGTCTTCTCTTTTTTTTTTTTTTGGGATGACATTTTAAATAAGGTTATATTATATTCATTTTAAAGTTATAAATTTTGTAATATATTTATTGCGTTCAGATGCATGTTTTAGGTCAGTTAAAGATCGGATAATATTGTAATAGGAGGATATAGGTTTAAAGTTAAAACTTTTTATTACAAGAAGTCACTATTAGGTCATTCTAATTAATTAAGTTTCTTTTTCTCTCAGAGCAAGAGGACCAAAAAAAAGAAGATAAAAACAAACATGGATTGCATGATTTTATCTACATATAATTATAGCTTAGAATATATTCAAGAAGAATATACGAACTTCAAGTTGAAAATTAAGTCAGTTTTCTTTATATTCATTACAATATTATAAAAAATAGTAATTGGGAAAAAGGGTGCAAGAGTAAATAGAGATATTAGGTCCCGACGTTCAATCTTGAGAGGTGAATAGATTCAATGGGATTTCTTCATAGTGAAAATCACCTGCAACACAATCACTAGTTAACTTGTATCATCCACGTCTCTTACTTTTAGCTCATGGGTTATTTTCACTGACGCTTAAACAACAACTAATTATCAATTAATAATATTAATAAGTCGTTTATGAACGACAACTTGTTATCACTTAGTTTTAAATTGTATACAAATATTGTCATAATATTTCAATCCACATTGGTTTGTAAGGAATCTGTGTTCACGTTATAATAATTTGGGTACTTTATGAGGCCTTTTACAACATCTTTAAAACCCTAATTTTCCTAGATGTGCTTCCTTACCACATTTGTTAAAAGTTAGGGAATTTTCAAATTAAGATTCAGCTTCTCCAACTAGAAGTTGAATTCATCCCCTAAACTTCCGATGAATGTGACTAGAAAAAAGAAATTTTTAGAGAGTGTTGTTTTAAGGAGGTTGTTGGAGTTGGTTGACAACAAATTGAGCAAATTAATTAGGCCTATTGCAACACATTGAGCAAATTAATTAAGCATGTTATGTTGATAGGCCATAGTCGAGCCCAGGTCATCATAGACGTAATTGAAATCTTCTACCTATATTTCTCAAGAACATATAATAGAATCTTTTAAATTAATATTTAATAAATTAATAATCTCTTTTAAATAATAAAAATGTATGTTCCCGACTTGCAATTAGTGTAAAAAATTAATAATTTTGATAAAATTATAAGATAATACATTTAAAATATTTTCTTTGTATTTTATCGATCCAAATATTTCATAAATTAATAATTAGCCAAAAAGTAAATAATAAACTAACTATGAGGTTTTTTCATCAGCCATGGTTTTTTTCCTGACACCTTGGAGATAAGAGGCCATTGTTGATATTTTAGAACTACAGATTCTGGTACTGATAGATCGAGTAATTATTACTCTAGGAACTGCAAAAGGAGATTATTTAAAGAGAAACAATTGAGTTAATCCTATAACTAATCCTTGTACAAGGATTAGAATATGAGATTAGAGAAACTTGTAATCCTACTAAATTAGATTCTTATTTTATTTTTTTATTAAATTTTTTTACTTGTCTTTTCAAATTGACCTGAAAAAATATGAGTCACTTTTAAAAAAATTTATCATAAATATAATATGTTTACTTTCAAACCAAAAAACTAAGAATATCTCGATAAATTAATAATTATTAATTTATCAATAAATTAATATATCGCTAAATTAATAGATTTTAGTAGTCCCAATACAGTAGAACCTCTTTAAATTAATACTCGATAAATTAATAATCTCTTTTAATTAATAAAAATATCCGGTCCCAACTTGGGACCAGTATAAAAAGTTGATAAATTCGATAAAATTATAAGATAATACATTTAAAAAAATTCCCTTTGTATTTTATTGATTCAAATATTTCATAAATTAATAATTAGCTAAAAAGTACATAATAAATTGACTATGAGATTTTCTTAAAATATGAATCAAGAGTAGCTTGTCTTTTGTTGAACTTCAAATCTAGTTGAATCTCATATTTAATTATTTAAAGAGAAAAAATTGAGATAATCCAACAAGGATTAGGATACAAGATTAGAAAAATTAGTTCTCATCCTAATCCTACAGGACTTGGATACGAGATTAGAATATTTTTTTCTTTTTTAATCTTACTAAATTAAATTTTATCTTCTATTCTCATTACTTATCTTTTCAAATTGGACCGAAAAAAAGACATCATAATCATAATATGTTTACTATAAAGTCAAAAAAATGAAAAATATCTCTATTAATTAATAGTTATTAATTATCGATAAATTAATATCTCGCTAAATTAATAGGATTTGGTAGTCCCAACGCTATTAATTTAAAGAGATTTTACTGTATTATTAATTTAAAGTCATCTCCTAGTGATTATTGTCTCTTAGTGACTAAGATGTAGATTATTGAGCGTTAGATTCAAATGAAGGGATCTGAACCGTCGGTTTTGAAAATATATCTATCAATTTTAAAATCAAGATTTCTTGCCTTTTTTTTAATCTTTTTCTTTCTTTCCATTTCAATCAAAATAAATTAACGAAAATAAAAGCCAACAGAACGTTGAAACTCCTTTTTCTCTCTCTTTCTCACACACATAAACCCAGCAAATCATTGAGACTATATCTCAATCCCGAACTTGATGAAGCTATACAAGTACATAGCAAAAATTTCTCGCTTATAGCATAGACAAATAACCAAAAACTAATTGCTGCTATTCCTTTTATTCTATGTAAAATGGTTTCTTAGAATGGATAACAAAACAGAAATATATAAAAACTATATATATATGGAAGAATTTTTCAATTTTTTTCTTTGAAATTGATTTGTTTTTGTTTGTGTTAGATAATGCTTATATACGTGTTTTATTAGTAAGCAAAAGCTTAAATTAATTAGCAAAATTAAATATAGTAAAGATCATGTTCTTATATAAAGTCTATATATCTATGGAGTTTCAATGATAATTGATAGACATCAAATATCGTTGAAACAAATATTATTTTATGCATTATATAGTGCTTATATATGCGTTCTATTGAAAAACGAAATATGATTTTCACATCTTGCAATTAGTAAAAACTACATGGCTGATCAAATGTAATTAAAGGACCTTAGACAAAAAAGATGGGAAAACAAAAAAGATGCAACCCAGCAGTGAGGAAAACAAGATGGATTTTTGGCTTGGCTCATAATGATCCCTGGAATCAATTCATCATACATGGAGTTTCAACATTTTGCGGATTTATGCGTGTGAGGAAGAGAGGGGAGATGGAAGCGAGAGGAAAAGTTTTTACAACAATTCTTAAAGAAAGATATGTGTTGCGTTTTTGAACCGAATAATATAGTTTGCAAGGCATTGAAAATAACAATTTATATAGTTTTCAAGAGATTGAGATTATTAGTCCGATTATATTAGATAGAGATAAATGTCTATTATATTAGCATCTAATCATGAAGTCATAAGCCACTTGACTTGGTTTGGAAAAAGGAAAGAAAGAAAAAGATTTAAAAATGCAAGAAATCTTGATTTTTAAATTGATAGATATATTTTAAAGATTGACGATTCAAATCCTTTTATTTGAATTCAACACCCAATAATCCGGATTTGGATCCTCTACTAACTAGAAGTTTGTTCTAACTTTTTAACATTATATCTTAGTCATTTATTCACTTAACAAAAATATTTTCCCTCCAATGTTTGTAATTTGAAATTCAAATGAATGGTTATGATATAATGTTAGAATGATTTTTAGTTAAGAGATGATCCTAATCCCAATAATTCACTTCCTAGTCACTAAGAGACAATAATGATTAAGAGAGGATCTAAATTCATATATATATATATATATATATATATATATATATGCAATATATGATTTGTTACCATATATTCTAGGATTTAGCTTAAAAACGTTATAGGCCCACATATTTTATTTTTAACACATGAACCTCATGCATTAATAAGGCTCGCATCATATAAAGAGTGACTTTTCTTTTTTTAACGTTGAAAGCAAAATTTTATATTCTCCAAAAGTTTGGTTCACATATGATTTTATTTACAGTAGGTCGCATCAGACACGTGCGATAATTAGTATCAACAAACCTGAATTTCGAATTCGTAATATGTTCTAAAAATTTTAAATTTGTTCTTATTGTTCAAAATTATTTTTTTTTTTTTTTTTTATTTTATTTATTAAAAAAAATTTAATTTATTCTCTATTATTTTTATATAAAATTAAATTACTCCTCACTATTTAATAAAAATTGTAACTAATTTAAATTTTTTTAAAAAATAATAAGGATTGAATTGATCAATTTTGAAAAGTATAGACAAATTTAATTTTTTTTAAAAATAATAAAAATTAAATTAATTAATTTTGAATAACAAAAATACGAATTTAAAATTTTAGAGAAATAATAACTAATATTCGTTCAATTTTCTCAATCTTTGCAGCTCGAGGAGGATTCTTTTGTTGAGCTGTCAAGTCAAATATCTTTCAGTCCTTTACCGTTACTAGGATGCTATAAAATCGGTACAGAATCTTCATCAATACCTATCCAAAACATTCCTTTTGACCACCTTTTATAGTTGTATTGCCATACGTACCATATTAAAATCCTACACGGATACAACTTTATATGCACTCAGAATTGTAGGCGATTTACTTTCTATAAAAGGTGTGCAAAGTTGTGCTCGTGTGTGTGTGTTAAGTGCAATGCAAGAGCATACCAATTATATATATTCTTGAATCTCATTCATAAAGGGTGTGCAAAAGTTGTGTGTGTTCGTGTGTGTTAAGTCATAGGCAAGAGAATATATAGCAATATTCTTGAATCTTATTCAAAAGGGTGTGTGCAAAGTTGTGTGTGTTGTGTGTGTGCTAATTCTTGAATCTTATGCATGATGGCTGAGATACAAGAGGAAATTGTGAGAGAGGAAGCAGTAGAAGCCTCCGAAGATTGCCCGATCAAGCAAGTTGATGTAACAGTGCCGAAAACCGATGATCCGAACCAGCCAGTGCTCACATTCAGAATGTGGGTTCTGGGGATCACTTCTTGCATCTTGTTATCCTTTGTGAACCAGTTTTTCTGGTACAGGAGTGAGCCGTTGAGCATTACATCGATATCGGCTATGATTGCTGTCGTGCCAATAGGCCACCTGATGGCAAAAACCATCACAAATCGGGTGTTTTTAAAGGGTACGCGGTTTGAGTTTACGATGAATCCAGGGCCATTCAATATGAAAGAGCATGTTTTGATCACTATATTTGCCAATGCTGGTGCTGGAACTGTTTATGCCACTCATATATTGAGTTCAATTAAGCTTTATTATAAGAAGGAGCTTACATTCATTCCTGCCTTGATTCTTATGCTTACAACACAGGTGAGTCATTCCTCATTCCTCTTCTCTATGAATATGATATATTAATATGCTTAACAGATAAAGCTTAGTTGTTTTGTTGTATTCTATGCCTAATCTTTTTTTATATTGAATTTGAGGATTATCTGGTGGATATTTACCTGATGATATAATTATCAATTTGGTTAATTTGAGGATTGTACATTACGATATTGATTACGCGATTGTATGCAAAACCAACAATTGAAGAGGGGGCTTATTGTAGGTCTAGAAGGCAAAATTGATTGCTTTTTAGATAGGATTTGATGTTTATGCATTCAGATTCCAGTTCGTATTATGTTAACAATTAGCATATCGACTATTTGCCAAGAAGGTAGTGATACAGATTGATGAAAGCTAGTTATATGGAGAACTTGGTGTTGACATTAGTGTTAGCTTGTTTAAGTTTTGTATTTGTTAATTTTTTTTTGCTCTCGTATGCAATGTAGTTCTTGGGTTTTGGATGGGCGGGGATTTTCCGGAAGCATCTGGTCGAGCCTGCAGAGATGTGGTGGCCAAGTAATTTGGTTCTCGTCTCATTATTCAGGTAATTATACAAACCCGTCAATTTGGGATCCAATTCAAGATTTTCCTTGGGGCCTAGGCATTGGGAAGGAATTGGAACCTCTAACAATTTCTCTTTTCCTTTTCTGTTTCAGGGCTCTGCACGAAAAGGAGAAGAGACCCAAAGGTGGCACATCAAGGAACCAATTTTTCGTCATAGCTTTAATCTGCAGCTTTGGCTACTACATCTTTCCTGGCTATCTCTTTTCAATGTTAACCTCCATATCTTGGATTTGTTGGCTCGCTCCTAAATCCGTCCTAGTGCACCAACTTGGCTCTGGCTTGCAAGGGCTCGGGATTGGAGCTATAGGACTCGACTGGTCTACAATAGCATCATACCTTGGGAGCCCTTTAGCTAGCCCATGGTTTGCTACTGCTAATGTTGCAGTTGGTTTTGTCCTTGTTATGTATGTGATGACGCCCCTATGTTACTGGTTCAATGTATACAATGCAAAGAACTTCCCAATATATTCGGAGGAACTTTTCATGCTTGACGGTTCTCACTATAATACGTCAAGTATCATTGATTCAAACTTCCATCTCGACAAGAATGCATACGTGAAAGCCGGTCCTTTGTATCTGAGCACCTTCTTTGCTATGACTTATGGTATTGGATTTGCTACACTTTCTGCAACAATGGTCCATGTTTTACTCTTCAATGGAAGGTATATATTTCTCAATTCGGTTTTGTTTTGTCGAAATTGAATTAGTGGCAAGCATTTGGTAAAATCAAGATTATTCGTTTTCAATCTCTGTGCTCAGTTTAAGTGACTATAGCATCAATATATATATGATCTGCTCAAGCTAAGATTGATGGGGTTTCACCTTGACTAATGCAGTGATATGTGGAAACAAAGCAAAAGGGCATTTGGAGCAAATAAGAAGATGGATATACATACGAGGCTTATGAAGGCATACAGACAGGTCCCTATGTGGTGGTTTCTCATCATCCTTGTGGTGAATATTGCTGCGATCATCATTGCGTGCGAGTATTATGAATATGTACTGCAGCTACCTTGGTGGGGTGTCTTGCTATCTTGTGCAATTGCGTTTCTTTTCACTCTTCCAATTGGCATCATCACTGCCACCACAAACCAGGTAGAGACAAGAGACATTCGATGTTAGAATTTGCTTCTAAAGTAAAATTCTGATGTTCTGACACTGATAATATCTTGGTTTCGTCTTACTTATCTATCAACAGACACCAGGTTTAAACATCATTACGGAGTATATTATCGGGTATGCATATCCTGGACGACCTGTGGCGAACATGTGTTTCAAAGTGTACGGATACATAAGCATGTCCCAAGCCTTAACATTTGTTCAAGACTTCAAGCTCGGTCATTATATGAAAATTCCACCTAGAGCAATGTTCATAGCTCAGGTTAGTTTAGCCTGCTCTGCAATCTTCTTTTTAAGTCCAAGATCAAATTTCAATTTATAGTTCTTTGTACTAATCAATTTACCGTTTCAGATGGTGGGTACACTTATATCAGTAATCATATACACGCTAACAGCGTGGTGGCTGATGGATACCATCCCTAACCTTTGCGATACCTCCTTGCTGCCACCTGACAGTCCGTGGAAGTGTCCAATGGACCACGTGTTTTACGACGCTTCTGTTATCTGGGGGCTTGTTGGGCCGCGCAGGATCTTTGGAGACCTCGGTGTGTACCCCAATGTCAACTGGTTCTTTCTCGGGGGAGCCATCGCTCCATTATTGGTTTGGTTGGCAAAAAGGACATTCCCAGAGCAGAAGTGGATCGGCCTGATCAATATGCCAGTGTTGTTGGGAGCTACAGCAATGATGCCTCCTGCTTCTGCTGTCAACTACACCAGTTGGATACTAGTTGGATTTCTTTCCGGCTTTGTTGCTTTCAGATACAGGCCGAAGTGGTGGGAGCGCTACAACTATGTCCTATCCGGTGGTCTTGACGCTGGAACTGCGTTCGTGACGATATTACTCTTTATCACTTTGCAATCAAGAGACATTCATGTTGGATGGTGGGGAAACAACTTGGATGGCTGTCCATTAGCTGCTTGCCCAACTGCCAAAGGGATTTCAGTTGATGGATGCCCAGCCTTCCAATAGGCCACACACTAGAATCGCGCGAGCGCAGAAAGAGCATTTCATGTCATTTTCATTTCATTTCGTTCTTTTTAGTCATTTTTCATTTCTTTCCTGCTGTCTGGTAACATTAGTTCTGTAAATAGATTTTCTTGTTGAGACTACAGATTTACTTTTTCTTGAAATGCAGTATGTCAAATATTGGAACTACATATGCCCTTTTGGTTGAAAATGTTTCTTCTATAAGAGAAACTCTTGTGCGGATCCCAACCCACTCCAGTCACATACGGAATGTCTGTCTGAACGTTTTTAAGAGTTATTACTTCTATAATGGCTCAAACTGAAAAGGGACTTTTAGAGCTTAAACTATTGGCTTTTGCCGTTCTGCATGACTTTTATCTTTGCTATGGCCAACTCTACCAAGTTTATGTATCGGAAATTAACTTCACATGAATTCTCTATTTGGCCTTCGTTGGATCTACCCTATAGGGTTGTGGAGCTATAAGCTTCAACTATTAACTTAAGTTGCTTTGAAGATGTCGAGACCTGAATTAAATAGGTGCCCTTGGGGCCCAAACCAAGTCCTAGTGAATTCAAAATAGTGAAGATAGCAACAGGTCAAATATCCGCAAAAAAAAATACTAATAAGATATAGTGCTTCATGTGGGCAACTATTCGTCAAAGTCGTCAAAATCTTCAAGAGTGTGGATAGGTGATAGGAAATTCCATGATGCCACCAAGATCACCTTAAGTTTACTCTTTCACCAGACAAACTGCAACCAGAGGCAAATGACACGCAACAATAAATTAAATCAAATTAAACCAAGTCTCATCGATTAAAATGAAATATGGTAATAAAGTGCCCAAAAGATTTTTAAATTTCTGATAAGGTTAATGCACAATTTCAGAGAACTCAAGTAGGGTGAATATATTAAATCAGATAATATTATAACAAAGACTCGTCCAATTTGTTTCACTCTTACAAAGGAGATAAATAGTGCAAAAAGGCAATACTAGCAAATGTATAACTTTTTAAGGCCTCACTGGATCATTAACCTGAGACCTATCTTACTACAATCTTTAAAGAGAAAAAAAAAAAAAAAAAAGTGAAGGCACCAAAATTACAATATTTTATCCTTGAATATCCCAACAGCAAAGGTTTGATAGATGCTAATCTGTTGGCCTTGTCCTAATAACAACTACAGAAGTATCAACTTTCACCCCCCGACTTCTCACATTCTTGCTGGACGGCGCATGGGTGTTTAAAATCTCTGATGGTCGTCACCCTTGATGCGACATGTACTTCAACTAAATCAAACGCGTTATGGCGTCAAAAAATATTTTGCTGGTTCAAATTTTACCGTATCAAGGAGCATTTAGTAGCTCAGGATCGGCATCTCTTTCCTTTAATGGTGTCCAATCTTCAGACTCTGCAAGAAATGTCCGTTTCAGGGGAAAATAATTTTGGGTGGCTGATAAATAAGAGGACTTTTAAGAATAAAGGCCAAAATGCATTTATTTGCATAGCATTGTGTTCTGTAATAAGATGGATCACAGAATTTTGAATCTGACGAGCTACTGTTATCACAAATTTTCAAGAAAAAACTCACTTGTCTTATCTGCAAGAACAAAGAGCCGCCTCTGCAAGATGGAGGCCACAAAGAGGAAGATTGAGCACATGCCGAACATGATAGTGATGGGGAAAGCATCAACCTTTAAAACATACCAAAGGAAGACAATTAGCGTAGGAGAAAGAGCTCTGTACATTAAAGGTGCATTTATCACTTCATGAAAAGAGACGGACAGCACAGAAGACAAAACATCTTTACGTAGCATGTCAACATGAAAATTGCATACTGTATAAGCCGAAATCTTCTTAGATCCATATGCAAAACTTCTGGCTTTTATTGTGCTTATTATGTCATGAAGGTCAATGCCAGTGAAAACAAGAGAGGACATTTACAAGCCCAAGAAAGGAATCAGCAGGCTTAGATACCACGATAGGTTAGTTTAATCATGACACACAGACAGGTATTTCAAGAAACGCATAGAAAAAGACATGAGTGGGGGAGTATCAGGTTCGATGTCAAGGTGAACTTCTATAGCTATTTATGCAGGCCTGCAATATAGCAAATTTGAAAGCCATAAAAGATGAAGGATGAAGCAACCTACATTGTACAGCACAATGCACACAAATATATTTAGGGGTATGCGGAAGAAGTTCATGATGGTGCTTCTAGCCTCCTCAGGGATATACTGAGACCTCATCTTCATTATAGATGGCCAGAAAATGCCGACGCATGCCTCGAAGGTGCAAAAACCAAGAAGCTGGATACAACCTGCGAATGACATGCCTCCCCCCTTCACCTTCGAAGGAGCTACCAAGAACTGTCACAAGAAGGAAATTAGAAACCACCATCACAGTTAGGATCAAAAAAAAAAAAAAAAGTGTTAATTAGGACATACATTTGTCACAATGGGTAGAAGCAGTGAGGCAGAAGAAACTACAAAGACAATCTGCATGTAGCCCTCTACTTTAAGTGAGCTGCGAGCCATAAGGCGAGATGCAATTGAGCTTCCCAGCATTGATGCCAACATGAAAGTTGCAAATATAAAACCATGGGGAATTTCTTCATCATTTGGACTCAGTGCAGGGGTCCAGAGGAACACAAAAGTATACATTGAACCTTCAAATAGAGACTGAATAGCGCCCAGCAGTGCAATTTTCTCATCTGATGCACACAAATCACATTTTTAAGGTTCACGAAGAGGAAATATATTAAGAGGATAAGTAGAAAAAGAAAAACAGAAATCTAGAAACACCAACCAAAAGAAGAGGAACATAACAAATAAATACAAATCAACTTAGTATCATTGAATCATTTGCAAATAAGTTATTTGCAAATAGCTAACTTATTCTAACGATCTTTCTAGGTGGGTTTAGAAATGAGTAAGTTGATATACGCAGTTGAAGCCAACCCCTTATATATGCATAACTACATATCCTCATTCATTCCAAAATAGATGACAGAGCACAGAGCTACCTGAAGCAATAGCCACAGCTGCGTTCTTGAACTGAGTAAGTAAGTCCTTGCTCTCAGAAGCGTCTCCATAGTTCTCTGTCCATGATGATAATATGATCGCCATTCCAATAGCAAGAAAGCATGCAGCAGCATCAAAAGGAGATACAGGCCCAAGGCTAAAGGTATCAACCAGCAGATTGCCAAACAATCCAGCAAGAATAGCAACAAGACCATTTCCAAGAAATATGGCCTTTGAGAAAGTTAATGAGAGCCATTGCTGATCAAAGCCCCTCTGCAGAGATGAAGTGAAAAGATCATCACAACTTATAGTTAGCAAGTGTGCCGATTCCACAGCAGATCATTATATTCAAATTATGTTTGAGATGGCCAAAGAACAAACCATCTCCATATCTATCAAACTAGATGCCAAATACTCAGCTGCTTTGTCAGCTAAAATATTGGAAAAAATAGCAGATAGGGTGTGATAATTGCCTATTTGGTAAGGGTAAGGGTGTAAAGAAGGACAAAAGGGGTTTTACAGGACAAACTAGCTGGACTCAGAGTTGCTAATATTAATCAATGTAGTATGATGTAAGAAAAATTTGTACAGATGTCAAGTTACTAGTAACTAACAAATCATGGTCCCCTCACCTTGAAGTGTTCAGCCACAAGCCATGACTCAAATGCCGAAAACAGAAGAGATGTGGCAATACCACCTAAAACACGTCCCACCATCAAAATTTTGTATTCGGGAGAATGCTTTGTGATGCAGCTCAGAATGTACGTAATGCAATAAGTTACACATGCTCTCTTTCGTCCCCTGAAAATTCATCAAAGATTCAAATGAGATATTTTCTTACACTAAAAGATTAAGAGTGGACAACTTGGAGGGAAGGGAGATCTTACTGTTTGTCAGCTAGAGATCCAACAATAGTACCAAACAACATGGAAGATCCAAACCCAGCTATAAAGAGCTGTCCAATATCTCCCTTCCCGAAGCCATATGTACTATAAAGGTAGTACACATATGGACCTTGCAACCAATCTCCGGCTATTGCCATATAAAAGATAGTTATCAGAACATGAAAAACCACTAAATGCAAATACCTACTTCACGTCAAATAATTTTCTGAGCAGTTTGCAGAAGTAACAAGGAGATTGATGGAAATCATCATAATGTGTAATTTACAGCATCCTCGAGTTGTAAACAAGAAAAATGAAAAAAAGAAACCTAACAATAAATTAAACAACAAATGTCCTTTATGTAGCTGCATGGAATATAGCAAAGACAAAAACATATAGAGAGAATGCAGTATTATATAAAACGGTTGGGGAAATACATATTTTTCCACACAAAGGAGGAAAATAGAGCAGAAGTTAAGAGACAAAATAAGGTTCACTCTCTGAATAAGAAAACCTCTCCCACCACTCTTGTTTATCCAGTCTCTCATCTCACTTTATGCCTTTCAAACTTTATTAATCATCTCTGTGCAGTCATCGAGCTGTGGTATTGGAACTAGTGACTAATTTCCTTTTCCTCTTTCAGTTTAAAATCCTTACTCTTGAAATCCGTGAAAGAAAAAACCATTGTTTTGACAACTAATTAGGATAAAGTATCCCTGGTTATACTAAAACACAACTATCGTGCAGAATGACCGTGAATACAAATGCCACTAGTTTAGGAGCATAATTAAACCTAATAAAGAATTCTAAAATACAATAGGCAACAATTTGGAATTCATATATACTCAAAATATTTAAACAATTATTATGGATTTTAGACTATATTTGAAATCCATCCTAGTGCGCAATAAACAGTGGGAAGGTCCCCCAACATTTCAACTTCAAGTCACTCACATGATCCAGAGGCAATATTACAGTCCAATAGTAGCAGCTGAACCTAATTTCATGAGTATATAATCTAGCTTAATCACCATAAAGCAGACAAAAGCCACTCAATTCTCAAAATTCAACGATCAGCCTGCTAAATAGTAGGAGACAGAGATCACAACGCAGGAGAGCAAAACCCCATCACAGATTATACATACAAACTTACGCTTTGCTGTCTTTTTCTACAGCCTATTCGGTAAACAAAAAGAAATTCGCTACAATAATGCCAGTAATTGAACTAGACCATGCTGCATTAAACTGTGACACAATTATCTAAAGGTCAAATAATCAGATTTTACAAAGTTAATTTCCAATACACTTAACTATTAATTTTATAATCAAGATCCAACACCCATAAAGCATACACTCAGAAGTATCTATAACTGAACCATTCCCACGAATACAGATCCAAAACTAAACACCAATTAAGAAGCTAACCAGCACATTCAGAAGATCACATCGGATTTCATTAATAGGAAAACATAGAAGATGAACTAAATGAGTATACAAAATCCATAATCTATATATATATCTATATATACACCAAATCCAGTTATATATATATCTATATATTTTCAAACAAAAGAAGAAATAGATAAAATGCACATGGTGAGAATGGCAGTTGATCTAGAATGTTTTATTAGTAGGTGCTACGTGATTTCAGTGACCAAAATTATTCTCCAGGCCTAATTAGTTCTACATGCCAAAATTAATCAAGCATTCAGCAGATCAGATCAAATTCCATTAATAGAAGATAAATTGATTTAAGTACGCAAATTCCACTTAAATTTTAAAATATTTCACACACGAGAAGTAATATACAAAATGCACGTCAGCACGTGGGTAAAGGGCGGATCTAAAATGTTTATTAGTAAGTGTTACATGATATCAGTAACCAAAATTAGTATAGCTAGAAGCCTAACTAGTTCTACAGACCAAAATTGATCACACATCCACCAGATCAGATCAAATTCCATCAACAGCAAAACATATAACACGAAATAAGTAAGCGTGCAAAATCCACTTAAACACATACATTTTCACACACAAATAGAAACAGATAAAATGCAGCAAGACCCGGATCTAGAATATTTTATCAGTGCCGACTACATGCTTTAGTGAAAACTACGAGCTAAATCATTTTACAGACTAAAATTATCTTGATATTCGAAACTATTTTGTGGAGTCAGTCGAGACTGCAACTCGAAAATCTACAATGTGGATCCGCCCCCTGACACGGGTACATCAAAGATCAGATCTGACTACAAATACATACATACATACATACATACCCATCATGAGAGAGTAAACAACAAGGTAATTATTCTTGAAAGAATTGAAAGCCGGCGATGTATTGATCCGATCTTTGTTCGATTTACTCAGCTCTATTGCTAACACCACTGCTCCTAACCCACCAAACACCAAGTAATAAAACAACTCCATTTTTTTTCTTTTTCTTTTTTTCTCTCTTTTGCTCAATGCTCTCTTGAAAATCTACAAGAAAAGCTTATGGGTTTCTGAAAGTGTTACAGTGAAGAAAGAGATTTTCTCACGTACACTTGAAGCAGAATGTTAAGTGTGTATATATATAGAAGCATAAAGGCCGTGGTTTGGCTCCATCTTTATTTTTGGCCTTTGAGTTTGTGTGCTTCGACGCGTGGAGAGATCCTGCGTGTTTGATTGGTGTCGGTGGTTTTGATGCCGCTTGGTCCCAATTACCAAATTATTTCTTTTTTTTTTTTTCTTGGGTTTGTTTCGGACTCACCTCTTCATTCTAATGTGTAAATTCATATATTAGGGTAAGACTTACGGTGAAAGTCCGAGACATTTTGTGAGCTTTTCATTTTTTCTTTGGTGTTTTAAGATAACTGGGAAAATTATTTTATAGAATCGACATGTTAAATTGATATGTGATACAAATCTTGAGACATTTGAGTCAAGATTGATTATTGAAAAGTGTTCAATTTTAAACATTGGTCGAAATTAAGAATTAAATACCATAGAAAATTTTACTTATCGTGAAAAGTTTTTTGTAAAGTACTCCAATGGCAAATTATGGGATTTTTCTTTGATTTACAACCGTTTGATTCTATAGAAATGTTTTTTATTTTATTTTAATTTGGAGTGTGTTTATGTATATTTAGTTAATGAGATTAACAAGTCGAATTTATTCAGAATGATATAGGGATTGACAAAATGATTCGATAGATGAATTGAAGACCAACCAAAACAAGTTAGATCTTGTAAGATAAGTGCAATGCAAGTAGAGGCATTTGCCTCTAAAAGGTCGTGTCATGTTGTTTTTTGCAACGATTATTTGAATTTTACATTGAATTAGAGTTTCTCCCGATATAGACAAATCTTTTATGAATAATCTTTAAAAATCTCTTAGAATATTAAAAACTCAATCATTGAATAAGTAATCACGTCTAAGTCTATTAATTAACCAATCAGTTACAACATTAGCTTTTCAATTAACTTGTCAATAGCAATGCTACTAAAGCTTTATTAATTAGTTCATAGGGTGCTATATAATCTTTCGCTTTTTAATTGGGCATCTAATATCTCTCAACTGTTTTGAAACTTATTTAGCCTCGAAATTCTTTTTAGTAAGAATTGGATGATGTACTATTATTTTACTTTATACGATTCAATCGAAAAAAATAATAATAATAAAAAATAAAACTAGGTCGTTGAATTGGGTAAGAAAAAGGTGGACCAACAGGTTGAGGTTGATCCAGATTTTATTCATAATGAATAGAGTATGTACTTTGAGAGCAACGTGCATGTGAGTGAATGTTAGGTTGAGTTTGAATTTTGATGCACTTTCACTTTGAGCTTAAAAATTGTGACATGGGGCTTACTATGATTCTGTTTACGTTGAAGGTTTTTTTTTTTTTTTTATGACGTAAAAATTTAATTGACGGAGTTTAATTAATAAATTAGTCTAATCATTAATTAATAAATTTTTAGGTATAACAGTGTGTCATTACACATGTATCAAATCAGTTAAAAATAAAATTTTAAAATAATTAAAAGTGTCTTATAAAAATAATTTTACCGAATTATCTCTGAATCGTACCCGTAGGACTGTTTAGGTTGAGATATTTGAGAGCACCTAGGACCACATGCGAGTTTCTAGTGTCTTGTTGAGTAAGCACGTACAGCAAGGTATGGTGGTTTCCTTCAATGATGCTAGAAAGTTACTAATGAGGTAACTCAATAAATGCTCAGGGTCACTAGATGGAAGCACTTGATCTAATCTTTGCATTTATTTGATGGTTGATAGCTGCTGTGACTGCTAACTGAGGTTGAGAGATTGCCTAACGTGTTTGATTGGTTGTGTTCCCTTGTTGCGCTTTCAAACTCGCCGTGTTGGTTGCATTGGTTAATTCGGATTGATAGATCAGTCTCTCACATAATAAATAAAATTTATATATGTGAATATCACTAATATATAAAAGACTGACATCAATTTGTACCGATTGAAGAGTTTTTTGTGGTTCTATTCTCTTAGACCAACTCCAATAACTTACCTAAAGAGACATTTGGTTCACGAATTAATTTTTCATTTTCTAAAACAACATTTCTAAAAATGTCATTCCCAGGAATGTGATTAAAACTATTTGGTACGTTAAAAATATTTTTCGGAATATTTTGTCAAATTTCTAGGAATGTTATTTTGTTATATTTCGTTTAGACATAATATTCCTAAGAATTTTGAGTAATTTTTTAATAATGTCAAAAAACAAAAACATCATAGAAAGTGTACAAATAATAATATATTTTGTATACATTAACTAATACGTGAGCAAAAAAATTATTTAACGTATTTATACAAGTAAAGTAAATTTATTTTATATTTGTAAATTTTAACTTTACACTTCAAAAATTAGAAACTTAAATTTAGTATTTAAAAATTTTTGAAAATTTAAAATTTAAAATTTAAAAATTATTTTATTTGTTTTTATTTTTATTTTTAAATTTGAAATTTAAATTTAGAAGTTAGCATTAGAAATTATTTTAAATATAAATTAAAATTATAAATTTTTAATTTAACTTAAAAATTAATAATTTTTATTTGTTTCATTTTGTTTTTATTTTTATTTTTATTATTTTATTTTTTCCAAATATTTTATTTTTATTTTATCTTATTTTTGTTTCATTTAATTTATTTTTAATTTTAATTTTTAATTTCTAACTTTTAATTTTTAATTTTTATTATTTTATTTTATCTTATTCTATTTTATTTTATTTTCTTATTTAATTTTTTATTTAATTTTAATTTTATTTAATTATTTAATTATTTTTTATTCTTATTTTCTATTTTTTCAATTTTTATTTTATTTTATTTATTTAATTTTGTATTTTTAATTATGGGTATTTGTATCTTTTGTTTTCTCTAAAACATTTCCACAACTTGAGAATGTGAGAGTCTCATCCCCTCACTTGTGAATAGAAATTGAACAAATTATGGGAATACAAAAGGAATGTGATATTCTCATGAATATTTTTTTTATTTCGCAAACCAAACATGAGAATATCATATTCCAAATTTCACATTCCTGCGAATTGTGTAAGATTCCGCGAACAAAACATCCCCTAAAATACTTCTCTAGGTATTTGTACAAATGAGCTCCAACAACTTCGTTACGTGATTCCCTAAACTGTAGAGAATTCTTAACTCTATCTTCAACATCTTTATATGTAGGGAAGAAGACACCATCCCCTATCTCATCCCTTAAAATTTGTCAATCATAAAAATAGACAAATCTATGAAATGTAGAAAAACCATTAAAGTAAAATTGAAATAGGAGATTCTAGAATAAGAGATTGATTAAATATAGAAAAATTATTGGAGTGAAACTAAAATAATGAATCACTAAATGTAGGAAAATTGCTACAAATCCCTTACATGTAGAGATAAAATTAGGAAAGTTGTTAGAGTTGATTTTCGACACGCGGTGTGTTGCACTTCAAACCCGTTGTGTTAGCAGAATTAGGGAGTGACAACTATTCAAACTCCAGCACCCTTATTTCAAATATTATTAGTTTCAGGTTGAACAATACCGGGAAGCAAAGCTATGTACACTGGCGAGCAAATTTCAAGTTGAATCAAATTCTAAGCGAGTGCCTCTTAGAGCAAGCATTGATTGATCTCTGAGGGGAAACTCTTCGGTTAGTCTAACTAACCGAATAGTTTTCCATCTCTAAGAAGGCATCCTCATGATGGATTGATGAGTAGCTAGGTTGGGCTGCCGACACTTGCTAGTGTTGCTTATTGACTAAAACTCGCCTCAAATAAAAAATAAAAATAAAAATGTATTTCTAGTTTTGTACTTTGCAAGTGCTTTACTGGGAAAGAGAGAAAAGCTCAACCAACATTTTTGTTTTTGTTTTTATATGACGTGAAAATTTAACTGGCAGAGTCCGACTTTTATTTTTGTATGACGTGAAAATTCAGTTGGTGGAGCTTGACTATCAGATTATTCGGCAAACCCTAACGACCAGCTGGTAAATCCCTAAGTGCAATGGTGTGCCCCCACACATATAATAGGTCAATTAAAGACAGAATTCTATAGCAATAGGAAATGTCAAACCTGTGACTTTGCAAGAACGATTTTACCCCACTATCGCTGGATTATATCCTTTCAACCAACAGATGTTGATTGGCTTCAAATAAAGGGTCCAAACTGTTGTCTTAGGCTCCGTTTGTTTGCCGTAAAATAACTTGATAGAGGAAAATGTATTTAAGGGTAAATATTTTCCTGAAAAATAAAATACTGTAAAATATTTTATGATATTTTGATGTACAATGAAAAATATTTTTCAACATAAAATTTTATAAAAAAAAATCATATATATATATACACTATATATGTTTACCGTGAGGTTAGAGGGTAGATGGGGTGGATGGGTATGTGGGGTGGGGCGGGAGGTGGGGGGATGCGGGCGGGGGTAGGAGTAAGTGGGGTAGGAGTGAAGTGGATGAGTTCTAAAAAATGTTTGCATCTCTCAAAATACAAGAAAATATTTTCTAATATTTTAAATTAAAATTTTTCTTTGACCAAAAAATATTTTTCAATTAACCAAATTTTTTATATTAGAAAAGATTAAAAAATTCAAAAAATATTTTCCAAAAAAATACCAACCTCTTAAAGTAACACTTCATTTGATAGGAATCTGTTCAATTCATTTATCTACATCCTCTTTCTGTTGATATTTTATTGGCTCTCCTTGATGGTCTACTATTGATTACTATCATTTGACCTCCTTATCAATCCATTATATAGTCTAGGATCAACTACCCATATTGGTCAATCCAAAGGGTTAGTCTAGCGTTAGAGTTTTTAAACGTGAGCGGATAAATTGCACATCTCTCATGTTCGAACAAGTCAAGATACTATTCTTCTTTGGGCTTAACTAAACTAGATCCAAATGCGGATCTAAAATTATTTATTAGTATGAGTTATAACATATAAATTTCGTAATTATATTAATATTTTTTTTTCCAGTTGAGGCTAATTCTAAAAACCCTTCTTTTTTTTATGTCCCTAATTTTTAAACTAAAGATAAATAGATATTTAAGCAAATATTTGGGGACCAATGAGAAAATCATAGATATTCAAAAGAATTTTTGGATCTAGTGGGAGCTGCGGAATGAATCTAGGACCTAAAGGTCAGTGTCTGCACTTATATAGTGAGGGAGATTAGAAAGTACACTCATACATTAATGAAGGAGTTCAATATAATGATTTTTATTTTTTGAACCTATTAATTAAGAGTATGCATGTATACATCCTCATATTAATTTGGTTCTATCACTGAGTGCAACCCTCACCGATTATAAATTGGATTTGTCCACGGCCTAAGATTTGAATTATGGTGTGAGTTTAAATAGTTTCCGAAGAAGTTTAAACAAAACCAAGCCGGGGGGCACCGTACTCAACTGATCTGTGTGCAATTGTGGAAACCAAGGGCCAATAGTTTATGTTAACGTAGGAAACAATACACGCAACAGAGACCATAGCATATGCTGGATTCAACCATTATCTTCTCAATCAACTAAAATGAAAACAATCAAAGCTGAAAGTTATCTCGAGCACCTAACCTTTTTTTTTTCATTACGAGGAATTTATTATTTATCTTAATTAAAATTATATTCAATTAACGTTAAAACTATAAATTTTGAAGTATATCGTAACACATATTTTAAATTAGTTAAGAATGAGATAATATTTTAAAAAAAAAATATTTAATTTGATATGTGAAATCATGTGAGAACTTAATGTCAGTTTCAAAACTCCCAAAAATATGGGTGGAGACACTCTTCCACGACCTTAATTTTTAATGGCCATGCATGTTTCGTTGCTCTCACCACCACCTTTTAACGAGTGCCTTGCACGTTTGGCAATTATTTAGGAGCAAAATTCGATTCTACTTCGTTTTTTGGGTGTTGACAATGACATACCATTCTTTAATGGGCACCTTGTATGGTGACCATCAAGGGCGAAGTCAGGAATTTTTATTAGTGGGGCTAAAATTTATAATTTTTAAATTATATGAGTATTTTTTAAAAAAAAATACATAGAATTTTAACATTTTTATGGGTCAGTATGGGCTAAAATTCTTATTTTTTGACCTATACGAGTATTTTTATTTTTCAGTGGGGGCTAATTAATTTTTTTTAACTAAAAATGCATAGATATCTAATTTTTTTTCAAAAAAAATATAAAAATTTTAACGTTTTTATGGGCCAGTGGGGCTAAAATTCATAATTTTTGAACTATACTAGTACTTTTATTTTTCAGTGGGGATTTAATTAATTTTTTTTTAATTAAAAATGCATAGATATCTGAATTTTTGTACAAAAAATGCATAAAACTTTTAACAATTTTTATGGGTCAGTAGGGACTGTAGCCCCCACTGACCCCCATGTGCCTCCACCAGTGGTGACCATCTAGAAAGTGAAGGATGAATTACTTGAAGGACCATTAAACTATTTTGTTTGGTAATTGAATTATTTTGGGCTTTGAAGAATCATTATTTTTTAAGGTGGTTTCATTGAAATTATTTAGTTAAATGCTAACAGGAAACCTAATAGAAAGGGGTGAAAAACATAAATAGTTAAAATTACAAGACTCACCGGAAGTAATTCGTAGCTAGGGGTATCTTTAAATCCTGAACGGGGATTAATTTTATACCTTCGAGTGTAAGGAACACCCCGTGACTTTACTAAAAAAAAAATTAAAAGACTCAAATAAATTATTTTTGCTTTTCACCCTTTTATTTTTTTAATTTTTTTTCTTTTTTCTTTTCTTTCTTTTCTCCTTCTCCTTCGTTCCTAGAGCTGGCATTTGCCGACTCAACACACCAAAACTCAAAACCAACCCAACTCAATTGAAATTGGGCTCGATTTGGCCCAACCCACCATATATACCAAGTTGGGTCATAAAATTTTTTACCCAACCCATTTGAACCTGGGCCCTTTTTGACACAAGACCAACCAATCGAGCTCCAGTCCAACTCGGGCCGAGCTCGAGCCCAACATAGGTTGAGCATAATTCGAGCTCACCTATAAATAAAAGAATTTGAAATAGTATGCATTAAGCAATGCAAGCATGCACCATTGTAAGTTTGGCTACAACCAACAACTATTTAAAAAAATAATAACAATAATAATTGCAAGTCCACTTTTTAAAAAATAAATAAATTTTAAATAGTATCCATTGCATTGCAATTGTAACAACTACTTTTAAATTAAAATCATAACAATAACAATTACAAGTGCAAGTTGAAATAACTATTTTTCAAAAAAAATAATAACAATAAGAAGTAGCATCAAGAATTTTTTCTTTCTATGCCTAATATTTTCAACACTAATCCTGAAGGAGGTAGAGGTACAAGGGTAAATGTTTGAAAATTTTGTGCCTTGGACAAGCAAACCCAAATTACTACTTGTAAGATTTGCAAAAAGATACTTTCAGTAAAAAATATGAAACGGGTACTTTAAAAGGTATTTGTAGAGTATCCACCCGATATATTTAATGATGAAATTCAAACTCAATTAGATGTTTCTTTATCTAGTGTCTAACCACTTTTTGTATTCACATGAAGTAAATAGGAGATAATTAGCAAAATTTATTCTTATATCTGAAAAACCATTTAATTTTGGTAAAGATCCTACTTTTGAAACCTATGTCAAAAAGACTTTACAACTTGCTTTTGTAAAATCTCTAAGAAATACTTTGAAAAATAAACTTTTTCAATTGTTAATGAAGAAAAAAAAAAATTTGCAAGCAATGTTTCCTTCTCTTTCAACTAAAATTTGCTTGAAATATGATTATTGGAGCAATTGAGAAAGAAAAAGAAATTTTACAAGCTGCTCATTGGATTGACCCTGATTGGCATTTACAAAAAAAAAAAAAAAACTTTATTTTTGTGTTATTTAATATTTTATGTTAATACTATTAATCTACTTGTGTCTCGTTAACCATTAAGTTGGTTTTTCTTAAAAAAGTTAAATTCAAGTTTTACTTATATTATTTTCTTCTTAATCCAAGTGAGTAAAAAAATAATTGTTTATATGTTGGCCTAGCCCAACCCAACCTAACCCAACTCGTGACTTAGGGTGGTAGGGTCGTGGGTTGAATTGGGTCTTGTATTTTGAGAAATGAGCTCAGCCCAGCCCATCGTTGCATACTAAAAATCTGGGATGAGCTAGGCCTAGTTTTTTCAAGTCACGGCTAGGTTGGACCAGGTTAACCCATATGGCAGCTTTATTCCTCCTTTCTCTTTCTCTCACTTTCCACCACCACACACCATTCCTTCTCCAAGACTGGCAAAATAGTTTAATATGGAAATGTAAGTAGTGGTATATTAATTATTGAATTTCAATGAAATTAGCACAACAATTTTATTATTTCTTACAATCTTGAACGGGGAAAAGTCAAATAGGTCCATCAACTATGTGCAAAAGCCCATTTTAGTCCCTCTAACTATATTCCAAGTAACTCAAAAGACTAATATGCCCCTATGCAGAAATGTTAAAATTCATATGTTTTTTTACAAATTATCCTAAAGTATTGCACATCATCTTAAAGGCAATATACATCATCTTAAAGACAATACAGATCATTCCAAAAGTAATACATATCATCCACAATAAAAAAAAAAGAAAAAATTACAATTATATTCATCCATTCCAAATATAAATAATGTAAAATTTATCCCAAAAAAATAAAAAGTTACAAAAAAAATAAAATGTCATAATTTGTAGCAAAAAATAAATATTCATAATTTATTGCAAAAAATAAAAAGTTATGATTTGTCGCAAAAATAAAAAATAATCAAATAACTAATTTCTCCGACTGGTACCTCCCTTCCTAATTACTGAAAAGCTAAACCGGTCTCCATGTATTTGTTTAAGTACATGTTATGCTCCTAATTAAAAAATTAACAACACCATATATGTAAAAAAAAAACAACAACAACATTAAAAGAGATCCTACAGATTTATAGCACATATTACAAATAATCTCTAATTAACTCACGAAATTAGCAATAATATAACACAAAAATAACAATAAATAAGAAATATTGATAAATTTAAAAAATCATAAGTTGTGTAAAAATATTAAAGCTCTTGTTTACTTACCTTTGAAAACAAATGTCTCAACTTAAACCAGTAAATTTTCCTGACACAAATGAAGGAAGAGAAATATCAGTAACAAAAGTTCAAAAAAATACTATTACCAAATAAAAAATATTAATAAACATAGAAACAAATAAAAAATTAAACTTTTAGAAAAGCAAATATTACAAATAATTAACTAATTCAAAAAGGAACAAATCTCAGAGAAGTCACACCGCATGTAACAAGTGCTTGAACAAATAGATGGAGGTTGGTTTAGCTTTCGAGTAATTAGGAAGAGAGGTACCAGTTGGAGGATTTAGTTATTTGGTTATTTTTTATTTTTCCCCGACAAATCATGACTTTTTTTTTTGCCGAAAATTATGACTTTTTATTTTTTGTGACTTTTTATTTTTTGGGATAAATTTTATGTTTTTTATGTTTGGAATAGATGAATATAATTGTATTTTTTTTTTAATTGTGGATGATATGTATTGCTTTTGAGATGATATTTAATGCTTTAAGATAATTTGTGAAAAATATATGAATTTGTTAACATTTCTGCATAGGGGCATATTAGTCTTTTGAATTACTTATAATATAGTTACAGGGACTAAAATGGATTTTTGCACATAGTTGAGGGTCCTATTTAGTTTTTCTCAAATCTTGAACATGATATAAGTGTAGTTTATAAGTTAATATTTTGTATTTAAATAATAACTCAAATTAATCATTTTAGTGTTGATAGATACCCCAAGACGATCACTTTTAAGTCTACAATATAAATCAAATCTTATTTCCGGGTCTAAAATTTTTGACCTGGTATGTGAATATTACAATCATGTTTTCATTGTGCTCTACTATATTAGGATAGTCCTAATTAGAAGATGAAATCAATAAAAACAAAGCACACATCCATATTTCTAGCTAAAGAACAAATGAGATTGGATGAAAGAAATCCCCTACAGACATCCTTTATACCAGAGCCACATACTTAGATTGTGAGGAAACTAAAATATCTACAACTCCAATGGTCCACTGATATCTTCATCAAACAATCAAAACATATCCAGACAAATGAAACCAAATCAAGTAAACAAATGAAGCAACTCATTATTTTTCAGTGTTAAAAGCAAAAACATCAGTAAACTTCAAAACTTAAATAGGTTGTGAAATTGTTTCAAATTATTCTTTCTTGGTGTTACAATCTCTTAAATATGGCTTCTCTTACTTCAGTCACACCTCACATATCTTCCTCCTCACACAATAAATTTTGTTCCAGCCCTTTTATGTACTTGCCAAATTCCATAGTTGAATCTAGTACTAGTTCTCTAGCTTTTAGATCCTCAAGGAGGAATTCTTTGAGCTATAATCATAGAGCACTCAGGATCCAGAATGCAGCGACTAAACCCGCGAAATCGCCAGGTATTTGTTATAAGCATTGTTATACATCACCGCTTCAGTTTGACTGAAGGTCAGCAGACTAATGATATTTCCCATGTTTTGATCCTTTTGTAACTTTAATTTTTTTGGAGGGATCAGCTGAGGAAGATTGGAAGATCAAGAGGGAAGTTCTGCTAGAGAAGAAAGTAAGGCTATAACCACCAAACCCACCACACCCCACACCCCCCAATTTACATACAGAAGCATGAGAACTTAAGTAAATTACATGAAAGGTTTACAAAAAAGTGAAAGTTCAAGTATAATAGGATAGTCTGGTACATGAAACTTCAATGCGAGGCTAGGAGAAGGTTAGGACAGCAACCGCTAGTTTAATTTAAAACTATCTCTCGACCACAAGTTTAGGTTTGGCCTCAATGGAAAAATATAATGAAGCACCTAACAACGAACTACAATATCATTCCGTTCATACTAGGGTGACAAAGGGCTCGTACCATTCGAGTGGGCTGTTTTTTTACTATAAGGACTGTAATAGATTCTAACAAAAGACCCCCCTTGAACTTTTTTCAATCTGAATAGGAGTAACTATAATCAAACGGCCTAATATGTTTTCAATTCACTAGAATCAAAGGCATTGATCATCTGTCAAATAGAAAAAAACATCTAATTCAAGAGTGTCAGTTACATTAGACTAAAATGTGACTGAACATTTGTTATTGACTATGTTTGCAGGTAAGGAGTGTGGATGTGAAGGAAGCGCTGCGACTCCAGAAAGAGAATAACTTTGTGATTCTTGACGTGCGTCCTGAGGCAGAATTCAAAGAGGTCAGTTCCAAACTTAACCAACTTCTGCAAACTCAATGCTCAAATATATAATGTCCCGCGCGTCAGTGGAAAACACGATAAGTGAGCACAAGCCAAATCCTGTAATCCAAAAACAAAGAAAGGAGCGATCCATTTTCGTTCTCTAACCTGCCTGGGAAGGTAGATCAAATAGAATTGTCTCAGTGAGCACGAGCATTGTCAAAGCCTATTCATATATTTCAAAGAGGGCAATCCTGTGGGCGACTCCATTGATGGAGTCGTTCCCCACCTAGGAGCTACTTTACCCGATCTTGGTTGGTCTTTCACCCCTAGCCACACCATTGTATGAGTTTCACATTTTCAATTTGTCGCAGGCTCATCCTCCTGGTGCTATTAATGTGCAAATCTATAGGCTCATAAAAGAGTGGACAGCATGGGACATTGCTAGGCGGGCAGCATTTGCGTTTTTTGGCATCTTCTCTGGAACGGAAGAAAACCCTGAATTCATCAAGAGTAAGGATATAAATCCCCTCGATACTTCTTCGTCTTGAGTTGAGAAAAGTTTTTCAGATTAACTGATTGTTCAACATATCATCAGGTGTGGAAGAAAAAATAGACAAGAACGCGAAAATCATAGTGGCTTGTTCAGCTGGAGGGACAATGAGGCCAACACAAAATCTCCCAGAAGGTCAACAGTCCAGGTTAATTATCAACTCTTCTCACATTTCCTTTGTTGAACCTCCAAGGAGTTTACGCGAATTGAATCTTTATTTTATGAGAAAATAGAATGGTGGCCAGCCACGAATGGCAACACGCATCATGCTATTCTGCTATGATAATCTACTTATAGAGCAATATATGACGCAATCTAAGGCATTTGGTACATGACCAGAGAGAATAATCAGAAGCTACATATTGAATACAAATGCAGATGCTAATACTCTTCGAAATTTTGGCATCGATTAAGTAATGCCGTGAATTTCGTCAGTCTTTCTTATGGTGTCATGTTCACATTTGAGACTTCTTTGAACCAAAGGAACGTATGTAATACAAGTCCGATCCCCTCGGCCAAGAGTTGCCTTAGATATATGAAGAGCCACTCACAAACATATATACTTATGCGCACACGAGGCACATAAACTTATTTGTTTCCTTTTCCTGATCTCTCGGGTGCATAATTGTAACATTCCCCGTTTCAAAAATAACGCGCAATGAATGCGTGTGTGTCTACCTTGACCTTCAAACGCTTTCCAGATACTGGAAAAATAAGAATACTCTGACATGATAGTTTCGAAATTCAGTTTACATGGCAGGTAAGGAGAACTTAACTAATCCAGTTTCTTTCTGCAGGTCGCTTATCGCAGCATACTTGTTAGTTCTTAACGGTTACACAAATGTCTACCACTTAGAAGGGGGGCTATACACCTGGTTCAAAGAAGAGTTGCCTACAGCCTCGGAAGAATGAAACCTAGTCACGCAAAAGGGAATTCAATCTTAACTTAAACATTGCAGGCGCGTCACAGAATGGCTGCCTCTGGACAGAAATTTTTGTTGTATAGATATGAGCTAGTAGATCTAATTGGCATGTAAACTGATTTCATTCAGTTTCCAACCTGCTAAACAATTGTATGCATCAAGAATTTCAAGAAGTATTGTCTTTATTCGCAGTTGTAACCATGATTCGTATATTTTCTCTTGACTGATAGCTCCGAATATGAGCATTAGAAGTATAATTATGTTCTGCAAATACTGAAAAACTGAAGTTATACTCTGAATTTAACAAAAGTAACATAGAGTTAATAAGATCATTGAGTACTACAGGAAGTTCGAACATGGATCGCCAAGAACTATGGGATCAAGTAAAACCATAGTAAGGGAGAGACCTGATAAAATGGAGAATATAACAACATGAAAATGTTCGGGGAAGGGAGAGAATTTCAGTGATTCAACATGTTGATTAACATAAGAACTCGATGTTAAACACTATGAAGATGTCTATGGATGTCATGATTCATCTGTAGACAGAGAGCATAATAATCACTGCTCATCCTCTTTAACCCAGAACAAGGAAGTAGGTGTTATCAGAGAGTATCCAATTGAGTTGCTAACCGTTTAAACTTTTAGATCAAAGTGGCAACTTTTCATAATATCGTCGCTTGCATGTGAGGAGTGTATTCGAGACATCTAAGTTTAAATTCTTTAACAGTTTAAACTTTTAGATCAAATAATAGTTTCTTGGTTTCCATTGCTTAAGCCAGCAAAGAAGCTCTTGCCATGCCAACACCACCTCATAAGTCCAGTTTCACGCATGAATCCACTCATATGCACAAAGATGCAACCAACCAAGGGCGAAGCATTCGCTGGCCCGCGGGCCTGCAGCCTTAATGACCCCAAGAATGGAGCCATTAAGAGTGAGTTGGTGCTGCACTTTTGAAGAACGTGTGTATTTTAAGATATTTTTAGATTAAAAAATCAGTTTAATCCCTATTAAAAAGATTCTTCATATTGAGTATTTAATTGTGTGTTTTTAACCCCCACCGAACAATAATCCTGAATCCATCCCTCTAACCAAGGAGGATTGTAACCAACTGAAGCGCTAATCGAAAATCGGTAGAGTTGTAGGAAATAATAAAAACTAGAATATGTTCTTTTCCATATTAATCTAAAACTAATACATCACCCTTTTCCAATTCCATAAATTCCTCTTTATTCCAAACTATAATTTTGAGCAACTAAAGATGTCCTTTTTTTTTGCCTTTTCTTTCTCACTTTTCCATATTGGATCATTGACTTGGCTCTATTAAGCTTTACCCGAAATTGCCGTAAGTGCAACAACTATATGGATTCCCAGCCACTTTCTTTTGTGAAATTGACTTCTTATATATATGAATATTCCTCTTTTTTTTTTTTTTTTTTTCTTTTTTGTCGAATCTACCACGATGCTAAGTTTTCAAGGCAATCCAACTAAACTTGTGTCTGACTAATTTGTATTAAACTGTCTCTAAATAGAGTTATATATATCATGATTTGATACGACTAAAGTGATATCGAGGACTTTCAGGAAAGTTTCTCGTCATCAAACAAGAAAAGGGCAAAAAAAGACAGTTTTTCTCTCAAAATCAATTTAAACTCTTTCATTTTCATTCTAACAAGCTTGTTGCAGTCAAATTTGATGAGCTTATCTCTATTATTTATCTCCTGCTTATAATTTTCCAATGTTACAAGAATCTCCATGCTCATGCTCAAGAACCATTCAACCTTCCCCCCTTTGTTGATCAATGCCATATGTTGACCATTGCCTTTTCTTGTTCTTGTGCCTTGTCAACTTATCAAGGCCATTTCAAAACTTAGAAGTCAAAATAGACTGTGCTTAAAAATTCTGTTCTTCTTTAACTCAAAGTCGATTATGCGTACAAGTCAATGCCCATCTGTGAAAGGCATTTGGCCCTTTTTCTTGCCTTATCCCTGCAATAAAGTCTAAGAATACTTTATACCACCATACTGGTGGTAGGCAGCCCATAAGATCCGTCATCTTCTAAAATAACAAGTTGGGATAATATGCGGACCGAGCCTACAAAACTCCTGTTATGCGTGAATTTGTGTAAATAGCATTCCATTGGTCTTACGAAGAGAGGAGGACAAAACACTAATCATAAATAGAGTTGTGCTCTACTCTAAGAGAACCTCACCCTCCTTGTCTTCTGTTAGTGTCCACCTAAAAATAAATCATAAAATTCTGAACTCATAATCTTAATTATAGATACAAAAGTCTACATTGCACAATCTTACTTTATAAATGAGAAATTATTTTAAAATTTTAAACTCATAATCTCTATATCACACGACGACATTTTAATATTGCATCAAATCTACCTTCCAAATGCAAAGCGGAGGGAATGAGCAAAATGTCCTCTTACCAATAAGACCAGATTCCTTTGCTCTCTTTTATCATGACTCTTTTCATGTGGCTTTGGGTGTGTCCCATCAAAAGCTTATCAAATGAAGGTGTAAAGTTCAAAAAAGGGAAAACTTTTCCAGAAGAATTTGGAAAAGCTACTGCTTATTCAATCAGTGAAATTCTCTTTACTTTCACTCGTTGCATCTTTTTTCTTTTCTCTAGTTTAAAACCGTGTACGAAACTTTCATCAAAGCATAATAAAAGAAATGTTTTTGTCCTTTCAAAGTAGCCACGCAATCACATCTAATGGCGCGAATTTGGGTTATTGGGATCAACAAAAAAGCTAGAACAACCATAGCTGTAGATTAAGATGAACATCATTAACGTTGTTACTTTATGATCATCAAGAAATAATATTTTGGTACAAACGTATGAAATCATCATAAGCTATAATAAATAAGTCTATCAACAAAGTACTATCTTAAAAACAAAAGCCTAATGCTAAACAATGTAATTAATGTTTCTCATGGAAGTGCTACAACTTGTTAAAGAAAGAACAAATGAAGTGAGGTGTATTCTACAATTACCCCAAATTTTGGGGAATTTTCGTTACAGATTTAATAATATTAACTTTCAGGCCGTGAATTTTCCTTTTCAGCTAAATCCAAATCCAAAGACTCCTTCCTACTACTCCTCATTCTCAATAACCCATATAATTTATTCAAACTATTTCCACTGCTTTCTTTACAAAATATTCCTGAGTCACCGCACTCCTCCACGACCCGAACTGACCCGCTCTCACATAACCTTGGCCCTCCGGCCTTACTTGCTCTCCGTCCCTCATTGTTGGATTGCAACGCGGTAATAACCGACTTCAAAGCCCGGCTCGGCGATCCCCGGTTCGAAATCATAATCTCACCGATCTCAGCGGGACTCAAACTCGCACCGGTTTGAAACATTTCCTCAACTTGTGGAAACAATTTATGGTCTTTTAACCCCAAATGACTATTAGCTAAACTCTTAAAAGCACCAAAATCACACAACGGAAAATGAATATGCACATCAATTCTTCCAGGCCTTAACACCGTCGGATCAATCCGATCCTTACCGTTCATTGTAAACACCATCACACGCTCTTCTCCGCAGCAAGATGATATTCCATCCATGAAATTCAATATCCCTGACAAGCTCACGTTCACATCCGTGGATTTCTCATCCAAATAACGGTCGAGATCTTCTATAACAATCAACGACTTGTTCGTCGTTTGCAACAAGAGCAACTTGAGATCCGAATCGTCCGTGACCTTGGACAAATCCACGTCGTACACGTCATAGCTCAAAAACCTCGCCATCGCGGAAATAAACGTTGACTTTCCCGTGCCGGACGGACCGTACAGCAAATAACTCCGTTTCCAAACGCGGCCTAATCGGTGATAATACTGCTTCGACTTTAGAAACATTTCCATATCCGACTTGACTTTGTTCTTCAAGTCAACGTCCATTAACACCGTTTCTATCGTCGCCGGATGCGTTAACGGAACCGATCTCCACCGTCCGTTCTTCTCCGTTCCGTTATTCACGTTAACGAACAATCTCACCTCCTTTTTCCGCATCTCGATTTCATCGTACGTGTCATGGATATGCTGCAAGTACGGACGTAGAATCCTTCGTTTATCGCTCTTTTTCATCTTCAAAATCAAAGAACTGACACGTGTCTTTTCACACGTTGAATGGATCCAATATAATCTTGCCCCGAGAAACGTATCGACAACTGTTTGATTCGAGTCGAGTTCGAGGTTGATCTCGTTGGATTTGTTCCCTGAGAAGAGGTTCGTGAAATCGGAGTCCTCGACGGACGGCAAGGAGTTGAGGTACGTTTGAACTTTCCGGTACAACTGATTTTCTTGCATGTGGTCATTGAATTGCGGCACTTTGTAGTCCTGGTCCACGTAAAACTTGCCCTCAAACCATCCCCACCATTTCTTGACTACGTAAAACAACGATGTCTTCGAAACGAATCGAAGAACAAAAAATGAGACAATTAGTATGAAAAGTGATAGAATCGTATTGAAGAGATTCATGATAATTCGTGGTGATTATTGAGCAACAATTTTGTATTAGAGGGGAAAAACAAGGAGATTATAGACCCGACTCTAGTATTACGTGTTTATAACGGCACGATATTCAGACTCAGTACTAGAACGAAAAACAACACTACATGTTCAATGAGATATCAAGAGAAAGTAATGATGGTGGGTGGTGGGATGAAGGCATAATGAGAGAGAGAGAGAGGAGGAAAGTGGATTTTGAAGATAATAAAATATGGTGGGAGGGGTTGGGGGGGTATTTTTATAAATGGTTTTAGGCGTGCTTGTTTGAATGTAGAAGACGGCTATAGACGGTTATATACGGCATTGAACGCTAACTATACTAGTTGGGTTTTAATAGGTCGATGTTTGTGACCAGAATTTTCGTGAACAATATTGTTATATATTAATCGAGTGAGTCATTTTACGGACTTATAAATTTTTTCTATACAAAGAATAATTTATTATTTGGAAAGTAATTTGAACTATACAGAAGAAGATGAAATGTTATTTGGAGAACATAAAGTATTGTCTTTTTACTAGCTCCAATTATGCTTAATTAATCAATGGGGGTAAGGAGAATTTGTATTAACAATAATTGGGGTGATTTTATGTTATATATTTTCTGAATTTGAATGATGTTTTACCTTCTTCTGTACGAAAATAATTTTGATTAATTAAGAGGAATTTGACATTTAGTATTGCATTTCAAATTATTTTAAAAAAATGAAATATCATCCAAATCTAATGACATAATAAAACACTATATTTTTGCCAACACTAACTACATTTAATTGGTCAATTTATCTGCAAAAGTGTTACATTCAAATCCTTTAACTTTATAATTTATAACGTTGTTAGTTTTTTTGTTCTTTTCTATATAAAAAGTAACAGTAAAATCACGTGGAACAAGAAAAAATAAATTTTACCGTTAGTTTTATAACAAAAAAGGGTACAAAGACTAATGGTTTCACAAGTTTCAAAGTTAAAAATTTAAATATAGTATTTTTCAAGATAAGAGACCTATTTATCAAACACGAGAAAAATTAAAAACTAATTACAGTATTAACCCATCATTCTCGTGTTACATTATTATATATAATCCAAAATAATATTTTTATCCTTCTTAATATGACAAAAATTTTATTACATAAAAGACAACTAAACATTCAACACGGAATTTCTTATCGTTCTAAAGTAGAATAAAATATCTTCCTCATGACATAAAATAATGACCCTTTCGCTAACCCTAGATGTGCTAAATTGGTCAATGTGCGTGTGGAGAATTTTTGGGATGGTGTCTTTTGGCTTATGACTTGGTATTAGCTGTGTTTGTATGACTATGGACTATTATGTGCGCGAGGCAAATATTATACACAAAAAAATAATAAAAAATGGGCAACCGTTAAGAGGAATGATAAATAATTGCTTGTAAAATGGACCTTTAGGAGAGTTATAGAGACAAAGGCTACTAAATTAGCAAAAAAAAAAAAAAAAAGGCATAGGCTACTAATTTTTCAAAGTAGAATAAATAACTAATACACTTGTGGCCAATAAAAAGAGTGAGATTTTCATTGTCTATATTTTATATGTGAAGAACAATTTTAAACAAGCAATGGAATTTATATTCTTTTTTGGGTAATTTTATATTTGGGGTCAAATTTAGAGTATTTAGATTGATTGGGTACGGAAAAATCAATAAGGCAAGCAAATTTTGCAGCAAATTGGATTACAAAAATGATTAGGGGCAATCAATTATATGATGATTGGATTAGTAATATTTTTAGTCAACTCTTTTCGATTCTAGTCCATAATTTAATCCAAAATTAATGGAATTGACGGATTCTCTTTTTATTCATAAAAATTCGCCCATGCTATGCATTTCGGAAAGGAAGAGTGAAATGCAATAATCAGTTTCATACATGTTTAAATGGAAAAGATTTTTTTTTTATGGGAAGAAGATTTACAGACTGGCAAAGTAGCACAGACCATTTATAGCATTCTTACCATAAAAAAGGATAATTCGGTACAAGATATTTTCATTACACACGAAATCCGAGAAGAGTTGGAGTCGTAGGATTTATTGTATTTGATAAGGTAAAAATGTTAATATTGTTCTCGAGCAACAATTTGAGCTAAAAATTTGCAAAATGAACAATGCGAGCTCAATCGCGTGAGATAAGTTTCAATGATCAAATCAGTGATCGTTATAACTTGAGATGAAATAAATTTAAAGGAACGAGGTGTTTAGAATAAGTTTCCCTTTCCATATTGTGGATTGATGTTTTATACCATTTTTTTAAAGGTCTCCCAAAAGTTAAGAGTGTAGGGTCCATTTTTTAAGGTTCACTTTATAAACAGATCTCTCCTACTACTTTTCTGGTTGGCAATTACCAATAGCGAGTAACCTCCGGTCATCATGAAATATACTGTTTTGCTCAGTCTTGGGACCCCTGGTGATCTTAGGTCATCGGCGATATGTAACCCTCCTTTGTTCTTCATTTAGGTTTGTCTGTAATTAGGTTGGCAGTGCAAAAAATGATGATTGGCCTGCTTGTCCTCGAGTCAGAATTTCTAACGTATACCAGTATTCAATATTCAATTTTACTTTATATTTTTGTTAGAGTCTATTTTCAAGACTCGAACTCATGATATTTAAGTCATATAATAACAAAAAATAATAGAAATACTACAACACTAGAATTAGAATTAATTCCAATGCGAATAATATGTATATGAGGGTTAAATTTTGGACAAATCCAAGAAATTTCTCACGAAATTGAATGATAAATATAGACAAAAAAACCCCTAACAATTCTAAGTAAATATATATATATATGTCAATAAAATTTTGGACCAACTGCCTCGGCCATGATGTTTTGAGGCACTGCATGAAAGTTACAATTCATATCTCCCAAAGGAGTAGTTAGTAAACATTTTGTGTTAGAAAATTCAAGTACGTGTATTTGCTGATTCCATTTGAATTGTGCAGTGCAATCATTGAATTTTTTATGCAATGCATGCCAAAAATATGCACTTTAAAGACATATACGTAACTACATTAATAATGGAAGTCGAGAATGCCACATGTTGAATTCCCTTTGATTTAGAGCCTTGGATTAAACGAATCACAAAGCGATGCTCCCGCAGAATCAATTTCTCTGTCGTTTTTGGATGGAAGCTTATATATCTTACCCTTATTCTCTGCTAGGCCAAGTAATAAATTACAGGAAATGTAGCACCAAGAGAAGGATGGAAGTGTCACATAGGTATGGTCCAATAGTAGTAGAGTAAAATTATTTTTAAAAGATTGTGAGTTTGACGTTTTCTATTATTATAAAATTTAGCTTTTAACTAATTTGATGCATACGTGGAGGCACGTCGTTGTACCCGGGAATTTACCGGTTGGTGGTTAAGCTTTGCCAAATAATCCGATAATTAGGCTTTGCTAGTTAGGTTCCCACGTCATCCAAAAAAAGAGACAGATGAAACTTGAAAGTGTAATTGAAAATTCAGAAATAAGTATTTATTATAGACTTTAAGATGAATTCGATCCTATTTAGAATTTGTACATAACAGAAATTTTGCACAATGACTGCCCCTTTTATCGCACCTCAAACTTGAATCTTAAGTCCGGAAGCGAGATTAGGTGTCGTAAGTTAAAAAATAACTATTTTGGTCTTAAATCAACTAACCTGTAATAGTTAACTCGAGTTGCTACTTAAACAATGCATATTTATAAATTACTCACTTATCACTAATATAGAATATTACAATCATCTTTCATTAACGACTTCCTGTCTTCGGCTAAGGGTACAATAACACTTAACAAAAAAAAAAGGTAGAGCCACTTAGGACCAAAACTAATGTGACATCTCGCATTAGTGGGGGATAATGTATATGTTATTTATCAATGGATATTGTAGGTATAAGAGATAAATTGGGCTAACTATTTTGGATTAGTAAAAAAGAGACTCAATTAGTTATCTTGTTATGCACAACACCAATCGCGCTCGTGGTCTTTGACTTTTGGACTTGGGGCATGACTCTAATACTATCCAGTCATGCTTCAGGGTTGGAATCTAAAATCTCAAACTTGCAAGCGAAATTAGTATCATAGACTTAAAAGATAATTGTCTTTATACTCAAATCCATTAATCTTAATACTATATGTCTAGAATATGGAATCTCAAACTTGAAAGTGAAACTAAAATCATAGATTTAAAAATAATTGTCTTAGGATTCAAATCAATTAACATAAAATAACTAATTTAAGCTACATTTAAACTCTTTACGCTCACTTATACACTACACTATTATTATATCGCCTACTATTATGAGACATTATGCATTTTTATCTCCAACTAAAGTGGCAAGTAGCCTTCTAGTTGGCATATGATACCACAAAGAGCAATAAAATAATTATGAATTGACTGCAGTGCATTCAGACGTTAGTTTGTCCGGTAGGGATTGCTGGTCTCGTGAACTCGTCAAGATTTTCAAACTCCAACCTAATTTAAAACCTTTTTTTTATATATATATGTGATTTGGTCAAGGAAACGATTACAAATTTCATCCTTTTATCTTCCATTTGGCACGACAAATTTCTATGATTAGATTAAGACTTTTGAATAATTGAAACAGATTAAGTGAGACATTAGCCACTAAACAAGGGATGCTTTTGACTTGGTATACTCAATTTTAAGAAAGTCTACTTTTACCTTATAAAAGCTTTTTTTTTTTTTTTTTTCTTTTCTTGGGTCTATTTAGCTTAAAGCTTTAACATAATGTTTGAATTGCAAAAAAGTCTATCATCTGAAAGTGTCGGGTGATTCAGCTTTCAATGGAGTGGGTGAGATCCACTCCTCACTGTCACTTAGTGTGAGGGTAACTTCATGAAGACTCTCTCTTAGATTTTCTTTTTTTAAAAGAAAGAAAAGAAAATGGAGGGATTAGATAATCTTTTCATTTGTTTAGATTGACTTTTGAAACTCAAGAAAAGTTAGGGAGAGATTAAAGAATTCTTCTAATTTGCAATCCTCCTAATGAGAGGATTTTGCAACCTTTTTAATTGGATTCTTTTAGCAGAAAAGAAAAGGTTAACGAATGAAAATTTTTATAATTCCAGTTACATCTTTAACAAAATAATAAATATGTAAAGAATTTTTAGGTAACGTTTCATTTAAAATTATTTTTTTATTTTATTTTCCTTGTGCAATCCATCCAAACATAGTAAACGATGGTGCTAAGTTGTCTTCCATAGTTGCTTTGTCCCAAATAAACTTTTTCCAAAGCAAACATCACCTAATATTAGATTGCAACTTTTAAATGTTAGCGAGCAAATTGTACTGCAGATTGGATTGCAAAGCTCATTACACACAATAATTTTACCTTTTAATTGGATTAGTAATGTACATATAATTGGCTGATTTCTTATCATTAATAGAAGTTATTATTTTCTGACCCTAAAAAACAAAAATGATAATTGATGAGTCCTCATGTCCAACGCAGATAAAGATTGATCTCTGTCACTGCATTACCTGTCATGGGTTTATACCATTATTGAACGGTCATAGTGCATTCATTGTATAGTCTAGTCAACCCAAGTTGTGAAAAATGTGGTTGGTCAGTTTTCTTAAAGGATACTTCTTGTTCAGATTCAACTAGCTTGATTATGACAAAAGGATTATTAACTAAAATATTGGACGAATATGCTAAGAAACACGAGATTTCGTCTTAAAATCGATTGGTACTATATGAAATTATTTAATGTTTTGTATAGTGATCTTATAGTTGATGATTTATTAATGTAAGAGAACTGTGTTTTTTTTTTATTTTATAGCATTCTCCTCCCGTGTTACCTAAACTGATAAAACAGTTTTTGAATACAAAGGCTGACATAAATGTGAGTTAGCGAATAAAATTGCACATGACAGTTGAAATAACGGAACAAAGTTAATAATAACGAGAAGAGATATATTACACGTGAATGGACAAAATAAAATAAGAACACTCTTTGTTACGGCAAAGTTAAACATACAACACTCACACTAAATGAGGCCTACATACATATGAGGCCTACATTTTCCTCTAAATTGTATGTCTGCCGTTACCAGTTTTTAAATAATTTCTAATCCAAGGTCTAATTTTAGTGCCATATTCAAGAAACATGTCTAATTAGGGATGGATTTTTGTCATGGTACACTTTATCTTTTGACCAATAAATGCGCGCCTTGCTAATGCTCTTGGTTTCACTTTTTTGTGCCATTCTTTTTCATCTCGCTTTCATACAATCAGACATTGTTAAAATCTCATTCTCAAGAAATGGGGTTTGGTTGCCACATAATGCATCACCACTACATCTTCATCCTTGGCTCTCGCCTTACTGTTGAAAACAAATTTTCGTTCAAGATAATAAATAAATAAATAAATTCTTTTTTTATATGAGATGCTCAATGTACAAAACATCTTATCGGTATTAAAAGATCATGAGTTTGCGTATCGCTTCTATTTATTTAAAAAAATAAGCATTTTCACGTGCAAGGCTTGATTGGAAGAATTCGGTCTGCATGTAAAAAAACAGCTTGAAATAAAAAATAAATAACATAAATCTTTTACAAGTGACATTACTCATTTACTCTTTACGAGTCGAACGTCACACTATTTATTCTTTTCAAATCGATAAAATGCTAATATGAATATGAAATTCGAACGATACAATTTGAGTGATATAGTTATAAAAAAAAACATATATATATATATATATGTAGTTCCGTTCTCATTGTAGACATGCTTCAGATCCCACAGGCTAGGCAAAACAAGGCAAATCGTTTTCACAAAGTCTGACAACGTTTAATTAGACTTGATGACATCATGTACACAGCTATAGATGATAATGTTAGCTGGAACCATTATTGTCCTTCACTTACCACTTTATGCTAACCCTTTAAACCAACCAAATTAAATTTTATTTAATTAAATAAAGTCGATTGCATAAATTTAACTTCGTCACTTAATCTTGTTAATAATAGCCTTTTCTCCAACGAGTGGCTAATCTATATATAATCAATCAACAAAAACAAATCAAGTCTTTTATCGCTAGGTGAAGTTAATTATATGAATCTGTCCATATCACTCATTCCTATCGAGAGGCATCTCAAACTTAACTATAAACAGACAAAATCTCCCCTAAATGTCTTCATCTAACTCATTTACCCCTCATACAAAATACCATCTCTATATCTTCGCACATTCTAATAAGTGCCTCTATGAATCATTCTCCTAACATGTTCATACCCGATTCTATCTCATTTTATCCTCAATGGAATCACCTCCACTTTTTTTCGTATCACCTCATTTTTAATCTTGTCCTTTTTAATTTTACCATACATACATCTCAACATTCCTATCACTGCCACTGACATCAGATGAACACAATTGTACTTCCCCACCCAACATTGCAAACCACACAACAAAGTTGACCTAATCGCAATCCTATATACTTTCTTTTTAGTTTAAGTAAAATTGTTCGATCACACAAATATAGCCTACCAACCCTCTAAACAAAATAGTATTAAGTATCTGGTATCTAAATGGGAGAGATCATTCCACCCATAAACCTTGTCATTATATTGATCTCTAACCGAAAGTATATAATTCTGCAATTTTAATCATCATTATTCTAAGCATAGAGGGGAAAAAATGGATTTCAACACAAGTGATCTACTTCGAGGATAAAAATACCTACCAGCTCAATAACTTTATGAACACCATAAAAATTATGAAATGATGAAAACAATTTAGAATATTTAATATGCTCAAAATGTTGATAATAAAACATTAGCTGCCATAGAACAGTAAAAAACACTTCAATGAATGTTACATTATGTCAAAAAAATGGAAGCAATTAGATTCTAGGACAATTAAGAGGATCTATAGCAAAAGCTGCTTAGACAGATAATGTGATAATTTATGCATATACCCAATACTACGTTTTAAAAAAGAAAGAGAGAAAACAAGGATGGCATATATTTGGGCATACATTTAAATATAACCGCAGCAAAGCTGGCTGTGGGAGTGGGAAGTGAGAGTTTATGTATCTTGGTCATCTGACTGAAGGTTCCGAATCTGGGACGCCACAATCTTCGAGAGCTCACTGATGGCTATTTCGACCGGGTAATTATCTGAATCCCTAGGTTGTGACCATGCTGATGACTGTGATGACAATCCTGTGTATTCACTTGCAGCAACCTTTGTTTTTGTCGTCGTGGCAATGACTTTCTCCAAATCCTTTTGAGACAATGGCCTTGGCTCCTGAAAAACAAATGATAAAGGGAAATTACAAATCAAGCAAATTATTATATGTAAAAGGTCCTTCAACATCCAGAAAGAAACTTGTGGTAAAGCAAGAAACTTGAACCACAAGTGGAGCTTCAGGATGACATTGAGAGCAGTAATCACTGGCGTAATGCAGCAAAAGTTGCAAACCCGAACAGTTTCTATCAAGACCTATATTTTGCCCCAATATAATATACATATACAGTGTGCATCTGCAGTAAATCATGATAAAAATATGATAACCGGTAGAGAACCAGCAGAAATCTAGTTTGGCATTTCTAAAAGATTCAACGTGGGCACGAACCAGGCTTGATTAGGAATCCAGATGTTTCTATATATTTTCATCCTATGGACTGTCTCACAGGCATCAGATACAGGAGAAAGCATTTGATGAAGATGCCTAGTAGTACTGTGCATTTTTACACATGTTTCCAGTTGATGCAAGACAAACTTGTCAGAATAGTAAATCATCATTCTTAATCTGTTCTCTGCCGAGATTTTTGGAGTACTTCTCTGCCTAGTTAAAGCGCCAAAGAGGATAGATAGAAAGCAATTACTAAGAATATATACTAACCGCGGATGATTTTCCATTCCTTTCTTCATTGAGTAGGTCCCTGATAGGAAAATAAGCAGCTTTCTTACAGAGCTCAAGAAGATCTGATCCCGTGTAGCCATCACAAACACCAGCTATAAAGTCATAGTCAATGCCATCTTCAACTTTCTCACCCCTTAGAATCACCTTTAATATCTCAGCCCTCTCCCTGCGATCAGGGATCCCTATCTCAAAGGCCTGAGGCAGACGTCGAAGAATTGCTTCATCAAGCTCTGATGGCCGATTAGTTGCAGTAAGTACCATGACCCGAGCATTCTCTATACAAACCGCAAAAAAGCATGAGCACATATAAAGATCATTTAGAAGTGTCACAAAAATTCTTCATCATTAAAACCACTATCAAGTTTTTCTCAAACTAACAATTATATAACAGAGAGGTGTCCAGCAAAATTTTTAGTGTTCTAAGTTTACTCTCGCTTGGTCAATAGAGAACTCACGATCTGTTGTGAAGCCATCCCATAAAGCCATGAATTCTGTCTTCATGTTTGCTAATGCTTCATGGTCAGTACTTCTACGTTGACCCAAAAAACTATCAACCTCATCAATGAATATGATTGCTGGCTGGAGTTTATAGGCTAAGCTAAAGACAGCAGCCACTGCAAAAGATTTTAAAGTTGTCAATTTACATTATGGAAAAAGTAAACGATCAGGTACCACACGTTGGGAATAAAAATAGACCCCTATGACGATTTCGTACACAGAAAGTAACTCAAGGAAAATTTTGCATTCTTCAAAAGATTCGTTCCCAGTGACATGCAGAGGACATGATGATTACAAAATATGAAGAATTATAAATACCAATATATCTCTTACAATTCGGCATGCAAGCAAGATAACCTAAAAGAGATGCAATCTAGAAGAAAAAAATTGACAAAGTGATGTCATGATCTACACGCACCTAACTTCTGTGCATCTCCGAACCATTTGCTCATCAGATTTGATATTCTCACATTGATGAAAACAGCTCCCGACTCTCTTGCAATTGCTTTGGCAAGCATTGTCTTTCCAGTGCCTGGTGGGCCATATAGCAGGACACCTTTTTGTGGACCAAGAAGCTTCCCATGAGAAAAGAGCTCAGGTCTCCGAAGCGGGAGAATAACCAATTCATACAGTGCTTGCTTAATAGCTTCAAGTCCCCCAATAGAGTCAAATTCCACATCAATATGGTCAGGATTAATAACATCACAGGCTATTACATCCTGTTAACCATTACACATCCATAGTTAAGCAAGGCAGAAAATGCTAATAATTTTCAAATCTAGCCACTAAATTCCGAAGAATGCCGCATCTCCATGACATGCAGCATGACATAAAAAAGAAACAAAAAAAAAAAAAAAAAAAAACTATCAATTTAATCCATCTAAAACAATTTGCATCAGGTATGCTTGATGCCATATCACTAGCATAAAACTACATCAAGGCCCAAGTGCATACAATGGTTCAGAAGTTATACGACATGCAGCATACTCTAGAAATTGCTCGAGTAACCGACTCCAGATAATTATTCACTGCCTATGATTTACCATGGGAGCAGAGTCTCCAAACTTAATACTAAAGTTTCTTGCATGGCAGGCACCTCAGCCTTTATTTAACAAAAATACGTCATCACCGAGACTGCTCTTTACGCGAGATAACTAATAAAGTCCAAAACCTTCTCTAATTTCCATGCTGATCTCCACTCATGAAGCAAAACGTGAAAATCATTTTCCATTATAGCTTCTAAATTCACTTTCCAATATCACAAGGTAATTATGTAGTGTATTTCAGTTTTCATTATGCTTTATTGAAATCCACAATATAAACCAGCCATTGACTTATCAAAAGAAGGGTAAAGTACAAACAAATCTGCATGTTTTGCTGAAGTTGCACGTCAAACCATGTGTGCTACCATAACAATCATAAACACCTGCAATTTATAAGATATGACTCACTGTTTCCTATGTCCCATAACTGCACGCACTTTTCTACACGTTCTTATAAGCTAAAGGGGTTCCATTAGATCATTATGATATCCGGTCTTTTAAACTAAAGGGGTTTATTATATTATTAAACTACCAGGTCTAACATGCAAACTCGTCCAATAGGAACTTTTTTGCAATTTAACCAAAACAAGAAAAAGGAAAAACAATTAAACAAAAAACAAATCAATTAAAACAAGACATAAACTAAAAGGGTTTATGAGATTATTAGGATACCAAGTCTTCCAAAGTTATAACTAAGTTTTATTAGATTATTGCAATACCTTAACTTCTAAACTAAAAGGGGCTTATCAGATTATTTAATACTGGGTCTATCAAGCAAACTCGTCGATACACACTTCGTTTGCAATTTACCAGAAAAAAGGTAAACTATTAAAACAAAAAATATAAATCAATTCAATACAAAAAAAACTAAAGATGTCTATTAAATTATTAGGATGCCATGTCTTCTTAAATCAGTAACTACAACACATTTTGTGAATTATTATAATAGCATGATTCTAAACTAAAGGGGTTTATAGTTTATTGCGGTGCTGGTCTAACGTACAACCTCTACAATACACAATTTTACTGCAATTTACCCAAAAACGTAAAAAATAATTACAACCGCAATTATAAAAAGAACATGTAAATGGAACATTAAAAAAAGGTTAAAAAAAAGGTGTAAACCACCTCACAGGGATTGGTTTGAATCAAGGGCCTTCCCAAACGCTTAGCAATCTCCTCCTTGTGTTGGAGATAACCACAAAATGCGGGTATATAAGAATGTGATAAGTGATAACCATGCCTGTTTTTCTATGCGTTTTAATAAACTAAACGGGGTATATTAGTTTATTACGGTATCAGGTCTTCTTAACCTAAAAGGGTTTATTAGATTATTACATTATTACAGTACCGGGTCTAGCATCGAAAAACTCAGCATTTCACAGTATTTCTGCAACTTAGCCACAAAAGGAACGGCCAATTATTGAACAAAATACAATTTAATTCAACAAAAAAAGAATAAACTAAAGGGGTTATTAGATTTTCGTAACTTCTCATCTAAAGGGGTTTATCAGATTATTACGGTACCGGGTCTATCTTGCAAACCCCACAACTCAGAATTTTTTTTTTCTTTTTGCAATTTACCCAAAACAGTAAAACAAAAAAAAAATGATTCAACAACAAAAAAAATAAAATTACAATTTACAATAAACAAAGATATAAAAATTGAAACATTAAAAAATGGTAAAAAAACAAAAAAAAAAAAAGGGTATAAAGGAGCACCTCATAGGGATTGGTATGAATCAAAGGCCTTCCCAAACGCTTAGCAATTTCCTTCTTGTGTTCGAGAGCTTTCTTCGATGCTTCACGATTCGGGTCGAGATGTCGGAGCCCCACAAAGAGAACCAAGCAGCTCAGAGCCGCGCTGGCTGCGTATAGTATCAATTCTTGCACCAACCTCTCTGATGATGAACCGCTACTCTTCATTTTCTAATTTATTTATTATTATGATTATAATCAATTAATTATTTAATCAATATGTATATATGCAAAAATATGATTTAATTTATAAGGGTGTGAGTTGTGTGTTTGGGTTTGGTTGTTTAATACTTGGATAGAAAGAAAGGGAGGGAAGAGGCGAGTATGTTCCGCGAGACGCCTTGGTTCACAAGGGTTTTCTTCTATTCTGATAACCTTTTATTTTTCTTTCTTAGGAAGGCCAAGGGGTACATAATTCATTTATTATAGTTTGTCGGTCCCGAGGGTGGGATGGAACTCGGGTGGGTCAAGAAAGTTGGTGACTTGATGGTAAGGGAGTCGAGTGGCGTGATTAAAATTTCGGTGTATAATAATTGTAGCTATAATGGTTTTAAGTTGGAGAAATTATTTATCGGGTAAGTTTGAAATTCATTTGTGCAAAAAATATAATGATTTGGTTATTATTTTTTAGCGAAGTTGAGTGAATAACATCTTGTTATTATTATAAAGATTTGAGTTTGAAATTATGGTTATATATATTATCTGACTCTTTGTTGATTTGGAGTATGTATTAAATATAATGTTAAATCTCAAAATTTATAATTTAAAAGATTAATTTTATATAAATTTGTTTAAAGTGAATTTCTCGTCAACAAAAAAAAAAAAAAATCCATTTATAATCTCTACATTTTCAAATAGAAGTTACCGAACACTTACTAAAAAGATACTTAAATTTTATAAGTTATGAAACTTTAATACAAATCTTTTCTTCTGCAAACTGAAATGGTTGGATTAAACTCCAGAAATTACATATGATAAGTCATAATCTCCAGGCTTTTGTTGACAAGATCAATGGTAGTGGGACAATTTTGCCTCCTAGTGAAGATTTGCCACCAGCCCCACCCAAATAATGATATTTAGTGTGTGGTATTTTTGAAACTCGTACCAAGTAGGAGAATTCTCGTAGGATCTATGAATCCAAATTTCGTCAATGGAATTGGATTAATAACTACGAGAAGGATCAATCAGGTCGGATTGGGGTTCTCTGGGACTCCAATAAGGTGGTTGTGCAAAAGCTTGATGTAACAGACCAAGCAATTGTTTGTCGTATTCAGTTGCAGAAAAGTGGTACAGGCAAGCCTAGACCTTTTAAGTTTTTTAACATATGGACTCAACATGAGCAATACCTGGATCTGGCTGGTCGAGTTTGGTCTAAACCAGTTCAAGGTTCTCCGATGTTTCGTCTTTGTATGAAGCAAAAGGCTCTTAAGCAAGAATTGAAACTTTTCAACAAGAAATATTTTGGCAACTCTTCAGCTCGTATCGAGGAGATTCGATGCAAGCTGGATGATATTTAGGTGAAACTCTTGGAGGGGCACAACCTTCCCGAATTGTTGCGGGAGGAATAAGGTCTGCGTAAAGAGATGGAATCACTTACCCTTGCTGAGGAGAGCATCTTGAAACAGAAAGCACGTGTTAACTGGCTCTCAGAGGGGGATTCAAACTCTACATTCTTCTTCAAATATGCTAAGGGGTGTACAACACGTAATGCAATCACAAAGATCCAAGGGGCTAATGGAGCTATTCTTGAATCGGATAGTGATATTGGTAATGAAGCAGTTCGCTATTTCAAGGAGTTGATTGGGTCTAGAGATCAAAACATTGTTAATCTTACGGTGGGTCACCTTCAGAGCCTCCATCCTCCTCACCTTTCTTCACCCACGATTGAGGATCTTGCCAGACCAATTACTGCGGAGGAAATTAGGAAAGTCATGTTTTCTATTGATAACAATAAATGCCCAGGACCAGATGGATACACATCCCACTTTTACAAGACCGCTTGGGAGATTGTTAGACAGGATGTCACTTTTGCTATTGAATCTTTCTTTCGGTTTGGTAAGCTGCTGAAACAGATAAATTCCTCTTACAATGCTTTGATTCCAAAAGTTCATAATCCTTTTGCAATGCTTGAGTTTCGCCCAATCTCTTGTTGTAATACCATATATAAATGTATTACAAAGATCTTGGCTAACAAATGCAAGCTCATTTGGAGGAATTGGTAGCCGAGAATCAGTCTGCTTTTGTTGGGGGTAGAAGTATCTCTGATAATGTTCCGTTTGCACAAGAATTGTTAGGGGCTATGGCAGAAAAAATGTGAATCCTAAATGTACTATTAAAGCTGACTTGAGGAAGGCTTATGACATGCTTGACTAGAATTTTATTATTGTTGCTCTTGAAGCCTATGGTTTTCCAACTCAATTCATTGAATGGATGAAAGGTGCATTACCACACAGAGTTTATCTGTTGTAGTTAATGGAGCTTTTATGGGTATTTTGGAGCTGCTAGAGGACTGAGACAAGGGGATCCCATATCCCTTTATCTTTTTGTTCTTGGGATGCAAATTCTCACGTTGATTCTTGACAAAATTTGTAACGTCCCGATCCCTCACGAGACCAGGTCCCAATTCCATATCCCGAGGTCAAGAAAAACGAGGAGAAACGGACGAAGTCTCTCCTGTTTATAGGACTTATCTGATAACCTACAAACAACAGAATACAACCACAATGCTATAATCCAACATTCTCATACAACCCCAACTCGAATCATCAACTTTTCCCCGTCTCAAGGCCATCCGAGCCTTAGACTTAAACAAAATAAGCACACAAGCATACAAGACTGTCAAGCGATAAAGTAAATCATTAAGTTATTACAAGCCACCTACCACTAATAATTCTTACAAGTCCTTAACTGTACATTGCAACTCCTCATGGCAATACACATACATACAAGATCAACTATAATTACTTCCAAAATTCCTATGGTCTCCAAGGACTACCATCCAAGCCATGTAACTATTCCACATAGATTCACAGGTACAAACAATTGAAGCCAACACAACCAATCTCAAAAGTTATCGAACTTTCACTATGTCAACTCTGGAGGCACTAATCCTGAAAAGGTTAGAGACGAGGGTAAGCAAACCAACATGTATACTCAGTGAGGGAGGGGGAAATGGGAACAGTATACCAGGGTTTGTGCAATGCAGCAATTTAACACAATTAACACAATAAATAAACAATGAATAACAATTCCAATACTATACTTTAAAAGGATACGATCGATAACCCTTATCACTCTAAATCTTCGATCCTCGATCCACGAACCACGAACTCAATGTCGATATGCCAGCATCTCAAACTCCAATGGGTACTCCAGATGTACCCGATACCTATGACCTAACACCCCCTGGCAATTTTCGGACCAGGCGAGTGAGGGAATAGGGTACGGAGCTAGAGCAACCAACCCTGGCAAGCCTGCTGCCGCCCAGAGAGGCCCATCACATCCGCCCCGACGATAACGTTGCGCAACCATCGTTTTGATAACACAAAAAGCATGAATAAAAGCAATATAACAAGGTAAGTCGATAAACACATAATCGAGGAACAACAAAAAGAGGTTGTCCTTGCACATAAGGAATTATAACCAGTTGACAATAATAGAAGCGAAATAACAAGCATTAATCATTAAACTCATTCTACTAACTATAAAACTAACAAATCTCATTAGAATACGCTAATAACATTGATAGCATGAAAACTATTTAACATATTCAATATACAATAGAGAAATGCAAATAAGATGCAACTCCCTCACTTTTAGTAAACCAAACCTGTAGGAGTCTAGCCAAGAACCCCTCCAATTCAACTCCAAAGCATCAACTCTTTCCAATTACCTTTACATAATACAATTAACTAATTGCATAAGAAGTTATACATTCATTCTCAACTAAAGTTAATTCATAATTTCATTAACTTATTCATCTCCAATTAATTCTATTAACTAACATAACTATCAAATACATTTCTTTAATCTTGCAAATGACATTAACCATACTAGAATTCTAACAACTTAGGCAATGAACAATTCAACTTCATAAACAACAAAAGTAACTACACTTTAAACATATAATGTAATACAATTATCAAGTGCCTTTCACCTTTTAGCATGCATTTAGTTCATTAATTCTCTCGCATATAGTTACAATCTATAAGTAACATAACAATATAATCAAGATATATTCACATTTTAACAAGGTAGCTAAGCAACTCAAACCATGAAACTTTACCAATAAGCTAATCATACTCCCAAAGTACACTCAATCACTTAGCTAGTCCAATCACACTTAAAAACCAGTAAACAATTTAATACTAAGTTCAAGTATCCACCTAGATAGATCTCTCTTCACCAAACCACTCCATTCCATCACTCAACTCAACTTAATCACATCATTACACTCGAATTAAATACCTAACAGTCAAAGGACACTCAAAGTACCCAAAGGACACCAATTACACACTTGGCTAATCAATTCAAGTTCAATTACCAACAATCAATCTAACTTTCTTCCAAATGACCCTTTACATTCCATAATCACAAAACTATCCATTTATCAATGAAAACACATTACATTCACTCTACACACTCCACAATCACCAATGAATCACGACCAAGCACTTCATAGCACGCAAACTCTCACACGGCTTAAAGTACACCAAATGGCCCTTATACTCAATCAGTTCTTCCACAAGTTCAAATCACATTCTAGCAATTCCAAGCATTAAACTAGTCAATCAAGCACTTAGGTCACCTACTTCAAACATTAAGGCAAGCATTTAACCCTTAATGCAACAAAAATCTATTCCAATTATTAGTAATTGAGCTATATACTTCACACAAGGTAGGCAACTCCCACTCTAACTATACTAACTCCATATGTACACCTTATGACGCCTTTCAATGCTAAGGAATCTTACTTTAACCCACAATTGTCATTTAACTCCGAAATGCCCCCAATGTCCATTTGAACTACAACTACTAAACCCGATTGCCAAATCAATGTCATAAACGTATCATAATCAATAATCAACCTATCTAAGACTATCCAACACACTTAGACACACTTAATCAGTACTCCGTTCATATGACCCCTTGGTTCATTAGTTCAATTCAATGCTCATACCAAACACAAGTCACCTAACTCACAAGCTAGCTATTCCACACTTCCAATGACACTCTATGATGCAATCTAAGGCTAAGAAAACCTGTTTTTAGCGATGTCTAGCACAAAAGTCCCGAAGGCCCCGTGGTCACTTTGAACCATAGCTACTCAAACCATCCCTCAAACCAACACCATAAAAGTATTTTAAGCACTATCACACCTAATAAACACTAATTACATCATTCAAATTCACCCGATCAATAATTTTACGCAAAGCCCCTTTTGAATTCAAGCTAATTCTACTAGTTTATGTAAGGTTACTCAATCTATATACATTCTAATCACTAACCTAGGTTCAATAACACTTATGCCATCATTAGAAAGCATCGGACCAAGCAATTCACCGTTAACCAACAAAATACTATTTATTTCTCTAACTCTCATAAGCTACCACATCCAAACGAGCTACAATACTTGAAATTCGATTTCTATACTCAAATATAGTCACTTTATGATGCATTTAAATCACAGGAAACCCCGCTTTAACCCTTGTTTACTACAAAATCCCGAAATGACCATTTGTCTGTTTGAACTACAGTTACTTAAACCGTTTATCCAATCAAGATTATAATTGCACTGCACTTACTTCCTAGCATATCTAAGTCTATACGAACACTCAAAACTTGCCTGGTCAACACTTCGTTCAACGTCCCCTTTTGGAATCAAGCCAATTATGCAAATTTAATCCAATTCTGAGCAAACCAATCATATACAATCATTAATCTATGTTCATTAGCACCTATAGCACCTAACAAAATTATTAATTCAAGCTCATAACACAAAATCTACCAAAATCTCAAAATTTTTGAAATTTATTATTCATCATCTTCTCCAATGCTCCAACTCCATTTTCAACCATTGAAAATATTATCTAACCACAAAAGTGTGCTCTATGATCATAAATAAGAGTAATTTAAGCATAAACAAGCATAACCAAGCAATATCTCAACAAATCTTAAAAATAAAGTTTAGGTGCAAAACTTTCAAATATAAAAATAAGATGAAATTCTTACCACACAAGGCTAAAGAAGTTTGAAGAAGGCTTAAACATGTTCAAGAACTCAAGATTCAAACTTGGAATGGATGAAAATGGCCAACTATAACAATTTTGCAAAAAAAAAAATACTATTCCCGTATATGGTGTTTTGGTTGATTTTTGACCATTTTTGAGCATTTTTTGAGAGATTTTGAGTTATAAGAGTTTAAGTTGGGTCAATGGGTTGGGTTATTGGGTCAAGTAACTTGGCTAGGTGGGTCAAATGAATTCAAAAATAAAACTAACTGCAAAACTAAAATGCTGAATTTTTCACTATTTAATTAAGCTCGCTAATGAATTTTTTTTCCGTTGTTCCCGATATGCCATACACGCAAACTCAATGAACGTACGCATCTAAAATAGCAAGTATTAAGGAAAAAATATGAAATTCAGAAAAAGAAACAAAAAATTTTAATGTTTCGGGCTTGGAGCTACTTTATCAATTAGTTGAAAACAAAGTAAATATTGTCAAGAAAATGAAATGGAGTATTATAATTAATAAGTTAGCTAATATTCATTTTAAATAATTAATTTAACTATTATTTGAATATTTTTAAGAATTATGAAATAGTGCTAAAAATGAATGAATTCATTAAGGTAAACACATAATTCTATGCTAGCATTCAAGATAGAACCTAATTAAATGCAAACATGTATTATTCTCTACATGTCGGGTTCGGGGTATCACAAAATTGCTAAGAGCCCTTAATTTCAGTTTCATCCAAAGTGCAAGTGACTCAATCTAAACTACTTATGGTTTGTTGATGACCTCTTGATTTTTGCTAAAACTGACATTGTCTCACTGTCTATTATTAAGGAGGGTTTGGGACTTTCAATCCTTTTCAAGGCTACAAGTTAGTAGTGAGATGAACAATATCTTTCTTGGTGGCTGCAACGATAATCTTCGAGCTCGCATTTTTGAGGTATTTTATTATAAACTTGGAACTCTACTTGTTAAATACCTTGGGGTACCCTTAATTGCAGGGAAACTTCATGTACATGACTGCAAGAGCTTGGTGGATAAAATGACTTACAGAATTGAGGGATGGGCTCTCAAGTGGCTATCTTTTACGAGGCAAAAATAACTTATTGTGTCAGTTCTTGTAAACTTGCATGCCTATTGGGCACGTATGCTTGTCCTGCCATCCATAATTATTAAGGAAATTGAACACAAGTTTTTAGCTTTCCTTTGGTCGGGTTTTGAAGATAATGGAAGAAAGGCGAGAGTAGCTTGGAAAGATGTGTGCAAGCCTTTCAATGAAGGTGGATTGGGGATTAAAAATCTTGCAGAATCAAACCGTGCATCAGTCATGAAGTTATTTTGGAAAATCCTTACGAAGCATAATTCAATCTGGGTCAGGTGGGTTTATGCTTATCATCTCTGTAATAAAGGATTGTGGGAAGTAAAGACGCCTCATGACCCTACATGGTATTGGTGAATGTTGTTGAAAATCAGAGATGATCTGAAGCAGTTTGTTTTTTACAAAGTTGGCAATGGTGAAGAAACTCGAATGTGGATTGATTGTTGGCACCCATTGGGTATTCTTCAAGATTTCTTTGGACCTGTTGCTATCATTAATGCCGAGGGATTGTTGGAGGATAAAGTCTTGCAATACATTGTGAATGGAACTTGGCCTTGGCCTGATATGTCAATTTTTTGCACCATCTTCAACTTTATTGGATCTATTCATCCTGCTTGCTTTCAATCTAACAAAATTTTATGGCTTGGAGATCCTAGTGGGAAATTTACAACACATTCAACTTGGGAGATCACTCGTGCTAGAGCTCTAGGTGTAATGTGGTCTCACGTGATTTGGCATAAACTTACTATTCCAAAACATACTATCTGCCTTTGACTTACTTGGCTAGATAAGAACCCAACGAAATTCCGAATGCTGGAATGGGGTCTATCTGTTGATCCTTTTTGTATTTTATGTCGTAGTTGTGTGGAATGTAGGGATCATCTGTATTTTGGCTGCAGCTTGACGTGAAGGTTATGGTCTAAAGGTTTGCAAGCCTTTAAAGTCCCTACTCACTTGATGGATTGGAATTCTACTAATTTATGGATTTCTTAGCATAGAACTTAAAGCATTTACGTTTAAAGTATTTCTCGGAGTAGTTGTTTATCACGTTTAGGCAGAAATGAATCATAGAAACCAGGGTAAAGTACATACGGAAGATTAACTCTTTCAACTTATCAGTTTTGATATAAAACACAAAATTTATACGTGTAAGAAGTTTATGAATACTTCTCTTAATAGGTCCATCTGTAAAGCCTGGAATGTGGATATTAGTATTCTCAGATAGAGGAGACCTATTTTTTTTGTATTATAATCTCGATGTAAATATTTTTGACAATCAATGAATGACCTTGCTTACCGAGCAAAAAAAATAAGTCATAATCTAACCTAGACAAGAAACACAAAACAAAACATAGGCCCAAAGATACAAAGCCAACAAGTGTGACCAGCAAAACCCAATAAACAGGGCCTATACATTGTGGCCCAAATTAAAAGAAATGATATTGGGCCAACCCGACCATCTTAAATGTTAATGGGCCTTTCTCAAATTATGAAATTGATTTGTGTAAAAATTCAGGTGAATTGCAGCAATAGTCCCAATTATTTTCCTAAGATTCATTTTAATTCTCATTATTTTAAAAAGTGCAAATTAATCCTCAATGTTTCCAAAAAGATTCAATTTAGTCCCTACCGTTAAATTACTATCAGAAAATGTATAAAATGTCTAAAATCCCCCTACTAAAATAAAAAAATGCCAATTTATATCCTAACCTCTAAACCTACCCCCAACCTCTCACACTTACCCTATTTACACCTTAACCACCATTCTTTCCTCTCCCTAGTCAACCCCTACCCTACCCACCCTTCCATCCCTACAAGCGAACCACCCTACCCTCACAGCAAATTCCTATATATGACTCTAATTAAGTAACAAACAATTTTGTTACCAATCTAACTAAGTTAGACAGAGAGGATCAATGAGCCAACACATGTAGAGAATGGATAATTTTTTTGTTTTTGAACAAGAGATTAACATTAGGGAAAACTAGAAAATACAAACAATAGGCCCAATATATAGACAAAGGCCCATTAGAAGACCAGACATAGACTAGGATTAAACCCAAACTAAAGGCCACACAAAGTGGCAAGCTCAACCTCACACAAAAGTAGTGACCCTGGTCTTAGTAGTAAAAACACGCGGCCAACAAAATACCTACTAAAAAGGTAACTAATCTTCGGGTAAGGACTTAGTTTGTAGCACAATAAACTACTACCCAAAAAGGCCATAACCATGGAAAAAACTCACCAACCATGGTGAAAAATGGAGTGGGAGATGTACCATGCCGTTTGAGAAGCTAACCAACCAAAGACTCCAAAGGTCGCAAATGCTTCCTCTTGAGGTGAATTTAGGGAACTTAAAACAACTAAGTTCAAGCTTGAAAAAAGTGAACTCCAAATGCACTGACTAACCCTAAAACTACTAGAGCATAAGCCTTACTTCCCAAAAATCATAAATGACTCGAGTTGATTAATGTGTTTCTACTTTTTGGATAACAAGCTTCATATCCAAACACTGATACTATATATTATGGTTGATTGGTGTACCAAACCTCTTTCCTTTCGTTTAAAAAGATTAAAGAGAATATACATTAGTATTGAGGGAAAATGTACAAAATAAAAAGAGCTTAAATTTGTTCACTGTATGTTTACTACCAATGAAGCCTTGTTTAATGTCAAAGAAATTAAGGTTAGAACAATGAGTATGAAGTCCTAGATTCAACTTTTGAAATCTTATTCGTTCAACTTATTGTGTATTTCATTGCATCACTTAATTGGACATTAAGTTGTATTGATGCAATAATAGACAAATACTTCATCTTTCAATAATTGCGACAAGTAGAATACTTCATGTTATATTATTTTTGCAAGAAAAATCAACTAATTATTTTTGAAAGACAAAGTATAAGTAAAACTAACAATGAACATTTTCGTTATTTCCATAAAACCCTATATATCATCAAATAGAACAAGGAGAAAGACTCATACTTAATTAAGCCCAATTCACAAGTACGTTTGTGAGAGTATGATGCACATATAAAAGTCGTTGCCATCATAAAAAATTAAATTAGTTGACATAGATGGGTTTATAACAATTAAGATAAATAACATACTGAATGAAAACTAGGTTGATATAGGCAGGAGCATAATGAACATTAATTTCCAATAGATGAGCAACATAAGGGGAAAAAAAATCAATATAGGGAATTGGAATTTATTGATCTGTATCCATTTATATATAAGTAACAAATAATATAATTATTATTGTTTTTAAGGATAAACGGCACACCACCTCATGTGGTTCACCTAAAGTGCACATTTCTCCCATGTAGTTCCTAAACTAGTTAATACCCCCTGTGGTTTGATGAAATGGTGCACAATAGCCCATCCGTTAAAAAAAATCATCCAAACATGCTTTAATTGCGAATTTTGGAGTGGTCCACTTAAAATAACTCTTTTATAGACCAAAATACCCTTAATTGGGTATGATGGTCATTTTAAATTTAAAAAATAAAAAGAATAATAAAAAATGCCCCCAACTAGCAACCTCCCTACCACCTTACCCCCACCCCACACCCAAAATTGCTACCACTGCCCCTAAATTCCAACCCTCAATCCCGCCACCCTTACCCCAAATCACAAAACCCTAACCCCCACCCCTAATATTTGTTCGGTGCATGTTGTGTGTGTGTTTGGAGTCGTGTGTGTACGTGTTTTGTGTTTATGTGTGTGTGCATTTTATGTGATAGTATGGTTAGTGGTGGTGTGGTAGTGGTGGCAATCGCGTGGTGTAGTGAGATGTGTGGTGGTGGTAACGGCATAGTGTGGGTGGAAAGGTGGTCTACAAAAGTAGGGTTGAAGGGTTGAAGGGTTGAAGGGTTGAGGGTTGGGGTAGAAGACAATTGCCATGCTCTGATTAGTTGTTATTTTTTTGGTTAATATTAAAATGGCATATTTGTCATTGTAAATACTACTGTTAAGAAATTAATAGTTGTTAGCCGTTAATATTAAAATGGCATATTTGTTATTGTAAACACTACCGTTAAGAAATTAACAGTTGTTAGCATAAAGGGAAGGGATGGGAGGGGAGGGGGAAGGGGTGTGCACCATTTCATTGAACCACAGGGGGGTATTAACTAATTTAGGAACCACATAGGGTCAACGTGCACTTTAGGTAAACCAAATGGGTAATGTGTTGTTCATCCTTGTTTTAAAGAAACTATAATTTACACAAGAATTCATATATTGAGATACAATTGAACTTGAGAATTAATTAGTTCAATAATTTAACCTTAATCACAAGACTAAAACCTCATGACGACTCTTATATTATCTTGGTAGTACAGGTAATGTAAGTAAAAATACACGAAACTTATCTTAATTAGTCCATCACCAAGTATTGCTAACCCCGGAGTAACTCCAAGTAATCCCTCACTAGCTTCCTCTATCATTTCCTAATTCTTCGTTTTTCAATGAGATCATTATGGTTACATGTTGATGTTACCATGGCAAGATATTTACCATGTCATTGGGGTTAAATGTTGACATCATGATTGTGAAATATATACACTTTTTTATTTTAATTACCATGGTGTGCTAGAAATGGAATATCAACTATTTATTCCAATATTTCCATTTCCAAGATATACATATTAAATAAAAGTGCTCGAACAGTGAAGATTCAGTAAACACAAAAGGAATTAGTGCTTTCTCAAATTCAGTGAACAGAAAAGAATTAATGCTTTTTAATGGATTTAAAGTTACAGATTTATTATTTATTAAATCCATTAAAGTGTCTTTTCTTTATACCATTGATGTAATCAAATTGCACTTTTGCATTGATTGACACCCTAAATGATACCACCTTGATTAAAAGCTGGAGGCCAAAAAATTATCGAGAGGTGGGAGTTCAAAGGATTGAAAAAGTGGAATCAAATTACGTCATTTTCTAATATTTCCTCTTAAGCACGTTTCCAAAATTGAAATCACGAAAATAATGTAAAAACTGTTGATGCCTAACATCACTATTTATGTAGTAATTCGATCTCGTAACACTCATTATCTCACAATTTTAGGAGGCTCATCTATCAATTCATGACGTAGTTGCTCATTGTCTAGTAACATTAGAAATGTAGTTATCAATTGACTTATCTCAAAAATATTAGAAAAGTAGCCTGTCAATTCATTTCATGTCCCTTATAAACTCGAAATCGTGATCGAAGATTATGTTTGTTAAGTACAGGACATTTTAATTTATAATTTTTTTAAATTCATGATAATTAGAATCTCAAATTTATTTCAAATTTTTTTAAAATATAGACAATTTAAGGCTGTCAAATAAAAGATTCTTTCTTTTAAGTCAACTTAATGGTCTCATTATCATCATTCAAGAACACTGACACAACGATCACTTTCAGTGCACCATGTTTACAGCGCACGCCTGACGGGTACACACACCCTTTAAAGTGAAGGTTCCTACAAGTCCCAACTTGTACTACCAAAAAAGTCTTTAACTTAATTACCACAAGGATTTTGATTTAAAGATATATTTTTTATCGCGAGTGTTATGATACTTTTTAATATTTGTTGTAAGGATTTCCCATTCAAATTCTTTAAACCAATTTTGGCCTTACATCACCACCCAATCTTACCATATCAAACAACATTGGATGGTATATAACTTAAACCAATGCCAAGAGAGAGAATCCATATTGGTTAAAAAGAGAATTGAGTCAACGAGAAGGCAAATCGTTTCTAGCCTACCACCTTTGCACAGTCGAAAAAACAAGTACTTTGGTTTTGCTTACACTAAACTTTGTTAGTACAAAGTTGTTTATGTTGTACTACCAGAGGCAGTACATGAGATAATGGAACAGAATAGTTCCTTTGAACTTCTCTTTCAATGTTGGGTCGGTAAAAGCTTTTTGTTCTTTTCTTGATTCATCGACCCTCTTTAAATCCTGATGGTTGAGTGCTATGTTGTGCACTGTTCTGTTTGGAATTTATAGTGAATGTGATTGGATTACAGATAAGAGGGAATCCATCTGGGGTACTTTCGCAATCGCGTATAACGATAGTTTTGTGTATGAAACAGTTCTTTATTTGTGTAGCATCTGAATATTTTTATCTTTGAATGAGCTGCAACATTTGTTGAACACAAAAGGTTGTGAGAGAAACCTTCTTGGTTATTTGTTGATTGCATAGAATTCTCATGTTCTTTGTGATTGTGTTGTGATCAATAATTTGAATTTATCCATTCGTTTCAGTTTTGTGGCTCAGAACAACTCTGATCATCTCTGAAGGAAGGTCAGCATTTCCGAGGTTAGAGACTTTACACTTTTTGTTTTTGTTTCTGTTTTTTTTTTTTCTTTTTCCTTTCATCATATGTATGTGGATAATTGCTTCGTGGACGTACGCTAACTTAAGGGGTGAATCGCGTTAAAAATAGTATTGTCTCGCGTATCTGTGTGCACCATCCATTTCCCAGAAGTATTTTCCTGTGTAGATAGTTTGTGTTGCACACTTCTACTAATTTGAGTATGTCCATTTTGTCTATTCAGTTTTGTGGCTCAGAACAGTTCTGATCATCTCTTATCGACCTAGTCTTGAAGAAGGACAGCATTTCTGAGGTTAGAGACTGTATTTTTTTGTTTTTCTTCATATGCATGTGGATAATTGCTTCATGGACGTAGGCTGAGTTGAGGGGTGAACCATGTTAAAAATATTATTGTCTCGTGTATTTGTGTGCACAATTCATTTCCCAGCAGTATGTTCTTGTGTAGATAGTTTTTGTTCCACACTTTTATTTGTGTAATTGTGTAAAGATTTGTGTTTAAAGCTTTGAGGTTTTTTGTTATAGAACCTTTCTAATAGTTCATATTCATAATTTTAGTATTGAAATGGGGAGGATGGAGAAGGAAGACTCGCAGGAGATTGAGAGAGAGGACATGGAAGAAGAAGAGGAAGTGAGAGAGCAGCAGGAGGATGTGAATAGAGTTCCTCCATGGACGAAACAGATCACCATTCGAGGAATTGTAGCAAGCATAGTGATTGGTATCATTTACAGTGTGATCGTAATGAAGCTCAATCTCACCACTGGGCTTGTCCCCAACCTCAATGTCTCAGCTGCTCTTCTTGCTTTTGTGTCCATTCGGGGATGGACTAAGCTGATCAAAAAGACTGATTTTGTTAAGACTCCGTTCACTAGACAGGAAAATACGATTATTCAGACTTGTGCAGTTGCGTGCTATAGTATTGCTGTTGGAGGTCCGTAAATCTTGTGATACCATCGTTCGTATTGCTCTTGTACTCTTAATTGAGCTGTTCAGAGATTTACTTGATTATCTCTTTCCTGATCGATTATGGTGTTATAGGTGGTTTTGGATCTTATCTTCTGGGATTGAACAAGAAGACGTATGAGCAAGCAGGGGTTAATACGGAGGGGAATTCGCCGGCCAGTGTAAAGGAGCCTGGTCTTGATTGGATGATTGGTTTCCTTTTCGTGGTTAGCTTTGTTGGATTGCTGGCCTTAGTTCCACTCAGAAAGGTAATTTTCCAACAAATATGCTACTGAAAAACTTGGTCCAATAACTCAATAGTTCACAATATATGAGCCATTTTTGGTGAGATATTTGAACTTGCTTCAAGAATGCTATTGCTGGCATAAGATTTGACTCGTATTCTCATCCATGTTTTCATGTTTGTTCTGCAGATCATGATAATAGACTACAAGTTATCGTATCCTAGTGGAACTGCTACTGCTGTGCTCATCAATGGGTTCCATACTCCAAAGGGAAACAAGATGGCCAAGTATGCTACCACTGAAAGATTGTTGACTTGGGAAAAATTGACCTTCGATTAAAATTCATTTGAATGAAAATCTAAACATTTTCACTTGTAACTTTGCAGGGAACAGGTTCGCGGGTTCACGAAATTCTTCTCATTCAGTTTCCTGTGGGGTTGTTTCCAGTGGTTCTACTCTGGTGGAGAACAATGTGGATTTTCTAACTTTCCTACATTCGGGTTGAAAGCTTGGAAACAATCGTACGTACTTGATATCTGTATTTCGCAATTGTTCTATGTTTTACCAATTATCATTGACTTTAAAATTGAATTTTGCAGATTTTACTTTGATTTCAGCATGACTTACATTGGAGCAGGAATGATCTGTTCCCATCTTGTAAACCTGTCTTTACTATTTGGTGCCGTTCTCTCATGGGGAATGATGTGGCCACTAATAAGGGAACGCAAGGGTGAATGGTTCCCTAGCTCTTTACCAGAAAGCAGTATGAAGAGTCTCAATGGTTACAAGGTCGGTGACCTAGAAGTTTAATCTTAAATTACTCGCCAAATTAATACTAGTTTAACAATTTTTAAGCATTTATTTGAGTGCATTGCACTTAAAGATACATCTTCTTTGCATTTGCTCCCTCATTTATACGTTATTCCTTTGAGGGAGGGTAGTGAATGCATATAATTCTTTGATCTGTTGAATGAATCGATAGGTTCGTTGTTCTTTGCTTGCAGGTTTTTGTTTCCATAGCTCTCATCCTCGGAGATGGTCTCTATAATTTTCTCAAGACGCTTTTTTTCACTGGTAGAAGCCTATATGTCTCGTTGAATAAGAAGAGAAATCCTAGGACGTGTAAGTCAGAATTTTTCACTCTGTATATTTATGCTCCCTTTTCAGTTTTAGTGCATCTCCAATTTTACCAGTTGCATCTGTCAACATATAATGACTCATCAGACAATAATGTCAGATCATGAAAAGGCTAGACGGAAAAATAAAAAAATTGTCTTTCAAGGAAAAATAACCAACGCATTTCGTGTGTTAGATTAATTGGAGAGGGTCTAAAGCGGAGAAGGGAGTATCTTTCTTTAGGTTTCAATATTAGAAGGATATACTGACTTAACGCATTTCGTTACAGCAGATCCAGATGACAAGAACCAACCCCTTGATGATCTTCAACGAAATGAAATATTCGTGCGAGAGAGTATCCCTTTATGGGTAGCATGTGTTGGCTACATGCTATTCTCCGTTATCTCCATCATTGTAATCCCAATCATGTTTCCCCCGCTCAAGTGGTATTATGTTCTGGTTGCCTACACTCTTGCGCCCTCTTTGAGCTTCTGCAATGCCTATGGTGCCGGTCTTACAGACATGAATATGGCTTACAATTATGGGAAAGTAGCGCTCTTTGTGCTTGCTGCGCTGACTGGGCAAGAAAATGGTGTAGTTGCAGGACTAATAGGGTGCGGTCTGATCAAATCCATTGTATCCATATCCTCCGACTTGATGCATGATTTCAAAACTGGCCATCTCACTCTTACATCCCCTCGAGCAATGCTTCTTAGTCAAGCTATAGGAACTGCCATAGGCTGTGTGGTGGCTCCTCTCACATTCTTCCTCTTCTACAAGGCTTTTGATGTAGGGAACCCGGACGGAGAATACAAAGCTCCATATGCACTGATATATAGAAACATGGCAATCCTCGGTGTTCAAGGCTTTTCTGCTCTGCCTCAGCATTGCTTGCAGCTCTGTTACGGTTTCTTCACCTTTGCGATAATTGCGAACCTGATGAGAGACATAACCCCAAAGAAAATTGGAAAATGGATTCCTCTTCCAATGGCTATGGCTGTGCCCTTCCTAGTTGGTGGTTACTTTGCGATTGATATGTGCGTTGGCAGTTTGATCGTCTACGCGTGGCACAAAGTCAACAACAAAAAGGCTGCTTTGATGGTTCCTGCAGTTGCATCAGGTTTAATATGTGGAGATGGGTTGTGGGTTCTCCCTTCATCAATACTAGCTTTAGCCAAAGTCAATCCTCCTGTCTGCATGAACTTCTTGCCTTCAAAGAGCTCTTGATAAAGCCCAGAGATCTTTTGCCCGTTATGCTTGAGAGGATGGGGTGTCTGACAGAACAATAAGAGAAGGGGTAAGTCTTGAACACGGCAACCGTTTGACACGGTAGCTGTTCTGTCGTTTTGAAGAAAATCTCTAAGAGAAGTATTTAGTATGTTAAATTAGTGACTAATTAGTATTTTCGGAAGCGTAGGGATGGTCTTGGATAGAGAAAAGTCTTGGATAGCTTATTTTGTTAGCAGTAAACATGCATGGTTCATCTCCCATGAATTATGACCAAAAAATAAAAATAAAATCTCCCATGAATTAAATGTACCTTAAACGTGAATTCAAAAAGGATTGTTATATATCACCCGATATATGACATTAGTTTTTGTTAAATTTAATCACAAAACACAAAAACCATCTCAGTTAAACAACCAATGCTGATTACCCAATCAAAGAGAAATCCAAATATACTCTTTCTTTACTTTTTATGTGTCAAATGATACTCTCATTATTTTTGTTGAACAAATTAGTCTTTTTTACACATGAAAATACTTCGTACGAGGTGAATTTCTGATATATAAATTTAGTTGATATGTATCATTAACATTATAGTTCCAATAAAAAATAAAGTAAGAAAAAAGGTTTACATCCAATAAGCCGAATATTTGATTTAAAGAGGAGATAACGGATTTCACATACATACAATATCTACTTAAATAAATATTATTCATTCACATACATATAAAATTTACTTAAATAAATATTATCCGATAATTTTTTTTTAATTTTTTTAATTTTTTATTATTATCCGATAATTGACGGTGAAAATGTATCCCTTAAAAGTAAACTATCAACACCCAGATAAATGGCTTGACATTATCATCACCCTGTGCAGAAGGCATTCATTGGCCACAGATTTATTCTTTTGCTTATCATTTGATGTGAGATTGCAATTTGCTAGGTTTATTCAATGAGTGATTTTTTCCTTTTTGACGTTTTCGGTTTTCAGCAAGAACAATCTTTATCACTGCATATTCGTGTTTGGCATCATTAGAAATTATAGGACCTACCACTTGAGAAAGAAATAAATTTCTTAACATTTAACGAATCCCACAGGTTATAGGGTGACGACCACAGCCTTCCAGTGAATTTCGAATTATTCACTTTGCAGGTAAAATCCGTTCCACTAATAATCCATTTAATTTACTATTTAGACCACGTCTCGTTGTTAGAAGTTTACGGTTTTGTACTTATATATAGATAATTTCTTTTTTAGTGGTGGTTAAATCAATTTAAAAATATTTTAAAAATAAACATTATTTTTAAAAAATACGGTATTAATACTCATATCTAATAGCTCTAGTTTGGAGTTAGTGAATGTTGCAATCCCCAACTGACCGGTAAATACATCTGCTCATGCAAGTTATATTAACGGACAACAAAAGTGTGGTGAAAGACGGAAAGTTCCTGTAAGTGTGGATTTAGAATATTTTACCAATAAAATTAAATTCAAGGGTTAATGATTTTGACAATAAAATTAATAAAAGCTACATAATTTCACAAACTAAAAATAACAAAAAACAAATTAATTTTTTTGTAAAACTAATAAAAAATATAATCCTCACACTCCATAATATAGATTCACCCCAAGTTATCTACACCCCTAACGATTAAGAAACACATAGTAGTATTCATCTAAAAGATATTCACCAATAATCAAAAGCATATTGTAGCTTTTCAAAACTCTTATCTATTCGACTATCACTTCGTTTTATTCCATCTATTCATCCATCATTTTGTGTTGCTCCTTTGATTGCCTTACAACTCATGAACTAGTTGTCTTTTTCAATAGTTTTGCTTCGAGAGAGACAAATTAAACAGAAAGCTAAAGAGATTCACCTTATCCTCTTCAAAATTGGGGTGACGAAGGCCATAGTTAAAAAGTTCTATCTATTAGAAAGTTATTTTAATCGAGATTGTTCCATTGACTCCCATGATTGAAGATTTTAATATGTTCTTCCTCTAGAAACATGGTTACCACATGTGTCACATCTTCACAACAGTGGATACTTGTGGTGCAATTGTGGCCGAACCCAACCTTTGAGAAACGTTATGGTCGAGAATCCCTCAAGTGATCTATTAATTTTTTTGGAAAAAGATAAAAATACTGAAATATCCCTTCGCCTAGTTATTAATAGTCATGTTAGTTACTAATTTTTGTTGTATTTGCACATCGATTAGATTTCTCTTCGAAACCAGAAAAAAAGAGAAAAAAAAGGATTAATCTTGACATCGTAAAAATAATTTTACCTCATTACCATTGGACCAGAGCCGCCATCCACTTCAAAACCAAAGCATAGAAACCATAACAAGTTGTTTGGATTTATTTTTTAAAGGAAAGGAATGGAAGGGGAGGAAATAAGAAATCCCTACCCTTATTTGAATTGCAATTTAAAAGAAAGTAAATGTTATGGAGGGGTTCTAAAGTTTCACAATTTTTTTTAATTGGAATGATTTTATAATCCTTTCAATTTGGGGTTTTTTGGACAAAAAAAAAAGGTTAAAGATAAGGAGTCTTTATTGTTCCTAAGTTTTTTTTTTTTTACAATTACCTTTATTACACCTTAAACCTTATATTGTCTCAAATGACATTTAAGTAATTTTTCATTTAAAATTATCATTTCCTTTCTTTTCCTTCTTCAATCCAAACAAATAATTATAAAATCTTTTCTTTTCTTTTTTCATTATTATTTTATTACAATCCAAACAAAGAAATCTTTTTCCTTTCCTTTTTTATATTTTTCTTCCTCTAATTTCATTTCCTTTCTATTCCTTTGTGTAATCCAAACACTATGTAAGACTATCAAAACCAAAGCCTCAAAAAATGCAACAAGAGACCAGTGCAAACACAAAACCTATGAGACCTCACTGGCGAAAACGACAATCAACAATGGGGTAAAAGTTCCTTTTGTTTATAACTACAAACACCCATTGGAAATGTTCGAGAAAGGGCATCAAGCTCACCAATCGTGAACTAGATGAAAACACGTGAAATAGAACGCGAGAATCGGTGAAGAACAATAGCAGCCAAAAACTCTAAAAACCGACCAACAAAACCATGCCTGACAAAGCTCTTCACCAAAAAAAGGCAGCAACACAAGATACCAAAATGTCTCCACAAACACCACTCTCAAAGGTGGTCAAATCTAGTTTCCTGTTCACAAGCATTGATCGATGGTGAATTTTGTTGTTATTGGGTTTTATCCCAAGTGTTATATAGTTCGGAGTATTGGACAGTAAAATATTAACATGTTCATAAAATGTCAGTGACTGAGATAAAAATGTTGAAATAGATGTGTGACAAAATTAGGAAGGACAAGATTAGAAATGAGATACGTGATAGAGTAGAAGTGACTCCAATTGAGGATAAGATGAGAAAAAATCGTTTGAGATGGTTTGACCATATCAGGAGACAACTTGTCGAGGCGCCTGTTAGAAGGTGCAAATGTTTAAAAATAGTACACTAGAAGAGGGGTAGAGGTAGACCTAAGATAAATTGAACATAAACAATTAGACGAGACCTTACGTGTATGAAGCTTATAGACAAGATGACTCTCGATAGGAATGCATGACATCACATGATCCATATAGCTGGCCCCACCTAGTGGGACAAGACTTAGTTTGGTTTGGTTTGAGTTCTAACCCAAGTGATTTTGACCAACTTTGACTCAATTTTTAAGTGGGTCCTATATCTCGCAGAGAGAAGGACCAAGTACATATGCATTCTTTTCGTCAAGATAATTAAAACTTGCATACCACAGAGTAGCCCATTGAGTCTGATTGAAAATTTTAACATGTTCTTCCTTTAGAAACCTAGTTATCACATGTGATACATCTTCAGATAAGCGGATACTTGTGTTGATTGGCCGCCCAATTTTGGCCTAACCCAATCTTTGAGAAACGTGATGGTTGAGAATTCCTCAAGTGATCTCTTAACTCTTTTAGAGAAAGATAGAAAGAGTGAAACATCTCCTCGTCTAGTTGTTAATAGCCATTGGTGGTTACTAACTTTTATTGTTTTTGCACATCGACTAGATTTCTCTTCAAAACCAGAAAAAAGAAGAAAAAAGACTAATCTTGACTCTAATAAAACCAAGATTCTTATCTTTATTCTTGTTAGACTCCCCCAACATAACCACAACAAAGAAACTATCAAGAATGATACACAAACAACACATGAAGTAATTAGTCATGAAGATGTAGCTCTAAGATTCTGGCAATGAGCACTTAAAATATATTTTTCTCTATTTTTATTTTCTTTGTAACATGATATTCAATCAGAAACATATAATTACAAAAGGTAAGCCCAAACAAAAAGGTCCACAAAAATTCACAAGCAACTAAACTAGAGTAGACCAAGATTAAAAATACAAGAACAACAAATCTCGACCAAGTTTGGTTTAACAGAGCCCAAAACAACAACCAACAAGTCAGGCAGCCTGAAAAACAAAGCATAGAAATCCTAAGGCTATCAAAACTAGGAATGACAATGGGGTGGGTTTGGGGCGGGGGACTTATCCCTACCTCCCATCCTGTCACGACCCCTTTTTCTTAATTACTATAATAGCTTCTGATACCGAACTCACGACAAACAAAGATATATATATATATATATATATATATATATATATATATATATATATATATATATTCAAACTTGTAATAACCTTAAACATTTGGGATCGTGATGCCACAGGATTAAGAAGATCGCTCCTCTTAGGTCCGCTAAGGCACAAATTATTAGTTCGAGCTCTAATGTCCATAAAACCATACAACCAAAATGCTAATATTAACATTACATTACCTATTGGTTACATCAACACTAATAAAAGATATTATACAAACTTTATCACTATGAATTAAGATCACAACCACCGAAGTTACATTACAAGACTTAGGTTCAATTGCTCATACATATATCTAGCCCAACCAAACCCCTATCCAAAAGATTAATATATTACATCAAGTTGTTTAAATTACAACATAATCCACATTTATAAAAGTTATGGCTACAACAACAAACATGTACATCATAAGAACATAAGCACGTCGTGACAGATAGGGAAGTTCTTGCATCTACTTGGGGAAATGGACTTGAATCCAGGTTCACTTGTAATTGTCATAAAGAGGGAGTAAGCTACACCTAACTCAGTGAGGGATAAGGGGAAACGAGAGTTTTCGCAAACATTTTTTTTTTTACCATTTAGAAAGCGTTTTACAAAAAAGTCATGCCATGCACAAATGACAGTTAATAAGAAACAATGTAAAATAGGATAAATAAACTAGTTTGAGCGTAATAAAGCAAGTAAAACTATTGAAGTACATATATATTGAACATTTAATGAAAAGGTAATCAAGTAGGATAATAGAAAAATTGAGCATGATAAAGAAACTACGTCGTGCACCAAGTTACATGAGTTGTGTATAAGGAACAAGGAATATTGATCACGTAGCAAGAAACAATACTAAACATGTAAACAAGTAATCAACTCTTCTCCCTGAGCGAGAGTGGTTGCACATATGATAAAGGATACGGGAAACACTTTTCCCCAAGGACCTCAAGGGACCAAGTAAGAATGTTTACAAATGTTGGAGATGGTCAATCTCGAATCAACTTCCAAAATCATAACCCTATACATCACACAAGAGGGTACTCCAGAGGCAACCCAAACCACAGTAGCCCAAGTCCGTCCTGACAAGCCTAACACCGTCCAGGCGGCCCAGAACTTCTACCGTGGGGTTTAATAACTTATTTGTATCCATTTCTCTAAGGAAAATTCACCAAGCGAGAGAGGATTTCAAACGTAGAAACAAGCTCAGAGGCAACAAAGTAGGTCGCCACCGATTAGTGATGGTAATTGAACACATATTAATATAATCATGATCCAAATAGAGATCATATAACATATAAACATGCGTGAGAAGGTCAACCAAGAAGAATATCTCTAATAGTCAAGCATAATCATAAATGTAACAAGAAATTCATGATAATTCGATACTCATAACTAGGTTCTAATCCAATATACTTATATACATGAGTCAAAAACTAACATATATGTTCAATGCTCACCAAACTCAAAAACTAACATATATGTTCAATGCTCACCAAACAAGAGGTCTAGAATGTTCATGGGATAAGCTAGAAGCAATAGAACAAAGTGTGTCAAGAAATGGGGAAAAATGGGCTAAGTATAAGTCGGTCGAGTAGCCAGTTAAGTTACTCGACTGGCTTAGTCAACCAGCTTGGTCAGTAAATGTCAGTCGAGTAGGCGGCCAAGTTTAGTCGACCGGCTTTGATAGCTCCAAACGCGAATTTGTACCATTTTGCTCTTTAACTTACTTTTTTGCTTCTATCATCAATCAAACGCCCAACATACTTAAATGGCATTAACAAAGCACATAATCAAGCTCAAGAATCATGCTATAACATCCATAATCAACCAATAATCCAAGATCAATCAACATCACCCAAACCCCTAAAATGCTTGATTTTTATCATATCTTCTTGTATACAACTTACATAACCTCTAACACATAAATAATACACCATCTAGCACATTTTACAAATGAGTTAAAGCCCTAGCTCAACAATCCATACACCACCAATCCTACACCAAACTTTTAATTTATGCACCATAAGCAAGAAAATCAACATATATTCAATATAACACCTTGAATGAGCTTTAAAAACAACTTTTGAAAGAATCCCTCACCTTATAAGAAAGAATAAGTGCAAGTAGAGGCTTGAAAACACCCAAATGCTTGATGAGCTAGCTTGAAAATGCCCTAGAATCCTTGTTTTCTTCTTCCTTTTTTCCTTTTTCCTTCTTTCTTCCTCTTCTTCTCTCTTTCCTTTCTTGGTCATGTGTTTTAGTGTGTGTGTAGTGTGTATATTGTAGTGTAGTGTAGTATATTTGTGTATGTAATGTTTTGTTTTAATTAGGGTAGGTAGAGATATTTTAGTTTAGGCCATTTGCCACTCTGTCCTTCTAACTAAATAGATGCTACTAGTTTGCCATATAGTTTGATTTTAATTATTTAGTTAGCTATTGTAATTAATATGATTTTAATTAATGTCTACAATGTTTAAAATATCTAAATGCACGTGAAATGAGGCAAGGTCACGTAAAACGATATAAATGTACGTTAGACCATTCAAATGCACGTAAATCGATATAAATACATATCCAACATTATAATATGCACGTTAAATAGTTTATATGCACAGTAAATGATATAAATGCGCATAGAATTCCGTGCGGGGCTTCACATCCTCTTCCCCTTAACAGAATTGCGCCCTCGCAATTCTCTCTTATGATGATTCCTTAATGAGCTGCAATCAACTCTGTCTGAAGTGCACAAGTTTGAATGCCAATTGAGAATACCATATAAGAAGACCAAATAGAAATATCGGATGAGAGCCCTGAATAAGAACACTGAGCATCAAATGCTGAAAATGAATACCGATGGGAGTAACGTCAAATACCAAGTAAGAATCCCCAAATGAGAGCATCGATGGAAAATACCACATAAGAATTTTTCCCCAATTAAGATTACTAATACCGACTAAAAATACCAAATATATGTCTCAACGAGAACACCACTGAAGAATACCGAAGGAGAATACCCAATAGGAATTCTAAGATAGAATACCAAATAACAAATAAGAATACCAAGCGAGAATCCCACAAAAGTATTCCATGCCGAAGATGACTATGACTCTTGAATACTGGCACCAAATAATAATTTTCCAAATATGGACATTAAGCAAGAATACCAATAATTAAGAGTCTACCTTCAATTGGGGCTACTGCCGGAAGCCTGTGCATGTCTCATCTGCCATTGGGACAAGCCTTGGCTAAGTGTTGATCACTTCTACACCTCAAGCATCTTCCAAACTTCCTCCAACATTGAGCTTCAGTGTGTATATTGTAGTGTAGTGTAGTATATATGTGTATGTAATATTTTGTTTTAATTGGGGCAGGTAGAGATATTTTAGTTTAGGCCATTTACCACTTTGCCCTTCTAACTAAATAGATTCTACTAGTGTTACCACTCTGCCCTTCTAACTAAATAGATTCTACTAGTTTGCCATATAGTTTGATTTTAATTATTTAGTTAGCTATTGTAATTAATATGATTTTAATTAATGTTTACAATGTTTAAAATATCTAAATGCACATAAAATGAGGCAAAGTCACGTAAAACGATATAAGTGTACATTAAACCATTCAAATGCACGTAAATCGATATAAACACATATCAGACGATATAATATGCACGTTAAATAGTTTATATGCACAGTAAATGATGTGAATGCACATGGGATTTCATGTGGGGTTTCACACATCCTGTCACTGGAAATGACACCCCGTCCCCGTCCCCGTCCTCGCCTCCGCCCTGTTAATAAATCCCCTCGGGAGACGGGGATTACCCGCGAGGTTTTTTATTTATTTTAAACTATGCACTTACATTAATTTTCAATACACAAATTTCAAGACCTAGATTAAATTTAAATAAAAAAATATAAATATAGATATTAAATTAACATCGAATATATATTATAAATTGAGTTTCAGCCTTGTGATTAAAAATAAATATTCCTTGCAATAACTTAGTTCTAAGAATCTAGAACAATTCTCAACAAAGCTACTCTGAATGAAAGTTATATAGGAAAATAATAATGTCATCAAATGAGTAAATTGGAGCTTGGAATATAGCCCTAGCACTAATACAAATAAGGAAAGAATAATATTTTTTAATACTATACAATTAACTAAAATATTTTAACATAGATAAATAAAGCCCTAGCACTAATACAAATAAGAAAATCGAGAGAAACTAAATAATCCTACCAGTTAGCCTAATACATTAGGAATAAATAATATTTTTTAATACTATATAATTAACTAAAATATTTTAACATAGATAAATAAAGTGTTTAAATAGTTTTATTAATATGTTGCGCAGGGAATACGGGGCGGAAAATGTCTATCCCCATCCCCCGCCTTAATAGTGCCTCCATTTAGGGTGAGGACCAGGTGCGTACCCACAAAACTGTTGGGAATTGTATGCCCTAAAGACCATTAGCACTAAGACATCTTAGTGAAGGGATATTATAACAATTAATAATAAGTGCATCATAAATAAACTCTTTTTATATTCTTTATATATGCATGCTAAGGCTCATTTATTTGAGTGAATGACATAAGTGCATGGTGATCCGCATGGAAGGTATATGCCGTGAGGCTTGAATATAAACTATAAGTTCATAACCGAATAGTGAAGTTGGGCACTTCATTATGGAAGGTTATAATGAGAGAGTCTCTTATTTGGAGGGTAACCTACCTTGGTCATTGAAAGGGCTTTCCAGACTTTTCTAATTAATGCATTGAACTGGACCATGATAGATGTGATCTCTGTAAAAGTACTATTGCTCGTATGAGATCAAAAGCATCTCAAGTTACTAAGAGACCAATGTTCTAGTTCTTGAGCATATGTGGATGACCAATGAATTCAAGCACATGTATTTTGATAGACTATGGGTGAGATCTTATATGGGTCAACAACTCGATATTTTGGATACATGAACTTGAATAGTTGGCACTTACATATGTGTCAAGACGTTCTATGTCATCTTAATTGGTGGGTAATAACCCATTTGTGACATCCTATTAATCATCTGAACCTAAGTACTCAGTAATATTGTCAATCGAGACTATATTTAGATATTGAACTTGTGGGTCGCTCCTTACATCAAGAGAATAATATCTAGATGATGATTATCAGATGATTAGAGGTACAAAGAATAGAGGTAATCAATAAAGGTTAATAGTACAAGGTTAAGACCTAATACTGATTACGGGTTCTACATAGAAAGCCATTTCGGTCATTTTACTTTGTAGGTCAAAGACAAAATCATATTCTTTATGACAAACTTTTGCATGGGTGCAATAATCATCCTAGAGTGCAAACCATAAATCTTTAGTGGAATGAGTTGAGGTTTGAGTACCAAAATGTAGCTAAGGGCTAGCAAGGGCATTTTGGTAATCTCGAGAGCTAGGGCGATTATGTCTTCGAGTCCCCCTTCTAGTCGAAAATCCTCAGTTGATGTGCTTTGCAATAAAGTGTGATTTCTAAATATGACATTGGGTCAAATTTAGAAAGTCCTAATGCAACTGGGATTCTATATTAGGAAATAGTTTTATTCTTCGAGTGAAACTTCCTAAAATGGACAGTTGAGCTCATTATGGAAATTATTGGATAAGGCAGCGTGTGCCAAACTTATCTAGGTGTGTGGAGATGGTGTGTAGGCATGTGGCTAGATTGAGCTTGCAAGAGTTATCAGCAGAGAATGCAAGAAGCCAGGAATGTGTCCAGATGCATTCCTGACTGCAGTAGGACTCTGTAACTTGAACTCATGCACAATCAGAAGAATATCTATATGATATGATCAGCAAAATACACTCCTAATGTGGCACCCCAGACTTAGTATATAGACCATAACTGTCATTTGCATACATTTGTATATTTAATTAGTATTTGTATGTAAATGATTATTTATATTAATAAAATTACATTCTTTTATTAAAAATACTTTTCATATTTTAAAAATATGCAAATCATATTTAATTAATTCATATAAAATAAATAAACTATTATTTTGAGATTTGCATCAATTGAATTTCTTTTCTTGCATATATTTTATGCATTTACCTATGTAAAGGTTTTCTTAAAATAGTTACTATTCATAAGTATTTTCGACCGTCTTATTTTTCTAAATTTTTATTTTTTACATGATACTTGACATATAGGAGGCATGACAAAATTATAATTAGGTGCATAGCATTTCGGGAACATGCATTAATAAATTGATTTGTGTAACAAATTAATAATATTGATTAGTAGACTTTTTAGCATAAAATGTGTAAATATGTGGTTATTTGATTTTTACGTGTAATTAGGTATTCAATTAACTTCTATTAGCAAAATTATGTGTTTATTTATTTTAGTATATACTAAATGTGCATTCATATTATTTTATAAAGATTTTTGAGTGAAAATAATATTTAAAGGATTTTTAAATTTTATTTATTGACTTTTTCTTCTAATTTGTAAAATTAATCTTCTAAATATTTTAAAATTTAGTCTATTATTATTTATTGATCCATGACTTTATAAAATTAATTTATTAACAAACCAAAAAGTTTAAGTAGGCTTTTCACGAGAAAAAATAAAATTTTAAAGCGAAATAGTAAGAAAAACCCCAACCAAGTCTCCCTTTGACCTTGTTGACTTTTTAAATAATATATAAAGGCTGAAAATACCCCAAAAAATAGGACCTACGGGAATAGTATTTTTTTTGCAAAAATTGCTTTTTCAAGGTCAAAACGAAGGTTGCTCGAGCCAACTCAAGCACGTTCAGACTCATCTTGACGTACTCCATCTTTCTACCGATTGTTTTTCGCATTTTGGAATGAAAAATTTATGAGGGCCCTTTCTAAAATCGCTTTAAATCATATGATTCTTGCATTGTATGTCTAAATTAGTATTTTTCGCTTGTTGCCTACATGTTATGGGATCTTTCTACCATTTTAGAATTTAATTTTAATGTATTTTATTTTTGGAGTGAATAGTAACTGGGTTATGTCTAAATTGCTTTAACTGATGTTAAACTTGGTTCAAATTGCTCATGTTACTCGTTAATAAGTTCGTAGGACTTTTTTTAGGATTATTTGGAGATTTCAATGCTTGAAAATGGAGTTGGAGCATTGGAGGAGATGATGAATAATAATGTGAATAGTAAAACCTTGAATTTTAGGATTTTCGATCCGAATTGTGTTCTAATGGTTTAGTTAGATGACATAAGTGTTTAGAAGCCTAAATGTAGCATTTAAATGAATTTTATATTGATGAAATAGGTAAATTTAGATTGGAGCCAAAAGGGGACGTTTGCACGAAGTGTGGACTGGGCGCGCTTTGAGTGATTGGATGGCCTTAGATATGCTAGGAAGTAAGTGCGGTGCAATTCTAATCTTGATTGGATGATCGGTTTATATAGTTGTAGTTCAAACGTACTAAGAGGCAAATCGGGGTTTTTGGGTGGACGCGTGTTAAAGTGTGTTTTCGTGGGGTTTAGTTGCGTCATAAAATGACTAGGATTGAGTGATGGAATCGGATTTCAAGTCTCATAGTTCGTTTGGATGTGGTAGCTTGTGAAGGTTGGATAAATAAATAGTGTTTTTGTGAATTGATTGTTAAATGCTCATTCGATACTTGTAGTAGGTACCATAGGTATCAGAGTAACTAGATTAATGTTTGGAATGACTAGAATGTGGCTAGGACTTGAAAATAGTTGATTTTATATAAAGGGCTTTTGTGGTAGAAATGGTTAAAAATAGATGTTTTTGGTTGAAAAGGGGTTCAAAGAGTGTTCTTAGGGTGATTGAGTGGTTAGGTTTTGGTTTGCATGGCTTTGGTTTGGAGTGAGCTTGAATTGGACTAAGGGGCTACTTGGAGTTTAAAGTTAGACTTGGGTTAAAATATGGTTTCACATGGTTGAGAGGCGTCATGAAGTGTTTGGAAGTGATTAGTGTGGTTGAATTGTGGATTAGGTAGGTTAGGAGATGGGATGTTACTTGTATGTGACCTTGCTTTAATATCAAATGCTATATTGTTACTTGTTGTGTTGAACTAAATTATGAATTCTATGTGAATTGCTAGTTTTGGGGGTGATGGGAGATTGGAAGAGTTCGCGGCTTTTTGAGGTGAAGGATTCATCAATATATGCATTCTAGTTGATTATCTTGCTAATATGTGCATAGTCATAGAGTAAGCGTATAAAATATGGATTGTTCTTGCATGCAATGTTAATTGTCTTGAATGATCGTACATAGATGTAGTAGAGTTGTTTGTTAAGTGCCTAAGTGAATGCTAAAGAATAGAATGTAATGCCTTGGCATGTATATTAAAAAATGTAATGTTGATATGATATGTTAATGTCTATGGGCTAGGTTAGGATAAGAAGAAAGAGACTTAAGTGTAATGAATGGTGCCTTTATGCCTAGGTTGTGTTTTATGGTTAAATGTGTGTTTTAATGACTGTACTAGATGCCATAAGTGTTTAAATGTGTAGATTAGGGCTTAAATGAGTTAAAATGTGATTGGAACATAGCTATGAATTATTGAACATAAAAAGAGGGCTTTTTGTGTGAATTGAGCTGTGTGTGTGATGTGTGTGTTGTCAACATTTAGTTATGGTTCATAAACGATGGTTGAATGGTTAGTGAACTTGTAGTGTCACCTTGATGCTTAATAAGTTGTTCATGCGTTAGAAAGTATAAAGGGCCAATATTAAGAAAGTTAGAATTCTTGTTAGTTTTTGAATTGAACTTGACTAGTTAAGTGTCTAGATGAGATTGAATGAATTAAGGTACTAATCGGATTAGTTTCGTAAAGTGAAATGCATGCCTGCTTAGCTTATATTGAATGATTATAGTTGAATTTCTGATATATTGTTTATTTATCTTACTTGTATTGTTATGTGCTCGTTTATGTATCGACTAGAATGCATTAGTTTTACATTGATTATATTGCCTATTGATTGTAATTGTATGAGGGAAACCTACTTTGTTGACCCTCAGTTATGTGATAATTGGTTTATATTATTATATTGTTTTATCATTGTTGTTTGTGTGATCGAATTGTTGGTTGCGTAACCTTATCATTCGGGATGGATATGATAGGCCTCTCTGGGCGGTATCGAGGTTGCCAGTGTTGGTTGTTCTAGCTCCGTACCCTAGTCTTTCACTCGCTTGGTATGAAGTATGCCAATGGGTGTGGGTTGTAGGATCGGGTACATCCGGAGTACCCCTTGGTGTAAAGGGATGCCAGTACATCGAGATTGAGATCGAGGTTCGTGGTTCGTGAAACGAAGAGTTTGAGGGATAAGGGTTATCGATCGTATCCTTTTAAAGTGTGTGGTATCTTATTGTTTATTCGATACTTTAATTGTTTAACTGCTATACTTGTATTTAATTGTTGCATTGCACGAAACCATTTTCGAAAACATCCTGATTAATTGTTCCCTCCCTCACTGAGTATACATGTATTGTATGCTCACCCTTCATTTCTAACACCTTTCAGGCAAGGCAGGGATTGCATAGCAAGGAGTAGAGGAACAAGTTTCAAGTGTATAATAGAAGCTGAATGCTTTACATATTATATTAATAAGTGTATCGATTTTTTGGGTTTGTATGTAACTATTAAATGTAATGAGCTATAGTTAGAATGGTATGATAAGTGTATTGATGAATTAAACTTTCGGGGTATGTAATAGAACTAGGTAATTGCTTAGTTTCCTTTAGCACCTAGCTGAGTAGGCATGCAACTCGAGGGAAAGGCAGGGCTAGAATCGTCTTGAGGACCAAGGATGTATAATTATTTATACTGTGAATGTTGTTTGTGTGTTTTCTTCTTTGTACAAGTTTTGGTTAGTCCTAGAAACAGGGGAGTCTCCGTCCGTTTTTTCTCATTTTTCCGTACCTTGGGGTTTTGGATCGGGGACTTGATTCCGTGAGGAATCTAGTCGCTACACCTAAGCTCTTCTAAGTCGTGCCTCTCTTTCTCTCAACGTGAATACACAAAAAAGAAAAAAAAAAACCAGCCTTGCTAAGTGAATTGACTCCCACAAGTGGATTGAACATCATATGCATGAGGAACTCGGTCATAGAAGGAAAGATCGTGCAAGGATCACTCCTCGGAGGATTTTTTCAGCAACGAGCAGCTTTCACATCCCTTAATACAGTCCATTCAAGGTTCTTGTGTTGATGTTTTAAGCCAACACAAAGAGGTAAAACCTAAACTAGCCGATTTAGTCTACGTTTGTGTTCGTATTGCGTGATTATGGCATTGTTTAGCATCTACTATGAATTCTTCCTATCCGCTGCGTTATATTCCTACATATAGTGTTCTATAGGACTTAGGAATGTATAGAATTCAGGGTTTCCATCAAAAACCAATCCTCATTTCCATCCCTTATCAAAACCAAAGTCGTCATCCACTTTACAAACTACAAAGAGACCGGCGTAAACATAACACTGATTGGAGCTCACAAGTAAAAATCAAGGTAAATTTCACAAATAGTCACCATTGTTTACACCAATTTTCAATTTAATCCTTATTGTTTTAAAAGTGTCACGTTTAATCTCCAAAAATTACAAAAAAAAATTAATTTAGTACCTAATATTTACATTTTTTTTTTTCAATTTAGTCTCTATTATTTTAAAAGTAACACACTTAGTCCCCAAAGTTTGTAAAAAGTTTCAGTTTAGTCCTTACTAGTGTGTGATCTATACATAAAACTTTGGAGGCTAAATTGACAAAAGGTTAAAATATTGGGGATTAAATTAAAAAAATTTGTAAACTTTGGAGTCTAAATGTATCACTTTTATAACAATAGGGATAAAATTGAAAAAAATATAAATATTAAGGACCAATCGCTCCACATTTGAAACAATAGGGACGAAAATAAATAAAAAAACATGCCAACACTGGGGACTATTGGTGAAATTTTCCCTAAAAATCACAATCAACAACGGGGTAAAAACTTCTGCTTATAACCACCAAACACTCACTAGAAATGTTTGAGAAAGGGCGACAAGCTCACCAATTGTGAGCCAGATAGAAACACGTGAAACGGGTAGTGAGAACCCGGTGGAAAACAACAGCAGCCAGACACTCCCAAAGCTGCCTGACCAAAACATGTCCGACCACAAATATTCAATCAGCATTGTCCTTTTATTTCCTTCAACTTCACTATTTTATTACTATCACCATGAAGAATATTATTATTATATTTTTTGGGGTCAATAAACAAGGAAACATGTATTAAAGTACACTATACATCAATTGATATTAATACTTACAAAATTAGTATGGAGTAGGTGAATAAGCTTCATAGCTAGATCATGCATCCTCTAAGGGAATAAAGATTCTAGTTTAATATTCTGAACTAACTAATCAACCACCTAATAAGATTCAAATATAAAAAGAAAATTGTTTCTTCTAAAAATCAACATTCTAATACAAAGAAAAACATACACATTGCATGCAGACAAAATACTGTTGGTCTTAGATAACCTAAGAGGAGGGGTGAATTAGGTTGTTTGGCAAGGTTAAGCAATTTAAAAAATTCTTGATGCGGAAATAACGTCTAGTGAAAAATGATAATACTCTAGAAGTTCTTGTGGGCAATTTATCAAACACTTAGTGAGCACATAAGTATATAACCCTAGATAAGCAATTAGAACTTCAAAAATGAATTCCAAATAGATAACTTAACAATTATCAAACAATTAATATGAGCAATATCCACACGTAGGTAAATGACTTGAAAATAAGGAGAGTAGAGTAAGAGAAATCAAACACGATGATTTTCAAGTGGTTCGTACTTCCGGAGGCCTAGTCCACCACCTAAGGTCTTCCATTCCTTTAGGATTTAACAACTCTTCACTAAGATGCTTCTTCAAATGTTGGTGAAACAAAAACCAACTACAATTACTCTTTAGTCCACAAGAGTTACACAAGCTCCTTCAAATGTAGGTGAAGCTTAACCTATTATCCTCTCTTCCTTTGAGTCCACAAAGGATTACAATACTTTTTCTCACAATTTATGTGAAAAAGTGTGTTACAAAGATTGTGTAATAATATGAATGACAATTGCAACTCCTATTTGAGTTTGATATTACAATTGAAGAATACTTTGAATGCTCAAAGATATGAAAATGATAACTTAAGATTTCTCAATGAAAATGATATGAAAAGCTCTTTGAATTAGCTTAGAAATCTAAGATTAAGGCTTGGAGAGGTGTTTGAGATGGTGAGAGAGCATAGCTTAAAAAAAAGGGAAAAGTTAGACATAAAATGGATATAATGCAAAAAACCCGAATTTTCTCATTAAGCCATCTGGTCGCTGAGCCCTTCATCCGGTTGACCGGATGGGGCAGGTAACGCCAGGACCAGAGCTCTCTGCTGGGCGTTGTGGCCTTCATCCGGTCGACTGGATGAAGCTAGTAACGCCCAGATGCTTAAAATGCTGAAAAATGGCATTTTTTGAGCCCCAAAACAATTTGTTAAATAATAAAGTATTTGGGTACTTTTGAGGACACTTTAAAAAATCTTTCTAGCATTTTTAACATCTCAAAACATTTTCAAAAACTCTTTAAAAAGATATAGAACAATTTTTATACCACAAGAGTTTGAAATCCAAAAAGTCTTGTTTTTTCAAAGATGAGTTTGTAATGACCTTTTTGAAAATATATGTTAAAAGGATATTTTGCAAATAGAATTCGAATGATATTTTGCAAATAAAAAATCTTTTATGAAAAACCTTTTTGGATAAATTATGCGCTACACAAGTCATACTTAGGCAAACAACATTTTATTAGTCGGTACCTCTTATGTCGCCATGTCTCCTTTCTTGTAACTCTTTTTTTATCGTCGAGTCTTCATAACTTGATTCCTCATGAGAGACTTCATTTGAATGAGACAAGATATAAGAATACATTTTGGGCTTTTAATATAGTTTCTGATTGGGCTTTGACTTTGATCCAATATATTTGAAGCTAGCATTTGATCCTTTTAAATGAATAAGTTGATGTGGGCTTTGCTTGGGACAATCATGTGTTGATGAATTTGTATAACTTACCCAAGATACAAATAAGAATGCTTAAATCATAATTAAGATGTTTTGTTATTATCAAAATAAAGATTATAAGCTTTTCAGGCCAACAATCTCCCCCTTTTTGATGATGACAAAACATTGAAATTTAAAAAATATAAAATAGTAGAATATTGGAAAATCAAACAAGATTTGAGGTCTCCCCCTCAATTTGTGCTTGATTGAATTATTTGCTTGCTCATGAAAAGCAAGCCCCCCCTGAATATATAGTCAGTCAACCATATATAAGTATTTTCATGCTGGATTTCAATATTCTTTTTCTGATTTCGATATTCTTTTTCTCCCCTATTTGACATCAACAAAATATAGTTCGCATAGAGCAAATAGGCATAAGAGGAGTGAGAGCCCAAAAAACAATTGAGGCATTAAAAAAGCAAATCAAAGTATCCAATCAATGTTAAAGCAATATAATAAAAATGCAAAGGAGTACGCAAGTAAAACATAAAATCTACAAAGTTGTTTGAATGAAAACAAGTCTCAAGGAATCCACAAACTAATAACCAAGATGGTGGTCATGTAATGCTTTCAACATTTGCTCCATATGATCCAAACATACATCTTGTGCATCCAAGCGAGCAATGATTTCATCATGTGAGGAGGAGTGAGAAGAAGATGATCCAGCTCTTCGAGAACTACCAACTCCACCTCGACTAGTGTCGTGTCCTTCTATTAGATCTCTGAAGGAATCGGGATCAATATCGAGAGATTCAAACACAATAGTATCACCGCTTGTATCCTCATGAGCATCAAGAACTTGGTTGTTATGAAGCTTCAACTTTTGACGAGAGATGCTAGTGTGATTTAGAAGATAAGATCTAGCACTGATAGACTCAAACTCTTGATCTCGGGGAACATCTAAAGAGTCAAGAAGACGTGTTAAGGGCACCCCATAGGCAAGTTGGTTTTCTGCTTGCTTAGTGTGGACGATGTGGTTGATACTGATGTGTGAAAGATTGATTCTTTTTGCCTCAAACATCAGATACATCAACAAAGCAGTGAATTTCGGAATAGAATCATCCTTAACTTCCCTAGGAATAATCACTTCATGAAGGATATAGAGTAGAAGCTTCTTTTCAGGGGTAATTTCTTTTTTCTTAAGATATTGAGTGCTAGACTCCCCTGTTCCTTTCCAAATGAATGCGATAACCCTACCCTCTAGATCATCATGAATCCCTTCCGGCATGCCCTTGTAAGAATACAACTTAGTTCCTTGATTTGGAAATCTGAAGGCTCTAGCAATATCACTAGCAGTAAGTTCTAACACCTTATCCTTAACTTGGTTTTGCAATTTTATGGTGTTAAAATCTAAGTTAGCATAGTAGTAGAATTCTCTAATCCACGAAGTACATCCTTTGTTCACAAACCTTAACATAGGAAGCCAACCTTGAGCATCTAGAAGTCTTAAAATTCTAGTTCCATTAAGCAAAGTAGGAGGATCCAAAGTCTTACCCCATAGGATGTTTTGTTATGGAAAGGCATCGGGACTGACAACGATTTGAGGAGCGGAGGATGAAGATTCTCCCGTCTTGTGCTTTTTAGAGTCAGCTTTTGGTAGTGCCATTGAGAATGAATAAGAAATTGAAGTCCTTTTTGAAGAAGATTGCCTTTGAGGAATTTCGTCAAACACCTTGTAGGCAAAATTTTTGAAAGCTTTTCTTTGAAAGATTTTGAAGCTTTTAATGATGTAAAGTCAAGGTTTCGATGATATAGGAGAGTTTAGATGCAAATAAAGATAAAAATTTGTTAGCATCTTGGTGTTGAAATAGTTGGTATTGAGAGAAAATAGAGAGAATTTGAAGTTTAGTAGGAAAGATTTTGAAAAAATAGGCCAAATCCCGTTTTTCAATCAGCGCGATCCGGTCGATAGGACCGGATGAATGCAGTAACGCCCGAATCCCCTATTTAAAAAAAAAATACAATTTTTCAAAATTCAAGTGACCCAAAACATTCCTAATTCTATTCTAATGGCACAAAATTGATTTTCATGCAATGGTTTTGTAAAAATGTCAGCCAATTGATGCAAAGAATCAACAAATTCAAGTTTAATATCACATTTTTGCACTTGATCTCTTAGAAAATGATGACGAATTTCAATATGCCTAGTTCTAGAATATTGAATTGGATTCTTTGATAGACTTATAGCACTTGTATTATCACATTTGATCGGCACACAATCATATTCTAAACCAAAGTCAAGCAAAGTTTGTTTCATCCAAAAAATTTGTGCAACACAACTACCCATAGCTACATACTCGGCTTCAGCCGTTGAAAGAGCTACATTATGTTGTTTCTTGCTTGACCATGAAACTAAAGCATGTCCTATAAATTGACAACTACCACTAGTACTTTTTCTATCAATTTTACTACCCGCATAATCGGCATCGGAATATCCTAAAAGTTCGAAAGACGTGCTTTTAGGGTAAAGATGTCCTAAATCAATAGTACCTTTAAGGTATCTAATAATTCTTTTTACAGCATTTAAGTGTGATTCCCTACGAGAAGATTGGAAACGAGCACATAAGCACACAGAAAATATAATATCAGGTCTTGAGGCAGTTAAATAGAGAAGGCTTCCAATCATACCTCGATATTATTTTTCATCAACCGATTTACCTTTTTCATCTTTGTCAAGCTTGATTGACGTTCCCATAGGAGTGCTAATTTCTTTTGCGGTTTCAAGCCCGAACTTCTTGATGAGTTCTCTAATGTACTTGGCTTGATTTATAAAGATCCATTCTCTTGTTTGTTTGATTTGAAGTCCAAGGAAGAAATTTAATTTTCCCATCATGCTCATTTCAAATTCTTTATGCATACATTTAGAAAAATACTTGCAAACGGATTCGTTAGTAGTATCAAAGATAATATCATCAACATATATTTGAACAAGCAAGATATCTTTAGTTTTTCTTTTTACAAATAATGTAGAGTCTAGTTTACCTCTAGAAAAGCCGTTATCAAGTAGATAATTACTTAATCTATCATACCATGCCCTAGGTGCTTGTTTAAGTCCATAAAGAACTTTTTGAAGTTTGAATACATGACTTAATAAATTTGTATTTTCAAAACCGGGTGGTTGTTCAACATAAACTTCTTCTTGAAGATAACCATTTAAGAAAGCACTTTTGACATCCATTTGATAAAGTTTGAAGTTCATAAAACATGCAAATGTTAGTAACATTCGAATGGATTCAAATCGAGCTACTGGTGCAAAAGTTTTTTCATAATCTATTCATTCTTCTTGATTATACCCTTGTGCAACCAATCTAGCCTTATTTCTAGTTATATTACTGAATTCATCTAGTTTGTTTCGGAAAACCCATTTTGTACCAATAATCGGGTAATTACTAGGTCTTTCAACTAAGGTCCAAATTTGATTTCTTTCGAATTGATTAAGCTCTTCTTGCATAGCAATAATCCAATCATCATCCAATAATGCTTCTTTTATATTCTTAGGTTCAATTTGAGATATAAAAGCAACATGTTCACAAAAAGTATTTAGATTGGAATGAGTTCTTACACCTTGTGATAGATCTCCGAGGATTTGATCATTTGGATGATTTTTGACAAATTTTCAACATTTTGGAAGATCTTGATTTGTTGATATGATTTGATCATTTGATGTTGGTTGTTCTTCCTCAATTGGAGTATCAATTAGATTGCTTGTGGATGTATTACCTTCTTCACTTGTAGAAATAGGTTGACCTTGTTCTTCAACTTGTTGAAAACTTACATCATCATCTACATCTTTTCTTGACATAAAGTAGTTAGTTTCATCAAAATTAATATGCATAGATTCCTCAACTACCGAGGTTATTTTATTGTAAACTCGATATGCCTTGCTTCTAGAAGAATAACCAATAAAAATACCTTCATCGAATTTTGAATCAAACTTACCAAGATGATCTTTGTTATTTAAGATGAAGCATTTATGTCCAAAAATTTTAAAATGTGAAATATTTGGAGTACGTCCTTTCCATAGTTCATATGAATTTTTCTTGAGAGAAAGTCTAATTAAAACTCTATTTAGAACATAGCAAGTCGTATTAACAGCTTCTCCCCAAAAGTATGTAGGCAAGTTGTTTTCTTTCAACATTGTTCTTGCCATTTTTTGTAGAGTTTGGTTTTTCCTTTCAACAACCCCATTTTGTTGAGGAGTTCTAGGAGCCGAAAAGTTATGCTCAATGCCATTTTGTTCACATAATTCCACAAAAGAAGCATTTATGAATTCTGTGCCTTGATCACTATAAATACATGAAATGTAGTATCCTTTCTCATTTTGTACTCTTTTACAGAATTTTGCAAACTCATTGAAAGTATCACTTTTGAGAGCAAGAAACATGACCCATGTGTATCTAATATAATTATCAACAATAACAAAAACATATCTAGATCCTCCTAGACTTATTATATCCATTGGTCCAAAAAGGTTCATATGAAGTTTTTGTAAAGTTTTTGATGTGGTCACATGGCTAATGGTTTTGAAAGATGCTTTATGTTATTTTCCAAATTGACATGCATCACATAAATGATCTTTTTCAAACTTGGTCTTAGGAAGACCTCTTACAAGATCTTTTCGAGAAAGTTTACCAAGTAGATCCATGCTAATATGTCCTAATCTTTTATGTCATAGCCAAGAACTTTCATTTGTTGGGATTAAACAATCAATATTTTGGCATGATATACTTTCAAAGTCAATGATATAGATATTTTCATGTCTATTTGCAATAAACAACACATTTTTCATTTTGTCAAAAACGGTGCAACATGATGATTTAAATTCAACTAGATAATCATTATCACATAGTTGACTTACACTTAGAAAATTATGTTGCAATCCTTTCACAAGTATCACATCATGGATAGATATATTAATTTTATTTTCAATGCTACCTTTACCAATAATTTTACCTTTCTCATTATTTCCAAAACTCACAAAACCTTTGTTTTTTTGATAGGCTCATAGAAAAGAGATGGATCACAGTCATATGTCTTGAACATCCACTATCAATGACTCAATTTCCTTCATACTTCATCCTGAGGGTAACCTATATACAAAAACAAAATTTAGGTCCCCAAGTTCTATTGGGTCCTATATTGTTAGTATTGACTTTTAGCATATTTAATAATCAATTTTGTTTTACGCCAATAAGGAATTTTAGAGTCTCTACCTACCATATTTCAAAATTTACAATGTGGTGTGCATGTTTTTTAAAATCCTTTTGATGTTGATAATTCATTTGTAGAAGATGATGCTTTTACAAAATAACTTTTTAGAGATTTTTGTTTTGAAAAAGGTTCATATCCTATTCCACTTTTATCAAAAGCCATTTTTTGTGATCCAAGCATTTTATCAAGATTTCTTTTCCTTTTGTAAATCTTGCTAGGCTTATATTTAATCATTGATTTTCTTTTTCAAGCTTTTCAATTTTTGTTTGAAGATTATCATTTTCAAAATGAATCTTAAGTGCTTTTTCATGAGCACATTTTCGATCTTTTTCAAGTAACTTATTTTCTTCTTTTAAGGTATTATTTTTCTTTTAAAGTTCATGTATCTTGATAATTGCAATTTCAAAACTATCACGCATTTTAAAAAATTCATATTGTAATTCTTCAAAAGAACATTCATTATCAATTAATGAGCTAGAAGAGTAATATTCGGAGTTAAAAGAAGAACATACCTCATCATCCTCTTTTGTCATAAGACAAACGATGTTTGCCACTTCTTTATTTTTGCTTTCTTCACTGGTTGATGCATCGTCATCAACGTATGTTGCTTTCATAGCTTTTCCTCCCTTGGTTTTGATTGGTTTTGGACAATTTGCTTTTATGTGACCCGTCTTGTCACAATTGAAACATCTCCCTTCTTCTTTTGGTTTGTTTCTCCATTTATTCATAAACTTATTGTAAGGAGCTTTGCTTAGCTTTTTGAATTTGAAAATTTTCTTAAAGTTCCTTGTAAGAAGACTATCTCATCATCATCTTCTTTGTTTTCTTCCTCTTAATCACTTGAGCAAGCCTTTGATGCAAGAAGTGCAAGTGACTTCTTGTTATTTCTTTTTTCTTCTTCTCGGTCCTTCATCTTCAACTCATGGCTCATAAGAGATCCCATAAGTTCACTAAGAGTGAGAGTTTTGAGGTTTCTAGCTTCCTCAATAGCTGTTACTTTAGCTTCCCATGGCTCGGTTAAGCTTCGGAGAACTTTTCCTACCAATTCTTCGTTAGAATTCTATTTTCCAAGAGATTTTAGAGCATTAACAATATCGGTAAATTTAGAAAACATTTGTTCAATATTTTCATCAAAGGAAATTTTGAACATTTCATATTTATGAACAAGCATGTTTATTCTAGTTTTTTTAACTTGGTTAGTTCTCTCTTATGTGACTTCTAATAGATCCCAAATTTCTTTAGCACTTTTGCATTCGGAAATTTTGTTGAACTCATTTGAATCTAAAGCAAGATATAACATGTTCATAGCTTTAAAGTTTCTTTCACACATTTTGAAATCATCATCATTATAGTCTTTTTTTGGTTTAGGGACAGTGATACTTTGTTCTTCTTCCTTTTTAGTTAGAGTAGGATTAGTTGGTTCATTTTTTATCACATTCCAAACTCTTATGTTATTTGCTAGAATATAGATTCTTATCCTAGTTTTCCAAAAAGAATAGTTTGTTCCATTAAACAATGGTAGTCTAGAAGAAGATTGTTCTTCAACTATATTAGACATTGATGAGCTTGCCATAGGGATCCTCTACTAGATGTTAAGCTATATGTAAAGTACTAGCTTTGATACCACTTATTGGTCCTAGATAACCTAAGAAGGGGGTGAATTAGGTTGTTTGGAAAGGTTATGCAATTTAAAAAATTCTTGATGCGGAGATAATGTCTAGTGAAAGATGATAATACTCTAGAAGTTCTTGTGGGCAATTTATCAAACACTTAGTGAGCACACAAGTATATAACACTAGATAAGTAATTAGAACTTCAAAAATGAATTCCAAATAGATAACTTAACAATGATCAAACAATCAATATGAGTAATATTCACAATAAGGTAAATGACTTGAAAATAAAGAGAGTAGAGTAAGAGAAATCAAACACGATTATTTTCAAGTGGTTTGTACTCCCGGTGGCCTATTCCACCACCTAAGGTCTTCCTTTCTCTTAGGATTTAACAACTCTTCACTAAGATACTTCTTCAAATGTTGGTGAAATAAAAACCAACTACAATTACTTTTGAGTCCACAAGAGTTACACAAACTCTTTCAAATGTAGGTGAAGCTTAACCTACTATCCTCTCTTCTTTTAAGTCCACAAAGAATTACAATACTTCTTCTCATAATGATTCTCTCAATTTATGTGAAAGAGTGTATTACAAAGGTTGGGTGATAAAATGAATGACAATTGCAACTCCTATTTGAGTTTGATATTACAATTGAAGAATACTTTGAATGCTCAAAGATATGAAAATGATAGCTCAATATTTTCAATGAAAATGATACGAAAAGCTCTTTGAATTAGCTTAGAAATCTGAAGATTAAGGCTTGGAGAGGTGTTTGAGATGGTGAGAGAGCATAGCTTAAAAAGAGGGAAAAGTTAGACATAAAACGGATATAATGCAAAAATCTCAGATTTTCTTGTTAAGCCATCCGGTCGCTGAGCCCTTCATCCGGTCGACCGGATAGGGCAGGTAACGCCCGGACCAGAGCTCTTTGCCAGGCGTTGTGGCCTTCATCCGGTCGTCCGGATAAAGCAAGTAACGCCCCGATGCTTAAAATGCTGAAAAGTGACCTTTTTGAGCCCCAAAACAATTTGTTAAATAATAAAGTATTTGGACACTTTTGAGGACACTTATAAAAAAGTCTTTCTAGCATTTTTAATATCTCAAAACATTTTCAAAAACTCTTTAAAAAAGATATAGAACAATTTTTATACCACAAAAGTTTAAAATCCAAAAAGTCTTGTTTTTTCAAAGATGAGTTTGTAATGACCTTTTTGAAAATATACGTTCAAAGGATATTTTTGCAAATAGAAAATCTTTTATGAAAAACCTTTTTGGAGAAATTATGAGCTACACAAATCATACTTAGGCAACAATATTTTATTAGCCGGTACCCCTTATATCGCCACATCTCCTTCCTTGTAACTCTTTTTTTATCGTTGAGTCTTCATAACTTGATTCCTCATGAGAGACTTCATTTGAATGAGACAAGATATAAGAATACCTTTTGGGCTTTTAATATAGTTTCTGATTGGGCTTTGACTTTGATCCAATATATTTGAAGCTAACATTTGATCCTTTTGAATGACAAGTTGATGTAGGTTTTGCTTGGGACAACCATGTGTTGATGAATTTGTATAACTTACCCAATATACAAATAAGAATGCTTAAATCATAATTAAGATGTTTTGTTATTATCAAAATAAAGATTATAAGCTTTTCAGGCCAACAAATACATATGGACCAAAATAAAAAATAAAAAAGAATACGAAACGTGAGCCCAAAACACAAAATCAACAACGGTACACATAGTGACCCAAAACATTAAGGCCTATTTACAAAAAAGCTACACAACAATGCACAAACACCTGAGCACCGATCTAAATCTAATCAACATAAACAATGTTCAAGAATGAATTTAACGGGATTGATCAACAAGGTAAGTGTGACAACCCGATCCCGCACGAGATCGGGGTCCCGATCCCAAAACCAAGGAACGAAAAACGAGAGAAAATGGATGGAGTCTCCCCTGTTTATAGGGCTATCAATTCACCTGAAAACAGTAAATTTATCCTCAAAACCACAACCCAACTCCAACATATAATCCCATCCTCCAACGTCAACACATACAACAAACTTCTCAAGGTCATCCGTGATATGAACCTGGTCAACATGTGCCGAGACCCAACACCAAGAATGGTAAAACAGACCCAAGATCTTTCAAGAATGGATGAAAACCGCGACCCTTTGCTTAACAAAGCAAGAACCTTGGTATGGAGAAAACACCACAAACGGGGATGAAAATCCGTTTGATAAGTTGAGGTTGAATGTCACAAGGAAACCTTGATAAGTTCGGATGAGTTTCATGAAGAATTCAAGAGAGAATAATCTCACAATTTTAATAGTAAAAAATGTCTAACTTTTATTTCATGAAAATCAGCCTTATATAGGCAAAGAACAACTAAGTTTCCTATTTGGAAAAGAACTCCTAAACCCTATCCCAACTAGGAAAAATGTGAATAGTAACTAGGTCGAAGGAAGTAGACTTGGAGCCCAAGAAAGACTCCTTCTTCTTAACTAGGTCAAAGGAAGTAAACTTGGAGCCCAAGAAAGAATCCTAAACCTAATTTTCGTCCATAGTGGACTCTAAAGAATAAACTAGAATTCAAAACAAACTGAAACTAAAACTAAGATAGAATTACAAAGAAATCAAATATTGACCAAATCTTCCAACCTTCTTGAAACTTCTTGAAGAATCTTGAATTTCTTAAATCTTGACTTGATTCTTTGTTGGAAAATTCGCCCAAATTAATGGTTCATTGAACTTGGACGCTTATGGCTGGTTCCGAGCTCTTTCTTGGGTCTACTTGGATGAGTACAACTAGCATTTCTTCTTCCCTAATAGCCAACACGTTTTCCTCTTGTTGCAGAACTTTCTGAAGCAAGTTATTCAGCTCTTCCTTGAACCTTTTAGCATGAGCCCTCATGATTGGACCTACTAGAACTTGACATGAATCTTGAATTGTCCTTGCAGCCTTGATGTACTCATCATTCGCCCCCACTTAAGAAGGATTTATCCTCAAATTGTCACCTATATCAAAAGGACTTAAGTCAGTAACATTGAAAGTAGCACTAATACTATACTCACCTGGTAAATCAAGTTTGTAGGCATTGTCATTGATCCGCTCGAGGACTTGAAAAGGTCCATCTCCTCAAGGTAGCAACTTAGAACGTCTTTGAGCTGGGAATATTTCTTTCCTCATGTGTACCCATACCCAATTTCCAGGCTTAAAAATCAGCTTGCGACGTCCCTTGTTAGCTTGCTTGGTATATTGTTCAGTCCTTCTCTCTATGTTGAGTCGTGCCCTCTCATGGAGTTGTTTCACCAATTCTGCCTTTTTCTTACCATCTAAGTTCACATGCTCAGAAACAGGTAAAGGTGATAAATCCAATGGAGTTAAAGGATTAAAACCATAAACAATTTCAAATGGTGAGAATTGAGTAGCAGAATGAACAGTACGATTATAAGCAAACTCAACATGTGGTAAACAATCCTCCCAAGTTTTAATGTTCTTACTTATGATAGCCCTTAACAATGAAGATAAAGTCCTATTAACTACTTTTGTTTGACCATCAGTTTGTGGGTGACAAGTAGTAGAAAACAAAAGTTTTGTTCATAATTTACCCCATAATATCTTCCAAAAATAACTTAAGAACTTAGCATCACGATTTGAAACAATTGTCCTAGGCATACCATGTAACCTCATAATCTCCCTAAAGAACAAATCTGCAACATTAGAAGCATTGTCAGTCTTATGACAAGGGATAAAATGAGCCATCTTAGAAAATCTATCTACAACAACAAAAATTGAATCCCTTCCATGCTTACTCCTAGGTAAACCCAAAACAAAATCCATTGAAATATCAATCCAAGGTGAACTAGGAATAGGTAGTGGTGTGTAAAATCCATGTGGTTGAACCCTAGATTTAGCTTGCCTACAAGTGACACATCTTCCACAAGTTCTCTCAACATCCATTTTCATGTGTGGCCAATAAAAGTGCTCCTGCCAAATAGCTAAAGTTTTAGCAACCCCAAAGTGTCCCATTAAACCACCATCATGGGATTCCCGAACTAACAAGTCTCTTAAAGAACAATTGGGCACACACAACTTATTTTCTCTAAACAAAAACCCTTCATGCCTATAGAACTTACCTTCTGGAGATTTTTCACTAGCCCTATAAACTTCACCAAAGTCATGGTCATCTTGATAAAGGTCCTTAATATGCTCAAAACCTAGAAATTTAGCATCAAGAGTAGAGATCAAGGCATACCTTCGTGAAAGTGCATCCGCAACCACATTCTCCTTACCTTGTTTATAGCGAATGACATATGGGAAAGTCTCAATGAACTTAACCCACCGAGCATGTCTCTTGTTCAGCTTGTGTTGACCCTTCAAATATTTCAAGGATTCATGATCTGTATGAATTACAAACTCCTTCGACCATAGATAGTGCTGCCATGTCTCTAAAGCTGGAGCCAAAGCATACAACTCTTTGTCATAAGTGGGGTAGTTAAGTGCAGCCCCACTGAGCTTCTCACTAAAGTACGCAAGGGGACTTCATTCCTGCATAAGAATAGCACCTATGCCAACACCTGAAGCATTACATTCAATTTCAAACGTTTTAGAAAATTTAGGTAAAACAAGTAAAAGACCATGAGTAAGCTTGTGTTTAATAAGCTGAAATGCCTTCTCTTAATCTTCACCCCATTTGAACGCAATGTTCTTCTTGATGACCTCGGTAAGTGGTGCCGTGATGGTGCTAAAATCTTTCACAAACCTCCTGTAAAAACCAGCAAGTCCATGAAAACTTCTAACATCACCTACACTGGAGGGGGTTGGCCACTCTTAGATGACTTTGATCTTCTCTTCATCAACCTCAAGACCTTTAGCACTAACAACAAAACCTAGGAAAACAAGCTTATCGGTTCCAAAAAGTACACTTTTTGAGGTTAGCATATAACTTCTCATTTCTAAGCACATCCAAAATCGAATTTAAATGCGGGACATGATCATGCAAACTCTTACTATAAACCAGAATATCATCAAAATAAACAACAACGAATTTTCCAATGAAAGCACACAAAACATGATTCATTAAGCGTATGAAAGTATTAGGCGCATTAGTTAATCCAAAAGGCATGACTAACCACTCATACAAACCATATTTAGTTTTAAAGGTTGTCTTCCATTCATCTTCTTCTTTCATTCTTATTTGATGATACCCACTCTTAAGATCAATTTTAGAAAACACACAAGAACCATGCAATTTATCTAACATATCATCTAAGTGAGGAATGTGATGTCTATACTTTACCGTTGTGTTGTTGATGGCTCTGCAATCAACACACATCCTCTATGTCCTATCCTTCTTAGGCACTAAAATTACCGGCACTGCGCAAGGACTCATGTTTTTTCTCACGTACCCTTTTCCCATCAATTATTCGACTTGCCTTTGAAGCTCCTTTGTCTCCTCGGGATTGCTCCTATAAGCTGGTCGATTTGGTATTGACACACCAGGTACTAAATCAATTTGATGTTCAATCCCTCGAATAGGTGGTAGGCCATGTAGTACGTCCTCGGGAAATACATCCTCAAAATACTGCAAGAGAGAAACAATAACACTAGGCAATGTAGAATCAAGTTGGTCAGTGTTTAAAAGAGCGTCCTTGTACATGAGTACAATCATCAGCCGTTTTGATATCAAAGCTCTCTTAACCTCACTTGCTTTTGCATAGAAATTACTTTGTTTTCCCTCTGTTTTTACCTCTTTGGCTGAATTGTTCTCTCTTTTTTACTTCCTCTCTAGATTCGGCCTTACTCTTTTTCCACTCTTATTCTTTTGTTCTATCAAGTTCTTTTGTTCACTCAATTTTTGCAACCTCACTTGATCCTCATAAATTTGTTTTGGTATCATTAGAACTAGAGTGATTGTACGTTTATTGAAGATGAATGAGTACTTGTTGGTGAAGCCATCATGTTGTACATGTCGATCAAATTGCCATAGTCTTCCCAAAAGAAGATGTCCAGCATGCATAGGCACCACATCGCACAATATTTCGTCTTCATATTTTTTGATTCGAAATGGTACCACAACCTGTTTTGTAACCTTTACTTCACCACAATCATTCAACCATTGCAGCTTGTAAGGACGTAGATGCTTAATTGTTGTGCGCCCTAGCTTTTCAACCATTAGAGAACTAGCAACGTTAGTGCAACTACCACCATCAATAATAACACCACATACCTTGTCTTTCATGTGGCAGCGAGTGTGAAAGATGTTCTCACGTTGTACTACATCTTCCTCTTCTTTACCTTGCAAGCTCAATGCTCGTCATGCCACTAGCCCAAGCATCTCCCCATAATCTGCCCCAAATTCGTCTTCTCCCACTGTGGTATCCTATGGTAGGGGCATGTCATCAGAATGCGTTTCATCTTCATCTTCAGATTCAATCTCACCACTTTCGCGGATTACTATAACTCGCTTGTTTGGACATTGGCTTGCTATATGACCCTATCCCTGACATTCAAAATATTTAATCTCACTAGAATGAGTTATAGTAGGAGTTATTTTACCTTGAGAGGTCATGACATTGGTGGATTGTTTGGGCTCGAGCTTGGCCTTGGAAGTAGATGAATTATCTTCTTTCTTTGGGTAGTTTGTCCTCCAAGGTGCACTCGAGTATTGTGGGGCTTGTCTTGGTTGTGTACCTCCCTTCTTGTTTCTCCACCTTGATTGCCATATTCACCAAATCCTCTAACTCCACATAATGGTGCAACTCGACTGTGTTAGCAATCTCACGGTTCAACCCATTCAAAAACCTTGCCATTGTCGCCTCTCGATCTTCCTCCATATTGGCTCTAATCATAGCCAACTCTATCTCTTTATAGTACTCATACTCTTATTACCTTGATGAAGACCTTGCAGCTTGAGGTATAAATCTCGATAGTAGTGACTTAGTACAAATCGTCACCTCATCACTCTCTTTATCTCATCCCACGTTACAATAGGATGATCTCTATTCCGCCTTCTATTGATATACAACTGATCCCACCACACAATAGCATAATCAATAAATTCAATTGCAACAAGTTTTACCTTTTTCAGTTCGGAATAGTTGTGACAATCGAAAACCAACTTTATCTTCTTTTCCCACTCAAGATATGCTTCAGGATCACTTCTTCCTTGAAAGGCTGGAATTTTCATCTTGATGCTTCCCAAATTACTATCAACACGGTCCCTAGCTTCTCTATCTCGGCCATGTCTCCCATGGCTGGCCACTGACAACCTATCAAGCCGTTTGTCTAAACCTTCCTCATTAATTTCATCCACATCTTCAACTTCCCTTCTCGGCACCATGTTTCTCCTTGGTGCGTTTTGAACAACTTGTGGCTGCCCTTGCTGTGCTCTATCTTCTACCCTATTTAACCTCACATGTATTTGTTCTAATTCAGCCCTCATCATCGGTCTCATCTCCCCCATCAATGCTTACAATTGTAAATTTGGGACTACGGGTTGTTGACCCTTTATATTGATGTCATCCTCTTGATTGTGAGCCATGATTGAAATTTCACTCTCTCACGTGTTTTACTCAGCTCACTTTGGCTTTTATCCTCTATTAATCTCACACACACTGCCTTTTACTACTCATATTCTTCTTTAAGTTCTCTAGAAACTAACCAAGAATATCAAGAAGATCCAAGCAGCGAATTAAATTTATCACGGATTTTGAAATTTTTTTTTTGACAGCCCTCTAAGTCGTTGGAAACAAGTTTAGACAAAGAAAATTGAACAGAACCGAACAAAGGAAACCCAGAGAAATAAGCAAAGTTGAAAAAAATCTATTCGGAAACACAAAAACACCCAAAAACCCTAGCAAACGATGGAATTAGACCCTAAGAGGGTGGTGCCCACAACATAGTAGTAGGTTATGCTTAGATCATCGTTTCCCTCCAGAAAAGTTTAGCCTCGAAGGCTAATTCAACGAAATTTTTTTTTTACTGTTCACTAATTTTTTTTGACTTTTCAGCTCCGAACTATTTTTTTTTCCCTTGCTTTCTTTTCTTGACTTTTTCTTTTCTTTTCTTGATGTTTCTTTTCTTTTCTTGATGTTTCAGAAACGAAAACAATAAGCAAGTAACAAGAATTCAAATTTAGAAACACAAAATACCCTAGTTCACATTTCTAGGGTTTGGCCAATGGAAAACAAGAAACAGAATTGAAAAACAAGACTCAAGAAACGAAATTGAAAAGAGCAAGAATGGAATCAAGACACAACCAAGGAAATGAATTGGAAACAAGACACAATCAAGAACGATGAAAGAAATCTAAGACCTAAACCTAGACTCATAGAATTGACCAAGAAAACAAGAAACTAAACCTAGACTCACAGAATTGACCAAGAAAAACAAGAAAATGATAGGCAAACCTGATAAACCTAAGCTCTGATTACCAACTGATACGAACCTGGTCAACATGTGCTGAGACCCAATACCAAGATTGGTAAAACAAACCCAAGATCTTTCAAGAATGGATGGAAACCACGACATTTTGCTTAGCAAAGCAAGAACCTTGGTATGGAGAAAACGCCATAAACGGGGATGGAAATTCATTTGATAAGTTGAGGTTGAACGCCACAAGGAAACCTTGATAAGTTCGGATGAGTTTCTTGAAGAACTCAAAAGAGAATAATCTCACAATTTTAATAATAAAAAAGGTCTAACTTTTATTTCATGAAAATCAGCCTTATATAGACAAAGAACAAATAAGTTTCCTATTTGGAAAAGAACCTAAGACTCACGGAATTGACCAAGAAAACAAGAAACTAAACCTAGACTCACAGAATTGACCAAGAAAAACAAGAAAATGATAGGCAAACTTGATAAACCTAAGCTCTGATTACCAACTGATACGAACCTGATCAACATGTGCCGAGACCCAACATCAAGAATGGTAAAACAAGCCCAAGATCTTTCAAGAATGGATGGAAAGCATGACCCTTTGCTTAGCAAAGCAAGAACCTTGGTATGGAGAAAACGCCACAAACGGGGATAGAAATCCGTTTGATAAGTTGAGGTTGAACGCCACAAGGAAACCTTGATAAGTTCGGATGAGTTTCTTGAAGAACTCAAGAGAGAATAATCTCATAATTTTAATAGTAAAAAACGTCTAACTTTTATTTCATGAAAATCAGCCTTATATAGGCAAAGAACAAATAAGTTTCCAATTTGGAAAAGAACTCTTAAACTCTATCCTAACTAGGAAAAATATGAATAGTAACTAGGTCAAAGGAAGTAGACTTGGAGCCCAAGAAAGACTCATTCCTCTTAACTAGGTCCAAGGAAGTAAACTTGGAGCCCAAGAAAGACTCCTAAACCTAATTTCCGTCCATAGTGGACTCTAGAGAATAAACTAGAATTCAAAACAAACCAAAACTAAAACTAAGATAGAATTACAAAGAAATCAAATCTTGACCAAATCTTCCAAGCTTCTTGAAACTTCTTAAATCTTGAAAATAGAATCTTGACTTAATTCTTTGTTGGAAAATTCGCCCAAATTAATGGTTCATTGAACTTGGACGCTCATGGTTGGTTTCGGGCTCTTTCTTTGGTCTACTTGGACGAGTACAACCAGCCTTTCTTCTTCTCTAACAGCCAACACGTTTTTCTCTTGTTGCAGAACTTTCTGAACCAAGTTATTCAACTCTTCCTTGAACCTTTTAGCACGAGCCCTCGTGACTGGACCTATTGGAACCTGACCTGCACCTTGACTTGCCCCTGCAGCCTTGATGTCCTTATCCATCTGAGCCCTGGAACCCAACATTATAACACCCAAGCATGCAAAGTTAAATCCATTGAAATTCTATTTTTTTACTCCGTTTTTCATACCACTCTACATTATCAATCAATCTTTCTTATAATTTATGTCCAACCAACCCAGTTAGCCTCTAATGACTACCAAAGCATGCAACATTAAACACAAAAGAAAAACATAAAATTATTGCAACTCAACTAAATACTAACATCATATAATACTTTTAACTTCAATTTACATTCATCCAAGAAAACTCAATTATACAAAATACCCATAGGACTCAAAATAGATAATAACCACATCCTCGGCATATTATTTACAAGGCTAGCATATAGGCACTCCAACCTTAGCAAGATAAGCAACACAGCTAAACAACATTCAAGGCAACAACAACTACTCTAACTGCACCTCCTGAAACATTTTAAAACGAGGAATGAGTAACCAAGGTTACTCAGTGAGGGAAGGGATACAGTAAACCGAGGTGTTTTTGAAAATCATTTCGTGCAATGCAACAAGGACAATAACACAAGTAATACAATATAGCAAGTTAATCGAATAAACATTAAACACATTTAAATAGGATACAGTTCATCTTATTTGTCTTCGATCTTGAACCACGAACCATGATCTTCAAGCAAATGCCGGCAAATCCCTTATTCCTCTAATGGGGTACTCTGGATGTACCCTGATCCTACGACCCATTTCTCCTAAGGTAGGTCCATATGCCCCAACGAGGTGAACCATGCCTCTGGGGTAGTGGAGTATACTCAGCGAGAAAGGGAATAGGCACTATGGTAGTCGAGCTAGACCAACAGCCCGACTCTGCCTGGAGTTTCTGGATACTACCATGTCCGAGAAGGTTGCGCAACCCGATACAAATTCAAGAATTCATGAGATCTCACAAGGTAATATCAAATAAACACGAGAAAACACAAGATATCATGAGAAACCACGAGATAGCAAGTAAATAGTACATGTAACCTTTATCAATTAAACTAAATCATGCAATCTAAAAGCAATAAAATAAGCTAAGATGTACAAAAAGGATGAAGACTCCCTCACCTTGGATCAGGCTACATAAGCAAGAGAAAAACTATATTCATTCTAGCCTTCTTGGAATTAGCTCGGAAGTGTAAACCCTAGTTTTCATATAAGTATATCCTTTAACAATTGATTATACCAAGTCTATTCACGAAACACAAACTCACAAGTTCATAAAATCCTTTGGAAACTCAAGGATACTCAGCTAACTATAAACTAGTTCTTAGTGCATTGTGAACAACACATAACATGCGTTAATATTTGATTAACAACAGCTCATTACATCTAATAATTCCTTATCTCTCACTAAGAATAACTTATCAATCAGAGTCATTTATCCTCAAGCTAAAATTAAAAGCTACATTTACATGTCTCTAATTTTCTTAATTATCTAATAACAAGGTACAATACATAAAACACAAGGTTAAACAACTCAAGGGTAAAAGCATTACACTTAAGAAATTAAGCTAAGAGTAAATTAACTATAATTACGTCTTTAGCCAATAGATAAAGTACTATATCACATATAAACACATTAAATTTGCACTAAAGGAAAAGAGTACAAGAAAACAAGTTAACTAGTGTTTCCAACATTATTAGTTGCCACTTTGAATTAGGATCAAAATACACAAGTTTACAAGCTCACTAATGTTCTTACCATTATCAGTTTAAAAACTCTAAGCTAAAATTCTTTATCACTCTAACCAAATACATTTTAACATCATAGAATTCTTAATAGTTAACAACATAAAGTTAACTTTAACTGAGTAGCCATTAACCTTCTTTCCAATCAAAAGGACTAGGTAATCAAAACAATTAATGAAATATATTCATATACATTTCATGGTTCATACACTACACAATACAATATAATCTTCTATTTGCAATCATTCATAACTTCACTTGACTCAAGAATACTTCAAGTTCTTTAGTAACATCCCATAGGCTCATAACAACATAGAAATATTTACTAATATAAAGTTAAGCTAATTATAACTAATCAAAATTACACTTAACATATAAACTAAATGTTCATTACACACGTAGCTCAACTTATCAACACATAAGAAGTTTCAACAAGCTATATAATAACATACACAAGATATAGTCATATTCCAACAAAATAATCAAGTCATTCAATTTATGAATTTCACTAATAGATTACACAAGCAAAACAAATGCAATTAAACACTTTAATAATCAACTACAAGCCACTTACCAACATTTTTCTCAACTTTTACATCCTAATCCCCTTAGTTCTTTAGTTCAATTTAAGGCACATATAACTCACAAGATACATAATTCACAAACTAACTAAACCACACTTCTAAGGGCACTTTATGACACCACTCAGAGCCACAAAACCACACTTTAACCTGCATTTAACCCAAAAGCCCCAACAGCCCCTTAGTGTGTTTGACCTACAAGTAACCTATCCGTGCATCAACTAAGTGTCATAATGACATTTTAAGCTTTATCCAACATATATAAGGCTATTTAGCATCTTAAATTCCACCCAAGTTCCCCACATCGTTAGGCCTCTATTTATTACGCAATTAATGACTTAAAATTCAACTATCTCAGAATTCGATAAATTTTATCGAGCAACCATTTTTACATCCCTAGAGTCCAAACCAAGTGTTAGATCGAGTATCGGGTCACGTTTCGTTGTTCCTGAATAAATAGTGCCCGTAAAACTAACTTTAACTTAATGTTCTTACAATCTATGCATTTCTAGATTATTTAAGGCTCTAATCTAAGGTCATTTACTCCTAAATCATGCTTAGATATCACACAATCAAACTAGAACACAAGAGTTACTATTCATATTTTTACTATTCATTCATCTTCTCCAACTTTTATTCTCAAATTCCAACCAATCAAAATGCTAACAAACTTCAAAAGAATATACTACAACCCTAACAAGTGTATTTCAAGCAATAATAAGCATAGATAATACATTTCACAACAAATCATTAATTCAAATTTAAAACCCTAACTATTCATGCTCTTATGAAATGCAAATTTTCCCTCACCTTGCTATGGTTAAAAGACACTAGGTAAAAGCTAGAACCATTTGTTTTTTACCTTGATCTTTCCAAAATCCTCAAAGCCCTAAAGTTTTCTTCTTGTTTTTGCCTGCAAGAACCCATCGGGTTCTATAGCTTTTCTTTTTCTTTTGTTTTGTGTTTTTGTGCTATTTGGTAGATATTATGCATATATATAAGATAAAGATAATGGTCAATAAGTGGTTTGACTTCCCTTGGATTATTTTGGCAAGACTAGTAAGAAAAATAAACAAGACAAAGCTAAAACTCAAATAGGCTAAAAATAAATACTAGTTACTACTCACTTGGGGACACTACTTTTCTATTTTTATCTCGTACTTGGGACACGCAATACACATTCCGCCAATGAACGAATATATTAAATACAGTATTACTTAAGGAAAAAATATCAAATTCAGAAAATAAAATAGTTTAAAATTTTATCCGGGCTCAATGTAAACCTAAAATTTAAGACTTACGAGGGAAAGTAAGGCAAAGTAAAAGACAAATAGATCAAATATGCACATAGAATAATTAAATATAATAAATTATAAGTCCCTCTGAGCTTGGGCGTTACAGTAAGAGGATGGGTTAGGGAAGTTCAAAACGCAAAAAGTCTTAACATTCCAAGAAAAGGAACCGACTTTTTAGGTTCCAGGCTTGAACATGCAATAACAATGACCACCTTGTTTAGTCCACAAAGACTACCTATCTTTAACCAACAAAGATTTTAAAGTATGAATCTTTACAAACTTAATATAGATTAGTAAAATTCATTTAGTGGCCCAAAGACTTCTATGGTTAGGAAGATCTAACGACATAATCATGCAACATTGATCCAAAGTAATAAATTTTTACCACACTTCTCTTTGCAAAATTTCCCATTTGAAGCATGAACAGTTTCTGAGATTACGTAGTTGAGATAATTAAAGTTCATGACTTAAACCAGGATTTAGGAATTATATTTATTCAAAAAAATCAGGATTTAGGAATTATATTTATTCAAAAAAATCAGGAATTATATGATACAAGTAAAGAATCATAAGCTAACTATATATGAATGTCTTTAACAAAAGTAAGCTACTAAATTCGTCATAAAATAATTAGAATAAAATATGAAGTGCATGAATATGATGATTACAAAGATAGAAGGATATGTCATTTGTATCAAATGTTATATAGCTAGGGGACAATTTTGACTCACGCCCCTTGAACTTTTTATAAATGAAACTTCGATCTTATATTTTTGATATATGAGAGTGAGACCTCTTTTGTTAACTTTTTAATAAAAAAATAAGGGTAAAATCAATTATAACGTAAAAATAAATAAAAAGTATTAAAAGAAATTGTGTAAATTTAACTTAGGCCCCTTGTATTTTTAATTAAAAAATATAAATCCCACACTTTAAGTAGTATGAGAGATGGATCTTTTTCGTTGAGGATTCTTGCCTTTTTCCTGTAAAAAATAAGGAAAATATAAATGATGATCATAATAGAAAGACACAACATTGTTTTAATCTTATCTCGTCTTGTTTTATTAATTTTTTTTTCTTTTTATCCTTTTATTTTTATAATATTGCTCTTTTTTCTTCTTCTCATATTGTATCTCATGGCTAAAACTGACCTGCTACCAACATTGTCAAATCCACTATAAATGTTTCTAATAAATTTTTGAGTAAAATGTACCATACCCCCTGTATTTTTATTAAGTTGCATTATAAACCCTGTATTTTCAAAAGTCGTTTTATAGACCCTGTGTTATAAAAAATGTTACATATTGCCCCTCGACATCTATTTTTCTATAAATTTTAACTTGGATTGTCTTACACGCGCCAATAATGTGAAGATGATATTTATTATACTATAAATCAAATAGAGAATGACGGAGATACCCATTCTCACATCAGTTAGCCTTCTTTTTAAATTTAATCCCTTTTTTTCTTTGGATTATCGTTTTTTTTCTTCATTTTCAATGTTCTTCTTCCTCACCATTTGGACATCCCACCATTACTACATCTCTCCACCATAAATTACTTGAAAAGCTCACCATTAATAATCTTTTGAGATTCCTATCGCTTATACATCATTTTTGTATAAGAATTTAACCTCGAAAATGGTTTGATTTAATTTAACCTTGTTGTTGGGTTTTAAGCTAAACTTCAATTTTTAAAAATTTCATGATCTCAAAATATTTATTGTTGTTTATTTGTTGTCTGGATATTTGTGTTGATGGTTTCTCAAAGGTATTTGATGTAGCCAATGACTCACTCAGACAAAGAGATACAAAGGATTATTGTGTAGCTAGTTCATCATACCAAGATCTTCCCCTCCTTTGGAAGCTCATCTGGAACATGATAGTACCTCCCAAAGTGAAAAATTTTCTCTGGAAAATTTGTAAAAAATGGGCTCCCAAGTCAGGAAAACCATTTTAAAAGGAAATCTTCAACCAGTCTTTTATGCAGCATCTGTCACAACAAAGTTGAAACAATGGAACATATCTTCTTACTTTGCCCATGAGTACAAAGATTCTGGTTCGCATCTCCACTTCAATTTTAGCCCAACCCAGATAGGATATCGAGATTCAGTGAATGGCTGACTTGCATGGTTCAGGAATGTACTAAAGTTGATTACAGTCGAGAAGAAGCCACATCTCAGATTGCATAATCTTGTTGGAAAATTTGGAAACAAAGAAATGGCTCATGCATGGAAGGGAAACCAATCTCAATTGAAAGAGCGATTATCCAGGCTCAATGAAATTATTTGGAGTTTTCCACAGCAATGACAAAGATCCCTCGGAACACACATACACTTCAACAACAAAGATCGGATACTCTTACCTCCTGGTCACCTCCACAAATCAACGGAATCAAGTTCAATATTGATGCATCCTTTTGTGATTCCAAGAGAGCAGCTTTGGGCTATATCTGTAGAAATTGGGGAGACAATCTAATCTATGGCCAAGCTACCTCAATTAATTGTGGTTCAGCAGTGAAGGCAAAGGCTGTGAAGCCCCGCACGAAATCCCGCATGCATATCCTATTATTTAAAATATATTTATATTGATTTATGAGCATTTGAGTGATTTTATGTGCATTGATATCATTTAATATGCATTTGTGTGATTTAAATATCGTAGGAGATAAATAAATTACACTACACTACACTAGCCAACTAGATAGTAAAAAACTAACTAACAATGGCAAACTAGTAAGAGTGCATCTAGTTGGAGGACAAATTGGTCAAAAAGTCCTTTAGATATTTCTTACCTAACTAAAAACACATACAACATACTCTATACACACAAAAATACTACAACATATACACACACACATCATATCACACACACCACACATGAGCAAGAAAGGAAAGAGAAAGAAGAAGAGAAAGAGAGGAAGAAGAGGGAAGAAGGAACTTAGGCCATTTTCAAGCACTCTTGAGCTTCTTTTTGGCTTGGCTAGCTAGATCCAAGACTTCTCTTGCTTTCAAATTCAAAGATCTAAGGTGAATGATGTTTTCAAAAGTTTTATAAAGCCATGTAGCTTATAATAGAGAGATCTATGTGATTATGAAGCATGATTAAAGATTATATGTATACTTGGTTGGGTTGTGTATTTGAACTTGACTTGTTTTTCTAGGGTTCAAGACTTGTTTATATTGCTATATTATGCTTGATCTTGCTCTTGTAAACTAACATAATGCTAAATATGGTTAACACACTCTAATTGAAGTATGGCAATAGAAAATGCAACATTCGAAGACAAATATTGGTTGTTGATCTTGTAAGTAGGTTGTAGTTATAGTTTGAGCTTTTGTTGAATCCATGATGTCTTGCTAGTAGATGAGGCTTATTACATGTTCAGATGATGTTAACAAAGTTGTAATTGAAAAGAATTTGAGGCATGAACTTGGTTGTAGCAAGATTGAAGAAGAAAGAAGGAAAGAACATGAAAATGGGGCTTGGAATGACCTTGACAACTTAAGTCGGTCGAGGGAGCTCACTCGACTCCCTCATCTGACTCCCACTACTTGAGTCGGTCGAAGGAGTCGGATGAGACCCTCGTCCGACTGCTTCTCCCCTGTTTGCGCAATGTTTTTGTAAATGCCATAACTCACTCAATTCAACTCCGAATTGAGATCTGTTTGATTCTAGAACTATCTAATTTCGATAAGCTTCGATCCTAAACCAAAATAAGGGTAATTGGAGTTCAATAATGTAGGTAAATTAACTGTATATTTTAGGCTAATACAAGAGCGTTGAAGTTGTTTAGTTATATCAAAAGTTGCTAATGATCGAAGCTATTGTTTAAGGGACCAACTAGCAAGTTCTTGTTATTATGCGCTAATTTCAGGGCCGTCTCAAACAATTTGGGGGCCTTAGGCGATCATTTAAATAGGAACCTTAATAATTAGGTTTTTTCTCAATTAAAAAAACTCTAAATTTTCTACTAAAATAATCACTACAAATAAAAGGACATTTCTCCAATATTCTTTCTCTTTATTAAGTCTTTCTTCAGCATATTTCGTGAGCCTTAATAATTAAGCTTTATTTAGTCTATTGCATATAAAAAAAATTAATAAAAAAATGAATATAAGTAAAAAAAATTAATTATTTCAAGTTAAGATATATATAAGTATGTAAACAATATCAAAATTTATCACATAAAAAAACAAAAAGAAGAGTTGAATGTATACCTCTATGCTTTCTTTCTTGGGCCAACCCTGCTTTCTTATATTATATGCAAAATGAATATTACAATAAACAAAAATCGTTTAAGTGCTGACCTTCAATAGTTGGGCCTTCATTAGTTCAAAAATCGATTAAGTGTTAGTTGTTTGACATTTTTTTACAAAATTAGTATTTTTTTTTTAACTTGGGGCCCCCAATCTAAGGGGGCCTTGGGCACCGGCCCAAGCAGCCCATAGCTTGGGCCGGGCCTGGCTAATTTTAAAGGAGCTTATATGAAATATATTGTGTGTGTTACATGTCCATAAGAATACATGATAAATGCTTGACACGAATACACGATGCCAAATATGAAAGATACTTGATATGATTTCTTGAGGCAAACATGAAATGGTACTACTTGTGGCACTCTAGCTTGTTTCCTGAATGTTTTAAGGATCTTTTAGGGGAAGCATTGAATGATATTATGTGTATGTTTTCCATCTCACATGAGGACATGAAGTTACCACCGATCATGAACATCGAACTAAAGTGAATTACTTAATACTACATACTTATACGTGTTTATGGTGAATGACCTTCTTGGTTGATTATTACATGCTTGTTTATGGGTTAAATAGACATGCTTGTTTATGCTTGTTTATACTTAAATAGTCGACATGGATATTTGATATACATGATCGAGGGCAACCTACTTTGTTGCCCTCCTATCAATGTTATTGTATATATCTTGTGTTTATATTGTTATCAACTACGGGTGCGATGGTTGCAACCACAATTATGGGCATGGTAGCGTTCGTTTCCTTTGGGTAGCAACGGGCTACCAGCCAGTCTCCACTACCATGGTCCCCGATGGATATCCGGATAACACCTAATGTTTGGAGTTCGAGGAATAATGATGAAGATTGAACCAAGGCCGGCCGTCTACAGCAACTGCAAGGAAAAACTGTATCCTTTGATATATGGTAAAACTACCTTCGCTTGGGCCCTTGAGGACCTCAGAGGGTAGAGTTATGTGTTACTACTTGTTATTTAAGAAAGACTTTCCAAAGGTTGATAATGTTTGCGAAAACCACCCGTGACCTTTAACCCTCGCTGAGCTAGTTGTAGCTCATCCCTATTTCTTTACTATTTCAGGTATAGTTAAGCCTACCGTGGGGATGGAAAGCTCCAGTTCTTGTTGTGTTGGATCTTCTGCCTCTTGTGATCCTACTTGACATTATGATGTGCTCTCTTGTGTTATATTAGTGTGTTATGTAAATTGGAATACTTGAAGAATTATAATTATTCTTTTGGATATGCGGGGTGTAAATAATTAGTTTATTGTTCTTTTGAGACCTAGATGTAGTAGTTGAACCTATATGATGTAATTTGAAGGATCTAGGTTTTGTAGATATGTATTCGATGGTTGTAATTTTAATTATTAGTGATGAAGTTTGTATAGCAGATATTATTAGAATTTATGTATCTTTACAACTTAGCTTTTATTATTGAGAAGTTTTATAGAAAGATGTGATTTATTTATTGTTAACAACACTCGGGCTATTGTCTTGTGCCTTAGCGAACTTAGGTGGAGTGATCTACCTAAGCCCGTGGCATCACGATCCCAGATTTGAAGTCTACGTAAGTTGAATGTAATCCTTCTTGTTTCATTAGTGCAGTATTAGAGACTATTACATTAATTAGGAAAATGGGGTTGTGACAGAGGCTTTGGCAATCAGAACCGCTTGCACTTTTCTCACACAACTCCATCATCCTAATATCACCATTGAGAGTGATGCTCAAGTAGTTGTCAACGCAATCAGGCCACCCGGTATTTCTCCTCACTGGAGAGTAAGAGCCATTTTGAAGGACATTAGAAATATTATGGCAGATTACCCCAATATTGAAGGAACGATATCCGGGATTGCACATATAGAATAAAAAATTTTGCAGCAGAAGATATCATGAAATACAATTTTTCATAACATATATAACATTCATATGTGTAGTCAATCCCAATACTTGATATTTATGCAATATACATCTCAAACCAAAGGTAATACAAGAAGAGAATAATACCTCTTGAAGACCAAAGGTTAGAATCATTTGGTGAAGCTTTGAGAACTCCTTGAACCTTCCACAAGTGTAGAAGTCCTAGATTGTCCACCTAGCAATTTGAAGAAGCCTTTCCTCCTCCTTGAGTTGTAGTGCTAGCAAACTCCTTGGAAGATTCATGAACAAGAATACTTCTCTTATCTTGAAAGATTACTTAAAACTACACTTAGTTTAGATATGTTTCTTAGACTCAATTTAATCCAACATGACAAAGGTAAATGAAGAACAAACACTTGTGTTCTTATAACCATCTATGGTGTATGTATGTGTTGCTGATTTTTCAGAATCAAGAAGAAGACCAAAAGCCTTTTTTACTTCACTCACTTAGCCATGTATAAGCATGAGAAAATGAGCAGAATTTTCTCTCTCTATATTTGCTTCAATTGGCCGTGTATATGCTTAAGGATTGAAGAAGTCTTTGTCTTCTTTCTCTTGAGAAGACACAAGACCAAGAGACAAGGCTTTTTCTTGTGTTTCTCTTTTCCTTGATTCATGCAAAACACAAGACTTTGAATATATAACTTTGTCTTCTTTTGCTTTGGTTTTTCCGTGAAACACAACACACACAAATACATTTGTCTTGCAAGTTGTCATCACAAGACAAGTTGCTATTATTTAACTCTTAAATAAAGCCTACAATTGTTGACCAATTTCAACCCTTGAATTAATAGATGGATGGCTAGGATTTTGATCTTGGTGCTTTGTGTTTATTGGCTAATATTTTGCCACATCAACATATTGGCAACCAATAGGAAAAAATCAGATTTTACCTATTTGCACTAAGCACCCAAAACTTTCCCAAGCTTACAAATTTGCCCCATTAACTTTTAATGGTTGAGACTATAATTATTAACTCTTAATAATTTCTTAGAGAAGATGATTCGAGTCTAAGCAAGACTTAATCTCCTTGCTAATATGGTGTGACTTTCTAGGTTCATATCCAAATAGCACTAAGGAAACATTAAACACCTTTAATGTCAATCAGGTTCTTGATTTGTTTCAAGAATTTCTCCTTTAATTCTTGAAACACCTTTAAGGTCTTGAGTGACGTCTAGCAACATATCAAGACAATTTATAAGGCAATGAAGGAATCACGTAATGAACCTATTTATAGTCGCCGATTACTGTGCAATCCAATCCTTCCATTAATTGTCCCGTCGAGCAAGAACCATGATTCGATTAAGTTCATAAACTCGATACTATGCATAGATCTAATTGGTGTAATGAGAGACGACACATGGAAAACCCTTTCTCCATCATTCATACCTTGGCCAAGGATTTCCTCATTAAACAACCAAGCTTAGATCACATAGGACATCGCCTCACGACGGAGGTTAATGGATCCTATCTTGACCACTACCTGCCAATCACTATACTAAACGAATGAAACTGCGAAAGGACGTATCTCATCTCGTTTGTCGAGACAGGCATTATCTAAACGCTTGAATCAAATCCCAATACATATGACAACCGTAATGCCTCAAGTCTAAGGATTACATGCACAATCGCAACGGATAACAAATTATTAATACAAACTCATGTAATTTATTATTTACGTCACATTCAGAGAACTATTCAACTAATAGTCATCCACATATTTCTTAGTCGCATCACTATGCTATTATGATACGTGGCTCACCATCCTTTATCATCAATATCTTTATGTTCATCAAAGGTAACAACACATGTGATAGTCCATAATAGATTATTGAAGTCCCGATCAAATAATCTAAGGACTATGAACACTTTAAGTATTTATCATATTAAGGAAATACGCCAACATATTCAAAACGCTTTTAGAATACATTCCTCTAATGAAAATACTAGGGACTCATTCATACACGTAAAGAAAGAGAATATAAATGTCCTAATTATGTCAATATGTAAACGAACATATAAACACTAATGTCATAAGTAAATGTCAAAATGCCCCAATATATGTCATCCAAATATGTAGCATTAGGTCATATCTCTAACAAATATTAGGTTTCGCTGCATTAGAAGAACTGTTAATCGATCTTGCAATTGGATTGTGAAAGAAAAAATGAAAGGAACATTGCCACTAGATTGAATGTCAAACATTCATCACATGTTGTATCAACTATTGAACTTAGATTTCCACTCTACAGGAGTCGGTTGATTGTAATATTTTGTTTGCGTTACGAAAGCCTTTTGACCAAAAAAAAAAATGAAATGACGGATGGTTTCAGGTGGTTGTAGGTAGAGAGATTAAATCTTAGCCAGTCGCTTTAAACGAACAAGTGAATCTATTTAGCATATTAGTAGAGTGAAGTTTGTAGTCTTTTAGTCGCAGGATCAAATCCTTCTAGCAGCAAGCTTATAATTTTTATGTTAATACACTTGTCCCATTTAAAATAGGTGTCGTCTTCAACCTTCTCACCCAACAGCATTTTAAGCCATGAAAATAAAATTAAAAAAAAATTATATCTTTTTCATTTCTTGTTCAAATAGCATGAAACTTGAAGCGTTGGATTCATAATTTTAAGTAGAATGAAGAGAAATAAAAGTTATATGAACTTTTTTTTATATCAATTTTCCGTTATTTTGTCTATTGTAAAGAAAGAGATTCAAAAAGTTAGATTAAAAAAAAAAAATTTAAAGCGGGGTAATTTAGTCTTTTATGTCTTTTGACTAACAGAGTTAAATAAGAGGTTAAATTGTAGTGAGTATGTAACATTTTTCATAACAAAGAGTTTATAACGTGATTTTTAAAAACACATTGTTTATAATACTACTTAATAAAAACACAGAAACGTATGATGTATTTTACACTAAATTTATTGGCTTCTCATATTCATTGTAACAAAAAAAAATGATAGAATTCACAAAAAACATATAAATCTCAATAAATAAATACGTATTATAATAATAACATGTATTACCATCTTATTCCGATTTGCTTTACTCGTTCACCATTTTATACTATTTTAACTTACCGTTCAAAACCGCCGAACTTTTGACCAAAAAAAAAAAAAAAAAAAAACGTCGAACTTTTGCAACTTTTGGTCCCCAATGGATTATGTTCGACCAAAAAAAAAAAAAAAGTCCCCAATGAATTATGACCTGCGCACACAGACAAATAACAGCCACCATCCTCATTCCTCACATTAATTGAATGTAACTTAAATATATTTCCTCGTGTTGTTTTAGTACACTATTGTTGACCAAAGAAAAAAACCAGAAATACACTAACCATAACCACCCATTAAAAGAGTTAATTGTCAATCCACACTCATAGAATAGGATTAGGCAGCACACCAGGCTAGACCAATTTTCTTTTATTTTTTCAAAAAACTATGGTCGAGTTCAGAGTTTTTTACTAGAATAAATTACTACCAAATACTTAGGTAACTAGACTAATTTTTTTTTAAAGCATTTTTATATAACACTCGTGGTATTGTTTTTTATGATGACAGACTCTTTAAATTATACTGCATAATTTATCTTAAAATTTTAAATTTTATGATGTAACGGTATACTAAGACCCAATACATTATTAAAATTAAGCAAAAATTAAATAATATTTGTACTAAAAAAACATAAGACTTTAATAAAAACAAATTCCTACCGGCCTACACCGCTCAACCTTGAAGAGCGAATGGGCGATACATACAATCACTTTTCTCCAAAAAACAAAAAAAAAAAAAATTGGGGCGCAGAAAGGGTAAGTCTGTAAATATTACACATCTCCTGGGGTCAAAATCTTTGACCAGTCAAGATTTGGACATATAAATAACGTACTTCGAGCATTTCCTTATTTCCATTATAAGGAATCGAATCAAGATCGAGAGAGAAAGAGAATCAAAAAGTCTCCGTCTTTAAATCCACTTTCTCTCTCGTAAGTACTCTCTTTTTCTCCTTTCCAATTTTGTTAAAGATAATCTTTCTATATATATACAGATACACATATATGTATATGTAGGAGCCGATACGTGTTTGGCGTTGTGAGAGATGCAGTCCCCACTTACCCAAAAGATTATTTGAAATGAGATCATAGTTTTAGTCTGTAAAATCATTTAACGATGCATTCCTACTAGTTTTTTATCATATAAGTTACTTATTCCTTGATTTGTTTTATTAATAAAATATGTTAGATCCGTCCTGTTAATTTTATATTAATATTTTACGATGCATGTGTATTTGCATTGACATATAGTGAAAGGTTGTGGAAATTAATTTAATCTTTTGTTTTTTTTCTTTGTTTCTGTATTATTTGTTGATTTGCAGTAGCAGGTAAAAGATGGGGTCAGATTCGAAAGTGTTGACTTTTGAGGAGGTAGCTAAGCACACTAAGGTCAAGGATTGTTGGCTTATTATTAATGGCAAGGTCAGATTTTGCTTCAATCTGATTGTGTTTTAGTTATTGTTTCTTCAAATTTTGTTGGATTTAAATGTTAAGTATTTGTTTTCACCTGATTTTTGTTTATATTTTGATCTTATCTATTGGTTTTGTTTTCGAATCTCGGTGTGTTTAGATCTATGCATTGCACTATCTTTCTTGTTGATCTGTTCTATTTATGCTATCTTTTGATTCAAATTTGGATGAATTTTGGGTATCTTCATTGTGGGATTGATTGATCTACATTAGCTAAGTGTAGGAATTTTTGAGTATCTTCACTGTGGACATTACGAGAGGAATCGATGGTGATGATTGTGATGCAGCAACGATGAAGTGACGTGAAACTAAACCGCTCTGTCTGTCCTTCCCATTATATTATTTTTGGATTTTTCTCATACTGTCATAACGTTACGAGAGAATCCTTTTCCCTTCATTGTGTCATTGATTGATCTAAATTAGCCAAGTTTAGGAATGTTTTTGTGACATAATGAAGGTAAAGTATTTGTTTTGATGTGATCTTGGTTGTCCTTCTGGTCTTTAGCGTTTAGATCTTCTTATGGGCGATTGTTAAGGAAATTAGGATTGAATGATCTGTATTTTGCGTATACAGCTTAATTTTACATAATGATGTATCGCTATTAATCAAAGGTGAAAGCGACTAAAATGATGTCCAGGGTTGTGTTGGCTTCTGAATAAGTACTTCCTGAACTGAAGTTCCAATTTCATTTTTGACAAAAAGTGTTTTTTTCCTTGATTTTCAAGCGACAAAAGTGTTTATTACTTCTTTTTCAATATACTTAAAGTAGTGTTATTTCACGATGAAAGTTATTTTCTCTATGCATTCTACAAACCCCAGTGTGCCAAAATGGATTGTGCAAGTTGTTTCTTTCTATATATGCAAAAGTTTCGGTGGTTAGTTATCAAACTCAAAAGTGTTTTGGTGGACTACTGCTGGGTCAATATCTTCACATACCATTATTAAATGTAACAGAGTATTTGCACAGACATTAATAATCAGAGGACAGAATAAAGTTGAACGTGCACGCTTTTTTGTTCTAAGGCGCATGACTACCTACATACTTTATCTAAATTGGAAAGTTTTACATCCGAGCTTGTAGTTTGGAAATTCATCTTTGCGCATCTCAGTCCCACCTTTTGGGCTTCTACACAATTGCATTTTAGGTTATTGATATTTAATTCTTTTTTTATTACCTCTTTTTGTGTGAATATACAGGTTTATGATGTAACCCCGTTTATGGATGACCATCCTGGGGGTGATGACGTTTTGCTTGCAGTAACAGGTAATGTATGGTTTCGGGTTTTATGTTCAACTCTTGTTTTCAAGATTATTATGGTCGATAATCACTTGGCTTGACCAGTTTCTGAAACTTCTTTCAGCGAAGGATGCAACAAAAGACTTTGAAGATATTGGCCATAGTGATTCTGCTAAAGAGATGTTGGATCAATTTTACATTGGGAGCATAGACATGTCAACAGTTCCCCAGAATCGCATGTATGTTCCACCACAGGCTGCAGATAATCCCGGCAAGATTCCAGAATTTGTGATCAAGATTTTACAGTTCCTTGTACCTCTCTTGATCTTGGGGTTGGCCTTCGCAGTCCGACACTACACCAAGCAGTAACTTTGGTCAGACTTTTTATATAATTTTTTAGTTGTTGGGTGAATAATTTCTTCCCTTCGTCTTTGGACTTTGTGTTCCCATGGAATTTGAGTCTTGGTGGAATTGAGATCAGATGCATTTTGTTCCTTTAATATCTGTCATGTGGCATTGTAGACAGCTTAGCAATGGCAACTTATGCTTCATATTGGTCCATAATCGAGATCATACTTCTTTACTTGGTTTTTTTTATGCATGCATGACGTGGATTTGGATTTGCTCATGACGTTATGAATGGCAAGTTATGCTTTTATTATAGTCCATTATTGAGTTGCCTCTATTTTATGCATTTATGCCGTGTACTTGAATCCATGATAACGTAATAATTTATGATGGACTGAACTGATATGCAATTATGATGAAAGTATTTAGAAAGTTCACTATTCTATCTCTCTCATAACGACAATATGCAATTGGATAGCTTAATACAATCTTTTGAGACAAAAGACTACATGTTCCACCTTCAAAAGAGCTTATTTTGGTCTGTTTGTATATATAAATAAATAAATTAACTGCATGAGAAGATAAAAAGAAAAACCTTTCCCTGCCCAATTTGGCATATTAAGCAAATATTTAAGTACAAATATTAGGTAAAAAGTTCATGTTAATTGAACTCTTTATATATATATTGTTAAATCCCGTAAATTATATAAGTAGAAAAATTTCAATTTAGTGAATCAATTACAAGAATAAATAATGTAATAATAATTAAACTTATAATACAAAGACGATGTCAGCTTCACATTAGATTAAAAAAAAAAAAGTGGAACTATGGGGAAGACCTTAGTCACTTGTCACAGATGGGCAAGGATACTCCAAACTTGGAGTAGCACGAATTCGTGTAAAATTATATCGTTGTATCACTTCCACGTTAAATCAAATAATTAACGATTTATACGTGTCTCTTCTTATAACATTCATAATGTTATAGAAGGATACTTGTCCATCGTGTTGGAGGCAGGGATTAGTAAAATTAACCCGAAAGGGCGTTAGTTTCGTTGTCCCTATCCAAGCTGACCGGTTTGAGCGTGTGGCCGTGTGCTTTTGATTCCAATTAGCCTGCCGATCCTTCAAACTGTCGGTTCCATTGTTCCATCAGAACTAATTTTCTTGCTGGAAATGTTTATCATGCATGGGTATCGCGTACTCTTAAGAATTTAAAAAAATCCACTGAAAATTATTCCAAATGACATTCGTCCGAACGTTGCGAGAGGATTCCCATTAGCCTCTCCTGATGCCTCCTATAAATATCGTTGGTTCATGTTGCTGCAGCTAATCCAAAACCACGGGTGCAAGATCAGGCAGATACATGTCAGCTTTCATGTTATCCTTGAAAATGTCTTTAAAACGATCTCTCGTGTAGTGAGAGAGGAAATATAGACTCTACCTGCGTGTAAGATCCATGCACACGATCCGTTATTCTTTCTCAAAACCCTTCCAGATATATTTTATTCTGCAAACATCTGGTAAACGAAGTAGAGCTATCGATGTAAAACAAATTAATGAAGGGCCCAGACATCGTTCTTGAATCAATGAGGACCACTAAACGTGAATGTCTATATTGGCCAAAATGTCGGACATGATTATCAACTGGTAACAAATGTTTCTAGCTCGAAAGGGTTAAAATCAATTCAAAAAAGTCATTTCTGTTACCACAGGAGGTGCATTACACTGCAGATGTTCCTAAATAGTCAGGTTTAGACAAGTCATTGCTTCGCTACTGCGTGTGAGCCTCGAAGCAGGGCAGAACCCAGAATACGGCTAGAATTCAATGTGTACTGTTGCCCTTCGAGGCATCTCCAATTTTAGACCATGCTGAGAAATGAGGAGCAAATATATCAAAGAGAATAAATTAGTGAATTTCAAAATGGCACCAATAGCGCGATGTCTCTATCTTGTCATGAAGTGTTACCACCAAGTAGCGTGCATTATTGAGGAGCTTCCACACAGCAAGATTCCCAGCCGTACTTACACTACCTTAAAATGGCACCATTAGAGCGATGTCTCTATCTTGTCATGAAGTGTTACCACCAGGTCATGTGCATCATCGAGGAGCTTCCACACATCAAGATGCCCAGCCATACTATTACACTCCCTTAATATCTCATCCATGCTACTATATTTCTCGATGATTTGTTTTCTCCTTTTCAACACGGAAGCTGCAATAGCATACAGCAATAAATCATCTGTTGGTGGAGCTCGCTGTCTTATCCTGCTCCAGGCAGACTTCCCAATACCGGCCCTAATTGCAGCTTGGTCAGCCCACATTACCTCCCAGAGACAAAGTGTTTGCTCAAAAGTCAATTCTCTCCTGAATAGTACAACCACCATTCTGTATACGAAGAAGCAGTCCTCTGCCTGGAGCTTTTCCAGGTGTCTATAAAGATGTGAATCCTTAAATTTGATAATTTTAGAAACGATGTTCAGTTGCCTTCTGATTCCCACCTCATCAAGTCTGAAGTTATGCCTCGCCTTCTTCATGTAACCTACAAAACACCAGAAAGCTTCGTGATCCTCCATCATGACTGTGATTATTGGAGAAAGCAAATCACTCATCCCTTGGCAGTAGCCAATTTCAGGGTCATAAAGAGCATAAGCTTCAAGAATGGCGACCAATCTGGCAGCATGAAAGATCCTGCAAGGCTCCAGGTGATCATAATCCTTCAGCCCAACAGCTTCAGCAGAACGACGTGCTCTGTCACTGGATACTTCAACCCGAGCAGCGGAGTATGACATCCATTCTCCATTAGAACGAATCGCATCTAGGCGGATGATACGCTGCCATGTAGCAAAATCTTCAGCATTGCGAAGACCTGACCGGACTTCTGTCATAGGGGAAGAAGAATCATCCTTGCAAGGTTTATCAAGATTATTCTCCTCTCTGCTTTCTGCAGAGGGGAAAGTTTGACTTACTTCAGGGTCTTCCGAGGAGTCCGAGTCTGATGACTCTGAATCTGAGATAACACTTGAATCTATGACTCGCTTAGAACCAGCATCTTCATATGACATTGCACCAGTACAATTGTCTGAATACTCAATATATGGGCTATTTTCCTCGCTAGAGAGGGAATCCCTGGCACTAACAACGTCTTCTGAGTCAGGAGACTCCAAGCCATCAGTGAACACTGCACCATCTCCATTTCTGTTTGTTCCACTAGGATCCTTTGACTTAAAACTTTCATCATTCTGTTTAAGGAGACGACGGCACTGTCTCCGCAGACGCTCATAATTCTTCCTGCATCATTTAGGAACTCAGTTTTAGATGTATCATGCACTGAACTTATTCATATTAAAAATGGAAACAAAAAATAGACGAACTTCTTAACCATACCTGTTCTGAGTTCTTATGGCATCTCTCTCTTCTTTGGAACTGCTTAAGTCATAGCTGCAGGAAAAACCAGAGTTTAGGTTATTAAAAACTTCCCATGCAATTTTTCAATATTTATGTTGTTCTGAGTTGATAAAAAACAAAAAAAGGAAACAGAAACAAAAAAGAAGAAAAAAGAACAGGCACTTGTTTACTCGCCAAGGAAATCCTAGACCCTAAGTGATGTTGCAAATCAAGCAACATCATCTCTACAACTTCCCTCGATCTCCCCTTCTCTTTCGCTCCTATGGCAGAGGTCATCACATGAGGGCCTATCTTGAACTGAGGAGGTCCTCTCTCACCTACTTTCACTCTCACATCCAGCACAAAGATTTGAAGGTCATAGAATAGTGACTATAGACGAATGCTAATCTTTAAATTTTCAATGGGGTGGCTTCACCCTCGACTTTTGGCTCTCACTGATCAATTTACACTAAACAGAACTAGGGAACATATACATTAAAATTGTAGAGCAATACAACCAATTCATGTTGAAGGCAAGTTTCTTGAAATTTTCTGCCTCATGGAGACTACACGCTGCCTCCATCTAGACAAAGCAGTCAAACTGAGCAAAAAGATAACAGGCACGACAAAGAAGCTTACACTCCAAGCAGGAATGGCCAAACCTCTGCTCTTATGCTTGGATCAACACCCTGTATGAAATAGAGAAGATACATTAAGCCAACAGAAAGTCATGAGAATATGCAAAAGGATATTTTAAATTTCTAGAGTCCGTGTATTTGGCTGGGGTAATATATGACACATGAAGAGTAACTCACTCCACTGCGGACTTTTTTCAGAAATTTTACTCCATCACGAAGCCTTCCTTCTGGAGTAAATAAACTTCTCCATTGCTCGGCTGAAAGGGCACGTTTTCTCCTTCTGCGAGACCATGGGGACTTAAGGCGACCCCTGAAGATGATGACAGTTGCAATTAATAATTTTTGTCATCGAGCAGTCAATGTCAGCATATAACCATAAGCAACAAAGAATAACTTTAAAGGCTTTCAATATTTGAATTATTTCCATATGCGGATGCACCAGGTAGCCACCTCCATTAACATAACCATCTTCCATCGAGAACAATCAATTATAGGTATGCACACATCTCTACGCTTTGGGGAAGTATACATGGAAGTCTTTTGCAAGTAGTAATTTTTGAAAGAGGAAAGTTTAGAAGTTAACAAAATCCTGTTCTTTTTTAGCATAGAATTCTGAGAAGATAAGTATGTTGGAGCTTGTGTCGAGTATTTACAAAAGTTACAATCTTTCTTGTATGCTCTAGACGACGTAATGTCCTATGCAGCACTAAGCCAAAGTTTGAGTAACAAAGTGCAACATAAATATATACAACTATGCTTCCATGGTGGGAGTTGTTCACCCTGATGATCCAATAGATTGCAATAAATTTCATTCTACAAGGCTTTCAATAGATATGCTTCTTTTTGCAGCCTTCATTTGCTTTAAATGACTACAGTTTAGCATAGCTCATGTTACACAGTAATCATATTACTACTATTTTATGTATGACAAAAAAGCATTAGGATGAATGAGTACAGTGAAAGCATTAAGATTAGAACCAGAGGCCACCCATTGGTTTACAGACAATACGTGATTCTGAAAAGGAAAATAGAGAACATAGTCCAGAAGATGATCACAGCTAACGTAGAAGAATGTAGTGACATCTTGACTGTATTCAAACTTATCGAGGCAAAACCAATCTAACTGGTAAAATACCGTAAAGGCATTGAAAAGAAATATAAAAGCAGGTCCAGACAGGATACATGGATATTTAGCTTTTCACCAAGGTCTGAGAGCATGTCTCAAGTTGATCAAATGACTATGTATTTTTTTGAGGATAACATACGTCCACAAATTATTTTGCTTATTGAGGGGAGGAAAATAGAGGAACATCAGAATAACACCACTATGTTCCACGAGTACTTTTAGAGTTTTACTTTTTCCTTTTGTGTAACTCACTCAAAACTATTGATGTTAGAACCTCACCTATGATTTCATGGATTTCATTTACTTCCCTCATTAGTAAAACGGAAACTATTACGAAAAAAATTCACCAACATTTAACTATTTACTTATTTCATTTTTGTTTAAGGTAACAATTAAAATAGATATTCGCTTCACTTCAATAACAAAACAAACAAACAAAAAAAGTCAAGTCTGATTTGGCATACATAATCAAACATAAATAGAATGCAATAGCTTCAGTCAAACCAAATCATCAAATGCTTTGTCCCGATACTTCAAATTTCAAATTAAAGAAAAGTCAAAGTGAATTAATATGCCAATACTAAACTATCAAACCATCTAATCCATCTTAAATTCAACAGAAGTATATAATTAATTATTTGACCTGGTCAAACTTAGGCCAACCAAAACCACAATCAATTTATTAAACATAAAACATTTAAAAAAAAATTCTAAATTTCTAAATCTTTTAGCTATCATTTATCAAACAATGAATCAAGAGAGTGAAGGAAGCGGAGCTGCAGATTAGCTAAAAGACTAAATTGATCAGTTTGAGATCAAGATCTGAAGAGCAAAACGCTCAAAAGCACTAAATAAGCGCTTAATCAAAAGTAGAAACAGCTTTTTTTTTAAATAAAAATAAAAATAAAAAAAGCGCTTAATTTAGAGAGAGAAGACTCACCGATCGGAAGAAGAAGAACAAGCAGCTGGTGAGGATGAAGCTACTACGAATAGAACCGATCTCAAATGATTCCACGACGACGACGAAGATGACGACGATGACGACGATGACGGTGATGAATTATTCGAAGACGAAGTCTGACTTCGTCTTAGAGCTCTCATTTACCTCCAAAACAACACTTCGAAAGAGTAATATAGCTTTTCGTTTTCTCTTTTCACTTTCTGTCGAATAAAAAAAAATCTTACTCTACTGATTTCTAGGGTTTGAACTGTCAGCAATATTTGTTGCAATAATTTTTTCTTTTTTTTTTGGATTTTTTTAGAATTTTTTCTACTTTTTGTTTTCTTCTTTTACCTAGTGGAGTAGAGCACGGCGGCGGCCAAGGCGACACCAGCCAAGGCCGTTAAAGCGAGAGGCTACACCTCCATTTGCAGCTGCAGTACCTTCACCACCGCCTCCTCCTCCGCCTTCGCCGCCGCAGCAGCCAACGCCGACGAGAACTTCGCCTATCTTACTAACACCACCGCCGATCACTTCAATAACATGACAACTGCCGTCTGACGTCAGCAAGAGCATCGAGAGAAAGCGACGAAGAACTAGTAGATTGACGATTTTTCCCCTCAGCAGCTGAACCACCTCCTCTTTCTTCTTCACTGCTTTTTTTCTTTTATTGTCTATTTATTTATTTATTTTATTATTTTTCTCTTCTTCTTTTCAATAGTGCTGCGTTGCTTTTGGCTTTTCTTCTCTCATTGGTCTCTTTCTTTGTCTGTTCTAATCAGCTAAAGCGTGTGTGTAGCGCTTTAATTCTCTCTCTTGAATGGCGAGCGATATAGATCCAGTCTAGTGAGAGAAATACATTAGACTTTATTGTAGAAGACTTGAGATGATCAACATAGCGAGGCACGTGTATATATATATATATATCCTTCGAAACTTGTCCAATAATAATCTCATACGTTAAATTTTCTGATTTTAAAATTTAATAATTTTGTATAATTTGTAATAAACTAATTCATTATTTCTCGTATTTAATAAAAGTTAAAGATTTTGTGTCACATCTTTATAAATTGTTGAGTGTTATTAGACGATTATAATCATTTAAATATTGAATGTCTAATATTATAAAATGTAAAGTGTTATTAGATTAATACAGTACTGACTAAATAACTTATTGTATCTGGTGTTCAAATGATAGTTAGGGATTTTGTGACATATTTTTATAAATTGTAGAATTTTTTTAAATTAGCATGATATCGTATGTCTAACTTAGCTTATTATTTCTTTGTGTCCGACATTGGTTGGAGATTTTGGATCATATTCTTATAAAAATTAGAGAACTATTAAATTATTAAGTGTCGTATATATTAATATATAATTTCACTAAAACAAAGAAAAAAAAGGAGTTTTTTATTTTTGTTTTTTTGCTTAGCTTAAATTCTCGTTAAATGGAAAAGTTTGGAATATACCCAAGGTGCGAATCAAAAATAATATTGTTGAATATCTCTTTTTTTGATTTACCAACATTATTGTGAAATCGAGCGTTTCTTTCCTTCTAATGTGAAACACAAATTAAGATGTATATGTTAAAAAAGGCTAATCGCTTACTTTTGAATTAAGCCATTTATAAAGTTTAGAATATAAATAAACATAGGATTGTATAAATTTTTTTGTGCTATGTAATTATTTTTGAGTTTTGAATGAAACTTCGAATTTTGTCATTCGCTATAAAAAAATAAAAAAAAACTTTTGGGATTTCAAGGTCGATTACGACATTGTATGAGTAGATGGATTGTTGAGTCATATGATCCTATCCACTTCCCACTTGCTCTTTTGGGCTAACATGCACTAGAGTCTAGACATTGTGCGTTGCTTCTTTCCTAGTTCACCACACACGTGATTGCATAAACTTGAGTGAAGTCCCCAAATCTAAAACTTACTTTAAATATGGTAATCAAACACTCTCTTAAAAAAGGAAGTATTATCAATTAGTCATAACAACAATTTTCTATTTATGTTTCTTTTTGAGAAGAACTCTGAATGTTATAACTAATTCAGTTAAATTAGTGGTAAAATATTTTGAAGATAGATAAAAGATTCATTCAGATTTCAGATTCAAATAACGAAATTAACTTATTTTGAGTGAGACCTAGTTGGTTTTATATTTGACAAACCTATACAATAATTTTTTTCAAGATAGTCATATATTTTAAAATTTAACACTTATAATATGACTCAAAAAAATTTTCTAAAGTCTTCCTTGATATAATAAAGATATTTTCGAGAAACGAAAAGTATAACTGAAATGGTTCTACATTTAAATTTATTTACGGATCCGAAAAAAGAAAGAAAAGGAAAAAATATTGTGAAGGTTGGTTAACTTCTAGGTAGTTCATTATTCAGCAAAAAAAAAAAAAAAAGAACTTCTGGGTAGTTCATTGTATGAAATATGTTTCCTTGAGAGAGGTCACAATCAAAGCTAAGATGATAATAAATAATAAAGGACAACAACAATAGTTCAGTGTATGATCACAATCACATATGTCGTCATCTTCATAGCTACTATAAATATTTTAACAGATAAATAAAAGTTTTAAGTTAAAAAAATACTGGTTTATCATTAAACACCTCTTTTTCTTTTTGTTCCCTTTTTTTTGTCTGTATTATCATAATACACTACAAACCAACGAAAATCATTACAAATTGGTTATTAATTTGCTTGGTGATCTTCTAGCTCATGCCTTGTCATGGTTTTGCAACCCTTCCAAACGACAACAATAATTGTATTAGATATGGTGGATCGGTGTCTCTAGTCCACCATAATAGACCTCCTTTACCACTACTATGGATGGCCCTTAATACTAGTTTTAACGAGGGAACGTTGTGAGAAGTTTTTCAATTCTCTCTCTGTTGCTGTATTCAATGGCGGATTTGCTTGGAGGTTTGGCGGGGTTATAGTCTATGCTAACCTATACATCGGAGTTGTTTCGTAATAAGTTAGAGTTGTATATTTTAAGATATATATATTTTAAGATATTTGTAAGTTAAAAAATTAATTTAGTCTTGATTGAAAAAATTATTCATATTTGAGTGTTTAATTGTGCCTTTTTAGTTCCAACTGAGGAAAAAATTATGGATTCAACTGGACTGTATCTGATTTAATAGAATATAGTTATATTTTCTTCAAACACAAAAAAAAAAAATGAAAAAATTCGGGACACATAACTCTATTCGAAAGAAATATGATCTAAATTAGTTAAATATAAAGTTTACCGAAATTGGCTCCAAAAAGCCATAATCCTATTATTCCCGAGTATTATGAAGCTTAACCAAAACGAGAAAGAGATAATCATAGAGTTGTTTAATGAAATAACTCTCCAAGTAATGACAATGCTATGTTCCTCTATCATTCTAAACTAATGAACACTAACCAACATTTTTCTTCCTTGCCATTACAAATTTTGAATAAATGAGAGACAGTTGATGAGATAAATTCAACCAGTGGCTATAGACAAAAGTTGAATATGTTTTCTTTGGGGAAAGTTTTCATATAATTCATAAGAACTCCTGAAGCAATTGTGATGAAAAAAACAAGCTGCGTAAAACATAATTACGATGTCATATTTACGATGTTCATATTTATGATGTCTGACATTAGCGTAAAACATTATTAGTGAGTGATAAGTTGCTGTGGATTTAAAAAGTTAACGACTTTGACTCAAAAAAAGTGGGAATTGAAAACAGAAGAAACGGGCTTGAAAAATTCAATCAGATACAGTTTGATTTTTTGGGCTTGAGTGATTTAACTAGATAGATGTAGGCTAAGCGCATGCCTTTCATTACGCAAGGATTTATGTGCAAACAAGATAATTATTAGATCAAAATAAGGATTCAACGTTTATTATCTAGTTTCGTTCAAGTAAGAGATTCTAACTAATTGAAAAGTTCTCCTAATCAATTTAAAGATCATTTGGATTCCACTGTTAGTAATAAGGACTCGTAATATCACACATTGATCAAAGAAATAGAGATTATCATAATTACATGAACCTTGAAAGGCTATAGACGCAAATGGTGCAAAAGTTAAGAGTTTTGCAGCAGCATCTTTGTCCAGAAACCATGTCAGCTCACCTTTAGCTGAAACTTCAGCAGCAGGTAGAGGAGCCTTTCTTCTGAACATCCGAAAACATGGTAGCGAAAGCAGCTCGAAACAAGTAGAATCACCACCCAATACTGCTTTAACTCAGAGCCGACCCAAGCTAAGGGCACCTTGGGCCTGTGTCCAAGTCTCCCTTAGCCCAGAGGCCCTAATTTAAAAAAAAAAAAACTAACTAAGGTACTTAAGGCCTTAGGCCTAATGGCCAGTAAACAACAATTAAAAGAGTTATTAATTATTGAAGACCCAACAGCCAGCAAGCAAGCAGTGAACATGGACTATTCATTTTCTCTTCTGAACCAATAAAATAATTGTCAACCAATAAGCAAGCAGCGGACATGGACTATTCAATATATAATAAAATAAAGCTCTAGTATATATATAATTTATTTCCTCATTTTTTTACACACTTTTCCTCATTTTTTACACACTTCAACAGCCAGCAAGCAGCAACCTCATTTGAAGAGTATTGATATTACACCTGCGGGGACTATTCATAAGACTCAAATTCCATAAGATATTACACCTAATAAGAAACATGGTGTTCGATCATACAATAAATTGTTATTAGATAAAGTAGCCAAAGTCTTATATAGTGGTATTTAAACTCATGATTTGTAAATGTGGGATAATTGGATTTTTCAACTACACTATTACTTGAGATATATCCTTAACGGGTTCGAAATACAAAAATGCAGTCTCCGGCAAAAACTACTTTTTACAATGTTTTTGCAATTTAAATCTACATAATAACAAATCCAAAGGACAAGAACTTAAGAAGAATAAAGAGAACCTTCGGAAGAAAACCTTTCTAGGCAAGATTGTAATTGACCTGTTCATCATTCAAAGTAATCACCCCTCTCATCCACCCAAAAGATTAGCCTTGTTGACCAGTCGACTCAGTTGATGTAAGGAGGCTCTACTAGTTTCCTGCGATCTCAGTAGTATTTTAGGTTAATTCCTTAGTTAATCTTTAATCGTTACTATGTTTGATACATATGTTTCCTATATTCAAAAGTGCAACATTTAAATTATTTAACTTTATAACTTGTAATACCATTAGTTCTTTTGCCCTTTTCCGTTATAAAAGTAACAGTAAAATGAATGGACAAAATAAAGCCACAAAACTTTCACACGACTTTGCTGTTACTTTTACGATGAAAAAGGACAAAAAGACTAACAGTGTCACAAGTTACAAAATTAAATAATTTAAATGTAGCACACTAGCACTTTTGAATATAAAATACCTATTTGTCAAACACGTGTTGGATTTCGAGGGTGAGACGCCCAATATGGGTTGGCCCAGCCCAACCCACACCCACTTTCTAATTTTAGAAAATAGAAAATATACGTTCTTTTCTCAGGAAATTTTAGAGAAAACAGAAGACTGAGGTCTTCTTGTGTACACTTCTCTTCCTCTCTCTCACTATCAATCTTTCTGCCATTTTTACTACGTGTAAAACATCAAAATCAAAGGGACTCTTAAGTTGTGAATATATAGTTCAAAGTCAAATATGTACTTTGAACTCCAATTCGTGGTGGAACAAATATGGGCTAATTCCTGAAAATTTTTCCGCAATACTACATGGTTAGTATTTAATTTACGATTTTATGAAAGAATCCATACTCCGTGTTTAAATCTTTCACACGGTAAAGATTTGGACTAACTACCCGTAATTTATTACAAGACATAGATAAACAATCCATTCGAAAAGCGTTATACAAACAGACCAATTTTGATCAAGTTGTGTTTTACCTCATTGTGTCAATGAAAGTACCTCCAGATAGCACAACTGTGAAAGAACCTTTCTCATTGATGAATTTTTCTGATCGCTTCACAGTGTATTTCGCGAGAGCAACTGCAATATCTTCTCAGAATTAAACTGCAATATCGTCTTTTTGCCTGTCTTGTTAGTCGCCAACTCTCCACTTGATGACTATTACTTGGACGGAGATAGAAAGAACAACTTTCGTAATTGTTTTCACATGGACTGCCACTACCCAACATTTAGCATTTAAAGGCACAAGATGATCCAAGGTTGTTTGAGAAGATTTGCCCCGATGCTGATTCTACGTCTACATCTTGCCAAGGTTCTTTGAAACAAACAAGGACAGAATAATGCACGTGCTAGCAGGACTGCAGTCGAGAGGTCATATGGTCGTATTCAATGGACCTTTTCGGTAATTGCCTTTTCGTGAGGTCGGGTCGGGTCATTCTCGACTTTTGAAGGAGGCATGAAGTTTGGAGTCATTAAAAAGTGAGTTGAGACTGTATTTTTCAAAAAAAAATGTATGTTTTAAGGTAGTATTAAGCTGAAAACCCAATTTAGCCCTATGGGAAAAAGTTTTTCATATATAAGTATTAAATTGGGTGTTTTCAGTCCACTGAATAATAATTTTGGATTCACCGCTGAACACAAAATGATGTTGTCAAAGATTGCACGGTGCACTATTGCTACACATGTGGTTGGAGGAAAGGTCGAATTCATTTTGAGTATGTGTTCGTAGCGTTCACTATGAAATATCAACAAGTTCAATGATGTTACTGGAACCAGACTAGTAATTTAGAAATTGCAGCATGAACATTTTTAATTTTCAGCTGAATAGTTGTGAGTAGAACAAGTAGTTGGTAGTCTAATATTTATTCTTGCTAGCTCAATGCTGGAAGAATCGAGGCATAGGGACAAATTCAAGAATTTTTCTCAATAGAGACTAAAATATATAATTTTTCAACTATATAAATATACTTTTTTTAGTGGGGACTAATTATTATTTTTAATTAAAAATGTGCTGATATATATATATTTTTTTTGAGAAACACAGAGAAGTTTTAAGTTATTCTAGACTAGTCGAGATTGCAGCCCCCGCTGATCCTAATGTATATCTGCCACTGCGAGGCATACAACTATTTCTAATAACCTGACACATCTATAACTCACAAGTTTGTCTTACAAACGTCCGTGAGTCTCACTCCCTCACTTTAACATGTAGACTCACGCCCTAGAGTGAAACTCACAATTTGTATATTAGACATTCACGTTTTGAAAACTTTTCAGTAACTCACAAATTAGTTTAAGCTACAAGTTATAAATACTTTAACTTCATTTAGATAACATCAATAACGAATATATTTCTTAAATTAGCAAGTCTTCATTTGCTGCAGAAGCAACATCCACATCGTTCTTACCAAATAAAAAATAAAAAATCCACATCGTTAAAGTAACAGTTAATATGCAAAACAACTACCCAAATATCGAAGTCTAATTGAAATGACAGATTGGATTTTTATTTTTTATTTTTTATTTTTACCTCCCCTGCCCCCAAATTCCCTTTTCCCCACCTGCCATTCTAATTGACAAATTGGATTTAATCGCATGGAAAGTTGAAATACATGATAGAGATATATTTTTTATATCAATTGTAAAATGAGTCACTCAAAGCTATATAAGACCCAAAAAGATTTCCAAGGGATGGTTAATGGATTGACTTCAAAGTACAAATTGGAGGATGCTTTTAGTTCAGGGTAAAATGCAACTTAACCCAACGTGCTTTTAGAAATTGCTTAATTACATTGTGCTCACAACCCCCCCTATCGTTTTAAAAAATGTGGCTCATTGTCCCTAAAAATTATCTTATTTAACGCGTTAATATCGATTTCAAAATGTGGCCTGAGTAGTGAATACGGTGTAAGGAAGAAAGTCGGAAAGAAGAAAAAAAGGAAAATTAAAGAAAGAAGAGAAAAAGAAAGGAAAAAGAAATTTTCTTTTTTGTTCCACTCAAATTGTCAATTTCCTAAAGCTATTTTTGTTGAAACATTGTATATATTTAGGAATGGATCATCATTAAAAACTTGAATAACCCCATTTTTTGCGCATTTATAGAAGGCGATATTATAGTGTACACTTCACCTTTTTAAAAATCGTAATGGATTATAATTAGCCATTGTTTGAAAGCATAGGGTAGTTTGCATTTTTCTTTGTCATCTTACAATATTGCCGCTTCATAGTTTTGAAGCAGCATCTTTGTCTAAGAACCAGGTTAATTCCCCTTCAGGAGAAACTTCACCAGCAGGTAAGGGCGTCGTTCCAGGAGGATGTGAATTACCTAAAACTTCTTTTACTGCATTAGCTTTTTCAGTCCCGGTGATCACCATTGCGATCTTCGAAGCAGAGTTGATCACTGGAAAGGTGAGCGTGATCCTTGATGGAGGTGGTTTTGGGGAGTCCTTAATGAAAGTTACCCACCGCTTCTTCTCGTAGCGTTGAGGGCGTGAAGGGAAGAGAGATGCTATATGACCATCTGACCCCATTCCTATTAGCATAAGATCAAACATTGGAAATCCACTAGCCTTTGATAAAGGTATGATTTTTTTTTCAACCAATTGTTTTAGGCGGGCCTCATAATCGTCAGCAGCACCTTCTGGTGACTTCTTGTCATTGATGGCAAAAATGTTACCTGTAGGAATTGGCACCTGCAATTAAATAGAAATCAATGGTTGTAGTATAAAGGGCAATGCGGTGCAAAAAACTTCAGCTATGCACGGATAAAGAAAAGGGTCAGCAAGGAAATAATTTCATTCAAAGTGTAGATTTGATTTACAAAGATACATATCATTTTCTTTCTTTGCTTTTGCTTTTATTTTGAACTAATCATAAGCATGTGTACCTTGGATAGAAAACCATCATGGGCGAGTTTGTAATTGCTCTGAGGATCAGTCAGAGGAACTACCCTCTCATCTACCCAAAATATCAACCATTTGGACCAATTCACTAAGCCAACATAGGGTGGCTCTACCAGTTTCCTAAAAGTCCAACGTCACAAGATAATCAACTAGCAATAAATCTACAAAACTTAGCAATAATGCAAATGTCTAAGGAATAGTATATCGATTATAATTTGAATTATATAAATAGGGAGTATTGTTGGAGTTAAACTAATAGAGTAAGCGTCGTGTTATGTTGATTACCTGAGAGATTGGATGAGAGTACCTCCAGAGACAACAACACTGAAAGAACCTTTCTGCTTGATAAATTGATCAGACAGGCCGGTTGTGTAGTTTGCCACAGCTACTGCCTCCTCTTCTTCAGAATTGAACTTCAAAATCGTCTTTTTACCTTCCCCTGAGGATACTATTGTAGCTACCCCTCTATGACTGTGGTCAGCAAGAACAATACATATCCACGCACATAAGAGAAACAACTTCGCTTGCCATGCAAATGGCATAGACTTTGAAGAGATCCTGTATAGCTTGTTTCTTTTTTCCAATTCCATTTTTTATTTTGTTCAATAAAAGGCACAGTTCGAGTATGGAGTGTCAACTATGAGTGAGGTTGGAGAAAGGGTTGCCCCTAAAAGAGATCAATACTCTCTTGTGTGTATATATATATATATATATATATATATATATATATAATCAATGAAAGTTGACTATGCATAATTTAAAGAAATTACATGTAATCTAATTTACATTCCTTAACAATACCCTTCAAGTTTGGAATGTATGATAATAATTCCTAACTTACCAAGTAAAGTCAAGAATTGTGAAAAACTTAGGGGCTTTGTAAACTATCAGCTGGCTTATGCGATATAGATATATGAGTTGTTTTGATTGTTCCTTCTCAAATCTTTTCTTGTATAAGATGATAGTCAATTTCTATATGCTTTGTTTGCTAGTGAAAAACTGGTTGGAAGCAATATGAATTGTTGTTTGATTGTTACAATATATAATTGATAGGATGTGAATGCTTGACACCTAAATCTTATAAAATGTGTTTCAACCAAATAATCTCACAAGAAGTTGCAACCATAGATACGCTAAATCATGATAGCGAGGTTTGCTTTTTAGTTTTTTAAGTAATTAATGAATTGCCAAGAAATATGTAATACCCAATAATATATCGTTGAGTACCATGAGACATAGCCTAATCTACTGTTAGATCATATGCCTAAAAGTAATTAATGTAATTTCAGGATATGACCTTTAATATTATTTAATTAATTAATTAATAGTTAATTTATTTAATGATAATTAACGTGTTAATTATTTTTAAATAAAGTCTTTAGAATTATCCTGTAGATCTTATTCTTAAAGTTGTTAAGAATATGATGACAAGATCTGCATTTGATGATAGATTCTAAAATAAGTCCCTGATCATAGAATGAATAAATTGTTAACTCATTTAGATAGATCAGCGTATAATTCACTGCCTTGATCAACATGTGATATTAATGATAAGGGTAATGAGTCTTATATTGCTTTAGTAAATATATAAGTATTCGTTAAGAAACGAGTGACTAGACATGATTATATAACATATCACATGAATGGTCAATGATCTGTTAAATTTTGTGAATAAAAACTGTTATAGATTTCTTTTGTCTTCTTGAAACCAAAGTGAAGCAAAATGTGGCTCCAGGTATTTCAAGAATTGCAGCTACTGATCAGGCAATACACTGCTGGATTGAAGGTAATAACATCTTTTTCTTTCTTACTGTGGTCTATGTGGGTAATGATAGAAAAGACAGATTACTTTTGTGGCGTAGCATTGAGTTGTGGAAAAACCAGGTTGGCGATCTTCCAAGGGGCATCATCGGAGATTTCAATGAAATACTTAAACCGGATGATAGATTGAGAAAATCTATCTTAACCCAAGGTGCTTTGGAATTTGCTGAATGTATGAAAAACAATTATTTGGTGGAGGTTGATAATTCTGGCACTATATAAATCTATATTCACATGAAGCAATAAAAGCTTGGGACCTGCTTTGCAAGAAAGTAGGCTGGATAGTCTGTTTGTGAATGAGAGTTGGTGGAATGCCTTCCCTCATGCGGACCTGTTTGTTGATGTCCTCGGTATCTCGGACCACTGTCCTCTTGTGCTTTCTTTGAATTTGAGAAACTTGCTTAAGCCAAAACCTTTCAAGTTTTTCAATATTTGGACAGAGTATTAGGAATTCATTATGACTGTGCTTAGAGCTTGGAATCAACCGTTTGTTGGCACCCCCATGTATATTCTGTTCCAAAAGCAAAAAGTAGTGAAAAAGGAGTTGTGAAGATTTAATGAAAAATACTTTCGAAATATTTCAGCAGAGTTGGATAAGACTCGATTTAGATTGAGAGAAATGCAGACTTTATTACAACAAAATCACTGTGATGCTCTTATGAGGGAGGAAAAAGCTTTGATTGATTTACTTGATCAAAATGTTAAAAAGGAAGAAGCCATCCTGCACCAAAAAGCTCGAGCTACCTGGCTATCTATAGGAGATGATAATTCAGCTTTTTACCACTGGTGTATTAAAGGCAGAATGGTCTGTAACAAGATTTCACGGCTTATCAAGGAGGTTGGAACTAGTATCACTGATGAGAAAGAAATCAAGGACGAAATTGTGAAGAATTATCAAGATCTACTTGGGTTTAATCGTGGGCGGAGGGTTGAGTACACAGTTAATGACATCAAACTAATTCTGGGTAAAGCTATTGCTGATGAGGATCATGAGCAGCTTGTGTCTCCAATCTCTGAGGATGAGATCAAAAGAATTATCTTCGAGATGAATGTTGACAAAATTCTTAGGCCGAATAGTTTTACAGCACTTTTCTACAAAAAGGCATGGAATATTGTGGGCCCAGATATGGTAAGAGCAATTAAATCCTTCTTTCAGTCTGGTCGAATGTTTGGGAGTGCAATTCCACTATTATCACTTTGGTTCTGAAGTATCGTAGCCCTTCAAGAATCGCGGATTATATGCCAATTTCGTGTTGTAATGTGATTTATAAATGTATATCCAAAATCATTGCAAACAGAATCAAACCTTGCTTGGACGAGATTATTTCGATCAACCAAGTTGTTTTCGTCCCAAAATAGAGCCATTGCAGACAACATTCTTATGGGCCAAGAGTTAATCAAAGGGTATGGTTGTAAGAATATCTCTCCTCAGTGTGTCTTAAAAGTCGATCTCCGCAAGGCGTATGATTCGGTTGAATAGGAATTCATTCTTAAAGTCCTTCGAGCCTTGAACTTTCCCCACGTGTTTCTTAAGTGGATTGAAGCTTGCATTTCTACCACTTGGTTTTCAGTAGCGATTGATGGGAGTCTTGAGGGATATTTCAGAGGTGCAAAAGGGCTCCGCCAAGGGGACCCACTTTTTCTGTATTTGTTCATTATTGTGATAGAAGTTGTCATGCCCTAATAGCGTGACATGCCGCGCAGTTCAGGGGAACAACATCCCTTTATGTGCTAGGCATTATCCTTGATATTATTAAGTCCACAACGTAATATTGGATGAGTACATATAATTAGAGCATCTAAGTCAACCACGATCGCACAGTGAAAATATATCTCCAAATAGTAAGTAACTAAATAAATCCCCAAAACATACGTATGTTTACAAGTCTTAACCAGAGTAGCCAAAAAGCTTCAAAATCCAAAGTACGAAGAGAATAACAGGGAGTTCAACATCTATTAGCCCAATATAGCTTTATTCAAGAGTTCAAAGTAGAAGGGTCCATATTCCCAAACCAGCCAAGTCCACAACCTAGTCCTCATCTTCTGCAAATAAACATTTTAAAAGAGACAGAATGAGATACAAATCTCAATAAGGGGTGATCTTCAATGGGGTCTCTTAGGGTCTTAAAATCGATTCCTAAGGGAGTACAATACTCATAATTATCAAAGTTCAAAGATATAACGAAGCAGAACAAAATGCCAAAATTTTGAAAGTCCCAAAATCATGCAATCCCTCATATTCAAACCGAGAGTCATAATAATTCATATCTCATAAACTTCTAAATTTTCAAGAGTCAGAAAATTTCAAATATAAGTCGAAGTCGGAGAATGGGTGATTTGATAGGCTCAAGATCACCAAAAGCCAAGTGGAATTCCAGCTCGATAAATAGTGTACTACCCAAAAATTGGCGTTTATCCTTTGCCATGGAGTTGTATACCTTGGCATTTATTCCCAGCCAATAAGGGTCATAAGGATCGGATTTCATTCTTAGTCAATAAGTTTCGTAACCCTGGCATTTATCCCCAGCCAATAAGCGTCGTAATGTTGGCATTTATCCCCAGCCAACAAGGGTCATAATTTCATAGCTCTTCCATCCTTAACTTCAAATATTTTACATGCATTCAATGTTCAAATAGCATATACAACAATTATAGTACACAACACAACATATTCCAGTACATCATAATGTGCAATTATGCAGGTGTCTTTGTTACGGGGGTTTATTTTCTAGTTTTCCAAATTTATTTGCTATCCTTAAGTATATTGAGATCATGCGATGCGCATACTCAAAATCTTTAATGCATCTTTAGAGCATCAAGTACATAAAATCATGAGCTCAAAATTTGTTTGAAGTCTCTAAAACTTAGGAAAACCATTAAAACTATATTTACAAATATGCCAGACCACATAATAATTTTATGTCAAAACACATGTTTTTCTTTTTATATAAGTTACTGTTCACAAATAACTTTATGCAAAACACACATGTATATTTAAACGTTACTGCTCAATAGTAATGCAAAACACACATATTTTGCTATAAGTTATTGTGCACTATTAGCTTTATCCACACGCACATATATGTTTATATACGTTACTGTTTACTAATGACCATGCGAATCACACATATTATTATTTTTACTTACTATTCACATCTTAAATCAAATAAAGAATGCAAACCACTTTCCCTCACCCTCGTAGTGGTGTTCTAATACCAAAATTCAGCCTCTCGCGTTTGTATCCCAAATTTCACGTAAATTGTCCTTCTCTTCTTGTATATTGGCTGCTGGAAAATTTTTGTAAGGGTGTTACCCTATTTGGTATTCATAAGAATATTATATAGCATAAGTTGTCAAGGTACCTTTTCTATTATGAGTCTATTTTAGGCAAACAAAATATCTTCATTCCTTTTATCTTTCTTGCTAATATAGGCAAATCGAATCAATTAGCCGAGGTACCAAAAACAAAAATATATCATTTTTTTTCCTTCCTTGTTCATTACATCCATCCCTCCTAAAAAAAAGTTTCGTCCTCGAAACTACATACCTTGATCTTCGAAAATGTGTGGGTACTTCTCGCGAGCCTCATCCTCTAGTGCCCACATCGCTTCCCTTTCGGATCGGCCTCTACATTGAATCTTGACATAAGGGATTGTCCTCTTTCTAAGATTATGGTCCTTACGATCTACAATTCTAAGTGGTTCTTCATCATAGGTCAGGTCTTCTCTAACATGCACATCCTCGTGGCGCAACACGTGGCTTGGATCTGAAAGATATCTTCTTAATTGAGAGACATGGAATACATTATGCACCTCTGCGAGAGATGGTAGTAGGGCAAGTCGATATGCCACATCTCGAAACCTTTCTAAGACTTCAAAAGGCCCAATATAGCGCGGGTTCAGCTTTCCACGATTACCAAATCTTATGATTCTTCTTGTTGGAGACACCCTTACGAACACATGCTCCCCTTCCTGAAATTCTAGTTTTTTTCATTTAATGTTGGCCCAACTTTTTTGACGATCTTGGGCTATCTTGATCCTTGCTCGAATCATTTTCACCTTTTCTTCTATTTCCTCAATCAATTGCGGTCCCAATTGTTTCTTCTCACCAAGGTCCCAATATAGTGGGGTGCGACACTTTCTTCCATAAAACGCCTCAAATGGGGGACATTCCAATACTTGCCTGGTAACTATTATTATAGGCGAATTCTACATGAGTAATGTACCTATCCCAACTATTTCCAAAATCAAATACACATGCCTGCAACATGTCCTCCAAGGTCTGAATCGTCCTTTCACTTTGCCTATCAGTTTGGGGATAATATGTGGAGCTCATCATCAATTTTGTTCCTATAGCTTTCTGAAAACTCTTCCAAAAATAGGAGGTAAACCTCGTGTCACGATCTGAAACAATTTCCTTTGGCACCCCATGAAGTTTTACGATTTCTGTAATGTAAATCTTACCTAGGCTATCGGTTGTTGTCCCAAATTGAAATGGTAAAAAGTGTGCTGACTTCGTCAGCCTATCAACAATTACCAGATGACATTATTCTTATCTCGAGTCTTGGGCAATCCAGTCACAAAGTCCATCGCGATACATTCCCATTTTCATTCAGGAATGTCTAATGGTTGCAATGGTCAAGAAGGCTTTTGATGCCCAGCCTTTATCCTTTGACAAGTCAAACATTTAGACATGTATTCCCAATCTTTCTCTTCATAACTCCACCAAAAGTGATCCTTCAAATCCCGATACATTTTGGTTCCTCCAGGATGGATAGCAAACCGTGATGCATGGGCTTCATCTAGGATTTCTTGCTTAATTTTGTGGTCATCAGGGACACAAATTCTTTCTCTAAACCTCAGAGTATCATCCACATGAATCTGAAGATAGGGATCTTGCCCGTTCTCCAAATCTTTTCGGATATTCTCTAAATATGGGTCTTGTTTTTTAGCAACTCTTATCCATTCCAACAGTGTGGGTTGCATGATAATATGGGCCAAGACAGATTTGCTAGACTTACTAGACACCTCGATTCTCAGCTTCTCAAAATTTTCAATTAATCCCTCTTGCGAGGTGATTAATGTAGCCATACTACTATGCGATCTCTTACTAAGTGCATCGGCTACCTTGTTGGCCTTCCCAGGATGATATTGGATTTTCAAATCATAATCCTTAATAAGCTCTAACCACTTTCGTTGCCTCAAATTCAATTCCTTTTGAGTAAAGAGGTTCCTTAGGCTTTGATGATCGGTGAAAATTTCGCAAGTGACTCTATATAAAAAATGCCTCTAGATCTTTAAAGCAAATACCACTACTGCCAACTCTAAATCATGGGTGGGATAGTTTTGTTCATAAGTATTTAATTGCCTTGAAGCATAGGTGATAACCTTATCATGCTGCATTAGTACACATCCCAAGCCACTTCGTGAAGCATCACTATACACGACAAATCCTTCTGTGCCATTAAGAAGTATAAGTACCGGTGCTGACACCAAACGACGCTTCAATTCTCGGAAAGCCTCTTCATAATCGGGGGTCCATTCAAATTTCACTTATTTGCGTAGGAGGCCTGTCATGGGAGTGGCAATGCGAGAGAACCCCTCAACGAATTTTCGATAATAACCAAGAAAACTTCGTACCTCGGTTGCTATCATAGGTGAAGGCCAACTAGTCACAACCTCAATCTTCTGCAGGTCCACGGACACCCCCTCTTCTGAAATTACATGCCCTAAAAATGAAACTTTTATCAACCAAAACTCACATTTCTTCAACTTGGCATAGAGCTCATTTTCTCTTAAAACCTGTAGCATGGTCCTCAAATGGGCCTCATGTTTATCATGATTCTTGGAATACTCAAGGATGTCATCAATAAACACGACCACAAAATGGTCCAAATAGGGTTTGAAAACAGGATTCATTAGGTCCATAAATGCCACTGGAGCATTGGTCAAATCAAATGGCATTACAACAAATTCGTAGTGGCTATATCTCGTTCTAAATGTTGTTTTGGGTATGCCTTTAGCTTTTATTTTTAATTGGTGATAGCTTGATCTTAAGTCTATCTTTGAGAACACTTTGGCTTCATGCAATTGATCAAACAAATCATCGATCCTTGGTAATGGGTATCGATTCTTGATAGTTACCTTATTCAATTCACGGTAGTCAATGCATAAGCGCATACTCCCATATTTTTTTTCTAACAAAAAGGATGGGCGCACCCCAAGGTGACACACTAGGGCGGACTTGCCCCTTTTCCAACAACTTTTCTAGTTGTACTTTTAGTTCTTTAAGCTCTGCAGGTACTATACAATAAGGAGCTTTAGAAAAAGGCCCAGTTCTGGGAACCAAATCAATTTCGAATTCAATTTCCCTGTTTGGAGGAAGTCCTGGGATATCTTCAGGGAACGCATCTGGGAATTCGCATGCCACAGGAATATCTTCTATCTTGGGCTCATCAGCCAAATGAGTCACAACACATGCCAGGTATGCGATGCATCCCTTAGCTATCATCTTTTGGGCCTTTACTGTGGCCAAGATCTTAGGTGCTTCTTGACTTTTTCCTAGAAATTTGAATTCCGCTTCACCAGGCATACAAAATATTACCCTCTTCCCAAAACAATCAATGTGACCATGGTAAGCAGTTAGCCAATCCATCCCTAGAATTACGTCAAAATCTTTCATTTCAAGTTCTATCAAATTAGCAGATAGGTCATGATCCCCAACACAGACTAAACAACCCTTGTATATGGTATTAACACTAATTGTTTTTCCCACATGAGTTGCAACACTCAACTCGTATTCAAGCATAGTAGGTGAAATTTCAAACATAGCAGCAAAAGATGTTGTCACAAAGGAGCAATTGGATCCAAAGTCTATAAGGACATGAACAAAACCAGACACAACATAAAGAATACCTGATACGACCTCCTTAGAAGCTTGGGTGTCCCCATGGGTTAGTGCATAAAGAAGGGTGTGATTCTGTGGATTTTTATTATCATTCACAGGTCCATTGTTCTTTGCATCTTCTGCCATCATAGGACAATCTATGATAAAGTGACCTTTCTCTCTATAACGGAAGCACGATCCAGTGGTCCAATGGCATTGCTCAAGGGAATGAGCACTTCCACATCTTGAACACTTGGATCATTCTTGATACCCTGGTTGACAGTCACTTGTTTCTTAGGTCGTCCACTCCTTGTTTGATTAGAACTGATCCCCTCATTTCTCTTGTTGTTGAAATGAGCTATCTGCATCACGTTCAACTCTCGTTCTACAATAGTAGCAGCCTAAACCACCTCTTTTAGAGTATTATATAGACGAGCAATGACATGTAAACGAATTTCGACCCTTAGTCCTTGCTCAAACTTTCTAGCTTTCACATACTTATCAGGAACCGTATAAAGGGAAAAACGAGCTAACTCTACAAATTTCCTTCCATACTCAACCACGGTCATGATCCCTTGTCTCAAGGTTGCAAACTCAACCACTTTCTCATCACGATATGAACATGGATAGAACTCAGCCTCAAACATCTTGCGAAACTCAATCCAACTAGGAAGTTCATCATTCATTTCCTCAAGTTTCATGTTCCACCACTCTAGAGCTATGCCTTGAAGTTTATGGGTACTAAAACGCACCCTTCTATCCTCCTTAAGGTTCAAAGTCTAGAATAGTCCCTCCATGGTAGTTAGCCACCTACCAGCCTCTTGGGGATCTTCATTTCCTTGGAACTGAGGTGGATGTATGTTCAGGAACTTCTTAAGTGCGGTCTGCTCATCCAGCTCTACCCTGGGCTCGCGGCATACCCTACTTGCCAAACGCTGAATAATAGCCTCGGTAATTTCATCTGAATCTTCCTCACTCTCTTCCAACTCTTTAGGAATCAGAGGTTGCTTGGCCATCTCAGAAATATGTGTGTTCTCATCATCAGACCCTAGGGCATGTGCATTGCTCCTACTCACAACGTTATTCCTTTTAGGGGCCATAGTTCTTATAACGCAATAATTCTTAACAATTAATAAACCAATAAAGGTTAATATACATCGAATCGTATATGAGAAAATCTATCCAAATCCATTCTAGGTCCAGGAGATCATTGAACCTAAGCTCTGATACCAAACTTGTCACGCCCTAACAGCGTGACATGCCATGCAGTTCGGGGGAACGACCTCCCTTTATGCGCTAGGCACTATCCTTGATATTATTAAGTAGAAGGGTCCATATTCCCAAACCAGCCAAGTCCATAACCTACTCCTTATCTTCTGCAAATAAACATTTTGAAAGAGACAGAATGAGATACAAATCTCAGTAAGGGGTGATCTTCAATAGGGTCTCTTAGGGCCTTAAAATCGATTCCTAAGGGAGTACAATACTCATAATTATCAAAGTTCAAAGATATAACGAAGCAGAACAAAATGCCAAAATTTTGAAAGTCCTAAAATCATGCAATCCCTCATATTCAAACCGAGAGTCATAATAATTCATATGTCATAAACTTCTAAATTTTCAAAAGTCAGAAAATTTCAAATATAAGTCAAATTCAGAGAATGGGTGATTTGATAGGCTCAAGATCACCAAAAGCCAAGTGGGATTCCAGTTCGATAAATAGTGCACTATTAAAAATTTGGCGTTTGTCCTCTGCCATGGAGTTGTATACCTTGGCATTTATTCTCAGTCAATAAGGATTATAAGGATCGGATTTCATTCTTAGTCAATAAGTTTCATAACCCTGACATTTATCCCCAGCCAATAAGGGTTGTAATATTGGCATTTATCCCCATCCAACGACGGTCATAATTTCATAGTTTTTCCATCCTCAACTTCAAATGTTTCACATGCATTCAATGTTCAAATAGCATATACAACAATTATAGTACACAACATATTCCAGTACATCATAATGTGCAATTATGCAGGTGTCTTTGTTACGGGGGTTTATTTTCTAGTTTTCCAAATTTATTTGCTATCTTTAAGTATATTGAGATCATGCGATGTGCATACTCAAAATATTTAATGCATCTTTAGAGCATCAAGTACATAAAATCATGAGCTCGAAATTTGTTTGAAGTCTCTAAAACTTGGGAAAACCATTAAAACTAAATTTACAAATATGCCAGACCACATAATAATTTTATGTCAAAACACATGTTTTTCTTTTTATACAAGTTACTGTTCACAAATAACTTTATGCAAAACACAAATATATATTTATAAGTTACTGCTCAATAGTAATGCGAAACACACATATTTCGCTATAAGTTACTGTGCACTATTAGCTTTATCCATACACACATTCATAGTGAACAGTAACCGATATATTTTTTTATAGAGTACAAAATTTCTTTTAAAAATCTCATTAAGTCCATGTCATAATTCAAGCCCATGTCAAATATGCAAATCACACATAAAGTGATGCTATCAACACATAAATTTCATTATTCTTAAAAGTTCGAAGTCATAATACTAAATAACATGAAGAGTATTTCAAAGTTAAAGGATCACCCACTTACCTCTTAGACGATTCTTAACTAAGTTTCGCAATTTCCAAAACTTCTCTCTCAATTTTTTAAAATCTAAGTTCAAATAGCGAATATCTCTATCAATTTCTTTTCTAATACCGAATATACATATCTAATTGTGGTTCTTCGACCTTATCTAATCTTAAATCAAATAAAGAATGCAAACCACTTACCCTCACCCTCGTAGTGGTGTTCCAATACCAAAATTCAGCCTCTCGCGTTTGTATCCCATATTCCACGTAAATTGCCCTTCTCTTCTTGTGTATTGGCTGCTGGAAAGTTTTTGTATGGGTGTTAACCCTATTTGGTATTCATAAGAATATTATATAGCATAATACGTCAAGGTACCTTTTTTATTATGAGTCTATTTTAGGCAAACAAAATATATTCCTTGCTTTTATCTTTCTTGCTAATATAGGCAAATTAGCCAAGGTACCAAAAACAAAAATATATCCATTTTTTTTCCTTCCTCGTTCATTACAGAACTGTTCTCGTGTATTATGGATAAGACGGCTAAAGCAAGAGGGTTCATTTATCATCCTAAGTACGCTAGAATGGAAATTACTCATCTTTGTTTCGCGGATGATGTTTTAATTTTTTCGAGGGCTAAGACAAGTTTCATCTCTGCCATTAAGGAAGCTCTTACATTTTCAGTAAACTCTCTGGATTGAATATAAATGAAGGAAATAGCCATGTGTATTTTGGAGGTTGCATCCAGAACTTTAAAGATGAGATTCTTAGTGTGCTCTCATTCCAGGAAGGTTTGCTTCCTTTTACCTACCTTGGGGTCCCTTTATCTCCCAAATGTATTTCGAAATCCTCTTGTAAAGATTTGATTGATAGAATGACTGCAAGAGTGGACCATTGGACAACAAGAAGCCTGTCGTTTGTGGGGCGACTTGTCCTTGTAAAATTAGTCTTATATGGGATCCAAGTATACTGGACTGGTATTTTGAGTCTTCCAAAAAGGGTTCTTAAAGAGATTGAGAGAAAAATGGCTGCCTTTCTTTGAAAGGGTAACAATCAGTCAGTAAAAGGGGCTAAAGTAAATAGGGAGCATGTGTGCCGTCCTCGGAAAGAAGCTGGACTGGGGCTTAAACAACTTGTGGATGTTAATAGTGCGGGAGTGATAAAACACTACTAGAATATCCTTACTAATGCCAAAACTCTTTGGGCTGTTTGGGTTAAGCTTTTTTACATTAAAAATGATAGTATTTGGGATTGCAAATTGGGATCTAATTGCTCTTGGCAATGGCGTAAATTGCTGAAATTCAGAGAGAAAGTGAAGCAACTGGTTTACGTGAGGATTGGGGATGGGAGAAACACGTTGTTGTGGCGCGACCCGTGGCATCAATGGGGCTGTCTTGCTAATTTTCTCATAAGACAACAGATCTTGGACACGGGTATTGGATGGAATACGAAAGTGTCGTTTGTCATCTGTGATGGAGAATGGAGGTGGCCGGACCATCCCTTGATCCAACGAATTGAAAACCACGTCTCCTTCTTGCCTACAGATTCGAATGATGCATTTAGGTAGAAAGGCAATGAGAATAGGGTGTTCACTGTGGCAAGTGCGTGGGAAAATATAAGAAGCAGAGGTGAGGAAGTTGATTGGCATGATCTCATTTGGAGTAAGAACTACATTCCTAAATGTAGTTTCATCGCGTGGGCAGCAATACTTGATAGACTACCTACGAAAGTTAGACTTATGGAATGGTAGTTTTTGGTTAGGACCCTTGTACATGAGAAGTTTGATATTAATGAAACACTTTGCTTATTTAGCAAAAAAAAAAATGATCTGTTATATTTTATATTTATGTGTTAATTGTTTACACCTGAGATACCATGGTTGTCTCATATATGAGGTGTCATGATTTGCTATTGTAATACGATCCAATTCTATTCATGGATGAACTCATGTAATTAGTGATCATGATCTATCCTTACATAGAGACATGCGAGTGCTCAATGTGGATTCCGTCAACTAGGGGTATGCGATTTATTAATTACGTAATCGAAAATCTTTGGCCGAGGTAGAATAGTGGAATTCGTTCCACAATTCATTGATGAGTTACTAATTAATTAGATTTGATCATATCATTAAGTTATTGAGTTTGACATCTCTTTTCGTGGCTCTTACTTAACTGAGATAGATTAGACAGAAGGAATTGATTACGTGATTATTATGTATTATGAGTTCATATAAGTTCCATTTCATCGCTAGTTGGGTAGTCCTGTCATACTACTAGTTGTCACTCATTACTTGTGGAAAATAAATTAGACAGAGTTTTAATTGAATATTAAGTAGATTAATATTATTTAAATACCAATTAATTATAAACACGAGTGGCCACACACAATACAAATAAACAAAAATTGATCAAAAGAGAGAATGAATTAAGATTAGGAACGTCCTGATATTAAATTAAATAAAGACTAGCAGGAGTTGGACTGACAATTTAATTATTCTGCTAGTCTAAGTCCAATGAGATTGGGCAAGTTCAGAGTTGACCCTAGGTTATCTGTGTTCCTATAAGTAGGAAGCTTTGTTAGACAAAATTGTTAGCATAACATCTGTCTCTCGAAAGTGGGAAAACTCTCTTAAACACTCTAGTGGAGGTTAAGTGATTGATTATCGCTAGGATTTCGTGTGGATACTCTTAGATACTTTATGTTTGAGAAGTTCTAGTCTTCACCAATTCCCTATACTCGATTCTACGCTACGAGGGTAATTTTGTTTACCATATTATGTATATTGAATGTGATTTTATATGCATATGTGTTTAGCTGCATAATTAACCGTGAATGAAAACATGGTATTCTTCCGCTAAAATTATTAAAATTTTAAATAACATGTGTGTAATCAACATCTACATCACAAAAGGTATTTAATTGGATCCATCTAGTTGTAGGAAATAAAAGTCTTTGCCTGATGTGTGTTTAACAAAGCACACAACACGATAATCTGCTTCTAAATGTGGAACAACATGGCTTGTCCATAAATTGACTTAGAATATGGATTACACATGCTAAGTCAAGCCACGTGATAGTCGAATAAATTAATTTCCTAGCAAGTCTTTGATATGAAGAAGGTGTTCGGTTTTGGCTTAAATCCAAGCTCAAGTAGATGTTGAAAATAAGTATAAGAGATAAAAGTCCCAATCCTAGTATAATAAGGTTTTGGTTCCTATAAATAGGACTATCTAGCTTGTGTTACGAGAGTCACAACTCATGGAGGCTTATAAGAGGGTAAGCCGATAGTGTTTTTCATTTTTTTGCCAAAAAAAGACAAGTGAGGAGGGTTTTCCTAAAGCGTTTTTTTTCTAAAAATACGTTAGTGTGTTTGGATAGTTTTTCACGCTTTTTTTAGAAAAAGCTGATTTAAGGAAGGTTTAGACTTTAACCATAAATAAAGTCCTGCGAGCAAAGGTTTAGACTTTTTCGTGCATAAATTCCTGTGAGAGTTTTTATAGTTTTGTCCTAAAAAATATGAACAGGTGAATGTGGAGAGGATTTGGATCTTTGTCAGTATAAAATATTTGTCACATTGTATTCATTATTGTTAAATAGTAAATTTTTCAGTTTCATTGTGTCGTGAATATTAGCAGAGGACTAAAACACGTTAAAAATACTATGTGTTGATTTTTTTCTTATATGTGCACGCTCCTATTCTAAACAAAGTAGTATCAGAATCTAAGGGGATTTGTACACAATGCATTGGTAGGATTCGGGAGCCCGAAGTTACTGTTACAGCGGTGAACAATAACTAACTAGGAAAAAATGTTGTGCTGAGACGTTTGCACACTGAACGAGAGAAGCTGACATCAACACAAAGGGGAGTTGATGTCAGGATACAAGGGAGCTGACATCAGCACAGAGGGAATCTGGCGTTAGCGATTGAAGAACTAAACATAGTAGTCGTACCGTTGTCATTCGTCGTTGCCTCCGATCCACTACTAGAGTTTGCTGTTTGTTAGGCATGTGGCAAATTTGTCACAGTAAAATGTTAAGTTGTTATTTCATAAAATTAATCCACATTAATTTGTATCGTACAAATATATTATATCAGAATGTCTTAAATTTCTTTTTTTACTAATTTAACCTTATAGAGTTTTAAATAAATTATTATGATATCCCACTTATGATAATTGGTTAACATTTGTCAATTAATTGAATCACTTTTTATCTATGTGCATGTAGCAAATTTGCCACATGCCTCATAGAAGAAAAACCCTTGTTGAAGATTGTCACGTGGAAAATTGAGTTGCATCGTCGGAAGAAGACTGCGACATCGTCATCACATGATTGAAGATGATGCCCTAGCTGGGAAAAGACGTCGTCAATGAAACAAAGAAGACGCTTCGGGCTTTCATGGCTTGACATCCATCGAAGCTCGAAACGGAGATTGGAGACCATGGTTCATACTGATACAATGTAAGGAAGCTATTGGTACAATTGAAGTAGTTTACCGTGGTCGGGAACATCTCCAATGGAGAAGAGAAGGCAGCTACTGAATAAAGTGACGGTGGACGGTGAGCATCGCAGATGATGTGATCAGAGAGTGGAGAGGTGGTCGCTGAACGATAGTAGTCGTGCTGGTACTGGCGATGCATAGATCCGATGGTGGGATTGTGTGATAGAGTCGGGTCAATGTCGCGGGTAGAAGAGATGGTCAAATCCTATGTTCATGTGTGTTGCGGTACATGTTCGGATGGTGGGTTTGAGTGATTTGAGCCGTTAATCTTGAGAGGATGTAATCTAATGAGGGCTATGATTGGGTGTATTGCTGCACATAAGAGGACGTCCACTTGAGATCTGAGTGGACCAATTGTGGGCACTAATCAGATGCAAGAGGTATAGAAGGTGCTTATGAGTGCTCACTTTGACCAAAGGTTTGAATGTATTGACTAGGATCTGACCGACCTTTGATTCAGTAAGGGTGATCTTACGTTCTTTGGGTGTACTAAATCTGTTATTAGGGTCCATTTTACCTAACTCTTGATGTGTCATGCTGAGCCAAGAATTTGGGTATTAGGAGGTGCATTTTGAGGTGAATTTGAAGCGTGAGGGACACTTCCACTACTAAATCAACATATACATCCAGCTAGTAACGAAGAGGTGTGAAGTGCTACTCTGAATGAACTCTCAAGATGACGAGACACTCTCAATTAAGGCACTCTAACGAGAAAACAAGATGAAGATAAGGAAGAAGAGCAAATTCAAAGGGGATTAACATTAGCTGAAAAAAGATTCCGTTTGAAGGAGGAGTCACATGCAAAGTCCTGGGTCTAAGCAAATGATAGGGAGTACTACTATAGTGGAGACAAGACTACATTCGAGATGCTTGAAGTCAAGGGAGGACTAAAGAGCCTTTGAGAGTAGAAGCTGATGGCACGTGAGGGATATTGGTGATGACTCGGTGAACCTGTTGTGATGGAGATGTATTGATATCTATCAAGCGAGGGTCTAGCGCATTGGAGACTGAAGACGAGGTTCTCAAGGATTGTTGTTCTGATTTTTATTGAGTGAGGACTCTACATGAAGATGAAAATAAAGACTAAGAAGAGGTCTTAGTTGATGCAAGGAAGCTTGGTATTTTTCACCTAGGGGAGTTTTCGTTGGGTTTTGGTTCAAGTCCAAGCCCAAGTAGATGTTGAAGATAAGTAGAAGTCCTATTGAATGAGAGTAGAGATAAGAGTCATAATCCTAGTGGAATTAGATTTTGGTTTCTATAAATAGGATTGTTTAGCTTGTATTTAGATGCCACGAGAGACACACCTCATGAGGGTCATGGGAGGGTTAACCAAGAGTGTTTTTCATTCTTTTTCCTGAAGAAAGACGAGCGGGTAGGGTTTTCTTATAACGTTTTGTTTGTCTAAGAATCTGTTACATGTTAAGATAGTTTTCCATATTTTTTTCTAGAAAAAGTCAATTTGAGAAGAGTTTAGACTCTAACCATAGATAAAGTCATGTGAGCGAGGGTTTAGACTTTTTTCATGCACAAAGTCCTCTAACGGTTTTTATAGTTTTGTCTTAAAAACTGTAAGCATGTTAGTGTAGGGAGGTTTTGATCTTTGTCCGTACAAAAGATCTATCGCGTTGTAGCCATTATGGTTTAATAGTGGATTTTTCAGTTTTTTTTGGGTCGTGAATGTAGAAGGTCGAACCAGGTAAAAGTACTATGTATTGATTTTTCTTCATTCCATGCATGTGTGTGCACGATCCTATTTCTAATAGAAGGATCACTAAATAGTTGCCTTCAAGCTTACTTAAAGACAAGTTTTGTTCCATGAGAAACGAGATTGGTTTTTCACCACGGTATCCAACATCTTCACAAATTTCAACGGCGTACTTATGTTCTGAAAGAGTAATACCCTTGTTGGGTCAAGTTACCTCTATGCCGAGAAAATATTTCAAACTGGCCAAGATCATTCAATTTAAATTGATCCCTTAGAATTACCTTGGTGTCTTTAATATCTTGTGGATTATTCTTGCTAGAATGGCACATCATTAACATAAATAAGAAGAATGGTAAATTTACCACCTCGGGATTGGACAAAAAATAAATATTCAGCCTTCCATTGTTGAAAAATAGCTCATTTGAGAAAAATTGAGAGTTAAATAAATCATTGACGGAAAGCTTGTTTGAGACCATATAATAATTTACAAAGTTTGCATACTTGTGTCTCTCTCTTTCATTCGAATTCAGGAGGTAAATACATCAAACAATTTCAACTAAACAATTCTAATTAGTAGAAGAAACTGATAGCCAAATATTTTTTCTTGCTCAAAGCTGGAAAATTGAGGCATGCACCTAATCTTAATAACTTGACACATCCATAGCTCACAACTTAGTTTAGGCTACACGTTACATGTGCTTTTGCCGCATTTAGATGTTAGGTCGTGAACAAATATATATCTAAAATTAGCAAGTCTTGATATGCTGCAGAATCAACATCCCTTTGTCATTAAAGTAACAGTTAACATGCAAAATAGCTACCAAATTATCAAGTCTAATTGAATCCACAGATTGGATTTAATCCTATGGAAAGTTGAAACACATGGTAGAGATATATTCTTGATATCAAATGATTGATAGAAAACTATATAAGGGGTGAAAAAATTTCAAGGGATGGTTATTGGATTAATTTCAAAGAACAAATTGGAGGATACATTTGGTTAAGGGTAAAATGCAACTTACGCCAATGTGCTTTTAGGAATTGCTTAGTTAAATTGTGCTCACAATCCCCTATCGTTTTAAAAAATGTGGCTCACTGTCCCTCGAGTCATCTCATTTAACGCATCAAGATCCATTAAAAAATGTGGCTCAAGTAGTGAATATGGTGTGAGAAAAAGAGTTGGAAAGATAAAAGGTTGGGAAAGAAGAGAAGAAAGAGAGGAAAATTCAAGAAAGAAGAGAAAAAGAAAGGAAAAGTAAAAGGTAAAATAATTTTTCTTTTTCTTTTGTGTTCCACGAAGATTATCTTGAGGCGAAGGGTATATTTGTTAAAACATTATGCATTTAAGCGTGAATCATCACTAAAACTTCGAATTGCGCCATTTTTTTGTGCATGTATATAAGACGTTGTTGTAATGTAGTACACATCACATTTTTTAAGCTCGCAATAGTATATCAATTAGAATTTGAATTGCATAAATAAAGAGTATTGTTGGAGTCTGACTAATAGAGTAGGCGTCCTGTTACGTTGATTACCTGAGAGATTGGATGAGGGTACCTCCACAGACAACAACACTAAAAGAATCCTTCTTCTTGATAAATTGATTAGACATGTTAGTTGTGTAGTTTGCCACAACCACTGCCTCATCTTCTTCAGAATTGAACTTCAATATTGTCTTTTTGTCGTCCCCTGATGATGCCATTGCAGCTACCCTGGCCTCCATGACTGCGGTTAGCAAGAGCAGTACACATCCACACACATAAGTAAAGCAACTTCGCTTGCCATGCAATTGACATAGACTTCAAAGATATATTGTACAACCTAACTCTTTTTCCCATTTCCATTTTTTTTTTTTTGGTGTTCAATAGAGGGCACAAAACCCTTATCTTCTTTTTATAAACTCAAAAAGGGTAGTGCAGACACAAAATATTTGCAATACGCAATATTTGAAGAAGAGTTGGATCAACTTCTTTTATTATAGATATACTACTTTCAATGAATGAAAATCTGTAACTCATGTTAAGGATATGTATGCAAAATATCTTTTCAAAGTTATCTTCAAATTCTAATTGCTTCTCAACAGAATATATTGTACTCTATCGGCAAATATTAGATAGGAGTCATATCTACTGTAAAACTCTTCGTTGCACAATAATCATGTATCTTTATATACTGATGTATGATACACAAAAGATTCATTGAGCAATATACTCTTTCATGGTATACAGAGCTTAGGCAATTTTTTTTTTACCCCAATTACTTCACGCTTCCTTCCCTCCCAATGGCCTCCACCTCCTCTCCTACTGACATACCACCTACTGGCGGCTCACTATCATCCCCTACGGATGGCACTTCACCTTCATCTTCCATCATGGCGACTCTGCCCGACGTCAAAACCATTCACCAGGAGATTTCTCTAAAGCTTGGCAGCAACAATTTTTTTCTTTGGAAAATGCAAGTCTATCCTGTGTTAGGTTCTCATGGTTTGCTTGGTTTCATTGATGGTTCCATTCCCAAGCCTTCTACTCCAGCTGCTAATATTGCTCTTTGGATTCGATTGGACCAGATGGTCCTAGGATGGTTATTGGTATCTTTATCCGACGCCGTTCTCTCTCAAGTAGTTGATGCCTCTACTGCTCGTAAGGCTTGGGTCACTTTGGAGGTTCTATATGGATCCCAGTCGCGTGCTCATGTTCAATAGGTTAAAACAGAATTGCAATCAATTACTAAAGGTTCACGCATATGTACAACATGCGAAGTCATTGTCCCTTATTCTCGCTAATGCTGGTAAACCCGTTGACGTTGAGGATCTTGTGTTATGGACTTTGCGAGGACTTGGGGTTTGAATTTGACCCCATAGTTGCCACTATAAACTCACGACCTGATTGTCCTTCCTTTGCTGAAGTTTGCAGCCTCTTATTAGACTTTGAACTTAGACTTACTTCTTCGCAGCCAACCAATCAAGCCAGCCCTATAGCATTCACGTCGCCCCAAAACTCTGCCAATGTCTCGTCGCCTCCTCAATTCTCCTCAAATCGTGCTTCACAGTCTGGCCATCGAGGAAGGCATGGCAACCGTGGCAGAGGTTGTGGTCGTGGACGCCAACAACAAAATTCTACTCAATCAAACTCTAGCTCCGCTCATGTTGTCTGTTACCGATGCGGGCATCCGTATCATAAGGCCAACAATTGTTGGGCCCCTGATGAAGCTGTTAATGCGGCCAATAAAGCCTTTTCTACTGTTCAGATTACTGACCCATAGGACCCCAATTGGTATTTTGATATAGGCGCAACTCACCATCTCACTCCGGATGATGCTAACAAGTTCGCATTTCTTACAAATAAAGTGTCATCAAATGTTTGGCATGCCCGCCTAGGCCATCCGTCTAATAGAGTTCTTTGCCAGCTTAGTCATTCAGAACAAATACTTGCCGCCCCAGCTTCTGTTTCTCTATGTGGTAGCTGTCAACTGGTCAAGAGTCATCGCCTTCTATTCGATAGTCCTGTGAATAGGTCATCTCATGTACTTGACGTTATTCATTGTGATGTATGGGGACCTGCCCTGACAACTTCTATTAATGGATTTCGGTTTTATCTCATATTAGTAGATGATTTTACGCGCTATACTTGGTATTATCCACTTTGCCGTAAATCTGATGTTGCTCATGTCTTCGCTTCATTTATTCCTATGGCACAAAATATTTATAATTCTCACATAAAATTTGTTCAAAGTGAAGGTGGTAGCGAGTTTATAGCACATTCATTACAGCATATTTTTAAAAAATATGGCATTGTTCACAGGATGTCTTGTCCAGGTACCCCAGAATAAAACGGGATTGCTAAACGAAAGTACCGTCATGTGGTTGAAACAGGCCTAACTCTTCTAGCTCATAATCGCCTCCCTAGTCTGTTTTGGCATCATGTATTTGCGACGGTGGTCTATTTAATTAACTTAATGCCTACGACTTTACTACAGCACAAGTCACCTTATGAATTATTATTTGGTACCTTGCTAGACTATTCTCTTCTACGAGTATTTGGTTCTTTATGTTATCCTTGTATGAGCACATTTGGCATAACTAAATTGGATTTCAAGAGTTTTTCGTGCATTTTCTTGGGGTACAGTTCGTCTCATAAAGGTTACATCTGTTTTAATCCACTCAACAACAGAATACTCGTATCTCGTCATGTGGTTTTTGATGAAACCAACTTTCCATCTGTTTCTATGCAAAAGCAAACTCCGCTGTCGAGCACAAAGGATTTCACGTTGCAGCCATTTCCTTCTCAGCATATTGACAATCCAATGCAACTTCAATGTGATATTGGTCATATTAGTACATCATCTTCATTTGTTCAATCACCATGGCAAACTTCAGATCAAGATTCTTCACCTAATGCTACACATATTGGTGATTCTAGTGCTTCAACTCCTATGCATGGTTTAATTTTGACTGATACAGAAAATCAGCCATGTGACGCCCGAGATTCTACCGTACACATTTTTAACTGTTGCATCCATTAATTGTGCATTTAATTCTATGTTTTACTTGTTGTCTTTCTTAGTTACTATTTATTCCATTTTTCAACTGCATTATATTAATGAATTAGTATTTTTATTAAATCATATTAATTGTTTTAGGAATGAGAAAAATGTGCTTTTTAGCTAGGAGCGATAAGAGCACGCGTTTGGGAAATGTTTTTTTAGCAACCTATGAATAATGTTACGTAACTAACTTAGAGTTTTAATTAGCTAGCATTCGTTTTGCACCTTAGACTCGTTTTAGAGTTTGTTAGACTCATTTTAATAACCCACATAAGCACCCAACTTGACCCACATTAATATATAACTCACACAACACCACTTAAGCTCATAATATACAAAAGAAAAAAAAATAAAAGCTGAAAATAGAAGCAGAAAAATGGATAGCAGCAAACAGGAAGAAAGAAGGAAGTTTTGCTCTCCAACTCTTCAATCCAAGCCCATCCAAGCCTAAAGCAAGTAGTTTAGGGTGTGTGCAAGCCTCCTAGGTATTCCTACGCGTATTGGTGAGGGATTTCATGGCTCTTTTTGCATTTCTAAAAATGTTACACATTTCTTGATTTGTTCAAAATGCTATTAAATGTTAATGCAAAGCTTATCTATGTTATTATACATTGTATATAAGTGATAGAGAACACATTTGAACCATTAGAACACATTTTAAACTGTTAGAATCGTTACTTTGTTTTTTTGAGGTAAATAGTGACGGGATTTCTAAGGTTTGTGTAATTAAGCGTATTAGTTTGATTCAATGCTTCTAATAGATGCCTTAGGTGCTAATGAAGGTAGTCTAATGGCCCCGTGCACTGAATTTGCTCTAAACTTGCATAGGACGTGAAATAGCCGACTTTAACAAAGGGGTTTCAGGATTAATGCGAATCCGGGTGGATTCGGGCTTCACTTTTAGTATTCTTAGGCTACCTAGGTGCTATAGAAGTTTGGCTAACCCTTGTTTGAAGCCCGATTGAGGTATGTGTAGTTCAAAGCTATAAGAGGAAAATTGGGACTTTTGGGGTAATTGCGGGTAATTGAACATGTTTGCGTGTTATAAGGGTACCTTAAGGTTTACTTAGAAGATTGGTATAGCTTCCCCTCGAATTTGAAACCTTAATTTTGATTCGGAAGAAAAATAGCTTGAATAACAAAGGGGTTTAAGTGCAAATTCTGTTGTTTCTTGCTTCTAAGACCATGGCATGACTCCTTGTGTGTTTAAATGTGGTTTCAAGTTGATTTGGAACTTTTGGTATAATTCTAAATGCATCTTATATGTGCCCCTTTGTAAAACTGCTTATTTGCTTATATTCTAACCGCTTCGATGTCACCCTACTTTGCTGATCCTCCTACGTGTTATTGCTTATATTGTTGATATTAATTTGCCATTGTAAAGTGCATTGCAGAGTGGTTGCGCAACCATAGTGTCAAGGGCAGTTGTGTTGAATATCGGCTGGGCGGCAGAGGGCTTGCTAGTGGATATTCAAACACCATACCCTATTCCCTCACTCGTCTGGTCCAGAGATTGCCAGGGGGTGTTGGGTCGTAGGATTATCGGGGTACATCCGGAGTACACCCACTGGAGTGTTTGGGGTTATACTGGCTTATCGTGATCGTGATCGTGGTTCGTGGATCGTGAATGAAGACCAAGTGAAGATTGAAGTATAGGGGTTATGTGAATGTATCTTTTTTAATGTGTGGTATTCAATCTTTTGTTCTCCTTGAACGGTTTTCATTTCTATTAATTCTTAATTATATTACTTGTATTGCACGCCCCGGGAGACCCTATCCCTCACTGGGCAACAGTGGTTGCTCATACCTCGATATATGTTTCAGGAAGTGCTGAGGGTGAACCCCAACTAGTTGAGGTGCTAGTGGAAGAGGAAGAAGTTCAGGCTGAGCCTTTGCCCTAGTTGTTGTGTGTTTGTTGTCTAAGGTGGATATGCCTTCTTGTTGTTACATGGTGTACTTGTATTGCTATAGCATGTTCTATTTTGTGGCCTTAAGGCTATGTATATTCTTGTAGTTGCAAGTTGAAAGTTGTTGGTTGTAATGTTAGCTTTGAGATATTATGGCTTGTAATAATTTTTAATTCTCCTTTTAGTTCTTGCATGCTTGGGGGTGTATGTTTAGAGGTATGTTGATTTCAACTTCTAAGATTGCTCTAATATTATCATAGAATGGCATGTTAAAAAGGTTTAATGAAAAGTTAAGTTGGGTGCATGCTTGTGTGATTTGGAGCTGTTGTTTGTCTCCTGGCTTGGATGGCCTTGAACCTTTGAATTTTAATTATAAAAGCTTGTTTTAGTATATTGTGGCAATTTTAAGCATTTACAGGTTTGAAAAATGTCCGCGGTACAGAGGAAACTCTGTCCGTTTTTCCTAAAATTTTGAGACTGGGTTGGAATTGGGTTGAGAATAGCTTGGTTATTAGAGCCTCCGGTCTCGTGAAGAATCGGGGCGTTACAAGTCACCTAGTCCTGCTCATCCCACTTCGTTGGTTCAAGTTCTCTCTCTACCTGCCAGAACTCATCACATGGTAACAAGAACCATGGATGGAACTCGTTGTCCAAAGGTGTTACTCGCTACCAAATATCCACTACCTATGTGTCTTCTCTCTATGCAACAATCTTTACCTATTGAACCAACTAGTTACACCAAAGCTAGTAAAGATCATAATTGGCGTGCCGCAATGGTTGAAGAGTTTAATTCATTATTGAAAAACAACACCTGGTTATTAGTCCCTCATACTCTTGACATGAATGTTGTAGGTAGCAAGTGGATATTCCGTATTAAGCAAAATTCGGACGGATCTCTAGAGAGGTACAAAGCTTGACTTGTCGCAAAGGGTTATACCCAACAACCCGGTAGAGACTATGGTGAAACTTTCAATCTAGTTGTTCGGCCCGGAACCATTCGCCTTGTTATAACTCTGGCTCTATCTAATAAATGGTCCATGCGGCAGCTTGACGTTAAAAATGATTTTTTGCATGGTGATCTCTTAGAGACTATCTATATGAGCCAACCTCAAGGCTTCATTGATTCTCACCGTCCTGACTATGTCTGCAAATTACGCAAGTCATTATATGGACTTAAGCAAGCCCCACGGGCTTGGTATCACAAGTTTAGCACCTACTTATTGTCCTGTGGTTTTCATCATTTTTCTCACGATGCCTCTTTCTTTGTTCGATATTCTTCAGCTGATGTTATTATTCTCCTAATATATGTCGACGACATTATAATTACTGGGAGCTCATGTACTCATGTCAATTCCTTCATTCAATCCTTATCTCATCACTTTGACATGAAGGACTTGGGTCCTCTACATTATTTTCTGGGTATAGAAGTGGTCACTCACACAAATGGCATTCTTTTGATGCAAACTAAATATGTCATGGATCTCTTACAGCAATATGGCTTGGATGGTTCCAAACCTCTAACAACTCCCATGGCTACTACACCTCTGAATGCCACAGATGGTAATTTACTTCCCAATCCAACAGAATATCATCAGCTTGTAGGGGCACTTCAATATTTGATGATGACCAGGCTTGACATTTCCTATGCTGTCAATACTATTTGTCAATTTATGCAAGCCCCTCGTGACCTTCACTTAGTGGCAGCCAAACGCATTTTGCGTTATATCAAGCACACCATATGTCATGGATTATGGTTTAGGCCTTGTCCCACTCTTTCTCTTATGGGTTAAGTGATTCCGATTGGGCTGGGTGTACCGATACGCGTCGCTCGACAACCGGATATGCAGTTTATCTCAGCCAAAATTTAGTCTCTAGGATGTCGAAGAGGCAATCCACAGTTTCACGCTCCAGTTCAGAGGTGGAATATCGTGCCTTGGCTTTGCTTAGTTCAGAAATTCTTTGGTTTCTTCACATTCTGAAGTTCCTGCGTTTAAAATTTCAGTAGCCTACTACAATTTTTGGTGACAACATTAGTGCCATATATATGGCGTCCAATCCAATAATTCATCAACGGAACAAGCATATAGAAATCGGCATTCATTTTGTGCGAGATAAAGTTACTGGTGGCACTTTTAAACTGCAATACATTTCGACTTCCGAGCAACCTGTGGATTTATTCACTAAGGCATTCTACTGACCTCGATTTGAAGCTCTTCGTGACAAGCTGCCAGTGGTGACCTCCCCTTCCGCTTGAGGGGGGTGTCAAGGATATGTATGCAAAATATCTTTTCAAAGTTATCTTCAAATTCTAACTGCTTCTCAACATAATATATTGTACTCTATCGGCAAATATTAGATAGGAGTCATATCTACTGTAGAACTCTTCGTTGTATAATAGTCATGTATCTTTGTATACCGATGTATGATACACAAAAGATTCATTGAGCAATATACTCTTTCAACCCATACATAGATTAATGAGTCTAATAACTTTAGCAAGATTATCAGAAATTTATGATTATATTACATGGGCTGTAGTTGGTGAAATGAATAATATAGTTTCTTTTAATGAATAGTTTAAGCTTTGTCACATACGCAAAAAAGCCCATGCTAATTACTATCAGAAAAATATATATTTTCATCATCAAAAGTGACTACAAGTATATAACACTTTCTCTTACCATATTTTCATCATCCAATTTTCTTTTCTCACACGAAATATTTTCATTATCGTAAAGGGATTACAAGTATATAATACTTTTTTTACCATATTTTCATCATTCAGTTTTCTCGTAAAAGTCTCCATTTAGTAAAATAAAACTTATTGTTCTATAAAAAATACTCTATAAAGTTTTGCAAAAAGAAAGTAAACCTCCACGATATTAGAAACTTTGACGGACAAGGAAACAAATGAAAGTGCTAAAAGTGAATAATATACCAAAAATCAAGTGAGCTCATTAGAAACTTGCAAAGTTTAAAATGCCAACTAATTAATCAAATATCGTTTTACTTTAAATCGTCTACAAAACGTTGCATTTTTTGCATATCTTTTATTTGAACCCATTTAAGAAACTTGAATTTGTCGCAAAAAAGACATTTTGACCCATTTGAACCTCAAAAACTAACAAAAAAGGCAAACATATGATTTATACCAAATTGACTAATATATTGTTTGGAATAAATGAATTTCATAAAATTTTGCGGAATTCATTTACAAATCCAACTTTTTATGCTTGGAAGCACCTCTTTAAAAATTCAAAATTCAAAATTTACAAATGCTGGATTTACTCAAGGTTTATCCAAATCATTGCTCAAGATGTGGAATTTACAATTTCAAGCCACCAAAATTAGTTGCTCATCTTTTAAAGACTAAATTGTTCTTTAAGTTTTCTTTCCTTTTTTATTGATCTTATTTTTTCGCTCACATATCCTATATAGTTAGTTCTTCTTCTTCATGAGAGCTTCTTCACGATAAATTTCTTTTTCATATTTCTTAATTCAGGCTTTTTTTTTTCTTCAAATTAGAAGCCGAAATCATAAGTTATTTATTCATCTATCCTTATTTTCAAGTAGTCTTAACATACTTAATTAGGCATTTAAAATCACAAATTATTTATTTGGGTTATGATCTATTCATTAATAGTAATTAATTAAATTTAATTTTACAACTGATTAGTCCTATTGATGGAATGCACATTCCTATCAAAGTTTCAAGATATAGGGACAGAAAAGAAATAGGTAAAATAAAAATTTACAAATCACAAAATTGACTTAATATTGTTTTATAATTTCAAATAAAAGAATTCATTTGTAAATACAAATTCTCATGAAATTTATTTATAAATTAAATAAATTTCACATAACAAGTACTACAGTATGTAAAGTTTAACTCTACACAGGTGTAACAACTTAGGGAAAATTTCCCAAATGGTGTAGTCCCTATTGTCTTCCTAAAATTTTAAATTCATTCTTATTGTTTAAACTTACTTAATTTAATATTTATTATTTTCTAAAAAAAATTAAATTCGCTCTTATTGTTCAAAATTAAACAATTTTGTTCTTATTATTTTCTAAAAAAATTAAATTCAGTCCCTGTTGTCAAAAAGATAGTTAAATCTTATAGAAAATTGGTCACGTGTAGTGCATGTGACACTATTTGGGGGGCAAAATTGAAAATTTATTAAATATTCAATTTAGTCCCTATTATTTGCATATATAATTCAAATTAGTCCTTAATGTTTAGAAAAAAACTATAACATTCCCCAAAGTTTTGCATATAATATCAATTTCGTCCTTATTATTTGTCAACATTTTCAATTTAGTCCTTATTACCCAAATAGTTTAAAAGCCCCTTAAATATTTGTTAGCACGGCAAAAAAAATGACTTTTTCACATCCTTAATACAAACAAATGCATAACAATAATATATGACAAAGTCATAAAAGTCATAAAAATGCATATAAATATAAAATATCATAATCATAAGTATATATTGAAGAACAACGTCAACGAAAGCGTGTCAATGTACTATTCCATGGTGGGAATTGTAACATTCCAAAAGTTTTCCATTTGTCACTCTATTTTTTGTATTTTATTAACGAGGACTTGTCTTTTGTTCTTGCATATGTGCACATGTGTGTGCATGTATGTGTGTGCCTGTGTGAATGTATGTGTGTGTTTTCTTTTGTAATAGGGACTACTTTTAATATTTTGTGAAATAATAGGGAGTAATTTGAATATTTTGTGAAATAATAGAGATGAATATGATATATATTAAAACAATATGTTTGTAATTTTGTTAATTACGTAAGGACAGTTCAAGCATTTCACACATTTTTCATTAAATTTGATTAACTTTTTGATGGCAAAGGCTTAATTGAATTTTTTTATAAAATAATAGTGACTAAATTGGCTAATGTTGAACATTAGGTATAAATTTAAATTTTTTTGAGAAACAATAAAGACTAAATTAACTAATTTTAAACAAACAAATAAAACAAGTTCAATGAAAAAATTAAATGAAAATTCTATTTAATGAACAATTTTGAAATTTCGTAAATAATCTATAGCCTTTATTTTATCAATGTGCATTCCTTGAAGGATTTTTTTTTTTCTTTTTTCGGGTGCATTCCTTGAAGTTTTTTTTGGTCAAACATTCCTTGAAGTTGAATACGTGTAAATAAGCAAATTTGTAGACTCCTCACGACTCCTCAACACCAAAAGAGCTTGACAAAGAAAAAAAAAAGTAATGTTGGACATCATTTCATCACCAAATTATCACATCCTAATTAGCATTCCAACTAAATAAATTAATTTTATTTCTCTATCTTCTTTTATTATTTTTCTCTCTTCATTTTTTTTCCCTCTTAAGGTTTCTTCCTTCTCTTTCTTTCTCTTTTGTTTAGTCTTACCAAACATTCACTTTTCTCTTTCTACCATTCACTACATATTTTTTCAGACCTTTCTCTCTTCTTGACGAATTGATAGCATCACATGTGAAGTCTAACCCTTCGATTCTTTTGTTGGGTTAAAATCAAGCTTAGAAAATCTGTTGATAGTGTTGTCGCATTTTAAGTCATTTTTGCCTGCGGCTTTATTGAAACTTTCTTCACAACCAAGTTTCTTGAAGTTTTTTTTTTCTTTTTTCGGTAGATTTCTATACTACAACATGCAAGAGAAAAATATGCAGTTAATGGCACTAAGTGAAAAGGAAACATCTGATAAGGTTAAACAAAAGAGAAAGAAAGAGAATAGATGAAATCTTAATTAAAGGAGAGAAAAAAAATTAATAAAAGAAGAGAAAGAAATAAAATAAAAAAAAGGGTAAATGGCACGAGACCCCTTTTGCTTTTACTCATGTGTAAGTTTCTACCCTATTCTTTATAAAGTGTAAATTACTCCCTTGTAGTTTGATAAAATAGTGCATAATACCCCCTCTGTTAAAAAATCCGTCCAACTTAACGGCATTTATGCTATACACGCGTAATATGCGACTTTGTGAGTGATTTACTTCAAAAAATTATTTTACTGGACCAAAATACCGTTATTTGGGTATTTTAGTCCTTTTGTTCTTGTTATTCCACCTCCTTTAAAAAAAAAGACAATAAAAAATAATTAAAAAAAACCGAAACCATTTTCCCAAATCCCCCAACCACCCCTCATTCCCTACCACCGTACCCTACCCCCTACGCTCATACCCAACCCTACCCCCTAGTCCCACCCCCCCCACCCACCCAGCCACCCAGTCACCAACCCCCCAAAACCACCACCACGTTGCCACCCTTAACCCCAACCCCTATTCCTCTCCCCCCTACACCACACACCACAAACAATCTTAAAAAAAAAAAAAAAAATTATCGTATGTATATATATATATATATATATATATATGTGTGTGTGTGTGTGTGTGTGTGTGTGTGTGTGTGTGTGTATGTGTGTATATATATGTGTGTGTGTGAGTTTGTTAGTGTCGCATGGTGGAGGTGTGTGGTGGGGATGTTCGTGGGGGTGAGGCTATGGGTTGTTTGGAGGATGGGGCTAGTAGGGATGGCAGTGGTGGTGGTGACGGTGGTAGGAGGTGGGTGGATGGGTGGGTGGGGTAGACAATTTTTTCTTTTTCTTTTTTTGGCTAATTTTGATGTGGGTAGAGATGGGTAGTAGTGGTGGTGGTGGTGATGGTAAGGGTGGGGGGTAGCTGTTTCTTTTTTCCCTTTTTTTTTTGTTTTGAAGGGAAGGGAAGGGAAGGGAAGGGGAGGGGGTTGGGGTCGGGGGCTGCTGGTAGGGAGTTTTTTTTTTCGTTGGATTAGTTTTTTTATTTTAATTTTTTGAGATTAGCTTTTTTGTTTTACTTTTTGGGATTAGTTTTTTTTTTTTATAAAATATTGAAAGGCCAAATATGTCATTTCATCTACTACTGTTAAAAAATTAACAGATGTTAGCATTTAGGGGCGTGTGCACGCTTTTAAAAACCACAAGAGGATAATTTGTACTTTATAAAGAACATGCACATGAATAAAAACACAGGGAGTCCCGAGCCATTTACCCTAAAATAAATAAAGGAAAAGAGAGAAATAAAATAAATTTATCTAGTTGACACGCCACCTATGCTTGCCAACTAAGATGTGATAATTAGATTATGTATAAAAAATGACATTTAATATTACTATAAAAAAAAAAAAACACACCAAAAGATATAAGCAATTGGAGTCACATTCTTTAAAAAAAAAAAAAAATTTCTATAACGTTTTTGGATAATATACATGTTCATATCATTATGATGCTGAGCAACATCAAATGGTTATAAATTATTGATACAATTATAATGCAATAATATAAACAATTCTTTTTCTAGGTCAAAGATATAAACAGTTCAAAACCGTTAAATCTTGCTAAAAGTATTATGACGATAAAAGAAGATCCTTACTCACATCTTCGAGGCTAAATTCCTGATATAATAAGGAAAACACTTGCAAGCCAGAGAAAGTTAAGAGCTATGGAGTTGTCCAATCACATGCATAAAACTTATAAACATAAGAGAGTGTAGAACTTCAGTCACTATTTTACTACATGCACGAGGTGAACATTACTCAAACCACCATTACAAATGCTACAAGATCCTTATTGGAGATATAAACGTCCACGGAAGCAAACTCGACACTGAACAGAATCAACTCAATTTGTTCTGAGAGACCCTACAGCTTTGAAGCTGCTTCCTTGTCTAAAAACCATTTCAACTCCCCTTCAGGTGAAACCATTTGCACAGGCAAGACATCAGGACTTTGGCTATTGCCTAGTGCTGTCTGAACTGCACTAGCTTTACCAGCTCCAGCAACGACAAGTGCAATATGTGCAGAAGAGTTGATAACCGGGAAGGTGAAAGTTATCCGCTCTGGAGGAGGTTTCGGAGAGTCCTTGATGAAGGTAGCCCACTTCTTGTCTTCTTTACAAAGAGGATGCCCGGGGAACAAAGAAGCTACATGTCCATCTGGGCCCATACCGAGAAGCATGAGATCAAATTTCGGAAACCCACTAGCCTCAGATTGAGCTATTGTTCCGTTTGTAACCAAATGCTTGATACAGGTCTCATAATCTTCTGCTGCACCCTCGGCGGATAATGCATCGTTGATGGCATATACATTACCTGCAGGAATAGGTATCTGCAAGAGAGACGAAGCAAGAGAGCCATAAAGTAAGATGCTCAAATAGCTTACAAATGCAAAGATTGGCATAGGATAGTGCTCTACATGCAGTGTAAGAATAGTTGGAGAAAGGTAAAAAGTTCTCTTCCAAATCTTGCAACATACATAATGACGGTTCATAACGTGAAGGTAAGGGCAGTGAGAAAAGAGAAGTTCACAAAAACCAATTTCTTAAGGCAGGTTCCAATCATGGTTAGTCATCTTCTATCAGAACAGTGAAGGGAAGCCACGAAGCTCCCGTTATGTGTGAGAGACAGGGAAGGGTCAAACCTACTTTGGAGTTTATTTTACACAACCTTACCTTACATTTTGAACAAAAATAAATTAAAACACCAATTGCAGGGGAAAGTAAAACAATAAATCAATTGTGACAATGAGATCAGAAGCAAAAATACATTTCTGATTGCCCAAATGTATATAACTTGCAGATTTTCATTTTATAGGAGGCAAGAAGTGATTAAAGAAACAGAGAGAGAAGGGCGAGAAGCACACAGATCCTGTGAAGCAGATCAAGAGAGCAAATCAAGGCACATAGAGTGAGAATGAGAAGGCAATATATCCAAACTTTACATCTTTAATGGAAATGAGAGTTATCCTCTCTCACTATTTCTGGATGGAACAGAATCGAGAACAAGGAAACTATATCATATATCAAAAAAGAAATCGAGTTTGTTCTTATAGTAAGCAGTTGTGATGCCAGAATAACATGTACTTCTCATCATTTTAGTCATTGCCCACCCTTCGATCACTCTAGCACTCAAGTTTAAACTTGAAACAACCCCCATATAAGAAAAGAACACACACACACATGATCGATAGAAACAACTTGTGGCAAAAGATAAGAGAGTAAATGATGCTCCAACCTACCTGAGTGGTGCCCCCTAAGAACACACATGGTAGCATCTTGAAAGGCTAGCAGAAGAAAGGAAATCTAAACAATAAGCCTAAGTCTCTAAGTAAGTCCTCTAAGAAAGAAAGGTAACACTATAAGAAACTATTTCAAGCCCAAGAAAGTTTTATCTGCACTGAAACTGACCCATTGAGAATATCCATTTTCGAGAAAGTGAGCCAGTATAATATGTGGATGAGGAAGAAGATATCGACATACTTTAAGCATATATGATTAATTCAATGTCTCCAAGCCCATAATCACATATCCAGAAGATGGTTTGGGGTGACAATTATGCACACAGAATAATGATTTCCAATTTTACACCACTTTTTAATTTCCAAAAAAGTTTATACACTATGTTGCAAAGCTGTGACTCTGATAAAATATCAGTTTAGCATGGTACTAGAACAACAAACAAAGAACTTAATAGAGCAACCTGACATTTCAAAACAGTTTATATGTGTTGACTTACACACCACTTGAGATCTTGGAACTAGCCCCAGATGCTCTTATGCATAGGAAGGCAAACCAAGTGCCTTCTGTCACTAGGACAAGTTAGACAAATGCCAAGAAGATGTCTAGTTTCAGAGTTCACACAAGAAAGTATGAGCAAGGATAGATGACAATTTAACTCCCTTTTTGTTTATTTCTTAAGAACATCCCGCTTCAAAATTAGGATAATGAGTATCTAGACACACAAGGAAGTCATCAGAGGAAGCAAGAAAAGGATCTAGACGGTCATCATAGAGGCTGCAACAGGCTTGATCTTGGTCAGAATTACAGTATTTAGCAAACACATATTCAGGATCCATCGCCTATGCTTCAAGACGATCGCTGCACAACAGTATGTGCATCAAATTTAGTGCATACATGGCGGGGTCAAGCTCGCATAGAAAAGATGGATCCAAAATCATGGGAAGTCCTTTCTCAAGGCATAGAATAAGAAACAGTCACTAATCCTTGAGAGATCAGAGTTATAATTGCTTGAAAGTCAGAATGCACAAGAATGAAGCAATTAGACGTTGCATAAAGAACTGTTAAAGAATGATTCTGGTTTAGCGTGCCTACATGACCTCCGGCTAGTATGGATCCTTCATACCAAATAATAACAGAAATGAAATTTTCTCTTTCCATGAACAGAGCATCATATCCCCATTATTGATAACAAATTAATTTTACAGACTACATTCCTTCTACAGCTGCAGCACACTTGCCAATATCGTTGACTTAGCCAAATGGTGTTTGCTCTTTGTATCAAATCATCTTTCGTTCTGTAATCTAATAACTGTTAATTGTAATCACACCTTGGAGCTAATGGAGCAAACAGATGACATGAGTCTCCATACTAATGAGTGACATTAGACACATATAGCCGACCCCATCTTAGCTTGATTTGGTTTAGTTTCATTTTTCAAGATTGGGCATTTTTGTCACCACCTCTAACTTAATCGCTAATTATCTAAAATGAACATTTAAACATCAAAATATACCTTTGATAGAAAACCATCGAAGGCAAGAAGATAGTTACTATCTGGATGATCTTTAGGCACCACCCTCTCATCCACCCAAAACACATGCCATTTCGACCAATCCACTGAATCAATATATGGAGGCTCCACTAATTTCCTGCACATTTTACCCCCAAACAAGAAAACAATATTAATTTTTCATACGCAATGAACAAAAAGTAGAAAGAACGCGTAATTAAGAGATTAAAAAAAGAAAGGGTATAATGTAAAAAAACTAACACATTGTACCACATTTACTCCTTCATTCAGAAGAATGTGTTCACTATCCTTCATTCAGCATCTGCCCTTTTTGATTGCCAATATATTATTAGTGAATTCTTATGACTAATATATATAGATAACTGAATTGTTACGGTACCACAACGTCTAACAGCATCTGACATACCAAATAGAAATATAACTTTGACAATTATTACTGTATAGCATCATGGGTCTAACGTAAAACATAAGCAGACATTAGCATTCGAATTCAACAAAACTAAACACCCAAGAGTCGGGTTGGAATGGTTGTGTAGCCACCCGTTATAATTAGAAGTTTGTAAACCTTGGCTTTGGCCCCCATTTCGGCCAACATTGTACCAAAAAAAAATTCAAACAACTAACATACACACTTGACAATTATTACGGTACTACAGGGCCGTTGCATAAAAGTCTCAACAAATATCTCAGTAAAATAAATGTATAATTTTGACAAAACACGATCATCTCCCCTTTATTCGGAAAGAAAAGAAAAGGGTAGATTAATGACCTGAGAGACTTGATAAGAGAACCACCAGATAAGACAACAGTAAAATTACTCCTCTCTTTGCAGAACTTTTCCGACAAATCGGCGGTGTACTTGGCCAACGCAACCGCAATTTCCTCTTCAGAATCAAACACTTGCACTTCACCTTTGCCTTTACTTTTCCCAGCAACAGAAGCAGCACTCTCAGCCATTGAAGAAGATGCTTTCAATCTTCCACAACCCAAAACTCTCTCACCACTCGTCGTGGTATGAATCAGTTTTTGGACTTTGTTTGAACTGAACGGAGACGAAAAAGTCAACGGAATTGACGGCAGAGATCGACGGATGGAAGGTGAATAATAATTGAAGAAGGTGGAATAAAGTGTGCGAGATGATGATGACGAGGCCATGTATATATGTATGTATATGTATTATTATAGAAGCGGAGTGTGTATTGAAAAGATTGGTCAAAGGTTGTAAGTGTGGGAAAGTGTTAGTAGTTGAGATGAGTAGGCGTGGCATACGAGGAAGGGTGCGATATTTTCTTCATTTACACGTGGGGTTTGTCGGTCGAATAAAATTCAAGTTGTTTGGTAGTGAAAACCTCAAAATTGATTCGACTGTCCACCGAAAAACATCACTACAGGTTGCAACACAGCTCTTCATTATTTTTCAGCTTCCACCAACTGTCCTTTTTTTCTTTTTATTCTTCAACTTCTATCACTCTCTTTCTTTTTATCTAGGCTCTGCTTCTCCAAACCAACCCCACTAAATTTTCACTACATAAAATCTGAAACAAAACCACTACATAAAATCTGAAACAAAACCAAACCGAACAGATCTGTAAAAGTTTGTATTTTTACTACACAGACCAAGCTTTGTCGATCTGTTCAGTAAGTACTTCTTTCTTTTCTTTTTCTCATCACATAGATCTAATTTACAAAGTAAGCTTTTTAAGCTTTTTGTGTGCATGTGTGTATATATATGTGTGGATGTGTGAAGTGTGTGTATCCGAGTGTGTAGTGGTGTTGTGTGTTCACAAAGAGAGTATCTGTATTTTCTACTCATATTTCTCTCTTTATCTGCTTTTATGACCTTTTTTGATTTATTTCTTGTTGAATCTTTGATTATTTTTTGTAGCTACACAGAAAATTTAGGTAGTAAGTAGTAGTTCCTAGAATTAGCAATTTCTTGTCTACTTCTTATTTTTGGTTGAAAAGAAGACCTTTTTTTAAAGTGAATCGATCCATAATGTGAGATTTTCTACTAGAATTGTGACAAAAGAGTTGAGAAAGAAAAGTCTCTTTCCCCTTCTAACGTTCAAGCTGCTCTATGTCCTGATGTGTAATTACTTGAAGGCTTTTTGATACCTTTATGGTACATGTATCAAAATCTAGGTGTGAACAAGCAGAACTTCTTTTCTTCCAAGCCAAGGTCCTTTGGGTATTGGAAAACAGATAAGTGGTCTTAAGTGTTTGTTGGTCTGAGTCAATAAATATGTTTACTTTTAAAAATAAGTTCAGTTTGCAAATTTGGAGTATGGGATTTTCGACATTTTATCTAATTAATACTAAATGGTTCAATCAATTGAAATTGATGTAATTCTTAATTAGTGTCTACAAGGAATCATAATTGCAGTTGGACTTGGGCAAAAGGATTTTTACTAACTATTTTATTTACTTTTTCTTTTGGTCTTTTAGGTACTCGATTTTCTATGTGTTTTGGATGTATCTCTATCTGATTAGATGAATTTGCTAACATTGTATCAATATGTGTTTTATAAAAAACATCTCTTTTTCTACATTTCTTGTTTCATTTGTTTTGAAGATAATATTTGAAAGAAGTGAAAAGGTTGTATAAAAGGCTTGATTTTCAGCGACATGGATTTTGTTTCCATTGAATCGAGTGGAAAAGAAAAGGACTTTGGAAAGAAGATTTTGCCTTTTCTTTAAGATGATAAGTCCAAAGAGAAATTGGTGTTATATAATGATTGTACAGTGCGCTTGCGTGTGTACATGTTTAAAGGTTTGATTTTTATCGCAATGGAAATTCTTTGATTAATCCAGTCAAAATAATAGGAATTAAGTGAAAAGATGTCTATTTTTTCCCTTTTCCTTTTTGTTCCTTTTCTTGGGTTTTGATTGGATCTTGATGGGGTTTTAATGTATTGAATTATTGGTTTTGAAATCAATAGACATTAGTGCGGCATCAGCCGACACAGTATCCCACATTGGAAGAGCTGAATTGGGAAAAATCAAGTTCGAAGCTTTTGATTTGGGTGGCCATCAGATTGCTCGCAGAGTTTGGAAGCATTACTATGCCAAGGTACTACTGCATTTTCCTTGCCCAATATTTATCGTTTTCTTTTACTGTAAATTATCACCCATGTAAGTTGGAGATCACAGGTCAGAGTTGTGTAAATAGACTTTTAGAATGTAAGATAAGATTGCATTTTTATGGATAAAGAGTGGGTCTGACCATTACTTGGACTATGCGTAGTGAGAACATTGTGTGCCGAGTTGCCCTTTGATGTAATTAGTGGTGGATTATGTCTATGGTGATGGTTTCATCAAATTTTATTAGTGTGTGATCTATTTATGTGTATGTATGGTTATTGGATTTTTTAATTTGTACCTGCATCGATCTACGTGCTTTTAAAGTTGTAAAAGTAATTTGTAGAGTATAAGTGTAAATTGAATTTCTTAGAGTTAAGATTATGGGTTATGATTGAGAGTTGCGAAATGGGCTTAATATATTTGATTAGAGTTTATACTTTCATGGGAGAGAACTGGCGTAGGTTATGTAAGATCCTGAGATGCATTGTAGTGCCATAATTGCTCTATTCTTATTATACTTCCAATACGAAGTCACTTTGAAATTTCTTTTCAGTTATGAAATGCATCTAATCTGTAGTTGGTTACAATTAGGATTGTTTATACTAATGTAATTATCATTTTTTCTTTGTAAGATCTGTTAGTCATCCCATAGATTGCATTGATTACATTCAAGACCTTGTCCTTTATATTAGAGGACCTATTTGTACTTGTAATATGAAATTTGACAACTTAAGAATGTTGTTGAACAATATCCTTAGAAACAAGTGATTTGAAAACAAGGATCAATAGGGGGTCATTCTATTATGTGTTATTTTGAAGGACCTTGGACGTCAGAGTGATAAACCTATGGAAAATGTATGAACAAGGCCCAAAAGAATTGTGGTTTTTTGTCTTGAGTAATGATATCTGGATTTGAGTAATGGGCGTCCTTATTCATTTTTAGTTTCTTCTATTTGACTGTGAATGGGTATCGTTCTCTTATGCAGATCAATGATGGCGATACAGGAGATTCAAGGAGTTATAGACAACTTATTGAAATTCCTCCTGCATTAATGACTTGGGAAAAACAAAATAATAGGAAGTGTTCCTTTAAAGTACATCACATAGAGACTTCCAGCAGGGTGAGTTGCAACAAAATAATAAGAGAATACTCTTTGAAAGACCAGGAATTTCAGTTAGGATCGAATTCTGGAATTCATTTATTTTCATAAATTGAAGATAATAATTTGTCTTGTGAAAAAATTTATTTACCTAGCCAACATACTAACTCAAATTAACTATATTAGAAATTTATTAACACTATTTGTTACAATTCATTTATACAAGTTCATTTTCAGTGTAAATAATTTATTTATAATATATTGTTAATATACATTGGGTTTAGCCCGTGCATATGCACGGGCTAGCCCTGACTAGTTGTCTTTATCAAAAACAAACAGCAGCCCGCCACTTACGACCAAAAAAAAAAAAAAACCTTTCGCCACCATTGTTGCTACCCCTTCATCTCCATGTGTTGTTGCCCCAGATGAAATTCTTTAAGGTAATAACAACAACAGCCTCAACAAAGCAAACATTTATTTATTTATTTTTTTTTTAGTTTTTCTGTGGGAAGCAAAATCGAAAATACATGCATATATAAACTCTTTTTATAGTCACAATTTTGTATTATATGTAAGAATTCTTGTCATGTATATATATATATATATATATATATATATATATTTATATATAAAGAAAAGTAGATTTCATTTTGTAACATGTGATAGCATTGATTCACAGGGGTGGGAACGAGTCGAATGTGTGTTTGCAAGCAAGTTGATGCCTCAAAAGTACAATGGAATTCAAATTATCTCTATAGTGGGAATAGAGGGGATCGGAAAAAATAACTCTAGCAATGTGTTTCAAAGGGTAAGACAACTCTTGCTAAAGTATATTTAAATAGATGAATTAACAATTCTTTATAGTAACTGTGAAACCCTACTTTCTTGCTTATCTCGTTTTACGTGCTATACCTCGTTTTGCGTGCATATGATCTGTTTATGTGCTATAGGACCTAGAAAGTTATAATTTTGATGTCAATACTCCTAATTCGTCCTAAATGTGCATCCATGAAATTTTCATCAAACACGGAGTCAGAAATTTTATCGTCGATTTTCAGTGAATAGTGTTTTCAAAACACGTCCGCTAAAATTTTGAAACTGGTCTTTTTAACCATTCTAGACCTAGTCCACGGACTTTAATAGACCTGTGTTTGATGAAAACGGTTTTAAAATCTGCTTAAGAATTTATTAGGGTTTTTACACCACTTTTTGCAAAAAATCGAGTTTTAAGCCGACTCGGGTGAAATTGTTGGATTGTAAAACTTCTTGTCACCTAAAAATAATCCACTTGAGCTATCTTAGGAGTTTCATTTTTGTTTTGAGCAAGAAGATAGTTAAAATGCATTTAAAAGACAAGAAAATGATTTAAAGGACTAAATATTACTTTGACTTTGTATTTTATTTATTTGACCAAACTTTAAATTGCATATAGTCATCAACACACACTAAGCAAAGCACAAAACACACTCCAATTGCACACACAAGGCCGAGAGAAAGAAGGAGAAAAAGCCAAAGAGATTTTCAAGGTTTTTCAATCAATTTTTCAAAGAAAAACTTGGTTTTTGTCCGTAAAACTTCACACCGATTTGGATTCTGCTTGTTGGGCACGCACTTCACGCATTCCTAGGCTTATATCGCATCAAAGGTGAGAGAAAAATTATAGATCTTAAAATGTCATTTTTATACTTTTGTTCATAAATAAAAATTTAACCGTTAGAATTGAAATCTGATGATATATTATTGCTCCTTGCATGCTAGGGATCATTTTGATGCAATACTACGAATTTCTGTCGGATGTAGCATAATTTTTATTTTTCGGGTATTTAATTTTGATTAAAATGTTCAAAGTTGAATTAAATGAGTTGTGTTGATCGAAATCGATTGCCGTCGATTTCTAAATACTTGATAATTACGTGTTAGCGCTGTTGTAATGCCGAATTTTCGATTACATTGTTCGTGTGAAAATCCGGAAAATCCAGCCAAGACATCCTAGGGTTTTAGGGTTATCGGGCATGATTTGGAGGTGTTATGGTGGATTTTCGAGAGGGCTAATGTAGTAGGTTGAATGGGTGAGTGATAGAAACTGATTTGGCAATGTTTGGATTAGTAGATTGTAAGTTATGAATTTTAGAAGTTTAGGTTGTCATTCTTTAATTTCTTGAACAATGCCTTTAGATGGTTGGGTGGTGTTTGAGTGTTGAATGGTGAGTTGTTGATGAGTAATTTAGGGTTTAATTGTATATATAATGCATGTCCGGTTAGATGGCCTACTTTGTCATCTAACTTCGTTGTTTGTTGTTTAATTTAATATTGATGTTATATTGATGTTATTGATTGATTATTATTGAGTTCGGGAATCGGGCACTTTCGTTGCTGATCTCCCAATTGATTGATTGATGATTGATGATGATTATGGAGTCTTGGTATGTGTGTGCCACCTCTCGGGCAGTGTTGGGTTATCGGGTTGATAACGGCATGACTGCCATAGGCTACCCCCAGCTCGCATGACGGAGGTGTCATGGAGGGAGGGGCTAGTGAGGTACCTCGGGTGCGTGAGTAATGAGGAGTTATAAGAAGAACGGTTGAGATCGTGATGGCGTTTGGAGCTACACCAAATAGAGTATCCTTTATTGATTGGTTATATAGCTATGTGATGATAGTATTATTTGTGTTATTGTGTGTTTACTGACTCAAAGGATTATTCCAAGGAGTTTAGTAGACCTTGCTCGAGATCTATCGGATCCTCACTGGGCTTATGTATATAAGCTCACTATCTATTATTGCATGCTTACAGGTGTTGCAGAGCCGGATTATGGGTACGTGCCTCCTGAGGAGGAAAATGTGCCTTACGTGGACGAGTCATATGTTCCTGAGTCTTATCCATGATTTTATGTTGTTTAATGTCATGTACATTAGTTTAGTAGACTTTTATATGCTTTATGGTTCTTATTGTAATAGATGTTTAAAAGATGATGGTCCAAATGATGTTAACTTAGTGGCTTTCTTTTGTCTATGGTTAAGTTGTTAGATGTGTCTCAACTTATTTTTGAAATGTATGATAAGGTTGAGGTATTGTATGTTATGTTGGAACGGAGGGAGATAACGAAGAGTGATTATTGTATATTACGGTTATGTTATGGGGTGTTATGCTGTTGAGGAGTTGTTGTTTGTATGGTTATAGAATTGGATGTTTAATGTTATTAATGAGATTGGTTTAGAACCTCGGAAATCTATTTACTGTCGTTATGCTGTCGAAATTCCGTTGCGTCCTGACTAATTGTAGGTGGGGTCGAGTTGGGGCGTGACATTTAAGTGGTATCAGAGCGCATGTTAGTTGTCAGCTGGGGTATTCTCGGAATGTGGGTAAAGGTCTTAGCATGAAATATGTATGAAAAGAAAGAAAAGTGAAATATGTATTGGTATGATTAAATGATTAAGTGATTATGTGATTTAAGTGCTTATGTGATTATGTGATTGAAACTTATGTGATCTATGTGCTTTATATGAGTTTGTTGTTTATGTGTTAAAAGTTGTATATAATCTGTTTATGTGCTATAACCTGTGCTAACTCTTTGATTAGTACGATGGCCGGTAGACCGAGGACTCGTGGTAGGCCCGAGATTGTAGATGAGGTCCCTGGTAATGTGGCACAGGGCAGTGATGGGGGTGATGGCAGGTTAGGGGCAGCAATGGATCGGATTGCAGATTTGATGGCTGGGCAGGCCCAGTTGTTAGCAGGTCAGGCTGCTCAGACTCAGGCGTTGCAGGCTCAGATACAGAATGTACAGGGTGGTAATCACGGTCGAGGTACTATGAAGGAGTTTCTGGGGTACTATCCTCCTAGATTTCAGGGAGAGCCTGATGATAGGAAGGCCGAGTCGTGGATTAGTAAGTTAGAGAAAATTTTTGATTCTCTCGGGTACACTGATGAGAGGAAGGTGACTTGTGCTGTCTATTTGCTTGATGATGAGGCAGAGGAATGGTGGCGTACTGTGAGAGCCAGTTGGGAGACCCGGGGTGTTCCGTATGTTTGGGATATATTTCTGACTGCTTTTAGGGATAAGTATGTCCCGAGGGTTGCACGGGAGAGGAGAGAGGCTGAGTTCTTGTCTTTGATACAGGGGGATTCTACTGTGGCTCAGTATGAGGCTACATTCACTAGGTTGTCCCGGTATGCACCGGAGTTTGTAGCTGTGGAGGAGAGGAAGACCCGTAGATTTATGTTGGGATTGAGGCCCGAGATTCAGGATGCAATGGCTCTGAATCGCTATGATATCTTTACTGAGGCTTTTGATGCAGCTTCTAGGTTAGAGAAGAGGAAAGGGGATCAGATTGTCTCCAGTCAGCCTAGTAAGAGGCCGTATCAGCCACAGGGCCAGCAGGTTATATATAGGCCTCCAGTACAGCAGGTTGTCTACAGGCCACCAGCCCAGCAGGGTTCTTATAGGCCACAGGGTCAGCAGAGGTACTATCGGCCTCAGTTTCAGCAGAGGCTATATCAGGTTCAGACTCAGTATAGGCCAACCCAGTCTCAGGGTCAGTACAGGCCTAGTGTGGTAAGACCTCAGCAGCAGGCTGTATCAGCTGCTTCATCAGCTTCTGGTTCTTCTAGAGGCAGTGTTAGTGCCACATCATCGCAGTGTAATTACTGCAAGCGCCTAGGGCATGTGGAGTTCGACTGCAGGGTAAAGGCAGGGACATGTTTGGGTTGTGGTAGCATCGAGCATAGGGCGAAGGATTGCCCTAGTTATGCGAGGACTGAGGGTCGGGCAGCGACTCAGGGTTACCAGGGTAGGCCTACAGGCAGTGTACCACAGCAGCAGCGGGTTCAGGCTCGGGCTTATGCAGTTGATATGGAGGAGATGCCTGAGGAGACTGCAGTGGTGGAAGGTAACTTCCTTATACTTGATCAACTTGTTAAAGTGTTGATTGATTCTGGTGCTACGCATTCTTTCATTACTCCTGCTTGTGTGCAACGTGTTAAATTGCAACCTGAAAGATTGCCTTATGTGGTTGAGGTTAGTACCTCTTTGACTGATAAGTATGTTACTGGCTTAGTATGTAAGGATTGTATAATACATGTTAAGGGGTATAATTTTCCTTCGGACCTTATTTTATTTCCTATCCGGGGGTATGATGTTATTCTGGGTATGGATTGGCTTTCTAAGTATGATGCCTAGTTGAACTGTAGAACCAAGGTAGTACAGTTTCGCTTGCCGGATCGGCCAGTAGTAGAGGTAGCGGGTAACCGGGGTGCTAAGACGAGTTTTGTTATCTCAGCAACTAAAGCCGTTAAGTTGGTGAGTAAGGGGTGTTCGGGTTATCTAGCTTATTTGATCAACAAGCCATCTTATAATTTAGAGCTAGAGGAAGACCCTATTATCCGGGAATATCCTAATGTATTTCCCGAGGAGTTGCCAGTGTTGCCGCCAGAGAGGGATATAAAGTTTGTGATTAATCTTGTTCCCGGTACTCAACCTATTTCTAAATCGGCGTACCGGATGGCACCAGCTGAGTTGAAGGAGTTGAAGACTCAGTTACAGGAGTTATTGAAGAAAGGATTCATTCAGCAGAATTCTTCACCTTGGGGAGCTCCTGTTTTATTTGTGAAGAAGAAGGATGGTACTTTGAGATTGTGTATTGATTACCGTGGTTTGAATCAGGTGACCATCAAGAATAAATATCCTTTGCCACTGATTGATGAGTTGTTTGATCAACTTCAGGGAGCCAAAGTCTATTCTAAATTTGATTTGAGGCAGGGGTATTATCAGCTTCGGATTCGTACGGAGGATGTTCCGAAGTCTGCCTTCAGGACTCGGTACGGGCATTATGAGTTTGTTGTTATGCCCTTTGGTTTGACTAATGCACCGGCAGCATTCATGGATCTTATGCATCGAGTCTTTCAGCCGTACTTGGACCAGTTCGTGGTGATTTTTATTGATGATATCTTGGTCTATTCTAAATCTGAATCGGAGCACGAACAACATCTACGGCTTGTATTAGAGAAGTTGCAGGAGCATCAGTTGTTTGCCAAGTTCAGCAAATGTGAATTTTGGCTGCAACGGATTTCTTTTCTTGGCCATGTTATTACACAGAGCGGTATTTCTGTAGATCCCACTAAGATTGAATCGGTGATGTCTTGGAAGCGGCCAGAGAGTGTTACTGATGTCCGTAGCTTTCTTGGCTTGGCGGGTTATTACCGTAGGTTTATCAAGGACTTCTCGAAGATTGCGGGGCCACTATCTAAGTTGACTCAGAAACGGACTATCTTTAATAGGGACGAGAAGTGTGAGAGTGGGTTTCAGGAGTTGAAAAAGAGGTTAACTACCGCTCCAGTACTTGCTCTACCAGAGGGGACTGATAATATGGTCATTTACAGCGATGCATCCAAGGACGGCTTGGGATGTGTTTTTATGCAGGATGATCGAGTTATTGCCTATGCTTCTCGAAAGTTGAAACCTTATGAAGAAAATTATCCGACTCATGATCTTGAGTTGGCAGCAGTTGTCTTTGCACTCAAGAAGTGGCGTCATTATCTGTGGGGAAGTAAGTTTGAAATTTTCACTGATCATAAGAGTCTGAAGTACTTGTTCTCACAGAAGGAGTTGAATATGCGCCAGCGGAGGTGGATGGAGCTTCTTGGAGATTATAATTGTTCTATCAATTATCTGCCTGGAAAGGCAAATGTTGTGGCAGATGCTCTCAGCCGGAAGGCTAGTATTTCTTGTTTGGCTGTCAAGAAGTGGGAGGTTCTTGAGGAGTTTAGTTATTGGAGACCAGAGTTGACTCAGGTTGGAGTGATGTGTTCACATCTCCGTATTCAGCCTTTATTATTGTCTCAGATCAGGGAAGCTCAGCAACTTGATGTTAAACTTCAGAAGATCAAGGATCAGATCACTGATGATCAGTCTGACTTCAAACTGCATGAGGACGGTATTCTTCGGTTTCAGAACAGGGTTTGTGTTCCCGATGAACCGGGCTTGAGGCGAGGTATTCTGGAGGAAGCTCATAATTCTAAATATACTATTCATCCCGGTGGAACCATGATGTATCGGGATTTGAAGCAACATTACTGGTGGAACAACATGAAGAGAGATGTTGCTCAGTTTGTGTCTAGATGTTTGACTTGTCAGAGAGTGAAAGCCGAGCATCAACGACCTGCAGGTTTGCTTCAGCCGTTGGCTATACCAGAGTGGAAATGGGAGCATATTACGATGGACTTAGTCACTGGGTTGCCTAGATCACCGAGGGGTAATGATGCAGTTTGGGTTGTCGTGGATCGTTTAACGAAGACAGCTCATTTTATTGCAATGAGGATGGGAGATGAGGTTACAAAGTTGACGGACCTCTATCTGGATCAGATTGTTAGACTTCACGGTATTCCATCTAGTATTGTCTCTGATCGAGATCCTCGATTTACTTCTCGTTTGTGGGAGAAACTTCAGGAGACCTTAGGTACTCAGTTGAACTTCAGTACCGCGTATCATCCACAGACCGACGGTCAGTCTAAGCGGACTATTCAGATTCTGGAAGATATGCTTAGGGCTTGTGTTTTGGATTTCGGGAAGAACAGGGAGAAACATCTATCACTTGCCGAGTTTGCCTATAACAATAGTTATCAAGCTACTATTGGAATGGCGCCTTTCGCAGCTCTTTACGGTCATAAGTGCCGTTCACCTTTATATTGGGACGAGGTAGGAGAGATGAAGACTATTGATCCAACTATTATGCCAGAACTTCTTGAGAATATTGAGAATGTTCAGTTAATCAGGCAGAGAATGCTTACGGCGCAGAGTAGATTCAAGAGTTATGCTAATAAGCGTCGTCGAGACTTAGAGTTTGCAGTCGGAGATCGGGTTTTCTTGAGATTGTCTCCTCGAAAGGGGTTTGCTCGTTATGGTAAAGGTGGAAAGCTGAGTCCGAAATTTGTTGGGCCGTTTGAGATTACTGGCAGGGTTGGTAAGTTGGCATATCGGTTGGCTTTACCGGAGAACTTCTCTAATGTCCACGATGTGTTTCACGTGTCTAATTTGCAGAAATATAATCCGGATCCTTCTCATATTCTTGAGCCAGAGCCGTTACAGCTTCGAGAGAATTTGACTTATGACGAGCGTCCGATTCGTATTCTAGATCAGATGGACCGAGAGTTGAGGTCGAAGAGGATTCCGATGGTTAAGGTGTTGTGGAAGCATCACGGCATTGAGGAAGCTACGTGGGAGAGACGAGATCAGATGCAGCAGCAATACCCAGATCTATTCTGTACATCAAGTAAGAATTTCGAGGACGAAATTTCTATAAGGGGGGGAGAATGTGAAACTCCACTTTCCTGCTTATCTCGTTTTACGTGCTATACCTCGTTTTGCGTGCATATAATCTGTTTATGTGCTATAGGACCTAGAAAGTTATAATTTTGATGTCAATACTCCTAATACGTGCTAAATGTGGATTTCTAGAAATTTTCATAAAAAAAGGAGTCAGAAATTTTATCGTCGATTTTTAGTGAATAGTGTTTTCAAAACACGTCCACTAAAATTTTGAAACTGGTCTTTTTAACCCTTGTAGACCTAGTCCATGGACTTTAATAGACCTGTGTTTGATGAAAACAGTTTTAAAATCGGCTTAAGAATTTATTAGGGTTTTTACACCAGTTTTTACGAAAAATCGAGTTTAAAGCCAACTCGGGTGAAATTGTTGGATTGTAAAACTTCTTGTCACCTAAAAATAATCCACTTGAGCTATCTTAGGAGTTTCATTTTTGTTTTGAGCAAGAAGATAGTTAAAATGCATTTAAAAGACAAGAAAATGATTTAAAGGACTAAATATTACTTTGATTTGCATTTTATTTATTTGACCAAACTTTAAATTGCATATAGTCATCAACACACACTAAGCAAAGCACAAAACACACTCCAATTGCACACACAAGGCTGAGAGAAAGAATGAGAAAAAAGCCAAAGAGATTTTCAAGGTTTTTCAATCAATTTTTCAAAGAAAAACTTGGTTTTTGTCCGTAAAACTTCGCACCGACTTGAATTTTGCTTGTTGGGCACGCACTTCACGCATTCCTAGGCTTATATCGCATCAAAGGTGAGAAAAATTCTAGATCTTAAAATGTCATTTTTATACTTTTGCTCATAAATGAAAATTTAACCGTTAGAATTGAAATCTGATGATAGATTATTGCTCCTTGCATGCTAGGGATCATTTTGATGCAATACTACGAATTTCTGTCGGATGTAGCATAATTTTTATTTTTTGGGTATTTAATTTTGATTAAAATGTTCAAAGTTGAATTAAATGAGTTGTGTTGATTGAAATTGATTGCCGTCGATTTCTAAATACTTGATAATTACGTGTTAGCGCTGTTGTAATGCCGAATTTTCGATTACATTGTTCGTGTGAAAATCCGGAAAATCCAGCCAAGACATCCTAGGGTTTTAGGGTTATCGGGCATGATTTGGAGGTGTTATGGTGGATTTCCGAGAGGGCTAATGTAGTAGGTTGAATGGGTGAGTGATAGAAACTGATTTGGCAATGTTTGGATTAGTAGATTGTAAGTTATGAATTTTAGAAGTTTAGGTTGTCATTCTTTAATTTCTTGAACGATGCCTTTAGATGGTTGGGTGGTGTTTGAGTGTTGAATGGTGAGTTGTTGATGAGTAATTTAGGGTTTAATTGTGTATATTATGCATGTCCGGTTAGATGGCCTACTTTGTCATCTAACTTCGTTGTTAAATATTGATGTTATATTGATATTATTGATTGATTATTATTGAGTTCGGGAATCGGGCACTTTCGTTGCTGATCTCCCAATTGATTGATTAATGATTGATGATGATTATGGAGTCTTGGTATGTGTGTGCCACTTCTCGGACAGCGTTGGGTTGTCGGGTTGATAACGGCATGACTGCCATAGGCTACCCCCAGCTCGCATGACGGAGGTGTCATGGAGGGAGGGGCTAGTGAGGTACCTCGGGTGCGTGAGTAATGGGGAGTTATAAGAAGAACGGTTGAGATCGTGATGGCGTTTGGAGCTACACCAAATAGAGTATCATTTATTGATTGGTTATATAGCTATGTGATGATAGTATTATTTGTGTTATTGTGTGTTTACTGACTCAAAGGATTATTCCAAGGAGTTTAGTAGACCTTGCTCGAGATCTATCGGATCCTCACTGGGCTTATGTATATAAGCTCACTCTCTATTATTGCATGCTTACAGGTGTTGCAGAGCCGGATTACGGGTACGTGCCTCCTGAGGAGGAAAATGTGCCTTACGTGGACGAGTCATATGTTCCTGAGTCTTATCCATGATTTTATTTTGTTTAATGTCATGTACATTAGCTTAGTAGACTTTTATATGCTTTATGGTTCTTATTGTAATAGATGTTTAAAAGATGATGGTCCAAATAATGTTAACTTAGTGGCTTTCTTTTGTCTATGGTTAAGTTGTTAGATGTGTCTCAACTTATTTTTGAAATGTATGATAAGGTTGAGGTATTGTATGTTATGTTGGAACGGAGGCAGATAACGAAGACTGATTATTGTATATTACGGTTATGTTATGTGTTGTTATGCTGTTGATGAGTTGTTGTTTGTATGGTTATAGAATTGGATGTTTAATGTTATTAATGAGGTTGGTTTAGAACCTCGAAAATCTATTTACTGTCGTTATGCTGTCGAAATTCCGTTGCGTCCTGACTGATTGTAGGTGGGGTCGAGTTGGGGCGTGACAATAACGCTTATATTGTAAACACGAGAGGCATTACGTGTGAAAATGTTAGTTATCTATTCGTTTGCTATGTGTTTATGATCTTCTGATTTTTTTGTTCACATTACCTTCGTTTTTTTTGTATTTTCATCTCTTAGTTTTTTTTTCTTTTTTCTTTTTCTTATATTTTTCATGTATATCATCATATTGCTACTCTGTTATGTTTTTTTATCTTGATTATAGCTCATATCTATGTGTTCTGACTTGGGACCTTACCGTATGTGATTTGGTGAAGTATGATTGCACTCAATGCATGAGGCTACTATACTAAATATTTTTTTTCCTTTTTTATTTGTAGTTTTGCTCACTAGGAACAAGATGATTTTGGACCCTTTAAGCTGCTTAGTGGTTATCCGTAATGTGTTATGCATGAAACATTCTGTGATATGCTTGTTTGTTGTTTTATGTTCTAAATAAATTTCTAAAATATAAATATTTTATTTTTTTGAAAGTAGTTTTTGTTAGACACTAAAGTTGTTGCTATGTGATGTGGACTCACGTTTTCAAGAGTCTTTTGCAAAATTGCAGGCAATTTTTGTGAGATCCGAGCATACATTTCAAGTGCATTTATTTACTTTAAACATTATTTGGAAGTATTATGTGCTAATTATGTATTTATCCATTTTAATATATTATTTGTGCATTTAAATTACATATATACATATAAATGTAGACAAATTTTACAAAGCCAACCATTTTTGACTACTTTGACTTAGCTTATTTGACTTTTATTGACCATCTTGAATTATTTTCATTATAGACATTATATTAGCTAAACAAAACAAAAGAAGAGGCTAGAAAGAACAAGAAGGTGTCGGCCAAGGAGAAAAAAAGGAGGAAAAAATAGAAAACAAGGGTTTTGATCAATTTTGTGAAGAAAGCTTGCATTTTTAGGCCAATTCAAATTGGAAATTGTTCAAACTTTCTTCTACATAGCTTGTTCTTGCTATTTCTAGCCTTTTTTTTCACAATTTTAGGTGAGGGTTTTCAAGTCTTGCATGTTTGTTGCTTACTTTGATTTATGGAATTTCATATATATGTGTTATAAATGCTAGTGAAAGATGAATATATGTTAAAGTTGTGATTTTAGAGCTCTATATATGCAATAGAACTTGTTTATGACATTATAGGTGTTATAACCTAACTTTGTTATTTGGAAGTTGAGAATTCTAGCTATGTGAGACCCGAGCATTTCATTATATGTGCATTTATTTGTTTTAAACATTAGTTGGTAGTATTATGTGTTAAATATGTGTTTATCTATTTTACTACATCATAATTGCGTCTAAATTACCTATCTATCTATATATATATATATATATATATATATATATATATATATATATATATATAAATATATAAATATAGTCTTATTTCACTTAGTATGCTATAATTGACTTAATCTTATTTATATATATATAATACATACATAAATACATATAAACATGTTAGATAATAATTTTGTATGCCTTCTTTGACTATTTGGCTTTGCATAATTAGCTTAATTGATCATTTGACCACTTAATTACATTATACAATATATACATACAAATATAAGCTTATTTTACAAAGCTAACCAACCTTGACCATGTTTGACTTAGCCTTAGGTGTCTTGTTTGACTAGTTTGACCCTTATATACATTATACATACATTATATGCTTAACAAACAAAGCCAACAACAACAAAAAAAAAAAAGAAAAAATCGGGCCTAGGACAAAAAAGAGGGAAAAATAGAAAAGTTAGGGTTTTGATTATTTTGAAGGTGATTTCTTGCATTTCAAAGCTAAATTAAAGTGGAAATAGCTCAAAGATTGTTCTCCATACCTTGTTCTTGTCATATCTAGTCTTTTCCAATAATTTTAAGGTGAGGCTTTGAAGTTCTTGCATGGGTACTTTGATCCATGAAATGTTATATAATTGTGTTATTAATGTTTGTAGAGATGAATATATGTTGTAGTAGTGATTTGAGAGCTTTATATATGCATATGAACTAGTTGGAGGCAAAATAGTTGAAAATAAGTTAACTTTGTTGGTTGGAAGATGAGAAATTGAGTTGACTTTGGTGTTTATGATTATATATATGTGATTGGTATATGATTTCATGGCTTTGGAGTGAATTTGGTGAATTTAGGGGTTTATTTTAATGAATTTCCAAAAATTCCAGTTTTGGTGCAATTTTTGAGATTTGCATGTTTGGCTTGTTTAATGCTTGGTTTTGTTGTTATAATGGGTTCATAATGCATTGTAGTTAGTTACTATATTGATTGTGTTAAGATTATGTGTTGTAAAGATTCATAGGTTGGTTAAATGTTGTTGAAAAGTTGGAATTGTTTTGTAGAGATCATGTTCTTTTAAGGTTTAATTGGTGTTAATGTGTTAAGGTCAAGTTTTTATGAGCTTAGGCGATGTTAATGTGTGGTAAAAATCATGTTCTTGGATAGTTAAATATTGGTACTAATGTGTTGGATATGTGTTTAATGAAGTTGAGCTGAGTTAATAGATGTGTTGTTAAGCTGATGAATGTGTTGTTTGTGAAACCCCACTTTTCTATCTTATCTCGTTTTGCGTGCTTTATCTCGTTTTGTGTGAATTAACCTGTCTATGTGCTATGTGACTTAGAATGTGGTAATTTTGATATCAATACTCCTAGAACATGCTAAATGTGCATTCATGAAATTTTCATAAAAAACGGAGTCAGAAATTTTATCGTCGATTTTTAATGAATAGTATTTTCGAAACACGTTCACTAAAATTTTGAAATTGGTCTTTTTAACCCTTCTAGACCTAGTCCACGGACTTTAATAGACCTGTGTTTGATGAAAACGGTTTTAAAATCGGCTTAAGAATTTATTAGGGTTTTTACACCGACTTTTGCGAAAATCGAGTTTTAAGTCGACTCGGGTGAAATTGTTTGATTGTAAAACTTCTTGTCACCTAAAAATAATTTACTTGAGCTAGCTTGGGTGTTGAATAATTGTTTTAAACTTTGGTGATCAAGAAAATGCATTTAAAGTCAAGAAAACATAAAAAAATGTTAAGTTTTAACTTTGACTTTCATTTAAATGGTTGACCAACAAGCTTATATCACCAACACACTCACAAAGCACAAAAATACCCACAATTGCACACATTGCCGAGAGGGAGAAGAGAGAAAAGAGAAAAGAGTTTTCAAGGTTTTCAAAGCAATTTTTCAAAGAAAAAGCTAGTTTTTGTCCGTAGAATTTCGTGCCGAGTTGGATTCCGTTTGTTGGGCACGCTTTGCACGCATTCCTAGGCTTATATCGCATCAAAGGTAAAAGAAAAATTCTAGATCTCAAAAGTTGTCTTTTGCATTTTTGTGTATAAATGAAAATTGAACCGTTAGAATTCTAATCCGATGTTAGATTATTGCTCCTTGCATGCTAGGGATCATTTAGCTGTAATACTACGAGTTTTTATTGGTTGTAGCATAATTTTTATTTTTTGGGTATTTAAATTTGATTAATTTGTTCAATGTTGATTAAATTGAGTTGTATTGATCGGAATCGATTGCCGTTGATTTCTAAATGTTTGATAATTACGTGGTAGCGTTGTTGTAATGCCGAATTTTCGATTATGATTGGGTGAAAATCCAAAAATTTCAGCCATGACACACTAGAGTTTTAGGGTTGTTGAGCATGATTTGGATGTGTTTTGGTTGGTTTCCGAGTGGGTTAATGTAGTTGGTTGAATGGGTGAGTGATAGAAACTGATTTGGAGTTGTTTGGATTAGTAGAATGTAAGATATGATTATTTGATGTTTAGGTTGTCTTTGTTTAAAATGTTAGATTGAGCCTTAGTTGATTGGGTGTGGTTTGAGTGATTGAATTGTGAGTTGTTTATGGGTAAATTAGGGTTTGATTGTGTATTTAATGCATGTTCGGTTAGATGGCCTACTTTGTCATCTAACTTAGTTATATATTATTAAATTGGTTATTGATGTTATTATGATGATAATATGATTATTGATGATTATTGATTGATGATTGATGCCGGGAGATAAACAGTTCTGCTAGACTGTCCTCCTGTGAATGATTGATGTTTATTATTATTGCTGGGTCTCTGGTATGTGTGTGCCACCTCTCGGGCAGCATTGGGCTGTCGGGTTGATAAAGGCATGACTATCAGAGATTACCTCCAGCTTGCATGACGGAGGTGTCATGGAGGGCGAGGTTATTGGGGGTACCCCGGGTGCGTGAGTTTGTGGGAGTCACAAGAAGGCTGTTATGATCGTGATGGTGTTTGGAGCTACACCAATTAGAGTATTCTTTATTGAATGGTCATATAGTTATGTGATGATATTATTATTATTGTATTGTGTGTTTACTGACACAAAGGGTTATTACAAGGAGTTTAGTAGACCTTGCTCGTGATCTATCGGATACTCGCTGGGCTTATTTTATATAAGCTCACTCTCTATTATTGCATGCATACATGTGTACTTTCGCAGGATTACGGGTACGTGCCTTACGTGGATGAGTCCTATGTTCCAAAGTCTTATCCGTGATGTCGTACATGTTTTATTATCTTGTAAATTAACTTAGTAGACTTTTATCTGCTTTGTAGTTTATAATGTATAAGATGTTGATAAGTTAATGAATTAGTTGATGTTGTCTTAGTAGCCTTTCTTTTGTTTATGATTAGGTTGCTAGATTGGCTCAATATGTTTTTGTATTGTATATTAAGGGTTCATGTATTATGTTGGAAGGGAGGCATATAACGAGGAATGTTTATTGTATGATATGGTCATGATGTATGTTATTATGTTATTGAGGAGTTGTTTGTTGTATGGTTTATAGAGTTGATGTATGATCTCCTATGGAGGTTGGTTTAGAGCCTCGGTATCCTATTTACTGTCGTTATACTGTCGAAATTCCGTTGCGTCCTGACTAATTATAGGAGGGGTCGAGTTGGGGCGTGACATTTAAGTGGTCTCAGTGCTCATGTTAGTCTTCACGCGGGGTATTCTCGGAATGTGGGTAATGGTCTTAGCATGAAAGTATGTATGAATTGAAAGAAAAGTGATCTATGTATTAATATGATTAAATGATTAAGTGATTAAGTGATTATGTGATTTAGTACTTATGTGATTATGTGATCAATTTATTTATGTTGTTTATATGACTTTGATGTTTATGTGCTATAACCTGTGCTAACTCTTTGATTAGTAGAATGCCGGGTAGACCGAGAACCAGAGGTAGGCCTGAGATGACTGATGAGACTCCGGGCAACGCAGTACCGGGCCGTGATAGGGATGATGACCGATTGGGGCAGCTATGGAGAGGATTGCTGAGTTAGTGGCTAGTCAGGCACAGTTACTAGTAGGGCAGGCTGCCCAGAATCAGGCTATGCAGGCTTAGCTACTGAATGTGCAGGGTGGTAACCACGGGCGTGGTACCCTGAAGGAGTTCTTAGGATATCATCCACCTAGATTTCAGGGGGAGCCGGATGATAGGAAGGCGGAGGCATAGATTAGCAAGTTGGAGAAGATTTATGATCCACTTGGCTATACTGATGAGCAGAAAATCTCTTTTGCCGTGTACTTGTTAGATGATGAGGCAGAGGAGTGGTGGCGCACGGTAAGGACTAGCTGGGCGACACAGGGTATTTCTTATGTTTGGGGTACCTTTCTGATGGCTTTCTGGGCATAGTATGTCCCGAGGATTGCGAGGGAACGGAGAGAGGCAGAGTTTCTAGCCTTGGTACAGGGAGATGCTACAGTGGCTCAATATGAGGCCACATTTACTCGATTGTCCCGGTATGCACCGGAGTATGTGGCAGATGAGGAGTGGAGGACTCGTAGGTTCATGTTGGGGTTGAGGCCCGAGATTCAGGATGTGATGGCTCTGAATCGGTATGATATTTTCATTGAGGCTTTTGAGGCAGCTTCTAGACTAGAGAAGAGAAAGGGGGATTAGCTTGTGTCTAGTCAGCCCAGTAAGAGGCAGTATCAGCCGCAGTATCAGCAGGGTGTGTATAGGCTTCCCGTACAGCAGGTTGGGTTCAGGCCACCAGCACATCAGGGTTCTTTTAGGCCACAGGGGCAGCAGAGTTATTATTGGCCTCAGTTTCAGCAGGGGTCATATCAGGTTCAGTCCCAGTTTAGGCCAGCCCAATCTCAGGGTCAGTACATGCCTAGTTTGGTAAGGCCTCAGCAGCAGCAGGCTAGATCAGCTTTTTCTTCAGCTCCTGGTTCTTCTAGGGGTAGTGTTAGTACATCATCATCGCAGTGTACACACTGCAACCGCACGGGGCATGTGGAGGCCGATTGCAGGGTGAAAGCAGGGACGTGTTTGGGTTGCAGCAACAATCAGCACAGGGCGAGGGATTGCCCTAGGTATGCGAGGACTGAGGGTCGGATAGCGACTCAGGGTTATCAGGGCCGATCTGCGGCCAGTGCACCTCAGCAGCAGCAGCGGGTTCAGGCTCTGGCCTACGCAGTTGACTTAGAGGATATGCCTGAGGAGACTGGAGTTGTGGAATGTGACTTCTTTATACTTGATCAACTTGTTAAAGTGTTGATTGATTCTGGTGCTACGCATTCTTTCATTACTCCTGCTTGTGTGTAACGTGTTAATTTGCAACCTGAAAGATTGCCTTATGTGGTTGAGATTAGTACATCTTTGACTGATAAGTATGTGACTGGCCTAGTATGTAAGGATTGTATAATACATGTTAAGGGGCATAATTTTCCTTCAGACCTTATCTTATTTCCTATCCGGGGGTATGATGTTATCTTGGGTATGGATTGACTTTCTAAGTATGATGCCCAGTTGAACTGTAGAACCAAGGTAGTACAGTTTCGTTTGCCAGATCAGCCAGTAGTTGAGGTAGTAGGGAATCGGGGTGCAAAGACAAGTTTTGTTATCTTAGCAACTAAAGCCGTTAAGTTGGTGAGTAAGGGGTGTTCGGGTTATCTAGCTTATTTGATCAACAAGTCATCTGATAAGCTACAGCTAGAGGAAGTCCCTATTATTCGGGAATATCCCAATGTATTTCCCGAGGAGTTGCCAGGGTTACCGCCAGAGAGAGATGTGGAGTTTGTGATCAATCTTATTCCCGGTACTCAACCTATTTCTAAATCAGCGTACCGGATGGCACCAGCTGAGTTGAAGGAGTTGAAGACTCAGTTGCAGGAGTTATTGGAGAAAGGATTCATTCAGCAGAGTTCTTCACCTTGGAGAGCTCCAGTCTTATTTGTGAAGAAGAATGATGGTACCTTGAGATTGTGTATTGATTACCGTGGTTTGAATCAGGTGACCATTAAGAACAAGTATCATTTGCCACTGATTGACGAGTTGTTCGATCAATTTCAAGGAGCCAAAGTCTATTCTAAATTTGATTTGAGGCAGGGGTATTATCAGCTTAGGATTCGTACGGAGGATGTTCCGAAGTCTGCCTTTAGGACTCGGTACGGGCATTATGAGTTTGTTGTTATGCCATTTGGATTAACTAATGCACCGGCAGCATTCATAGATCTTATGCATTGAGTTTTTCAGCCGTATTTAGACCAGTTCGTGGTAATCTTTATTGATGATATCTTGGTCTATTCTAAATCTGAATCAGAGCACGAGCAACATCTACGGCTTGTATTAGAGAAGTTGCAGGAGCATCAGTTGTTTGCCAAGTTCAGCAAATGTGAATTTTGGCTGCAACGCATATCTTTTCTTGGCCATGTTATTACACAGAGTGGTATTTCTGTAGATCCCACTAAAATTGAATCGGTGATGTCTTGGAAACGGTCAGAGAATGTTTCTGAGGTCTGTAGCTTTCTTGGCTTGGCGGGTTATTACCGTAGGTTTGTCAAGGACTTCTCGAAGATTGCTGGGCCACTTTCTAAGTTGACTCAGAAACGGACTATCTTTAATTGGGATGAGAAGTGTGAGAGTGGGTTTCAGGAGTTGAAAAAGAGATTGACTACTGCTCCAGTACTTGCTCTACCAGAGAGGACTGATAATATGGTTATTTACAGCGATGCATCCAAGGAGGGCTTGGGATGTGTTCTTATGCAGGATGGCCGAGTTATTGCATATGCTTCCCGGAAGTTGAAGCCTTATGAGGTGAATTATCCGACTCATGATCTTGAGTTGGCGGCAGTTGTCTTCACACCGAAGAAGTGGCGTCATTATCTGTGGGGCAGTAAGTTCGAGATTTTCACTGATCATAAGAGTCTGAAGTATTTATTCTCACAGAAGGAGTTGAATATGCGCTAGCGGAGGTGGATGGAGCTTCTTGGAGATTATAATTGTTCTATCAATTATCTGTCCGGCAAGGCAAATGTTGTAGCAGATGCTCTCAGCCGGAAGGCGAGTGTTGCTTGTTTGGCTGTCAAGAAATGGGAGATTCTTGAGGAATTCACTTATTGGAGATCGGAGTTGACTCAGGTTGGGGTGATGTGTTCACATCTCCGTATTCAGCCTTTATTGTTGTCTCAGATCAGAGAAGCTCAGCAACTTGATGTTAAACTTCAGAAGATCAAGGATCAGATCACAGATGATCAGTCTGACTTTAAACTGCATGAGGACGGTATTCTTCAGTTTCGGAACAAGGTTTGTGTTCCCGATGAACCGGGCTTGAGGCGAGGTATTCTGGAGGAAGCTCATAATTCTAAGTACACTATTCATCCCGGTGGAACCAAGATGTATCGGGATTTGAAGCAACATTATTGGTGGAATAATATGAAGAGGGAGGTTGCTCAGTTTGAATCTAGATGTTTGACTTGTCAGAGGGTGAAAGCCGAGCATCAACGACCAGCGGGTTTGCTTCAGCTGTTGGCTATACCAGAGTGAAAATGGGAGCATATTACGATGGACTTCGTCACTGGTTTGCCTAGAACTCCGAGGGGTAATGATGCAGTTTGGGTTGTCGTGGATCGTTTGACGAAGACAGCTTATTTTGTTGCGATGAGGATGGGAGATGAGGTTATAAAGTTGACGGGTCTTTATTTGGATCAGATTGTTAGATTTCACGGTATTCCATCTAGTATTGTCTCAGATCCAGATCCTCGATTTACTTCTCGTTTGTGGGAGAAACTTCAGGAGACCTTGGGTACTTAGTTGAACTTCAGTACCGCGTATCATCCACAGACCGACGGTCAGTCTGAGCGGACTATTAAGATTTTAGAAGATATGCTTAGGTCTTGTGTTCTGGACTTCGGGAAGAACTGGGAGAAATATCTACCACTTGCCGAGTTTGCCTATAATAATAGTTATCAAGCTACTATTGGGATGGCACCTTTCACAGTTCTTTACGGTCGTAAGTGCCGTTCACCTTTATATTGGGACGAGGTAGGGGAGATGAAGACTATTGATCCGACTATCATGCCAGAGCTTCTAGAAAAGATCGAGAATGTTCAGTTGATCAGGCAGAAAATGCTTTCGGCGCAGAGTAGATTCAAGAGTTATGCTGATAAGCGTCATCGGGATTTGGAGTTTGCAGTCGGAGATCGGGTTTTTTTGAGATTGTATCCTCGTAAGGGGTTTGTTCGTTATGGTAAAGGTGGAAAGCTGAGTCCGAGATTTGTTGGGCCGTTTGAGATTACCGGCAGGGTTGGTAAGTTGGCATATCGGTTGGTTTTACCGGAGAACTTCTCTAATGTCCACGATGTATTTCACGTGTCTAATTTGTGAAAATATAATCCAGATCCTTCTCATATTCTTGAGCCAGAGCCGTTACAGCTTCGTGAGAATCTGACTTATGACGAGCATCCGATTCGTATTCTTGATCAGATGGAATGAGAGTTGAGGTCGAGGAAGATTTCGATGGTTAAGGTGTTGTGGAAACATCACGGTATCGAGGAAGCTACTTGGGAGAGACAGGATCAGATGCAGCAGCAGTACCCAAATCTGTTCAGTACATCAAGTAATAATTTCGAGGGCGAAATTTCTTTAAGGAGGGAGAATGTGAAACCCCACTTTTCTATCTTATCTCGTTTTGTGTGCTTTATCTCGTTTTGTGTGAATTAACCTGTCTATGTGCTATGTGACTTAGAATGTGGTAATTTTGATATCAATACTCCTAGAACATGCTAAATGTGCATTCATGAAATTTTCATAAAAAACGGAGTTAGAAATTTTATCGTCGATTTTTAGTGAATAGTATTTTTGAAACACGTCCGCTAAAATTTTGAAACTGGTCTTTTTAACCCTTCTAGACCTAGTCCACGGACTTTAATAGACCTGTGTTTGATGAAAACGGTTTTAAAATCAGCTTAAGAATTTATTAGGGTTTTTACACCGACTTTTGTGAAAATCGAGTTTTAAGCTGACTCGGGTGAAATTGTTTGATTATAAAACTTCTTGTCACCTAAAAATAATTTACTTGAGCTAGCTTAGGTGTTGAATAATTGTTTTGAACTTTGGTAATCAAGAAAATGTATTTAAAGTCAAGAAAACACAAAAAAATGCTAAGTTTCAACTTTGACTTTCATTTAAATGGTTGACCAACAAGCTTATATCACCAACACACACTCACAAAGCACAAAAACACCCACAATTGCACACACATTGCCGAGAGGGAGAAAAGAGAAAAGAGTTTTCAAGGTTTTCAAAACAATTTTTCAAAGAAAAAGCTAGTTTTTATCCGTAGAATTTCGTGCCGAGTTGGATTCCGCTTGTTGGGCACGCTTTGCACGCATTCCTAGGCTTATATCGCATCAAAGGTGAGAAAAATTTTAGATCTCAAAAGTTGTCTTTTGCATTTTTGCGTATAAATGAAAATTGAACCGTTAGAATTCTAATTTGATGTTAGATTATTGCTCCTTGCATGCTAGGGATCATTTAGCTGTAATACTACGAGTTTTTATCGGTTGTAGCATAATTTTTATTTTTTGGGTATTTAAATTTGATTAATCTGTTCAATGTTGATTAAATTGAGTTGTGTTGATCGGAATTGATTGCCGTCGATTTCTAAATGTTTGATAATTACGTGGTAGCGTCGTTGTAATGCCGAATTTTCGATTATGATATTTGGGTGAAAATCCGGAAATTTCAGCCATGACACACTAGAGTTTTAGGGTTGTTGAGCATGATTTGGATGTGTTTTGGTTGGTTTTCGAGGGGGTTAATGTAGTTGGTTGAATGGGTGAGTGATAGAAACTGATTTGGAGTTGTTTGGATTAGTAGAATGTAAGATATGATTATTTGATGTTTAGGTTGTCTTTGTTTAAAATGTTAGATTGAGCCTTAGTTGATTGGGTGTGGGTTGAGTGATTGAATTGTGAGTTGTTGATGGGTAAATTAGGGTCTGATTGTGTGTTTAGTGCATGTTCGGTTAGATGGCCTACTTTGTCATCTAACTTAGTTATATGTTGTTAAATTGGTTATTGATGTTATTATGATGATAATATGATTATTGATGATTATTGATGATTATTGATTGATGATTGATGCCGGGAGATAAACAGTTCTGCTAGACTATCCTGTGAATGATTGATGTTTATTATTATTGCTGGGTCTCTGGTATGTGTGTGCCACCTCTCGGGCAGCATTGGGTTGTCGGGTTGATAACGGCATGACTATCAGAGATTACCTCCAGCTCGCATGACGGAGGTGTCATGGGGGGCGAGGTTATTGGGGGTACCCCGGGTGCGTGAGTTTATGGGAGTCACAAGAAGGCTGTTATGATCGTGATGGTGTTTGGAGCTACACCAATTAGAGTATTCTTTATTGAATGGTCATATAGTTATGTGATGATATTATTATTGTTGTTATTGTGTGTTTACTGACTCAAAGGATTATTCGAAAGAGTTTAGTAGACCTTGCTCGAGATCTATCGGATTCTCGCTGGGCTTATTTTATATAAGCTCACTCTCTATTATTGCATGCATAAAGGTGTACTTTCGCAGGATTACGGGTACGTACCTCCTGAAGAGGAGAATGTGGAAAACGTGCCTTACGTGGATGAGTCCTATGTTCCAGAGTCTTATCCGTGATGTCGTACATGTTTTATTATCTTGTAAATTAACTAAGTAGACTTTTATCTGCTTTATAGTTTATAATGTATAAGATGTTGATAAGTTAATGAATTAGTTGATGTTGTCTTAGTAGCCTTTCTTTTGTTTATGATTATGTTGCTAGATTGGCTCAATATGTTTTTGTATTGTATATTAAGGGTTTATGTATTATGTTGGAACGGAGGCATATAACGAGGAATGTTTATTGTATGATATGGTCATGATGTATGTTATTATGTTATTGAGGAGTTGTTTGTTGTATGGTTTACGGAGTTGATGTATGATGTCCTATGGAGGTTGGTTTAGAGCCTCGGTATCCTATTTACTGTCGTTATACTGCTGAAATTCCGTTGCGTCCTGACTGATTATAGGAGGGGTCGAGTTGGGGCGTGACATTGTTGAGTTAATAGATGTGTTGTTGAGTTAGGAGATATATTGTTGAGTAGTGGATGTGTTCTTGATTAATAAATGTGTTATGAGATATGATGTGAAGCGTCGGCTTGCAACCTTAGTTTGTCATGGTAGTGTTTGATCGCGTCATTTTGGGCTAAAAAATAGTAAGGTTAAATAATTGGAAATATTGCTTACCTTGAATTACCTTTAGCAGTAGCGAGTAGATGGTCGATATACAGAGATTGGGTTATTAAGTTAAGTCCTTAATTTAGAATTGTTTGACTATCTCGTATCACGGATAAATTTGATTAAGTCAAAAAGTCTAAAGGTACGATAAATTAGGTCCAAAAGTTCAAGAAATGTCCAAACATACTATAGTAACGAGATCCAAAAGTGAATTGAACAAATGTACTAAATTCAAGAATTATAACACTTAACAATAAAAATGAAAATTCAAAGGGTTAATGATTCTGGGTGGTTATAGCTTGGTATACGCAAGTATAAAGTTATTGATTGAAATTAAAAAATAAGTCCTTCAGAAATAGGGCTACAAGCTCCTACTACTGAGATGAGCCTTTAGTTACGTAAGTGATGAGATTAATTGATTAACAAGACTGGATGTGTTAGTACAACCTAATGATATTCAATCTCTCAATTAATCTTTTATTTATTTAACCTGGAAGTATCGGTACAACTAGACTAGAATTCATCCGAGGTAGTCTTGTATTGTCACTAGTTTACAAAATCGGGCGTACATGTATGATAAACTATAAAATACAAGAAATCATAACAAAAATTGAAATAAAAGAATACTTATCGTGTTGAACGGATTTTGGTAGTCCGGTATGAATTTGATATGCTGATGGCTTATTAGACCCTTCCATCGGGATTAAAACTTTGCACACAACTAATAATAATAATTAAAACATTCAAAACTTACTTCACAAATACTAGAGTAGTCCAATTTAAGCTAATAAGAGGAAATAGTACGGTTTTCAACAATGAAAACCGTGCTATTTATAGGCAGAATTTTAGGAAGGCGCTCGAGCGCTAGTCAGGTGCCCTTGAGCGCCCTTCTGCATTAAGAATTTTTTATATTTGTCTGTCATTTTCAAAAAGTGGCGCTCAAGTGCACGACTGGTTGTAGTAGGTGAACTTTGACTTTGAGTGGCTCGTTGACTTTGACCGTTGACCGTTGACCAGGTTTATTTCAAGGTTTCTCGGTGTCCTGAATCCTTGGACATGCTGGTTTCTACCGACGATTTATAAAGGATTTTAATAAAATTGCTAGACCTTTATCGAATTTGTTGGCATAGGATACTCAATTCCAATTTGATGAAAAATAAGTTACTGCTTTTGAAACATTGAAAAATGCACTTTCACTGCTCCAGTAATTCAGCCGTCGGATTACTCTCTCCCTTTTGAAATAATGTGTGATGTTTCGAATTATACCATAGGAGCTGTATTAGGTCAACGCAAGGATCGTGTTCCTTGTGTGATCTATTATGCCAGCCGAACTTTAGGTGATGCCCAGATGTCCGAAAGTGTTAAACTACATCACTTAACTGTGTGTGCATGTCTTGCTGGCTGACATTAAATGGTTCCAGTGCCCATTCCCTGTTGGAAGGAAAAAACTCTGACAATTTGTGTGACGCGCTCACCCTAAAAGGGAAGGAGGATGGGTACATAGTGGCAGCATTTGATAGTGACTGTCTGAGGATAGAACATGGTGCTGTTTGTACTAGGGTGTGTGCCTCACTGTGAAACCCCACTTTTTATCTTAACCTCGATTTGCGTGTTTTACATCGTTTTGCATGAAATGACCTGTTTATGTACTATATGAAGCAGAATGCGCTAAATATGTGATATAAACTCCTAATACTTGCTAGGTGTGTATTCATGAAATTTTCATAAAAAACGGAATCTGAAATTTTATCGGCGATTTTTGTAAATAGTATTTTGGACGCACGTCCACTAAAATTTTTACGCATGTGTTTTAAGTGTTTCAAAACCTAGTCTTCGGATATAAATAGACCTGTGTATGATTAAAACGGATTTCAAATCGGTTTAGAAATTTAAAAGGGTTTTTACACCTTTTTTTGTAAAAATCGAGTTTTGAGCCGACTTGGGTGAAAATGCTTGAATATAAACCTTTTTGTCACCTAAAAATAAACTACTTGACATAGTTTAAGTGTCAATTTAATGTTTGAGCAAGAAATAGTCAAAAATAGGATTAAAAGACTAAAAATTCTAAAAAATATAACTAAGTGTCTACTTTGACTTTGCATTATTTTGTTTGACCTTAACTTATTATGCATCAACACACTTTAGCAAAGCACAAAAACACACTCAAAAACAGTCACTTGGCCGAGAGCTCCATAGGAGAAAAGTCAAGAGTTTTTTTCAAGTTTTCAAAGGAAATTTTGCATTAAAAGTTGTAATTCAAGGCCAAACTTCATCAACCAAAGCTTGATTCCACTTCTTGAGCATCCATTGAGAATCTTTCTGGCTTCATAACACATCAAAGGTGAAAGAAAAATTGTAAATCTCAAATGTCATCTTTTATGTTTTTGCGTATAATTGAATTTGGAAACGTTAGAATGTTGATTTGAAGTTATATTATTGCTTTGTGCATGTTAAGGATCGTTTATATGTGTTTATATAAGATTTGAACCGTTGTAGCATGAATTTTTATTTTCGGGTATTAAAAGTTAAGTTGTTGGCTATTTGTTGAATATTTTGAGTTGTAGTGGTTGAAATCGATTGCCGTCGATTTGTAAAAGTTTGTTAAATACGTGGTAGTACTGTTATAATGCCGAAATTTCGATTGCGATGTCGGTGCGAAAGTCCAAAAATTTCAGCCAAGGTGCATTAGGGTTTTAGGGTTGTTGGGCTTGATTTGAATGTATTTTGGTTGGTTTTCGAGGGAGCTAATATAGTTGATTGAGTGAGTGAGTGATAGAAACTGGTTTGGAGTTGTTTGGATTAGTAGAATATAAGTTATGATTATTAGAAGTTTAGGTTGTCTATCTTTAAAATGTTGATTTATGCCTTTAGTTGTTTGGGTGGTGTTTGAGTGATTGAATTGTGAGTTGTTATTGGTTGGACTAAGATTTGATTATGTGGTTTAATGCATGTTAAGTTGGATGGCCTGCTTTGTCATCTAACTTAGTTGTTTAGTTACTAATTAATTGATGTTGTGTTGTTGATATGTTATTAATTGATTGATGATTAATTGATTATTGATTATTGATTATTGATGAACTGGGAGATAGTTAACGTGAAAGGTTGTCCTCTTGTGATGTTAATGTTTATTATTATTGTTGAGTCTTAGTATATGTGTGCCACATCTTGGGCAACATCGGGCTATCGGGTTGAAACCGGCATGACTACCATAGGTTACCCCCACCTTGCATGACGGAGGTGTCATGGAGGGAGGGGCTAGAGAGGTACCTCGGGTGCGTGAGTAATGGGGAGTTATAAGAAGAACGGTTGAGATCGTGATGGCGTTTGGAGGTACACCAACTAAAGTATCCTTTATTGAATGATCATTATAATTTATGTGCTTATATTGTTAGGCCATCCTTAGCAGAGGATGTAAACTGCAATGATAATATTTTATAGAGACTCTAATGTATAAAAATCTAGCCACAGCAGTAAATTTAAAGACCCAAAAAGAATTTTTTTTTTTTTAGAGACCCAAATAATAAAAGTTGATAAGTCTGCAAAAAAAGTAACAAATTTGGAGACTCACTGTAGCGAGTCTCCAAATGTCTGTCAGATGACAGACATTTTCAGAAAAAAAAAGAAAATCAAAAGCCACAAATTTTATAGCCGTTGAAGGTGAACGTTGGCAACGTTCACTGTGAAACCCCACTTTTCTATCCTGTCTCGTTTTGCGTATTTATTCTCGTTTTGCGTGAATTGACCTGTTTATGTGCTATATGACTTAGAATGTGATAATTTTGATATTAATACTCCTAGAACATGCTAAATGTGCATTCATGAAATTTTCATTAAAAACGGAGTTAGAAATTTTATCGTCGACTTTTAGTGAATAGTATTTTTGAAACACGTCCACTAAAATTTTGAAACTGGTCTTTTTAACCCTTCTAGACCTAGTCCTCGGACTTTAATAGACCTGTGTTTGATGAAATCGGTTTTTAAATCGGCTTATGAATTTATTAGGGTTTTTACACTGACTTTTGTAAAAATCGAGTTTTAAGTTGACTCGAGTGAAATTGGTTGATTGTAAAACTTCTTGTCACCTAAAAATAACCTACTTGAGCTATCATAGGAGTTGCGTATTTGTTTTGAGCGAAGAGATAGCTAAAATGCATTTAAAAGACAAGAAAACATTAAAAATACTAAAGTTTTCAACTTTGACTTTATTTAAATTGTTGACCTTTATGCATATATCACCAACACACACTCACAAAGCAAAAAAACACCCTCAATTTCACACACATTGCCGAGAGGAAGAAGGGAGAAAAGAGAAAGGTTTTCAACAAGTTTTCAAAGCAAATTTTCAAAAAAAAATCTAGTTTTTGTCCGTAGAACTTCGTGCCGAGTTAGATTCCGCTTGTTGGGCACGCATTGCACGTATTTCTAGGCTTATATCGCATCAAAGGTGAAAGAAAAATTCTAGATCTCAAAACTCATCTTTTATGTTTTTGTGTAGAATTGATTATTGAACAGTTAAAATGTTAATCTGATGTTAGATTATTGCTCCATGCATGCTAGGGATCATTTATATGTATTCTTGTGAGATTTGAACCGTTGTAGCATAATTATTTATTTTCGGGTATTTAAAGTTGAGTTATTTGCCATTTTTTGATTATCTTGAGTTGTATTGGTTGAAATCGATTGCAGTCGATTTCTAAAAGTTTGATAATTACATGGTAGCGCCATTGTAATGCTGAATTTTTGATTGCGAGGTCGGTGCTAAAGTCCGAAAATTTCAGCCATGACACACTTGGGTTTTAGGGTTATTGGGCATGATTTGGATGTGTTTTGGTTGGTTTTCGAGGGGACTAATGTAGTTGATTGAATGGGTGAGTGATAGAAACTGATTTGGAGTTGTTTGGATTAGTAGAATGTAAGATATGAATATTTAAAGTTTAGGTTGTCTTTCTTTAAAATGTTAAATTATGCCTTTAGTTGAGTGGTGTGGTTTGAGTGATTGAATTGTGAGTTGATGATGGGTAAACTAGGGTTTGATTATGTGTTTAATGCATGTTCGGTTGGATGGCCTACTTTGTCATCTAACTTAGTTATTTGCTGTTAAATTGTTTATTGATGTTATTATGATGATAATATGATTATTGATTGATTATTGATTGATGATTGATGAATCAGGAGATAGTCAACGGAAAAGGTTGTCCTTCTGTGAATGATTGATGTTTATTATTATTGCTGAGTCTTTGGTATGTGTGTGCCACCTCTCGGGCAGTATCGGGCTGTCTGGTTGATAGCTCGCATGACGGAGGTGTCATGGAGGGAGAGGTTATTGGGGTACCTCGGGTGCGTGAGTTTATGGGAGTCACAAGAAGGCTGTTATGATCGTGATAGCGTTTGGAGCTACACCAACTAGTGTATCTTTTATTGAATGGTCATTATAGTTTATGTGATGATAGTATTATTGATGTTATTGTGTGTTTACTTGCTCAAAGGATCATTTTTCAAGGAGTATAGTGAATACTGTTAGAGATCTATCAGATCCTCACTGGGCTTATTTTATATAAGCTCACTCTCTATTATTGCATGCTTACAGGTGTACTTGAGCAGGATTACGGGTACGTGCCTCACTGAAGAGGAAAATATGCCTTACGTGGATGAGTCTTATGTTCTGGAGTCTTATCCTTGATGTTGTATGATTTTACTATCTTGTATATTATATAGTTGACTTTTATATGCTTTGTAGTTCATAATGTATAAGATGTTGAAAAGATAATGAATTAGTTGATGCTATCTTAGTAGTCTTTCTTTTGTCTATGTATAGGTTGTTAGGTTGGTATTAATATATTTTGCAATGTATATTAAGGTTCATGTATTATGTTGGAACGGAGGCGTATAACGAGGAATGATTATTGTATAATATGGTTATGTTGTATGTTGTTATTTTATTGAGGAGTTGTTTATTGTATGGTTTATGGAGTTGTTGTATGATGTTCTAATAAGGTTGGGTTAGAGCCTCGGTGTCCTATTTACTGTCGTTATACTTTCGAAATTTCGTTGCGTCTTGACTGATTATAGGAGGGGTCGAGTTGGGGTGTGACATTTAAGTGGTATCAGAGCGCATGTTAGTTGTCAGCCGGGGTATTCTCGGAATGTGGGTAATGGTCTTAGCATGAAAGTATGTATGAAAAGAAAGAAAAGTGAACTATGTATTAATACGATTAAATGATTAAGTGATTATGTGATTTAGTGCTTATGTGATTATGTGATCAATTTGTTTATGTGTTTTATATGAGTTTGTTGTTTATGTGCTAATAGTTGTTTATAACTTGTTTACGTGCTATAACTTGTGCTAACTCTTTGATTAGTAGAATGACCGGTAGACCAAGGACCAGAGGTAGGCCCGAGGTAGTAGATGAGACTCCTGGTAATGTGGCACTAGGCTGTGATAGGGGTGATGATCGTTTGGGGGCAGCAATGGATAGGATTGCGGAGTTAATGGCCGGACAGACCCAGTTGATAGCAGGGCAGGCTGCCCAAACTCAGGCTTGGCAGGCTCAGTTGTTGAATGTGCAGGGTAGAAACCACGGGCGTGGTACCCTGAAAGAGTTCTTGGGGTATCATCCACCTAGATTTCAGGGGGAACCCGATGATCGGAAGACTGAAGCGTGGATTAGTAAGGTGGAGAAGATTTATGATCCTCTTGATTATACCGATGAGCAGAAGGTCTCCTTTGCCGTGTACTTGCTGGATGATGAGGCAGAAGAATGGTGGCGCACGGTGAGAACTAGCTGGGCGACTCATGGTATTCCGTATGTTTGGGGTACCTTTCTGTTGGCTTTTCGGGCAAAGTATGTCTCGAGGATCGCGAGGGAGTGGAGAGAGGCTGAGTTTCTGTCTCTGATTCAGGGGGATGCCTCAGTGGCTTAGTATGAGGCCACCTTTACTTGATTGTCCTGGTATGCAACGGAGTATGTGGCTGATAAGGAGCGGAGGACTCGTAGATTCATGTTGGGGTTGAGGCCCGAGATTCAGGATGCGATGGCTCTGAATTGGTATGATATATTCACTGAGGCCTTTGATGCAGCTTCTAGGTTAGAGAAGAGAAAGGGGGATCAGCTTGTGTCTAGTCAGCCTAGTAAGAGGTCGTATCAGCCGCAGTTTTAGCAGGGTATGTATAGGCCTCCTGTACAGTAGGTTGTGTACAGGCCATCAGCTCAGCAGGGTTCTTTTAGGCCACAGGGGCAGCATAGTTATTATCGGCCTCAGTTTCAACAGGGGTCATATCAGGTTCAGTCCCAGTTTAGGCTAGCCTAGTCTCAGGGTCAGTACAGGCCTAGTTTGGTAAGGCCTCAGCAGCAGGCTGGTTCAGCTGTTTCTTTAGCTTTTGGTTCTTCCAGGGGCAGTGTTAGTGCATCATCACCGCAGTGTACACACTGCAAGCGCACGGGGCATGTGAAGGTCGATTGCAGAGTTAAGGCAGGGACGTGTTTAGGATGCGGCAGCAATCAGCACAGGGCGAGGGATTGCCCTAGATATTCGAGGACTGAGGGTCGGACAGCGACTTAGGGTTATCAGGGCCAACCTGCGGCCAGTGCACCTCAACAGCAGCGGGTCCAGGCTCTAGCCTACGCAGTTGACTTAGAGGAAGGTAACTTCCTTATACTTGATTAACTTGTTAAAGTGTTGATTGATTCTGGTGCTACGCATTCTTTCATTACTCCTGCTTGTGTGCAACGTGTTAATATGCAACCTGAAAGATTGCCTTATGTGGTTAAGATTAGTACCTCTTTGACTGATAAGTATATGGTTGGCTTAGTATGTAAAGATTGTAAAATAGAACTCCATTCGAAAGAAAAAAGGTATGCTTGGTTTTCTGTCATGTGGTGATTTTCTGTCATTGGGGGTGCGTGGGTCATGTGAGGGTGGTGATGCCGTGGGTAGGGGAAGAGGCGGCGATGGTGGCGAAAGGAGTGGGGGGTGGTGATGGTGGCGGTGGTTTTGATGGTGTGACAGTGGCGATGGTGGCGATGATAGCGATGGTGAGGGTGGCGATGGTGACGGTGATGATGGCGATGGTGATGGGGGCGATGATGGCGATGGTGAGGGTGGCAAAGGGGGCGGGAGGGATGGAGTAAGGATGGCGTGTTGGGGGGAAGGCGGGGGGCAGTGAGAAGTTGAGGGAAATGAAATGGGGAGGGGGGTAGGGTTTGATTTATATATATATATATACATATTTATATATTTTTTTTAAACTGATTTTTTTTATTTAAAAAATTATGTTATTTAATTTATTACTTTTATTTCTTAAAGTAAGTTTTTTTTTTAAAATTTTATTCATTTAAGTTTAATTTTTTAATATTTTATCATAATATTATTTATAGTTATATTTTTTTGTAATTTTATTCAATTATTTTTTTTGAGTGTGATATAATTTTATTCAATTTTTTTGTTGAATTTTTGTTCTTTATATTATTTAAATTTATATTAATTGTATAATTTTTATTCAATTATTTTTTTAAATTTTGTTGAATTTTTTGTCTAAATATTTTCTTCATATTATTTAAATTTATATTTTTTATAATTTTATTCATTTTTTTGTTGAAATTTTTTTCTTCATATTATTTAAATTTATATTATTTGTCTAATTTTTATTCAATTAATTTTTTTAATTTTGTTGAATTTTTTTTTGTCATATTATTTAAATTTATATTAATTATCTAATTTTATTCAATTAATTTTTTTAATTTTGTTGAATTTTTTTTTCTTAATATTATTTAAATATATATATTTTTTATAATTTTATTCAATTTTTTTTGTTGATTTTTTTTTCTTCATATTATTTAAATTTATATATTTTTATAATTTTATTCAATTTTTTTTGTTGAATTTTTTTCTTCATATTATTTAAATTTATATTAATTATCTAATTTATATTTTATTTTAATTGTATAATTTTTATTCAATTATTTTTTTTTAAATTTTTTTGAATTTTTTTCTAAATATTATTTTAATTTATATTTTTGATAATTTTATTCAATTTTTTTGTTTGTTGGATTTTTGTTCTTCATATTATTTAAATTTATATTAATTGTATAAATTTTATTCAATTAATTTTTATAATTTTGTTGAATTTTTTTTCTTCATATTATTTAAATGTACATATATATATAATTTTTTTGCTTGATGTTGTAATTTTTTCATTAAATTTTTTTTTCTTCAGCTATGGATTCCGGCGAAGTAGTTAGGGGCTGCAAGTTCACTATTGAAGAAGATATCGCGTTATGCCGCGCACCTTGCAATTAGTGAAGACCCAATTACAGGCCGAAACCAAACATCAGCAGCAATGTGGACGCGAATCTTTATGAAATTCGAAGAATTTCACCTTCCAACGACTTTGTTGCAAAAGAGAACTGCAAAATCTCTAAAATCACGATGGACCCTGATAAACAAAAAAAACACGAAATTTGCAGAGTATCTTGCTCAATCTCAAATGAGACCGCGGAGTGGAGCAAATGCAACAGATATTGTGTGTTTTATGCAGCAAAATATGTTGATTTAGTTTTATTTTTTTAAAAAATACTCATGGTGATCTACTTTTTTGTTTTTTCAGCTTGAAGATGCCAAACGACTTTACGCTAATGTTACAGGAGAGAATTTCAACCTTGATCATTGTTGGTCGATATTACAACATGGTCAAAAGTGGAGAAAGATTACCAAGTTCCACCAAGGTCAAAATGCATCTCAAGAGGGTACACCGCTTTCTTTTGAAGATGACTCTCCATATGAGTCGGTGCCCGAAACTCAATCTGAACCGTCATCCTCGATGCCAATTGGAAGTGAAAAGGCAAAAAAATTAAAAAAGGGTAAGGATGTTGTGACAGAGATTGTTCAGTAAGGAAGAGCAATGCAAAAACTTAGGAAAGAGTACAAAGAGAGTTCTGACTGGGCAACAGAGTATAGTATAATGTCGACGAAGACTTCGGCCATCGAGACTCTGGCCAGAAGAGCGTGGATGATTGACCAACAAAACAAAATCATCGCTAAGAGGTCATCTCGTTCTATCAACTTTGACGATGATGGTTATCGTCCTCAAATGCCTTGAATTGTTGTACTGTTATATTGTTGTTGTTTCTACGTGTGTTGTACTGTTAGTTTGTCTACATATGTTGTACTGTTGTAATGTAATTGAATCTGTATTTGGTTTGAGAAATTTGTGTACAATTAATTTTTACACCATTATTAATTTTTTTTAAAAGGAACACAAACAGTTAATTTATTAAACTAGGACTTAAAGGACGAGAACAGTACAACTATTGATGTCACACATTGAGATCTCGTGTACGAAACTCGTTCCAAACATGCTCAACTTGATCACTTCGGAGTATATAGTAAGCCGCTTCGTTCGTCACCTGACGGCGATTGTTCAAATACTCAGTAATTGTTATGGGATTTCGTGCATGTTCCACAAAGGCCTCTTCTACATGGTAAAGTGATGGATTATCGTTGAAATGATCTCATTCTTCCTCGCGATTATCTTCTACAATCATATTATGCAGAATGATACAAGTCTTCATAATTTCTCTAATATCACGTTCGTGCCAGAAATGACATAGACCTTTTATAATCTCGAAAATGGACATACGAGATCGGCCATGGATAATCCAATCCAATGGTCTTTGTGGGGATGAGAGATTTCTTTAGATAAGATTGAAATGGATGGACGAGATTTAAGTTGAAAATCCAATCGAAAGGCCTTTATTTTGGATAAGAGATTTCATTGATGATAAAGAATGGACGACCGAGATCGTTTAGTTAGAAATCAAATCCAAAGGTCTTTATTTTGGATGAGAGATTTCATTGATGATAATGAATGGACGACTGAGATCTTTTAGTTGGAAATCCAATCCAAAGGCCTTTTTTTTGGATGAGAGATTTCATTGATGATAATGAATGGACGACCCAGACTGTTTAAAGAAAACTTAATCCAAAGGCCTTCATTTCGATAAGATATTTTGTTTCATGATAACAAATTAATGGATGAGATCATCGAGGAAACATCATATCCAATGGCCGCTATTCTGGTTTCTCGAAAATTAGGGTTGTTGTAATCGAGTATAGTTAACGATATAGTATTTGGCAAAATATAATCGTTATCGGAATTAATTAATTTTTAGGTTGAAATATTCGTAAAAAAAAATTATGAATTTATAAGTATATAAAAAAATCAAGTACTAAAATTCACGAAAAAGTAGCACAAAATTAGATTATGTTGAAAAATTAATAGAGTCTCTAAAATAGAGACCCAAACACTAATGTGGTTGAAAAATTTTTAAAGACCCAAAAAGTAACTAAACTCTTAGGTAGGGTCTCTATTTTGTTAAAAGTCTGTAAAATAATTTTTAGAGACTCATGATTTAAGACTTTGGTAAGGATAACCTTATTGATATTTATTGTGTGTTTACTGCTCAAAGGATGATTTTCAAGGAGTGTAGTAAATACTGTTAGAGATCTATCGAATCCTCACTGGGCTTGTTTTATATAAGCTCACTTTCAATTATTGCATGCATGCAGGTGTTACTGAGCCTGACTACGGGTATGTGCCTCTTGAAGAGGGAAATGTGCTATATGTGGATGAGTCTTATGTGCCGGAGTCATTGCCATGAGATTGTCTTAGTTGTTGTAACACATTGTATTGTATAACCTATCTAATATAAAGACATATGTATGTTGATTTAGTAGTCTTTATTTTGATCATGACTAGATTACTAAGTTGGTTATATTCTATTTTGAAATGTATGTATAACCTATGTATTAAGTTGGAACGGAGGCGTATAACTATAAACGGATAATATGGTTGAGTTGTCTATTGTTGAATGTTTGTGGAATTGGTTGTATGAGTTGTGAAGAAGCTGGTTTAGAGCCTCGGTGTCCTAATTACTGTTGTTATACTATCGAAATTTCGTTGCGTCCTGACTGATTGTAGGAGGGGTCGAGTTGGGGCGTGACATTAAGTGGTATCAGAGAGCATGTTAGTTGTCAGCCGGGGTATTCTCAAAATGTGGGTAATGGTCTTAGCATGAAAGTATGTATGAAGTGAAAAAAAGTGAACTATGTGTTAATATGATTAAGTGATTAAGTGATTATGTGATTTAGTGCTTATGTGATTATGTGATCAATTTGTTTACGTGATTGATACTTAAGTGATTTATGTGCTTTATATGGGTTTGTTGTTTATGTGCTAATAGTTGTTTATAGCCTGTTTACGTGTTGTAACCTGCGCTTATCTTTGATTAGTAGAATGGCTAGTAGACCGAGAACAAGAGGTAGGCCCGAGACAGTTGATAAGGCTTTGGGTAATATGGCACTGGGCCGAGATAGGGGTGATGATCGTTTTGGTGCAACTATGGATCGGATGATCGAGATTATGGCAAGTCAGGCGCAGTTATTAGCAGGGCAGGCTGTCCAAGCTCAGACTTTGCAGGCACAGTTACTGAATGTACAGGGTGGATACCACAGGCGTGGTACACTGAAGGAGATCTTGGGGTACTAACTGAGGTTTCAGGGAGAGCCAGATGATTAGAAAGCCGATGCATGGATTAATAAAGTGGAGAAAATATTTGACCCTCTGGATTATACTGATGAAAGAAAGGTCACATTTGCCGTATATTTGCTTGATGATGAGGCAGAGGAGTGGTGGCGCACGGTGAAATCTAGTTGGGAGACCCAAGGTATTCTGTATGTCTGGGTTGATACCTTTCTGAGAGCTTTCTGGGCGAAATATGTTCCGAGGATTGCACGGGAGAGGAGAGAGGCTGAGTTTTTGTCTCTAGTTCAGGGGGATGCTTCAGTGGCTCAGTATGAGGCTACTTTTACTAGACTGTCTCGTTATGCACCGGAGTTTGTGGCTGACGAGGAGCACAAGACTTGTAGGTTTATGTTGGGTTTGAGGCCCGAGATTCAGGATGCGATGGCCCTGAATCGGTATGATATACTTACTGAGGTCTTTGATACAGCTTCTAGGTTAGAGAAGAGAAAGGGGGAACAGATCGGACCTAGTCAGCCTAGCAAGAGGCTATTTCAGCCACAGGGCTAGCAGGGTATGTATAGACCTTCAGTACAGCAGGGTGGTTATAGGCCTTCGGTACAACAGGGATCTTTCAGACCGCAGGGTCAGAAGGGTTACTATCGGCCACAATTTCAGTAGGGGTCTTATCAGGCTCAGTCGCAGTATAGGCCGACCCAGTCTCAGGGTCAATATAGGCCTAGTATTGTGAGACCTCAGCAGCAGGCTGATACAACTGCTTTCTCGGCTTCTGGTTCTTCTAGGGGCAGTGGCAGTGCATCGTCACCGCAGTGTACTTTCTGCAAGCGTCAGGGCCATGTGGAGGCCGACCGCAGGGCGAAGGCAGCAATCAGCATAGGGTGAAGGCTTGCCCTAGGTATTAGAGGACTGAGGGTCGGGCAGCGACTCAGGGTTATCAGGGTAGACTTGCGGGCAGTACACCTCAGCAGCAGCGGGTTCAGGCTCGGGCCTACGCAGTTGATTTGGAAGAGATGCCTGAGGAGACTGCAGTTGTGGAAGGTAACTTCCTTATACTTGATCAACTTGTTAAAGTGTTGATTGATTCTGGTGCTACGCATTCTTTCATTACTCCTGCTTGTGTGCAACGTGTTAATATGCAATATGAAAGATTGCCTTATATGGTTGAGATTAGTACATTTTTGACTGATAAGTATGTGACTGGCTTAGTATGTAAGGATTGTAAAATACATGTTAAGGGGCATAATTTTCCTTCGGACCTTATCTTATTCTCTATTCGAGGGTATGATGTTATCTTGGCTATGGATTGGCTATCTAAGTATGATGCTCAGTTAAATTGTAGAACAAAGGTAGTACAATTTCGTTTGCCAAATCAGCCAGTGGTTGAGGTAGTAGGGAACCGGGGTGCTAAGACGAGTTTTGTTATCTCAGCAACTAAAGCCATTAAGTTGGTGAGTAAGGGGTGTTCGGGTTATCTAGCTTATTTGTTCAAGAAGCCATCTGATAAGCTACAGCTGGAGGAAGTTCCTATTATTCGGGAATATCCCAATGTATTTCCCGAGGAGTTGTCAGGATTGTCGCCAGAGAGAGATGTGGAGTTTGTGATTAATCTTGTTCCCGGTACTCAACCTATTACTAAATCAGCGTACCGGATGGCACTAGCTGAGTTGAAGGAGCTGAAAACTCAGTTGTAGGAATTGTTAGAGAAGGGATTTATCCAGCAGAGTTCTTCACCGTGGGGAGCACCTGTTTTATTTGTGAAGAAGAAGGATAGTACATTGAGATTATGCATTGACTATCATGGTTTGAATCAAGTGACCATCAAGAACAAGTATCATTTGCCATTGATTGATGAGTTGTTTGATCAACTTCAGGGAGCCAAAGTCTACTCTAATTTTGACTTGAGGCAGAGGTATTATCAACTTCGGATTCGCACGGAGGATGTTCCGAAGTCTGCCTTCAGGACTCGGTACAGGAATTATGAGTTTGTAGTTATGCCCTTTGGATTAACTAATGCACCGACATCATTTATGGATCTTATGCATTGGGTTTTTCAGCCATACTTGGATCAATTTTTGGTAATCTTTATTGATGGTATCTTGGTTTATTTCAAATCTGAATCGGAGCACAAGCAACATCTACGGCTTGTCTTACAAAAGCTGCAGGAGCATCAGTTGTATGCGAAACTCAGCAAATGTGAATTTTGGCTGCAACAGATATCTTTTCTTGGATATGTGATTACACAGAGCGGTATTTCTGTAGATCCCACTAAGATTGAAGTGGTGATGTCTTGGAAACGTCCGAAGAATGTTTTGGAAGTTCGTAGCTTTCTTGGCTTGGCGGGTTATTACCGTAGGTTTGTGAAGAACTTTTCTAAGATTGCCAGGCCACTTTCTAAGTTAACTCAGAAACGAACTAGCTTTACTTGGGATGCGAAATGTGAGAGTGGGTTTCAGGAGTTGAAAAGGAGGTTGACTACCACTCCAGTACTTGCTCTACCAGAGGGGACCGATAATATGGTTATTTATAGTGATGTATCCAAGGAGGGCTTAAGATGTGTACTTATGCAGAATGGCCAGGTTATTGCCTATGCTTTTAGGAAGTTGAAGCCGTATGAGGTGAATTATCCGACTCATGATCTTGAGTTGGCAGCTGTGGTCTTTGCACTTAAAAAGTGGCGTCATTATCTGTGGGACAGTAAGTTCGAGATCTTCACTGATCATAAGAGTTTGAAGTACCTGTTCTCACAAAAGAAGTTGAATATGCGTCAGCGGAGGTGGATGAAACTTCTTGGAGATTATAATTGTTCTATCAATTATCTGCCTGGGAAGACAAATGTTGTAGCAGATGCTCTTAGCCGAAAGGAAAGTATTGCTTGTTTGGCTGTTAAAAAGTGAAAGGTTCTTGAGGAATTCACTTATTGGAGACCGGAGTTGACTCAGGTTGGGGTGATGTATTCACATCTCCGTATTCAGCCTTTATTGCTGTCTCAGATCAGAGAAGCTCAGCAACTTGATGTTAAACTTCAGAAGATCAAGGATCAGATCACGGATTATCAGTTTGACTTTAAATTACATGAGGATGATATTCTTCGGTTTCGGAACAGGGTTTGTGTTCCCGATGAATAGGGCTTGAGGCGAGGTATTCTGGAGGAGGCTCATAATTCTAAGTACACCATTCATCCTGGTAGAAACAAGATGTATCGGGATTTGAAGCAACATTACTGGTGGAATAATATGAAGAGGGAAGTTGCCCAGTTTGTATCTAGATGTTTGACTTGTCAGCGAGTAAAAGCCGAGCATCAACGACCTACAGGTTTGCTTCAGCCGTTAGCTATACCAGAGTAAAAATGGGAGCATATCACGATGGACTTCGTCACTGGTTTGCCTAGAACACCGAGAGGTAATGATGCGGTTTGGGTTGTCGTGGATCATTTGACGAAGACAGCTCACTTTATTTCGATGAGGATGGGAGATGAAGTTGCAAAGTTGACGGATCTTTATTTAGATCAGATTGTTTGACTTCACGGGATTTCATCTAGTATTGTCTCGGATCGAGATCCTCGGTTTTACTTCTCGTTTATGGGAGAAACTTCAGGAGACTTTAGGTACTCAGCTGAATTTCAGTACCGCGTATCATCCACAAACCGACCGTCAATCTGAGAGGACTATTCAGATTCTGGAGGATATGCTCAGGGCTTGTGTTCTGGACTTCAGGAAAAACTGAGAGAAATATTTACCATTTGTCGGCTTTGCCTATAACAATAGTTATCAAGCTACTATTGAGATGACGCCTTTTGCAACTCTTTATGGTCGTAAGTGTTGTTCACCTTTGTATTGGGACGAGGTAGGGGAGATGAAGACTATTGATCCGACTATTATGTCAGAGCTTCTGGAGAAGATTGAGAATGTTCAATTGATCACGCAGAGAATGCTTACAACACAGAGTAGATTCAAGAGTTATGCTAATAAGCATCGTTGAGATTTGGAGTTTGCGGTCGGGGATCGGGTTTTCTTGAGATTGTCTCTTCGAAAGAGGTTTGCTCGCTATGATAAAGGTGGTAAGCTAAGTCCGAGGTTTGTGGGGTTGTTTGAAATTACCGGCAGAGTTGGCAAGTTGGCATATCGATTGGCTTTACCAAAGAATTTCTCTAATGTTCACGATGTATTTCACGTGTCTAATTTGCGGAAATATAATCCGGATTCTTCTCATATTCTAGAGCCAGAGTCGTTACAGCTTCGAGAATTTGACTTATGATGAGCGACCAATTCGCATTCTTGATCATATGGAATGGGAACTGAGATCGAAGAAGATTTCGATAGTTAAAGTGTTGTGGAAGTCTCACGGTATTGAGGAAGCTACTTGGGAGAGGCGAGATCAGATGCGGCAGTAGTACCCAGATCTATTCCGTACATCAAGTAATAATTTTGAGGATGAAATTTCTTTAAGGGGGAGAGAATGTGAAACCCACTTTTTATCTTAACCTCGATTTGCATGTTTTGTCTCGTTTTGCGTGAAATGACCTGTTTGTGTACTATATCAAGCAGAATGCGCTAAATATGTGATATAAACTCCTAATACTTGCTAAGTGTGCATTCATGAAATTTTCATCAAAAACGGAATCAGAAATTTTGTTGACGATTTTTGTGAATAGTATTTTAGACGCACGTTCGCTAAAATTTTTACTCATGTGTTTTAAGTGTTTCAAAACCTAGTCCTCGGATATAAATAGACATGTGTTTGATTAAAACGGATTTCAAATCAGCTTAGAAATTTAAAAGGGTTTTTACACATTCTTTTGCGAAAATCAAGTTTTGAGCCGACTCGGGTGGAAATGTTTGAATGTTAAACTTCTTGTCACCTAAAAATAAACTACTTGACATAGTTTAAGTGTCAATTTAATGTTTGAGCAAGAAATAGTCAAAAATAGGATTAAAAGACTAGAAATACTAAAAAAATAACTAAGTGTCAACTTTGACTTTGCATTATTTTGTTTGACCTTAGCTTATTATGCATCAACACACATTAGCAAAGCACAAAAACACACTTAAAAACACTCACTTGGCTGAGAGCTCCATAGGAGAAAAGCCAAGAGTTTTTTTCAAGTTTTCAAAGGCAATTTTGCATTAAAAGTTGTAATTCAAGGTCAAACTTCATCAACCAAAGCTTGATTCCACTTCTTGAGCATCCATTGAGCATCTTTCTAACTTCATAACACATCAAAGGTGAGAGAAAAATTCTAGATCTCAAATGTCATCTTTTATGTTTTTGCGTATAATTGAATTTTGAACTGTTAGAATGTTGATTTGATGTTATATTATTGTTCAGTGCATGCTAAGGATCGTTTATATGCGTTTATATAAGATTTGAACCATTGTAGCATGAATTTTTATTTTCGGGTATTAAAAGTTGAGTTGTTGGCTATTTGTTGAATATTTTGAGTTGTAGTGGTTGGAATCGATTGCCGTCGATTTGTAAAAGTTTGTTAAATACGTGGTAGTACTGTTGTAATGCCAAAATTTCGATTGCGATGTCGGTGTGAAAGTTCAAAAATTTCAGCCAAGGTGCATTAGGGTTTTAGGGTTGTTGGGCTTGATTTGGATGTATTTTGGTTGGTTTTCGAGGGGAACTAATGTAGTTGATTGAGTGGGTGAGTGATAGAAACTGGTTTGAAGTTATTTGGATTAGTAGAATGTAAGTTATGATTATTAGAAGTTTAGGTTATCTTTTTTTAAAATGTTGATTTATGCCTTTAGTTGTTTGGGTGGTGTTTGAGTGATTGAATTGTGAGTTGTTATTGGTTAGACTAGGGTTTGATTGTATGGTTTAAAGCATGTTAAGTTGGATGGTCTGATTTGTCATCTAACTTAGTTGTTTAGTTGTTAACTGATTAATTGATGTTATGTTGAAATGTTGTTAATTAATTGATGATTAATTGATTATTGATTATTGATTATTGATGAACTGGGAGATAGTCAACGTGAAAGGTTGTCCTCTTGTGATGTGAATGTTTATTATTATTGCTGAGTCTTGGTATGTGTGTGTCACCTCTCGGGCAGCATCGGGCTGTCAGGTTGAAACCGGCTTGACTACCATAGGCTACCCCAGCTCGCATGACGGAGGTGTCATGGAGGGAGGGGCTAGAGAGATACATCGGGTGCTTGAGTAATGGAGAGTTATAAGAAGAACGGTTGAGATCGTGATGGCGTTTGGAGCTATACCAACTAGAGTATCCTTTATTGAATGATCGTTATAATTTATGTGCTTATATTGTTATTGATATTTATTGTGTGTTTACTACTCAAAGGATGATTTTCAAGGAGTGTAGTAAATATTGTTAGAGATTTATCGAATCCTCATTGGGCTTGTTTTATATATGCTCACTCTCAATTATTGCATACATGCAGGTGTTACTGAGCCTGACTTCGGGTACGTGCCTCTTGAAGAGGGAAATGTGCCATATATGGATGAGTCTTATGTGCAGGAGTCATTGCCATGAGATTGTCTTAGATGTTGTAACACAATGTATTGTATAACCTATCTGAATATAAAGACTTATGTATGTTGATTTAGTAGTATTTATTTTGATCATGACTAGATTACTAAGTTGGTTTTAATCTATTTTGAAATGTATGTATAGCCTATGTATTAAGTTGGAACGGAGGTGTATAACTATAAACGGATTATTGAAGGAGTGATTATTGTATAATATGGTTGAGTTGTTTATTGTTGAATGTTTGTGGAGTTGGTTGTATGAGTTGTGAAGAGGCTGGTTTAGAGCCTCGGTGTCCTAATTACTGTCGTTATACTGTCGAAATTCCGTTACGTCCTGATTGATTGTAGGAGGGGTCGAGTTGGGGCGTGACACTCACATAAACCCAATTGATCTCTGGGTTATCTAGGATCTCGTGGTGGAAACATTCCAAGGTTCGTCCTAGATGTTGTCGCTTGGTTACCAATTAGCTTTAAATTGGTGTTAACCTCAATATTATGAGGTCTTTATCCACCGTTATGTAAATAGTGACTCTCATAGTATTTGAGAGAAAGATAACTAATACCATTCTGAGGGGCATGTGATACGTGACTTATCACTTCTGCTTCGGCCAGTTCTTACGTTATGGCGGGTAGATTTACTATCCAGATTTTGATGCTATTCATTTGGTGTTCAGATGCAGTTTACTTTGCTGCATAGGTACGAAACTGAAATAGGGTTGGGATCCTATTTTTGCATTCTCCAGGCTTCCAGTGTTGCCTTCTAAATTGGCGGACAACTGTTCGTTAAGTTGTTGAACTCTAAATTTAGTCTAAACTCAAAGATTATTAAATTAAATATGGATCCAACTGTTTCTTTTGGAAGCAGAGTTAATGTTTGAATCTTGATGAATGACTATCGGTCGGTGTTTATTTGTATATTCTTACACTCTACTATCTTTTTTCCTTGTAGGTGTTGGTGCCTATTTGTGTGAGACCAACTTAAGGGTAAAATTTAATATAGTTGCATATTCTTGTCATGATGTGTGCTTGTTTTACTTTAATTCTATATTAAAAAAAAAAAAAATGGGAGCCGCTCGACAAATGGAAGCTGATTTTGCTCATGCTGTGATAATCATCGAGTGTGCATGCATCATTTTACTCTTTCTTGTTTATATCTTGATTAAGATTGGAAATTCACTCGATTGAGCTAGAGATTGCAGAATGTTTAAATTTTTGTTTTGTAATGTATTTTTGGAGTGTTGTGTAATTTTAGAAGCATGATGTAATTAGGAAAGTATTTTGCAAGTGTGTATATTTAAATTTTCAAATTTTTTTTGAATTAGTAAATATGTGTTTATTTTTCTCTTGTACCAATTTTATTTTATGTTAATATAGAAAATAAGTTTGAGGAAGATTCTATCTTTTTATTTTGTGATTTTACAAAAATAATATTTATTTAAAAAAAAAGAAGTTGTGAGAACCAAGATCGAGCGTGCTTAATCCCCTGCTCGAGCACTGTCAACCATAGCAGACGGGTTTTAAAACCCTACTTCTTTTCTTCTTTTCCTCATTCATCTTCACCGCCTCCTTCGCCTCTCTCTCTCTCAAAAAAAAAAAAAAAACAATTTTTTTCCCCATTTTCATTTCTCTACTATTGCACAATGATATTTGGAACTCTCACGGACGATCAATTTGCCATGGTTGTGTACTTATTTGCAAGTGCATTCATCTTATACCTTTTTCTAATTTATCTCTTTATCAAATGGGATCATAGGCGTGTTGGGTAGAAAAAAAATATTATTGCATTCCCACGATTATGAGATAATTTTGTGTCATTGTAATTTTTATTTTCTTATGTACTGTTTTAATATTTAATAAAATGTTGTGTGGTTTGTTTCATTATATAATTCTATATACCTATATATATAATTCTGAATATGGTAGCTTATTATATTTATGGTAAATAATATATATTATATATTATATTAAAAAAAAACCCAAGAGGGCGCTCGAGCGTGCCTTGCAGGCGCTCGACCGCCCTATTGTAGTCGGGGCTTATAACCTAAGCCCCGATTGCAGCAGCTTCAACATAAAAAAAACACCTTCCCACCCCACGAAAATCACTCCCAAAACACAACAAAAACTTTCCCCACCCCAAATCAACCCCAGATCTACATCCTAAGGTGAGCTCTCTTGCTTTTTATCTTATTTTCGCATTTTTTTTCCAGTTTTATTTCAAGTTTAGATATGTATGTATATGTTTATATATGTATGTATATATGCATTTTTGAAAGTTTTAGGATGATTTTTACTGCTTGTTTTTGGATTATTGTTGTTTTATAGCTTAAAAACTTCGTTTTGGTATGATTTTTTTTAGATTTATGTATGTATATTTGTATGTATATGTGTATGCATATGTGTATGTATATGTGTATATATATAGAATTTAGTTAGATTTTAGTTTTAAATTTTCTGTTTAGATTTCCTTTAATTTTAATTTTTTTAAAAAAAATTGAAAAATATTTAAAAATTTCAGATTACTGTACATATATTTATGTCTATCTCTTATTTCGTATTGCTCTAATTATAGGATTTATTTGTGTCAATGTTAGAGGGTTTGAGCAGATGACAAGTTGATATTGTGTGTTGTCAATGGTGATTTTGTAGTTGTTAATAGGTGTTGTTTGAATAAACAATTTCTACAAAAATAAAAATAAAAAAGAACAAAAAAACAAATTGTTTTGTGTTTTTCATAATTTTTCTGATTTAGTTATTTATTTATTTATTTAGACTATGGCTCCAAAGAGACAGAGATTGTCCTTGACTGCACAACTTGAGAATGCTCAGATTGAGGCTGAAACTGATTTTTTGGATGTTTTGAGGGCTTCCGAAGGTGGGGCACATGCTTTTGAATATTTTGAGGGATATTATCTTGACTGCATTCTGCATCCACCTTTTGATGATGTTTTTATTTTTCCTCGTCTCATTCGACAATTTTATGAGCATCTGTCTTATGATGATGGTACATTTAGTGCGTCAGTTGCTGGGTTTGAATTTACATTTACTACTGTTGATATTATGACTATTATGTGTAGGCATGATCTGTTTTATGCGACAATTGAGGACTTTCCTGCTAGAACTACGGATTTGGAAATTGCTACAAAATTGTGTGGGGGTCCGGTTCTTGAACATGGTGTAGGTATAAGGAGATCTTCCCTTCGGAGGGATATGTGGTTAACTGATATCATTGTTAAAAAGAATCTTTGCCCATATGGCCATGATCAAGAGAGGACGGGAGTTGTTTTTCAGGTATTATATTGGATTTCTCACGGTGAACTTTTTGATGTTGAGGCTGTAATTGGGGAGAATATGATGAGTCTTATAGACCACATGAGGAGATTTGATACTACATCTACATATCGTTTTCCTCAATTGATAGTTTCTTTACTTCAGCGGTTTAATTTTCCTTTTTTTACTTGATGAGCCAACCATGGTCCTCCCTATTACTACATATGGTGAATTTGAGTTCAAAAAGAATCTTAAACATTTGGAGCTGTTAAAAAGATGCCCTTAGCATTAAATGCTCCACGGGCCTTCACTCAACCTGCTGATGGAGCCACTTCTTCACAGCAACCGAGTACTCAACCTGAAAAGTCTTTGATGGAAAAAATGTACTGAGAAATTCAGGAAATGAATAAAATCGATTGGCTAAAAGATGATGTTGCTGCTTTAAGGACGGGCGTTGCTTTGTTGAGAGGTTCTGGGGCAGGTCCTCAGCTGGCACCACCTCAGTAACTCGGAGGGCGTGCTTTCTATTTTATTTTAGTTTATGCTATTTATTTTATCTTTCTTTAGAATATTTTAGTTTTTATTTTAACTCACGGCTAATGTTGCTTTTTGAGATTTTGTTTGACAATTCTTCTTTAAGAAGTTTTTGAAGAACATTGTTTAGATTATTTATCAAGTTGTATCTTTCTTTTTCCTTTGCATTACATAGTTTTTTTTTTTTCATTGAGGGCAATGTAAGACTCGGGTTTGAGGAGGAGGAAAAAAGTTGATACCAACCTCATACAAAAATTTCAAAATTTCAAACTTTACTTATTCATAATAATAATATTTGAGTGGTTAATTGTTTGAAATATTGTTAGATTGTGATAAAATATTTGAATTAACTGTGAATTTGGAATAAAAAAATGATTAGCCACTAGAGTTGAGTTTGTATCTAGAATTTTTGAAACATTGTTAACTATTATTACATCTTAATAGCGTCACATGATTCAATTAGAGGTTTTTGATTAATTGTAAAAAAAGGAGTAGATTGAGGCATTTTCAAAGTAAGATGTTATGTTTTATTAAAATTTGACTTATTTTTCTAGATCGGTAAATTCCTTTGAAAAAATGATCAGAAAAATTGTTTATATTTTAAGAAAAAAAATTAAAAAAAATGTATAGATTGACTCACTCAATGTCACTCAAATATCAAAAGTGTTGATTCAACAAATAGAGACATAAAAGGAATTCATAACAAATGCTTTCTTCTAATCATTTTTGTTATGAAAAAGCTTTCAATATAAATCCTACCAGACAAGTTTTCTTTCACCATACACAATTCAACCGAAGAAAGGCAATCCTTCAATGAAGTCGTTAAATCAACCAACATCTATCATTTGAGTCATCTATTTATAAAAAAAAAGAGAAAAAAGAGAAAAAAAATCTAAGGGAGTATTACATGATTTGGAAGGTAGTTGAGTTTTAACATTTCATGACTATCCAAAGAAAATATTTTTAATTTTATAAATTTTGCGTGATTAATTTATTTAACTCTTAATTGAGTTACAAGTGCTTAAAAAGGCTCGAAGGATTTTTTATAATTAAGTTGGTTTCTATTCTTCTAGATACAAAACGATTTCTTGGGGTGGAATTGTTTGGAAGACAAACTCACTGTTAATCTTGTATTTTATGAAATCTAGCTGTATGAATATATTGACTGCTTAAATTTAAATTTTTTTGTATCTATCAAGTAATTGATGCCTTTACTTGAGGACAAACAAAGAATGAGTTTGAGGAGGTTGATAAATCCATATTTTTAGTAATTTTAACCCATCAAATCGTAAATATTGTATTATTATTTCAAGCTTAATTATATATTTTACAAAATTTTAGTGCAATATAGGTTTTGAAGAAGAAATAGCAAAAACGACCACAAAAACCAACATTTGAACAAGAAATTCAGCGTAGCACTAGTGAAGAATGGTAGAACGGCTTTAAAACGAGCAATTTAATATTGAATTTGGTCAATCTAAGTGCGAAAACGGATTTAGGATGCTAAGAAAACTTGAAATAGACTTGGTCAACTTTTTGGTCAACGGTCGAAGTCAACAAGCCAATCAAAGTCAAAGTTCAGAGTCAAGTTCACCTATTGCAGCCAGACGTGCGCTTGAGCAACTCTTTTCGAGCATAAGCACCACTTTTTGAAAATGGCGGACAAATGGATGACAAAGTGTGGAAGGAAAAGACGAAAAAAATATAAAAAATTCTTAGTGCAGAAGGGTACTCAAGCACCCTCCTGAAATTCTGCCTATAAATAGCGCGGGTTTCATTGTTGAAAATTGTGCTATTTCCTCTTATTAGCTTAGATTGGGCTACTCTAGTATTTGTGAAGTGAGTTTTGAGTGTTTTAATTATTATTCTTAGTTGTGTGCAAAGTTTTAATCCTGAGGGGAGGGTCTAGTGACCCATCAGCATATCGAATTCATACAGTCTACCGAAATCTGTTCAACACGATAAGTATTCTTTTATTTCAGTTTTTGTTATGATTTTTTGTACTTTATAGTTTATCATGACACACTAGACCTGAGAATCAGGGTGGTACGTTTGAGGTTACTCTTGTACATATGTTTTGATTCAGATTTATTAAAGTCTTGTATTTTTATTTCTAAGTATTCTTTGATTAATTATACGTATACTTGTAGTTATGTGATATTTAATTGAAAGTATATATACGCCCAGTTTTGTAAACCAGTGGCAATACGAGACTACCTCAGATGGATTCTAGTTTGGTTGTACCGACACCTCCATGTTACATAAGTGAAAGATTAATTGAGAGATTGTATATCGTTAGGTTGTACCAACACATCTAGTGTTGTTAATCGATTAATCTTATCACTTACGTAACTAAAGGCTCATCTCAGTAGTAGGAGCTTGTAGCCCTATTTTTGAAGGACTTATATTTTTAATTTGAATCAATAACTTTGTACTTGTGTATACCTAGCTATAACCTCCCTGAATCATTAACCCTTTGAATTTTCATTTTTATTGTTAATTGTTGTAATTCTTCAATTTAGTACCTTTGTTCAATTCACTTTTGTATCTCGTTACTACCGTATCTTTGGACATTTCTTGGACTTTTGGACTTAATTTATCATACCTTTGGACTTTTGGACTTAATCAAACCTTAACTCTGCTTCCAAAAGAAACAGTTGAATCCATATTTAAGTTAAGAATCTTTGAGCTTAGACTAAATTTAGAGTTCAACAACTTAACGAAGAGTTGTCCGCCAGTTTGGAAGGCAACACTGGAAGCCCGGGGAATGCAAAAATAGGATCCAAACCTTATTTTAGTTTCATACCTTTGCAGCAAAGTAAACCACATCCGAACACCAAATGAATGGCATCAAAATCTGGATAATAAATCTACTCGCCATAATGTAAGAACTGGCTGAAACAGAGGTGATAAATCACGCATCACATGCCCCTCAGAATGGTATTAGTTATCTTTCTCTCAAATACCATGAGAGCCACTATTTACATAACGGTGGAAAAAGACCTCATATTGTTGAGGTTAACACCAATTTAAAGCTAATTGGTAACCAAGTGACAACATCTAGGACGAACCTTAGAATATTTCCGCCACGAGATCTTAGATAACCCAGAGTTCACTTGGGTTTATGCGAGGCACACACCCTAGTACAAATAACACCCTGTTTTATCCTCAGACAGTCAATACCGAATGCTGCCAATGTGTACCCATTTTCCCTCCCTTTTAGGGTAAGCGCGTCACACAAATTGTTAGAGTTTTTTCCTTCTAACCGGGAATGGGCACTAGAACCATTTAATGTCAGCCATCAAGATATGCACACACAGTTAAGTGTCGTAGTTTAACACCTTCGGGCATCTGGGCATCATTTAAAGTTCGGTTGGCATAATAGATCACACAAGGAACACGATCCTTGTGTTGAACTAATACAGCTCCTATGGCATAATCTGAAGCATTACACATAATTTCAAAAGGGATAGAGTAATCCGGCGGCTGAATTACTGGAGCAGTGAAAGTGCATTTTTCAGTGTTTCAAAAGTAGTAACACATTTTGCATCAAATTGGAATGGAGTATCCTGTGTTAACAAATTCGATAAAGGTCTAGTAGTTTTACTAAAATCCTTTATAAATCGTTGGTAGAAACAGCATAGCCAAAGAACGATCTCACCTATTTGACATTTGCAAGAGGGGAAAGATTTGAGATAATATCAACCTTAGCTTTATCAACCCGGATTCCTTCCTTGAATATAATGTGTCCGAGAACAATTCTTTCTTGCACCATGAAATGACTTTTCTCCCAACTAAGGACAAGATTAGATTCCTGACATCTTTTCAGTACCAAAGACAGATTATTCAAACAGTTTTCAAATGAAGAACCAAAGATAGAAAAGTCATCCATGAAGACTTTTACAAATTTATCCATCATATTTGTGAAAATAGACATTATGTTGCGTTGGAAAGTGGCTAGTGCATTACAAAGGCCAAAATGCATTCTTCTGTTAGCAAACGTGACAAAAAGACAAGTGAAAGTTGTCTTTTCCTGATCTTCGGGGTCCATAGGGATCTGGTTGTATCCAGAGTACCCATCAAGAAAATAGTAATAACCTTGCCCTGCCAACCTATCTAAAATTTGATCAATGAATGGTAAAGGGAAGTGATCCTTTCTTGTTGCAGCATTGAGTTTCTTATAGTCAATACACACGCGCCATCTAGTTGTGGTGCGGGTAGGTATCAATTCACCTTTATCATTTGTCACCACAGTGATTCTTGATTTTTTAGGCACAACCTGTGTCGGACTAACCCATTTACTATTAGAAATAGGATAAATGATCCATATATCTAACAACTTTACTATTTCCTTCTTTACAACTTCCTTCATGTTCGGGTCCAGCTTACGCTGCATCTCTCTAGATGTCTTGGCTCCTTCTTCCAAATTAATCTTATGCATGCAAAATGAGGGATCTATTCCTTTAAGGTTTGCAACAGTCCAGCCAAACGCTTCTTCATTCTTAGACAAAATATCTACAAGTTTAGCTTTTTGCTCCAAAGAAAGGTTAGAAGCAATAATGGCTGGAAGTGTTTGATCTGACCCTAGAAAAATATACTTGAGGTGACTAGGAAGTTGCTTGAGTTCTAACACAGGAGGAGATTGGATAGAAGGAAGCAGGGGTTCTTTAGAAAGAGTCAAGGATGGTTCTATTGCACATACCTGTAGTTTTTCATCAAATCCTAATTTCCCTCTAAAGAATCATCGAATTCCTCCTCAAGCCTACTCAACACTATTTCTTCATGATTCAAAGTATTCTCCAAAAAATCTTGTTGCATAATACTAAGGAAAGACTCTTCAATTAATGGATCAATCTTGTCAAGAATAAAACATTCAAGACCGTCATTTCCATCTGCAAACCTAGCAGTATTAGCAACATTTAGCTTTACCTTAATATCTCTAAATGTAAACTCCAATTCTCCAGTTGCACAGTGAATTTTTGCATTAGTTGTTGCTAAGAATGGTCTTTCTAGTATGACTGGAGTTTGGAACCTTTGAGTTTCTCCTGGTTCCATATCTAGCACAACAAAATCCACAGGAAAATAAAATTCATCAACCTTTATCAAAACATCTTCAATCATGCCCCTAGGAATTCTAAGTGATCTATCAGCCAATTGAAGGGTGACAGAAGTAGGTTTCAATTCTCCTATATCTAATTGCTCAAATAGATTAAAGGGGAGTAGATTTACACTAGCTCCTAAATCAAGAAGGGCACGATCTACGCAGTGATTACCAATATAACAAGGAATGGTAAATGCACCAAGATCTTTCAATTTCGGTGGAACATGAGAAGTAAGAATGCAACTTACCTTTTCAGTCAACCTTACTTTGTTTGATATCAAAGCTAAATTCTTCCTTTTCTGAGTACACAGATCCTTAAGAAATTTTGCATAAGCAGGAATTTGCCTGATGATTTCTAAAAGGGGTAAATTAATTTTCACTTATTTAAAAGTTTCAAGCATTTCTTCCCTTTTTGAATCTTTATTAGGTGAATTCCCTAATGGCTGTGGAAAGGATGCTTTGGGACTCACTGTTAAAGGAATTTTCTCATGTGAAATCACAGTTTTAGATTCACTTTCACTCTCTTTTGATGAATCACGAGTAACTTGAGATTTACCTTTTTGCTTTGCTTCTCTTGCACTTTTGTAAGCTTCAATGCTTACCTTGTTATCAACTTTCTTACCATTTCTCAATGTAGTGACAACTTGAATATCCTCCATTTTTTGATTTGTAGCTGCTACATGGGCCTTACCTTTTGGATTTCCATCTGGTTGGGCAGGGAGTGTTTATTCTTCTCTTTTCTGCATGGTGTTAGCTAGTTGTCTTACTTGTCTTTCCAAGTTGGCAATTGCCTTTGTATGTGTACTTACTAGTTGCAAAATTGGTTCCATATTATGAAGCTTTTTCAAAACTTGTTCTTCAAAAGTAGTTATGTAAGAATTGGAACCTGAATTAGAGCTTGAAGGTACTTGTCCTTGTAGTACTGAATGAAATCCTGGTGGATAGCTTATTGGTCTTTATTGTTGAACATCTTCCCAATTCTGATCCTACCGTAAATTTGGATGATCTCGTGTACCTAGATTATAAGTGTTAGAGAATGGATCATAATTACGGAGATATCTATAAGCAGCACAAGCTTGCTCTGAGATTGAATTGGGATTTGATGTAAGAACACATTCACTTGAATCAATTACATGTAATGATTCTTTCCTTTTAACCATTCTTTCCAAGGCAAGAGTTAGATTTTCAATCTTTGATATCAAAGAATTGTAATCATTTGAACCTACACTTTTCTTCCTTTCTCTAGATGAAGATGCATGCTTTCGTGAATTGTTGCTCAGTTTTATGAACAATTCTGTGGCTTCTTCTGGAGATTTTTCAAGAAGTGAACCATTACAAGCTGAATCGAGCAAACTTTGATTATGCTCATTTAACCCTTGATAGAAATTCTGAGCTAATTGCCAATCTAGAATAATGTGGTGTGGACATTCATGAATTAAGGTTTCAAATCTGTCCCAACTCTCATGAAATGCCTCTCCAAGTAACTGAGAAAAATTATTTAATTGATTCCTGCATTTATTGGTTTTTAAAGAAGAGTAAAATCTTTTAAGAAATTCTCTTTGTAATTGATCCCAAGAAGTAATGGAACCAGATCGTAATCTGTAAAGCCAAATTTGTGCTTGACCTATTAAAGAGTAATGAAACAATCTCAATTTAACAACCTCTTCCGAGGTAGTTCCAGTATTGGTTGATCTGCATGTGTGGACAAAAGTATTAATGTGATCATACGGGTTTTCATTAGAAAGACCGTTGAACATGGGAAGTATTGAAATCATGTGAGACTTTAACCTTCATCAGTTTCAGGTAAGGCGATAGCTCGTGGAGGAACATAATCTTGTGGTGTGAAAAAATCTTTTATGCTCTTCCTCGCATTTCCTACTTCTCTACCTTCAACTTGATCCTGATTTTGGTTTTGATTCGGATTTTGATCCGCCATGATTAGAGATTTATGTGCTTTGTTTCTGAATTTAAAAGTTCTCTCAAGTTCTGTATCAAAAACAAAGATGGGTGGCTTTAAAGATCTCCGACCATGTATACAAAATTAAAACATGAAAAAGAAACAAAAATAAAATAAAGTCTATACAAAATAACAAAAATTGACTTAAATAAAAAAAACTAAAAACTAAAATATATACATATTAACACTTATATACATAAATCAAAGACTTACCTTATTTGATGAACACCGATCCCTTGCAACAGCACCAAATTTTGTTCGCGTCATTTTGCGCTAAAAAATAGTAAGGTTAAATGATTGAAAATATTGCTCACCTTGAATTACCTCTAGTTGTGGCGAGTAGAGGGTCGATCCACGGAGATTGGGTTATCAACTTAAGTTAAGTCCTTAATTTAGAATTGTTTGACTATCTCCCGTCACGGATAAGTTTAATTAAGTCCAAAAGTCTAAGAAATGTCCAAAGATATCCAAAAGTGAGTTGAACAAATGCACTAAATTGAAGAATTACAACACTTAACAATAAAAATAAAAATCCAAAGGGTTAATGATTCAGAGTGGTTATAGCTCGGTATACGTAAATACAAAGTTATTGATTGAAATTAAAAGATAAGTCCTTCAGAAATAGGGCTACAAGCTCCTACTACTAAGATGAGCCTTTAGTTACGTAAGTGATAAGATTAATTGATTAACAGGACTGGTTGTATTGGTATAACCTAACGATATCCAATCTCTCAATTAATCTTTCACTTATGTAACCTGGAGGTGTCGGTACAACCAGACTAGAATCCATCCGAGGTAGTCTCGTATTGTCTCTGGTGTGTGAGGGCGTTCTTGCCTTCTCCCAAAAGCCAGTCACTAGTTGAAAGTTGATGCACATTATGTCCTAGGGTTTTCTACAAGGAAGAGAGTCCCACTCCAGAGTTAAAACGAAAGATGAAGTCGAGTTTTTACAATACCGGACGTATATGTACTTTCAATTAAATATAACATAATTACAAGTATACGTATAATTAATCAAAGAATACTTAGAAATAAAAATACGATACTTGAATAAATCTGAATCAAAACATATGTACAAGAGTAACCTCATATGTACCACCCCAAATCTCAGGTCTAGTGTGCCACGATAAACTGTAAAGTACAAGAAATCATAACGAAAACCGAAATAAAAGAATAATTATCGTGTTGAACGGATTTCGGTTGACTGGTATGAATTCGATATGCTGATGGCTCACTAGACCCTCCCATCGGGATTAAAACTTTACACACAACTAAGAATAATAATTAAAACACTCAAAGCTCACTTTACAAATACTAGAGTAGCCCAATCTAAGCTAATAAGAGGAAATGGTATGGTTTTCAACGATAAAAATCGTGCTATTTACAGACAGAATTTTAGGATGGCACTCGAGCGCCAGTCAGGCGCACTCGAGCGCCCTTCTACACTAAGAATTTTTTATATTTTTTTCGTCTTTTCTTTCCACACTTTGTCGTCTATTTGTCTGCCATTTTCAAAAAGTGGCACTCAAGCGCAGAAAAGGGGCGCTCGAGTGCACGTCTAGCTGCAGTAGGTGAACTTTGACCGTTGGCCGTTGACTTTGACCGTTGACCAAAAAGTTGACCAGGTCTATTTTAAGGTTTCTCAGTGTCCTGAATCCGTTTCTACACTCGGTTTGGCCAAATTCAATCTCGAATCGCTCATTTTAAAGCTGTTATACCATTCTTCACTAGTGTTGCGCTGAATTTCTTGTTCAAATGTTGGTTTTTGTGGCCGTTTTAGATATTTCTTCTTCAAAACCTATATTGCACTTTAATTTTATAAAATATACAATTAAGCTTGAAATAATAATGCAATATTCATGATTTGATGGGTTAAAAGTATTAAAAATATGGATTTATAAATGTTGTGTCGTGCTGTGCGGCGTAGGACTTGCCAGTAATTGCATGACTATCATGTACTAGTCCCTTCTCTTGTATGGTAGGTGAAGGCCATGGTGAGATTAGTTGTAGGATCGTGTACATTATGAGTACACACGCGGGCGAGAGAAGTGTTGAGTTCATGCCGGGGTTATAAGGTGTCAACTTCAACGAGTGTCTAAAGCTGTAAGTTCTTGATGTGTTGTTTAGTGTGAATGTTTCAAGGTTGTTAAGCATATGCGAGTATGTAGTTGTTAATGTGATATGTTGTTTCTAATGTGCTTCAAAAGATTTTCGAGTTAAAGCTTTCAAAATTTCTTTTATCCCTCCCTCACTGAGCCTGTTTAGCTTACTCCTCTTTAATGCATGATACATGTGTTCATGATGTGGATTATGTGCGAGAAGAAGGAACTAGTGAGGTTAATCATGTGTTTCATGAGTAGTTGATGTACTTGACTATAAAACTATGATTTACTTGCTTTAATAGTTGTTATGTATGGTTTAGTACTTGGCTAGTTTGAAATATTAGGAAGCCTAGCTTCTTTTGTTGTATCTATATGGTTGGTCATGTTGGATCATGATCACAACTAATTAGGCTTATGGCTTGTCGTATGTTTATATTCAATTATACTTTGGTTATGAAAGTGTTGTTTACTTTTGCCCAAACGAATGTATGAGTATTTAGTGTATTCCGCAAGAGAATGTTGAAGTGATATTGTATATGAATGATGCGAGCTTTGGAGAATGTATGTTGTGTATTCTTTATTGCGTTGGTTATTCATATTACAAGCATTATAATGTCCGTGTGTCGTCGCGACCGGGTTTGGTTTCTGAAGGACTGGGTTTAGGCATAACATTTGTGGTATCAGAGCATAGCTTGTCTAAATGTATGCTAGGATAGGACCTTCGGTCTGTGTGTTATGTGATCCAAGGTAAAGTGTTGTGGCATGATTGTGTTATATGTTTATGTGTATAAGAATGTGTTCAAGATATGTGAATTGAATGAAATGAAGTGAGTGTTAATAATATGTCAAGTTTATAGTAATTGATATTAACCTTCTTATGATATAAATTGTTTTTATGTGCTATAACTGTTCATAAACCTTTATGTCCTAAGATGACACCGAGAGGTAGACCTCACTGTGAGCTCCCTAGAGAGGTCGAGCCAGTTTCGGCAGTTCTTCCAGTTCCGACAAGGGATCAAGGTTTTGGGCAGTTAGCTCAAATTATGAACAGGGTTGTAACTGCATTGGAAAGGCAGGAAACTGACCGGGGAAATCAATATAATGATCGTCAACACCTAACAATAATCGTAGTGGTATTGGGAGTAGTGGAGGTCACGGTGGTAATGGGGACCACGATGGCTATACTAGGGATGGTGTTAGAAGTAGTGGAGGTCACGGTGGTAATAGGGATCATGGTGGCTATGCTAGGGGTGGTATTAGATATGTAGGAGATCACGGTGGTAATGGAGAGTAAGGTGGCTATGCTTAAGGTAGTATGCGTACATTAAATGGGTTTCTTCATTATGGGGCACCGAGGTTTGTTGGGGAAATGGATGATGAGGCAGCATAGTACTGGCTAAATCGGGTTCAAAGTATATTCGATGCTTTGGATTATACTGATGAGAAAAGGATAACGTTTGCTATATTTCTGTTTGACAATGATGCCAAACAATGGTGGAGTACAAAGGCTCAATGGGAGTACCAACACACTCTTAATCTGTGGGAGAACTTTGTGACAACATTTAGGCCAATTATATTTCTGCACTTGCTTGAGAGAGGAAGAAAGAGGAGTTTCTGAACCTGAGGCAAGGTGATCTTTCAGTTGTTCAATGTGAAGAAAGGTTTAATAAGTTGTCTCAATATGCGCTTGAAATTGTATACTCTACAGAGAGGCGAATCAGGATATTTATACAGGGGTTGATGTGACACCCGGACCTAGCATATAGACTTTAAATTAAATTGCATATTCTTGAAAAATGGGCAACAAAACTGTTCGCATTCATTTAAATTATGTTTATTTGTTTTTCTTAGAATAATTGCTTTATTCTTTTTTTTTACTAGAATTTACTTTATTTGTATTTTAGTTAATTGATTTGATTCAACTTTTGATGTGAAGCCCTGACCGGAAAACTGAATGAACTATTCTAATTAATTCGTTTTATAATTTATTTATCTAGACCATGTCTAAATATTTTACATGAAATAATCAATCTGGTACTTTTTTTATTTGTGATTATCTTATTTGCAATTAGTTGATTTGTGTTTATTAATTGAATTGCTAATTATACAGATAAGCCTGCCACACGTGTGACAACCCGACCCGTGCATATAATTATTTTATTGATGTGCATATATTTATATGTCTACTTTAATTATTTATATATATTTGTTTGCATAAAATATCATATTTTTGGATTACGTGCATCTATTTCATTTAACGTGCATTTATATCAAACTATGTGCATGCATCTAATATAACAAGAAATTTCATCTATTAACATATATTGCATCAATATAAATGCTTTCTTATGTAAGTAGGCACATTTAATTGGTTAATGTGCATAATTCTCATTTTACATGCAATTTCGGGACTTCACGAACACTTTGAAATATCGTAGGAATCATAGAAAATAATTAACGTAGACAATTAGGAATTAGAATAACTAAATTAGTTAGAATTAAACTAGAATGGCAAACTAGTTAATAGCATTAAGTTGAAGGGCATGTTAGTCATTTGGGTTTTTTTTCTTTTATTAATTACACCTATTTATATACTACAACACACACAAACACACAAAAACACACACAAAAATCAGACACACACACACACACACTAAACACGTTTAAAAACACACAAGAAAGAAGAAGAAGAAAAAGAAGAAGAAGGAGAAAAGAAGGAAGAAAAGGTGATTTTGAGCTTGTTCTAGCCAAAAATAGGTGAGGGATTTCATTCTCCTATGCATTTCTAGTGTTAATTCTTGTTTATAAAATGTTGGCTAGTTGTAGTTGAATGATTCATGGATGTAGGAATGCAAATAGAAATGATATATGGCATGAAACAAGTTCTAGAAATGATTTTGTGTGTGAATATCAAGCTTTGCTAGTTGATCATGTTGTAGATATTGCATAGCTAGCTTGCTCAACTAGATGAAGATCATGTGTTTGCTATAAGTTCTAAGTGAGGAATGAAAGTGCTTTGTATGCTAGTATATTGCTTGTAGTTAGCTTAGTGCATGAAAATATCAAAATGGAACAAAGAGTACAAAATGTGATTTTCGGACAGATTTGAGCAACTGAGGTTCAGAGCATATTTGAGCTACCAAACGATGTCGGAATGAGCTGATTTTTTTACTCAATATGCCCAAGACCTTAAGGAACAACTTCTCTTTTATGTGGAATGTTAAATTCTGTCGTTTAGGTGCATTTATAGAGCCAAAACAGTAGGGTCAGATTCACCCGTTGATGCAGGGGCAGTTTTGCGCACTGATTTTCTAAAGGGCATAACTTGATGAGTTTAACTCCGAATTGGGAACCGTTTGAGGCTAAACCCATCTACACTTGACGAACTACATGTCTGTGAAATTTCAGAAGTTTTAGAGGTCATTAAGACTACTAATTGAACCTGTAAAATTAAGAAAATGCAGCTAGAAATTTCAGTTTATATAGCTAAGTGATTAATGTTGCACTAAAGGCTAATTTGAGCTGAATAATGGTAGATTATAAGTAGTTGAAGGCTTGAGAGTAACAATTACATATTTGGAGATAGTGTTTAAGTGAAATGAGGGTTAAATAAACATTGCTTGCGTTGAATGCTAAATGTTATATACGTGATTAACGTGAACTATGTTCATTGAATGTTTAAATAAGTTGAGCTTTGAGTGAAAATTAAATGTGATGAATTATGTGTAGTGACTTGCTATTTAGATAATCAAGAGTAATTAAAGTCATGCACATGCTAGTGTTAGTTGTCAAAGAGTGTTTGCAAGTTATGGGAAGTAAAATATGTTTTCAATCATGTTCATGAGCTTAGCTTAATGTATGTGTTAAATTTAGTTGAATTGCTTGAGTACTTGGTTATTGTTGGCTCAAATGCAAGAAATAACAAGAAGATGATAAGCAAGCAAAATTTGGATTTGGATATTGCACTGCCCCTGACTTCCGAAGTAGTTTTGGTATAGCAAACGTGCTTAGAATTGAACGAAATTTATATGGTAGCTAGATTAGACAGTTTATAACAAATGTTGATTTCTAGAGCTAAGACAAATTCTAACGTTTTGATCCCGCGATTTAGCTATTTCCGAAATGTGTCTGAAAATCGCTGGTGCAGGGGCAGTTCGCGCAGTTACACGGAAAGGGTCATAACTTGTGGAATTTAGATCGGAATTGAGTTCCTCTTGAGGCTAAAGTAATCTACACTCAAAGAGCTACATTTATACATAAAAATCAGTCAGTTTGGAGGTCTATAGCATAGATAACTGAATTGATATTATTAAGCCTCTGTTGGAGAAAATGGAAAATGTTTTAGTGATATTTAGGGTTTTGTGCAAAGTTGATTCTAGGATTGATTTGATGCTATCTATAGGTAATATAGGCTCTAATGAGCATAGATTAGTGATTAGACGTGATTGGCTTGATTGAAACTTTGGGAAATTTGCATAATTGGTTTAGAATTCAAAGGGGCTTTATCCGAAAAGTGAATCCGGATGGAATATAATGATGTAGATAGTCTTTATTAGGTGTGGCAGTGCTTAATGTGCCTTTATGGCGCCAAATTGGGGTTTGGTTAGAGTACTTGTAGTTAAAACGTATAAAAAAAGGGATTTTGGGACTTTTATGTTGGATATAGTATAAAGTGAGGTCTTGTGGTTCTAATTGGTGCCATAAGGTGTCATTAGAAGTGTGGAATAACTTACTTGTGGATCTAGTACCTTGTGTTTCATTTGAGTGTCAATTATTTTAGTAGACAAAGGGGTCTTTCAAGCGAAGTGTTAGCGATGACTTGTTCGAATAAGTATATGATCTTAGATGTGTTAGGAAGCCTCTAAGATGTATGTATGGCGTGGTTTAGATAATCGAATTAGATAGTTGTAGTTCAAATCACTTAAAGGGCTTTTCGGAGTTTTTGTGTTAATATGACTTAAAATGTGGTTTCACAGCATTTATGTGTATCATAATATGGCTATAAGTGATTAGTAAAGTTAGATTTGAGGATTGTTATCTAGTGTGAAGTTTATGACCTAAATACTAAGCATGTGGAAAGGTTTTAATTGGATTTTTATGTGAATTAGTTGAGCTTGGTGCTTAGTTGGTTATTTGAATTGATGTAGTTATTATAATTTACTTTTAAATGATTTAAATAAGAGTTTATGGTATGTAATATGTAGCTGTTTAGAGAAGTTTCATGAAATAGGTTGTATAGCTACTTCATTAAAATATGTTTGTATCTTGTTTATAATACTGCGTTGCTTATAATTATATGAGTTATGTTGTGGGAAATGACTAATTGGAATATATGTTAAGTTAAAATATATAAAAGTGGTATTTTGTTAAAAATAGAATTCTAATAGATATTGTATATATGCTAAATAAGCGAAGTTATAAGTTAGTTAACCTAGCTGAATAATTAATGAATGTTGTAGTTAAAGAGTAATTGAAGTAATGTTTGCTCATAGGTTCAAGGTGACTGGAAATGATGTGATTCAAACTTACATCTTGGAGCTCGGTAGAGGTGAGGGACCTGCATCCTTACGTGCATTATAGTTTATTTTCTTTCTAAAAGAGTATATTGTTTAGTATAATTGCGTAATTGATATATGCTTATTGTTGCTAAATTGTAACCTGGTGCGAGAACAACTTACTTTTTGTCCTTAAATGTGTTTCCTGATTATATTGTCATTGTTATCATTCTTGCATTGCATCGTGGTTGCGCAACCTCATTGTCGCGGCGGATGCGATGGCCTCGCTGGGCGGCATTAGGCTTGCCAGTGTTGGTTGCCTTAGCTCCGTCTGCTATTCCCTCACTCGCCTGGTCCGGAGATTGCCAGGGGGTGTTGGGTCGTAGGATCGGGTACATCCGGAGTACCCATTGGTGTAAGGGATACCGGCATATCGAGATTGAGATCGTGGTTCGTGGATCGGGATCGAAAATTTGGAGTGATAAGGGTTATTGATTGTATCCTTTTAAAATGTGGCATTAGAATTGTTATTCACTGTTTATCTATTGTATTAATTGTGTTAAGTTGCTGCATTGCACGTCCCCGGTAGACCTTATCCCTCACTGAGCAATTGTGATTGCTCATACCTCGCTAAACATGTTTCAGGTGGTGCAGTTGGAGGAGTTGCCTTGGTTGCTGTGTACTATTACTTGAGATTGGAGTGATTGCTTGCTAAACTATAGAAGACCTTGCTTGTCTACTTTATGTTCTATTTTGGAGCCTAAAGGCTTATGTATATATATTTGAGTGGTTGCAATTTGGAAGCTAAGTGGATGTAGTAAGTGTTATGGAATTGTGGCATGTAATAACTTATGCTTCCTCTTCTAGCTACATTGCATGCTTGTTTGTGTTTATATTGTCTTGTGTTGCTTAAGGCTTGGATGGCCTTGAAGTTGGGATTTCAATTAGAAATGTTGTTCATTTGCTTCGTGTTTTATTTGAATGCTTACAGGTTTTCAGAATGTCCACGGTACAGGGAAAACTCTGTCCGTTTTCCCTAAAATTTTGTGACCGGGTTGGGTATTGGGTTGAGAATAGCATGGTTATTAGAGCCTCCGAGCTCGTGAGGGACCGGGGCATTACAACACGTGTGACAATTCTTAGAGTTGACTTTGCTTGACTTAATTTTAACTACACTTTTTGTAAAAAAAAAGAAGAAGAGAAATTAGCAAAGCCTCATAAATAAGTAAATATCTCACCTAATCAATCACACACCACACACAACCCTACTCTATATACACACACACACACTTAGAAAAAAACACAAGCACTCATCTTCCCAATTCTCTCCTCCACCGTCAGGCAGAGAAGAAACAAGAGAAAAAAAATAAAAGATAGGTCTGACGTTGCCTCAGCGAGAGAAGAAAATATATATATATATTAAGCTCAAGGCTTCTCACTCTCTACCCGACGGCAAGCTCAGAAAAAAAGAAGAAGAAATAGTCAAAGCTTCTAGGGCTCTAAGCTTGTGTGCTTTTTGGACTGGATTTAAGAGATTAAAGGAAAGCCAAGCAACCTCTATCCTAACCTAAATGTATTGGTGAGGGATTCATGAGCTATTTACATTTATTATGTGTAATAGGTTGCTTCAATGGTGTTTATGAAATGAACCTATGATTCAAAGCTTGTAAATGTTTGAATGTATGATTTTTCAACATGTTTTGTGTTGTGGGAGCCCTCTGTTGTATGATCTAAATAGTTGTATGAAATTTCTATGATATGGCTATCTTGATAGTTATTGATCTTGAGTTGAGAAAGTTCCAATGAGTTGATTGAATGCTAGATATAATAAGACCAAGGGCAAAACAATTACATAAGCAAGCATAAGCAAATAATGACAAATATATGCTAGTGTGTGTGTGTGGTGTGGCTTTCGGCCAAATTGAATCAACGCCGACAATGGCGCCAGCACTGATCAATTCCAGCAGTCCATTGTGGGCATTCCCACCCTTCTTGTCTCTAGCTGCTTTGTATATATTATATAGTGTTAGTCAAATATTGTGCGCACTTATTAGCCTTGTGATCTACCTTAAAGTTTGTGTAATGAACTATGGTTTTAGCTAATAAAGAATGGGTGGTTGGATCCTACATAAGTACAAGTAAATTAGTTTAATAGTTAAAGCATAGTGTAGGAACTTTTTGTGTAAGTCGAGTTAATGGAATTGAGCAGTTATATTAGTTAGAAGTTGAGGTCTAGATGTTAGTATGTTACTTACTTGTTTTGGCTTGTTGATCTTAACTTGGTTGTGATCTTGTTTATCAAAGTACTTGTGAGACCCCGAATTTGACATTATTTGCAATTATATGTTTTCACTTATTTATATGCTAATTGAATTAATGTATATATTTATATGTGAGTTATTAAATGATCTTGGATTAAATGTGCATTTAAAAGGCATTTGAAAAACAAATAATATGACTTTTCATCTTCTTTTGCAAAATTATGTATTGTACTTTAGTTGTATGTAATTATATGCTTATATATAAATGTTGTCCCAAAAAATAGTCCTACTAAATATATTATATAAGTTAGATAGTACATCTAAGGCTAATTTAGGCATAAATGAACTAAAATAACAAAAATTGCCAACTTGGCTTTGTTGTCCTCTTTGACTTTACTTATATATGCAATATACATACATAATATGCTAAAACAAAACACAAAACACCTCCAAATCTTACCCAGATTGCCATGAGCCCCTAGGAAGAAGAAAAAACCATTTTTAAGTTTTTCAAAGCAAATTTTCAAAGACAAACTTCAAAACAATGCCAAATCTTTTCATTCCAAACTTGATTTTGCTTGTTGGACTTTCATTCTACCTAATCCTAGCTTTTCTTTGCATCAAAGGTGAGAGAAAAACTAGATCTTATTTTCAAAGTTTATGTCAATAATTTATTATTGCTTATGTAGTTGTTGTTTAACTAAATTGTCTTTAGATTATTGTTAGATAAGTGTTGTAGACTAACTTAGTGTAATTATAGCCAATTTAAACGGTTGAATGTTGTATTTTTATTTTTCATATTTTATTTTGATAATTTAGCTATTATTTTGTATAATTGTTGTTGTAGTAGTTCGTTTTAAGTTGTAGTTGCTTGTATAGACTTATTTAATATTGAGTAGTAATGTTGTAATGCCCAAATGTTGAATTGAATGTTGGTTTAGAAGTCCGAAATTTCAGCCTAGTGTGCATTGCCATTTTGGACTTGTTGGGCTCATTTTAGATGGTTTTTGGATGGTTTTCGAGGGGATTTAGGTACTTGTTTAAATGGTTAGGTGATAGGAGAAGGTTTGGGGGTTGTTTGGTTGCTAGATTGTAATTTATATTGTTTAGAAGTTAAGGTTACATTTATTTGAATTAGCTAAGTGTTGTCTTTAAGTGTTTGGTGTTGTTTGTGTGGTTGATACTTGAATTGGTGTTAATTAGGCTCGGGTTTTAATGTGTGTTGAGGTGATGTGTTGAGTTTGGATGGCCTATTTTGTCATCTAACTTAAGTGTCTTAGTTGTTTTGTAAATGTTGAGTTGTTGAAGTGTCGTTTAGTTGGTTGTTGATTGTTGAAGTGCCGGGAGACAACCTACTTTGTTGTTCTCTCAAAATATTAAGTGTTAAGTGATATATGTTTTGAGTCATGATAGGGTTGTGTCACCTTAGGCGGTATTGGGCTTGCTGGATTGCATTGGCACAACTATCATGTGCTATCCCCTATCTCTTGTGGTCAAAGCATGATCATGGAGTGTGGGTCTAGATTGGGTACTTCTGGAATGTATCAGTGGGCAATATAAGAAGTCGGTTGAGTTCGTGATGGTGTATGGAGCTACATCAACTAGTGTATTGTATCCTTATTGCTTGGTTACTTGTATTGCTATAATTGTATTGTTGTTGATGCTTATTGTGTTCATTGCTTCTAGGGTGTTTTCCAAAGGGTTACGTGAAAGTGTTTTCAAAATCTCCTATTGAACCCTCGATAAGCTTTGTTATATATAAGTTCACATTCTTTGCTGACCTTTCAGGTGAACTTGAGCAAGACCCAGGGTATGTACCTCAGGAAGCTGAGAATGAGCCTTTTGTTGATGAGTCCTATGTGCCAGAGTCTTATCCATATTTCTATGCTGGAGTGCTTCTTGTGTTGTCTTTAACTTATAACATCTTGTATTGTTTAGTTTCAAAGTTTGTATTGTATAACTTACTTTAAAGTTGGTGGATTGTATAATGCTAGTTTAGTAGTCTTTCTTTTGGATATGAATAGGTTGCTAGACTAGCTTAATATCTATTTTGTATATGTATAGGATGGTTTGATATATGTTGTTGAGACGAATGCATTGTATCTTGTAGTTTTAATGTTGGATGGTAGGTTTTTGAAATGTTATCGGTTGTTTTGTGTATTGTTGGAGTTGTTGTTGGATGTGGAGTGTTTGAAATGAACCAGTTTATAGTTCTGTTGTCCATATTACAGATGTTATAATGCCGAAATTCCGCCGTGTCTTGACTGATCATAAGTAAGGTTGTATTGGAGCGTGACAGTATTTAGCTAGAAAGCGAGATCTTGAACAAAGTTAAATGTTTCTAGTTAAAGATTATCTTATCATACTATCTACATAAGAATGATTAAATAATAATAATCAACATTGTTACTAGTAGGTAATTTATAAGTAGCTTACAATTAACTTTGTCACTAGTTGCTACTTATATCTTCTTCACAAAACTGCTATTATTTAAGCTATCGGAGTTGAATGTGAATAGAACTACGGGGTAGCATGAAGTATTTAGTATTATCCAATTATTACCTTAGCTAGTATTTGAGCTTGTGGTACTAACTTGTCTTGAGAATTCATAATGGAAGCTTGAAGAATAAGTTAGAATAAAAACTAGTGTAAAGATGATGACTATTACTTGTTAACTGAACTATGTAGAGTGAACTTAATTGGCACTAGGAAGAAACTTAACCTAAAGTAATAGATTAGCTTAAGTGTCACCATCATCCTATTATGGCTAATGACCATTTTAATTTCCAAAGACAGTTAATTGCCAATTAGCTCACACTTAACTTCTTATTACTGGTTAGATTTGTACATCTCACATAAGTTAAGGTTTGCTTATTAATGCTTCATTATTTGTATGAATAGTAGAGTTACGTGATTAATTGAAGTTCATTATTGACTACTTGATTCTAATGCTATGAGAATGAGGACAACCTACTTTGTTGTCCTCATTTCTATGTCTGTTGGAAATAAATGCTTTATGTGCTATCTTCAGTGTATCATTTTATGGTTGCGCAACCTTATCGTCTGGGCAAAAGCGATGGGCCTCTCTGGGCGGCAGAGGGCTTGGCAGGATTGGTTTGTGAGACCTCGAATTTGCCTAATTTGCAATTACTTGTTTTATCTATTTGAATGCTATTATAATTGATATATATGAATTTATATGTGATATTAAGTGATTATATATTGATTGTGCATTTAAAATACATTTACAAAACAAATAGTGTGACTTTTCGTCTTCTTTTGCAAAATTGAGTTTTATACCTTGGTTGTATGTATATGTATGCATTTATATTTTGTTGTCAACTAAGTTTAGTCTACTAAATATAGTGTATATGATAGTTTATATCTATACAATATAGGCTAAAAACATCTAAAACGCAAATGTTGTCAACTTTGACTTCTACTTAAAAGGTTGACTAAGCTTATATATATGCAATATACATACAAAATGCACAAAAATAGCTCAAACACACTCATTTCTCACCTACTTGGCCGTGTGCTCCTTGGAAAAGAAAGACAACATTTTTACTTGGGTTTTGAAGAAAATTTTTAAAGGCAAAGTCATTTCTAGGCCAAATCTTTTCATTCCAGATTGGATTTAGCTTGTGGGCACCTATTCTATCTATTTTTAACCTTGCTTTGGATCAAAGGTGAGGGAAAAACTAGGTCATTTTTTTAAAGTTTGTGTCAAACTTTTGTTGATGCATTTATAGTTGTAGTTTTGTTAAATTGATGGTAGATTAGTGGTAAATAGATGATAAGGACCGACTTAGTGGGATTATAACCATTTAAAACAATTGCAACATATATTTTTATTTTTCGGGTATTTAATTGATAATTTGGCTTGTTTCTTGAATAATTACAGTTGTATTAGATGAAGTCGAGTTGTAGTTGTTTCTATAGACTCGTTATTTATTGTGTAGTAATGTTGTAATGCCAAATTTTTAATTTGAATGCCATGCTAGAAGTCAAAAAATTCAACCTTGTTGGACTTGTTGGGCTTATTTTGGATGGCTTTTGGTTGGTTTCCAAGGGGGTTAATATAATTGCTTGAGTGGTTGAGTGGTAGGGAAAGGTTCGGGGGTTGTTTGATTGCTAGATTGTTAGTTATGTTGTTTAGAATTTTGGGTAGTCTTTCTTTGAAATGTCTAAGTGTTGTCTTTGAGTGTTTGGTGTTGTTTGTGTAGTTGATACTTGGGTTGGTGTTGAGTAGTCTCGGGTTTGAATGTATGTTGAAATGTATGTTAAGTTGGGTGGCCTACTTTGTCATCTAACTTGGGTGTCTTAGTTGTTTAATTAATGTTGTGTTGATTAAAGTGTTGATAGTTCATTGTTGAGTGTTGTTGTACTGGAAGACAACCTACTTTGTTGTCTTATCAGAATATTAAGTGTTCAATGTTAATTGTTGTGAATCATGATAGTGTGTGTCACTTATCGGGCGGTATTAGGCTTACCGAGTTGAAAACGCCATGACTATCATGTGCTATCCCCTATCTCGTGTGGTTGGAGAATGATCATGGAGCGTGGGTCTAGAATGAGGTACTTCCGAAATGTATCAAAGGGCGTAAAAGGTTGGTTGAGTTCGTGATGGCGTATGGAGCTACATCAACTAGTGTATCCTTTCTCAATTGAATGGTTACTTGTGTTGCTTAAATTTAATTGTTATTGTTGTTGATGTTTATTGAGTATTCATTGTTCCTAGGGTGTTTTCCAAAGTTGTAAAGAAAGTGTTTCCAAAACATCCTATTGAACCCTTGCTGAGCTTTGTTATATAGAAACTCACCATCTTTGCAAACCTTTTAGGTGTTACTATGCCGGACCTTGGCTACATTCCTCAGGAGGCTGAGAATGAGCCATATGTGGATGAGTACAATGTGCAAGAGTCTTGTCCTTGATGTCTATGTTGGAGTGCTTTTTGTGTTGTCTTGGATTATGAAACCAGTTGTATTGTATTTTACTTTGAAGTTTGTATTGTATAACATACTATAAAGATAGTGGATTGTATAATGCTAGTTTAGTTGTCTTTCTTTTGGAATATGAATACATTGCTAGACTAGTATTATATCTATTATGCATGTGTATTGTATAGCTAGATGTATGCTGTTGAGATGGAGGCATATGTTTTGTTGTTGGAATGTTGAATGGTTGGTTAATGAATGATGTTGAATGTGTTGGAGTTGTTGTTGAAGTTGAATGTGTTGGAGTTGTTGTTGAAGTTGTAGTTGGTTGTGTGATGTTTATAAGGACTGGTTTAGAGTCATGTTGTCCATATTACAGACGTTATATTACTGAAATTCCGCCGCGATTGATCGTAAGTGGGATCGAGTTAGGGCGTGACATTTAGTGGTATCGGAATGCATGTTTAGCTGTAAGCCGAGTTATCCTCGGTATGTGGGTAGTGGTCTTAGCATGAAAGTATGTATTAAGTGAAAAAGTGAAGTACATGATTATGTGTTTGTGTGATTAACTTGTTTATGTGACTAACTCTTATGTGATCTATGTGGCTTATATGACGCCTGAGAGCACTACCGTACTTTCGTTAACTGTTGCATTTACTATTTGTGCATTTTAACTGTGCAATTGCTTGTTACATTCTTGGTTACTATTCATTACATTTTTCAACTACTTATTTTCTTGAATTAACATTTTTTCCTAAGTTATATTTCTTATTTTAGAAATGAGAAAAATGAGCATTTGAACAAATTGCGCTAGGAGCATTCGTTTAGAAAATATTTTAGCATATCGGGTGAATAGTGAAATGTAGTTTAACATTGATTTGAGATAGTTAATATTTAATTACAACTTGGACTTAATTTAAGTAGATTTTATAAGTATTTTGGGCTCAAAGTTAGTGTCAACTTAGAATAAACTCATAGCCATATATTACATATACACAATAATATACACATATATGCATAATAGTCAAAACAAAGCATAAAATACCCTCTTGTCCCTAGCCCAAACCCGAGAGCAGCAAAAGGAAAAAGGAAGGAGAATTGCTCAACTTTGCTTGCATTTTGATCTTCCTAACTTTTGCTTAGAGCTAGTTTGGAGTGTTCAAAGGCCATTCCTTGCATCATTCATACCTTGGTGAGAGATTTTGCACTTCTTTTGTGAATATAAAGTTTATGTCAAAATATGAAATTTATAGATTTGTTGTTATTGGCTTATGAATTGGTTAAAACTTGCTTTATATGTTGCTTACATGTTGTATAGACCATATTTATGCAATTGTTTAGCTTTTTAAACGGTTAATTTTGATTGTTTGATTGTAGGGCATAAATAGTGATAAAATTTTAGGGTTTTGAGAAAATGTGTCTTATAGCTTGATTCAATGCCTCATTTAAGTGCTTTAGATGTTAATGAACGTAGATTAATGACCTCGTGACGTTTAATTGCTCAGAACTTAACTAAAACATGAAATTAGCGACTTTTAGAAAGGGGTTTTGAGTGTATTGCAAATCTGGGTTAATTTGAGCATCACATTTGGTATTCTTAGGCTATGTTGGTGCTAGACATGCTTTTCTAACTCTCAGTTGAGTTCCGGTTAGGGTACGTGTAGTACAAACTCACAAAGGGGCAATTGAGGCTTTTGTGGTAATCGCAGGTAATTGGAAAATTTTAAGGGTCCTAGGGGTGCCATAAGGAGTAATTAGAAGTATGAAATAGCTCGCTAGTGAATTTAGAGCTTTGTATTTTGTTTTGGAACTAATTAGCTTAAGTTACAAAGGGGGAAAAGTGCTAAATTGGTTGTTTTGCACCTCTATTGTCTTATCAATGCTTATAATGTGTTTAAATGCATTTCTAAGATAATTGTGAGCTTTTAGTAAGGTTTCGTAAGAAATATGTAATTTACCCCTTTATGTTCATTTGGTTAACTTCATGCTATTGCTTATATTTTAATTGCTTTCGAGGGCAACCTACTTTGTTATCCCTCCTATGCGATATTGCTTTATTCTATTGTTGTATCATCATTGGTTAAAGTGCATGGTATAGTGGTTGGGCAACCATAGTGTCAGGGGCGGATGTATTGGATATTGATTGAGCGGCAGCAGGCTTGTCAGTGGATATTCAATCTCCGTGCTCTAGTCCCTCACTCGCCTAATCTAGAGATTACCAAGGGTTGTTGGGTCGTAGGATTCTCGAGATACATCTGGAGTACACCCACTGGGGTGATTGGGGTTTAGGCCGTCACATTGATCGAGGTTCGTGATTGAAGATCAACTGAATTCTGGAGTGTTGGGGTTAAAATGAATCATTTCCTTTTAATGTGTGGAAACCTGTCATTTAAATTTTTCTTTAATTGTTTAAATGATTTATTTGTGTTAACCGTTGCATTGCACGCTCCGGTAGACTATATCCCTCACTGGGCAATTGTGGTTGCTCATACCTCGCTAATATGTTATAGGAGATGCTGAGGTTGACCCCCAGCTTATTGTGGTTGAGGGAGAGGAAGAGGAGGTGCAAGCTGAGCAGTTGCCTTGATTGCTGTGTACTATTTGCTTGAGGTGGAAGTGTTTCTTGCTGGGCTATGTGAAAGCTTATTTGTATTATATTATGTCCTATTTTGGAGCCTATGGGCTTATGTATATATTTGTGTAGTTGTACGCTTGTAAGTTAGATGGATGCAGTATAATATGTGTAGCTGTGGCATGTAATCTCTACTTCTTGCTTTGTCGTGTGCTTGGGCGTGAAAGTAATGGTTGAATAGTGAGCTTTAAATTATAAGTATGCTTAATTGATATCATTGAGTGGTTTGATAAGCGGTTAAAAGATAAAGAATCAAGGATTGTTAATTGCATGTTTGTATGTGTTTATAATGTTTTGTTTTGCTTAAGACTCGGATGGCCTTGAAGTTGGGAATTAGTTAGAGTTGGAGTTGTTAAAATTCTAGTTTTGTATTTGTGGTTTTATTTGTTGTTTGCAAGTAACCAGAATGTCCACGGTATAGAGGAGACTCTGTCCGTTTGTCGGGTCCGGACTTAACCTCTTAGCATGGGGTTGGGTCGGAGCGTGACAGCTTACGTGAGCTTTGTTTCCTATGTGTTATTAATTGTGGCTACCTCTTTGATAGTAAGATGGCTAAACGTCCGAGAACTCGTAACAGGCCTCAAGGAGGAGGTAAAGATCAGAGGAATGAGGCACAGGGCCGGGATCACGGTTATGATCGTATTTCTATGGCTATGGACCGTATGACGGAGGTCTTAGCAGGGCAGGCTACACAAGGACAAAATATGCAGGCACAGGTGCACAATGTGCAGGGTAACATTGAACGTGGGTTTAATGCTGGGGGTGGTTACCGTGGAGGCAATTTGTTGAAAGAATTTCTAGGGTGCATGCCACCGAGGTTTCTGGGTGAGCCTAATGATAGGAAGGCTAAGGCTTGGGTGAATAAGATTGAGAAATTTTTGATCTATTTGATTATCCTGATGATAGGAAGGTTACCTTTGCTATGTTTCTCCTGGATGACGAGGCTGAGCAGTGGTGGCATACGGTGAGGTCAAGTTGGGAGGCTCAGGGTATTCCCTATCTTTGGGCTAATTTTCTCCTGGAGTTTCGGGCTAAATATATCCCGAGGATTGCACGGGAACGTCGGGATGAGGAATTCATTTCTCTTGTTCAGGGTAACTCCACTGTGGCTCAATATGAGGCCAATTTCTCTAGGTTATCTTGGTATGCACCGGAGTTTGTGTAAGACCAAGAACGAAAGACTCGGAGGTTCATTAGGGGTCTAAGGCCAGAGCTTCAGGATTCGATGGCCTTACTGGAGGTTGATGAGTTTTATGCAGCCTTTAATGCAGCTTCTAGATTATAGAAGAGGAAGAGGGATCAGGCTGGTTTTAGTTAGTCGAGCAAGAGGCCGTTTCAACCGCAAAGACAATAGGGTATTTACAAGCCTCCAGTGTAGCAGAGTTCTTACAGACCACAGGGGTAACAGAGTTCTTACAGGCCCTAGTTTCAATAGGGATCTTATCAGTCACAGTCACAGTAGAGGCTGACACAGTCTCAGGGTTAGTATAAGCCATATGTTGTGAGACCTCAGTAGACTGGTACAACTGCTTATTCAGCTTCTGCTTCTTCGGGAGGCAGTGTTAGTATCCCAGCACCGTATTACACTTACTGTAAACGTAAGGGCCATTTGGAGGTCGACTGCCCGATAAAGGCAGGAACGTGTTTGGGTTGCGGCAGCAACCAACATAGGGTGAGAGATTTCCCAAGATGGCAGAGGTCTGAGGGTTAGCCAGCGACCCAGGGTTATCAGGGTAGACTTGCAGGCAGTGCACCCCAGTAGCAGCGAGTTCAGGCTCGGGCTTATGCAGTTGACTTGGAGGAGTTGCCTGAGGCAGCAGTGGTAGTGGAAGGTAACTTTCTTATTCTCGATCAAATTGTTAAAGTATTGATTGATTTTGGTGCTATGCATTCTTTCATTACACCTACTTGTGTGCAACGTGTTAATGTGCAACCTGATAAGTTACCTTATGTGGTTGAGATTAGTACACCTTTGACTGATATGTATGTGACTGGCTTAGTATGTAAGGACTGCAAAATACATGTTAAGGGTCAGGATTTTCCTTTGGATCTTATCTTATTTCCTATCCGAGAGTATGATGTTATTTTGGGTATGGATTGGCTTGCTAAGTATGATGCTCAGTTAAACTGTAGAACAAAAGTGGTGCAGTTTCGGTTGCCAGAACAGCCAGTGGTCGAGGTAGCGGGAAACCGAGAGGCTACGAAGAGTTTCATCATCTCATCAGTTAAAGTTATAAAGTTGGTGGGAAAGAGGTGTTCAGATTATCTAGCTAATCTAATCAACAAGCCATCTGACAAGCTAAAACTAGAATAAGTTCCGATAGTTCGGGAATATCCAAGTGTATTCCTCGAAGAGTTGCCAAGACTATCGCCAAAGAGAGATATTGAGCTTGTGATTAATATACTTCCTGGTACTCAACCAATTTCTAAATCAGCGTATCGGATGGCACTTGCTAAAGGGTTTCATTCAGCTGAGTTCATCACGATGGGGAGCACCAGTTTTATTTGTGAAGAAGAAGGATGATACCTTGAGATTATGTATCGATTATCGGGATTTGAATAAGGTGACCATCAAGAACAACTATCCTTTGCCACTGATTGACGAGTTGTTTGATCAATTTCAGAGAGTCAATGTCTACTCTAAATTTGACTTGAGGAAATGGTATTATCAGTTTCGGATCCGTACGGAGGATGTTCCAAAGTCTGCTTTCAGGACTTAGTATGGGCATTACGAATTTGTAGTTATGTCCTTTGGATTAACTAATGCACTGGCAGCATTCATGGATCTTATGCATCGAGTTTTTCAGCCGTACTTGGACCAGTTTGTGGTAATCTTCGTTGATGATATCTTAGTATATTGTAAGATTGAATCGGAGCACAACCAACATCTACGATTTGTCCTACAGAAACTTCAGGAGCATCAATTGTTTGCGAAGTTCAGTAAATATGAATTTTGACTATAACAAATATCTTTTTTGGGCCATGTGATTACTTAGAACAGTATCTCTGTAGATCCTACTAAGATTGAAGTGGTGATGTCTTGGAAAGGCCGGAGAACGTGATGGAGGTTCGCAACTTCCTTGGGTTGGTGGGTTACCACCGCAGGTTTGTGAAGGACTTCTTTAAGATCGCATGGCCACTTTCTAAGCTAACTCAAAAAAGAACAAGCTTTGCGTGGGATAAGAAGTGTGAGAGTGGGTTTCAGGAGTTGAAGAAGAGGTTGACTACCACTCCGGTACTTGCGTTGCTAGGGGGAATAGATAATCTAGTCATTTACCGCGATGCGTCCAAGGAGGGCTTGGGATGTATACTTATGCAGAATGGTTGAGTTATTACTTATGCTTCTAGAAAGATAAAATCGTATGAGATGAACTATCCGGCACATGATTTGGAGTTAGCAACTGTTGTGTTTGCACTTAAAAAGTGGCATCACTATTTGTAGGGTAATAAGTGTCACGCCCCAACTCGACCCACCAATGATCAGTCAGGACGCAACGGAATTTCGGTAATATAACGACATAAATTAGGATGCCGAGGCTCTAAACCAACCTCTTAGAACATCATGCATCAAACTCCATAAACAATCCCAACAACCAACTCCTCAATTAAGTTAACAACATACAACACAACCATATTATATAATAATCATTACTCGACAAACCATTCATAGTTATACGCCTTTGTTCCAACATGATACATTAACTGAACATACATTTCAAAATAGATTATAAACTAACTTAGCAACCTAACCATAGTCAAAAGAAAGACTACTAAGTTAGCAACAACTAGTTCATTATCTTTACTACAACTTATACATCATTAACTATAAAGTAAATAAAAGACAACTAGTTTAATATACAAGACAATAAGGTGTTCAACATCTCAAACATCAAGGACAAGACTCTGGCACATAGGACTCGTCCACATACGGTACATTATCCTCTTCCGGAGGCACGTACCCGTAATCTTGCTCAAGGACACCTGTAAGCATGCAATAATAGAGAGTGAGCTTATATAAAATAAGCCCAGTGAGGATTCGATAGATCTCTAACAGTATTTACTATACTCCTTGGAGATAATCCTCTGAGCAGTAAATACATAACATTCATCAATAACAATATAACACATAGACTATAATGACCATTCAATAAAGGATACACTAGTTTGTGTAGCTCCAAACACCATCACAATCTCAACCATCTTCTTATCACCCCCATGACACACACACCCGAGGTACCTCACTAGCCCTGCCCTCCATGGCATCTCCGCCTATGCGAGATGAGGGTAGCCTCTGGTAGTCATGTCGTTATCAACCCGACACCCTGATACTGCCCGAGAGGTGGCACACACATACCAAGACTCAGCAATAAAATAAACAATCACATCACATGAGGACAACCTTTTCCGTTGACTATCTTCCGGTTCATCAATAATCATCAATAATCATCAGTTATCATCAATTATCATATTTTCATCAATATAACAACAAGTAATCAATTAAACAACAAACAACTAAGTTAGATGACAAAGTATGTCATCCAACTTAACATGCATTAAACACACAATCAAACCCTAGTCTAACCATTAACAACTCACAATTCAATCACTCAAACACCAACCAATCAACTAAAGACACAAGTCAATATTTTAAAGAAAGACAACCTAAACTTCAAATATTCATATCTTACAATCTATTAATCCAAACAACTCCAAACCAGTTTCTATCACTCACCCACTCAATCAACTACATTAGTCCTCTCAGAAAAAACTAACCAAAACACATCCAAATCATGCCCAACAACCCTAAAACCCTAATATGTCAAGGCTGAAATTTCCGGACTTTTGCACCAACCTCGCAATCGAAAATTTGGCATTACAACATTACTACCACGTATTTAACAAACTTTTAGAAATCGACGACAATCGATTTCAACTACAACAGCTCAAGATATTCAATAAATGGCCAAACTATCAACTTTAAATACCCGAAAATAAAAATTTATACTACAACGGTTGATATCTCACAAGAATACATATAAACGATTCCTAGCATGCATTGAGCAATAATATAACTTCAAATTAACATTATAACGGTTTAATAATCAATTATACGCAAAAACATAAAATATGACTTTTGAGATCTAGAATTTTTCTCTCACCTTTGATGCGAAATAAGCCTAGATATGCAGGCAATGCGTGCCTAATAAGCCGAATCCAACTCGGTACGAAAAACTACGGACAAAAACTAGCTTTTTCTATGAAAATTTGCTTTGAAAACCTTTGAAATTTCTTTCTCTTTTCTCCCTTGAACCTCTCGGCCTTGTGTGTGTTTTTGAGGGTGTGTTTGTGCTTTGTTAGTAGGTGTTGATGCATATAAGTAGAAGTCAAACAATTTAAAAGAAAGTCAAATTAGTTCTTTTTGTCTTTTAATTCTATTTTTAGTCTTTTAATTCATTTCTTGACTATTTCTTGCTCAACTAATAAATTAACACTTCAACTAATTCTAGACAATATATTTTAGGTGACAAAGAGTTTTACATTTAGACAATTTCACCCGAGTCGGCTTAAAACTCGATTTTCGCAAAAGACGGTGTAAAAACCCTTTTAAATTCCTTAGCTGATTTAAAAAACGTTTTAATCAAACATAGGTCTATAAATGTCCGAGGACTAGGTTTTGAAACACCTAAAACACCTGCGTCAAAATTTTAGCGGACGTGCGTCCAAAATACTATTTACAAAAAGTCGACGATAAAATTTTTGATTCCGTTTTTGATGAAAATTGCATGAATGCATATTTAGCATGTATTAGAAATATTAATCACATAATTATCACATTCTATGTCATATAGCACATAAACAGGTCATTTCACACAAAATGAGGTAAAACACGCATATCGAGATAAGATAGAAAAGTGTGGTTTCACATTCTCCCCCCTTGAAGAAATTTCATCCTCGAAATTCTTATGTGATGTACGAAATAGATCTGGATACTGTTGCTGCATTTTATCTCTTCTCTCCCAGGTAGCTTCCTCGATACCATGATGCTTCCACAATACCTTGACCATCGGAATCTTCTTCGACCTCAACTCTCGTTCCATCTGATCAAGAATACGAATCGGCTGCTCGTCATAAGTCAGATTCTCACAAAGCTGTAACGACTCTGGCTCAAGAATATAAGAAGGATCCGGATTATATTTTCGCAAATTAGACACGTGAAATACATCGTGGACATTAGAGAAATTCTCCTTTAAAGCCAACTGATATGCCAACTTGCCAACCCTGCCGGTAATCTCAAACAGTCCTACAAACCTTGGACTCAGCTTACCACCTTTACCATAACGAGCAAACCCCTTACGAGGAGACAATCTCAAGAAAACCCGATCTCTGACTGCAAACTCCAAATCTCGACGACGCTTATCAGCATAACTCTTGAATCTGCTCTACGCTGTAAGCATTCTCTGCCTGATCAACTGAACATTCTCAATCTTCTCTAAAAGCTCCGGCATGATAGTCGGATCAATCGTCTTCATCTCCCCTACCTCGTCCCAATACAAAGATGAACGACACTTACGGCTGTAAAAAGCTGCAAAAGGTGCCATCCCAATAGTAGCTTGATAACTATTGTTATAGGCAAACTCGGCTAGTGGTAGATGTTTCTCCCAGTTCTTCCCGAAGTCTAGAACGCAAGCCCTGAGCATATCTTCCAGAATCTGAATAGTTCTCTCGGACTGACAGTCGGTCTGTGGATGATACGCTGTACTGAAATTCAGTTGAGTACCCAAAGTCTCTTGAAGTTTCTTCCACAAGCGAGAAGTAAATCGAGGATCTCGATCTGAGACAATACTAGATGGAATCCCGTGAAGTCTAACAATCTGATCCAAATAAAGATCCATTAACTTTGCAACTTCATCTCCCATCCGCATCGAAATAAAGTGAGCTGTCTTCGTCAATCGATCCACGACAACCCAAACTGCATCGTTACCCCTCGGAGTTCTAGGCAAACCAGTGACGAAGTCCATCGTAATATGCTCCCATTTCCACTCTGGTAGAGCCAACGACTGAAGTAAACCTATAGGTCATTGATGCTCGGCTTTCACCCGCTGGTAAGTCAAACATCTAGATACAAACTGGACAACTTCCCTCTTCATGTTGTTCCACCAATAGTGTTGCTTCAGATCCTGATACATCTTGGTTCCACCGGCATGAATAGTATATTTAGAATTATGAGCCTCCTCCAGAATACCTTGCCTCAAACCTAGTTCATCGGGAACACAAACCCTGTTCCGAAACTGAAGAATACCATCCTCATGGACTTTGAAGTCAGACTGATCATCCGTGATCTGATCCTTGATCTTCTGAAGTTTAACATCAAGTTGCTAAGCTTCTCTGATCTGAGACAGCAATAAAGGCTGAATACGGAGATGCGAACATATCACCCCAACCTGAGTCAACTTCGGTATCTGATAAGTGAATTCCTCAAGAACCTCCCACTTTTTGACAGCCAAACAAGCAATATTCGCCTTACGGCTAAGAGCATCTGCTACAACATTTGTCTTCCCAGGCAGATAATTGATAGAACAATTATAATCTCCAAGAAGTTCCATCCACCTCCGCTGACGCATATTCAACTCCTTCTGTGAGAACAAGTACTTCAGACTCTTATGATTAGTGAAAATCTCGAACTCACTACCCCATAGATAATGACGGCACTTTTTAAGTGCGAAGACCACTGCAGCCAACTCTAGATCATGAGTCAGATAATTCACCTCATAAGGCTTCAACTTTCTGGAAGCATAGGCAATAACTCGGTCATTTTGCATAAGAACACATCCCAAGCCCTCCTTGGATGCATCGCTGTAAATGACCATATTATCGGTCCCTTCTGGTAGAGTAAGTACTGGAGCGATAGTCAATCACTTTTTCAATTCCCGAAACCCACTCTCGCATTTCTCATCCCAAGTAAAGCTAGTCCGTTTCTGAGTCAACTTAGAAAGTGGCCCGGTAATCTTCGAAAAGTCCTTGACAAACCCACGGTAATAACTCGCCAAGTCAAGAAAACTACGAACCTCTGAAACATTCTCTGGCCGTTTCCAAGATATCACCACTTCAATCTTAGTGGGATCTACAGATATACCGCTCTGTGTAATAACATGGCCAAGAAAAGATATGCGTTGTAGCCAAAATTCACATTTGCTAAACTTGGCGAACAACTGATGCTCCTGTAGCTTCTGTAAGACAAGCCGTAGATGTTGCTCGTGCTCCGATTCAGATTTAGAAAAGACCAAGATATCATCAATAAAGATAACCACAAAATGATCCAAGTACGGCTGAAAAACCCGATGCATAAGGTCCATAAATGCTGCCGGTGCATTAGTTAATCCAAAGGGCATAACAACAAACTCATAATGCCCGTACCGAGTCCTGAAGGCAGACTTCGGAACATCCTCCGTGCGAATCCGAAGCTGATAATACCCCTGCCTCAAGTCAAACTTAGAGTAGACTTTGGCTCCCTGAAGTTGATCAAGCAACTCGTCAATCAGTGGCAAAGGATATTTATTCTTGATAGTCACTTGATTCAACCCACGATAATCAATACACAATCTCAAGGTACCATCCTTCTTCTTCACAAATAAAACAGGAGCTCCCCAAGGTGAAGAACTCTGCTGAATGAACCCCTTATCTAACAACTCCTATAACTGAGTTTTCAACTCCTTCAACTCAGCTGGTACCATCTGGTATGCTGATTTAGAAATAGGTTGAGTACCGGGAATAAGATTAATCACAAACTCTACATCTCTATCTGGCAGTAACCCTGGCAACTCCTCAGGAAATACATTGGGATATTCCCGAATAATAGGAACTTCCTCCAGCTGTAGCTTATCAGATGGCTTGTTGATCAAATAAGCTAGATAACCCGAACACCCCTTACTCATCAACTTAACAACTTTAGTTGCTGAGATAACAAAACTCATCTTAGCACCCCGGTTCCCTACTACCTCAACTACTGGTTGATCTGGCAAACGAAACTGTACTACCTTTGTTCTACAGTTTAACTGGGCATTATACTTAGATAGCCAATCCATACCCAAGATAACATCATACCCCCGGATAGGAAATAAGATAAGGTCTGAAGGAAAATTATGCCCCTTAACATGTATTATACAATCCTTATATACTAAGCCAGTAATATACTTATCAGTCAAAGAGGTACTAATCTCAACCACATAAGGTAGTCTTTCAGGTTACATATTAACACATTGCACACAAGCAGGAGTAATGAAAGAATGCGTAGCACCAGAAGTTACCTTCCACAACTGCAGTCTCCTCAGGCATCTCCTCCTTATTAACTACGTAGGCCCGAGCCTGAACCCTCTGCTGCTGAGGTGCACTACCCGCAGGTTTGCCCTGATAACCCTGAGTAGTTGCCCGACCCTCAGTCCTCTGATATCTAGGGCAATATTTCGCCCTATGCTGATTGTTGGCGCAACCCATACACGTTCCTGCATTCGCCCTGCAGTCGGCCTCCCCATGGCCTTGACGCTTACAGAACGTACACTGCGATGACGAAGCACTGACACTTCCCCTAGAAGAACCAGAAGCTGAGAAAGTAGCTGTACTAGCCTGCTGCTGAGGTCTAACAATACTGGGCCTATATTGACCCCGAGACTGGGCCGGCCTAAACTGAGACTGAGCCTGATAAGACCCCTGCTGAAACTGCGGCCGATAATAACTCTGCTGACCTTGTGGTCAGTAAGAGCTCTGCTGTGCTGGCGGCCTACACAACCTGCTGCACTGAAGGCCTATACATACCTTGCTGGCCCTGCGGCTGAAATGGCCTCTTGCTAAGCTGGCTAGATACAATTTGTTTCCCTCTTTCTCTTCTCCAGTCTAGAAGCTGCATCAAAGGCGTTAGTCAGTATATCATACCGATTCAGGGCCATCGCAACCTGAATCTCGGGCCTCAACCCCAACATGAACCTACGAGTCTTACGCTCCTCGTCAGCCACATACTTCGGTGCATACTGGGACATTCTAGTAAAAGTGGCCTCATACTGAGCCACTAAAGCATCTCCCTACACTAAAGCTAGAAACTCTGCCTCTCTCCGTTTCCTCGCGATCCTCGGGACATACTTCTCCCGAAAAGCTATCAGAAAGGTATCCCAAACATATGGAATACCCTGAGTCTCCCAGCTAGATTTCACCGTGCGCCACCACTCCTCTGCCTCATCATCTAGCAAGTACACGGCAAAGGTGACCTTCCGCTTATCGGTATAAGCAAGAGGGTCAAAAATCTTCTCCACCTTATTAATCCATGCCTCAGCTTTCCGATCATCCAGCTCCCCCTGAAACTGCGGTGGATAATACCCTAAAAACTCTTTCAGTGTACCATGCTCGTGGTACCCACCTTGTGCATTCAGTAACTGATTCTGCAATGCCTGAGCTTGGGCAGCCTGCCCTGCTAGTAATTGTGCCTGACTGGCCATGATCTCGGTCATCCTATCAAAAGTTGCACCTATACGATTATCACCCCTAACTTGGCTCGGTGCCACATTTCTCGGAACCTCATTAGTTACCTCAGGCCTACCTCTGGTCCTCGGTCTACCAGCCATTCTACTAATCAAAGAGTTAGCACAGGTTATAACACGTAACAAACTATGAACAACTATTAACACATAAACAACAAACTCATATAAAGCACATAAATCACTTAAGTATCAATCACATAAACAAATTGATCACATAATCACATAAGCACTAAATCACATAATCACTTAACCATATTAACACATAGTTCACTTTTCTTTCACTTCATACATACTTTCATGCTAAGACCGTTACCCACATTCCGAGAATATCCCGGCTGACAACTAACAGGCGCTCTGATACCACTTAAATGTCATGCCCCAACTCGATCCCACCTACGATCAGTCAAGACGCAACAAAATTTCGACAGTATAACGACATAAATTAGGACACCGAGGCTCTAAACCAACCTCTTAGAACATCATACATTTAACTCCATAAACAATCCCAACAACCAACTCCTCAATTAAGTTAACAACATACAACACAACCATATTATACAATAATCATTACTCGACAATCCATTCATAGTTATACGCCTTTGTTCCAACATAATACATTAACTGAACATACATTTCAAAATAGATTATAAACGAACTTAGCAACCTAACCATAGTCAAAAGAAAGACTATTAAGTTAGCAACAACAAGTTCATTATCTTTACTACAACTTATACATCATTAACTATAAAGTAAATAAAAGACAACTAGTTTAATATACAAGACAATAAGGTGTTCAACATCTCAAACATCAAGGACAAGACTCTTGCACACAGAACTCGTCCACATACGACATATTATCCTCCGTAATCTTGCTCAAGGATACCTGTAAGCATGTAATAATAGAGAGTGAGCTTATATAAAATAAGCCTAGTGAGGATTCGATAGATCTCTAACAGTATTTACTATACTCCTTGGAGATAATCCTCTGAGCAGTAAATACATAACATTCATCAATAACAATATAACACATAGACTATAATGACCATTCAATAAAGGATACACTAGTTGGTGTAGCTTCAAACACCATCACGATCTCAACCATCTTCTTATCACCCCCATGACACATATACCCGAGGTACCTCACTAGCCCTGCCCTCCATGGCATCTTCGCCCATGCGAGATGAAGGTATCCTCTGGTAGTCGTGTCGTTATCAACCCGACAGCCCGATGCTGCCCGAGAGGTGGCACACACATACCAAGACTCAGCAATAAAATAAACAATCACATCACATGAGGACAACCTTTTCTGCTGACTATCTTCCGGTTCATCAATAATCATCAATAATTATCAATTATCATCAATTATCATCTTTTCATCAATATAACAACAAGTAATCAATTAAACAACAAACAACTAAGTTAGATGACAAAGTAGGCCATCCAACTTAACATGCATTAAACACACAAACAAACCCTAGTCTAACCATTAACAACTCACAATTCAATCACTCAAACACCAACCATTCAACTAAAGGCACAATTCAATATTTTAAAGAAAGACAACCTAAACTTCAAATATTCATATCTTACATTCTACTAATCCAAACAACTCCAAATCAGTTTCTATCACTCACCCACTCAATCAACTACATTAGCCCTCTCGGAAACCAACCAAAACACATCCAAATCATGCCCAACAACCCTAAAACCCTAATGTATCAAGGCTGAAATTTCCGAACTTTTGCACCAACCTTGCAATCGAAAATTCGGCATTACAACATTACTGCCACGTATTTAACAAACTTTTAGAAATCGACGGCAATCGATTTCAACCACAACAACTCAAGATATTCAACAAATGGCCAAACTATTAACTTTAAATACCCGAAAATAAAAATTTATGCTACAATAGTTCAAATCTCACCAGAATGCATATAAACGATCCCTAGCATGCACTGAGCAATAATATAACTTCAAATTAACATTCTAACGGTTCAATAATCAATTATACGCAAAAACATAAAATATGAATTTTGAGATCTAGAATTTTTCTCTCACCTTTGATGCGAAATAAGCCTAGATATGCGTGAAATGCGTACCCAACAAGCGAAATCCAACTCAGCACAAAAAACTACGGACAAAAACTACCTTTTTCTATAAAAATTTGCTTTGAAAACCTTTGAAATTTCTTTCTCTTTTCTCCCTTGAACCTCTCGGCCTTGTGTGTGTTTTTGAAGGTATATTTGTGCTTTTTTAGTAGGTGTTGATGCATATAAGTAGAAGTCAAACAATTTAAAAGAAAGTCAAATTAGTTCTTTTTGTCTTTTAATTCTATTTTTAGTCTTTTAATTCATTTCTTGACTATTTCTTGCTCAACTAATAAATTAACACTTCAACTAATTCTAGACAATATATTTTAGGTGACAAAGAGTTTTACATTTAGAAAATTTCACCCGAGTCGGCTTAAAACTCGATTTTTGCAAAAGACGGTGTAAAAACCCTTTTAAATTCCTTAGCTGATTTCAAAAACATTTTAATCAAACATAGGTCTATAAATGTCCGAGGACTAGGTTTTGAAACACCTAAGACACCTGCATCAAAATTTTAGCGGACGTGCGTCCAAAATACTATTTATAAAAAGTCGACGATAAAATTTCTGATTCCATTTTTTATGAAAATTGCATGAATGCATATTTAGCATGTATTAGAAATATTAATCACATAATTATCACATTCTATGTCATATAGCACATAAACAGGTCATTTCACACAAAACGAGGTAAAATACGCAAATCGAGATAAGATAGAAAAGTGGGGTTTCACAATAAGTTTGAAATCTTCACTGATCATAAAAGTATGAAGTATTGGTTCTCACAAAAGAAGTTGAATATGTGGCAGAGAAGATGAATGGAGCTTCTGGATAATTGTTCTATCAATTATCAGCTTGGGAAGGCGAATATTGTGGCAGATGCTCTTAGCCGTAAGACAAGTATTGCTGGTTTGGCAGTTAAGGAGTGGGAGATGCTTGATGAAACTAGTTACTGAAAACTGGAGTTGACTCGAGTTGGAGTGATATGTTCATATCTACGGATTCAACCTTTATTGTTGTCTTAGATTAGAGAAGCTCAACAACTTGATGCAAAACTTCATATCAAGGATCAAATTACGGATGATCAGTCTAACTTCAAATTATATGAGGATGGTTTTCTTTGGTTTTGGAACAAGGTGTGTGTTCCTGATGAACTAGGTTTTATGAGATGAATTCTAGAGGAAGCTCATAATTCTAAGTACACCATTCATCCTGGTGGAAACAAAATGTACTGGGACTTGAAACAATATTATTAGTGGAACAACATGAAGAGGGAGGTTTCCAAGTTTGTATCCAGATGTTTGACTTGTTAGCGAGTAAAAGTAGAGCATCAACGACCCGCAGGGTTATTTTAGCCTTTGGCATTACCGGAATAGAAGTGGGAACATGTTACGATGGACTTTGTTACTAATTTGCCTAGGTCACCGAGAGATTGTGATGCGGTTTAGGTTATCGTGGGCCGTTTGACCAAGACAGCTCATTTTATACCGATGAGAAATAGAGATAAACTTGTAAAGTTGGCAGATCTTTATCTGGATTAGATTGTCAAAGTTCACGGGATTTTAGCCAGTATTGTCTCTGATCGAGATCCTCAGTTTACTTCTCGATTTTAGGAGCGTCTTCAGGAAACTTTAGGTACTCAGTTGAATTTCAGCACAACGTATCATCCACAGACCGACGGGCAGTCAGAGAGAACTATTCAGGTTCTGGAAGATATGCTCAGGGCTTGTGTTTTAGACTTCGAGAAGAATTGGAAGAAACATTTACCACTTTTTGAGTTTTCCTGTAACAATAGTTATCAAACGACTATTGGGATGACACCTTATTCAGCTCTTTACTGGCGTAAATGCCGATCACCTTTGTACTAGGATGAAGTAGGGGAGATGAAGGTTATTGATCCGACTATGATGGCAGAACTTCTAGAGAAAATTGAGAATATTCAGTTAGTTGGGCAGAGAATGCTGACAGCACAGAGCAGATACAAGAGTTATGCTGATAAACGCCGTCAGGATTTGGAGTTTGCAGTTGGAGATCGGGTCTTCTTGAAATTGTCTCATCGTAAGGGTTTTGCTTGTCATGGTAAAAGTGATAAGCTGAGTTCGAGGTTTGCTGGGCCATTTGAGATTACTGGTAGAGTGCGAAAATTGGGGTATCGGTTAGTTTTACCACAGAATTTCTCTAATGTCCATGATGTCTTCCACGTATCTACTCTGAGGAAGTATTATTCGGATCCTTCTCATATTCTAGATCCAGAGCCGTTGCAGCGTTGTGAAAATCTAACTTATGATGAACGACCAATTCGTATCCTAGATCAGATGGAACAGAAGTTGAGATCGAAGAAGATTCCTATGGTTAAAGTGTTATGGAAACATCACGGTATTAAGGAAGCTACTTGGGAAAGAAGATATCAGATTCAGAACCAGTACCCAGATTTGTTCTGAGCAGCAAGTAAGAATTTTGAGGGTGAAATTTCTTTAAGGGGGGGGGGGAGAATGTGAGACCCCGAATTTGCCTAATTTGCAATTTCGTGTTTTATCTGTTTGAATGCTATTATAATGGATCTATATGAATTTATATGTTATATTAAGTAATTATATATTGATTGTACATTTAAAATACATTTACAAAACAAATAGTGTGACTTTTCGTCTTCTTTTGCAAAATTGAGTTTTATACCTTGGTTGTATGTATATGTATGCATTTATATTTTGTTGTCAACTCAGTTTAGTCTACTAAATATAGTGTATATGATAGTTTATATATATATATATATATATATATATATATATATGCAATATAGGTTAAAAACAACTAAAAACTCAAATGTTGTCAACTTTGACTTTTACTTAAAAGGTTGACTAGGCTTATATATATGCAATATATATACACAATGCACAAAAATAGCCCAAAACACACTCATTTCTCACCTACTTGGTCGTGTGCTCCTTGGAGAAGAAAGACAACATTTTTACTTAGGGTTTGAAGAAAATTTTCAAAGGCAAAGTCATTTCTAGGCCAAATCTTTTCATTCTGTGTTGGATTTAGCTTGTTGGACCTATTCTATCTATTTCTAACCTTGCTTTGGATCAAAGGTAAGGGAAAAGTTAGATCATTTTTTAAAGTTTATGTCAAATTTTTGTTGATGCATTTATAGTTGTAGTTTTGTTAAATTGATGTTAGATTATTTCTAAGTAGATGATAAGGACCAACTTAGTGTAATTATAGCCATTTTAAACTGTAGCAACATGTATTTTTATTTTCTGGGTATTTAATTGATAATTTGGCTTGTTTCTTGAATAATTGTAGTTGTAGTAGATGAAATCGAGTTGTAGTTGTTTATATAGACTTGATATTTATTGTGTAGTAATATTGTATTGCCAAATTTTCAATTTGAATGCCATGCTAGAAGTCAAAAAATTCAGTCTTGAGTGCATTGCCAAATTAGACTTGTTGGGCTTGTTTTGGATGGCTTTGATTGGTTTTCGAGGGGGTTAATGTAATTGCTTGAGTGGTTGAGTGGTAGGGAAAGGTTCGGGGGTTGTTTGATTGCTAGATTGTTAGTTATGTTGTTTAGAATTTTGGGTAGTCATTCTTTGAAATGTCTAAGTGTTATCTTTGAGTGTTTGGTGTTGTTTGTGTAGTTGATACTTGGGTTGGTATTAAGTAGGCTCGAGTCTGAATGTATGTTGAAATGTGTGTTAAGTTGGGTGGCCTACTTTGTCATCTAACTTAGGTGTCTTAGTTGTTTAATTATTGTTGTGTTGATTCAAGTGTTGATAGTTCATTGTTGAATGTTGTTGTACTGGAAGACAACCTACTTTGTTGTCTTCTCAGAATATTAAGTGTTCAATATTAATTGTTGTGAGTCATGATAGTGTGTCACCTCTCAAGCGGTATTGGGCTTGCCGGGTTAAAAATGACACGATTATCATGTGCTATCCACTATCTCGTGTGGTCAGAGAATGATCATGGAGTGTGGGTCTTGAATGAGGTACTTCCGGAATGTATCAAAGGGCGTAAGAGGTTGGTTGAGTTCGTGATGTTGGAGATATGCCCTAATGCTATATAGTTAGATGACCTATTTTGGGGGTATATTGACATTAACTTGTACATAATGGCATTTACGTCTATATGTTTGTTTACATATTGACTTGTTTGTGATGTTCATATTCTCCGTCATTCCTATTAAATGAATGTGTCCTTAATGTTTTTCGGAGTAGAAATATATTCTAAAAGAGTTTAGAATACGTTGGCATATTTATTCGATATGATAAACATTCAAAATGATTTATAGCCCTCAGATTATTCAACCGGGACTAGAATAATCAAGTATGGGCTATCATATGTAAGTTACCTTTGATTAACATAGAGATATTAATGATAAAGGATGGTGAACCTTGTGCCATAACAGCATAGGGATGCAACTGATTGTTAGTTGAACGAATCACTAAATGTGACCAGAATAACAAACTAAATGACTTTGGATTAATAGTTTGTTATTCGTTGCGGATTGTGCAAATTAATCCTTTAACTTGAGAAATTACGGTTGCCGGTTATATCAGGGGCTAAATATTGCGTCTGGACAATACCCGTCTTCCAAAAGGTGGGTTACGGCCTTTTGCATTTTAGTTTTGTGGTATGAACTAACAGGTAATTGTCAAGATAGGATCCGTTAAGCTCCTACGTGAGGTAATGTCCTATGCGATCTTATTTCAGTTGTTGAATGGGGAAGTCCTCGGCCGGGGCACATAACAGATGGAATGGTGAAAAAGGTTCCATAGGTGTCATATCTCATTCCAGCGATTAGATCTATGCATAGAATCGTTTAGTGGACTTAATCGTATCATGGTCTTCACAACGATCGGGACATATTTAATGGAAGGACCGGACTGCATGCTAATTCGCGACTATAAATAGATTCATAAAAGTTGGACTTCATTACCGTATAAATTGTCATGATGCGCGTATGTTGCTAGACGTAACTCTTCAATATGAGGGTATTCCGGAGAATGACGGCGACATTCTCAGAATAGATTAAAAGCGTTTAACAGTCCCTCATCGCTATACGGTTAAGAATCTAGAAAGTCACACACAAAAACAGCATCAAGAATAAGGCAATTAACGAGCTTGATATTAAGTTGGAAACATGTTAAAGAGTTAACGTTGTTTATTTTGGACGTTAATAGTTAACTGGGCCAAAAATGCAAATATTGAAAGTATTTGGGCCAAAGTGTAAATACTAAAAGTATTGGAGTCAAAGTGCAAATACTGAGTTGGAAACACGTTAAAGTGTTAACGGTATTATTTTGGTCATTAACGGTTTAGTGGGCCAAAATCATAATTTTCAAAAGTTTTGGGGTTAAAGTTTAAATACTAAAAAGTATTGGGACATAAGTGCAAATAGATTGAGGGGTCAATCTTCAATTAATTATTCTAAAGGGGTTTAGAATTAATTAATGTTTGTCTTCCCTAAAAGACAAACAATAACTTGCACTAAAAGACAAAACACAAAAGGACAAAAGACAACTTGCACTAAAAGACAAACAACAAGTTGCACAAAAAGACAAAGAACAAGTTGGCTTGAGTGTGTGCATGATTGACACTTGGCAAAAGGATGATGTCTTGAGAAGACATAACATGCCACTTGTCACAATCCTACACAACTCAAGAGTCTATATAAAGGCCAATTATTCTACTCTTTTTGTTGTTGATTTTCGGCCAACACAAGTAAAAACATGACAAAATTCTCTCCTTTCTTTCATGGTATTTTCAGCCATAGTGAAGATAGGGTGGTAGGATTTTTCTCTTGCCTTCTAACTTTATACAAGCTTAGATATATCACCGAGAAGCTAGCACATATACTTGGTTGATGGTGTTTGCCAATGGATGCTCGTGTGTTTCGATCTATGACCTTTACACTTGTAAAGGAGGCTAGTCGATGCTATCTATGATATGAGAACTATATCTTCTTCCTTGATGCTCTCGGCCAAAGAAAAAAGATAAGTGTTACTTTTTGCTTTATAATTATATACAAGCTTATTTCTATTACTAAGTATCTTGCACATTAACTTAGTTTGTAGTAATAACTGTTAGATGCTTGTATATTTTGATCTAGAGCCATTGCATGTGTGAAGAAGGCTTGTCTATGCCGTTGCATCTCCGTCGTGGTTCCACCTTCACTCGGCTATAAACGGGAGGTATGCCGTTTTACCTCTCATTTACTTTATAGTATATTTGATATATTATATGTTGCATGTTGATTACTATGGACTTTACTTTGGAAATGCATGTGATTACAAAAGTTAATGTTGAAAATTTTAAAATGCTCAACGCTTTCGCTTTAACTCTTTTATGTTGTGAATCACACGTTTCCAAGAACCGATCCCTTTCAAGTGGTATCAAAGCCATGGTTTCTAAAGTCCTTAAAATCACATGTATAGTCGTAGATCTAATCATTAAAGTGTGTAAAATGGCCTTAACTCATGATTCTAAATATATGCATGTAAAGATCTATGATTGTCTATGATGGTTCGAGAAACGATCAAGTAGAATATTTTTCCCTTGGCATGGCCGAGAGACACTAGGCTTTTGGATGGTTGAAAAAAGTGTCACTTCATGTGTATTGTACGTTGTATACGATGAAACATGGAACATGTGAGTAGAGCCTTTTCTCCTAGCCTTAGCCGTTTCCTTTTGGATTTGAGGTTGGTTTTTGAGGAATGTGCTGCTCCATGTGTAATGTAAGCCGTATATGATGGAACATGGAACATGAATGTAGAGTACTTTTTCCCTTGCCATGGCAGAGAGTCTTCTTGGGATTGTAGAGGTTGAAAAGTTGTTGCTATATTGCTTGTACTTGCCATGATGATTGATCTTAACTTGTATTTGTGTTATAAGGTGTTATGATCACGGAATCTATTGGTTTACATACAGATTGGCAATGTGTTGCTAATTGATGTTAAAGATTAGATGGTTGTGTTGTCTTTTGTATGTGATACATAAGATATATGTGCTAGCTTGCTTGTTTAACTTAGATTGTATAGTGGATATGCATGATCTTGGCTTTATGAGTATGAATGGTTGGTTGAATGGTGAACTAGATCACAAACTTGGTATTTGAATGGTTTGTAATTGAGACATAAGTCTCATTTTACTTTCTTGTAATTGAGAGAATTATGTAGTGAGGACTATATGTAATCTTTCAAGATGAAGTGCAAGATGACCTGTAGCGCCCCGAACCAACACTCCCACGCCTGCAAGATACTCCCTGGACTTAGGGCCCAAGCGAGCACCGAGGCCGAGGCGAGTGGGCCCGGAAACGCACTATGCACTTATTGTCCGCTTTGGAGCCCATACTTCTCATGGTTTTGTCGCCTCCCAGCCACTGTCAGGAAAACACGCGTACATGATATAAGGAGACATCCCCTTATATCAAGTAGCCCAAAGACCTTCGCGTCCGATGTGGGATATTACACCCGCCCCCCCTTGGGGACCCAGAGTCCTCGCTGGCCATGCGAACGCGTCGGCTCTGATACCACCTCTGTAACGCCCCTAACCAACACTCTCACGCCTGCAGGATACTCCCTGGACTTAGGACCCAAGCGAGCACCGAGGCCTAGGCGAGTGGGCCCGGAAACGCACTATGCACGTATTGTCAGCTTTGGAGCCCATACTCCTCACGGTTTTGTCGCCTCCCAGCCACTGCTAGGAAAACGCGCGTACACGATACAAGGAGACATCCCCTTATATTAAGCAGCCCAAAGGCCTCCGCGTTCGATGTGGGATATTACATGACCAATGAAGGTATCCAAGGAGTTGGAGGGGCTTTGGAGATTCCAGGGAAGAAGAAGATCTTGAAGGCATTAGATGTGCTTTAGGATAGTCTTATTTCCTTATTCTTGGTCCAAGTCCATGATCCACCATTCGTTTGTGTTGCTTGCATGCATGCTATGTTATTTGCTTTATGAGATAATAGCCTATAAGTAGCCTTGTGTGCATGATGAGGTCTTAATGTATGATTCTTGCTTATGTGTTTATTCGTTTGCTAATATGTGAAATTTGCTTATAAATAAACTAATGTGCAAAGTGAGACCTTAACAAATACTAAACTCCCTATGTGCAAACTTATATTAGATCTGTAAAATATGTTTTACTAAAGTCCTCTGCTATCCTAGGATTTAATCAAACTGGAAATGAATACGTTCCAACATAGCCACAAAGGTTTGAGGAATCGTTTCATCAAAGGTTTAATTGAATCGCTAGTATGAACATAGTGATGTTGTTATCTTCCAAAATCTAACAGCCAACATAGCCACAAAGGTTTGGGTTATTGATTCAACTTGTCGGATAACTTAGTGATGGCGGGTATTGATCTAACTAGATCACTTAATCAACATAGCCACAAAGGTTTGAGACCAAAGTGATTTAGGAACTGGATATGACCATAACCTATTTTTTGAAATAGACAACAAAGTGTTGTTGACTCCTAATATTTATATTCCAATTATAACCACAGAGGTTTGAGGGATACAAATTATTAAGAGAATTTGGTCACCCACTAAAGAATCTTAACAGATTCACGTATCTCATTAAGGGAGTTTGAGACTCGATAAAATTAGTAGGAGCTATTATTTAATTAAAGACTAAGTTAAATGATTAAACGAGTTAAAGTCAACTAGCAATCTTATTTTTTCGCATGTTTATGGCTACATGTATGAACCCATTTTTATCTTAATATTCTAGACTTATATCATATGAATCGGACCAAACTTTATTGATTAAATATTGTCTAATAATAGTTCTTAGAAAGTTAATTATATGATTAGATCAGAATGCTCTTAAGTTTCCTTCTTGATAATGCATCAAAAGGAAAATGTGTGATACTTATTGTTGATAAGTAAAACAACTTTAATATGCTAGTTATATTCTTTTCATTGTATAATAGTATACAAGATATAAAAGGAATATGATTCTAAACCTACAAAGAGTTGTGTGGTAAGCATACTTCATTGGCATAATATAGGAAGTCACTTTGTGGTCGTGTTTCATCTTTGATTATCCGTAATGCAAAGAAAAAAGACATGAACCAGATGATTTCTATTAAGCCAGTGGGAGCATAATCTAAAGGATAATTAAGAATTGGAAAGACATATGTAAAAGTGTTTACATAACTGATTAATCGGACATTAAAAGGAGGATTTATTCAATATGTCTTTATGTCAAGGCCATGAAGATATAATGAACCTTCTTTGTTAATGGTTGTTATTACTTTATGGTTTTTGATTCTTTTGTGACATAGGTGTATGTGCATTTGAAAGAATCTTAATCAAAGTATGTTTTGGAAGCACGGAATGGTTTCAGTGTTAACAAATGGAACAATTATTGTTGCATTAGCTAAAGACAAACATTTTGTTAACTGATTAACCACATACCGAATATATTTTGAGATAAAATTTGTAATCCAAGACAATTGTAGTTTTTTTATGACTTAGTTAGTTCCAATATTAAGATGTTAAGTAAGTTGATTTTCGGATTGACTTATACATCTTATTTTGGGAAGGTAACAAAGTCACCCTTTGTTTGATAAAGGGTTAAAAATACTAAATTGTTAGGATTAGTACATTGTGATGTACAAGCTTTTTTGTGAATAAGCTTCAACTGTGTTCTCTCCTTTATATAACCTCACTAATGATTGTCATAACGAGGTTAAAGATTATGTGTTCTTGTTGAAGAACATGTCTAAAGTTTTTGAATGATTCAAAGAGCATTAGACTAAAGTAGAGAAACCATATAAGAAAATGTGTTATTCCATTATAATGTGATCATGATTCTAAAATACTTGAGTACTATTTGGATAAGTATCTCAATTTTTTGGTATAGTATCGTAATTAACAACACCCGATGCACCATAGTTAAATAGGAATTTCTTAGTGAAGAAATTATGTTTTGTGCAAAAGTTGATTAGTTAGACTAAATCATACTATTTACTTGTGGGTTGTACTTTCCTTATTTTCTTCTATTGAATAGATCTTGATTCCTACCATTGCTATAACTTATATGTGATAAAAGTTGGATAGCAACCAAATATTAAAGGGGGTAATATTTGGATTGTCCTACGTTTATTGAAAAGTATTTAAAAGGACAAGTGGGAGCTTGGGTTGAAAGGTAATTTCATGCTATGTCCTTGTCTTAGAGGATGTAATTTCTATTTTGTGATCAAGTTGTATTGATCTGTTAGATTGTGATCATTCTTGAAGAAAATGTTTTATTCAAGAAGGTTGATGCATTCTAATTAAATAGAAATTGGGGAAGTACCCTCTAAGCCAGAAAATCACCTAAACCTAAATATTGAATTTATTCAATTTGGTCCGAAATGTCATCATACAATATCTTGGCAAATCTAGAAGTGTATTTCATCCTTTGAAGGATATGGGGATATCTTCTATTTGATGCACAAAAGTGGTTTGCATCTTCGAGATAATGATTACTTGGAGGTATCTTGTGTTTGCATTAGAGTTAGTGGGAGCGCAACCACTATTCCTAATCTGTATGTTGATGACTTGTCTATCATAGTTGATGATATAAGTGATGTGATGTTAGTTAAAGTCTAGTCACATTAAATGTTCTCCATACTTGGAAGATGTTATTAGTATCTCGGGAATTCGTAGCTATGGTGATTGTACGAGGAGATTACTTAACATATTCCAAAGATTGTACCTAGACTGATTTTGAATGTGTTCAAGATGGTTTTTCGAAAAGAAATCAAAGAAAGGAATTATTGTCCTTGAGACAATGAATCCAACTCGAACGAATGATTTTCGAGAAACTCTAGTAGCATAGCTAGCTTGGGATGAAATCATCATATGCTTGAGTAATAGATGACTTCACAAGTTGCTAAGTACAACGTTTGACATTGCACAAACTGTAAAGTGTTACGAGTGAATGTCAATCCTATCCTAATTGAGAATGTTGGATAATGTTTGCATATATTTAAAGTACTTCTGAAGTACTTCAAATATATTCTATGAAGAAGGTAAAATCCGTGGTGACGGATTTAGCAGTTTAGATTTTGATCTGAAACCAAAAATAGAATGTCTATTTCGGGGTTCATGTTTATAATTAATGGACCACAGTTAGTTAGAAAGGTTCTGAATTAACTGTATGTCCCATTATGTATATTACATATTTTGCAATATTTGATGTTATAAAAGAATTTGTTTAGATCAAGGTAATCATACAAGTTGATAATGGTTCTTATCATTTAGTTGTGATGCTTTTGCGTTACGACTGTAATGGAGCTATTGCACAAGCTAGAGGAACCAGGGTCTCACAGTATGTCCAAACATTTGGAAATGTGTTTTCATCTTCATACATTGTATCTGTAGCCTATAACAATATTATGATATGTTATTACGGAAAAACGACCATATCTTTTGATGTAGCTGACCCACTTACCTTAGCCATAAATTTGTCATAGCTAGGTCCACGTCTTGTGAAGATTGATATGTGATATCATTGTGTGTTGTGCTAATACTATATAAATATATTATAGCATTAGTGCGAGTGGGAGATTGTTGGAGATATGCTCTAATGCTATATAGTTAGATGACCTATTTTGGGGGTATATTGACATTAACTTGTACATAATGGCATTTACGTTTATATATTTGTTTACATATTGATTTGTTTGTAATGTTCATATTCTCCGTCATTCCTATTATATGAATGTGTCCTTAATGTTTTTCGGAGAAGAAATATATTCTAAAAGAGTTTAGAATACGTTGGCATATCTCTTTGATATGATAAACATTCAAAATGATTCATAGCCCTCAGATTATTCGACCGGGACTAGAATAATCAAGTACGGGCTATCATATGTAAGTTACCTTTGATTAATATAGAGATGTTAATAATAAAGGATAGTGAGCCTTGTGCCATAATAGCATAGGGATGCGACTGACTTACATATGGGTGATTGTTAGTTGAACGAATCACTGAATGTTACCAGAATAACAAACTACCTGACTTTGGATTAATAGTTTGTTATTCGTTGCGAATTGTGCAAATTAATCCTTTGACTTGAGAAATTACGGTTGCCGATTATATCAGGAGCTAAATACTATGTCTGGACAATACCCGTCTTCCAAAAGGTGGGTTATGGCCTTTCGCGTTTTAGTTTTGTGATATGAACTGACAGGTAATTGTCAAGATATGATCTGTTCACCTCTAACGTGAGGCGATGTTGTGAGACCCCGTACCGAGCCAGTATAGAGCCCATATGCATTTTATAACATTTCATATAATTTAGCATCATTTAATATGCATTTATATCAATTAATGTATATTTACATCATTTAACATGCATTTGTCTCGATTTACGTGCGTTGCATTGGTTAACGTGCATTTGGGTAATTAATATAGCGTAGCTAGTAATTATAAACTATCTAGTTCAATAGCTAGTTAGAGTAACTAAACTAGAACTCAAACAATTAGAATTAACATTAGGATGGCAAACTAGTAAAACATAATCTAGTTGGTGGGCACTCTCGTCATTAGGCAATTTAGATATTATCTATCAACACACACTACACCACCTACACACACAAAAATACTACAACACACACATACCCTCACACACACACACAATATACACTCAGATTTTCAACCACAGAAAGGAGAGAAAGAAGAAAGAAAAGGGAAGGAGAAGGAAGCGGGGAGGCATTTCAAGTCATCTTCAAGCTTCCTAGCACCATTTCTTGCATTCAATCACAAAGCTAAGGTTTGGGAATTTTTCATAAATGGTTTTAAAGGATTCATTCAAGTTTAATAATGTTCATTTGGTGTTTATATTGCTTTAGCTTGCGTATCTAAGCTTGGATGATGAGAAGATTGGATATTGTGTGTTGTAGATCTAGGAATTTGAATCTCATGATTGGAGGTTGTTGATTGTTGTTGTGGGGTGGATTTTATTGAGTTTGAACCCTTATATGATGCCCAAAAACTACATTGAATATGCTTAATTGATGGTAGGAGGTTGTGTGGATTGTTAGAATGATTTTGGTAGAAATTATGTTCTTCCCGTGTAGCTATCCAGGCGTTACAGACCCTATCAGGGCGCCCGGATAAAGGCCACAACCGTCGACAGAAAGCTCTGATCCTGGCATTATTTACTTCTTCCGGGCGCCCGGATTAAGGCTACAATGCTCGGTTGTTTAAAAACTCTGCGCAGTGATTTTTCGGAGGCCATATCTCATTTGTTTCAACTCCAAATTGCATTCCATTTAATTCTAGAGTTATCTAAATTCGATAAGCTTCGATTCTATATGAAAATCAGATTAATTGGAGTTTGGAAAAGTAGTAAAATTTACCTCCTAATTTAGGCTAATGTAGGAGCATTGGATTTGCTTGGTGTATCTAGTGTATGCTATTGGTAGGTGTTGATGTGAAGTAGTAGTTTTGCAAGTTCTTGTTATATATTGTTATTTCTTGTTATTATATGTTAGTACTAAGGGAGCTTACATGTCCATACGAGTATATGATAAATGCTTGACACGTTTACATGATGCGAAGTATAGACTGAACTCAAATATGCTATATGAGTGACTAAACTTTCTTGCCATGTCATTGATAATTGCGAATACATTTGAATTGTTAAAGTGTGTCAGTTGCAACCATTAATGATTGCGGTAGCAACGAGACCTCCGGGCAACAACAACCTCGCTGGTATATCTCGCCTACCAAGGTAGTAACGAGACCTCCAGTCAGAGGTTGGACTTGCTGGTATATCTCGCCTACCAAAGTGTTTATCCCTTCTCTTTCAAGACTCGTTGATCCTCTTACGGGTCGGGACCCAATGATATCTTGGAAGAGTTAGGTTATTTAATTGTTTTGAATGCTCTTACCAAGACCCATTGATCCTCCTACAGGTCGGGACCCAATGATATCTTGGAAGAGATAGATTATTTTAGCTGTTATTGAATCTTGATTGTATATGTTATATTCTCGTTTGTTAACTTTTATACGCATGACATGTTTTATCCGACTGATTACGAAAAGATAAAACCTTTGCAAAAACTTTTCCTTGTTTACCTCCTCACTGAGCTATATGCGAGGATCTAGCTCACCCCTCTTTCTAACAATTTCAGGTGACGATTAATCGAGCAAGCTCCCATGTGGTTGCAAGCTGTATTGATGTGTTGTGATGAATTTCTATCCTAGTTGATCTACATGTTTGCCCATGAAGATGAACTTCTTGTTGAAAAGAGATGATTTTGTAAATTGTTCAATTGATTATGTTGTAATATTCTTTTGGTTTATTAGACACCTAGTTAAGTTAGGTTATTAATCTTATGAGACCTAAGTTTGGGATGATGGAATGTATGAATTCAAGTCTTGTAATTACGTAACAAGGTGATGTAATCCTTTAAGGCTGATGTTTTGGGAGAATTTTGGAAGTCTTTTCAATCTTCTTGTGGTATTTATAATAGATGTACAGGTTATTAAATTAATACTCACAGTTTTTAAGACCATTAAGTTCTTAATCTCAGGAATGAGTGTTACGAACGTCATGTTTCGGCCTTAACCTAGTGATGGGTCGGGGTCGGGGACTGACATATGTCCTATGCGATCTTATTTCGGTTGTTGAATGAGGAAGTCCTCAGCCGGGGCACATAACAGATGGAATGATAGAAAGGGTTCTATAGGTGTCATCTCTCATTCCACCGATTAGATCTATGCATAGAATCGTTTAGTGGACTTAATCGTATCATGGTCCCCACAACGATCGGGACATATTTAATGGAAGGATAGGACTGCACGTTAATTCGCGACTATAAATAGATTCATAAAAGTTAGACTTTATTATTGTATAAATTGTCATGATGCGCGTATGTTGCTAGACGTAACTCTTGAACATGAGGGTATTCCGGAGAATGACGGAGACATTCTTGGGATAGATTAAAAGCGTTTAATAGTCCTCCATCGCTATAGGTTATGAATCTAGAAAGTCACACACAAAAAGAGCATCAAGAATAAGGCAATTAACGAGTTTGATATTAAGTTGGAAACACGTTAAAGAGTTAACGTTGTTTATTTTGGACGTTAATAGTTAAGCGGGTCAAAAGTGCAAATACTGAAAGTATTTGGGTCAAAGTGCAAGTACTGAAAGTATTGGGGTCAAAATACAAATACTGAGTTGAAACAAGTTAAAGTGTTAACGGTATTATTTTGGCCATTAACGGTTAAGTGGGCTAAAATTGTAATTTTTGAAAGTTTTAGGGCCAAAGTGTAAATACTAAAAAATATTGGGGCATGAGTGTAAATAGATTGAGGGGTCAATCTTCAATTAATTATTCTAAAGGGGTTTAGAATTAATTAATGTTTGTTTTCACTAAAAGACAAACAACAACTTACACTAAAAGACAAAACACTAAAAGACAAAACACAAAAGGACAAAAGACAACTTGCACTAAATGACAAACAACAAGTTGCACAAAAAGAAAAAGAACAAGTTGGCTTGAGTGTGTGCATGATTGACATTTGGCTAAAGGATGATGTCTTGAGAAGACATAACATGTCACTTGTCACAATCCTACACAACTCAAGACTCTATATAAAGGCCAACTATTCTACTCTTTTTGTTGTTGATTTTCGGCCAACACAAGAGCAAAAAAGATGACAAAATTCTATCATTTCTTTCATGGTATTTTCGGCCATAGTGAAGATAGGGTGGTAGGATTTTTCTCTTGCCTTCTAACTTTATACAAGCTTAGATCTATCACTGAGAAGCTAGCACATATACCTGGTTGGTGGTGTTTGCCATTAGATGCTCGTGTGTTTCGATCTATGACCTTTACACTTGTGAATGAGGCTAGTCCACGCTATCTACGAGATAAGAACTATATCTTCTTCTTTGATGCTTTCGGCCAAAGCACGAAAAAAGATAAGTGTTATTCTTTTTGCTTTATAATTGTAAACAAGCTTATTTCTACTACTAAGTATCTTGCACATTAACTTAGTTTGTAGTAATAACTGTTGGATGCTGGTGTATTTTGATCTAGAGCCGTTGCATGTGTGAAGAAGGCTTGTCCACGCCATTGCATCTCCATCGTGGTTCCACATTCACTCGGCAATAAACAGGAGGTATGTCGTTTTACCTCTCGTTTACTTTATAGTATATTTAATATATTATATGTTGCATGTTAATTACCATGGACTTTACTTTGGAAATGCATGTGATTACAAAAGTTAATGTTGAAAATTTTAAAATGCTTAACGCTTCCGCTTTAACTCTTTTACGTTGTGAATCACACATTTCCAAGAACCAATCCTTTTCACGTGATAGCGTATGAAGCTACATCAACTAGTGTATCCTTTCTCAATTGAATGGTTACTTGTGTTGCTTAAATTTAATTGTTATTGTTGTTGATATTTATTGAGTGTTTATTTCTCCTAGGGTGTTTTCCCAAGTGGTAAAGAAAGTGTTTCCAAAACATCCTGTTGAACCCTCGCTGAACTTCATTATATATAAGCTCACCCTCTTTGTTGATATTTCAGGTGTTACTAAGCCGGACCTTAGGTACGTTCTTCAGAAGGCTGAGAATGAACCATATGTGGATGAGTCCAATGTGCAAGAGTTTGTGATGGCGTATGGAGCTACATCAACTAGTGTATCATTTCTCAATTGAATAGTTACTTGCGTTGCTTAAATTTAATTGTTATTGTTGTTGATGTTTATTGAGTGTTCATTGTTCCTAGGGTGTTTTCCAAAGTTGTAAAGAAAGTGTTTCCAAAACATCCTATTGAACCCTCGCTGAGCTTTGTTATATAAAAACTCACCATCTTTGCTGACCTTTTAGGTGTTACTGAGCCGGACCTTGGCTACATTCCTCAGGAGGCTGAGAATGAGCCATATGTGGATGAGTATAATGTACAAGAGTCTTGTCCTTGATGTCTATGTTGTAGTGCTTTTTGTGTTGTCTTGGATTGTGAAACCAGTTGTATTGTATTTTACTTTGAAGTTTGTATTGTATAACATACTATAAAGATAGTAGATTGTATAATGCTAGTTTAATTATATATGCTGTTGAGATGGAGGCATATGTTTTGTTGTTGGAATGTTGAATGGTTGGTTAATGAATGGTGTTGAATGTGTTGGAGTTGTTGTTGAAGTTGTAGTTGGTTGTGTGATGTTTATAAGGACTGGTTTAGAGTCCTGTTGTCTATATTACACATGTTATATTGCCAAAATTCTACCGCGTCCTGACTGATCGTAAGTACGGTCGAGTTGGGGTGTGACATGGTTGCTCTAGCTTCATGCTCTAGTCCCTTACTCACCTGGTCCGGAGATTCCAGGGGGTATTAGGTCGTAGGATTTTGGAGTACATCTAGAGAAAACCCACTAGAGTGTTTAGGAATATGCAGGCAAAACTTGTTCGTGGTACGTGGTCCAAGACTGAGAAGTTGGAGTGATAAGGGCTATCGAAATTGTATCATTCATCTTAAGTAATAGTTAACTTTATGTTTTTGAATGATATCTTGTTATGATGTTGAACTGCGTGGTTATTTTGAATGCTCGTCTAGTGTGCCTTTTCTTCGACTGTATTGCTTAGTTGTTTATTTACCTAACTATTTCGTGTTGATATGTACTTTTATGTCTACTTGTTGCATTGCACGAAAATACTTTTGAAATCTCCCTGGTTATCTATTTCCCCTCTCTTACTGGGCATAGTTTTATGCTCACTCCCTTTTCTAACATTTTTTCAGGTGAGGCAAGATCTACTCCTCCCGAGATAGTGCCAGACGTTCCCAAGACTCCTTGACTGACCCAAGCTTAAGGTACTTGCTGATGTGTGTGGTTAAGTAGATGATGACGTATTCTTTTAAGGCCTACATGCCTTGTAAATGCTCTGGTTGTAAAGTATGTAATTAAGTATAGGTTTTCTTAGAATAGTGGTCTGTAATAACTTAAATTAATGCTTGGTTTCCTTTTGGCTCTCCTATCCTAGAATGCTTATAATCTATTTTGCTAAGGGCAGGTAACTAAATCTAAATCCACCTTTTGAACTAAGTATATTATAAACTTACCGTGAACCTTATAGTCTTCTTTGATTAGTTAGATAGTTGTTGTCCTGTATAACTTGATGCCTTACTTCATTGCCTAGTTTAATTGCATGCTTGTATGGGAAAAGGTTAAGTTGGTTGAATGAATTAATTTCTAAGAAAGCTAAATAAAGAATATTAGAGTGGTATGATAATCAAAATTTTAACCTTAATATTTCAGTAACTGATGAGAATGCATACATGAATGCTTTGTTTTTTATAGTAGTAAGGCTTGGATAGCCTTAGAGATTTGAGAAAAAAAAATAAGTTTAATGTAAATTGTGGTTACTTATGAATGTTTTTATATGTTGTTGTGGGCAATTTTTTTATGTGCAGGTGTTGGAATGTCTTAAAAATTGGGGAAACTCTGCCTATTTTTCCTTGTTTTTTCATGCCATGGGGTTTGGGATTGGGGCACCGGTCTCGTGAGGGATCGAGGTATTACAATTGGCATCAGAGCTTAGTTGTTAGCTCTCAGCCGAGACGGGTCCTCGGTCTGATGGGTAGTGAACCCCGAGTGCGTGCATGTGAAATGTGTTATGAATAGGTGTGTGCTTGTATGTGAATCTGGTGTGTCTTTGCATAGAAGTGTGTGCTTACGTGATTCACTGTGCCAACATGACGAATGTACAATATTTGCAATATGTGATTATACTTGCTTCTATGTGGCATATTTGTTTAATATATATATTTACGTAACTTCTATTGCATGCATACATTACCTTTGAACTGGTAAGTAATCTCTTCCCCCCTATAGAGCGAAGATGGTGAAAGACGTACTGGAGGGTGAGGGTTCATCGAAAGAGGAGGTTGGACATTATACCTCCATTGCCGAGCAAGTCTAAGTGTTAGTGCAAGTGGCATAAACTATGCTTAGGGTGGTCCAAGGCCTTGAACGCTAGATTTTACAAGAGACAGTTGGAGGGATAGCTAGGGGAAAAGAGATAGAATGATTTAGACGCAGGACCAAGCCAACCAGCTAAAAAGCCTTTTCAACCCTTCCACTGTATCTTCTGTAAATGTCAGGGGCATGCTATTGTCAATTGTTGGAAGAGAACGGGGTGATGTACTAGCTGTAGGAGCCATTTACACCGGGTAAAGAACTGTCCGAAATGGATGACAGTTGTGAGTGGAACTACCCAAGGCAGTACTGCTGAAGGGACCTCTATTAGACGAGAGCCGGCTGCAGTTTATCTTGTTGATCAGCAAGGAGTGTTGTGCGACACAATTAAGAATTAAAGAATGAATTACTTTATATCAGCATGAATAATGCATATGTGTTTATAATTGCTTATATGGAAATGTGAACTTTAGAACTCATACTTGTGCATGTTTTATGACCTGTGAAGAGTAGAGTTGAGTTCATACTTGAAATTCTTGTGGGGGTTATTTGATGTCAGTAGATCTCCAACAGCATTTCCATCAGTAATGTCATTTGGAAATCTCGGTTGGGCTTCTTAGTTGACATTGTATAAGGAATTCTTGCATGGCATTTCTATCCACTGGAGTATGTTTAGCTGGTGTTCTTAATAAGGGCCTTAATTTGGTAACCTTATTATGAATTTTCTATATAATGTTTTCCATAGCATCCTTGTGGAAATTTTCATGGAATTTTCAATTGACATTTATAATTGGTGAGCTCCTCTGGGATTTCTATTGGCATTCTTTGGTAGTAAACATATTCAGAATTCTATTGGGGTTTATTTGGTGACATCTGCGGAGTTTATATCTAGATTCCTTATTAGTATCTTCAAACTGCTCTTCTTAGGGACTTCTACACCGGGATTTCATATGAGGAATTCTTCCTGGTATTTTTAATGGATTTCTCAGTAGAATCATTATGGGTTTTCTATTTGGTATTCTTGGGCAACTTATTTCTTTGACAACAACTCTGATCAGGGATACTATGGATAATGTGGGGAATTATTTTGAGAGTAAGGAATTGCGAGGACACAATTCTTTATAGGGAGAAGAGTATGACACCCGAACCTAGCATATAGACTTTAAATTAAATTGCATATCTATTTCATTAAATTGCATATTCTTGGAAAATGTGCAACGAAACTGTTTGCATTTATTTAAATTATGTTTATATGTTTTGCTTAGAATAATTGTTTTATTCTTTTATTTAATAGAATTTACTTTATTTGTATTTTAGTTAATTGATTTGATTCTACTTTTGATGTGAAGCCCTAACCCGAAAACTAAATGAACTATTCTAATTAATTTGTTTTATAATTTATTTATCTAGACCATGTCTAAATGTTTTACATGAAATAATCAATCTGTTACTTTTATTATTTGTGATTATCTTATTTGCAATTAGTTGTGATGTGACAGTATTTGCAGCCCTCAAACCTTGATATTTGTACTATATTTGCATCTTAACTTAGGGATAATTGCAACACTTTGATACTTTTGATGCAATGTAGGAGAATAGCAAAAAGTGGAAGTTCTTACCCAAAACGATCCAAAATACAAGTCAAAAATCTAACAATAAGGAAAACACACGGAATGGTGGAATGATGGAGTCCTTAAAGTCGGAATTTGGCCGAAACTAGCGCGTAATCAGACTTAGAATGCTGAAAATAACCCAGAAATGTCTCGGTCAATGCTCAGTCAAAGCTCGATCAAAAGTCATAATTCCAGCCCAGAAAGTCAACAAAAGGGCGCTCGAGTGCGCCCTCTTGGCGCTCGAGCACCCTGCACGAATATTCCACAACATTCCGAAAGAAAACACATGACAAAGACTCAGCCGTTGGAGCAGACGCACATTCGAGCGCGCTGCAAAAACTTCCGAAAGCGGTGATGTGGCGCGTGGTGATTGGACGAAAGCACGGCGCTCAAGAGCGCCTCTGAGATTTTGTCTATAAATAGACCCTTCTCCCTCCGAATTAATTAATTAATTTTGGATTTTGGTTATTTTTAATCAATTTTTGAGTTAATTATAGTTAGTTTTAGTTGTAGTTGTAGTTAATTAATTAGTATGATACAAGGGAAGTCTCACCTAAGTGGTTCTTATTCGGAAAAATTTGGCCCGAATAGCTACTTTTAGGGAGAGTCCGACCCAAGTAGTTATTAGACAGGGAAGGTTCTGCCCGAATAGCTTTTAATAGAAAAGCTCTTATTCGGGGCGAAATTAGTTCTGCCCGAATAGCTATTTTGCGTCGGACCTCTGCTCAAATTTCAAGGATCAGAAATACGCGTTCGTGAATATGGGGGAGCCTTTCTTGACTCTCTTTTATTTACATAACTCCTATTCATTTATGTCTGAGTAGATTGATATCTAGGGGTGAATATTATAAATGATAGTATTTTAATATATGGTCTCGAATTTAGCTTATTCAATTCATATTGCAATGTATGGCTTGTTTTAATTTAGTATCATACGCAATGCTTTTAAAGTAGATGTTATGAATGCTTTATTTTCGTACCATAATATTATACTTGTAGTTGATATTATGATTGCGTTACTTTAGTGCCATATAATTGTTTTAATCATGAGTCTATAGGTTGTACTATAGTTTTTATCTATCAGGTTAATTCCTTAGTTTAGTTTGCTTTGTTGTACTTGGTTAAAATAAGCTATGCAGATTAACTAGATCTATAGCTTTTAGCTTAACCAGGTGTATGCTTGTAGATTAAGCCCTTGTAGAATTAGATAAATTGGATACCGAGCCTATATTAATTGCCTCATTTATATATTCCAACCCCTAGATAACTACCCCTCGTATTCAACTAATAGTTAGTTTAACTTATATAACTTAGTTAGATGTAGTTTAATTTACACTCCAATTGCGAATCTGTCACTTAAGCAATTTAAACACTTTTACACTACTTCACTAACTTAACTAATGAGCTTCCCTGTGGTACGATTCTGCACTAGAGCATACTGCACTACGAAGATCCATGCACTTGCGGGTATTTTAATTTGGTCTATTTTGTACATTTCACTCTCTGGTAGCGCGAATGCGCGCTTCTTTCCTTTTCACACGCCTACCGGGTTATATCAAGTTTTTGGCGCCGTTGCCGGGGAAGCACAGTATAGTTTAGTTTTTTATAAAAGTATATGTGAACTTGTTTAAGTGTTATTTTATCCGCTTTCTAAAAATGGTTGGGAAAATTTGAATTGATTGAAATATGACTCATTTTAATGTTTCATCCAATCAATGTACTTTTAATGACACAACCCAACCCTTATCCTAAATACTTCAGAACTTTGTTCTCAATTTGGGCATACATTTGTAAATTGTCCCCAAAATCCCCAGTTTTTACATAGTCATGATTCTACTACTCAGGGTTATTTTTCAAACAAAAATTTGTACTCAAATGCATTTAACCAGGAGTGGCAGAATCATCAAAATTTCTTTTGGGATCAAAATAATACATCTTTTCTGCTTCAAAATTCTGAAAATTTTGCATCTCAAAACCTCAATTCTTCCGAGTTCTACGAAAGCTTTTAATGTGATTCTTTCAATCAAAAGTTTTGCTATTCTAACTCAGTTGAATTCTCTTCTCCTAAACCAAACTTTGACGACAAGTTCGGCCAACTTGTCCAACTCGTTGAATCTAACCACCAATCCATAGATAGGCTACAAGACCAAATCGGTCAACTAGCCGAGAGCATAAATGGGTAGGAAAAAGATGAATACCCTATTCAATATGTCGTGAGTTCACAAGACCAATATAGTTTCATTCATCACAAAACTATCCCAAACCAGGTTAAGGTTATAGAAGTGTTTAATGGGGACAATCAGGGTAGATAGTATAACACTAAGAATGAGGCAAATAACATGTTTGAGGCACATACTCCAAAATGGCAAAAGCAGCCATCACTTTGGGGTCAAGAAATTTTTTCTCAAAACTTTGAAAGTCAAGTCCCTACATCTTTTCAAATTAAATCTTCTGGTGACTCTTTATTTAATATTTTCAACCAAAATGACTCTGCTCTCAAATCCGGTGACAAGTATGACCAACTTTTTCATCTTGCCCAATCCAATGCTCACATGCTTCAATCTTTAGATTAACACATTCAGTCTGTTATAAGCACCTTTGATGAAATAACTTGTGAACAAACTAATGAAATGAGTGAGATTAATTGGGAAACACCTGATAGGGAATATGAATATGAGGAAAAAAATGAAATGCCTCGTTTAGAAGGACAGGATGACCTTAGTAATATCACGACTCAACCCGACTTTGATTCCTCTTCAAAGAAGATGAGTGTACACACTTCCTTAGAGTATTTATTCTTTTAGGACGAGTCTATTGAGTCTACTTTAATTTCTGCATCTTTCTTGCCACCTGAAGAAAATGTTATTGAGATTGACCGACCTTTGTATCTAATTGACCAAGAGAATGACTCCAATGCTTTCAACTAGTTTTAACTCTAAGAAAGAAGCTTCAACACCCATTCTCTCTCCTGTTGAAAGTCATCTTAGTTCTTCATTAGATGTGCCTTCCTCCGTTGTGCAACTCACAACATTACCCAAGGAGGCACAATTTGGATTTGACCTATTTATGAACAATATGTTGCATACATCTTTTAACTTATGGGTTGACCAATTGGGACACACTGATTTACAAAATCCTATGGCCCATGTTGACATAGTCGAGAACACTCCCACATATAACACATTAGGATGGGAATCGTCATCTTTTCAAGGTGACTTAGAAAAGGCATGTTTTGTAGGAAGAATGAGCCATCATTTATTGCATGATCCTTTGCCATTCAAAATTTGTGCTAAAACGATTATCAGGGACTATGTACCGAAGAGCTTTAAACATAGATTGCTCTAACATTGGCGTCTGGCTGAGGACGTAAAACTCAGTGCTACTACTAGGAGACAACCTAGATTTTTAAATGCTTATGTGTGTTTCTTTTCTTTTATTTGTGTGATTTTTAGATTTCCTTAGTGTTCTTTTCAATGTTTTAATGTTTGTTTAATTAACTCTTGAACCTCAGAAAAGAGTATAAATGGTTTGGGTAGTTAAAATTATCTGCTTAATATATTAGTTATTTTTCGTGAATATATTTTTTTTGGTTTCTCCCCTATATATTTGTTTTGTCTATTTTTTATTTATTATTTAGTATAACTAACTATTTTTTTTGTTGTGTTGATGATAATCTGTAAAATACTTTTTCTACTAATCTTTAATTGCAGAATGATACATCTTTTGGCAAAATTCAGTAGAAAAGCTTTGACATCAACATAGAGATACTTCACATCAAGTGATATCTAACCTTACTACATTTTCCTTTATACCTGATCAACCTGCGCTGTAGAGTAAGCAAACCATAGGTTTGAGGATGTAGCATTTGTCACTATGTTATTATTTGCATATTACACTCTCACTGTCTTACATAGCTATTTGCTTGAGGACAAGCAAAATTTCGGTGTAGGGGTGCACATATTTCATGAAAATATTTTTCGAGATATGCAAGAAATACACCATTTTTATTCATGAGAAGAGTAGTTTGCTATATTACCTATTTAAGGGAGATGATCTAGATGGTTTGAGAACCTGTGTTGTTAGCTATGTATTGTGAAAAACTCTGAGGAAACTCTGTAAGAGAAACTTTGGTGTACTATATACATGAGTAAACCTAGCTGTTCTTCTTTTCTTCAATTGATAGCTATGTGATTAAGAAAGGACTGAGATAGAATTACTGTTTGTTATGAGAACTTCTTATGATTGAAACCTGAACCCTTATGCCATGTCTGTATAGTATGTTATGTTACTATGTCTGTATGTACACTCTGAAAAAAAAAACAAAGAAAACAAAGCAACAAAATAGAAAAATAAAAAAAGAGTTGTACATACTTTTACTATTGAATAAATTTTTGGTGTAAATATATTGTAAATCTCTAAGCACTACTATCATAGACATTGTAATTTGGGATATGTACTATAGTGTAAGGTTTCGAGCCTGGATATCTCGGGTGATTAAGGCACGTAGGGGTCCCTTTAAAACCTGGCAACCTCAGTCATAATGGCGGGGGATTGTTGGCCTCAAAGTCCGCTACATGGGATATCCAAAAAAGCAAGGGAAACTGAACACTAATAGAGATATTGTAAGTTGTACTTTTATATTTCTGGCAAATGTTAAAGGGTTTAGGCATGATCAAGAGTTTGATTGCAAATAAAGGTGAGAATGTCAAAAGTCTAATTTGTTTACAAAGTCTTGAAAGTTAGGAATTGTTTGAACTTAATCTGCTTAGTTTACTTCTAAATATATACTCCGAAGCAATCAATAGTCGATTTCCAATAAGAGTACCTATTTGAGAAAACTATGTAAAAGGTTCTCTTATCATTTTTATCATTAACTACTAAATAGGTTTAAGATAGTAGACTGAATTTCTCATGTTTCATTTTGGCAAATGTTTGAGAAAAAGATAGGATAGATTATTTCATCTGTTTTGACTTGTAAAAATCTTTGGAAATGTCACTTTCATATCTGTTTTAAAGACAGTCTTGCTTGAGGGCAAGCAAGGTTTAGGTTTGGGGATGTTGATGTGACTGTATTTGCAGCACTTAAACCTTGGTATTTGTACTATATTTGCATCTTAACTTAGGGATAATTGCAACACTTTAATACTTTTGATGCAATGTAGGAGAATACCGAAAAATGGAAGTTCTGACCCAAAACGATCCAAAATGTAAGTCAAAAAGTGTACAATGGGGAAAACACGCAGAGCGGTAGAAGAATAGAGCCCTGAAAGTCAGAATTTGGCCGAAACTAGCGCGTTATCAAACTCGAAACGCTGAAAATAGCCCAAAAATGCACCAGTCAACGCTCGATCAAAAGTCAAAATTCTAGCCTAGAAAGTCAACAAAAGGGCACTCGACTACGCCCTCTTGGAGCTTCAGCACCCTACATGAATATTCCACAACATTCCAGAAGAAAACACGTGACAAAGAGTCAGTCGTTAGAGCAGACGCGCATTCGAGCGCGCCTTAGTGGCCCTCGAGCGTGCTGCAGAAACTTCTAGAAGCGATGACGTGGCGTGCGATGATTGGGCGAAAGCACGGTGCACTTTGAGCATGCCAAACAGGTGCTCGAGCGCAACTCTGAGATTTTGTCTATACATAGACCCCCCTCAATCCGAATTAATTAATTAATTTTGGATTTTGGTTATTTTTAATCAATTTTCGAGTTAATTCTAGTTAGTTTTAGTTGTAGTTGTAGTTAATTAATTAGTAGGATACGGGGGAAGTCCTACCTAAGTGGTTCTTATTCGAGAAAATTTGGCACGAATAGTTACTTTTAGGGGGGAGTCCGACCCAAGTAGTTATTAGATGGGGATGGGGGGTTCTGCACGAATAGCTTTTAATAGAAAAGCTCTTATTCGGGGAAAATTCATCTCTAGTAGCTCTTATTCAGGGAAAATTAGTTCCGCCCGAATAGCTATTTTGCGTTGAACCTCTGCTCAAATTTCGGGGATCAGAAATATGCGTTCGTCAATATAGGGGAGCCTTTCTTGATTCTCTTTTATTTACATAACTCGTATTCATTTATGTCTGAGTAGATTAATATCTAGGGGTGAATATTGTAAACGGTAGTATTTTAATATATGGTCTTGAATTTAGCTTATTCAATTCATATTGCAATGTATGGCTTGTTTTAATTCAGTATTCAAACGTAATGCTCTTAAAATAGATGTTATGAATGCTTTACTTTCGTACCATAATATTATACTTGTAGTTGAAATTATGATTGCATTACTTTAGTGCCATATAATTGTTTTAATCATGAGTCTATAGGTTGTACCATAAACTCCATGAAACTATAGGTTGTACCATAGTTTCTATCTGTAAGGTTAATTCCTTAGTTTAGTTTTCCTTGTTGTACTTGGTTAAAATAAGCTAAGTAGATTAACTTGCTCTATAGCTTTTAGCTTAACCGGGTGTATGTTTGTAGCTTAAGCCTTGCAGAATTAGATAAACTGGATACTGAGCCTATATAAATTGCCTCATTTACATATTCCAACCCTTATCACTACCCCTCGTATTCAACTAATAGTTAGTTTAACTTAGATAACTTAGTTAGTTGTAGTTTAATTTACACTTCAATTGCGAATCTGTCACTTAAGCAATTTAAACACTTTCACACTACTTCACTATTTTAATTAACGAGCTTCCCTATGGTACAATTCTACACTCAGAGCATACTACACTATGAAGATTCGTGCACTTGCTTGTATTTTAACTTGGTCTATTTTGTACACTTTTCACACGCCCACTAGGTTGCATCAAGTTGATTTGTGTTTATTAATTGAATTGTTAATTATACAAGGCTAAGCTTACCACACGTGTGACAATTCTAGAACAATTCTTAGAGTTGACTTTGCTTGACTTAATTTTAACTACACTTTTTGTATAAAAAAAAGAAGAGAAATTAGCAAAGCCACATAAATAAGTAAATATCTCACCTAATCAATCTCACACCACACACGGCCCTACTCTATATACACGCACACTTAGAAAAAAAATACAAGCACTCACCTTACCAATTCTCTCCTCTATCATCGGGTAGAGAAGAAACAAGAGAAAAAAAATAAAAGATAGGTCTGAAGCAGCCTCAGCGAGAGAAGAAAAAATATATATATGTTAAGCTCAAGGCTTCTCACTCTCTACCCGACGACAAGCTCAGAAAAAACAAAGAAGAAGAAGAAATAGTCGAAGCTTCTAGGGCTCCAAGCTTGTGTGCTTTTTGGGCTGGATTTAAGAGATTAAAGGAAAGCCAAGCAATCTCTAGCCTAATCTAACTATATTGCTAAGGGATTCATGAGCTATTTACATTTATTAAGTGTAATTAGTTGCTTCAATGGTGTTCATGAAATGAACCTATGATTCAAAGCTCGTAAATGTTTCAATATATGATTTTTTAACATGTTTTGTGTTGTGGGAGCCCTCTGTTGTATGATCTAAAGGGTTGTAAGAAATTTCTATGATGTGCCTATCTTGATAGTTATTGATCTTGAGTTGAGCATGTGTTGTTTGATCAAAGGTTCCAATGACTTGATTTAATGATAGATATAATAGGACCAAGAGAAAAACAATTACATAAGCAAGCATAAGCAAATAATGAGACATATATGCTAGTGTGTGTGGTAGTGGCTTTCGGCCAAATTGAATCAGCATCGGTAGTGGCGCCAGCGTTGATAGTCGACTGCTGGCGTTCCCACCCCCTAGTCCCTAGCTGCTTTGTATATATTATATAAAGTGTTAGTCAAATATTGTGCTCACTAATTAGCCTTGTGTTCTCCCTTAAAGTTTGTGTAATGAACTATGGTTTTAGCTAATAAAGAGTGGGTAGTTGGATCCTACATAAGTACAAGTAAATTGGTTTAATAGTTAAAGCATGGTGTAAGAACTTTTTATGTAAGTCGAGTTAATGGAATTGAGCGGTTATATTAGCTAGAAGTTGAGGTCTAGATGTTAGTATGTTACTTACTTGTTTTGGCTTGTTGATCTTAACTTGGTTGTGATCTTGTTTAACAAAGTACTTAGCTAGAAAGCGAGATCTTAAGCAAAGTTAAATGTTTCTAGTTAAAGATTGTCTTATCATACTGTCTACATAAGAATGATTAATTTGTAATAAGGTAATTTATAAGTAGCTTACAATTAACTTTGTCACTAGTTGCTACTTATATCTTCTTCACAAAAGTGCTATTATTTAAGCTATCGGAGTTGAATGTGAATAGAACTACGGGGTAGCATGAAGTATTTAGTATTATCCAATTATTACCTTAGCTAGTATTTGAGTTTGTGGTACTAACTTGTCTTGAGAATTCGTAATAGAAGCTTGAAGAATTAGTTAGAATAAAAACTGGTGTAAAGATGATAGCTATTACTTGTTAATTGAACTATGTGGAGTGAACTTAATTGGCACTAGGAAGAAACTTAACCTAAGGTAGTAGATTAACTTAAGTGTTACCATATTATGGCTAATGACCATTTTAACTTCTAAAGATAGTTAATTTCCAATTAGCTCACATTTAACTTTTTATTACTGGTTAGATTTGTACATCTCACATAAGTTAAGGTTTGGTCATTAATGCTTCATTATTTGTATGAATAGTAGAGTTACGTGATTAATTGAAGTTCATTATTGACTACTTGATTCTAATGCTATGAGAATGAGGACAACCTACTTTGTTGTCCTCATTTCTTTGCCTATTGGAAATAAATGTTTTATGTGCTATTTTGAGTGTATTGTTTTATGGTTGCGCAACTTTATCATCGGGGCAGAAGCGATGGGCCTCTCTAGGCGGCAGAGGGCTTGCCAGGGTTGGTTGTTCTTGTTTCATGCCCTAGTCCTTCACTCGCCTAGTTTGGAGATTGCCAAGGGGTGTTGGATCATAGGATTTTGGGGTACATCCAGAGTAGAGCCACTGGAGTGTTTGGGAATATGCTGGAAAAACTTGTTCGTGCTACGTGGTTCGTGGTTCATGGTCCAAGACTGAGAAGTTGGAGTGATAAGGGCTATCGAAATTGCATCCTTCATCTTAACTAATAGTTAACTTTATGTTTTTGAATGATATCTTGTTATGATGTTAAACTGTCGTGGTTATTTTGAGTGCTCGTCTAGTGTGCCTTTTATTTACCTAACTGTTTCATGTTGATATGTACTTTTATGTCTACTTGTTGCATTACACGAAAATACTTTCGAAATCTCCTCGGTTATCTATTTCCCCTCCCTCACTGGGCATAGTTATATGCCCACTCCCTTTTCTAACATTTTTTTAAGCGAGGCAGGATCTACTCCCCCCGAGGTAGTGCCAGACATTCCCGAGACTCCCTAACTAACCCTAGCTTAAGGTGCTTGCTGACGTGTATGGTTAAGTAGATGCTGACGTATTCTTTTGAGGCCTACGTGCCTTGTAAATGCTTTGGTTGTAAAATATGTAATTAAGCATGGGTTTTCTTAGAATAGTGGTCTGTAATAACCTAAATTAATGTTTGGTTTCCTTTTGGGTTTCCCATCCTAGAATGCTTATAATCTATTTTGCTAAGGGCAGGTAACTAAATCTAAATCCACCTTTTGAACTGGGTATATTATAAACTTACCTTGAAGCTTATAGTCTTCTTTGATTAGTTAGATAGTTGTTGCCCTATATAACTTGATGTCTTACTTCATTGCCTAGTTTAATTGCATGGTTGTATAGGAAAAGGTTAAGTTGGTTGAATGATTTAATTTCAAAGAAAGCTAAATAGAGAATATTAGCGTGGTATGATAATCGAAATTTTAACCATAATATTTCAGTAACTGATGAGAATGAATGCATGAATGTTTAGTTTTGTTATAGTAGTAAGGCTTGGATGGCCTTAGAGATTTGAGAAAAAAAATAAGTTTAATGTAAGTTGTGGTTACCTATGAATGTTTTTATATGTTGTTGTGGGCAATTTCTTCTGCGTGCAGGAGTTGGAATGTCCTAAAACCAGGGGAACCTCTGCCCATTTTCTCTAGTTTTTTCGTGCCTTGGGGTTGAGGGATCGGGGTATTACTGTTGTGGCTCGAGATTCAAGATTTCTTGGCCTTCGAAGCAACTGCTAACGTAGAGAATAAGAAGAAGGAGTATTTGCTAGAGTCGAGTCAACAGTTTAGTGGGTCGTTTCAACCACAAGGCCAGCTGAGGTTGTTTCAAACTCAGGGCCAACAGAGGCCAATCTAGCCACAGAGCCAGCAGCGGTCATTTCAGTCTTAGGGGCCGAGTCAGAGTCCGATCAGGCCGGCTGTTACTGGGACCCAGCAGAGTAATCCGAGTATGTATTCGGCTCAGGGATCTTCAGGTGGAGGTACTTCTGGTTCAGCTCACATGTGTTTCTATTGCAATTGTAAAGGGCACATTGAGATTACCTGCTAAAGAAAGTCTGGTAAATGTACGGGCTGCGAAAGTGATTAGTATAGGGCTAAGGATTGCCCTATGTTCAAGAATGTGCAGAGTCAGTCTGCAGGTCGAGTATACGCATTGGACGAGGAGGAGGTACCTGAGGCAGCCTTCAGTTGGTTAAAGTGTTGATTAATGCTGGTACTACTAGTTCCTTTATTGCTATTCCTTATGTGCAATGTGTTAAATTGTTAGTTGAGAAACTTCCATATCAATTAGAAGCTTTCACACCTTTGGGTAATAACTTTATTACCGAATCAATTTGTAAAGACTGTAAGATTCGGATTAGGGATCAGGAGCTTCTGGCTGATCTAGTCTTGTTACCTATTCAAGGCTACGAGTTTATCTTGGGAATGGATTGATTGTCTATGTATCATGCTCGAGTGAATTATCAGACCAAAGTGGTTAAGTTCCAGAAGCTGGGTTGTCCAGTGGTAAAGATGGCGGGGAACCGTGACTCTTCGAGGAATGTTCTTATTTCTTCAATAAAAGTTATCAAACTTGTGAGGAAGGGTTGTGATAGGTTTCTTGCTTTTTGATTAACAAACCTTCCAATAAGTTGAAGTTAAATGAAGTTCCAATTATTTGAGAGTATCCTAATGTCTTTCCTAAGGAATTACTGGGAGTACCACCGGAGAGAGATGTGGAGTTTATGATCAATGTACTATAGGGGACTCAACCAGTATCTAAAGCACCGTATCGAATGGCTTCTCCCAAGTTCCTGGAGTTGAAGGTTCAATTACAAGAGTTGTTGAGCAAGGGGTTTATTCAGCCGAGTACATCGTTGTGGGGAGCACCTGTGTTGTTTGCGAAAAAGAAAGATGGCACTTTGCAACTTTGTATTGATTACCGAGGTTTGAACCAAGAGACTATCAAGAATAAGTATTCATTGCCACTTATTGATGAACTATTTGATCAGTTGAAGGGGCAAAGATCTATTCCAAATTTGATCTGAGGCAAGGTTACTATCAATTTCGAATCAGTAAGGATGACGTGTCGAAGTCTGCTTGCCGAACATGGTATGGCCATTATGAGTTTGTGGTTATGCCTTTTGGTTTAATTAATTCACTTGCAACTTTCATAGATCTCATGCATTAGGTGTTTCAACCGTACTTGGATCGGTTTGTGGTGATCTTCATAGATGACATCTTGGTGTATATTCAAAGTCTAAGGCCGAGCATGAACAACATCTTCATCTAGTTTTGCAGAAGCTTCAAGAACATCAATTGTATGCCAAATTCAGTAAGTGTGAGTTTTGGCTTCAACAGGCGTCTTTTCTGGGTCATATCATTTCTCAGCAGGGTATCGTGGTAGATCCTGCTAAGGTGGACGTTGTTTCATCCTAGAAGAGACCGGAGAATGTGACTGAGATTCGTAGCTTTCTCGGTTTGGTGGGCTACTACCGCAGGTCATGAAAGACTTTTCAAAAGTTGTAGGACCTCTCACAAAGCTAACCTAGAAGAGTATAAGTTTCGATTGCAATAGAAGTTGTGAGGATAGTTTCCAAGGATTGAAGAAGAGTTTGACTTCAGCCCCAGTTCTTGCATTGCCAGAAGGGAGTCAGAACTTTGTTATCTATAGTGATGCTTCTAGAAAAGGTTTGGGTTGTGTTCTGATGCAGAATGGTTAGGTGATTGCTTATGCCTCTTGGAAGTTAAAGCAATACGAGGGAAATTAACCAACTCATGATCTAGAGTTGGCGGCTATTGTGTTTGCTTTGAAAAAGTGGCGTCATTATCTTTAGGGAAACAAGTTCAAAATTTTTACGAATCATAAGAGTCTAAAATAATTGCTTTCTCAAAAGAAATTGAACGTGAGGCAAAGACGGTGGATGGAGCTACTTGATGATTATAATAGCTCAATCAACTATGTGCCAGGACAGGTGAATGTGGTAGCAGATGCCCTTAGCCAGAAGGCTAGTATTACTTGTATGACGGTCAAGGAATGGGAGTTACTAGATGAGGCTAGTATGTGGAAGCCAGAGTTGACTCAAGTGAGTATTTTGTTAACAAACTTGTAGATTGAGTTGTTATTGTTGTCATGGATCCGAGAAACTCAATAGTTAGATTAGCAGCTTCAAAAGATCTTTGAGGGTAAACCTAATTTCAAGTTACATGAGAATGGTATGTTGCGGTTTCGTGGCCGAGTTTGTGTTCCAGATGATTCGAATTTGAGGAAAGAGGTTTTAGAGGAAGCTCATAACTCTATGTACATCAGGGCGGAAATAAGATGTACTGAGACTTAAAACAACATTATTGGTGGAACAATATGAGAAGCTCTCGGTGTTTGACTTGCCAAAGGGTCAAAGAAGAGCATCAACGACCAGCGGGTTTGCTTTAATCGTTGATGATTCCTTAGTGGAAATAGGAGCATGTGAATATGGACTTTGTCACAGATTTACCGAGATCACCAAGGAGTTGTGATGCACTATGGGTTGTGGTTGATCGGTTAACCAAGACTACTCATTTCATTCCAATGAATAAGAAGGATAGTCTTAAGAAGTTGGCAGATTTGTTTGTTGCTAACATCATGAGACTTCACGGGGTTCTAGTCAGCATTGTATCAGATAGGGATCCACGGTTTACTTCCAAATTCTGGCAGCGTCTATAGGCAGCATTGGGTACCAATTTGAACTTCAGCACAACTTATCATCCTCACTCAGATGGGCAGTCAGAGAGAACGATTCAGATTCTCAAAGACATGTTGAGGGCTTGTGTCATGGACTTCGAGAAGAGTTAGGAGAAACACTTGCCATCAACGGATTTTGCTTATAACAATATTATCAATCGACCATTGGGATGGCTCCGTACAAGGCATTGTATGGTCATAAGTGTCGATCTCCGTTGTATTGGGATGAGGTTGGGAAGATGAAGACTATTGATCCAACCTTGTTGCCAGAGCTTGTGAATACCATTGAGATTGTCTGTCTTATTCGACAGAGGATGCTTACAGTTCAGAGGAGGCAGAAGAGTTATACAGATAAGAGATGGCGGGATTTGGAGTTTGAGGTCAGTGATTAGGTTTTCTTGAAGATCTCTCCTCGCAAAGGTTTTTGTTCGGTATGGTAAAGGTGGGAAGCTGAGTCCGAGGTACATGAGGCCATTTGAGATCATTGGTAGAGTTGGCAATTTGGCTTATCTAGTACTTGGCTAGTTTGAAATATTATGAAGCCTAGCTTGTAACACCCGGATCCCTCACGAGACCGGAGCCCCAATCCAAAATCCGAGGTCACGAAAAAAATGAGGAAAAACGGATAGAGTTTCCCCTGTTTCTAGGGCTAACCACAACTCTGCACACATAAGAAATGACCACAACCACAATATACAACATTTATTTCATAACTCCCCAAGTCTATAAGGTCATCTGAGCCTTCCTATTATAACAAAATAAGACATACAAGCATGCACTTTATTAACTATTGAAATTCTATGTTATAAATCCGATTATCATACCACTCTAATCCTATTTACTTACCTTTCTTATATTTTAAGTCTTTCAAACTTCCTTCATTCAAACCACACATAAGCTAGCAACTAACTAAGCATTAAAACAAAGCTTTAGAGTTATTACATGTCATCTACCACTAACTAATTATACAAGACCTTAAATTTATATTACAATTCTCCAAAACAAACACAAATACATACAAGATCCAAAGGTCTCAAAATAAATTACAACCAAGCTAATCTATTAATTTACATAACTTCACTTTGAGCAATTAACTAAGCTAACATCCGCTCAAGGAGACTCTCGAACCTTGTTCTTCTCAAACTCTGTAGGCACCGAACCTGAAATGGTTAGAAAGAGAGAGTAAGCAACACAGTTTCTCAATGAAGGAGGGGAAACATATATCCGGGGTGTTTTGAAAATGATTTCGTGCAATGCAACAATCAACAATAAAGTAAACTAATAATACAAATCTAGTATACTTATACAAACAAACAAGTTAAGTAATTCATATCAAACAAAGGTAAATAACCACAATAGGACAAATGCAATAACCAACCTAGAGGAAACAATAACAATATATCACACAATACAGATATACGAGCTAATTAACACAATATAAGGTCACAAGTAATGGTAACTCTCCAAGGACATAGGGCCCAAGCGAAAGTTACTAAATAAAAGGATACGATAATAACCACGAGCACGAACCACGAGCCACGATCCACGAATCATGATCCACGAACTCAAATAGACAACAATGATTTCAATATCGATAAGCCGGCATAAACCTACACACCAAACAGGGGCTTCGAATAAACACCCCGTAATCCTACCACCCAATTATCCTAGGGCGACATCAATAGTGAGAGAGAGAATAACTACGGAGGATGGACAACTACTGGTCAGCCCAATGCCGCCCAGTAGGTGACTACCACATCCGTGTGAATGGTTGCGCAACCACAATAATGATAACGATAAGTGTGAGTTTCCACTCGATGATATCTATAATTTCCAAGGAAAACCGATTCGATAGTTATACAAGATGACATATACAAGACAATTTTACAAGCAATATAATAATATAAACAAGGGAAAAGAATATATATATTCACTCAATTTATAACAAAGTACACATAAATATATAAGCAATTACATTAAACTGTACAATTTATGAGCAATAAGCAAACTAAGATGCTCAAGAGAATGAAAACTCCCTCACCTCTAGAAAGCCAAGAACCTTTCCAAACCACCTTCAGAACAACATTTCCTTTCACTTACCACTACATAAAACAATTAACTATTTCCATAAGAAATTAAGCATGCAATTCAATTCATGATAGCAATTAATAAACATTTAACACATTCTCAAATCAAAGGCACTTAACTATTCTTATTCTTCCAAAATAACAATCTACCTAGCCACTACTACTTTAGCTCATAACTCCAATCAATACCAAGTTCCAATAATCACTCTTTGCTAATAATCAATACTAGCTCAATGATTCACTTAAAGTAACATTTACACCTAGGCAATTAAATTCACAACTCCAATCTAAACTATCACCAAAACCACTTATTAAACACTCCAAGGATCCCATTAGTTCAATCCATACCAAGCATGACCATTATCACTCAAAAGTTAACCTAATAGCCTTTAACATGAACTTAATCATCTCCAATCAAAATGTACTCTAACTCTATCCAAAGTCATATGATCACTCAATTCAATCATTTTTACTCCTCCGATTAGATAAACATTCTCCTCCAGTTCACTTAGACACCCAACTAGCCATGTCCAATGCTATTATTAACAATCAATTCAAATTTTCTCCAACTAGCCCTTTATACTTTTAGCAATTATACAAGCTATCTATTAACGAAGACACATCTTGAGCCTACTAATCATTTCATAGCCACCAACTAAGCTCTTCGAAGCACTCACACACTCACACGGCCCAAAGTGCTCCAAAAGGCTCTCTGTACTCAATCAACTCTCTACAAGTTCAAATCACATTCTAGAAATTCCAAGCATCAATCTAGTCATTCCAACACCTATGGCACCTATTACAAGCATCGAATCAAGCATTAACTATCAATTCAACAAAACACTATTGATTTCTCTAACTTTCATAAGCTACCACATCCAATTGAGCTACCATACTTGAAATCCGATTTCACTACTCAGACCTATACACTTTATGACACGTCTAAAGCCCATGAAAATTCACTTTAACCTACATTTACCATAAAACCCTGATTAGCCCTTTAGCTCATTTGAACTCCAGCTACATTAATCAATAACCCAATCAACGTCATAAAAGCACTGCATTTACTTCCTACCACATCTAAGACTATACGTCCACTCAAAACTTGCCCGATCAACATTTTGGTCAAACGACCACTTTATGTTCCAATCAAATTCTCTGATTCTACTAATATCCCAAGCATTTAAATGGTAAATTTAAGCTTCTAAATGTTTATGACACCTAACCAAATCAATAGAATGCAATTCAAATCGAAAATTACAAAATGTGAGGGTTTACTATTCAAAACTATTATTCATCATCTTCCTACATTCATTTTTCAATTCCTAACCATCAACTTTGCTAAATAACTATAAAAGATTATTCTATGATCGTTAGAAGAAGCATTTGAAGCATAGATAAACATAGATAAACAATATATAATCAAATCTTAAAATTAAAGTTTGTAGCTAACATTGAACATCACACAAATATGATGCATCCCTCACCTCTAAAAGCTTAGGAGAAAAGATGGAAGCTTGACTTGGCTTAGAAATGGCTTGGAGAAGATGGAGGTTGAAACCCTAGGATGAATTCCCATGTTTTCCCCATTGTCCTCTCATGGCCGATTGGCCTTTTGTCTTCTTTTTTTTGTTTTGTGTTTTATGTTATATAAGGTGTAGATAATTAGATGGGTTTGGGTTATGGGTTAGTTTAGAAAAAATGATAGAATTGGGTTATTTTAGCTTAAAAGGCATTCTTGATTTTACTATTCTTGTGGTACTAAGATAATTTTGTATCTTGCTCTGCTGAAATGCTACGTACATATTTTTATTTTTCTCATGCCTCATATAAGTCACGTATAATGGAAAAAATGTAAAATTAAAAAAATTGAACGGTCAAAAATCTTAATGAATAGTAACTATTCTTAATTAAGCATTTTAAAAAATAAATGCACATAAATATATGCAAATGAATGACACTAAATAGTAAATGCACATGTATGCGGTCTGGGGCCTTACATAACTTCTTTTTTTGTATCTATATGGTTGGTCATGTTGGATCATGATCACAACTAGTTAGGCTTATGGCTTGTTGTATGTTTATATTCAATTATGATTTGGTTATGAAAGTGTTGACTACTTTTGTCCAAACGAATGTATGAGTATTTAGTGTATTCCGCAAGAGAATGTTGAAGTGATGTTGTAAATGAATGATGTGAGCTTTGGAGAATGTATGTTGTGTATTCTTTGTTGCATTGGTTGTTCATATTACAGGCGTTATAATATCCGTGTGTCAACGCGACCGGGCTTGGTTTCTGAAGGATCGGGTTTGAGCGTGACAAGCTAGCTTTGGTGTTTATGATTATATATATATGTTTGTGGTATGATTTCATGGCTTTGGTGTGGAGTTTGTGGTTTATTTTGATTAATTTCTAAAAATTCCAGCAAATGTGCAAGTTTAGAGTTTGGATTGTTTAGCTTGTTTCATGACTAATTATGCTATTGTAATGGGTTTATAATGCGTTGTAGTTGGTTACTATATTGATTGTGCAAGGATTATGTGTTGTAGAGATTTATGAAGTGGTTAAATGATGTCTAAATGTTGGTGGTGTTAAGAATTATGTAGTGATATGGCATTGAAAATGGTTTATATGATATTTAAAGGTTGGTGTTAATGTGTAGAGATTATGTTGTTTTGAAACTTAAATGGTGTTAATGTGTAGAGAGCATGATCTATTTGAAGCTTAGTTGTAGAGAATGAATGTGTTGTAGAGAATGAATATGTTGTAGAGAATAAATGTGTTGTAGAGAATGAATGTGTTGTAGAGAATAAATGTATTGTAGAGAATGAATATGTTGTTGAGTGATTAATGTGGTTGAAAGACAACCTACTTGGTTGATCTCTCTATATGATGCAAATGTGTGAATGTGTTTGATGCGATATGATGTGAGGCGATAGGTTACAAACTATAGTGCATCATGGTAGCGACGTGTCAAGCTGGGCGGCATAGGGCTTGTCAGTATTTGCACGACTACCATGTACAAGTCCTTTTTCTCATGTGGTCGGTGATGGCCATGGTAAGATTGGTCGTAGATTCGTGTACATCTGACGTGCACTAGAGGAGAGATAAGTGTATGAGATGAGTTCGTGAGGAAGTTATAAGTGTCGACATCAATAAGTGTTCTAAAGCGGTATCCTTTCAATGTGTTGTTTAGTTTGGTTGATTCAAGGTTATTAAGCGAAAGTGAATACTTGGTTTCAATGTTGAAGTTTGTGGGTTGTATACTTGATAATTGAACTTTCTTAAAGTCTAGTTCTTTTGATATATCTATATGGTTGGTCATGTTGGATCATGATAACAAGTCGCTAGACTTATATCTTATCGCATGTTATGCTCAAGAATGTTTTAGTTTTGTAAGGTTGTCAACTTTTGCCAAATGAACGAATGTATATTAGTGTATTCCGCTCGAGAATGTTGAAATGATGAATGTGAATGACGCAAACCTTTGAGAATGTATGTTGTGTTTTGTTGTGTCTCGTGCGATGTTTATATTTCAGGCACTATAATGTCCGTGTGTCGTCACGACCAGGCTTGGTTTCCGAAGGGACCGGGTTTGGGCATGACATTTGTGGTATCAGAGCTTAGCTTGTCTAAGCGTAAGCCAAGATAGGACCTTGGGTTTGTGTGTTATGTGATCCAACATGAAGTGTCATGGCATGGTTATGTGTTTATGTGTTTAGATGCATAAGAATGTGTTCAATATATGTGTGAATAGAATAGGATGAAATGAGTACTAATGATGTGTCAAGTATACATTAATTGATACTAACTTTATTGTGATATAAATTGTTTATATGTGTTATAACTATTCATAACCCTTTATGTCCTAAGATGGCACAAAGAGGTAGACCCCGCTAAGAGCCCCGCAAAGAGGCCGAGCCGGTTCTACCAGTTCCGATTGGGGATCAAGTTTTTAGGCAGATGGCTCAGACTACGAACAAGGTAGCAGCCGCATTAGAAAGACAACAAGCTGACTGTAAGGATCAGTACAACGACCGCTAACACCACAACAACTATCGTGGTGGTATTAGAGGTCACGATAGGAATGAAGATCACGGTGGCTATGCTAGAGGTGGTATTGGTTCATTGGATGGGTTTCTCTGATATAGGATGCTGAGGTTTGTTGGGGAGCCAGATGATGAAGCAGCAGAGTATTGGTTGGATCGGGTTCAGAGCATTTTCGACGCTTCGGACTATTCTGATGAAAGGATGATTGCATTAGTTTTGTTCTTGTTTGACAATGATGCCAAATAATGGTGGAGGATCATGAAGGCTCAATAGGAGCACCAACTCACTCCTTATCTATGGGTGAACTTTGTGACGACATTCAAGGCCAACTATATTTCTATTCTTGCTCATGAAATGAAGGAGGAGGAGTTTCTGAACCTCAGGCAATGTGATATTTTAGTTGCTCATTATGAGGCAAGGTTCAACAAGTTGTCTCAGTATGCACCCGAAAAGGTGTACTCTACGAAAATGAGGATCAGGAGGTTTATTCGAGGGTTGAGGCCTGAAATTCAAGATAGTTTGGCTTCGCTTGAGTTTTTTCTTTTCAGTAAAGCCTTTGAAGCGGCTTCTAAAGTGGAGAAGAGAAAAAGAGAGTCTATGCCAGAGACAAGTCAGCAGTTTAAACGGCCATTCCAACCACAGGGCCAGCAGAGGTCGTTTCAGCCACAGGGCCAACAGAGGTCATTTCAGTCACAAGGCCAGAGTCAAAGTCAGATCAGGCCAACTGTTGCAAGAACCCAGCAAAGTGATCCGGGTATGTATTCGGCATAGGGATCCTTAGGATGAAGTACTTCTGGTCCAGCTCAGGTGTGTTTCTTTTGCAATCAGAAGGGGCACATTGAGAGCAATTGTTGGAGGAAGATCGGAAGGTATACAGGCTGCAGGAGTGATCAACATCGGGTTAAGGATTGCCCTAGGTTCAAGAATGTTCAGAGTCAATCCGTAGGTTGAGGCTAGAGTGGGATAGTAAGCAGTGCACCTAATCAGTGTGTCTAGGCTCGGGTGTATGCTTTGGATGAAGAGGAAGTGCCTGAGGCAGCCGCCGTGGTTGAAGTTACCTTCCTAATCCTTGATCAATTGGTTAAAGTGTTGATTGATCCTGATGCTACTCGTTCCTTTATTGTTATTCTTTGTGTGCAACGTGTTAAATTGTTAGTTGATAAACTTCCATACCAATTAGAAGTTTTCACACCTTTGGGTAGTAAGTTCATTATCGAGTCAGTTTGTAAAGAATGTAAGATTCAGATTGAGGATCAGGAGTTTCTGACTGATCTAGTCTTGTTACCTATTCAAGGCTACGAGGTTATTTTAAGAATGGATTGGTTATCTAAGTATCATGCTCGAGTGAATTGTCAGACCAAAGTGGTAAAGTTCCAGAAACCGAGTTGTCCAATGGCAAAGGTAGCAGGGAACCATGACTCTTCGAGGAATCATCTCATTTCTTTAATAAAAACTATCAAACTTGTGAGGAAGGGTTGTTGTCACGCCCCGGGACCAAGACCCGCGGAGATTAAGGTCGGAGCACGACGTGTCAATCAACTTAATACCTACAAGATCATTATTTAACAACCTAAACATTCATTAACTTCTATAGGTAACTTCAAAAAAATGCTCAAGACATTTAACATTAAAAGGCCACATCAACCTATTTCATAATTACAAGACCTAGCATCCTTATTCGTACTTCATACGTGGCCAAATATAGACATCTAGGCCTCAAGAAAATGGTAATCAAACTTAGTATGTAGTTAAAAATCCAAAATAATATTACATATCAGAAGTTGTTCAAAAGTACATCATCAGTTTCTATTAACAAGCCTATCTTTAACACAAGCATGAAGATCAACAGAGACATAAATCAGTCTCGTTACATAGAGCCTCATCGCTATCTACCTGTACAGTCGGCTCGGCCTCAGCCTCACCTGAAATGGTTGAAAGAGGGGTGAGCTAATCTTGCATATAGCTCAGTGAGGATGGAAAATGAAAGGTTTTCACAATTATTTTTGTCATTTCAAAATCATCTTTATAAAACCATGCTATGCGTGTACCTCATTTAACAAGTATAACAAGAATAACAAATACGGGATAATCACAATCTTATTCAAGCAACTCTACTCTTCGAGTACCTCGAGGGACCCAGTGAGAGTAGGAATCACGTAGTAAAAGGATATAATGTTACGAACTTTGTTGGAGATGGCCAACCTCGAGCTTTCTTATCAAATCATCTTTATCACACCAATTAAAAGTGGGTACTCCGGATGCAACCCAAAACCATGGTAGCTGAGACTTATACCCAACGGCCCGATGTTGCCCAGGGGAATCAGAACTTCTACTGTGGGGTTCACAAGGCTACTTGAATTATTTAGCAATTGAACAAATACGTCCCAACTCTCCGAGGAAACACACCAAGTGAGAGTAGGCACTAATCAAGTAAGAACATAGTTGGAGGACAACAAAGTAGGTTGCCTCCGTCACAGCAATAATATCAAAGTATAACAGATATTCATGTACGCAATTATATGTATATAACAATTAAAATGCCATGTAATATTTATGAATCATGCTTGATAAAAGACATCAAAACCATGCTATAAAACTAACAAAAGACATCAATATTGCTTACGTTCAATAGCCTCCTAAGCAATATATAGAAGTTAGCAACTACATAGCACCCAAACTATGGCACAAATCCACAATTAAATTCCACTATGATAATCTGAGGTTTGACACGGTTCCAACGCATCTGACCATGCCCCAATCCGAGATTTGTAGTTCCGGGTATCACTAAAACAAGTTCATTGCATTTTTTATCAAACTGGTAGGCCCTAGAGCAACCGGTCGATCGGTTCAAGTAAGATCTTCCGCCCGGGGCCTCTCTAGTGGAAGAGGTCTCCTCTTCCGATTGATCAGTTGTGCAGGGGTCGACCGGTCGTGCTGATTACAGGACAACACAACCTTTTACTAACAATCAATCATGCAACAACACAACTTTCTATTAACAATCAATCATGCTCAAGGTGACTATTAGGCATCATATAAGAGTTCAAACTCAACCAAAAATACTCCACACCAACAATCAAGATGCAAACTACCTATAATCCAATATAGCTCATAAACACTCATACCAACATCTAGGTACCAAAAATGCTAACCTCATACTTCCAATTCTTATATACAAGTTATATACTTCATCACATACATAAGAACAACGCCAAGCTCATCTTTCAACTTCCCAAGAACCTCCAACACAAGTTAAACAAGTTCTAGATCTACAACACATCAAAATACTCAATCTTCACATTAGGCTCTTGTATGCATTGTGACGCCCGAGAATTTTACCGTACACCTTTTAGTTGTTGCATCTACTATTTATGCATTTCTTCTGTGCAATACTTGTTACTTTTGTAATTACTATTCATTGCGTTTTTCAACTTCATAATTACTTCAAGTTAGCATTTTTCTTAAATCATATTAATTATAGTAGGAATGAGAAAAATGTGCATTTGAGCTAAGAGCGTTAGGAGCCTTCTTTTAAAAAATGGTTGAATGAACTAATGAATAGTGTTACGTAATTTAACTAAGTGTTTTAATTAGCTAGCACCTATTTGCGCCCTTAGACTCGTTTTAAAGCTTATTAGACTCATTTTAGAAGACCATATATACCCCAACTTAAACCACACTTAATATATACTCTCTTATGTGCAACCTAAGCTCATAACTTGCAAAAGAAAAAAAAATAAAAGCTAAAAAGTCCTGTAGCAAGGCCAAACAGCTCTAGTAGCCAAGAGGAGATCTTTTGCTCTTCAATTCTTCAATCCAAGCCCCTCCAAGCCTAGAGCAAGTAGTTTAGGGTGTGTGCAAGCCTTCTAGGTGCTCCTACGCGCTTTAGGTGAAGGATTTCATGGTTCTTTTTGCATATTAAAGATGTTACATTTTTCTTTATTTGTTAGAAATGCTATCAAATGCTATTGAAATGCTTATCTATGCTATGGTACATTGTGTATAAGTGCTAGAGAACACATTTAGCCATTAGTTCGCATTTTAAACGGTTGAAATCGTTACTTTGATTTTATGAGGTGAATAGTGATGGATTTTTAGGGTTTTGTATAATTGTGCATATTGGCTTGATTCATTGCTTCTAATAGATGCCTTAGGTGCTAATGAAGGTAGTCCAATAGCCCCGTGCCCTCAAATTGCTCTAAACTTATATAAAACGTGAAATAGCTGACTTTTTAAAAGGGGTTTCGGGGTTAATGCTAATCCAGGTTGAATTGGCCTCTGCATTTAGTAATCCTAGGCTATTTAAGACCTAACTAAGCTTTGTTAGTTCCCATGTGAGTCCCGATTGAGGTACTTGTAGTACAAAGCCAAAAGAGAAAATTTGGGAATTTCGGGCTAAATGCGGGTGTTTGCATGATTTCGAGGGTTCTAATGGTGCCAAAGGAGTTAACTAGAAACATGGTATAGGCCGCTTGCTAATCTAGAACCATAACATGAGTTTGGAAGGATAACGGGTTGAGTTACAAAAGGGTTTAAGTACAAATTCGATTGTCTCACGCTTCTAAGACCTTGGCATGATTCTTTGTGTGTTTAAATGTAGTTTGAAGGTGTTTTGGAGCTTTTGGTATAGTTCTATGTGGATCTTGAATATGCCTCTTTGTAATTGGCTTAATTGCTTATATAAAATACTTCTATTCTAACTATTTTGAGGTCAACCTACCTTGTTGATCCTCCCACGTGCTATTGTTTATATTGTTGTTATTGTCTTGCCATTGTTAAGTGCATTGCATATTGGTTGCACAACCATAGTGTTAGGGGTAGATGTGTTGAATATCAGTTAGGCAGTAGAAGGTTTGCCAGTGGATATTTAAACTCCGTACCTTATTCCCTCATTCACCTGGTCTAGCGATTGCCAAGGGATGCTGGGTCGTAGGATTATCGGGGTATATCCGCAGTATACCCATTGAGGTGATTGGGAATTTTCTGGCACATTGATCGTGGTTCGTGGATCGTGGTTCGTGGCCAAAGATAAGAGAATCATAGAGTTTGGGGTTAAGTGTATCATATCCTTTGATATGTGTGGTTATTTACTGTTTCAAATGTACTTTACTTGCTTTTCTTGTTAACTGTTATATTTGTTACATTGCACATCCCGTTTGGCCTTTGTCCCTCACTGGGCAATAGTGGTTGCTTATACCTCACTAACATATTTCAGGAGACGCTGTGGGTGATCCCCAACTAGATTTGGTTGAAAGAGAATAACCGAAGGTTCAGACTGAACCATTGCCTTAGTTGCTATGTCTAGTTGCATGTGGTGGTTTATGTCCTTGTTGTTTAATGAAAAACTCGTTTGTTTATTTTATGTTATATTTTGTAGCCTAAGAGCTATGTATATGTTATGTAGTTGCAAGTTGAAAGATAGATGTTATAGTAGTAGATTTGGAACCATGGCATGTAATAACTTATGTTTCTATTTCTAGCTGCTTTGCATGCTTGGGAGTGAATGTTTTAATGTATGTTTGTTTTCAACTTCTAAGATTGTTTCAATGCTATCATGGAATGGCATGATAAGTGGTTTTGTAAAAAAAGTTAGGTTGGATGCATGTTTGTGTGAACCTGAACTATTGTGTGTCTTAAGGCTCGGATGGCCTTGAAGTTTTGAACTTTAGTTGTAAATACTTGTCTTGTTATATTGTGGCTTTTTTGAGCGTTTACAGGTTTTCAAAATGTCCACAGTACAGAGGAGACTTTGTCCGTTTGTTGGGTCCGAACTTAACCTTTAGCATTGGGTTGGGTCGGGGCATTACATTTAGGTGGTATCAAAGCTATTGAATGCATGAAGCCGGGTTAAATTTCTCGGTCTGTAGGTAGAGGTCTATTATGTGATTTTGTGATTGCATGAATCAGTGGTTCTTTGATTTGCTTAAGTGAAATCTGAATTGGAAATGAACATGCTAGTATGACAATGGAATGTGAGAGGTCTTTAAGAGTTAATGTTTGAAAGTGAAAAGTCTAGAATGTCAAGTATGATTAAGTGACTATGAATCTCTTGTATGTGAACATTCTTCTAATGCTATATGTGACTTTATGTGGATTCATCTGAACTTCTTCTTATGTGCTTTACCTGTAATTTACGTATATGCCTATCATAATACTTTGCATTCTAGCTGCTTGAGATGAGGAGAAGGGGCAGACCGGGGAGAGAACCGGAGGAAGCTCCTAGGCAGGATATACCGGGGGAAGGTGAAGGTGTAGCAGAGAATGCACCACCGCAGGGACCAAAACCCAGCACTGTACAGATTCTGGCTACTATGCCTACTGCTATGAATACCATTGCCCAGTTCGTGACCCAGCAGGGACAGACAGGGACTGCCAAAGGTAATCAGGCTACAAGAGCTGAGGGTAGTGGTACTACCAGATGTAATTTGTATGACATGTTTTTACATCATGGGGCTTAAAGCTTCTTTGGAGAGCCAGATGATATGAAGGCTAAACTATGGTTGAGAAAGTTTGAAAGGGTGGCTGCAATACTTGAGTGCAGTGATGAGAGAAAAATTACCTATGCAATATTTCTTTTGGAGGGTGACGCCGAGGAGTGGTGACGTATTAGTGAGAAATGGGAAGCAGAGAGGGTTCAACATTGGTGGGCTGACTTCGTCCATAAATTCTGAAATAAGTATATATTGGTGGTTTCCCATGAGAGACGCCAAGCAAAGTTCATAGCTTTGAAGCAAGGGAATATGTTAGTGAATCAGTATAAGACTACTTTTACTAGGCTCTCCCGTTACGTGTTGGCCTTGGTACAACCAGAGGACATGAAAATGCAAAAATTAATCATGGCGTTGAGAAGTGATATTATGCTTAATCTGTCTGCGAATGATTATCCTAATTATGCTGCAGCGGTCAGAGCTGCCTTGAGGTATGAAAAACGCAAGGTAGATGTGTTGGCCGAGACTAGTCAATCGAGTAAGCGACAGTTCTAGTCACAGAGTCAGGGATACCAGAGGCAGACTATTTTAGTTAGGCAGAGTCCGCAGCCAAGGCAGACATAGAGTTATGCAGGGCCTACTCAGACTCAGGCACAACTGGTTCAGAGTCAGAATTAGGGGAAGTCTTGTCCAGTTGCAGCTCGATCTCAGCAGGGTAGTTTAGCTATCTCTCTTATAGAACTCCTTTGGGAGGCACTGTTGCAAGACGTCACTAGCAGTGCAGCTTCTGTCAACGCCAGGGTCATACTGAGAAAAATTATTGGAAGAGATTGGGCCGATGTACCGGATGTGGCAGTGATCAACACAAGGTTAATGACTGCCCGAAATTCAAGAATACTAGGGGTCAGACATCTGGTCAGGGCAATCAGACCAGGGTGTCAGCTACAGCACCAGTACCACGGGGTCAGGCCCGAGTATTTGCCTTAGATGCAGAGGAACTTCCGGATACGACTGCTATATTAGAAGGTATTTTTCTTCTTAATGATCAATCGGTTAAAGTTTTAATTGATTCCGGAGCTTCACATTTATTTATTACTCCTACTTGTGCACAAAATGCTAAACTAAATCATGATATATTGTTACATGATATTACGGTTTATACACCCATGGTGCCGAAGTTTGTCACCAAATCTATTTGCAGAGAATGTAATATCTTTATTCAAGGTTGTGCATTTCCTGACGATTTAATTATTCTACCTTTCCGCGACTTTGAAATCATATTGGGGATGGACTAGTTAGGTAGATATTATGAACAACTTGACTGTAGAAAGAAGATTGTGAGATTAGAAATGCCTGGCCACCCTGTAATTGAAATAGTTGGTAGTAGAAAATCAATTGGAACTCCTATCATTTCTTCCATTAAAGCATCTAAACTGTTGAGCAAGGGTTGTGAGGCTTACTTTGCTTATTTGATTAATCAACCTAGTGACCAATTGAAACTGAATGATGTGCCTATCGTGAGAGAGTTTCCGGGGTTGTTTCCTGAGGAATTACCTGGTTCACCACCTGATAGAGGGATAGAGTTTGTGATCGACTTATTACCAGGGGCTACGCCTATCTCTAAGACTCCGTACAGAATGGCTCCACCTGAGTTGCAAGAACTGAAAATTCAGTTGCAGGGTTTACTTGAGAAGGGATTCATTCAGCCGAGTTCTTCACCTTGGGGTGCACCAGTCTTGTTTATAAAAAAGAATGATAGATCTCTTCGCTTATGCATTGATTATCGGGGTCTTAATCAGGTAACTATCAAAAACAAATATCCATTGCCTTTGATTGAGGAGTTATTTGATCAGCTGCAAGGTGCCAGGGTATTTTCTAAATTCGATCTGAGGCAGGACTATTATCAATTAAGGATTAAGTCAGATGATGTCCCCAAAACTGCTTTCAGAACTAGGTATGGTCATTATGAGTTTGTTGTTCTGCCATTTGGGCTAACTAATGCTCCAGCCGCATTCATAGATTTGTTGCAGAGAATATTCCGTCCATATCTAGATCAGTTTATGGTTATATTTATTGATGATATTCTTGTATATTCTAAATCTAAGGCGGAGCATGAACAGCATCTCAGAATTGTATTGCAGACTCTTCAAAAACATCAGTTATTTGCAAAGTTCAATAAATGCAAATTCTGGCTTAAGCAAGTTACTTTTCTAGGCCATATTATTTCTCAGGATGTAATTTCTGTTGATCCATCAAAGATTGAGGTTGTCATGGAATGGAAACGGCTAGAGACTGTTACAGAAATTTGCAGTTTTCTGGGCTTAGCGGGTTATTACAGAAGGTTTGTCAAGGATTTCTCTAAAATTACTGGACCATTGACTCAGCTTACTCGAAAGGAGACTATATGTGACTGGAATGAAAAATATAAGGCTAGCTTCTAGGAATTGAAGCAGAGATTAACCACAGCTCCTATTCTTACTTTACCTGAGGGTACTGATAATCTGGTAATCTATAGTTATGCTTCTAAGGAAGGTTTGGGTTGTGTATTGATGCAGAATAGAAAGGTTATTGCTTGTGCTTCCAGAAAATTGAAACCTTATGAACTTAATTATCCGACCCATGATCTTGAGCTTGCAGCTATCATCTTTGCACTAAAGAAATGGCGTCACTATCTTTGGGGTAATAAATTTGAAATCTTTACTGATCACTAGAGTCTGAAATATCTCTTTTCTCATAAAGAGTTGAATATGAGGCAGAGGTGTTGGTTGGAATTGCTTGAGGATTATAATTGCACTATCAATTATCTACCCGGTAAGGCCAATATTGTTGCTGATGCTTTAAGCCGAAAGGCTACAGTTGCTAGTCTAATCATAAAAAATTGCGAGTTCATGGAAGAATTATATTTATAGAGGCCCAACACTTTAGATTCTGGTATTCAATTTGCATGTTTGCATATTCAATCTCTTTTATTATCCAGGATTAGAGAGGCTCAGCAGGATGATCTACAATTGATGAAAATCTTAGAAAAATCGAAAGGGGGAAAGTCGGATTTCAAATTGCATGATGATGGTCTTTTGAAATTCAAAGGCAGAATTTGTATTCCTTCTGAGCCAGCTTTAAAGAAAGAAATTCTTGCGGAGGCTCATAATTCTAAGTATACTATCAATCCAAGCAGTACTAAGATATACAGGGATCTAAAATAGAACTACTAGTGGAACAACATGAAGAGAGAAATTGCTGACTATGTTACAAGATATCTTACATGTCAGAAAGTTAAAGCTGAACATCAGAGACCGGCAGGGTTGTTGCAGCCGTTGGCCATTCTTGTTTGGAAATGGGACCATATTATCATGGATTTCGTGTCAGATTTACCAAGGTCTTCAAAAGGTCATGATTCAGTCTGGGTTGTTGTGGATAGATTGACCAAAACTTCTCATTTTATTGCTCTAAAGAAAACTGAATCTCTTGACAAGTTGGCTGAAATTTATGTTGAGAATATTGTTAGACTTCATGGGATTCCCAAGAGTATTGTGTCAGACAGAGATCCCAGATTCACATCTCAGTTCTGACAGAAGATTCAGAAAGCTTTGGGCACGACATTGAACTTCAGTACTTTTCATCATCCTCAAACTAATGGACAATCTAAAAGAACTATTCTAATACTTGAGGATATGTTACGAGCATGCATTCTGGACTTCGGTAAGAGTTGGGAGAGATACTTATCTCTTGCAGAATTTGCTTATAACAACAGTTATCAAGCTACTATCGGTATGGCACCGTATGAAGCTTTGTATGGGCATAAAAGCAGATCTCCTTTATATTGGGAAGAAGTCAGAGAGTTGAAATCTATTGATGCTACTCTATTTCCAGAGATGAACAGAATGATTGATAATGTTCAGCTTATCAGAAAAAGAATGCTTACAGCGCAAAGTTAGCAAAAAAGTTACGTAGATAGACGCCGTCGTGATCTGAAATTTGCCGTAGGTGATCAGTATTTCTGAAAATTTCTCCTCGCAAAGGTTTGATTCAGCATAGTAAGGGAGGTAAACTCAGTCCTCGTTATGTGGGACCGTTTGAAATAACTGAAACAATTGGTGAATTGGCTTATCAATTAGCTTTGCCTCCTAGCTTCGGCAAAATTCATGATGTCTTCCATGTTTCTATACTTCGGATATATCAGCCAGATCCTTCTCATGTTCTTGAGCCCGAGCCATTAGAGATCAGTGAAACTTTGACCTACACGGAGAAACCTCTTCGAATTATTGATTGAAAAGTTCAGGAGCTCAGAACTAAAAGCATCCCAATGGTTAAAGTTATGTGGGATCATTATGGGTTGAAGGATGCTACCTGGGAGAGAGAGGATCAGATGCTAGATCGCTACCCAGAATTGTTCGCCGAATCATGTAGGGATTGCGAGGGCGCAATTAGTTTAAGGGGAGAGGGTGTGATGCCTGAGAATTTCACCGTACACCTTTTAGCTGTTGCATCCACTATTTACGCATTTCTTCTGTGCAATACTTGTTATTTTATGTAATTACTATTTATTACGTTTTTCAACTTCATAATTACTTATAGTTAGCATTTTTCTTAAACCATATTAATTATAGTAGGAATGAGAAAAATGTGCATTTGAGCTAAAAGCGTTAGGAGCCTTCGTTTAGAAAATGGTTTAATGAACTAATGATTAGTATTACGTAACTTAACTAAGTGTTTTAATTAGCTAGCACCTATTTGCGCCCTTAGACTCGTTTTAAAGCTTATTAGACTCATTTTAGAAGACCATATATACCCCAACTTAAACCCCACTTAATATATACTCTCTTATGTGCAACCTAAGCTCATAACTTGCAAAAGAAAAAAAAAAAGCTGAAAAGTCCTGTAGCAAGGCCGAACAACTCTAGCAGCCAAGATGAGATCTTTTGCTTTTCAATTCTTCAATCCAAGTCTCTCCAAGCCTAGAGCAAGTAGTTTAGGGTGTGAGTAAGCCTTCTAGGTGCTCCTACGCGCTTTAGGAAATGGATTTTCATGGTTCTTTTTACATATTAAAGATGTTACATTTTTTTTGATTTGTTAGAAATGCTATCAAATGCTATTAAAATGCTTATCTATGCTATGGTACATTGTATATAAGTGCTAGAGAACACATTTACGCTATTAGTTCGTATTTTAAACGGTTGGAATCGTTACTTTGATTTTATGAGGTGAATAGTAACAGATTTTTACGGTTTTGTGTAATTGTGCATATTGGCTTGATTCATTCTTCTAATAGATGCCTTAAGTGGTAATGAAGGTAGTCCAATAGCCCCATGCCCTCGAATTGCTCTAAACTTATATAAAACGTGAAATAGTCGACTTTTTAAAAGAGGTTTCGAGGTTAATCCTAATCCGAGTTGAATTGGCCTCCACATTTAGTAATCCTAGGCTATTTAAGACCTAACTAAGCTGGCACATTGATCATGGTTCGTGGATCGTGGTTCGTGGCCAAAGATAAGAGAATCATGGAGTTTGGGGTTAAGTGCATTGTATCATTTGATATGTGTGGTTATTTACTGTTTCAAATGTACTTTACTTTCTTTTCTTGTTAACTGTTATATTTGTTGCATTACACGTCCCGTTTGGCCTTTATCCCTCACTGGGCAATAGTGGTTGCTCATACCTCGCTAACATGTTTCAAGAAACGCTGTGGGTGATCCCCAGCTAGATTTGGTTGAAGGAGAAGAACCAGAGGTTCAGACTGAACCATTGCCTTAGTTGTTGTGTCTAGTCGCCTGAGGTGGTTTATGTCCTTGTTGTTTAATGAAGAACTCGTTTGTTTACTTTATGTTCTATTTTGTAGCCTAAGAGCTATGTATATGTTATGTAGTTGCAAGTTGAAAGATAGATGTTGTAGTAGTAGATTTGGAACCATGGCATATAATAACTTATGTTTCTATTTCTAGCTGCTTTGCATGCTTAGGAGTGAATGTTCTGATGTATGTTTGTTTTCAACTTCTAAGATTGTTTCAATGCTATCATGGAATGGTATGATAAGCGGTTTTGTAAAAAAGTTAAGTTGGATGCAAGCTTGTGTGAACCTGAACTATTGTATGCCTTAAGGCTCGGATGGCCTTGAAGCTTTGAACTTTAGTTGTAAATACTTGTCTTGTTATATTGTGGCTTTTTTTTTAGCATTTACAGGTTTTCAGAATGTCCACGGTACAAGGGAGACTCTGTCCATTTGTCGGGTCCGGACTTAACCTTTAGCGTGGGGTTGGGTCGGGGCGTTACATGCATACTATACTCAAGATTAACACCAAATGAGCATCATGTAACCTTGAATGAGCATTTAAAAATCAATTTTGAAGAATCCCTCACATTTGTTCTTGAAGCCTAGATGAAGTTGAGCTAAAATGATTTTGAAGAAATCAAGAAAATTGCAAAGGAAAAGCTTGGAGCAACTAAAACTTCTTATTGCTCCTCTTCCTCTACCTTCCTTCTTCTCTTCCTTCTTTCGCCTCTCAAACGTGTAGAGAATGGGTGTGCGTATTTGTGTCGCGTGAGTGACTGTGTGGTGGTGTGTGTTTATGTGTTTTTGCCTAGGAGAGAATAGTGTAAGATATTTTGTTATTTTGCTTTAGGACAAGAGTGCCCTTCAACTTGCTTGTGTATTACTAATTTGCCATTTTGTTACATCTTGACTAGTTAGTTACTTGTCTTGACTTATTAGTATTTAATTAATTCTTACAATACCTAAAACACTTTATTGAATGTTAAACAATGAAATGCACATAAATCAAGGTAAACATACATAAACCCATTTAAAAGCATATGAAACAATATGACTGCATATAAAATGATTTAATTATGCATAATATGACCTATATGCATATGAGGTCTCATACTGGGTCTTACAATTGTGATGGGTTTCTTGCTTATTTGATTAACAAGCTTTCTGATAAGTTGAAGTTAGAGGAGGTTTCAATTATTCGAAAGTATCCTAGTGTCTTTCCCAAGGACTAACAGGAGTACCACCGGAGAGAGATGTGGAATTTGTGATCGATGTGTTACTGGGGACTCAACCTGTATCAAAAGCATCGTATCAAATGGCTCATGCCGAGCTTCTGGAGTTGAAGGTTCAATTACAAGAGTTGTTGAAGAAAGGGTTCATTCAATCGAGTACATCAACATTGGGGGTACCTGTGTTGTTTGTGAAAAAAGAAATATGGCACTTTGCAGCTTGTATTGATTATCGGGGTTTGAATCAAGTGACCATAAAGAATAAGTATCCTTTGCCACTTATTGATTAGCTATTTGTTCAGTTGTAGAGGCCAAAGATCTGCTCCAAGTTTGATTTAAGGCAAGGTTATTATCAACTTCGAATCAGTAAGGATGATGTGCTGAAGTCTGCTTGCCGAACATAGTATGGCTATTATGAGTTTGTGGTTATGCCTTTCAGTTTAACTAATGCACTTGCAACTTTCATGGATCTCACGCATCATTATTCCAACCATACTTGGATCAATTTGTGATGATTTTAATCGATGACATCTTGGTGTATTCGAAGACTAAGGTCGAGCATGAATAACATCTTCGTCTGGTTCTGCAAAAGCTTCAACAACATCAATTGCATGCCAAATTCAATAAGTGTGAGTTTTGGCTTCAACAGATGTCTTTTCTAGGTCATATCATTTCTCAGCAGGGTATCATAGTAAATCCTGCCAAGGTTGAAGTTGTTTCATCCTGGAAGAGGCTGGACAATGTGACTGAAGTTCATAACTTTCTCGGTTTGGCGGGTTACTACCACAGATTTGTGAAAAACTTTTCAAAGGTTACAGCACCCTTCACAAAGCTAACTCAAAAGAGTATCAGTTTCGAGTGGAATGGAAATTGTAAGGACAGTTTCCAAGGATTGAAGAAGAGTCCAACTTCAACCCCAGTTCTTCTAACCAAAAGGGAGTCAGAACTTTGTTATCTACAGTGATACTTCTAGAGAAGGTTTAGGATGTATTCTGATGTAGAATTGACTTATGATTTGGAGTTGGCGGCTATTGTATTTGCTTTGAAGAAGTGGCGCCATTATCTTTGGGGAAGCAGGTTTGAAATCTTTACGGATCATAAGAGTCTGAAATATTTGTTTATTTAATAGGAATTGAACATGAGGCAAAGATGGTGGATGGAACTACTTGATGATTACAATTGTACAATCAACTATGTGCTTGGAAAGGCAAATGTGGTAGAAGACGCCCTTAGCCGGAAGGCTAGTATTGCTTGTATGGTGGTCAAGGAGTGGGAGTTACTAGAGGAGGCTAGTATGTGGAAACCGGAGTTGACTCAAATGAGTATTTTGTTTGCAAACTTACAGATTCAGCCGTTATTATTGTCACGAATTCGAGAAGCTCAACATTTAGACCAGCGACTTTAGAAGATCTCTGAGGGTAAGCCTGATTTCAAGTTGCATAAGGATTGTGTGTTCTAGTTTCGTGCCTGAGTTTGTGTTTCAGATGATTTGAATTTGAAGAGGGAGGTTTTAAAGGAAGCCCATAACTCTAAGTACACTATCCATCCGAGCGGGAACAAGATGTACCAGGACTTGAAACAACATTATTGGTAGCACAATATGAGAAAGGATGTAGCAGAGTTTTTATCTCAGTGTTTGACTTACGAAAGGGTCAAAGCAAAACATCAATGACCAGTGGTTTTACTTCAACCGTTGATGATTCCTCAGTAGAAATGGAAGCATGTGACTATGGACTTTGTCACAGATTTGTCAAGGTCACCAAGGAGTTGTGATGTAGTATGGGTTGTGGTTGATCGGTTAACCAAGTCTTCTCACTTCATTCCAATGAATAAGCAGGATAGTCTTGAGAAGTTGGCAGATTTGTATCTTGCTAACATCGTAAGACTTCATGGGGTTCCAGTCAGTATTGTATCAGATAAAGATCCTTGGTTTACTTCCAGATTCTGGCAGCATATATAGGTAGCTTTGGGTACCAATTTTAACTTCAGCATAGCTTATCATCCTTAGTTAGATGGGCAATCAGAGAGGACGATTCAGATTCTCAAAGATATGTTGAGGACTTGTGTTATGGACTTCGGGAAGAGTTAGGAGAAACACTTGTCATTGGTGGAGTTTGTTTATAACAATAGTTATCAGTCAACTATTAGGATGGCTCTATACTAGGCGTTGTATGGTCGTAAGTGTCGGTCTCCATTGTATTGGGATAAGGTTGAAAACATGACGGTTATTGCTCTAGCCTTGTTGTCAACCCTTGTGAGTACCCTTCATAATATGTCTCTCATTCGTTAGAGGATACTTAAAGCTCAAAGTAAGCAGAAGAGTTATGCTGACAAAAGAATACGGGATTCAGAATTTGAGGTCGGTGATCGGGTATTCCCAAAAATCTCTCCTCACAAGGGTATTGTTCGGTATGGTAAAGGTGGGAAGCTGAGTCCGAGGTACGTAGGGCTGTTTGAGATCGTTAGTAGAGTTGGCAAGTTGGCTTATCGGTTGGCTTCACCACCGTGTCTGTCCAAGGTTCATAATATATTTCATGTATCTATGCTATGGAAGTATCATCCAAATCCTTTTCATGTTCTGGGGGCGGAGCCGTTGTAGCTTAGTGGGGATTTGACTTATGAAGAGCAACCTATTCGTATTCTGTATCTGTCAGTTCGGGCGCTGCGTTCGAAAATGATTCTGATGGTTAAAGTCTTGTGGTTTCATCATGGGATTGAGAATGCTACTTGGGAAAGACGGGATCAGATTGAGCAGCAGTATCCAGAGTTGTTCAGCTAAGAATGCAAGAATTTCAAAGGCGAAATTGTCCTAAGGGGGGAGGATGTAAGACCGGAGCATCCATTTCAAGTGCATTTATTTACTTTAAATATTATTTGAAAGTATTATGTGCTAATTATGTGTTTATCCATTTTAATACATCATTTGTCCATTGAAATTACATATATACATATAAATGTAGAAAAATTTTACAAAGCCAACCATTTTTGACTACTTTGACTTAGGTTATTTGACTGTTATTGACCATCTTGCATTATTTTCATTATATACATTATATTAGCTAAACAAAACAAAAGAAGAAGCTAGAAAGAACAAGAAGGTGTCGGCCAAGGAGAAAAAAATAGAAAACAAGGGTTTTGATCAATTTTGTGAAGACAGCTTGCATTTTTAGGTCAATTCAAAGTGGAAGTTGCTCAAACTTTGTTCTACATAACTTGTTCTTGCCATTTCTAGCCTTTTTCCATAATTTTAGGTAAAGGATTTCAAGTCTTGCATATTTGTTGCTTACTTTGATTTATGGAATTTCATATATATATGTTATAAATGCTAGTGGAAGATGAATATATGTTAAAGTAGTGATTTGAGAGCTATATATATGCAATAGAACTTGTTTAAGGCATTATAGGTGTTATAACCTAACTTTTTTATTTAGAAGTTGAGAATTCTAGCTAGTTTTGGTGTTTATGATTATATATATGTGTTTGTGGTATAATTTCATGGCTTTGGTATGAATTTGGTAGAGTTTGAGATTTATTTTGATTAATTTCTAAAAATTCCAGCAAAGGTGCAAGTTTAGAGTTTGGCTTGTTTAGCTTCTTTCATGCCTAGTTATGCTATTGTAATGGGTTTATAATGCATTGTAGTTGGTTACTATATTGATTGTGCAAGGGTTATGTGTTGTAGAGATTTATAAAGTGTTAAATGATGTCTAAATGTTGGTGGTATTAAGAATTGTGTAGTGATATGACATTGAAAATGGTTTATATGATGTTTAAAGGTTGGTGTTAATGTGTAAAGATCATGTTCTTTTGAAGCTTACATTGTGTTAATGTGTAGAGTGCGTGTGACACCCCGACCTACCATATAGCGAATAGTACCTACTTGCATATAATTATATGTTTACTTTAAATGTTTGGTTATAATTACATGTTTATGTTAATTTATTCATTTATTTACACTATTTTCACATTTCTTGAAATACGTGCAAATAATATCTAGTAAATTTAAATAAGACAATTACCTTGGTAAAATAATTATTAGAAATTATTTTATTGCATTTAGGTGCTAGTTTACATTATTTTCAATTAATTGAATAAGTAGCACCTGAGCCCGGGTTAAATTTTCAAGTCTTCTATTTTTTTAAAATTTCATTTTGCTCATGTTACTTGGTATTTATCTAGTATTCGTTCGCTGAAAGTATATGCATAGCATATCTAGAACGTGAGATATAAAATAGTTGTATCCCCGAGTGAATAGTAACTTTACTGGACTTATCTGAAGCCAAAACTTGCATTTGCTAAACTTGGCATACAACTGATGTTCTCTCAACTTCTGTAACACCATATGTAGATGCTTCTCATGCTCCTCTTCTGTCTTGGAATACACTAAAATTGTCTGGGCCCGCAGACCGAGGGCGTGGGGCTTGGGACCAGGTCTCTGTCGCTCCAAGGACCATAACTTTTGATCCGTAAAGAGTTACGCGGCACAGAGCATACTGTTGGAAAGCTCTCCGAGAGCTCTACGACAGGGAAACAAGCCTGCTCGGCTGCGCCTATTTTTCAAGCCCAAAATCGAACATTTTCATGCTTGTAGATGCCAGATTGAAAAGCTTAAACCACTTGTAGATTGCTTGGAGGATCATACAATAGCAAGAACTAGAGCAATTTTGAAGTTCAAGTGTGGTCTAACATATATATGTGCCTCTGTGTGAGTGTGTGTGTGTGTGTATGTGAAGAACATAGAAGTTATTATTAAATTTTACAAAAATTAAAAAATTGATTTTTAGATCTCTTTTCGTGTAAAAGTTTCCATATTTTCTTTAAAATATAAAAATAAAATTATACGTCATAGATTCAAGGTCATTTATGCATTTTGAATTGTAAGGAGCATGTTTGGTGTGTAGATCGAGAAAGGGTAGCTTGGGTAGGGTGCTTGGGAATTTTTTTATGCATTGTATCTTGTGCTTGTGTCATAGAATGTCTAGGATATAATTTTTTGTTCAAAGCTTGCTCAAAGATCTTTGTGTAATTATGCGTATTAGCTTGATTCAATGCTTCTAATAGATGCCTTAGGTGCTAATTAAGGTAGTCTAATAGCCCCGTGCACTCAAATTGCTCTAAACTTGCATAGAACGTGAATTAGCTAACTTTAACAAAGGGATTTCAGGGTTAATGCTAATCCGGGTGGATTCGGACTTCACTTTTAGTATTCTTAGGCTACCTAGGTGCAATAGAAGCTTGGCTAACTTTTGTTTGAAGCCCGATTAAGGTTGAAAACATTTAATTTTGGGTTTCGAAAATAGGCGCAGCGAAGCACGCCTGCTGCCCCCATCGTAGAGTTCCCGGAGAGCTTTCCAACGGTATACTGTGGGCCACATAACTACTCACATATCAAAAGTTATGGGCACCAGAGCGACGGATATCCATACAATGGTACTCATTATGCTCCACCTCCTGGAGGTCTAGGCATGCCTCAACCTTCAACAGTTTGGAACTCAGCTATATCAACAGTACCTCCATCAATGCCCATGCACGGAAAAGGTCATAACTTGTGGAATTTAAATCAGAATTGAGTTCCTTTTGAGGCTAAAGTCATCTACACTCAAAGAGCTATGTTTATACATAAAAATCAGAAACTTTGGAGGTCATTAGCATAGGTAACCAAACTGATTAAGTTAGGGTTCTGTTAGAAATGGGGAAAGGGCCGAGCGGGGGAGGCGGCTCATCCCCAGCCCGCGTGTCGGTCCTGAGTTAGGGCGAACGCCTCGCAAACAACGAACCCCGGTGCGAAATGCGCCAAGGAAAACGAAAATTGGGGGCCAGCCTATCTGTGCCCCGACGCAAGACATTATATCGACGCAGTTTAGAGCCCTCTAATGTCTCCCGACTTAGGTTGTCATGCTTTTCGTGGCTCACGACAAACGACCCGGGATGAAAAAACAATGCAAAAAGAAGAAAAGTCGCCTCCAAATCAAAATTATTTGCACAAATGCACCAACACCCCATAAATGAGTTAGTCTAAATGATTTGCAATTAATTTGATTAAGCGCTAGAAACATATATATTTTCTGCATTTTTTCAGTAATATCCTAGCACACGTGAGATGCACTAGGGAAAAGGGCCTCGTCAGCCACTGCTTCTCTTTTCTATGAGCCTATCAAAACATACAAAGGTTTTGTGAGCTTTGGGGTATGAAATCCCTCACCTATTGCGCGTAGGAGCTCCTAGGAGGCTAGTAAACACCCTAAACCACTTGCACCTAGCTTGAATTGTCTTGGAATGAGGATTTGTTGAGCAAAAATCTCTCATCCTCCTCTTATGCTGATTTTTGGCCCTGCTACAGTGTTTTCAGCTTTTGCACATTTTAGGTCATTTGGTACTATATTTCTCTAAAGCCCAAAGCCTAATTTTCTATCAATATATAAACACATAAAATAACTATTTGATTATTTTATTTACTAAAATTTATCTTACTAACATTTTAATAGATTTAAATTTACTATTTGAATGTGAAGTCCCGAACCCAAGAATAATTATTTTTAATATTATCACAATTTACCTTTATTTAAAATGTATTTAATTGATCTACGAGAATTAATTAATTATGATTTTTATTATTGGTTTTTATTTAAATTATATTTATATAACTTGTCGGGACCATTATCTTATTATTTTATTTATTTAAATTATTTTATATGCCTTTTTATTAATTTATTTTACTGTTCGAACGAGAAGCCCAGGCCCGAATCTGAACGAGCTAGTTATTATTTTATTAATTATATTTATTTATCTTTCCCAGACCCGAACGAGCTGGCTTATTATTTTTAGTAAAATCATTTATTTAATTGGTCTGGACCTGAACGAGCTATCTTAATATTTTTAATAATAAATGTAATTATGTGAATGTCATCTAATTACCAGAAATGATTAACTTATATTTATCATTTGTTTATATTTTTTCACTCCAGAGACGAGTTTTGTTTAGTTTGTTTACTTTATCTGCTTTAATAATTGGCTTATGTGAATTCGATCAGTGGTATTTGTGTTAGAGATATGCCCTAATGCTACATATTTGGATGATATATATTGGGGCATTTTGACATTTACTTATGGCATTAGTGTTTATATGTTCGTTTACATATTGACATAATTAGGACATTCATATTCTCTTTCTTTACGTGTATGAATGAATCCCTAGTATTTTCATTAGAGGAATGTATTCTAAAAGTGTTTAGAATATGTTGGTGTATTTCTTTAATATGATAAATACTTAAAGTGTTCATAGTCCTTAGATTATTTGATCGGGACTTTAATAATCAATTACGGACTATCACATGTGTTGTTACCTTTGATTAATATAGAGATGTTAACGATAAAGGATGGTGAGGCACGTGCCATAACAGCATAGCGATGCGACTTACAAACATGTGGATGACTATTAGTTGAATAGATCATTGAATGTGACGTGAATAACAAATTACATGACTTTGGATTAATAATTTGTTAATCGTTGCGATTGTGCATGTAATCCTTAGACTTGAGACATTACGGTTGTCATATGTATTAGGGTTTGATTCTAGCGTTTGGACAATGATTGTTTCGACAAACGAGATGAGATACGTCATCTCGCAGTCTCCTTCGTCTGGTATAGTGATTGACAAGTAGTGGTCAAGAGAGGATCCGTTAACTTCCGACGTGTGGCGATGTCCTAAGCGATCTAAGATTGGTTGTTTAATGAGGAAATCCTTGGCCAAGGCATGAATGATGGAGAAAAGGTTTTCCATGTGTCATCTCTCATTACACCAATTAGATCTATGCATGGTATCGAGTATATGAACTTAATCGAATCATGGTTCTTGCTCGACGGGACAATTAATGGAAGGATTGAATTGCACGATAATTGGCGACCATAAATAGATTCACTTGAATAAGACTTCATTGCTTTATAAACTGTCTTGATACGTTAGTAGCTAGAACGTCACTCAAGAACTCTGAGGGTGTTTTGAGAATGACGGGAGACATTCTCTAAAAAAATTGAATAGCTCGATTAACATTGAAAGTGTTCAATGTTTCTTCAGTGCTATATAGTAGTGAATCTAGAAAGTCACACACAATAAAGCATGGTGAATGTTTTTCCTATTGAGCTTGATTTAGTTTCTCTTAAATTGTTAAAGTGTTAACAATTGCGTTTAGTTTCTCTTGAATTATTAAAGTGTTAACAATTGCATTTATTTTCTCTTGAATTGTTAAAGTGTTAACAATTCAGTTTAGTTTCTCTTGAATTATTAAAGTGTTAATAATTGCATTTAGTTTATCTTGAATTGTTAAAGTGTTAACAATTATATTTTGTTTCTTTTATATTATTAAGGAGTTAACAACAATTGTGTAATTGTTAAGGAGTTAACAATTGTGTAATTGACCTTTTAAAAGTATTGAGGTCAATATGCAATTATTATTAAGTGTTGGGGCTAATGTGAAAATATGAAAAGGTTGTTTTCATAATTTCAACTAATTGTGATTAGGTTGAATATTTAAATACATTAGTGAAAAAATACTACAATAAAAGAAATAAAAGATGACAACTTTGTCATCTTCTCTTTTTTCTAACAAAGAGACAAAACAACACATTGAGAAAAGAGTTGTCTACTCTTTTCTTCACCCAAGGAGACAAGAATAAGAAAAGATGGAAAAAATATGACAAGGCTTGTCATCTTTCTCTTCTCTCCACACGTTGGAGAAAGAGAAAGATGAAGAAGAATTGTCTTCTTCTTCTTTTGATGTGTAGTAGTTGTCATCCATCTCTCTCTCTCTCCTCAAGCCTTCATGGCTGAAAAATTAGAGAAAAACGCAGTAAGAAGAAAGAGAAGAAAAAGTACCTTCTTCTTCATCATCTTGAGAGAACCATGGCTGAAAAATGAAGATGAACTAGATGCACTTGTCTTCTCTTCTTCTTCTTCATAAAAACGCAGCCAAGGAAAGGGAGAAGAAGAAAATGGTTTTGCTCTCTTCTTTACAAACAAGCTCATAAATCTTTCATGGTTATCTAGCACAAAACAACCACGGACATGGAGAAGTCATTCTTTGCTCGTGTGGACGAACTAGAGCCCTTGTGCTTTCAAGGGGTGGTGTTTTCAATCAAGTGAGCAAAATTTCAGATTTGTGGCTTCCTTAAGTTGTCTACAAGAGGTATCATCTTCTTCTATCTCTTGTCAATATATATATTTGCTATATATATGTTTTGCATATGTTAATCACATGATATCAAGATTAGAGTTTCATATGAACATCATGCTTTGAATTCCAGAAATTTTGAATGTCATGTTTTGCTTCCGCTCGATTCTTAGCTAGATGATGTTCATAACTCTAAATATATGAGATCCTTCAAGTGGTATTAGAGCAAGAACTTGATGTTCATGTGATTACATATGTGTTTGCTTAAAGTTTCTAAATTCTTGAGCACAAAAGAACAAGGAAATAGTTTCAACATTTCTGAAAATGTTTATGTCCACTGTTTTTGCGTGACTGTTTTGACATAGTAAATGTTGTTATATTTGGGTATTTTTGGATATGTTATGCTATAGAGATAGTAGAAGATTTCATCCTCGAATATGCATCTCCTAATTTCGTGGCTAAGGGTTTCAAAAAAATCAAAATCAGTAAGTTCACTGATTCTCGCGTAAAGTTGGACAGTTTGCGCAGTTGTGTTCTAAGAGGTATAACTTAGTGAATTTAACTCCGAATTGAGTTCTGTTTGATTCTAAAACTATCTACACTCGAAGAGCTACGTCTCCATAAAATTTCAGAATTTTTGAAGAACTTTAGATAGGCTAAACGAGTCAAAATATTTGGTGTATATGCAGCAGATTTGTGATGGGTCATAAATTGAAAGCAATGACTAATTGGTTTGATTTTGGTTAAGTCCAATGGGCTTAAAAATCAGTGGGATTTAGTCTAATAAGATTAGATGAGATTGTTTTTCTTAGTGAAGATTAATATGAGCCTTGGAACTCAAATTGGGCCATAAAATTAACAAAGGATTTGCATTAGGCCTTATTGAACAAGTATGGACTTAAAATTGATTTTATCTAGTTCTTTTGTGTTATTTAACATGAGATGCTAAAATCTCAAGATATGAAACTTATTGCAAACATGCCTTTTATTTATTTAATGTATTGGATACATTAGTTTGTGTTAGCTTGCTTGTTTAGCCTTATTATTTATGTATATGATGCATATTCTAGGCTTTATGAGTTTTATCTTACATTGTGATGTTGGATGATAAATGATGAATTTGATCATGGACTTGGTTAATGAATGGATAATTAGTTGTAATTTCATTAGATGGCGTTGTAACTAATTATATCATTTATTAGTATGTAATTGAGACATAAGTCTCGTTTTATTTTCTTGCAATTGAGAGAAATTTGTAGTGAGACATAATGTATGTAATTCTACAAGAAGTTTTCAAGAAGACCATTGGAGACTTTCAAGGAGTTGGAGGTGCTTTGGATCTTTGAAGAATTCAAGAAGACAAGACCAAAGAAGACATGTTGATGTGTTTGTTTAGGTTTTATTTTTGACTTGATTTAATTCATAGTCCAAGTCCATGATCCACCATGATGTATGATTTTGTATGTTTATTTATTTATTTGCCTATATGTGATGTATGCTTGTAAATGAACTAATGTGCAAAGTGAGACGTAATTAAATTCAAAATCTTCCTACGTGCAAACATATTAGATTGTAAAGCGGTAAAAGTGTTTATCGTTGCCCCCACTATCCTAGGTTATATTTTCTCGATTGGGTATGTCTTGGCTAACCCAAAGGTAGGAAGACATATTCCATGAAAGTATTATTTTACCTAGCAAGCATAGTGATGTTGTGTTGTTCCAATATCACGAGGCCAATAACGCACTAAAGCTGAGGTCCGGGATTCAAATTGTCGTAACACTATGACGGTGGGTGTAATCTAACTAGATCACGTTTCTAATAATGCACCAAAGTTGAGGTTACGGTGATTTAGGGGCAAAATGGCCATATCCTATATAGTGATATAGATAGTAATCGTTGCTAACTCTTTGTATATATATTTCGATAATGCACCAAAGCTGAGGGGTATTCATATTAAAGAGAATCATGGTCACCTACTAATGAGTTTTTAATTAGATTCATTATCTCATTTAGGAAGTGTGAGATTCGATAAAATTAGTGGGATGTATCATTTAATTAAAGGCCAAATTAAATATTTTAACAAGTTTATGTCAACTAGCGATCTTATTTTCTGCATATGTTTATGGCTACAATAATGAACCCGTCGTTTTTAATTAACTAGACTTTATATCGTGTAACTGGACCAAACTTTTTGATTAGCGTTATCATCTAAGAATGGTTCTTAGAAACTTAATAAAATCTTAGAGTTATATGCTCAGTTATTTTTCATCTTGATAATGTATCAAAACGAAAAGTTGTAGTACTTATGGATGATAAGTAAAACAAATTAAATATGTTAAGGATTTGTATTCTTTCATAGTTTGCATAAGGGTATGCAATATGTAAAGTATATAATTCTAAACTAGCAAATGATTTTGTGCTAACCATATTTAATGCATGAAATTAGATATAAATGTAATTCATTCTAATATTTGTATTTCCTCTTTGATTAATGTTAATCCAAAGAAGAAACACAAAAATAGATGATTTCTATTAGCTAGTGGGAGCATATCTAAGAAGAAAATTAAGGATTGTATAGGCATGTGTAAAAGATGTTTTCATAGCCTTAAAATCGGACATTAAAAGAGGTTTTAATCCAAAGTATCTTTATAGCTTGAATGTCAAGGTTGTAAAGCTACTATGAATTATAAATCTTCTTTCATTGTGATTGGTACTACTTTATGGATTCTAGTGAAACATTAGTAAATGTGTTCGAGGATAGAATCTTAATCTCAGTAGTGCGCTTTTGGAAGTGTGGAATGTTTTAAGTGTTAGCAAATGAAACAAAGGTTGTTGCGTTAGCTAAAGACAATTTGTTTGGATGCCTTCTGGACATATTTTGTATTTTAAGGTTTATACCTAAATGATATTAGGAATAAAATGTATATTCCTAAAGCTTGTAAAAGCATATTATAGTGTAGTCTTTATTATCTTGATATGGACGAAAGAATGTATTGCAAACATATTATCAACCGTTATAACCATCCACCAAATTTTAAGATTACTCAAATAATCTAAATTAATTGTAGTTTCTACATGATTAGCTTTTTCTAAAAATAAGATGATGATTAAGTTAGTTTGATCAACTTATACATCTTATTTATTAGAAAGGTAACCAAGTCATCATTTGCTTGATAAAGGATTAAAACTACTAGCTTATTTGGATTAGTACATGTTGATGTATTTAGAGCTATTTGAGAATAGGCTCGTATAGAAAAATGTATTAGTGCCTTATGATTAGATCATGAAGGCAATACTTAAGTACTATTTTATTTGAGTATCCTAAAATTTTGATATAGTATCGAAATTAATAATGCCTGGTGTACCACAAATAAATAGGATTTTCTTAGTGAAGAAACCGTGCTTTGTTGGACGTAGTAAAGTTGTTGATTAGTTTGACTAATCATTCTATTTATTTGTGGGTCATGCTTTCCTTAATTTAATATTATATTAAATAGTAACTGCCTGCTATTGCTAGAACTTTATATTTGATATAAGTTGGATGTCAACCAAGTATTAAGTGTGTTAATTTTGGTTTGTCCTATTTTTATTGAAAAGTTTTTTAAAGGACTAGTGGGAGTTTTGGTTAAAGGTAATTTTATAGTATATCGTAGTTTTGTAGGATATAATTTCTATTTAGTGATCAATGTCTATTGATCTATTATATTGTAATCTTTCTTGAAGAAAAGGTTTTGTTCAAGAAGATGTTACTTTATAATAAAATAGAAATTGAGGATGTATCCTCTAAAGCTATAAAATCACATAGACCAAAGTAATGAATCTATTCAATAAGGTCCGTGATGAGTCATCACACAAGATCTTTGAAAAACTAATAGTGTATCCCATTCTTTAAAAGAATATAGGGATATCCTTTTGGAAGCACAAACGTTGTTTGTGTATTTGAGATAATTATCAATTAGTTGATCTTACGATCTACAAAGAAATTATATATTTAATATCGATTCCAAGAAACTATATAATGCAAAGCATAATAATGAGACTTCATATACTTTAGCTTAATCTGGATATTGATCTCCGAGATAAAGGTTGAAGTTAATAGAAAAGGGTAATGACCTTTTATAGCTATATTGGTTTCAAAAAGATATCATCAAAGCCAAAGTGTTAGCTATGATGAAATCCTTTTTACCAATTATTGTGCTTTAGTCTCGTTGTATTATGCTAGTCATTATAGCACATTGTATTACTATATTGATAATTCTGATCTATTGATATGAGTAATGTGTGCATACTTGATAAATCCACTTGTGGATTTTTAAGTGAATTCCTTGGAAATGTTTCACCCATTTCAAATAAGATTAAAGAGTTAGATTTCATTTAAAATGTAGATGAACCTTGTGATTGCAAAAGAATAGTGGAAGCGCATCCACTTTTCTATGATTGCAATAATGATGACTTCAATATCATAGTTGATGATATGTGTGTTGTGATATTAATTATAGTCTAGTCATATTAAATGTTCTCCATTTAGAACTTGTCGTTCGTATCTTGTGAATTTGTAGCTATAATGATAGTACAAATAGATTACTCGACATATTTCTTAGATTGTACATAAGAGTGGTTTTGAAGGTGTTCAAGAAACTCTAGTTGCATAACAAATTTGTATTCAAAGTTATAGTAACTTCATATTTGTTATATTATGTACAAGACTTGATATTGCGTAAACTGTAAAGTGTTACGAGTAAATATTAGTCCAATCCAAGTTTGGGAATGGTTGATAGAATTGAAGTATATTCTTAAGTACTTGGGAATCACTAAAGATATATATTTTAGTTCATGGAGGATGTAAATTCCGTAGTGATGGATTTACTAGTTCAGATTCTTAAACTGAATCTTATAATAGAATGTCTATGTTAGGGTTCACGTTTATTTGTAGTGGGAGCTCAGTAAGTTAGAAAGGTTCTGAGAAAACTGTAGATTCCATTACATAACTTATGTCTTTTGTGATATGTAATATTACGAAAGAAGTTGTTTGGATCGAGGAAATCATACGAGTTGGTTATGGTTCCTATCGTTAAGTTGTGATGCTTTTATTGTTACGACTATACGGAGCTACTGCACAATCTTGTGGAACCAAGGTCTCACTGTATGTCCAAATATTTGGAAAAGTGTTTCCATCTTCATGTGTTGTATCTGTAGCCAATAATCATATTGAGATATGTCTTTGCAGAAAACGGCCACATCTCTTGATGTAGCTGACCCACTTACCGTAGCTATGAATCAGTCACAGCTAGGTCCTCGTTTTGAGAAGATGAGTATATGATGTCATTGTTTGTTGTACTAATACTATGTTTCATAGCATTAGTGCAAGTGGGAGATTGTGTTAGAGATATGCCATAATGCTACATATTTGGATGACATATATTGGGGCATTTTGACATTTACTTATGGCATTAGTCTTTATATGTTCGTTTACATATTGACATAATTAGGACATTCATATTCTCCTTCTTTACGTGTATGAATGAGTCTCTAGTATTTTCATTAGAGGAATGTATTCTAAAAGCATTTAGAATATGTTAGCGTATTTCTTTAATATGATAAATACTTAAAGTGTTCATAGTCGTTAGATTATTTGATCGGGACTTTAATAATAAATTACGGATTATCACATGTGTTGTTACCTTTGATTAATATAGAGATGTTAATGATAAAGGATGGTGAGGCACGTGCCATAACAGCATAGCGATGCGACTTACAAACATGTGGATGACTATTAGTTGAATAGATCATTGAATGTGACGTGAATAACAAATTACATGACTTTGGATTAATAATTTGTTAATCGTTGCGATTGTGCATGTAATCCTTAGACTTGAGACATTACGGTTGTCATATATATTAGGGTTTGATTCTAGCGTTTGGACAATGATTGTTTCGACAAACGAGATGAGATACGTCCTCTCGCAGTTTCATTCATCTGGTATAGTGATTGACAAGTAGTGGTCAAGAGAGGATCCGTTAACTTCTGACGTGAGGCGATGTCCTAAGCGATCTAAGATTGGTTGTTTAATGAGGAAATCCTTGGCCAAGGTATGAATGATCGAGAAAAGGTTTTCCATGTGTCATCTCTCATTACACCAATTAGATCTATGCATGGTATCGAGTTTATGAACTTAATCGAATCATGGTTCTTGCTCGACGGGACAATTAATGGAAGGATTGAATTGCACGATAATTGGCGACCATAAATAGATTCACTTGAATAAGACTTCATTGCTTTATAAACTGTCTTGATACGTTAGTAGCTAGAACGTCACTCAAGAACTCTGAGGGTGTTTTGAGAATGACGGGAGACATTCTCTAAACAAATCGAATAGCTCGATTAACATTGAAAGTGTTCAATGTTTCTTCAGTGCTATATAATAGTGAATCTAGAAAGTCACACACAATAAAGCATGGTGAATGTTTTTCCTATTGAGCTTGATTTAGTTTCTCTTAAATTGTTAAAGTGTTAACAATTGCGTTTAGTTTCTCTTGAATTGTTAAAGTGTTAACAATTGCATTTATTTTCTCTTGAATTGTTAAAGTGTTAACAATTGAGTTTAGTTTCTCTTGAATTATTAAAGTGTTAATAATTGCATTTAGTTTCTCTTGAATTGTTAAAGTGTTAACAATTATATTTTGTTTCTCTTATATTGTTAAGGAGTTAACAACAATTGTGTAATTGTTAAGGAGTTAACAATTGTGTAATTGACCTTTTAAAAGTTATTGAGGTCAATATGCAATTATTATTAAGTGTTGGGGCTAATGTGAAAATATGAAAAGGTTGTTTTCATAATTTCAACTAATTGTGATTAGGTTGAATATTTAAATACATTAGTGGAAAAATACTACAATAAAAGAAATAAAATATGACAACTTTGTCATCTTTTCTTTTTCTAACAAAGAGACAAAACAACATATTGAGAAAAAGAGTTGTCTACTCTTTTCTTCACCCAAGGAGAAAAGAATAAGAAAAGATGGAAAAAAGATGACAAGGCTTGTCATCTTTCTCTTCTCTCCACACGTTGGAGAAAGAGAAAGATGAAGAAGAATTGTCTTCTTCTTCTTTTGATGTGTAGTAGTTGTCATCCATCTCTCTCTCTCTCTCCTCAAGCCTTCATGGCTGAAAAATTAGAGAAAAACGCAGTAAGAAGAAAGAGAAGAAAAAGTATATTCTTCTTCATCATCTTGAGAGAACCATGGCTGAAAAATGATGATGAGCTAGATGCACTTGTCTTCTCTTCTTCTTCAAAAAAAAATGCAGCCAAGGAAAGGGAGAAGAAGAAAATGGTTTTGCTCTCTTCTTTACAAACAACCTCATAAATCTTCCATGGTTATCTATCACAAAACAACCACGGACATGGAGAAATCATTCTTTGCTCGTGTGGACGAACTAGAGCCCTTGTGCTTTCAAGGGGTGGTGGTGTTTTCAATCAAGTGAGCAAAATTTCAGATTTGTGGCTTCCTTAAGTTGTCTACAAGAGGTATCATCTTCTTCTATCTCTTGTCAATATATATATTTGCTATATATATGTTTTGCATATGTTAATCACATGATATCAAGATTAGAGTTTTATATGAACATCATGCTTTGAATTCCAGAAATTTTGAATGTCATGTTTTGCTTCCGCTCGATTCTTAGCTAGATGATGTTCATAGCTCTAAATATATGAGATCCTTCAATTTGCATGCATCGTATGTTCGAGAGGGTAGAATTGGGTGTTTTAAATGTGTCCAAGATTAGTTTTAATTCGGTTAGACCTAATTTTATTAGTTTTCAATTTATTTTAGTTAGCTAGTCTAAGTAATCTTTCGATATAATTCTTATAGTTTTAATATAATTCTTGCATTAGTAGCACTTAGTAAGAAAATCAAAAAAATAATAATAAAAAAAGAGAAAGTCAACCGAACTTTATACATTAGCTTTGGTTTATTTTCTATTGTTTTAATTTTGTCTTAGTTAAGCTTAACTATGAAGTTGTCTAGTCAGCAATGTAAGATATCAAAGAATTGATTGGTTGTTTTGGTGAGCTGAGACGTGAGAACAAAAAAAAAAAAATAGAAGCCCAAACCTCCTTGAACCCGACGGTTGAGAAAGGAAACAAAAGGGAAAAAAATTTTTAAGGCTTGCTCTTGTGTGATCTTCTGGGCAATTTTGAGGTGGTTTAAGGCAATTCAACGCTTTCTCCTTGCCTCTGCAACCCTTATTTGGTGAGGAAAATTCATATTATTTGCATTTGAATTTCTAGGGTTTGATATGAAATTTTGTAATTGTTGATTATTGCTAGTTCATTTCTTATAAATGTTGTCAGTACCTCTTAATATGGTTGGAGAACATTCTTTTGTGGTCTAATAGCAATTGTTATGGTTAGAATTGGAGTTTGAATTTTGTAGGAAGAAGATGAATAGTCTGGGAATAGTAATCTACGAATTTTGAGGATTTTTGCATTTCTAATCTTTATTGCTTCTAATACATGAAATGATAGCTAGAGAGCTTGTAGAGTAAACTTTTGGCATTGTATTACTTGTATCTTGAATGTTAGTTGTGATTTTAGTTGCAACTAGTAAAACTTGAATGGAATTTTGTAATTGTAGCTAAGATGTTTGTTTAATGTCCTAAATGATGTGTAGGATTGTGTCACATGCTAGTATCATGCTCATAGTTAGTACAATGCAAGAAATGTGCATGAGTGTATGGATACCTTGTCTGGGCAATTCACTATCGCCATCTTCTAGAGCCATTTTGACATAGTAAATAAGGTTAGAATTGAACGAAATTTGTACAGCAGCTATAATAGGCAGTTTAGAGCAAATGTTAATTTCTAGGACTAGACTAATTCTAACGTTTTAGCCCTCTGATCACATTATTTCCGAAATATAGCTAAAAAATCGCTGGTTTTGCCCAACTATGCATGGTTGCGCGGTAAGGGTTATAACTTTTAGAATTTAACTTGGAATTGAGCATCATTCAAACCTAAAATTAACTACACTCGAAGAGCTACGATTATAAATAAAAATCAGATAGTTTGGAGGTCAATAGCCTAGGTAACTGAATGGGTAAAATTAAGCTTCTGTTAGAGGAATTGGAAAATGTCTTAGTTGAGCTTGCGGTATTAACTTTGCACTTGGAAACTTGTATTGAATGTTTGAAGAATTAATTAGAATGTAAGTTATATGTAAAGATGTTAACTAATGCATATTAGTTGAGTCCACTTGTACAGTTGGCATGTAGTTTATATGTTAAGTACAATTTTGGTTAGTTATAGTTAGCTTAACTTTATATATTAGTAAATGCTTTTATGTTGTTACAAAGCTATGGTGTTTAATTAAGTTTCAATGAAATAAAGTCTGCAATATAAATTCTTGGATGTGAAAGATAGTTGTTAAACCTTCTATAGTCAATTGCTAAGGTGTTATATTTATATGAAAACTAGGGTATTTATATTCAAGCTAACCCAAGAAAAGTTGGAGTAACTAAGTCATTTTTACATCTTGAGGCTTGGTAAAGGTGAGGGAGTCTCCACCTCTTCTGTACTTCTTAACTTATTTTATTGTTTCTAGATTGTATTATTTAGTAATTGATAAAGTTTATATGCATTATTTACTTGCTATCTTGTGTCTTTTCGTGTTATTTGTGATTAACTGCGAAGGCGACCTACTTTGTCGTCCCTCTTATGTGATATTTGATATTATTGTCTCTCGTGATCTTGACTCGAGGTTGCGTAACTTTTTCGGACATCGTAGTGTCGAGAAACACAGGCGGTATAGGGCTTGCCGTGCTCCCTCGACTACCATGGTGCCTATTCCCTTTCTCTCGATGAGTATACTCCACTACCCCAGAGGCGTAGTTCACCTGCTGGGCATATAGACCTACCTCAAGAGAAAGGGTCGTAGGATCGGGGTACATTCAGAGTACCCCATTTTGGAGGAATAAGGGTTTTGCCGGCACTTGCTTGAAGATCTTGGATCATGGCTCATTATTGAACACAAACGTGGAACCCTATCCTTTTTATACGCGGTTAAATACTTGTCTAATTAACTTTGTTATGTTGTGTTGTATATGTTATTATTCTTGTTGCATCTCATGAAAGCATTCCTCGGTATGTTGCATCACTTCCCTCCCTGATTATACATGTTGTATACTCACCCTTGTTTCTAACACCTTTCAGGATCAGTGCTATCAGAGGTAGAAAAGAAGGCTCGAGAGTTTTGTGTTGACTTTACTGGCATACGTGGATTGTCAATTAATTCAGTTTTGTAATTGTAAAGTTAAGTTTAGAATGTATTAATAGTTATGAATAGCTTGTAATGTTTTATTAACTTGTAATTTTTAATTTGTTGTCTAGTTGACTTGCATGCTTGTAAGGATGAAATGGATTGAGGTTGTAGATTATGGTCTTGTAGTGGTATGTTGTTGTTTGCAGGTTTCCAGATAGTCCTATATATATGGGAAACTCCGTCCGTTTTCCTCTAAATTTTCGTGCCTTGGTTTTGGGATCGGGACCCCGGTCTTGTGAGAGATCGGAGCATTACAGAAGTGGTATCAGAGCTTAGTTAGCTCTCAGCTGGGACGTGGTCCTCGGTCTGTTGGGTAGAAATCTCGAGTATGTGCATATGAAGTGTGTCTTGAATTGGTGCGTGTGCTTGTTTGGAAGACTTATGTGTCTTGACTGTATATGTGCCCTATATGAATTATTTGTATAATAAGTGAAGATTGTGTGGTATGTATATTGTGTTATGTGATTATGTGTGCACCTATGTGACCTCTTTGTGCAATAAGTGAAACTTATATGATATGTTTATTTATGTGATTAGTTATGCATGTAAGTGATTTCTTGAGTGTTTACCTATCTTAGTTATTTGTAATAAAGTGTATAAAGTGCTTATCTTATGTAAAATCCACCGCATACAAGCATTACCCGTTAATATGGTAAGTGAACACTCTTCCCTATAAAGAGATGATCAGTAGCGGCTTATTTCAAGATGTAGACCAATAGAAAGAGAGAATAGTTGATCAGTTGACTATCGATGATCATTGAAGATAACTTAGTGCTCAGGGGGTTATGTTCAGTAATTGGCCTTTGGTATACTTTTTCAACATTTTTCTATGGAATTCTAATTTGGGTTTATAGGCAGTGTTCAGTTTTGTATGCGGTGCGTCTTCTCTGAGCTCTCATTCGACCCTCTTGTCTAGTATTTTCTTAGTATTTTGCTCGGGGATCTTGTATGGACTTCTATTATGGTATCCTCCTCGGTATTCTCATTGAAACTCTTGTCGGCATTCTTACTCGGCCTTCATACTTGATGTTCTTATTAGATTAATATTGAAGCTTCTTATATGGAGTATTTCCTCGGTATTCTTCACGGCATTGTTACTCGGAATCTTATTATAGACTTTTCCATACAGCATTTCTATATGGAATTCTTATATTGGTATTTGAATACAGAGGAACTTCTATTCCGAGCAATTATATTTAGACTTTTTGAGTTGGTGCTCGTAAGCGGAGCCTTATTTTGGTGTCCCTGTTCGGAATTTATTATTTGGAATTCTCTTTGGCCACTTGCTAGGATTTATATCTGAAAGTTCATATTGATTTCCTTGGTACTTTTCCATGGTATTTCTTGTGATACTTGCATTCAAGGTTCTTATCCAGGGAGTTCAGTGTGCTTGTGTGGAGTTCTCTTGAAAGAAGTAATTGCGAGGACGTAATTGTTTGGAGGAGAAAGTATGACACCCTGACCCACCATGTAGCGAATAGTACCAACTTGCATGTAATTATGTGTTTACTTTAAATGTATAATTACATGTTTATGTTAATTTATTCATTTATTTACACTATTTTCACATTTCTTGAAATACGTGCAAATAATATTTAGTAAATTTAAATGAGGCAATTACCTTGGTAAAATCATTATTAGAAACTATTTTATTGCATTTAGGTGCTAGTTTACATTATTTTCAATTAGTTGAATAAGTAGCACTTGAGCTCGGGTTAAATTTTCAAGTCTTCTATTTTTTAAAAATTTCATTTTTCTCATGTTACTTGGTATTTATCTAGTATTTGTTCGCTGAAAGTATGTGCATAGCATATCTAGAACGTGAGATATAAAATAGTTGTCCCCGAGTGAATAGTATAACCTATAATGCATTTTGGGCCATTTGGTACTATATTTCTCTAAAGCCCAAAGCATATTCTTCTATCTATATATAAACACATAAAATAACTATTTTATTACTTTATTTACTAAAATTTATCTTACTGACATTTAATTAATTTAAATTTACTATTTGAATGTGAAGTCCCGAACCCGATAATAATTATTTTTAATATTATTACCATTTACCTTTATTTAAAATATATTTAATTGATCTACGAGAATTAATTAATTACGATTTTTATTATTGGTATTTATTTAAATTATATTTATATAACTTCCCGGGACCATTATCTTATTATTTTATTTATTTAAATTATTTTACATGCCTTTTTATTAATTTATTTTAATGTTCCAAGAAGAAGCCCGGGTACGGATCTGAACGAGCTAGTTATTATTTTATTAATTATATTTATTTATCTTTTCCGGACCCGAACGAGCTGGCTTATTATTTTTAGTAAAAACATTTATTTAATTGGTCCGAACCTGAACGAGCTATCTTAATATTTTTAATAATAAATGTAATTATGTGAATTTCATCTAATTGCTAGAAATGATTAACTTATATTTATCATTTTTTTATACTTAATTGATTTATATTTCTTGACCCCGGAGACGATTTTTGTTTAGTTTATTTATTTTATCTGCTTTAATAATTAGCTTATGTGAATTATTCTGTGAATTCAATCAGTCTTATTTACGCGCATCGTATGTCCAAGAGGGTAGAATTGGGTGTTTTAAATGTGTCCGGGCTTAGTTTTAATTCAATAAGACCTAATTTTGTTAGTTTTCAATTTATTTTAGTTAGCTAGTCTAAGTCGTCTTTCAATATAATTCTTATAGTTTTAATATAATTCTTGCATTAGTAGCACCTAGTAAGCAAATCAAAATAATAATAAAAAAAAAAGAAAAAGTCAACCAAACTTTATACATTAGCTTTGGTTTATTTTTTATTTTTTCTAATTTGGTCTTAGTTAAGCTTAACTATGAAGTTGTCTAGTCAGCAATGTAAGATATCAAAGAATTGAGTGGTTGTTTTGGTGAGCTGAGACGTGAGAACAAAAGAAAAAAAAAGGAAAAAAAAATTCTTAAGGCTTGCTCTTGTGTAATCTTCTGGGCAATTTTGAGGTGGCTTAAGGCAATTCAAAACTTTCTCCTTGCATCTACAACCCTTATTTGGTGAGGAAAATTCATATTATTTGCATTTGAAATTCTAGGGGTTGATATGAAATTTTGTAATTGTTGATCATTGCTAGTTCTTTGCTTATAAATGCTTGTAGTACCTCTTAATATGGTTGGAGAACATTCTTTTGTGGTCTAATAGCAATTGTTATGGTTAGAATTGGAATTTGAATTTTGTAGGAAGAAGATGAATAGCATCTGGGAATAGTAATCTGCGAATTTTGAGGATTTTTGCATTTCTAATCGTTTTATTGCTTCTAATACATGAAATGATAGCTAGAGAGCTTGTAGAGTAAACTTTTGGCATTGTATTACTTGTATCTTGAATGTTAGTTGTGATTTTAGTTGCAACTAGTAAAACTTAAATGGAATTTTGTAATTGTAGCTAAGATGTTTGTTTAATGTCCTAAATGATGTGTAGGATTGTGTCACATGCTAGTATCATGCTCATAGTTAGTACAATGCAAGAAATGTGCATGAGTGTATGGATACCTTGTTTGGGCAATTCACTATCGCCATCTTCTAGAGCCATTTTGACATAGTAAATAAGGTTAGAATTGAACGAAATTTGTACAGCAGCTATAATAGGCAGTTTAGAGCAAATGTTAATTTCTAGGACTAAGGCTAATTCTAACGTGTTAGCCCTCTGATCATATCATTTCTGAAATATAGCTAAAAAATCACTGGTTTTGCCCAGCTATGCGTGGTTGCACGGTAAAGGTTATAACTTTTAGAATTTAACTCAGAATTGAGCACCGTTCAAACATAAAATTAACTACACTCGAAGAGCTACGATTATAAATAAAAATCAGATAGTTTGGAGGTCAATATCCTTGGTAACCGAATGGTAAAATTAAGCTTCTGTTAGAGGAATTGGAAAATGTCTTAGTTGAGCTTGCGGTATTAACTTTGCACTTGGAAACTTGTATTGAATGTTTGAAGAATTAATTAGAATGTAAGTTAAATGTAAAGATGTTAACTAATGCATATTAGTTGGGTCCACTTGTACAGTTGGTATTTAGTTTATATGTTAAGTACAATTTTGGTTAGTTATAGTTAGCTTAACTTTATATATTAGTAAATGTTTTTATGTTGTTACAAAGCTATGGTGTTTAATTAAATTTCAATGAAATAAAGTATGCAATATAAATTCTTGGATGTGAAAGATAGTTGTTAAACCTTCTATAGTCGATTGCTAAGGTGTTATATTTATATGAAAACTAGGGTATTTATATTCAAGCTAACCCAAGGAAAGTTGGAGTAACTAAGTCATTTTTACATCTTGAGGCTTGGTAAAGGTGAGGGAGTCCCCACCTCTTCTATGCATCTTAACTTATTTTATTGTTTCTAGAGTTACTATTTAGTAATTAATAAAGTTTACATGCATTATTTACTTGTTATCTTGTATTTTTTCGTGTTATTTGTGATTAACTGCGAGGGCGATCTACTTTGTCGTCCCTCTTATGTGATATTTGATATTATTGTCTCTCATGATCTTGACTCGAGGTTGTGCAACCTTTTGGACATGGTAGCGTTGAGAAACACGGGCGGCATCGGGCTTACCGTGCTCCCTCGACTACCATGGTGCCTATTCCGTTTCTCTCGCTAAGTATACTCCACTACCCTAGAGGCGTGGTTCACCTACTGACCATATGGACCTGTCTCAGGATAAAGGGTCATAGGATCGGAGTACGCCAAAGTACCCCATTTTAGAGGAATAAGGGTTTTGCCGGTGCTTGCTTGAAGATCTTGGATCGTGGCTCGTGATTAAAGACAAACATGGAACCGTATCTTTTTTATACATGGTTAAATACTTGTCTAATTAACTTTGTTATGTTGTGTTGTATATGTTATTATTCTTGTTGCATCTCATGAAAGCATTCCTCGGTATGCTGCATCACCTTCCTCACTGAGTATACATGTTGTATACTCACCCTCGTTTCTAACACCTTTCAAGATCAGTGCTATCAGAGGTAGAAAAGAAGGCTCAAGAGTTTTTGTGTTGACTATGTTGGCATACGTGGATTGTCAATGAATTCAGCTTTGTAATTGTAAAGTTAAGTTTAAAATGTATTGATAGTTATGAATGGCTTGTAATGTTTTATTAACTTTTATTCTTTACTTTGTTGTCTAGTTGACTTGCATGCTTGTAAGGATGAAATGGATTGAGGTTGTGGATTATGGTCTTGTGGTGGTATGTTGTTGTTTGCAGGTTTCCAAATAGTCCTATATATAGGAGAAACTCCATCTGTTTTCCCCTAAATTTTCGTGCCTTGGGTTTGGGATCAGGACCCCAGTCTCGTGAGGGATCGGGGCATTACAGTTCATGTTCTATTTGAAGCTTAGTTGTAAGGAGTTGTAAAGAATGAATGTGTTGTAGAGTGATTAATATAGTTGAGAGACAACTTACTTTGTTGATCTCTCCGTATGATGCGAAGATACGAATGTGTGAATGTGTTTGATGCGATGTGATATGAGGTGATGGGTTGCAACCTATAGTGCATCATGGTAGCGTTGTGTCGTGCTAAGCGGCATAGGGATTGCCGGTAATTGCACGACAACCATGTACTAGTCATTTCTCTCGTGTGGTCAGTGATGGCCATAGTGAGATTGGTCGTAGATTCGTGTACATCCGGAGTGCACTAAAGGGAGAGATAAGTGTTTGAGATGAGTTCGTGAGGGAGTTATAAGTGTCGACATTAACAAGTGTTCTAAAGCGGTATCCTTTCAAAGTGTTGTTTAGTTTGGTTGATTCAAGGTTATTAAGCAAAAGTGAATACTTGGTTACTAATGTGATGTGTTCTTTCTAATGTGCTCAAATGATTTTCAGGTTAAAGCTATCAAACTTCCTTTTATCCCTCCCTCACTAAGCCTGTTTAGCTCACCCTCTTTAATGCATGTTACAGGAGTTCACGATGTAGACTATGTGCACGAGGAAGAGGTTAATGAGCCTAAGAATGTACCATATGTTTGATGTGTTTTTAATTGTTGAGAAATGATCTTGCTAGATGTTTGGTTTTGTTGTATAGAAGGTTTTGAAGTTTGTGGGTTGTATACTTGATAATTTAACTTTCTTAAAGTCTAGTTCTTTTGATGTATCTATATGGTTGATCATGTTGGATCATGATCACAACTAGCCAGACTTATTTCTTATCGCATGTTATGGTCAAGAATGCTTTAGTTTTGTAAGGTTGTCAACTTTTGCTAAATGAACAAATGTATGTTAGTGTATTCTGCTCGAGAATGTTGAAATAATGAATGTAAATGACACGGACCTTTGAGAATGTATGCTGTGTTTTGTTGTATCTCATGGGATGTTCATATTTTAGATGTTATAATGTTCGTGTGTCATTGCGACCGGGCTTCGTTTCCGAAGGGACCGGGTTTGGGCGTGACAATTTTCCCAAAGCTTCATTCTTTTACAAACTTTTTTTCTAATACAAAGGGTTAAGTGATAAGAATTTGTTCAACAAATTTTATGTCGCACTTGTTTCCTATCGTCTTTGTGACTTTTTCATTTTATTAATTAGAAAATAGCTTATCTGAGAGGATATTTATGTTTCTTTGTTCAGTTGAGTATTAAGAATTTAATACTATGGATTAAGAGTTAATAATCATTAGTATTCTTGATTCAATATGAGACAGGATGTTTTCCTAGCAATGCCAGTTTGGTTTACCATCTTGCTATGACGGACGAACTATGCACAGCGATGGATGAGCTATCATCCCGATCTCTGATGTACGTTGATCACACATTTGCATCTTACATTTTTAGTCAATTTTTTTTTTAATGTTTAAAATTTTTCAGATGGAAAGGGTGCACATTGCTGGTTAGGTGATCATTCCTTCTAGGAAACGCCAACTAAGCCATATTAGAGATATACTATCTAGAACTTCTCTAACCGGTATCATCAATGCCCGTAATTCTTTCCCAATGGATGGGTCCTGATCTATGGGAACCAATTGATGGTCACTATTCAGTTCTGGTCATTGGATGTGGGCGGCAAGAGAGGGTCAAGTATTTCCTCATAAAGAACTTGTGGGGTCGTGACTGGGGCATGAACGGTCTCACAAAGGTTAGATGTGACCTCATTACCCACTTGCGGTATCCAATTCTAGAATAACTGGTCATGTAAGATAAGCACAATCAATAAATTTGAGTGACGTTTTGGTTTCCTAGTTAGAGAATTATGTGTTTTTGGATAAGGTAACTTTGATGTAGGATTGTGATTAGTTAGTTATTGCTTATCAGATTATGCTATGTTAACTCTTGGTTTCTTTCTTATTACTCTACTATATATCTATCTGCATCATGATGACGATGATAACATTGGATGGTGTAAGAGGATTCTTTTTTTCTACACATTTCCTTCATTTTTTTCGTATTTTCATCTCTAAGATTTTTTTTTCTTTTTTCTTTTTCCTGTCTCTTTATGTTGCTTATATTTTTCATGTATATCATCTTATTACTATTCTGTTATGTTTTTTTAACTTGATTATAGCTCATATCTATGTGCTTTGCCATAGGACCTTACCATATGTGATTTGGTGAAGTATGATCGCACTCAATGCATAAGACTACTATACTAAATTTTTTTTTTTTTTTTTTTTTGTAGTTTTGCTCACCAAGAACAAGATTTTAGACCCTTTAAGCTGCTTAGTGGTTACCCATAATGTGTTATGCATGAAACATTATGTGATATGCTTGTTTGTTATTTTATGTTCTAAAATATAAGTATTTTATTTTTCTAAAAGTAGTTTTGGCACGACGTTAAAGTTGTTGCCATGTGATGTGGACTCACGGTTTCAATTCTTGAAAATAAGTCTTTTGCAAAATTGCAAGGTTTGTTCGTATAATATAAACTCCAATGTGGGTGCAGCCTTCATAGGACTTGTGCATAGCTAGATTTTCGACTATCGGGCTGCCTAACCATTTGCTTTTTTATGCTCTATTTGGTTACGTTATGATCTGCTCTATTTGGTGATAACGATTGATATTTCTGTTACATCTTTCAGGTTGTTGCAATGCAGTCGCAGTTACGAAAGCGATCACAACTGCTATTGCAGTGAGAACTGGTTGACGTCCCATTCACTTATCTATCTGGTGATCGATCACCTGCCATTGAGATATCCATATTTCTTTCAGAATGAACAAGCAGATAATACAAGGACTTTTGCTGCTACTACTTATTTGGTTTATTATCTCGCTATGATGAACGGAGTATGTAGAGCTAGGTATTATCCCTTTATAGAAGGAAGAAATGCCGACAATGCTATCCTCCCCATCGTTCATGTATGTTCGTTTAATTCATATAGTTGACCCCACCTAGTGGGACAAGGCTCAATTTGGTTTTTGTTTTATTTTTTTGTTTTTAATTTTTAAAATATTTTCAGATGGCAAGGGTACACATTCGTGGTTATGTGACCATCTATTTCGATCGCCGACTAAGGGATTACAGATGTATACTATCCAGTACTCCTATGACTGATATTATCAAAGTCCATCATTCTTTCCATACATTCAACGGAGATGAGATCTATATGGGTCCTATAAATTCGCGGGATTGATTTAATGGTAACCATTCAGTTCTGGTCGTAGCTTGTGGGCGTCAAAAGGGGGTCAAGTATTTCCTCATAAAGAACTCGTGGGGTCGCGACTGAGGCATGAACGGTCTCGTAAAGGTCAGATGCGGCTTCATTACACACTTACGGTATCCAATTCAAGAATAAGTGGTCACGTATGATAAGCACAATCAATAAATTTGAGTAACGTTTTGGTTTTCCTGATTAGAGAATTCTGTGTTGTTGGATCTATGAAGGTAGCTTTGATGTAGGATTGTAATTAGTCAATTATTGCTTATCAAATTCTGCTATGTTAACTCTTGGTTCCTTTCTTATTACTGTATATCTCTCTGCATCAAGATGACGATGATAACATTGGATGGTATAGAGAGGATTCTCTATTTATGTCTATATAATATATGTTAGAACCATGTTGAAAGTCCGTGAGTGAGGGGAGAACGGGCTGGAGAGAGTTAAAAGATGTTTATTTTCCATTATTAATCACAAGAAGAGAACATAGCAGCCCTCATAACATCAAATTTTGATCGTAATTCTTTGTTAAATAAGACAAGGAAAGAGAGAGGCAGCGTTTCAAGACAAGAGAGGGCGTCGCTTGAGGGCAAAAAAGTGGCGTCGGAGCGCCATCCCTAAAAAAAGCAGGCACAAGCAAGGGATATAATTTCTACCTATGGCACTGTCCAGGACGAAGGTTCACTTCTATTTTTGTCCCTAAAAATGCAGGCACAAGCGCCGGAGTGCCATTCTTTGTTAGTGTAAACTTTTTCCTTCTTATATCTTTCTCCAAAAGAGTTTACAACACCATCGGTGCTTGATCAACACGTTGTTCTCCCAAAGATTTTTCGAGGCTAAAATTTGTTAATTAGTTAGTACACATATTAGTTTTTCGGTAGATAAGAATTCTGAGATCCTAAATGTTAAAAGTTCTGCAATCATTTAACCATGGTCTCAAAGGATTGTTTCGTTGTAGCTCTTCACAAAAGAGGTTGACAACTGCTTGAAATTAATCATGATGTGGATGTTAAAAATAACTAATTTTTCTCACAATGGTACGTGGTAATTAAAAATAGTCTTTTACCCAAAAAAGAAAAATTAATATATTTATGTTGCTATGCTACTAGGGCAAAACCTGATCTCTTTACGGATAAAAAATTGCAAAATAGTAACTAAAAATAGTTTTTATATATGCTGCTTTGTTCATGTTATCAAAACCTGATCTTCTGATAGAAACTAAAACGGCCAAAATCCAATTCACGGCTGCTTTGTTCACCTGCCATGTTTTTCCTTTAAGGTTTTTCAATCAAGTTGATGGCTTTTTCCTAAAGAGAACTTGTATCTATCTGATTTTGTTGAGCCATTGCTTATTGAAACAACATTGCATGCTTTTATGCTATATAAGTTGATGCTTGTATAAATTTAGAGAAACCCAACTCTAACATACTTAAGGTAATTTCTTGATGGAAAAGTTCACAGTTCTTACTGCTTGTTTGACCTTGGAGTTCGTCCAGCTGCGTACTTTTAGCTGCACTAACATGTACTTTAATTTAGCTGAATTAAGGTCTTGTTGTTTTTTAAGACAAAAAAAAAGGTTCTTGTTTTTGCATACTCACTGCATTATATTTTCGGTTATGAAGATTATATTGGACTTATGTCACATTAGGCTTTGGCAAATTCAACATAAGACAAAGTTCTTGTGATGATTGAAAACACATAGAACTAACCTTTAAATTAATTAAAATGAAACACAAGAGTGACATGGAAACCGTTTAAACATTAAGACCAAAATACATATGTTTTTTTTTCACATGATCAAAAGAATAGCTTTTAATTTTAAATGTACTCATTGAAAGCAAATTTTGAAAAAAAAAAATCTATTTATTAGTTTTCCGCCTTTACAGAGAACAAATTATCCTAAATTATTATTTGTCCGCCTATGCAATATTTTATATATTTACATTTATAGGAGTTCATATTTTATCTTTTGAACCTTCTTTTTTTTTCTTTGGTCAAAATCTTTTGAACCTTCACGAAACTTCAATTTTGACACAAATATGCACGAATCCTGGCCCACTTCTTTCCCGCCACATGCATTTTTTTTATTCACATAAATTATTGTCTCTAATTTAGTTATGAATATTTGGCTATTCATGGATCTCAATAGATACCGACCAAAAAGAAAAAAAAAATCAATAGGTAAGTATCTAACATACTAAACATATACAACACAAAAACTCGTAATGCACTTGTTCGTTTTGCAAGATGGTGTGACATTGAATAAAATGGGATCTTAAAAATATTAAGCTAATGAAACCAATATAGGAAATTATGATTTTTTTTTCTTCTTTTCTTTTTGTAAAAGAGATATTACATTCTCTCATTATTTTTAAAAGGAAAAAAAAAAATGGTCCTCAAAATTTAAGTTAGTTGCCAATATGGTACAACATAGACCCTTTTTTCAAAGAGAAAAATAAATCAGTATATATCTCATAATATTAAACTCTAACATCAGCCATGCAATCTTCACTCTAAATTCATAAACTAAAACCATTATACTTCAAAGAGGTCATATAGCTCAAACTAGATTTGATGCCATTTTGTCATGCTCATAAATTTGCTAAGGTAAATTCAAAACTATAATTGTCGCGTACCTAAAAAGACTTGGTCCTTCTAAGTCCACGAGACTATTAATCATAAAGAAAACATAAAAAATCTCGAAGTATTTAGAGAGAAAGGCACCAAACTTCTAAGTCTAGTGACATAATTTAAGTACACAATAATATCTCCAAGCATGATGAATAATTTCCTATTTAATCAAAAAATAAGTCTAGAATTGTCACAAATAAAAGACTAAATTTAATTCTTTAAATTCAACTAAATACAATAATTACATGATTGGAGCATTAATTTAGGATTAAATTAATGCAATTACAGGTTTCCTTATTAGATTAAGTTTCTTATTATTTGAGTTTATTATTCTTGTTCACCAATTCTTGTAGCCTATAAATAGGCACTTCTATTGTACTTTACAAGATATTATTTAATAACAATGTAGTCGTTTTTATTATTTCTTTTATTTAGAGCTAGCGTTGGTGGTGGCTCCAATAATTCGCTTCCACATATGTTTTCAATCTTTTTAGATTTTGTTTAACACGGTATCAGAGACCAGGTTTAAATATTGGGCATGTCATGAAGAAGATGTTCTAGGTGTCATTGGAGCTTTTTCAACAAGTTATATCTTACTTTGCAATTCGTTTTGTCAAATTTAGTGTTCTTGAAGTTTTGGGTGTTCTTGTTGAGCCTTGAATTTGGGCATTAGTGTAGTGATTTTTCGTCATCTTTTTGTTTCATTAGTATTTAGGTTTTGGGCCTTTGGACAATTTGGGCCTTTGGGCATTTGGGTCTTCGGACGTTTGGCCTTCGGGCATTGGATTTCTAAATTGGCCTTCTTAGTAATATTGGTCTTCAAGACTGCTTCTTTTTTGTTCTTTTAACTTGGTGCATGTATTGTTGTAGATTTGTTGCGTGTGTTGGCAATGATTTCAAGAAATCTTGGCAATTCAGTTCTTGAGTTTGAGAGGGGCTGTTGAAAAAATTTAGGTTTTGGTATAATTACATGATTAGAGCATTAATTTAAGATTAAATTAATGTAATTACAGGTTTTCTTATTAGATTAAGTTTCCTATTAATTGAGTGTATTATTCTTGTTCTCCAAGTCTTGTAACCTATAAATAGACACTTCTATTAATGTACTTTATAAGATATCGTTTAATAACAATGTAGTCATTTTGGTTATTCCTCTTATTTAGAGTCACCGTTGGTGGTGGCTCTAATAATTCGCTTTCGCATATGTTTTCAATCTTTTTAGATTTTGTTTAATAGTAATAAACTTACTTTTGCCCTCTGCAAAACGATTAAGAATAAAACGTGAGTACAAAAATAGTAGGTAAGCCAAACTCAACCCCAGAGAGTAATTGGGACTTTAATATGATGAAAATAATATGATCGAAATTTCTCAAATTCTAGATATTGAAATAAATAAATATTCATAAGTTCGATAAAAGCATTAAGGGAATGCTATTGTCCCGTGCAAGTTTGTTTCTAGTAATAATATTTATAATTTATTTTTAAAACAAATATAAAAAACTAGTTGTGAACTATCGAAACTATTTAGGTCAAAGTGCTTGTGTATACATGTTTGATATATACACCTTCCGTCGCAACTTGTGTCTCTTGTAGATAGGGACATGAAGAGTGTAACATCTACTTAGTAGATTATCTACATTCCCTTGTAGGGAGGAAAAGAAAATTAAAAAAAATTGTTGCAGAGGCACTTTGCTTATCTCTTTGGCAAACTGGTGTGGATAACCCTATACTTAGGCGCCTAGTTGGGAGGTCACAAAACACTCAGGTGCATATATTCCAAGCTTGCATTGTTGCTGATTTATTTAGATGAGTGATATTGACTTATTTGTACTTGTTGATCTAGTGGAATAAGTTATCTAGTCTCACCACCACTGCTAGAGGATTGGGTGAGTGCATTGGTGATATATGTTTGATGCGTGACAAAAACATCAACACTGAAATCCACCTGTAAAATCTAATTTTCCAGAAAATTGGGTTTTTAAAAATTGTCTTAAATCATACTAAATTGCAAAGAAAAAATTGCTTGGGATCTTGATGTTATTCTTTCGAGTCTACACAAAACTGATGGCTTGACATATCATCCCGACCATAAATTGAACACTAGAGAAAATGAAAGTTGGTTTGTTTCCATGACTTGAGATGCCTCTTGGACCTTTCGAGATTTAACATTTTGGTTGAATTGTCCATGACACATTATTTGTTTTTGTCGTGCATGGACATGGATGATTGAACACTAAACCAAGTTTGCTATGTACTACTTTCTTGTATTTAATATGTCGGTAATTGACTACTTATCTTTATGGAAATTGATCAACTCAGTGAAATCTAACGATTATAAATTATTGATAAAGTTATAATAAAAAGATATAAACAATTCACAACTGTTAGATTTTACTTATAATATTATAAATTGTTCCTCTCGATTAGTGCAAGACTAACGTGGCAGCGGCAAAAGTAAAATGAAAAAGAAGGATTAGAAAACAACTCTTACCAGCCACAAATGCATAATAGCAACAGCAAACATTTATGCGAAGATTTTAGGCTCATATCCACAATCTAATATCAAGACATATGATCCTGATTAAAAGAGACATAGTTTTGTTTAGTTAAACAAAAAATTTATTTCGAAGAAAACTTTTGTTTAGGCTCACATCCACAATCTAATATCAACAATGAATACGAGACGTATAAAGATCTTCCATCCGCACTTCAAGCACTCTAAAGGGATAATCCCTCGCGGCCAATTCCAATTATTTGACCAACATCAATTTTCTTTTTCTTATTTCATAAGCATCTAATGGATTAAATCAACTTAAATTAACGAATACATTGATGTAATTGTGAAACTTGTCAAGTAATTGTTGTTCCAGGTAAGATAAATTCTGTTGTTATCTAATACTAGGTCTTAATACATTGTTGACGCGGCATGAGGTATACATTTTTGCATAGTTATATACTTTATTATGTTACTTATATATAAATTCTTCAGAAATTATACATGAGATGATCAAATTATGTTAGTCTATTACGGAAACTAAACATATAGCATTGACACCATGTTATCCTATATGGGTCTAGCAATAGAATACTAGTAAAGTTGATTTTTTAAGTTGTGATAAATCATTGCTAAAGGTAGCTTATTGTCATGGATGACAGTTTTTTTTTTTTTTTGGTGTCTAGTTGGGAGGTCACAAATCAATCAGTTGTATTTATACTTATTTCAGACTAAGTGCAATATTTACTTTCAAGTTTAAATTGTTTGTAACTAAGTGCAATATCTATTTTTAAGTTTGAGTTGTTTGTAACTAAGTGCAATATCTACTTTCAAGTTTGAGTTGTTTGTAAATTTGTTTTGAGATGGGTGATTTGAAATCGACAGATACTCGCCCGATAAAAAATAAATAACTCGATTATTAATTTATAAAACAAAATAAAAACCATGTAAGTAACCAGAGCTGAACCTACAACTAACAAGGTGACAATCAACACTAATACCGGTCAGCCAAAGCACTAACTTGTATTGATCGTACACACAAACTTTATTACCTAGAAGTATCTACGATTCCAACCCACCACCCATCCATATATTGACGACCCTAAAGATCTTTTCCTTCTTCAGCCGTCTCCAGCTTCTCCATTTCTCACTTCTCTTTTCCAAACTCACACCAACTCCTAATGAAAAAAAAAATCACACTAACTCCAACTCTCATTTCTCAGTCCTTCTACTCCACTTTATCTCACTCTCTCATTTCCAACTGAAATTGCCTGCGAGCAAGCTGATGCCTCAAGAGTACGGTGGAATTCAAATTATCTCTATAGTAGGAATATGGGGGATCGGAAAAAATAACTCCGGCATTGTGTTTCAATGGGTAAGACAACTTTTGCTCAAGTATACTTAAATAGATTAATTAACAATCTCTATAGTAACACTTATATCGTAAACACGGGAGGCATTACGTGTGAAAAGGTTAATCATCTATTCGTTTGCTCTGTGTTTATGATCTTCTGATTTTTTTGTTCACATTACCTTCGGTTTTTTTTTTTGATATTTTCATCTTTGAGATTTTTTTTTTCTTTTTTCCTTTTCCTTTCGCTTTATGTTGAATATTTTTCATGTATATCATTATATTGCTACTCTATTATGTTGTTTTTTGATGTTGATGTAGGAATCTTGATGTTGGTGAATGGAAATAGTTTATTGCAAGGAATCTTGAAACAATGTAAAAGTTCAGCATGCTTGCAATAAAATAATAAATTGTGCAGCAGGCTTTATTAATTTTCGTGGAGCATGCTTTTAGTATATTAATTTTTTATTCTATCAGAATATTTTGGCAATGATAACTTCCATTAAGAATTGACTATAAATAGTTGGGTATGTTAGCTAAAACAAAGAAGAACAAGAACGAAAAATAATTTCATTTTATCATTGTGTCCAATAGAGAGAGTTTGTCATATTCAGTTCAATAGTTTCGTAGTTTGGTGTGCTCCTACTACGAAGAAAATATCGTTGTATCCTGGGAGACTTGCGTTAACCAACCGAAAGCACCGTAGCGGGACGTTAAAGTCTTAAGGACATCGAGTCTAACTCGAGCCTCGATATCATCTATTTGGTTTATTTCTACATCCTTAAATTTTAATATTGTTAATTTTACATTCTGATATTTTAATCTTTATTGCACATCTTGTATTTATATTTACAGCACTTCTCTCATTTTAATTGTCCAACAATCTTAAGACTTTAACGGTATAATTCCTTTAATATGATTCTGTGAAGTATAACAAACTGAAAAATAAATTACATTTTCATATACCTCTTAATTTTCTGAAATTAATGGTGAAATTTTCATCAAATTTGGACTTAAAATGAAAAAGATATGAATTTTTTAAGGACCTAATCTTGAACTGTTCAATACCGATTGCACGTTTCTTTGTTATCGTTTTCTTGCTATTACTGCATACATAGTACGTTTGCTGAAAGAGGAATCTTGCATTATAATATATATATATTATATTAACTGCAGTGACTATATTATAATATATATTATTTGTATATTAACTAATATATATTATTATATTAATTGTATATTATATTAAGGTATTGCTGAAAAACAACTTTGTATTATAATATATATATATATATATATATATATATATATATATATATATATATATATATATAAATATATTATATTAGTTCCAGTAGCTTTATATTATTTTAGTGATATATTATATTAGTCATTGTAGCTTTTGATGCAGTAGCATTATAATATATTGTTCATTTGAGAAGCAAAATTTTAATTGTTCTTGCTGCTACATAGGTTTGATCCTAAGACCACAAAGTCACTAAAGAGAAGAAGCTACCACCGAACCAAATGTTACTTCTTGGTTCTTAAGTGACAAAATAATTATTAGTAGACTGTTCTCTAACTGAATCGGAAAAAAAAAAAGACAAAAAAAACAAAAAAAATAACAACAACTTTGAGTAATTGTTTTACTTAATTAGTTTTAACTACTTACTTGACTGTCTAATATAAATATATATACATATAGTAGACTGTGTGATTTTAATATTTCTTTCAAAAGTATTATTTCCTTAGTCATTACTTTAAAATGAATTTTGGTGTTAAATTATTTTGCGACTAACTTTGTTTTTGTGCAGCGTATATAAACAGGTATTTGGACTTAATATAAATAATATTAATCATGAATACCGAAACTGGAAATTTGACTTCTGGACAATCATTTGGACCTACTAACCCAAACGTGCCCTTGACTGGAAGTGGATCAACCGGTGGATCTACAGGACATGAGAATGTACCTTTGGCTAGGCCATCGGTGACTGTTGCTTCGGCTGTGCCATTTGTGGCGTGAACTCCTGTTGGACATGGCGAGAGGCCAGAAAAGTTCAACGGGAGGGATTTTAAGAGGTGGCAATAGAAAATGTTGTTCTACTTGACCACCTTGAATTTTGCTCGATTTTTGAAAGAGGATGCACCACAGTTGGGTGACGATCCTGATATGCAGACTGTTGCTGCTGTTGATGCTTGGAAGCATGCAGACTTCCTTTGCAAAAACTATATCCTCAACGGGTTGGACAATGCGTTGTATAACGTCTATAGTCCAATGACAACTACTAAGGCACTGTGGGAATCTTTAGAGAAGAAATATAAAACGGAGGATGTGGGCACAAAGAAATTCGTTGTGGCCAGATTCCTTGACTTCAAAATGGTAGATTCCAAGCCTCTAATGCCACAAGTAGATGAGTATCAGGTACTCATTCATGAATGTCATGCAGAAGGTATAAATATGGGAGAACGTTTTGAATCTGGTGCACTTATTGAGAAGTTTTCTCCCAACTGGAAGGACTTCAAGAGTTATTTAAGGTATAAGCGAAAGGAGATGACTCTTGAAGATCTAGTTTTGAGATTGAGGATTGAAACAGACAGCCGCAAATCTGAGAAAAGAGTTGGTTTTTCGCCTTTGGAATCAAAGATTAATGTGGTTGAGCATGGTCCGAGCAATAAAAAGAGAAAATTCTCCAACCAAAGTCAAAAAGGGGGAGAACATAAGAAGCAGCAGTTCGGTGGGAATTGCTTTGTCTGTGATAAGCCGGGGCACAAGGCAAGAGACTGTAGGCACTGCAAGAACCAGGGCAATCTGAAGAAGAGGAAAGCTCAGGAAAATGCTGTGGAAGACCTGGGCAATGATCTCTCTGACATTAATCTGTCAGCTGTCATGTTAGAAGTCAATCTGGTGGGGAATCCAAAGTAATGGTGGGTGGACACTGGAGCCACTAAGCATGTTTGTTCTGATAGGGGAATGTTCACTACCTATCAAAATGTTTCTGAAACCCTATATGGGTAACTCCGCCACTTCAAAGGTGGAAGGAACTGGAAAGGTAATCTTGAAGTTTACCTCTGGAAAGGAGCTGACACTCAACAATGTGCTGCATGTCCCAGACATCCGAAAGAATTTGGTTTCTGGATCCTTGTTGAGTAAGAATGGATTCAAATTGGTGTTTGAGTCTAGTCAATTTGTGTAAACCAAATTTGGAATGTTTGTAGGCAAAGGCTATGAGTGTGATGGCTTATTTAAGCTCAATGTAATGACTATTGCCCCAACTGTTGTAAAGGCTAATGAGCCTACTAAATTTGGTATGAATAAGAATAAGTCTGTTGCTTATGTCTTGGATTCTCCTAATTTATGGTATGATAGATTTTGAGATGTGAATTTTGATTCTGTGCAAAAATTAATCAATTTAGGTCTAATACCTAAAGCTGATTGGAACATAAATAAAAAATGTGAAGTATGCGTAGAATCAAAATTAACGAGAACTTCATTTAAATCAGTAGAAAGGAGTTCAGAACCTCTGGATTTAATTCACAGTGATATTTGTGATTTAAAATTTGTACAAACTAGAGGTGGAAAAAAGTATTTTATTACTTTTAATGATGATTGCACAAGATATTGTTATGTTTATCTACTCAGAGGCAAAGATGAGGCTCTGGAAGTATTTAAACTATACAAAAATGAGGTAGAAAATCAACTCGGCAAAAAGATTAAGATGTTGAGAAGCGATAGAGGAGGAGAATATGTATATTCCTTTGAGGAATACTGTGCTGAACATGGAATTGTTCATCAAACGACGGCTCCTTACTCTCCTCAACAGAATGGTATTGCTGAATGCAAAAACCGAACTCTTAAAGAGATGATGAATGCTTTGTTGATTAATTCGGGTTTACCTCAGAACTTGTGGAGGGAGGCAATGTTAACTGCGAACTATATTCTTAATAAGGTACCCCACAAGAAATTAAGCAAGACACTTTATGAGTTGTGGAAAGTTCGACCACCTTCCTACAATTACTTAAGAGTGTGGGGGTGTCTAGCTAAGGTAGGAGTTCCAGCTCCTAAAATGGTCAAAATAGGACCAAAGACTGTGGATTGTATCTTCATTGGATATGCACACAACAATGCTGCATACAAGTTTCTTGTGTATAAGTCAGAAATAACTGATATACATGTAAATACAGTTATTGAATCAAGGAATGCAAAATTTTTCGAAGAAAAATTTCCTTGTAAAGATACGCAAGAATCAAGTTCTACGAAAAGAACATATGATGAGAGTCAAAAATTAGATATAGATGATGAGGGTACATCTAAAGATATTGAAGATGAACCAAGACGTAGCAAGAGGGTTAGAACATCTAAGTCTTTCGGTCCAGATTTTCTAACGTATTTGTTAGAAAATGAGCCTCGCACTTTTAATGAGGCAATGTCTACTCCTGAAGCTCCTTTATGGAAAGAGGCAGTAAACAGTGAAATTGAATCCATCATGCAAAATCATACATGGGAACTGGTGGATCTTCCTCCTGGAAATAAACCTTTAGGGTGTAAATGGATTTTTAAGAGGAAGTTAAAGGCTGATGGATCAATAGAAAAATACAAGGCCAGGCTTGTCATTAAGGGATATAGACAAAAAGAAGGTCTTGATTATTTTTATACATATTCACCAGTCACGAGAATTACATCCATACGGATGTTGATAGCTATCGCAGCTATCAATAATCTTGAGATACATCAAATGGATGTAAAAACAGCATTCTTAAATGGAGATCTAGATGAAGAGATCTACATGGAACAACCTGAAGGGTTTGTAGTTCCTGAGAAAGGGAAAAAGGTTTGTAAGCTTGTAAAATCCCTTTACGGACTAAAACAGGCGCCTAAACAATGGCATGAGAAATTTGATAAAGTCATGTTGTCAAATGGCTTTAGGATTAATGAATGTGACAAGTGTGTCTATGTAAAAGGCACGGGTCAAAAATATGTTATTCTTTGTCTCTATGTAGACGATATGCTTATTATCGGGAGCAATGATAGTGTCATTAAGTCTACCAAGAAGATGTTATCCAGTAACTTTGATATGAAGGATATGGGTATGGCAGATGTGATTCTGGGTATTAAAATTACCAGAACATCTAACGGACTAATCTTGTCACAGTCCCATTATATAGAGAAAGTACTAGACAAGTTTAATAAAAATGATGCTAGTCTCGCGAAGACACCTATAGATGCAAATGTACATCTTACCAAAAATACTGGTGAAGGAATATCTCAATTAGAGTATTCAAGGATTATTGGTAGTTTGATGTACATTATGAATTGCACGAGGCCCGATATAGCATTAACTGTGAGCAAATTGAGCAGGTATACGAGCAATCCAGGGAAAGACCATTGGGTAGCTATAATAAGAGTTCTAAGGTATCTGAGATACACATTGAACTTTGGGCTGCACTATACCCGATATCCAGCTGTACTAGAGGGATACAGTGATGCCAACTGGATATCGGATACTAATGACTCCAAATCCACGAGTGGGTACATTTTCACTTTGGGAGGGGCAACCGTGTCTTGGAAATCCACTAAGCAAACACGTATAGCCAGATCCACGATAGAATCTGAGTTTATAGCTTTGGATAAAGCTACAGAAGAAGCCGAATGGCTTCGACAGTTCTTAGAGGACATTCCAAACTGGTCCAAACATGTGCTAGCTATCTGCATACACTGCGATAGTCAATCTGCTATTGGAAGGGCACAGAGTAGCATGTACAACGGTAAGTCTAGACATATACGTCGTAGACATAATACCGTCAAACAATTGCTCTCTAATGGGGTTATCTCAATTGACTACGTAAAGTCAAAAGATAACATTGCGGATCCACTTACTAAAGGTTTGAACAGAGAGCAAGTTTACAAATCGTCGAGGGGAATGGATCTAAAGCCTATGACTAAAGAGTCATCATAGTGGAAAACCCTACCTACGTGACAGGAGATCCCTAGAAGTAGGTTCAAAGGGAAAAACTGAACTATGAATGATTCATCGGGAGCACTGTGGGGGTAATACTCCCACCTATTCCTATGACGAGCAGACAGTGCTGCTTGCTCCTACGAGAATCTCTAAGGCTGAATTCTCTAGAGTACTCATGAAACTGGGAATTGTTCAGGGCCAAAATGAACACAACCGTAAGAACTGAAGTATGGTTAAGAGGATACTGTGTAAGTTCTATTGTCTTGGTTTACACAAAAGCTGAACAGTTCAAGACATTGCGTTCACTGCACAGCAAGTAAATCCGATAGCTCTCACTACGGAAGGTTCAAGGCCAAAAGCTACCTATCCGGAAGCAGTATCATTCTTTTAAACTCTCTCTAGTGTATGCATAGTGTCTCTTCTTTGTGCATTGTCTGATTTTCATTCATGTGGGGGATTGTAGGAATCTTGATGTTGGTGAATGGAAATAGTTTATTGCAAGGAATCTTGAAACAATGTAAAAGTTCAGCATGCTTGCAATAAAATAATAAATTGTGCAGCAGGCTTTATTAATTTCCGTGGAGCATGCTTTTAGTTTATTAATTTTTTATTCTATCAGAATATTTTGGCAATGATAACTCCCATTAAGAATTGGCTATAAATAGTTGGGTATGTTAGCTGAAACAAAGAAGAACAAGAACGAAAAATAATTTCATTTTATCATTGTGTCCAATAAAGAGAGTTTGTCATATTCAGTTCAATAGTTTCGTAGTTTGGTGTGCTCCTACTATGAAGAAAATATCGTTGTATCCTGGGAGACTTGCGTTAATCAACCGAAAGCACCGCAGCGGGACGTTAAAGTCTTAAGAACATCGAGTTTAACTCGAGCCTCGATATCATCTATTTGGTTTATTTCTACATCCTTAAATTTTAATATTGTTAATTTTACATTCTAATATTTTAATCTTTATTGCACATCTTGTTTTTATATTTACAGCACTTCTCTCATTTTAATTGTCCAACAGTTGATTATAGCTCATATCTATGTGCTCTGACATGGGACCTTACCGTATGTGATTTGGTGAAGTATGATCGCACTGAATGCATGAGGCTACTATACTAAAAAAAAATAATTCTTTTTATTTGTAGTTTCGCTCACCAGGAACAAGATGATTTTAGACCTTTCAAGCTGCTTAGTGGTTACCCATAATGTGTTATGCATGAAACATTCTGTGATATGCTTGTTTGCTATTTTATGTTCTAAATAAATTTCTAAAATATAAATATTTTATTTTTCTGATAGTAGTTTTGGCGCGATGCTAAAGTTGTTGCCGTAAGATGTGGACTCGTGGTTTCAAGTCTTGAAAATAAGTCTTTTGCAAAATCGCTAGGTTTATTCGTAAGATATAGATGCCAATGTGGGTTCAACCTTCTTAGGACTCATGCATAGCTAGATTTTTCATCTATTGGGCTACCTAACCATTTGCTTTTTTCTGCTCTATTTGGTTACATTATGATCTGGAAGAAAAAGCAAAATAGTGCTTATTTCAGTTCGAACTTTTGACATTTTGATTTTCTTCCATAATCTTTGAGATTTTTTCATTTTAATAATTGGAAAATAAGCTCAAGTTATCTAAGATGATATTTATGTTTCTTAGTTCAATTGAGTATTAAGAATTTAACACTGTGGATTAAGAGTTAATAGTCATCATTTTGTAATGTCGATTTTATTTAGCCTGATAATGTTGCTCGTGAAATGTTGATTTTATTTAGCCTGATAATGTTGCTCATGCTTCGCCTAATAATATAGGAATTGTCTTAGGTGGCAGAAATCAGCTTCAGGGGCGCTAGTAAAGGTAGTACATTGGACTAATAGTCCCATTGTTGTAGAATACGACTGTATTTTGCATTCGCTAGATAGGGTTTAATAATGATAACGAACCTATATAGTAATAACTCTCATCTGGTGTTTAATGTCTATATATTTATTTCAGGCTATCGGAGAATGGAGTTTACATTGGAAGGAAGAGGTGTTCTACTTCCTATTTTCAACCAAGGAGCATGCAGTAAGTTAGTGACTGAAAAGAAAATTTGATAGAAAGAAGAAGAAATGAATTGAACTTGTTATGTAAAGATATTTTGGTGGTAACGATTGATATTTATATAACATACTTTCAGATTGTTGCTGTGCGGTCGTTGTTACAGAGGCGATCTCGACTGCTCTTACACTGAGCACTGATCAACCCCCATTCAATTATCTGTTCAACAGGTAATTGATCACCTACCATTGAGATTTCCGGAGAGAATCCAGGGTCAAGTAGATGAGATAGGATATTCGTTCTTTCCATATGTTCAATGGAGATGGGATTTATATGGGTCCTGAATCCACAGGAAGAATTTAATGGATTTAATGGTCACCATGCAATTCTGGTTGTAGGATATCGGCAGCAAAAGTGGGTCAAGTACTTCTTTTTAAAGAACTAGTGTGATCGCGATTGGGGCAGAAACGGTCTGGCAAGGGTCAGATTAGGCTCATTGAACACTTGCAGTATCTATGTTTGGCTAAGCATAGAAAGAATCAATGAAAAAAATAGAATAATATGCATGTGATTTTTATAATATTTTTTGTTTTAACTTTGGAGGTGTTATTTGCTTTATTCTATTTTTTGCCATTTTATTTTCAGTAGCAAGAGATATGGCAAACATTGTGGTAGAGATAATGATTTGTGTTAAATTTTTGATGAGTAATTATTCATGGGCCTCTAGTTACAAATTGGTTGGAGTGCCTCATATTTATAGGCCTCCAAAGTGTAATAGATATCTTAACAATTTGTTAGAATTTTCTTTTCTATAAAGTAGAGAATATTTTATTAGATACGAGAGACTCAACCATTTGTAACCAAGCCACTTGATATTTACAAATGGTTGGAGTACTTCATATTTATAGGCCTCAATTTTTTGTTCTCTTGACATTTTATTAGAACTATTTTGGATTTTTACCGCTTTGTTTTCTAAAATATGAGATTTATTATGACTGGTTTACTAGTTGGAAAACAAGATTAATTTTTCTTACCAAGTTTGACTTATAAACACAAATTTCAAAAATTATATTTGACTGTCTGTAATCTTGCAAGAATACTCATATGTTGCAGCATATTATTGCATTTGTTGCAAAGGCATTGCATGAGCTTGAAAACTTTTTATTTGTTCCAACAAGGTGGATGTATTATCAATTTTTTCATACAAATATTTTAGAGACACCAATGCTAGGAGCTAGTTAAGAATGTCTAAATCTGCTTAGGGAAAATAAAAAACAACGTCTAAATCATTAGACAATAGAATGGTTAAAGGTTCTTATAGATTCTCTGATACCATGTGTTATATTTCGTGATTATCTGTTGTTTATAAAACATCGTCTATCATTTTATGATAATGATATTGTTGTGTTATATTTTGTGTGTGTTTGAAGTACACACAAGTTTTCAAAAAAAAAAATGGCTTATCACTTGATAAATACAGATCTCTATTATATACTAAAAGAATATAAGGGGTTAAAGTTGTCAAACAAAGCAAAAGTTTCGGTCGTCATTGCATTAAATGCATTGTACCATATGTTAATCATTGTGTATATTTTATATGCTATGACCATAATGCCCTTTTGTGGCTAAGTGGAATCTGACATCACATTGCTCCAATCCAATGGTTAAGATCTTGCCACAACAAATCAAATACACAAGTTTGAGTCGTTGATCAGGAGTAGTGGAATCTGACACTTTACATAGGCCAGCTTTACATTAAATGCTTGCTGTCAAAATTGCTTCTTAACCCTTAACTAGAATATTCGAAATGCACTGGTAAGGGGCTATTTTAGTCTTTTTAACCCTTTTAGCCCTTGCTCTAGAATGCTGAACATACATTTATAGGGCATAAAAACCAACCTTTCCCTCTCTATATTTCTCTCTCTACACTTCATCAGGTCAGCCTTTTTTTTCTCTCTCTCAGCTTTGTGGATGAGTTGTGGGTTGCTTGTTTGTGCCATCTCTATGTGTGAATGGTGGTGGTGTGTGTGTGCGAAGAGAGTATATATGTGTTGTGTGGTTCATGTGTGGGTAGTGGTAGTGGAGGTGTGTGTGTGTATGTGTCTACATGGAATTTAGGGATTTTTTTTTATAGCTTTGAAGTATTAAATACATGGATTTCTGAACAGTAGCTTAGTAGCTTAATTTATGTGTGTGAGTTGATATTTCATGGTTATTTTATGAATTTAATTTATATACTTACTATTTTTGCATTATTTCAGCTTATTTGGACTTGCTTTAGGAATTTGAAGCAAAAGTAGTGGAAGAATTTGTGTTACTAAATTTCTAAGAAGTTGTAAATTGGTATTTCGATGGGTTGTGAACTTCCGGGCTCTGAAAGGCTTCAGCACATTGCCTGAAGCTCTTGCACATAACAAGTCAGGGCCTGGGAAGGGTCTTAAGTATAAATTGTATTTGTAATTCTTTTGTTTATTTGTATGTATGTGTGTGTGTGTGTAGAGATAAGATAGATTGAATACATATTTAGTGGGTCCAAATATGTGATATGAATTACTTATGAACTATGCGTTGGGGGGTTCAGTCAGGTGGTTGTGAGTTCCAAGTCATTTTCTGAATTAATATTTCTGTCCGTGATATTTTTGAGAAAATGTCTTATGTTCTGAGTGGGTGTTGCTTTCTTTGCATTTATTTAATATGACAGTTTTAGTTTGTGCAAAATGGAATTGAGCTTTGAAGTAATACTATTGATTGAAAGGAGACTTATTGCTCCTCCTTATATAGAAGGAGCATGCTAGAGATTATTGCCTAGAGTTAGGATAGATTATGCTATGTACAGACTTTTTAAATTGGTTTAATTATTTCCTCTGCTTTTTTGTTTCCTTTTCATCAAGTTTTAGTGCTACGAATCATATATATAAAATTCTATGTCACTTTATACTTTTGAAAGTTTGTTGGCCATGAACTTTGATATATGCCAGCATACTAGACGCATGGACCAACCAATTTTGAGTGTTTGGTTTTACACATCTGTTGTGACTGTCCTGAAATTTGTGTCTTTAGTTTTCAATTCTCAATGTTCCTCGTGATTGTTTAAGTTGTGGCCGGCTCTGTATGACTACTGTCTTTTCATGTGTGGTGTTTATATTGTTCCCTTCCGATTGAGATGGTTTTTGTGTCCTACTTTAAATTAGATTTAGTCTTTTTGGATTGTAGAATCCAAAGGTTGTTAAAGTATTCTATGTAGCTTACAACTTTGACTCTTCCTTGATTAATATATATCTGAGCCTCAACCCTCTTTCTTCATCATTCCTATTTCTTTCTTTTTTTCTTTTCCTTCCATTTTTCTTACTCTTTTGTTTTTGTTTAGTATTTTTATTACCCCTATTGAGTAAAGTATTCTGATTCTAATGATCTTCAACTTTGAAACTTCTTTTTCGTTTCACTTTCTTCTTTTTTCTTTTTGTTGATCTTCATTGTACATAGGTTTTAATTAATATATGATGTGTTTTTGGTATTTATTTTCATCCTCACAATGTCATTTCATATTTTCAGATCGCAATGGCATCGACAGTGATTTTGGATGAATTGCAATCGTTCACTATTTTGGCTACTTCGACACCACTATATGCGTCTTAGACGACCACTGCTTCCCATTTTGGCACCATCACGACAATGCTAACTACTACAAATCTAGACCCCACTCTTGCCTCCCACAGGTTCAACCTTGGTCCTCAACTTACGTTACGTCAATTCAAGGAGAGGTTGGTTGAAGAAGCATCTCAGAACCTAGAACTAGTATAAATAATAAAATCAAAAGAGGGACCAAAATTTTCATCAAGATTTCTAACTTCTAATAAATGCCTGGCCCAGGTGATAAGCTTGAAGATTGGTACTGTCTGATTGCTTCTGGGGGCTTTTATTTTCCACATTTGGAAAGAATGAAACAGACGCATCTACAACAATGAGGTTCTCTCTAAAGAAAAAATCTTCTTGAATATTATTTTTGATGTTCAAATTAAAATGTATAAAATTAGGAAAGTCAAATATTCTCTCTTAAACCAAGTCATTTGTAAGGTTTAGAACGTTGAGGAACATATTTACTGGTAGATGTATAGCAAACATATGTAAATATTTTTGATATTTAATATATACCCGCTTGCTTCTAGTAGAAAGGAAAAAATTAAGATGATGTAGCAGGACTACAAAGATTTCAAGAAAATACGCACTGATATAAGTTCAAAGGATTTTTAGGGAAGTTCCGTGTCATAAAAAAAAAAGGTGGTAAGTACTTCCCTAAAATTATGGAAGTATTAAGCAGGAAAAAAAGCCCAAGTTGAACATTTTGAAAAATATTTCAAAAATATCATAACTGGATTTTCAATAGTAATGAGTCACAGATAAAACTGGTATCCATGAAACTACATGAGCTGCATGCACATTAAATAAGATGCTTCTTATTGAATGCAAAAGAATCTTGGGCTTATGCATGTTCTATCAAACCAAAAAGCACATAATTTACAAATCAACACCAACAAAAGGCCAAAAATAGTCTACTTGGATCTTTAAATCTACTCCAAATTTGACAAATCCAAATTTAATGAAGGATGCCTTGAGAGCTGTCAAAAAGTATATTCCAAAACTTAAACTGGTGTTAATAGTAGTAGAGAATACAAATTATTATTGAGTAAATACATAAACTTTGTCTTATAGTATTACTTAAGAAGAATATCTTGGACTTATGTCACATTAGGTTTTGGCAAATACGACATAAGACAAAGTTATTCTGATGATTGACAACACATAGAACTAACCTTTAAATTAATTAAAATGAAACACAAGAGTGACTTGGAAATCGCTTAATGAGTCGGCATGCTTGTTTTGTACATTAAGACTAAAATACATATGCTTTTTTTTTCATATGATGAAAAGAATAAGTTTTAATTTTCAATGTATTCATTGAAAGCAAAATTTGGAAAAAAAAAAAACTATTTATTAGTTTTCCTCAATTACAGAGAGCAAATTATCCTAAATTATCATTTGTCTGCCTACATAATATTGTTATATATTAACGACGTTTCTAGGAGTTCATATTTTATCTTTTGAACTTTTTGTTTCTTTGGTCAGAATCTTTTGAGCCTTCTCAAAGCTTCAATTTTGGCAGAATATTCACAAATCCTGGCCCATTTCTTTCACGCCACATATATTTCTTTTTTTTTTCACATATATTATTGTCTCCAATTTAGTTATGAATATTTGACTATTCATGGATCTCAATAGGTACCGACCAAAAAAACAAAAATCTCAATAGGTAAATATCTAACATACTAAACAAAAACAACCCAAGTTAGTTTTGCAAGGTGATGCGACATTGAATAAAATAGGATCTTAAAAATATTAAGCTAATGAAACCAATATAGGCAATCATGATTTTTTTTTCTTTTGGTTTTGTAAAAGATGTATTACCTTCTCTCATTCTTTTTAAAAGAAAAAAAATGGTCCTCAAAATTTAAGTTAGTTGCCAATATGGTACAACATAGACCCGTTTACACTTCAAAGAGAAAAATAAATCAGTATATATCTCATAATATTAAACTCTAATGTCAGCCATGCAAATCTTCACTCTAAATTCATAATACTAAAATCACTATACTTCAAAGAGATCATAGCTCAGACTCTGATACCATTTTTTCATACTCTTAAGTTAAGATAAATTTAAAATCGTAATTGTCACGTACCTAAAAGAAATTGGTCCTACTAAGTCTACAAGACTATTAATCATAAACAAAACATAATAAATCTCAAAGTATTTAGAGAGAAAGGCACCAAGCTTCTAAGTCTAGTGACATAATTTAAGTCCACAATAATATCTCCAAGCATGACGAATAATTTCCTATTTAATCAACAAATAAGTCTAGAATTGTCACAAATGAAAGACTAAATTCAATTCTCTAAATTCAACTAAATGTGGTAATAAACTTACTCTTGCCCTCTGCAAAACGATTAAGAAGAAAACGTGAGTACAAAAATAGTAGGTAAGCCTTCAATATCCGGTGTGCTCGTAGGAGTGAAACTCACTTTAATATTCTTACAGAACTTATATCTGGACAATTAAAGAATAGAGCTTCATTTTTATCAATGAACCTGATTATTGCAATTGCTCAGGATACCCTTTTTTAGCTTCTAGGATCTATTTCTTAGTTCAAGATCAACAATTAGGAAAATATCAAGAAGACATGTCCTTGATTTAGAATATCACTTTGATCAATCAAAGAGAGATTCCAGAAGTTTTCGCAACTCAATTATAGATGATGGAATCATCAAAGATTTGACCTTTTCAAGGGGCCTGTCACTTCGTTCGTACCTTCTTGGCTGAGGAATTCACATGGATCTAGAAATGACCGGCGGAAAGAAATGGATATGCCTAGCTCTCAACCCCATAGAGTAATTGGGATTTTAATATGATGAAAATAATATCGAAATTTCTCAAATTCTAGATATTGAAATAAATAAATACTCATAAGTTCGATAAAAGCATTAAGGGAATGAATGAGTAACTATTGTCACGTGCAAGTCTGTTTCTAGTAATAATATTTATAATTTATATTTAAAAGAAATATAAGAAACTAGTTGTTAACTATAGAAACTAGTTAGGTCAAAGTCCTTGCGTACACATGTTTGATACACCTTCCGTCACAACTTGTGTTTCTTGTAGATAGGGACAAGAAAAGTGTAACATCTACTCAGTAGATTGTCTAAATTCCCTTGTAAGGAGGAAAAGAAAAAGGAAAAAATTGTTGCATAGGCACTTAGGTTATCTCTTTGGCAAACTAGTGTGGATGACCCTACACTTAGGCGCCTAGTTGGGAGGTCACAAAACACTCGTGTGCATTTATATATATATATATCAAGCTTGCACTGTTGCTGATTTATTTAGACAAGTAATATTGACTTATTTTGTACTTGTTGACCTAGTGGGCTAAGCTAACTAGTCCCACCACCAATGCTAGAGGATTGGGTGAGTGCATTGGCGATATATGTTCGATGCATGACAAAGATGTCACTACTGAAATTCTCCTGTAAAATCTAATTTTCCAAAAAATTGGGTTTTTAAAAATTGTCTTAAATCATACTAAATTGCAAAGAAAAAATTGGTTGGGATGTTGATGTTATTCTTTCGAGTCTACACAAAACTAATGGCTTGACATATCATTCCCACCGTAAATTGAACACTAGAGAAAATGAAAGTTGGTTTTTGTCCATGAAACATTATTGGTTTTTGTCCATGCATCTTAGACCTTTCAAGTTTTAACGTTTCGGGTGAATTGTCCATGACACATTATTGGTTTTTGTCTTCCATGGACATCGTCGATTGAGAATCAAAAATGTTGAACACTAAATCAATTTTGCTGAATACGACCTGCTTGTATTTAATATATCGGTGATTGGCTACTATTAGGGATGACAAAGGGGGGAAATTTAAAATTGAAATCAACGGATACTCACCCGCTAAAAATCGATAAAAAAACTAACCCAAGGCCGCTTTAAAACAATGCTCAATAATGCCGGAATTCAATATCGATATTTCTTATCCTCATACTCCTGAACAAAACAGTCTATCTGAGAGAAAAATACATCACATCACTGAAATTGGAACTACTTTAATGTTTCAATCATATACCCAAAGCAATTTTGGCTTAAAGCCTTTGATACAGCTGTCTACTTAATTAATCGGCTTCACAGTCTAGTTTTATTGAATGTTTCTTCCTTTGAAAAGTTGCACAGTCGTCCGCCAGATTACTCTCTTTTATGATTTTTGGGTATCGTTGTTTTCCTCATTTAGGTCTCACACGAATTGATAAATTGAGTCTCAAATCCATTCTATTTTATGGGATATGACGGATAATTACTGTGGATATAGGTGCTTTGATCCAAAGTTTTTATGTCGCGTCATGTCACGTTTGATGAACATACATTTCCCTATGCAAACATTATTGTCGCGACTCGCACTAAAACCTCTCAGCTCAGGTTCTGTTTGTTTGTCGTAAAATAATTTATTTAAAAAAAATATTTTTTTAAAAAATAAAATATTTTACAGGATTTTATTTATTTACCAGAAAATAATTTATTGAAAGAAAATATTTTTTTTTAAAATAAAATATTAAAAAATATTTTTTAGTATTTGAATGTACTGTAAATTTCGTAAAATATTTTCTTCTCTCAAAAAAATGAAAACATTTTACAAAGTTTTGTACTAACTGTAATTGTTGATCGAAAAATATTTTATAATTAAAAGTTTTTCTAATGTTACTAAATACCACAAAAATAAGTAAAAGCAGTCGTAATTTTTTATCAAAAAATATTTTACAATTAATTAATTTTTTAATATTATTAAACATCATAAAATTCAAAAAATATTTTTTTAAAAAAATATTTTACGGCAAACAAACGGAGCCTCATTCTCATAAACAATCCCTCCGCGGTCCCACTCGTTCCCTTGCTTGCTGCTTCCCTATCTTCATGGTTCACACACCTGAGTCTGCTTTTCTGCATGGGTCCCCTAGCTCAAATCATCTATCTCCTCTAATTAATTCATGCGGACCCCACCCCACCTACGTAACATCTCTTCCCGTTAACTCATGCGGACCCCATCCCACCAACCCCGCAACTCAACTTTTTTTTTTTATAGTAATTCGGAAAAATATCCCACATTAATCAATTGGATTAAACACTATTATATTAAAATTTTCGATCTTTTAAAATCATGTATTATTTACTTTTATTTGATTTGATGATTGAAGATGAACTAAAATTCAAAAATATAATAACTCAACTCAAAATATATATCAATTTAATTAAAAATACAATCCCTAAAATATTGTGGTATCAAACTTAAAACCTTTCCTAATTCTACCACATTCCTTCACTACCAGGGCGATCCTTGGATTCACAACTCAACTCAGTTCCGCTTATTCTAAAAGTCCTCATAATATCTGACCTCACATTAATATTCTGAGGACCCCACCCTACTAATCCAATTTCTACTTCCGTCTTTAGGTGCTGCTTCCCAGACGTTAGTCAACGTTTCCCAGGTATGTCTTCTAGCTCCACCCATCCTATGGTAAACGCGCATTCGTGATTATACCAGGCCAGTTAAATTTGTATTGGGACATTTTCCCAACGTCCAAAGTACGACGTTTCCAAGAATTTTTCGTACTGAACCTGTTTTGTCATGTTTAAGTTTAGAATCTAACGTCTATTAGTAATATTAGTATTATAACTTTAAAAATAATTATTTAGATCTCAAATTATTAATTTAAAATAATTAATTAAAATTATCATTTAAATTTACAATAATCACTTAATACTTCTCACATTAATATGAAATGTTATAATCACCGCGGTTGAATGTAAGTGGCACAAACACATACTCAAAACTAACCAAACGGTGCACGACTTTAAAGGTGATTCTTAGCTCTGTTTGTTTGTCGTAAAATAACTTGCTAGAAAATAGAATATTTTCTAGTGTTTAGTTATCAGAGTAAAAAATATTTCCTGGTATTTAAATATCACAGTAAAAAATAATTTTTGACGAGATTTAATAAAATAAAACACACACACACACACACATATATATATGGGTAAATGGCACCATTGCCCCTTATGATTTGCCGAAAGTGCACATGATTTCCCTATACTTTCAAAAGTGCACAGGTACCCCTATGATTTATAAAACATAGCACACGTGCCCCCTCCGTCAATTTTTTTGACAAAAGTGGTTGAAAGATATAAATGCCCTTATTTTTAACTTTATTTTGTATTTGTCATTTAACCAACTTCTTCAAATTTACCTATTTGCCACTCTCTGATACCTCCCTGTTCCCCAAGCTCAAAGATTACATTTTTTTCATTTGTCTATCTACTGTCTTGCTTTTAACAGACTCCATGGCCTTCAAATACTCATCAAATGGGTAACAAAATTGGTGAAGAATTCAAGACAGATTTCAAGTTATATATTTATATATACATTAGATAAAGAAAATAAAATATATATGTATAAAATACAACATACATACACATATATATATATATATATATATATATATATATATATATATGTGGGTGAAGTGGACTAGACCTTCCTGTGATCTGACAAAAATGCACAACACCCCCTATGGTTAAAAAACCCTGAACTAGTCCTTATGAGTTTTCCAAAGTGCACAACACCCCTTACTGTAAAAAAATCCGTCATATTTAACGGAATGTGTTTTACACGCGAGTTAAGTGAGATTTTTATTACTTTTTAACGAATTTAATAATAAAATAATTATAATAATTGATCAAATTACCCTTTTTACCAAAAAAAAAAAAATTAGTCATCTTCCCCACCAACCCTGTCACCCACTCCCCCCAGTGGCAAAGGGAGGGAGGGGCCAGCAGGGGCCCCGACCCATCTCTCCCAACCCAACCCAACCCAACCCAACCTCTACCAAAAAAAAATATATATATTGAATTAATTTTTTTTTCTTATTTGTAGTCCCTCCCCCCCCCCCCCCCCCCCCCCCCCCCCCCCAAAAAAAAAAATTAAAGAAAAGAAAAGTTAAATTTCTAAAGATTTAAAGTTAGTGAAAAGTTAACTTAAAAGTTATATATAAAAGGAAAAGTTAGTCCATCATATTTCCTTATAATGATTACACATTTAACTAAAAAAATATCGAAAATTTGTTTCTTCCATTCTTGCTTCTTCACGATTCTTTCCAAGAAATTCTCAAAGAGTTTCTTCAGACTTCTTTCATTCTTCTTTTTGATCGATTCGTCCCAATTCGGCAATTCCTAAATCCAATTCTCGCATAATATAATAAACACCAACATAGTTGTGAAAAGCTAAGGTAATATATCACAAAAATACCGAAAGCTTCATTTTGTTAGGTTAGTTATATTTTATTAACTTCTTTTTGGTTTCTCTTTTGTTTGTTAGTTTGCATTTATATTAGATAATTATTTGTTAAATACTTGATTTTGATGTGAATATATTTTTAGTTTTAGGTGTGATAGTTGTTTATTAATTTTAATTTAGTTGTTATAATTGTTTATTCCTTTTATACAAAAAAATTATGTGTGTTTTTAATTATTTTTTAGAAATTACTTTCAGTTCAAAATATGACTAAGTCCGATTCGTAACACATAAGGCTTCATTTTGTTATGTTAGTTTATTTATTTTTATTAACTTCTTCTTTCTCATCTATCTTTTGTTTGTTAGTTTGCATTTATATTGGATAATTATTTGTTAAATACTTGATTTTGATATGAGTATGATATGTGCTTGTTATTTTTTTGTAATATATATTAGATTTATTTTATTTCTTAAATCAAAACAACTTATAATGTTAAAAGTTTTAAGTTTGCTTAAATTTTTAATTAGTTTTTTATTATTTAATTTTATTATAACTAATTAAATTAAAAAAATATTTTTTAGGTCTTTTTTTACTGGTCCAGAAAACTATACAAGAAGAAAATATTGTATAAGAGTACAAAAAAAGATTAAAAAAAAAAATCTCTCCTCCTTATCCTTCCAGCATGTATATTTTTCTTTTTTGTGTGTATGCATATGTGTGTGTATATTTGCATCATTGCGTATTGTTATTGACGAGGGGTTCCCGAGCTGAGCTAAATGAGCCGACCTTCTGAGCAGAGATGGGCTAATCCGCGCTCCGTCAGCAGCTCGTTCAGCTCAATGTCCAACCTAGATGACTGGCCCGACCCCGTTAACCCCGACCTCAGTTCCAGCTGTTCCGATGGGACATAAAGCACTGATGGGACATAAAGCTGCGTCGCATTAAATGCTGTCAGACCCAAACTTAGTATAAATAGAGCTCAACCCTCTTCATTTAGGGGATCTCGCTATTAATTGCTCTCAACTACTTTACCAGCTCGGACATACTAATCGTTCGCACGCCTGAGGGGAAAATCCGGGTCGTCACCCCGCATTTTCCTTGCTTTCCTTGTGCAGGACCTACAGCCGACCAAGAAAGTGTAGCTCGGAGGCGGACCAGAGAAGTCCAGCTCGGCCAAAGCAGCTCCCGAATTCAACTGTGAGACTTTCAACCTCAGGTCGGTATATTAGCTTGGGTCTAAACTCGAGCTCGATACTTGTCAACATTAGTTTGACCAATTTTATAACGGACTGACGAGTTCGAATTGGTAACCATTATGAGTTGCCCTTATTATACCAGCTCGGATTAGGATGTTAAATCATTAATCGCGTCCAGCTCAGATTATTACGCCTAAGTTTGTATGGTCCATTAAAATTGGTCTGACCCCACTAACTTGAGGAAAATTTGCGAAGAGAAAAGTACACGTGTACGAACTCAATTAAAACGCAAATAAAGCCAAAACAAATATTTCATTAAAACTGGAAAGTGATTACAAAGGCCCAGCCCGGGCAAAATTACAATAGCCCTACTAGGGAAACATTGCTAAATCTATTTTGGCGCGGCAGCGGAGGTGGTGGCATCAGCTTCATCCCCAACCTGGTCCAGGCCCTTCTGGACAAACTCAGTAACCTCCTTGGCCTGGGATATCAGGTCAGACGGAAGCTCGGGGATCTCCTAGAGTTCTGGCGGCGGGACCTCCAAGATCTCGATGTAGTCGTTCTTGGAGGTTGGAAAGAAAGTCTTCGCTCTCTCCCGAGCCGCAACTTGACCTCGGAAGTAGAACTCCATTTCCGCGTACTTCGCCATGGCCCCGCCTTCCGTGGCCAACCAGTCCACCGCCGCGTCGATGGACTTGAAGGCCTCCACTGCCTTCTCCCCCTGGACGCCGACCCGCTCCGCCAGTTCCTTAAACTTAGCCTCTGCCTCCCGCTTCTCTCGCTTGTAGCGATCGACGTCCTTGGCCGCGGCTTCGCGTCGGTCCTTCTCTAGGTCCAGCTCCTTCCTTAAGCGCTCGACCTCTGCCATATCAGCCCTCTGCCTCTGAGCAGCCTCCTCTCTCACTGTTTCAAGCTCGGCTCGGGCATCCACATACCGTTGCTCGAGCTCAACGCAGTGAGTTTGGGCCTTGATTAAGAAGCTGGGGGCAGAGAGGATGTGGGACTCGGCCTGTTCAGCAGAAAGTAAAGCAATTAGCCAAGCTAAGAATGCAACCTTAACATAAGATGGTTAAGGACTTACCGTGACTATGGCCGTCTTCAAGTCCAGCGAGAATTGCTCCGCTGGGACCGTCGCTAGCTTGGGGTCGCGATCCACCTTGGACGCCTCCATGAAGTGCTGGTCGGGAGGGCTCACCTCCGTGGCCTTGCCCTTCCCAGAGTGCTCGGGCCGAGGTCGCTTTCTGCTCTCGGGTCGGGAGGAAGAGTGCTCCGGGATCGCTAGGCCCGGCCCCGATTTCTTCGGCAAAGGGGACCCCGAAGCCCCTTTTGAAGAGACCTCGGGACCGACCTCACGCCCTTGGCCGCTGGGGCGCTGCCTTTGACCTTGGCCAGTGCCGCCCGGTCCTGACCGAGCAGAAGCATCGCCACTGATTTCACCCTTCCTCCGCACCTGGGCGTATGCAAGCTTCCTTATATCCGCCATATCTGCAAAAATCAGAGCAAAGGGGTTAAAAGTGAGTCGAAGACCCAACTAAAAAAGCGAAGCTAATAAACGGGACGGGAGGTCGGACGCCAATCCTGCAAACTGACCCTCTTCCGAGCTAGTCCCGTCATATCCTTCCGGGTCGGGAATCAGGTGGGGATGATCCCTCGAGAGGTCGGGCTCCCGACCAAACAACTTGGAATCCTAGATTCGCTCCCATTTCAGCACGCTGTCAATGTCTATCAGCATCCCAGGCGCGGGCTTGAGCACTGCAACTTCTCTAAGTTCCTCCTTTAAGAGTTTAGGGTCATCGTTGATGGTTTTCCTCAGGCTCGGGAGCTAGTCTAGCCTACATCCAGGATTCACAGATGACTCCACCCAATAGTAGTCATTATGCCAGCCCTTGTTAGAGGAGTGCTACTTGGTGAATACGGAGTGGCCGACCCGAGCTGCGAAGTGGAACCACCCTGGCTGCTTCGGGTTGGGCTTACACACGAAGAAATGCCTGAATCGGCGTAAGGTTGACTCCACTCCCTTCTCCAAACAGAACACGTAGAAAGCCACCATTATGGCCCAACCATTCGGTGACATCTGACCTGGGCTGAGCTCGAAATGGTTTAGGATTCCAACGATGAAGCCAGGGAGGGGGAGCTGGATGACGTCGAAGGCCAGATCGTATATGGTGTAGTGGTTGGCTGGGGGGTAACACGCCGATTCTTGTCGACCTGGAACCTTCAACTTGTGATGCCGGTCAACTGACCAGTTCCTCAGCCTTGCGTTCGCCATCTGCACTGTAGAATGGCACTCACGCTTGCAGCAAGCAAACAACTGCTCGATCCTCTTCCCTCGAATTGAAGAAGCGCTGGCTGAAGCCGAGCTCCGAGGTCGAAAAGCACTGACTGGGACAGCCTTGATCGGCTCGGTGGCAGAAACCCCGGCTAAGAACTCTTGTGGTATCTCGATGCCCTCCAGTCGATTCAGCAGCTCCTCATCCTCCCCGACATCGAATTCTCCCAGGTCGGCCAAAGGGTCCTCTTCTGCCTCCTCTCGCACCAGTCTGACCCCAATAACTTGGCAGTCGTCGTCGCTCTCCTCGCGGTTAGATTTTCGAGCTGGCCCTGAGGACGAGCTGGTGCTCTCTCCGCCACGGATCCTATTCGAGGTGGATGCCGAGCTCAGTGGACTTTCATCTTCACCATAAGACCTTACTTCCATTGCCTGAGAATCTTCTGATTCCGACCTCCCCATCCTGTCTACAGCAAATACAAATGTACAGGAATGACTAAAGGGAGTCGGGACGTACCTAATGCTCTTAACTGCGGAATATGGCCGACTAATCTGGTCCGAGATGAATAATCCCGAGAATATTCTTTCCGAGCTAGTTGCGTCCGACCACTCTTGCGTCCGACCTGAATTCCTTGAGAAATCGAAAATGAAGTATGCAGTGAATCTCGGAGGAGGTGGCCCTATTTATAGGCGCCCGTGAAATTCACCTCGGGAAGGCCAAACGTCGCGTCTCGATAGAACCGCCAGGTGACGTGGCAGCCATCCGTTGGGCATGCACCGCTGACGTGGCCATCCCTACTCTATCGGGGTTGGGCACCTACAGCTTGGGGTTAACTCCTATCTCTAGATCTCGCCCACTCGATCTCGACTCGGGGGGGGGGAGGGGAATTGACGAGGGGTTCCCGAGTTGAGCTAAATGAGCCGACCTTCTGAGCAGAGATGGGCTAATCCGCGCTCCGTCAGCAGCTCGTTCAGCTCAATGTCCAACCTAGATGACTGGCCCGACCCCGTTAACCCCGACCTCAGTTCCAGCTGTTCCGATGGGACATAAAGCACTGATGGGACATAAAGCTGCGTCGCATTAAATGCTGTCAGACCCAAACTTAGTATAAATAGAGCTCAACCCTCTTCATTTGGGGGATCTCGCTATTAATTGCTCTAAACTACTTTACCAGCTCGGACATACTAATCGTTCGCACTCCTGAGGGGAAAATCCGGGTCGTCACCCCGCATTTTTCTTGCTTTCCTTGTGCAGGACCTACAGCCGACCAAGAAAGTGTAGCTCGGAGGCGGACCAGAGAAGTCCAGCTCGGCCAAAGCAGCTCCCGAATTCAACTGTGAGACTTTCAACCTCGACAGTTATCTTTACGAATTATGAACAAGCCTTGAAAATTATACGGATAAGCAGGATTCATTACACCTTACTTACATTTAATTCTTCCTAGGTTTCTAATTTGAATATGTTCATGGAATTCCATGCTTCCAGCATTTATATGTCGCGTGTAGAATATAGTTATTCTTGTCTGATTTGTGTCCTTCTTGAAGATACGTCTACATTTGCATCATGATGTTATGATCTGCATATGAACTTAACATATATATATATATGTGTATATTTTTCTTTTCTTTTTCAGTATATATATACACACATATGTATATATATATATATATATATATATATATATATATATATATATATATATTTCTTTTATTTTGGTCTAAACAAAAGGGAAAAGGACAAAAAAGAGAAATGAAAAAAAATTAATGATATTTACATCTTTTTTACGAAATCTGTTAACTTTTTTGATGATAGGGGGTGTTGTACACTTTTACCAAACTATAGAGGGTTTTGGTGCAGTTCATCTTATATATATATATATATATATATATATATATGTGTGTGTGTGTGTGTGTGTGTGTGTGTGTGTGTGTGTGCACGCGCATATATATACATCTTGGTTGTTGAATTATAACGTGGCAAAAAGGAGATTGTTCTTTTCTTATTTGTACAGCTGTATCGGAATTGGAACTGGAATAAGTCTTGGGAGGAATAAGGTTGTTGTTTGGGCGATTGGTGAAAGAGAGATCCATTTGCTTTGTATAGCAGCATCGGAATTAGAATCAAAGACTCTTTTTTTCTAACACGAATCAATTAAATACATGGCAGAACATAAATTTCTTAATGCATATATATATATATATATATAGACACACACACACACACGAAAAGAAAAAAAATGAAGTGGACAATTTGACTTGACGGGGTGGGGTGGGGTGGGGTGGGGTGGGAGGAGGCTGACGGGGTAGGGGGGATGGAGTGGAGTGGGATGGGGGTGAGGGTAAGGGGGTTGGGGAGGAAGACAGTTTGATTTTATTATTTTTCCTTTTTTATTTTTTATTTTTTATTTGGTGAAAAGTGTATTTTAGTAAATGTATAAGTTTATTTTATTGACAAAAATTATAAAAAAATCAATCAAAATTGTAATTCAGGCGCGTACAACATACTTTCCGTTAAAAGTAACGATTTTTTTGATAGAGAGGGCTGTGGTGTTATATTTTATAAATCATAAGAGGTACTTGTACACTTTTGAAAGTATAAGGGAGTCATGTGCACTTTTAACAAATCATAAGAGGTTACAGTGTCATTTACCCTATATATATAATTTCACACACACACAAATTTCATGGGAGTAGGGTGGGGGTGACGGGGGCAGGGAAGGGTGACGGGGGGGCAGGTGAGGGATGATAGGGTAGGGGTAGGGTTGAGGAGGGTGGGTTTGGATGGAATTTTCACTCTTTTGAACTGAAATTTTTCTTTGACCGGAAAATATTTTTCAGTTGATCAATTTTTTGGTGTTACCAAATACTGAAAAATTAGAAAAACATGTTCCAAAAAAATATTTTACGGCAGACAAACAAAGCCTTATTGGGCTTAAAAGGTGGCTTTCATCATGATTATACGATATAACACTTAGTTCCCACAGTCGACTAGTGACTTGCTTTAAATATCATTTTGTACGAGTGACGGACATCTAGTTAATCATGTTGAAGAATTCGATTGTCCCAATGAATATATTAGGTAACCATCTCATCTAAAATCTTAAACTGTTAGATAAAAATTTGCTGTAATTATATCTTGTGTTCAACACACCCCCTCTCGTGTAGTTAAAGTCTTACATGCGGACATAATTTATAAATGAATTGTGATAAATTTTAAACTCAAGACCTTTTGTTATCTAAGTGACTACCTCATTTAAAAATCTAAACTATTAGAGAGGAATTTGTTGTAGTTATATATTGTGTCCCACATAATGAATTAAGACTTTCAAAAGTACTATATTAGACTATTCCACCTCACACTAATAGTAATATACGCTGCTGCGATAACATTTAGATTCCAGGTATGAAGTGTAATATCATCAATCAAGGAATTCAAGAATGTATTTTTAAATTTTAACAATGGTGATCCAAATCAATACAAACAACGTTCCCTAGTTGATGAAACCTTAAAATAGTTTCGGAGCCAATGTGATCTGTGTTACAGGTAACTAAGATCCCTTGCATTGACATGCCTTCTCCAAACCTGCCCATAGCAAAGAAAGCCATGTCCATTACATTGTCTCTGAGTCTGAAGATTACACCACCCCCTCCGTCTAGGAGGGCACATTGGAGAATCTCTGCCGAATATTTGCACGCGAACACCATCACCTTGTCTGAAATATGTTCTGAATCATCCTGCGAGGTGACTCGAGGGCTGCATTTTCTAACTGAAGCAACTCGTCTGAGGTGAGTTGCCACCCCAGGGCGCCCAAATTCTCTTGAGCCTGTTTCAATGACTTCACTCCAGGAATTGGAATCGTACCCTTGGAGATGCACCAGTTTATCGCAACCTGTCAACAATATCACGTTAGATGGAGAAACTATACTTGCAGCTCCTGCAAAAATACTTGCAGATGGACTATCCCATGTATCATCTGCAGCAAAGCTATGAATGGGATCCAGGAGTGAAAGGAGGGACTTGGACCCTCAACCTGCTTGCTATATCCATCTATTCTAGTTGTGAGATTCTATCCAAATAGGATTAGAACCCGATTTCCATCGGAATTCGCGAAAAATGATGTAATCAGGCTGCCTGACATGGACTGCTAAATCCCACTTGATAGCAGTATGCTGGGATGGTCATATATATCAATTTGTAAACTGAAGACCATTCAAATGTGTAAGGATGTGAAGAAGGACCCCCACCTGTGATATAGTTTTGCGCCTTTTTTGAGCTATTTCTTTTAGCGAATTCAACAGAGGCTCTAACCCAGGTAAAATTTGTCTAAATAGCAGGCCCCTGTACAATATACAACATATACTGTATAAGGAGAAAAGCATCAGATAATGTAAAGCTAGAAGTTAGGCCATTAGGTGTTGTTTGACAAGTTAAGTAGAAAGATATAACATAGAAAAATTTACTTACCGAGGTCCAGGTGGAAGATTCGAAGTGGTATATTTCCCAGTCAGCATCCCAAGGCCGAGAGGACTGTAAGAAATCAAGCGTATACCTAGAGAATCACAAATATTCTTGACCTCGATCTGATCCTGTCCCATACTCAGCAGCGAAAATTGTACCTGAGAGTGATTGACAAATAGAGTGTGAATGACGTCCTGGATCTACCCTCATCAAGCACAATATGGTCTAGAGCATGGTGCATCTTCATACTGGAAACTGTGAAGCCAATGCTAGAAAACTATGCATGAGTGTTTCAAAGTACACTTTGGTTGTACAGATGATCTAATGAACATTGACAACTCCACGTATTGGCTCTATATGCAGCATTTACAAAGTGCTAAACTGGCAAAGTTGCCAATTTGTGACTCATACCACCAGCCGAATATCAGTTATCTTCCATCTCTCAAAACGCTTCTGAAGAATTAAAGTTCAAATTTAAAGAAGACTGACTAGAAAAATAAAGTGCACCTGAGCAGAGCATAAAGGGACTCCCCGGGCTTTAAGGTAATCGTTTATCTTCAGTAGCTGTTTTGGTCCATAATTACTTACACCTACTGCTCGAACTAAACCCTGAATTTGCAAAATGAATGCTTCAGATACGAATTCTGCAATAATATTGAGCTAGCTTTCAATGAGACGAAAACTAAGCATTTTGAGGCCACAAATAACATTTTGGTTATTCAGAACAGTATAACTGCAACATTTTGGTTAAGAACAGAAAGAATAAGCATGCTAAATAAGACTGAATACAACATAACATGTCATATGATGTTCAGAAACAAAACGACTATAACATTTTGGTTAAAACCAGAAATTCTAAGAATTATACTAATCATGATCAATAAGATTGATACGAGAATCCAAGTTTTGATGCTACATAACATGTCATATGCATTAATAAAATTGTTGCCCAGTCAAATAAATGTTTTGGTAATGGTAACCTGCTCATACATTGCCACTAAACCATCCCAAAGAGCTCGCTCCTGTAAAGGAGCATAATTTGCGGTCGACCAATGCAGCTGTCCTATCCCAATTTGCTCAATTTGCATTCTATCTAGAGAAGACCTGAAATATAACTCACAGTCAGACGCCATAGTTCTTAACAGATACAATCACGTTATGTTCCAACATCAGTGCTATTATGCAGCTGCACGGGCTTAGTATAGATTGTCAATCAGAGCCACATTAACAAAAGGTGCTGGGTAAGCTAATAAGAGAAGGTAAGCATTTGGAACAACGGAAGAAAAAGTTTACTTGGCAGCATTCACAAACTGTCCAGGAGTAAGGCGCCAAGGATAAGCGGCAAACTTGGTTGCAATCACAATGTTATCCCGCACTTGCTGTTTTCCTATAATTACAGACAGCGCTTACTGAGCAATATCAAAAATGTCTACCAATTAACTTAAAGCTAAAGATAGTCAGATGCATAAAACTCTCCATATGCACTGATTCAAGAAAGGATCGGACCACTATGATTTACTACTCTTAGAATATATAATCCCTCCCACATGAACAAATCATAAGCTTCAAAACCACTTTAGAAGATCCTACGCTACTACTTGCACAAATGGAACACTATAATTCTTAACATGGTATTTAGAGTTAGGTCTTAATCTATTCATGTGTATTCACGTGTGACTCATTACTCACCTCAATGTCAACTTACGTATGCAGCTCAACAGGTTTACTCATTTTTCTCAATATATTTAAAGTTGCTTATTCAAATTGGGTCACACGTGAAGAGATATGATATAATCACTCCTATATGGAAAAATTATAAACTACAAGACTACTTTATAAGATTTTGCACTACCTCTTCTATTATCAGATAGATTTAAGATAGAACCCATAATTCTTAACAACTTCACTACTTTCACGACTTGAACTCGTTACAAATTAACTTCACTACTTTCACGGCTTAAACTCGTTACCAATTAACTTAAGCTAAATGTTACAAAAATTAGACAAAAAGATTGTGATCACCTGGAAATTCGCTGATGAATCTTCCAAGAAGCTTCTCACTTTGGCCATTTAACTTTCCTGTGCCATAAGAATCAGCAGTATCAAAGAGATTAACACCATTCTCAACCGCAAGATTGAAAGTCTTCTGAAGCTCACTATCCATTGATTCATCATACCCCCACAGCAGCTGGTTCCCCCATGCCCATGTACCAAACCCCATTGGCGATACACTCAACGGTCCCACTTTTACCTACAGTTATATTATACACTTCACTTCATCCAAGAACACAAACAAACATTCACAGATGTGACATCCTACCTTAGCGTAAGACATAATATAGGTTTCAAAAATAATAAATAATATAATAAATTACTCTTTAATATCGTAAACTTTGATATTAGGTGTCAATAAAAATAACATAAGAGTCTAAGTTATGTCATTAAGTCTCATATTTATATATTTAAAAATATTAAAATTATCCATATATAATGTTAAAAGATAAATTTCGCTTGTACATTGGAAAGTGTGTAGAAGATAATAAATATATAGCAATCCTCTTTAATAATTTAAGTTTTTAAGTAAGGTGATTGTTTAATAACTCAGGTTTACTATGACACAAGTCTCCCTTGTGAAAGGATTTTGAGCTTAAAACGTGACAGGGTATGCACATTCATACTTACCTTTTGCCAGGGCCAGAAACGAGGCAAGTTAAGGGTCGTGAAAGGTGGTGAGAAAGAAAGAAGAGAATCATTTGAAGATGAAGAGCATCTAATATGCAATGTTGGTGCTGCCATTGATATTGACACTGAGACAGCCATTGTCTTCACTTCAGTGAACTACTCTCCGTGATCCTCGTGCAGGCTACAGTTTCGACTATTTTGTGGTGAGTATTCTCTTATCCACATGGAAAATAAAAAAAAGATCGAAATATTTCCATACGCGATTTATGTGAAATACGAACTCGTATATGTTGTAAAACAAAATGGTTTAGGCTTTTCTTTCTTAAATTAGAAAAAAAAAATAGCAAAAACCGGAAAAAAGAAAACTGGCATTTGGTTCAAATTATTGGATCTTTTGTTAGTTAAGTTTTGGGCCCAGAATTTCAGTGGGTTACACTTGTTGGACGAAGTCCAAAGTGGTGGGAATTCCATTTTTTTTTGGAAGTAAAGTGGTGGGAATTAGGAAGTTCACTGATAGTTTTCTCCATTTAGTTTTTAGAGTAAACGATTTAACATTATTATTTATTTTGTTAAAAGTGTATAATACTCTCGTATTTTAAAACTTAATTAATTATTTTCCTATGTTTTATAAAAGTAGTTGAAAACGCCTTGTATTTTAAAAAAGTAACTAATTATTCTTCTGTATTTTAAAAACGTAGTTGAATATCCCCTGGTGAATACAAAATCGTTCATTTTAATAGGGGGTATTTACCTATATTTTTAAAAATAAGTATTCAATTACGTTTTTAAAATACAATAAGGTAATCAGTTTATTTATAAAATACATAAGAGTATTCAGCTACTTTTATAAAATACAAAAGGATAATCAGCTACGTTTTAAAACACAAGATGTATTGTATACTTTTGACAAAACACAGGAGATATTAAGCCGTTTACTCTAGTTTTTATCAAGGGGAATATTTCAAGCAATGGGGCACTACAAGTAGGCAGATAACATGCTAAAATTGTAATTGATTTGCCTACGGATTTTGTAGTCACCTCTCCATGCCAATTGGTTGTCACCTGCGTGTTGAAAAAATTCTAGCACTGCTATGATCGACCCTATAACTACAGTATTATGCAAGTCAACTGATATCAAATGCAACTAGAGATATGAATCAATGCCTGTAGTGATTTCCCGTATCATGTTACCATTTGAGTTATCCCTTGAGGGAAAAGTTCACTGATTTTCATAACTTAAGAAGTTGTATTATGACTGTTACTAGCCATTTGGTCTATATTCTCGCTTTAGTTGTAAGAAATTTTTAGACTAATTCTCATGTGTAATACCTTAAGTGATATAAAATAGTTTAGACCGTCCTTGAATAAATATATATATATATATATATATATAATATGATAATTATTGCGATAATAATTTTACCGTTATGTCAAAACTCCATTTACTCTAAATAAGAGCGAAGGCATTTCACTCTAAATAAGAGTGAAGGCATTAACATTGATACTAAAGATACTGAAAGTTCTGTAGGTTTTATTCTCCAACAATGTTTGACAATGTTGGTTAATGAAACTTCTCATCTAGCACAGATCTTGAATGGAAATCACCAGCGCCATTGGAGAGCTTAGCTTTAACCATACTGAAAAGCCATGACACATGACTTGGTAGTATATCCATGAAGCTTTCTCGAGCTACTATAATTGTTTCAGCAAGAGCTACTGTCGGTATAAAAAATGTCATTGGTTCCTCGATTCATTCAGTGAGTAGTTAATTTAGCGGAATCAAAGTAAATAAGAATGAATTTTCCTTTATAATATAAGATCTAATTGTAGAAAGAAGTCAAAGTTGGGGATAATTCCCATTCCAGATTATTAATTAAGAAGCCCTGATCAACAACATAAAAGAGTAGATTCTACCTTTCGTGAAATTAGGCAAATAAAACAAATTTTTTCTTTTCGTCTTACATATATAATTGAAATATAGAAAATAAAAATTCTATGTTGATGCATAATTTTGTATCTTTCTCTATTTCCTGCAAATTTCATTTTGGATAAAAATTCTTGTTGGGTGGAATTCTAACAAATCTTCTATATATATTTTTTTTTTGGTGAAATAAGCATTTTCATTCACATGAACGCAAAGAGAGTACAAAAATTTCAACCCACTCCCATAGGGAATAGATCAGCATCTAATAGAGCTTTAAGGGGATGGGGCATGTAACGCTCTGATCCCTCACGAGACCAGAGGCTCTAATAACCATGCTATACTTAAATACACAGTAAAAATGCGCAAATAGTGGATGCAACAGTTAATATGTGTACGGTAGAATTTCGGGCATCACAGGACAAATTAACAAACCAGTTAAAAGCTAACTTATCCTTAGCTATACTCTTCGCTACTCAATTTGCCACTTGATTTGCAGTCCTCTTGATACTCTAAAATTTACAGACATTGATCTTAGTTGCGATTGATCTAATATCTTCCACAATAGGCTTAGCTTTCCACTAGATTGCTCCCTTTTGTAAGATAATTGCACTTTGGACTGTACATGCATCAGTTTCAAACATGATGTAGTCGAGGGCTAAACTTTTTGCAAACAAACAACCAAGTCTGACTGCAAAAGCCTCAGCCAAGAACACCGAGCTGCACGAAACAATACTCGTAGTTCCATGAAGAAAGGTCCCAACAGAGTCCCTACAGATTCTAGCAATAGCAAATTTTCCATTCCCCGCATCAGCAGCATCAACATTGATTTTGAACCAACCTGTTGGGGGGCGAATCCAAGTAGTTTCACGAGAGGATGAGTTAGAATTTGACTGATCCACATTCCTTCTATCAATAACACTTAAGCTTTCTGTAATCTCGCCATTAGCTCTATGTAAAGCTCTATCAACGTTAATAGGGAGGCCTTCGATCAGATAAGAGCACTGATGTGACTACATTTGCAGCACTCAAACCATGGTATTTGTACTGCATTTGCATCTTAACTCTGGAATAAATGCAACACTTTGATACTTTCAATGCAATGTAGGAAAATACTGAAAAGTGAAGAATCAGGCCTGAAATGATCCAAATTGCAAGTCAAGAAGTAAGAATGGGAAAGCATGAGAAGCGGTTGAAGAATGAAGCTCATAGAAAAGAAACTTGGCTGAAACTAGCACGAAATCGGACTCGGAACATTGACCCAGATGATCTCAAATAGTGACCCATGTCCGTTTTTGGCAAATCATATCAGTTTTTCGGGTAGAAACAGCATTCTGAGCACAATGCAGGACTTCAGTCCTGCGCGCGGTGTGATTTTAGCCAAATTCCATCGTTTGGAGGGTCAAAATAGTGAAAAACGCCCAAAAATGCTGCGGTCAACCATCTGGTCAAAGTCAACAAACGAAAAAAAAGTCAACTATTTCAGAATTTTGCCTATAAATAGAGCTTCAACCCTTTGAGAATTCGGAAGTTAATTTTGGAGTATTATCAATATTTTTGATATAATTCTGAGTTAATTCTAGTTAGTTTTAATTTTAGTTTTAGTTAATTAAGTAGTAGTAGAATACGGGGGAAGTCCCGCCTAGGTAGCTCTTATTCGGGAAAATTTTGCCCGAATAGCTACTTTTAGGGGGAAGTCCGACCCAAGTTGTTATTATTCGGGGGAGGTTCTGCCCGAATAGCTTTTAATAGGAAAGCTCTTATTCGGGGGAAACTCATCTCTAATAGTTCTTATTCGGGGGAAATTAGCTCCGCCCGAATAGCTATTTTACGTCGGACCTCTGCTCAAATTTCGGGAATCAGAAATACGCGTTCGTCAATATGGGGGAGCCTTTCTTGACTCTCTTTTATTTACATAACTTGTATTCATTTATGTCTGAGTAGATTGATATCTAGGGGTGAATATTGTAAATGATCGTATTTTAATATATGGTCTCGGATATAGTTTATTCAATTCATATTGCAATGTATGACTTGTTTTAATTAAGTATTTCATACGTAATGCTTTTAAGTAGACGTTATGATTGCTTTACTTTCGCTTCATAAATATTATACTTGTAGTTAATATTATGAATGCATTACTTTAGTGTCATATAATTGTTTTAATCGTGAGTCTATAGGTTGTACCATAGACTCCATGAAACTATAGGTTGTACCATAGTTTCTATCTGTAAGGTTAATTCCTTAGTTTAGTTTGCCTTGTTGTACTTGGTTAAAATAAGCTAAGTAGATTAACTAGGTCTATAGCTTTTAGCTTAACCGGGTGTATGCTTGTAGCTTAAACCCTTGCAGAATTAGATAAACTAGATATCGAGCCTATATTAATTGCCTCATTTACATGTTCAAACCCCTAGATCACCACCTCTCGTATTCCACTAATACTTAGTATAACTTAGATAATTTAGTTAGTTTAATTTAGTTTACATTTCTCGCACGTTACTCAAACCTACCTTGCGATTTGTCACTTAAGCGCTTTAACACTTTCACACTACTTCACTAACTTAAACTAGCGAGCTTCCCTGTGGTACGATTCCGCACTCAGAGCACACTACACTACAAAGATCCGTGCACTTGCAGGTATTTTAACTTGGTTATTTTGCGCACATTTTAACGCACAACCCGATCGCATCAAGTTTTTGGCGCCGTTGCCGGGGAAGCACGGTATAGTTTAGTTTTTGATAAAAGTATTTGTGAATTTTTTTTAAAAGTGTTTATTTTATCCGTTTTATTTAAAAAATAAAAAAATAATAAAAAAATAAAAAAATAAAAAATAAAAAAAATAAAAAAATAAAAAATAAAAAAATAAAAAAATAAAAAAAAATAATAAAAAAAAATTTAAATTTAAAAAAAAAAAATTAAATTTTTTATTATTTTTATTTTTTATATTTTTTAAATTAAATTTTGCAAAAAAAAAAAAAATTTAAAAATTTTAAAGATTGGGAAATGAGTCATTTTAATGATTTATCTGATCAATGAGTTTTTATCTATTACTGCTTGTAAAATATATTAGTATTTTTAATCTTGTAATTTTATTTCGTATTTAAAGTTTATAAGTCGTTGTATGCACAGGCGTTGTTCTTTAGATCCAGAACTTGCCTCGTTTGATCCTGAGCTCGAGAAAAATTTGCGTAGGAAGTTAGAATTCCCAATGGCGGATCAAAAAGTAAATATCCCGCCTCTTCCTATAGCTCAGCCTGTTAATCAACCTGTGAACCAACCGATGACTTTACGTCAACATTTTTCACCGGGTGATTTTGACCCTGAATTTGCCATAGCCCCACCGGCTCTTGGCAATATAAATTTTGAGCTCAAAACAGGGACTATTTCAATGCTTCCTTCCTTCTATGGAAAAAGCAATGAAAATCCTCACGCTCACATCGTGCAATTCATTGAAGCATGCACCACGCTTCACATTCCTAATGTGAGCCGTGAAAATATTCACCTGCGTCTGTTTCTCTTTTCATTGAAAGATAAAGCCAAATAATGGCTAAATCATCTAGACGCAGGAGTGATCACTTCTTGGAGAGAACTTATTCGGAAATTTTTACATAGGTTCTTCCCAATGGCTAAGACTACTACTCTACGAACAGGCATCATGACATTCGCACAGTCAGACTTAGAGCCATTTCATGAATCGTGGGAAAAGTTTAACGATCTTAAGAATCAGTGTCCTCATCATGGGTTTGATCGTCCCGAACTCTTGCATTATTTCTTCAAAGGTCTTACCCCTCATAATAAGATGATAGTTAATGCAATGAGCAATGGAGGTTTCTATAACCTCACAGCGGACGAAGCTTGGAGAAGAATAGAAAATATTGCTGAAGACTCTTTGCAAAACACTGCTGATGACAGAGAGAGTAAGAGCACCCAAAATCCCCAAAAGAGGGCATTGTTTGAAGTTAACTCTAGTTCTAATTCCCAATTGACTGACAAAGTAGATGCCCTAGCTCATCAACTAGAAAAATTCATCTCTCTAGGGTCTTCTTCTTCTTCAACTCCTCAGATCACGGAAGTTTGTACCGTATGTTCTGCAGTAGATCACTCTACTCTGAACTGTCCAATCGGTTCACAATTTCTTGAATTCATGCAAGAACAAATCTGTGCCGCCCAAGGATATACAAAGAATTACAATCCGTATTCTAACACGTATAATTCTGGCTGGCGAGACAATCCCACATTTTCGTGGCGACAAGGGAATCAAGAGACTCAGTTTCCTCAACATCAATATCAGAAAAGACAAGGAAACTATGAGCCTCATCAACAAAGTCAGCAGGGAAATATTGACAATCGATTCCCTCAACAGCAATATCAAAGGCCATAAAATAATAACCCTCCTGGTTACTACCCAGTCCAACAGGACAATCCGTTCAGAACACAACGGAACAATGTCCCAGCTCTTCCTCCTGCACAGTCATCATCTGATGACAAATTTGACAAACTTATGCAAATGTTCCAAGTTCAGCAACAGTCTATTGCTAAACTTGAAGGACAAATCGGGCAGATGACTCAAACTTTAAGTAAGAGAGACGAGGGTAAGCTTCCATCTCAGACCGTGGTAAATCCATGAGGACAGTGTAGTATTGTCCAAACTGAGACAGTACAAGAACAGGCCAAGGTTGTAGTCACCCTTAGGAGTGGAAAAACCATTGATAACCAGGTTAGAGTAAAGGTTAAGGATGTTCCATAAGAAATTGAGGAATTAGAGGAATCTGAGATTGAGGTTTTAAGCAAAGATGTTCAAGATTGCCATAGGGATAAAGACCTAACGGTGGAGCCTATAGTTGAATCATCCTCACGAGCACCTTTTCCCATAGCTCTGTCCCGTCCAGAATCGACTGATGATCCTAAACAACTTAAGGTCTTAGAGCATCTGAAAGATATTAAGATCAATTTGCCATTAGTTGAGGTAATACAACAGATTCCAGTCTATGCCAAATTTCTGAAGGATTTATGTGTGAAAAAGAGACGGACCAACTCCATTCCTAAGAAGGTCCGTCTTACTGAAAAGGTTAGCAATATTTGTACTAGAAAGCGTGCCTCAGAAGTGCAGTGACCCAGGAGCTTTCACCATTCCATGCTTAATTAATGACCAATGCATAGAAAGCGTCTTGCTAGACTTAGGATCTAGTGTTAACCTCATCCCTCACACAGTCTACCAAAGGTTAGGTCTTGGAGTGTTAACACCGACTAATGTGACCCTCAAATTGGCAGACAGATCTGAGCGACGACCTCGAGGTGTTGTAGAAGATGTGATTGTTAGAGTAGGAGAATTCTTATTCCCAGTGGACTTCATTGTGTTAGATATGGATTTAGGCCCTGATAACAAAAATACCACTCCCGTTTTACTAGGCAGACCATTCCTAGCAACAGCTGATGCTGTTATCTATTGTAGGACGGGTATGATAGAACTAACATTTGGGAACATGAGAACTAAGCTAAGGGTTGCTGATGCAGCCAATAAATTGAATCAAGATGAGGAAGAAGAATGATTCCATGTTGATACCATTGACTCATGTATAGATGAGTTTGCCCAATTGATTCTAACTCCTATCAGGAAATAGCTGAGTTAGAACGACTTTTGTATGAGTGCGATATTTTTCCTTAAATGGTCGCCTCTGCTTCCATTGTTGTTGATCCAAATAAGGACGATCAAGTAACAACTCATTTCCTTGAAGTTTTAGAATGTCCCACAATTGAGTCCCTACCAGTTTTGGAACTCAAAACCTTGCCCCAACATCTTAAGTATGCCTACTTAGGACCTGATGAGACTCTTCCAGTCATCATTGCCTCGAATTTGACTCCCGAGCATGAAGACAGACTGTTAAAAGTCCTAAGTACCCATAAACAGGCGATAGGTTGGACGATTTCTGACTTGAAAGGCATTGATCCCTCTGTGTGTATGCACAAAATTCATCTCGAGGAAGGAGTTACTCATTCTCGAGAATTTCAGAGAAGACTAAACCCAAAGATGGGTGATGTCGTCCACAAAGAGATCATTAAGTTGCTTGATGCGGGTATTATATACCCAATTTCTGATAGTCCATGGGTAAGTCCAGTACAAGTGGTACCGAAGAAATCTGGGATTACTGTGGTTCCGAATGATAAAGGTGAGCTAATTTCTACACGCATCACAACAGGGTGGCGTGTATGCATTGACTATAGAAAGCTCAATTCCAAAACAAGGAAAGACCACTTCCCTTTACCCTTTCTTGACCAAGTCCTAGACAGAATAGCCAGACAAGGCTACTACTGCTTTCTGGATGGGTATTCGGGATATAACCAAATCCTAGTCTTTCCTGAAGATCAGGAAAAGACTACATTCACATGCCCTTATGGGACCTTTGCGTTCCGACGCATGCCTTTCGGTCTTTGCAATGCTCCTGCGACGTTTCAAAGATGTGTGATGGCTCTTTTCTCAAACATGATCAAAAAGTTCATGGAAGTCTTTATGGATGACTTCTCAGTATTTGGAACTACCTTCGACGAGTGCCTCACACACCTTTCTCTAGTGTTAGACCGATGCGTTGAAACAAATTTGGTTCTAAGTTGGGAAAAGAGCCACTTTATGGTTAGGCAAGGTATAGTTCTGGGTCATGTTGTTACACATGATGGAATCCATGTGGACCCAGCCAAAGTCGAGCTAATAGAAAAGCTGCCCGCACCCAAGACGGTGCGTGATATCCGATCATTCCTTGGTCACGCCGGTTTTTATCGACGTTTCATCAAGGATTTCAGCCATATAGCCCAACCACTCTCTAGTCTTCTAGCAAATGATACTGAGTTCAAATTTGATGACAAGTGCTCAGAAGCTTTTGAGAAACTTAAATCCTTACTATCCTCTGCTCCTATCATCCAACCTCCTGACTACAGTCTCCCCTTTGAGATAATGTGCGATGCATCAGACTATGCAGTGGGAGCTGTATTAGGACAGCGTAGGGATAAACTGCCTACCGTGATATATTATGCCAGCAAAACCTTGGACGATGCACAAAAGAACTATACAACCACTGAAAAGGAATTGCTGGCTGTAGTCTTCTCATTGGACAAATTCAGATCTTACATCCTAGGATCCAAAGTAATAGTATACACGGACCACGCAGCTTTGCGGTATTTACTGACCAAAAAGGATACAAAGCCCCGTCTAATCCGTTGGCTATTACTCCTTCAAGAGTTTGACCTTGAGATCAAGGACAAGAAAGGAAGCGAGAATTCTGTCGCCGATCATCTATCACGTCTTATACGTGATTCTCCTATTGACTCTTTGCCTTTCAAAGACACGTTCCCTGATGAACAACTTTTTGCCATCTCACATAAGACCCCGTGGTATGCCCACTTTGTCAATTATTTGGCTGCCCAAGAATTTCCAACTCACTGGGGTAAAAGAGAAAAGGAACGGTTCAGGGCACAAGTCAAGTACTTTATCTGGGAAGATCCCTATCTTTTCAAGATTTGTGCCGATCAGGTCATTAGGAGATGTGTACCTGAGGAAGAGTTTGACAGTATACTCCAATTCTGTCACTCTGAAGCATGTGGTGGACATTTTGGAGGAAAAAGGACGGCTGCCAAAGTCCTTCAAAGTGGGTTCTTCTGGCCCACTCTTTTCAAAGATGCCCAGCAAAAGTGTAAAAATTGCCCACAATGTCAACAAGCTGGCTCTATTTCAAGAAGGGACATGATGCCCTTTACACCTATCCTTATTTGTGAAATATTCGATGTATGGGGTATAGACTTCATGGGTCCTTTCCCTCATTCCTCAGGCTATTCTTATATTCTTGTTGGTGTGGACTATGTTACTAAGTGGGTAGAAGCAGTCGCAACCCGAAACAATAACCACAAAGTTGTGGTCAAGTTCATTAAAGAGAATATCTTTTCTCGATTTGGGGTGCCACATGTGCTTATAAGTGACGGAGGACAGCATTTTCGTCACAGGACACTAGAAACCTTATTGAGAAAATACTCTGTCCACCACAACATAGCAACGCCTTACCACCCACAAACAAGAGGGCAAGTGGAGGTATCAAATAGGGAGATTAAGTCAATTCTTCAAAAAACGGTTAGGCCCGATCGCAAAGATTGGTCAAGTCGTCTGCATGACGCATTATGGGCCTACCGTACTGCTTTCAAAACTCCCATCGGTATGTCCCCGTATAGATTAGTATACGGTAAAGCTTGCCACCTTCCTGTTGAATTAGAGCATAAAGCCTATTGGGCTATTAAGGCCCTGAACTTTGACTTATAACAGGCAGGTGAAGGTAGGAAGTTGGCGTTGAGTGAACTGGAAGAGCTTCGTTTCGAAGCTTATGAGAATGCCAAGCTCTACAAAGAGAGAATGAAGAGGATTCATGATAGATCTATTTTAAGAAAAACTTTCTCTCCTTCTGATAAAGTTTGGTTGTTTAACTCCAAATTGAAGTTCTTCCCAGGAAAGTTAAGAACAAGATGGGATGGTCCTTATGAAGTGGTTAAAGTATATCCTTCTGGAGTTATCTTAATTAAAAATCTCACAGATGGGCATGTCATCACAGTCAATGGACAAAGATTGAAACATGCATTCAATCCAAATATGGTTCCTCATGAAGTTGAATCTGTAGAACTTCAGGACCTTGCAGGCATTCCATAAATGAGATTCTGCCAAGCTAAAGGCATTACAACTCAGCACAACTGTCTGGCTGAAGACGTTAAACTTAGCGCTACTAGGAGGCAACCTAGATTTTTAAAATGCTTATATGTGTTTATTTTCCTTTGTCTGTGTGATTTTATGATTTCTTTAGTCCTCTGTATTTACTTTGTTTATGTATTTATAGATAACTCTTGAACCCCAGAAAAGAGGTTAAATGGTCTGGGTAGTTAAATTATTTGCTTAATATATTAGTTATTTTCTGTGACCATATTTCTTTGTGATTTTCCCCTATATATTTGTTTGACTATTTTTATTTTTAGTATAGCTAACTTTTATTTTTGTTGTGTTGATGATAATCTGTAAAATGTTGTGTCTACTAATCTTTAATTGCAGAATGATACATCTTTTGGCAAAAGTTAGTAGAAAGGCTTTGACATCAACATAAAAATGCTTCACATCAGGTGATATCTTTCCGTATTACATTTCCCTTTATACTTGATCAACATGCGCTGTAGAGTAAGCAAACCATAGGTTTGGGGATGTAGCATTTGTCATTATATTCTTTCTTGCATATTACACTTTCACTGTCTTACATTGTTATTTGCTTGAGGACAAGCAAAGTTTCAGTGTGGGGGTGCATCTATTTCATGTAAATATTTTTCAAAATATGCAAGAAATACACTATTTGTGTTCATGAGAAAGAGTATTTGCTATCTTACTTATTTAAAGGAAGATGATTTAGATGATTTGAGAACTTTTATTGTTAGCTATGTATTGTGAAAAACTCTGAGGAAACTCTGTAAGAAAAACTTTAGGGTATTGTATTTATGAGTAAACCTAGTTGTTCTTCTTTTCTTCAATTGATAGTTATGTGATTATGAAAGGACTGAAATAGGATTACCGTTTGTTATAAGAACTTCTTGTGATTGAAACCTGAACCCTTATGCCATGTCTGTACAGTATGTTATGTTATTATGTGTGTATGTACACTCTGGAAAAAAAAAGAAAAAAAAAACAAAGAAAACAATGAAAAAAAATAGAAAAAGAAAAAAAAAAGAGTTGTACATACCTTTACTGTTGAATAAACTTTTTGGTGTGAATATGTTGTAAATCTCTAAGCACCACTATCCTAGACATTGTAATTTGGGATATGTGCTATGGTGTAAGATTTCGAGCCTGAATAGCTCGGGGGATTAAGGCACGTAGGGGTCTCTTTGAAACCTGGCAACCTCAGTCATAACGGTGGGGGATTGTTCGCCTTAAAGACCGCTATCTGGGATATCCAGAAAGCAAAGGAAACTGAACACTATATAGAGGTATTATTAGTTGTACTTTTATATTTCTGGCAAATGTTAAAGGGTTAAGGTATGATCAAGAGTTTGATTACAAATGTAGGTAAGAATATCAAGGTCCAATATGTTTGCATAACTTGAAAGTTGAGAATTGTATGAACTTAATATGCTAAGTTTACTTCTAAAGATGTACCCCGAAGTAAACAATAAACGATTTCCAATAAAAGTACTTATTTGAGAAAAATTTGCAAAAAGTTCTCTTATCATGTTTATCATTAATTGCTGAATAGGTTTAAGATAGTAGATTGCATTTCTCATAATTTATTTTTGGAATGTGTTTGACAAAAATTTAGGATAGATTTTTGCATCTGTTTTTGACTTGTAAAAATTATACAAAAATTCACTTTCACATCTGTTTTAAAGACAGTCTTGCTTGAGGACAAGCAATGTTTAAGTTTGGGGATGTTGATGTGACTACATTTGCAGCACTCAAACCATGGTATTTGTACTGCATTTGCATCTTAACTCTGGAATAAATGCAACACTGTGATACTTTCAATGCAATGTAGGAAAATACTGAAAAGTGAAGAATCAGGCCCGAAATGATCCAAATTGCAAGTCAAGAAGTAAGAATGGGAAAGCATGAGAAGCGGTTGAAGAATGAAGCTCATAGAAAAGAAACTTGGCTGAAACTAGCACGAAATCGGACTCGGAACATTGACCCAGATGATCTCAAATAGGGACCCATGTCCGTTTTTGGCAAATCATATCAGTTTTTCGGGTAGAAACAGCATTCTGAGCACAATGCTGGACTGCAGTCCTGCGCGCGGTGTGATTTTAGCCAAATTCCATCGTTTGGAGGGTCAAAATAGTGAAAAACGCCCCAAACTGCTGCCGTCCACCATCTGGTCAAAGTCACCAAACGAAAAAAAAGTCAACTATTTCAGAATTTTGCCTATAAATAGAGCTTCAACCCTTTGAGAATTCGGAAGTTAATTTTGGAGTATTATCAATATTTTTGATATAATTCTGAGTTAATTCTAGTTAGTTTTAATTTTAGTTTTAGTTAATTAAGTAGTAGTAGAATACGGGGGAAGTCCCGCCTAGATAGCTCTTATTCGGGAAAATTTTGTCCGAATAGCTACTTTTAGGGGAAAGTCCGACCCAAGTAGTTATTATCCGGGGGAGGTTCTACTCGAATAGCTTTTAATAGGAAAGCTCTTATTCGGGGGAAACTCATCTCTAATAGTTCTTATTCGGGGGAAATTAGCTCCGCCTGAATAGCTATTTTGCGTCGGACCTCTGCTCAAATTTCGGGAATCAAAAATATGCGTTCGTCAATATGGGGGAGCCTTTCTTGACTCTCTTTTATTTACATAACTTGTATTCATTTATGTCTGAGTAGATTGATATCTAGGGGTGAATATTGTAAATGATCGTATTTTAATATATGGTCTCGGATATAGTTTATTCAATTCATATTGCAATGTATGACTTGTTTTAATTAAGTATTTCATACGTAATGCTTTTAAGTAGACGTTATGATTGCTTTACTTTCGCTTCATAAATATTATACTTGTAGTTAATATTATGAATGCATTACTTTAGTGTCATATAATTGTTTTAATCGTGAGTCTATAGGTTGTACCATAGACTCCATGAAACTATAGGTTGTACCATAGTTTCTATCTGTAAGGTTAATTCCTTAGTTTAGTTTGCCTTGTTGTACTTGGTTAAAATAAGCTAAGTAGATTAACTAGGTCTATAGCTTTTAGCTTAACTGGGTGTATGCTTGTAGCTTAAACCCTTGCAGAATTAGATAAACTAGATATCAAGCCTATATTAATTGCCTCATTTACATGTTCAAACCCCTAGATCACCACCTCTCGTATTCCACTAATACTTAGTATAACTTAGATAATTTAGTTAGTTTAATTTAGTTTACATTTCTCGCACGTTACTCAAACCTACCTTGCGATTTGTCACTTAAGCGCTTTAATACTTTCACACTACTTCACTAACTTAAACTAGCGAGCTTCCCTGTGGTACGATTCCGCACTCAGAGCACACTACACTACAAAGATCCGTGCACTTGCGGGTATTTTAACTTGGTTATTTTGCGCACATTTTAACGCACAACCCGATCGCATCAAGCACCTCTCTTTCCAAAGATGCTAGCAGTAGATCGCTAATTTTGCTTCAACTTCTCCTTTCATATACCCCACTGCAGTACAATTCTTAGACATTTGAAGCAACCAAGCATCAAATCTAATGGCATTTCTTGGCTCAATAATGACCTGAAAAACACTTCCAAACCAGTACTTTTGTGTCTAAGGGCATGTCAAGAACACATGTTCAGTAGTTTCATTCTCTTTGAAGCAGATTTTGCAAATAGGATTATCAATGCATTTATGAGTAAACAAGTTTCCATGAGTAGGGAGGGCATTTGAGCAGATCCTCCACAAGAAATTCTTGATCTTTGGCATCGCCTTAAGACCCCAAATCATCTTCCACACTTCATCCGGAATAACATAAGAGCAGTTGATAAGAATGCAAAATGTCATATTTTTCTCCTTTAATGTTTAATATTTTATACCTATTTGATGCCTAAATGCACTCATTATTCTTATATTTTGATTGAGGATACAAATGGAGGCGTTAAGTGCAAAATGAAGTTAAATCGCTCAATTCTAGACAGCTCTAACACTATTTTGTTTTTTGGGCATAACTTTCTCATCCGAGCTCCGATTGAGACGATTCAAGATGTTGTAGAAAGCCAAGAAGAAGATATACAACTTTCATGTTTTGAGTTTTGAGATACACTGGCTGCATCCAGGTCGAAATTGGACGTGACGTTGCTGCACCTGCATTGTTTGATGTTCTGGAATGTACTTTATCTAGAAAAGTCTAGTTGATGGTGGAAGAAGTGGTGCACGAAAATTCTAGCTATTTTAGCTATCCTAATTATATTATGATTTTTTTAGTTGTTTTAAGATTTCCTAGTTATATTAGGACTTTACTTTACCTTATCTTTAATATTTTTCTTATTCTATTTAGATTAGGTTTCCATTATTTTAGGAGATTTTGTAAACTTCACAAACTATAAATAAGGAGAGAAATCATCAGATTTGAACCTTCTCTCTTCTCCTTCGAAATTTCTTTATGGCTTTGCATGGCTAAACTTTTATTCTTGGTCGAAGGAAATTGAAGCATCGGAATCAAGAAAACTGTGAGATCTAATTAATTTTTATTGTTCAATTTATGCTTTAAGTATTGAATGTTCTTCTGTGCTATTTATATAATTCTTTCGTTTAATTGCTAGGGTGGCCAACTTGTTTATTATTCGTTATAATCTACTACTAAGTAAGATATCAAATCCATAATTGTTTGATCCCTCTAACTTGCGAAGCGACTAGGATTTAATGATTTGCTGTGTTAGAGATTAAATTAAATGCAACCGCTTGTGCTTGTGTTGTTTAGCTTCATTGATCTCTTTAATTTTGAAGGCTGCTACTAGATTAAACTTTTAGAGCATGACTAAGGTTGTTTAGTAGTTAGGGTTAATTAGGTCGTGTGTATTCTGATTAATTATAATTAAGGAGAGATAGAAAGATAATTCCAACGGTGAATATTTAAAGTTTTAATTGATATATATTTGCATCAATGATCAGTTACAAGATTCCGATGGTAGACGTTGACTTAGACAAAGGTTTGTTCTTTTGATTAATTTCGATACTTTAATTTGAATTGTTTTTTAATTATCTTTTTTTTTTACGTTAAACTCCAGCCCCCCCAACCTTGTTCACGTAGCATAAAATTAGGCTAGATACTCTCTATGGGAACGATCCTTACTCGCGCTACTACATATATTTTTCAGAGTACAAGTTTTATTTTTGGTTACCTGTGACAGCACACCAGCAGCTTGCTTTAACAATTTTTTGACTTTGCACACAAATCTCTCTTGAAACATAATATCCAGTTTTAACATTATAACACCCATCAGTAGTAAGAAGCCAGACTAACGAATCAAGAGAGTTATGTCTTGGAACAATAACGTTGCATATTTCCTCAACCAGCTTCCTATCAAATAGTATGCAAAGAAGATTCAAATTCCATCCTCTAGAAGGGAGCAATAAGTCCTTCACTTTAGTGATATTGACTTCAGTATTTGGTTTGATCAAACTTCTACAACTTGATAACCAGGGATCATTCCAAATATCGATCCTATTTCCATTTTCAACCATCTAAACTGCCTTTTTCTTCAGTAAATCCCGGCCTTTGATAAGACTTTGCCAGCACCAAGATGAGCATTTTTTTATTGCTTGGACTCCAAAAGTCACCAGAATTGTTATAGATACCTTTTAGGACCATATCAACCATGGAAGAAGGGTTTGAAAAAATCCGCCAAGCTTGTTTTGCTGTCATTGCCATATTCATGGCCTGAATGTCTTTGAAACCAACTCCTCCAACCTTCTTAGCACTAGTAGTTCTACTCCAGCTGACCCAATGAACACCTTTTTCTTTGTTTTTCTTCCACCAAAATTTAGCAATTTCTGAACTTATCTATTTGCAAACAGATTTTGGAAACACATAAACAGACATTGGGTACGTTGGGACTACTTGAACAACAACCTTTATGAGTACCTCTTTCCCAGCTTCAGACAAATAAACATTTTTCTAGTTACACAGCTTAGAGTTGATTATATTTTTGATCCATTGAAGAGCTTGAGACTTAGATTTGCCCCATTCAGTTGGTAATCCAAGGTAATTACCTAGGTTATGAGTTTGTTTAATTCTCAGAATGTTGGAGACAGTTACCCGAATAGACTCTGGGGCTCTAGAGCTTAACAATATCCCTGATTTGTCCAAGTTAATACTTTGGCCCGAGACAAAGCAGTAAAGGTGTAAAAGGTCTTGGAAGGCAAGAGCTTCCTGTGGAGTGGCTTCAAGAAAGAATAGGGAATTGTCAACATAAAGAAGGTGAGTAAAGATGGGGCAATTTCTGGTTATTCTAAGGCCATGAAGGAGACCTCTTTGGTGATATGAGGAAATCAAGGCTGATAAGGCTTGGGTGAGGATAACAAAAAGGTATAGCAATAATGGATCACCTTGTTTGAGTCCTCTTTGAGGAAAGAAGGATTCAGACGGGGCACCATTAATGAGAACAACATATGAAACTATTGTGACACAATTCATAATCCACTTAACCCAAGTAGGGTAGAAATTAAGTTTAAAAAGCAGTTTTCCAGGAATTCCCACTCTACTTAGTCATAAGCCTTATGCATATCAAGCTTAGCAGTTGTGAACTACTTCTTAGAGTGTTGTTTCTTTTCTTTCAAAAAATGGATGGCTTCTTAACTAATAAGAATATTATCTTGAATGACCCTACCAGGGATAAAAGCACTCTGAAAATGGTCAATGATCGAATTCATATGAGGTTTCAATCGAGTCACAAGGATTTTAGACACTATTTTGTAAATAAAGTTAGTACAACTAATAGGTCTAAAATCCCCAACAGACTCAGGAAATTTAATTTTTGGAACCAAACAGATGTAAGTAGAGTTAATACCTGACAGAGAACTTGAACCTTGGAGAAAGCTAGAAACAGCTTGTAAAATGTCTGATTCTAGAATTGTCCAATGTTGCAGAAAAAAAGCTCCAAGAAAACCATCTGGGCCAGGAGCTTTATTCACCTCTAAGCTCTTGGCAGCTGCTCTCACTTCTTCAACAGTAACAAGTTTAATAAGCTCTTCATTCATGGACTCTGTGACAATAGGGGTTACACAGTCCAACACCAAATTACAATTTTTTGGCCCACCACTTTTTAACAGTTTTGAGAAATGCTCTCCAATCATCTTGTGAATTGTATCAGGATCCTCAGTCCAATTTCCTCTGTTATCCTTCAACCTCAGAACTCTGTTCGTGAACCTCATTTGTTTCGTAGCAACATGAAAATAATGCGTATTTATGTCTCTTATTTTAATCCACTTCAGTCTTGCTCTATTGGCCCAATAGTTTTCTTCAGCATCCCAAATCCTTTCAAGAGCAATTGTAACAGTATTATACTATTCCAGATTAAACTCTTCCAGAGGGAGATTCATCATCTCTGATAGTCTCCATTTAAGGTTCTCAATTTCTCGTGTCTTTCCTTTGAACTTTTTGCTACTCCATCTGCTCAGTTTCTTCCTGCACTTTTTTAACTTTTTCTTAACAACTTTAACTTTGTCAACTTCAACAGGAGGGGACTAACATTCTTCCACAATTCTACCACACTTCTGATCCTAAACCCAATAGTTTTCATAATGAAACCTGGGTGCCCTTTCTTATTAATTTCATTCCTCAACAACAAAATGATAGGACAGTGATCTGACCCCAGAAAAGGCAGAACTGTAACCCAGGCATCAGGAAAAGCATCATACCACAATTCATTAGAGAAGGCTCTATCAAGCTTCTGTTGAGTGAGATGAATGTCTTCTCTTTTATTGGTCCATGTAAATCTACATCCCTTGCTTTCAATTTCAATAAGACCAGCGTCGGAAATGAAGTCATTAAACTCCTTCAAATCAGTATAACTCTTGAGTTTACCTCCAGATTTCTCAGAGTTGCACGTAATCATATTAAAATCTCTCATTAGCAGGTGGGGTCCATTAACATTCTTTAAAATCCCTAACATATCTTTCCAAAAATTCATTCTTTCTATTTTGGAGGGGAAACAATAGATGAAAGTGAAGAACCAGGTGAGACCAGACTTTTTTGAAATAGAAATATGAATATAAGACTGATTACTATCTGAAACCTTGACATCCAAATCCTTCAGACAAAAAAGGGCAAGTCCGCCAGACTTACCAGAGGGATCAACAACAGTAGCCAGTTTATATCTTATTTTCCTACTGATTTTGATCATTTTATTCGAGTGTATTTTGGTTTCAGATATACCAACAATACTTGGCTTATTATGAAGGATAACATCCTTCAGATTGCTTACTGTTAGGGCCAGCCCAAGGCCCTGACAGTTCCATGCTAGAATTTTCATGGTGCCTCCGGGCCCTACACCCGAGCAGGACCCTCAGCCTCAGAGATTGGATTTTCAATTGACTCATCAATAGGACTCTTCGAACATCTTTTGACTTTCTTAGCACTTCTCGACCCAAATTTTTGGTTAGAAGTATTACCTAGCAAACTTGCAATGTTTGATATTGGAATATCCACCAGATCTTGTTCTGTGAAATTTGGAGTACAACCACCTTCTCCAGCATCACCACTTGTTTCCTTCCCAGAGTTATTTCCAATAAAATCAGCTATGTTCCTCTTGAGAGAGTTTCCAGCAGCTGCTACGGATGTATCAAAATTATAGATGGGATATGGGTTTTGAGTAGGGAGTAGAAAAGATGTAAGGCTGAATGTAGGTATGGTCTATTGTAGGCATCTGGTCTTGGTTGTTTAAATTAGCGTTGGACTTAAAAGTGTTTGGGGTTAAGGATGAGCTAATGTTGTGTTGTGGGTTTGAAAATAAGGAAGGGTCGGCTTTGGATGTTTGGTTGATAGGAGAAATTGGTTATGGATTAGTTTTTTCTAGGCTTTGGTTGGTGGGCTTGGTAGAGAAAATGAAAAGGCCAGAGTTTGGGGGGTCCTAAAAGGGGTTGGGCTTTTGGTTAAGATAAACAACATGAGAAGGCCCACTTGGATTAGTTGGATCCAAGGTTTTAGTAGGCCCAGCAGTGAGAGTGGACTCGTGGGAAGCTCCAAAGATTCCTGAACTTGATTCGCCAGCTGGCTTATTATATTTTGGACTTATCTTTCTTGGTGGATCATACTTCTGATGGTCAACTTGAAAGGCTGACCCTTTCTGTTCTATGTCAGGACCAGCAGTGTTGCGTGAAGGATCACCCTCCTCAGCAACCACCGAAAAATCATCACTGATATGGGATCTCACCAGAATACCAATATTCTTACGTCCCGGCAAGGCTCTGTTCCAGTGACCAAGTCTAGTAAAATTAATATTCTCCACTGAGTTCTGCTTAGCTTGTTGGTCCTCCTTACACTCTTGGATAATATGATCAATCTTACCACAGTTAACGCAGAAATCCACAAGCTTTTCACATTTAAAATGAATCCAAATATTTGGCAAATTTTTCCTTTCAATAGGAAGACCAGGGATGATTGGATTTCTAACATCCCATTTGATTCTCAGTCTCATACAACTTTTCATATCAGGGGTTTTACAAGTATCCAAATCGACAGCTTCCAGCTCACCAAACCTGCTACCAACCTTTTGAGCATTTGTAGGATTGATATAGCTAGTACAGAGACCATGGACCAGAACCTAGAAAGAAGTGAAATCCAGACTCATTTATTCAACAATATGTTTATCACTCCATGGTTGGAGTACTAGATAAAGTCCTTGTAGAGACCAAGGACGGAGGCTCCAAGCTCGTTGTTTGTCTCTGATAGATTTGAAAATAATCCTGAAAATATTTTTTTCAGGGCAACTAACCTCAGCTGGTTGGAATAAGCCCCAACTTTTATTCACAGTCTTTGAAATCATTCCGGCAGGAATCATTTTTTCAGTGACGATTCTACCTACTAAAAAGAGTTTTGGATCTAGGGTTTCAGAATCAAAAGATGGTTCAAGGAAAAGTAGGAGAGCCATAAGCACTAGGATGACTGACCCAGTAGAAGAGATGAAGAAAAATGAGAAACACAGATAAATGGAATGGAAGAAAAAGAAAGAAGAGGCGAATGAAGACCAGTGTGTGCTTTTGAAAGCAGATGAGAGAATATAGTATGAGAACCAATCTTCTATATTGATGTGCCCTGCCTCATTGTGATCGTCATACATGAATTCATGACTTTCCAATTCTTTATTTAAGCCACTTGATTCTTCTTTGAATTTGTAATTTTTGTCTATCTCTACTGGGCCGCCATTGTTGGTTCCAATCACTTTTGAATCCTTACTTCTAAAGTGTCCAACATTAGAAATTCTTAGATGATTGCTCAGCAACTCTAACTATTAGAAAATAGAAATTGGTTAATAACATTGTAATCAATCTGTTTACACCATAATTTTATATTACATGATAGTTTAATCAAAAATTAAATACGGAAACACAATCTTCACCCTATTTCCCATGTCTTGCCCCCAAAGACAGATTTACATAGGAGTCGTGTGACACCCGAGACCCTAACATGTCTATATTAATTGTTGCATACCTTATTTGTACATTTAAATATGCATTTACTTATTTTAGGAATAGTTACTATTCATAGTAAAACTCGACTGTCCTAGTTTTTCGAATTTATATTTTTGCCATGATATGTGACTCGTATAAGGAAGGAGAAAAATGTTATTTTGTGCATCACATGTTTGGAGAGTGCGTTAAGAAAATAGATTTGGTATCGTATGAATAGTGAAATAGTGAACTATTGTTACATAACTAAACTAGTTAGACTTTATTGCATTTTTTTTGGCTTTAAATTGACTTAGTCTTGCATTAGTTGGAGGCCAAATAAGCCACATACATATAGAATACCATATATACCATACATATAACATAATACTTAGAAAAATAAAACAACAAAACCACCCAACCACCCCATGAACCCGACGGGAAAAGAAAGGAAAAAAGAAATGAAAACTTCAACAATTCTTGCAAAATTGGTCTTCTAGCTTGAAGTTTGGAGGGTTTTGGAGCAACCTAGAGCACCTACAAGCTATCTACACCTTGATATTGAGAGTGAGATTCATGTTAATTGCATTTGAATAGTTAGGGTTTTTATTAAAATTTTACATTTGTTATATATTGTTATATCTTTGCTTATAGATGCTTGTAGTACTTCTTTTTGATGTAGTAGAGTACTCTTTTGAGATTAATTAGTTCTTGAATGGCTAGAAATGGTGCAGGATGAATTGTAGAAGAAGATGAATAGTTTTAAATAGTAACTTTTACATATTTTGTGATTTTTGCATTTCTAAGTGTTCTAATGCTTCTATTAGTTGTCATAACCTCCTAGAATGCTATACGTATCATAACAATGATTATAGCTTAGCTAGAATTGGAGTTATAGCTTGAAACATAAAGGGGACTTTGGAACAAAATGTTGAATTTGACTTGTTTGAATATGTAGTTAGTCTTAGATGTGTTAGGAAGCCTTTAAAATGTAATTATGGCGTGGTTTGGCTAATCGGATTAGGTAGTTGTAGTTCAAATCACCTAAAGGGTTTTTCGGTGTTTTTAGGTTAACATGATTAAAAATGTGATTTCGTGGCATTTATGTGCATCATAAAGTGGCTATAGGTGATTGGTAAAGTTAGATTGGAGGTTCCGTGTCTTGTGTGAAGTTTTTAACCTAATTAGTAAACATTGAAATAGTGATTTTTAGAGTTTTTATTAAATTTTGCTTATAAGCTTGATTCTATGCAATTAAATGTTACCATAGGTGTTAGTGAACATGGATAAAGGGTTAGAATAAATAAAAGTGGATTGAACTTGGTTAATCTCATATAAATGGCTTGGAATCAAAAAAGGGCTTTGCGTAAAAGTGTTGTCGTATGTAGTTGAATGCTAGAATTGGTATCTACTAGGCATGGGAGCACTTTTGGTGCTATTGTGGCGTTGATTGGGTGTTCGGTTAGTATAACTGTAGTTCAAACGTGCTAGGTGGAATTTCGGGGCTTTGTTGGGATAATGCGATTTCGTAGTGTAGAAACGTGCCATAATGTGCCTAAGAGTCGGTAGTGAAATCGGTTTCCCAATCTCGTATCTCGTTTGGTTTTAGTAGCTTGTAGAAGTTGGGGTTGTGAATAGTATTTTTGTAGCTTTCATGCTTTAAACTCTTATGGCATACTTAGTTATGGTTCTTGTTGTTATAATTGCCTTATAATTGACTAATAAGGTATTTAAATGCATTTGTGTAGTACATATATCTTGATAGCGGAATTCGTGAATTGAACTACATGTATACTTGTTATCAATTGAGTGAACATGTTTGTATCTTGTTATATTGTTTCATTGCTTGTAGATTGTATTGTATGTGCAAATTCATGACTATGACTTGTATACTTAACTACTTGAATGATTACTTGGATTATGTGTTAAATTAAAGTATATAGAATATGACATTTTACTAAGGATTGTTCTAGTTATAAGAAATTGAAGTAATATGCAAGTTAATGACCATAAGTAAGATTATTTCAAATCATAGGAGTGGAATGGAAAGTATGATAATGATCCTTAGGGTATGATTTAGTTAATTGAGCTTTGTTAGAATTTATATGTAACTGTCTTATTGTTTGTCACTTGAAGTTCTTTTAGGGTTATTGAAACTGAACTTGTTATAAAGTTAATGTGTTAACAGTGCTTATAGATAGTTTATAGTTCATGAAGTAATATTTTACTGTATGTTCAAGGTGTTTGAGAATGAGTTGGAGCCAATTCTTACATCTTGGAGCTTAGTAGAGGTGAGGGAATCTTCATCCCTTTTGTGCATCATAGAATACTTTATTAGTTATAAAATTGCACGATTTAGTATAAATGGTTGAGTTTATGTGTACTCATTGTTTTCTATGTTGAGCACGAGGACAACCTACTTTATTGTTCCTCTTTATGTGTTATCGAGATATTAATTGTTGCATGCATACGATATGTTGTGATCTCGTAGTGATGGTTGCGCAACCTTAGCATCGCACGGATGTGATAAGCCTCTCTGGGCGGCATCGGGCTTTGCCAGAGTGGTTGCTCTAGCTCCGTAGCTATTCCTACTCTCTCTAGGGAAAGGTGTTCACCCTAGGGAAATAGGGTTGTAGGATTTGGGGTACATCCGGAGTACGCCCACTGGAGCTACAAGGGATGCCGGCTTAGCGTTAGCGTTACTAATATCTATTTGGGTCCATGGTTCGTGGTTCGTGGTTCGTGGTTCAAGGCTCGTGCTCGTGATCAACCTTGTATCCTTTTAAATAAGTAACTCTCACTTGGGCCTTAAGTCCTTGGAGAGTTACATATATTTGTACCGTTGCTTAAGTGTTACATATTTGTGTTGTTAGTTGAGTATATGATTAAGCTTCTATTGTTTGTATAAAGATTGTCACTTTATTAAGTTGATTTAATACTTGTCCAACTATTGATTCTTTAACTTATTTGCATTACATGAAAGGTTTTCAAAACTCCCAAATACTTGTTCCCTCCCTAAGTATATATGTGTTGTATGCTCACCCCTTTTTCTAATCATTTCAGGTTCGATGTCCTCAGAGCTTGAGAAAGAGAAGGCTTGGGAATCATCTTGATAGAATAATAGCTTTATTTGGTTGTATTGTATGTGATTTATGTAGCGTGACTGTAAAGCTTGGCTTGTAATCTATTTTGAGATGTTTTGGTCTTGTATGTATTTGTTTATTATCTTGGAGGATTGTAATAGATAGTTTAATGTTTGTAGGATGTGATAATTGTAATAGTATGTAATAAGTTAACGCTTTACTTTATTGCTTAGTAGGTTGCATGCTTGCATGGTTGATTGGTTGGCGGAATTAATTCATAAGAAAGATAGATAGAGAATATTAGAGTGGTATGATAAGCGAAATTACAAACATAGATTTTCAACAATTAAGGAATGTATGCTTGTATGTCTTAAATGTCGTAGGCTAAGGCTCAGATGGCCTTAGTGTTGGGAAGTTGCGTGGTTGGAGTTTGGAGTTGTTAAGTATGTTGTAGTATGTGGTTTGTGGCTTTGTTTTCATTTACAGGTAACCAGTTAGGCCTAGAAACAGGGAAAACTCCGTTCGTTTTTCCTCGTTTTTTGTGTTATCGGGTATTGGATTGGGGCTCCGGTTTTGAGAGGAATCGGGGTGTTACAAGTCGGTTGGGGTTGTAGAAACTTGAAGATCCAACTACAAGAAGACAAATGATATAGATCTAAACTACTATCCTCTCATGGAGATTTAAAATTATATAAAACAAACGATATTTTTGCCATATGTCACTAGCATTCGTATTGAGACTAGAAGTCAGAGCATGTCAAGCCCTGGTAAGATTTTTTGTTTTGCATTGAATTAGGAATAAATAAATCAATAAAATTCAAGACCAAAAATTCAATACGTAATCTCAACATTCAATGTTCAAACTTGTCGTCATATATGAAATAACCTCCCATAAGGCCCCACGGGCTCCAAATATTCTTTAAAATATGTCTATTAATTCTTTTTTTTTTTTCTAAAATATGTGTAGCTTTTATATGAAAAATTAAATTAGTCCTGAAAAAAAAAATATTACTGTTATAATCCCAACTAAAGTAACATTCCAGATTCACCTATACCTATCACTCACTCCCATCAAAGGGAAAGAGAAAAGACAATGTAGTTCTTAGCTATTGACAGCAAAATGGCCAATAGGAGAACTGGAAAATGAATAAGAAAAAGAAGATACTTGTATAAGCAAGGATCCATCTTCTTGCTTCAAGGACTGAAATTGTGTAATGATCCTCTATCGGGATCTCACATTTATAAGAAGTGGTTTTTAAGTGTAATGGGTTCTCCTACCTAACAGACTAGTCTTTTGGAATAGACTATCCTTTTGGGCTTAAGTTGTTACATTCTTGGACTTATTTTGTTATATTGGTACTTTCATTGAGAGTAGAGTCCATGAAGGGGAGACTATAGGGTAGATTAAGGTGTGGTAAGTATCACACTGAATACTGATAGACGAGTACAGCCACCAAGAAGAAATGGCTACCATTGGATCAATGTCGATAGGCAACTATAGGATGGATTAAGATGGTAGTAAATGTCACATTAAATACTGGTAGACGAGTGCAACCACCAGGAAGAAAGGGCTACCGCCTGGCCAATGTCGATTGGCTATCCCGATGTGGGCATCAGGTCTTAATTTAAGGGGGTAGAATGTAATGATCCCATATCGGGATCTTACCTTCACAAGGGGTGGTTCTTAAGTATAGGGGGTTCTCCCACCTAACAGACTAATTTTTTAAAATGAGATTTCGTTTTAGGTTTGAGTTGTTACATTTTTGGATTTATTTTGTTATAATGTGACATCTAATTTTTACTTAATCTTGGCATAAGGGACCTACACCATCCTTGGTGAATATTATGGCAATTAGCCAAAAGTTTTTATTTTTGGTGAAAAAGTAAATTTTCTTTTATTAAAGAAATTATACATACAATTGAATAAGAAACTACAACTATGATCCAAGTTCAAAAGAAACCAAATATAAACACTCAACATACAATGGCTGAAAGAAGGCCCAGCCTAAAAGCTTTGACTAGAGACATCTGATTCTGCCCAAGGAGCCTAAACTTGGTATGAGCCCAAGAAGCCCTAGAAAGAATTAGGGAGGAAAGCTCTACTTCCAAGAGAGAGAACATGGACAGTAATATGCATTTGTCTTTTCAGTTCTAAAACCAACAATTAATCATATTTTAAAAATTAAGAAAACAAAAGTGAAAATTCTAAACGTTCCAGACACATATGTGCCACTGGCGCATATTTTCATGTGCTAGAGTGAGAATGTGGATCCCATAGACATTTTGTAGAACAACCTAAACAGGTGAAGTTATATTGTTAAAGTAAGTGTACCAGTATGTTATCCAAAAACCACTGGACCTTTCGCATCTAGTTATGGGCTTTGACCTAATTTTATAGGACAAAATCTACTTCACATAGGATGAAGTAAATTGGACCCTTAAAGGACAAGAGAAGATTTTGCGCTTGAGTCCAGCCTAACTTAAAGTTGTTCAATCAAGCTTGAATTCGAGCACTCGAGACTAAACTAAACCTTGACACCAAAAAAAAAAGACTAAACTAAACAAGAGAATTTTAAGCTAGAGGTCGATCGAAATTTTAATTTAATAATTTTTCTCAAATAATATTAAGCTTTTATTTTTTAAGAGAAACAAAACTAGAAAATAAAAACAAAACTAAGTGTATAGATAATTCATGCATGTAAGTAGTTTAATATATATTATAATTGTACAATGTACATATTTTACTAGTTATAAATATTATTATCATATAGAGCTGATACATTATACACAATTTTTTTTCTTAAAAGAATAATATATAACATCATTTCATCGTCCGAGTAGCTCACGAGTTGGGATCACGTTCAAGCTGGACTACATAATTGGACTTCGGTGTCAAGTTTGCCATTCACCGAACTTTAATCCAGTCTAAGCTGGAGCCCAAACTGTTCGTCTAAACCTGTTCTTTTTTAGTCATATGAGCGTTTGGTTCACGAATTGATTACAGGGATGTGATTAAAATTGTTTAGTATGTTAAAAATATTTCTAAGAATATTCCTAGGAATATTGAGTAATTTCCAATAATACCCCTAACTCAAAAAAATAAAAATATCATAAAAGGTGGACAAATAACGATACATTTTGTATAGTTTTTTTTAATACGCGAGGAATTTTTTTTAACTTATTTATCAAGTAAAATAAATTTATTTTTATATTTTTAAATTTTAACTTTACACTTCAAAAATTATAAACTTAAATTTATTATTTAATATTATTTTGAAAATATAAAATTTAATTTTTTTATTTATCTTTATTTTATTTTTAAATTTGAAATTTAATTTAAAAATTCAAAATCTAGAATTTAGTATTAAAAATTATTTTAAATTATAAAATTTTAGTTTAACTTTAAAAAATAATAATTTTTATTTATTTCATTTATTTATTCTTATTATTTTACTTTTTCTAAATATTTTATTTTATCCTTATTAATTTTATTTTATTTTATTTTATCTTTTTTTATTTTTATTTTATTTTATCTAAATTTTTATTTATTTTATTTTATTATTATTTTTATTTTATTATTTTATTGTTTATTGTTTATTTTTATTATTTTAATATTTTTTGAATTATGTTATTTTATTTATTTTTATTTTTCATTTTTTATGATGGGTATTTGTGTCTTTTGCTTTTTCCAAAATATTTCCACAACTTGAGAATATGAGATTCTCACCCCTCCTATGGAAATAGAAATTGAGCAAATAATAGGAATATTATATTTTTAGGAATATGATATTCCCATCAATATTTTTTTATTTCGTGAACCAAACGTGAAAATATTATATTCCAAACTTCACATTTCTGAGAATCTTGTAAGATTCTGCGAATGAAACACCCCTATAACACCTACCACAATGATTCTTAACTAGGCTTGCGGACAAATGACTCACCAAAAAAATCTTTGCAGATATTGCTTTAACTTTTTAATGACATGAAGAATGTACCATCGCTACACCACAAAATTTATAATATTGGGTTGAGTACAATGTGGTCCTACCTAAAATGAGTTCTTCATCAATAAAGAAAAAAAAATGTCTCACCAAATAACTAAATTGCTTGAGTATTGTTTTTTCTTTTTTTTTTCTTGACCTAAAAGAAAGAGTAATGCATTTTCTTCTCTTGGCAAAGAGACTACATTCGTTCAGTTATTAGAGGTTGGTTTTTACTCGTCTTTTCTACTTGGATTGATCTTTCCAAGGTCGAGAGAGGATTAAAAACTATTATTGCAAGTGAATAGCCAGGGACAAATATTCTATTTATCTTTTTTTTTTCTCATGTAATTTTGTTTGACACTTCTTGCACCTTTTGTTTTTGGTAAGTCAATGAGTAAAAGGTATCATTAACAAAAATGAAAGTATAAAGGTGAATCTAATGACAATTACAGTAAAGAGAAAAAAATCGAAACCTATACAAAAAACAAAGTATCGAAGTACAAAGGACTTCCAAATCATTAATGAAATAAACAATGTCATAGGGAAAAAGGTGAGAGGTAAAGAGACCCGGAGAGAAATCTCCCAACTATAAATCTCTTGGTCTTCCCTTTATGATTCTTCATTCACTAAGCTCAAACCATTCATTAGGTGCAGGGGTTGAAGTCTTCAGGGTTGGCTCCATTTTTCTAAATTGTACTTTTGGGGGGTTGGCTCGTTTCAAACTAGTAGATTGGGTTGTGATTGGCTCAGAAGCCCTCTTGATGTCTTTGCTTGATTCCAAAATTTGATTACCTTTAGAAGTTAACAAGCTAGTCAACACTTTTGAAGTTGACAGGTCGCCTAGTTGGGGCTACTCCAATTTCCTTTATCTAGCTCGCTCAAAGCTCAAACTTATTATGAGATGCCCTAGAAGGAGTTCGGGTAGGTGCATGTTTGAAAGATAGCTGGGTCTGTGTAACAACCCCAAACCCATCCCTTCCCAAGATTGGATAAAGAGTCTGCAACTGTAAATCTAAATATACAAAAAGCAAGATCTATACTATATATTACATAACTTCTTTGGATTACAACCAACTTTAATCATTTCAAGCCCAGACTCAGCTATGTCAAAACGAGTCTGGATAATCCAACTACTACATATGACCTACATCTCATAATCTGGACTAAATACAGTACATAAGCTATTTTTCATGGTCCAAAACCAAAGTCAACTAGAACAGTGTTAACTATGACATCATATACTAGATAGTGGGGTATACTAAGGTCCTCGTAGTCCTCACTATGTGAGCCCTGCTTAAGTGGATTGACCCCAATAAACCTTGGAATAAAAAGATCAGGGTTGCCCATGAAGCAGAACAGACACATATTGTCACTACCTGGTTTTACAATCCTTCCCTGTTACTTGTAATGGGGGAAAAAGGTCGTGAGCTCAAACGAACTTAGTGCGGGGAAGTCAACCGGGGAGGTTTTGAAAATATTTTCGAGTTTTGAAACCCATGATATAATGCAAACCAAGTATAACCATATATAAGTAACATATACATATCACGTTGCAAAGGATACGCTTATCTTCACTTCACAAGATGGCCGGCCGGATCAAGATCACAACTTCTTATTTCTCCCAAGAGGGTACTCCAGATTGTACCCAAAATCTACGACCTAGCTCTCCGAGGATGGTACCAAGCGAGAGAGGGAATAGGACTACGATAGACACGGGAGCACCGACAAGCCCTATACCTGTCCGGCATTCGTGCAAGCTATCGCACCTGAGGTTGCAACCCCCAAATAGCACACGAGCATGCACAAGTAATCACGTAACACACGTGCGCACAAGTAATGGGAGAACGGCAAAGTAGGCCGTCTCTCAAGCATATAGTTATGTAGATATCAAAATTAAACTCATTGTTGTCACTTAAAATAATAATTAATAGATAGTTATGTTAGAGATATGCCCTAATGCAGTATAATTAGATGACCTATGTAGGTCATTTTGATGTAAATATATGTTTTATTAATGGCATTTTGAGTTGATATTCATATTCTCCGTCTTATATTGTATGAATGTGTCCTTATGTTTTTTCTTAGAAGAAATATATTCTAAAAGTTGTTTAGAATATCTTGGCATATTTCTTTAATATGATTAGCATTAAAAGTTATTCATAGTCCTTAGATTATTCAACCAGGACTAAAATAATCAATTATGGACTATCATATGTAGTTACTTTTGATTAATATATAATATTAATGATAAAGGATGGCGAGCCTCGAGCCATAATAGCATGGGATGCGATTAACTTACATATGAATGATTATTAGTGGAATAGATCATTGAATGTGGCATGAGTAATAAACTACATGACTTTGGATTAATAGTTTTATTACTCGTTGCGATTGTGCAAGTAATCCTCTGACTTGAGAAATTACGGTTGTCTGATATATCGGGGTTTAGATTTTAGCATTAGGACAATACTTGTCTTTGTTTATAAAGATGGGTTATGGCCTTTTTGCAGTTTACTCCTTCGGTATAGAGATTGACAGGTAATTGTCAAGATAGGATCTGTTAACTTCCGATAGGAAGCGATGTCCTATGCGATCTAATGTCGGTAGTTGAATGAGGAAGTCCTTGGCCAAGGCGTGATGATGGAAATGAGTATTTCCATGAATGTCATCTCTCATTCTACCGTTTAGATCTAAGCATAGAATCGAACCAATGGACTTAATCATATCATGGTCCTTATTCGATCGGGACATATTAACGGAAGGATCGGACTACACGTTAATTTGCGACTGTAAATAGATTCACAAGAGATTGACTTCATTACCGTATATATTGTCTTGATATGTTACTAGACGTCACTCTAGCACATGAGGGTATTCTGAGAATGACGGGGACATTTTTGGAATAGATTAAAAGGGTCTAATGGTCCCTCATCACTATACGGTAGTGAATCTAGAAAGTCACACACGTTCAAGTATCATGAATAGAGTTTCTATAATGAGCTTACAAAAGGTTTGGAAACGTTAAGGAGTTAACGTTGTTGTATTTGGTCATTAAGTTGTAATGGGCCAAAAATATAATTATTAAAAGTATTGGGGCCAAAGTATAAATATGAAAAGTTAGTTTCCAATAAATTAATCTAATATAAATTAGGATTAATTTAATCATATATATATATAATTAACAAAAGATGATGACATCCAAAGGCCAAGATTTGATCTTGATTAAAATCTATGGCTAGGATTAATACTTGACAAGTTAGTGGAAAAATACATATTTTTCCACTATAATTTTCAGCCCAATAAATGTATATATTAATAGTTACACAAGATACAAAGTTGCATAGGAGACATAAATGCATAGAAGGCTACAATTTCATGACACAAGGTTGTCTTGAAAGCTTGAATGCATAGAAGACTTCAAATGCACAAGACACAAGTATGCATAGATAACATATATGCATAGAAAGCAAGAATGAAAAATCAGAATTTCAACACAACAAAAAAGAGCAAGAAAAATTACAGTTTATGAGGTGAACACACAAGAGCAAAAATCTGAATTTTTCTCTCTCTCTTTTTCTCTCCATTTTCGTCCATTGCTTGCAAAGCTTGGGCAGATTTTTCTCTTGCTTTCAACCCTTGTGTAAGCTCATATTTCCATCCAAATAGCTAGTACATACATTTGGGTTGTGGAGGAGAAACTCTTGGATGCTTGTGTGGACAAACTAGTACTTTTGCAAGGTGTGAAAGACTTGTCATCATTCTTGTAGTGCTTCTTCATCTTCTTGGATGAATCTTCAAGAGATATACCTTATAACTCTTGTTAATTCATATATATAGTTATATATGTAGTAGATTTGTTGATTACATGGACTAGACATAAGCTATAATGGTGAATACAAATGTTATGATGCTGAAAATTTTTTGAAATCATGGTTTTGCTTCCACCTAGCTCATTATCTATGTTGTGATTCACGTATTGCAATGGTCCTTTCAAGTTAATAGTAAAGGTAGATAACAATTTATACATGTTTAAAGTAGATAGTAATCCGGTTATTAACAAGTAGGTAGTTTGAGTAAGTAATTGAAAACAAGTTGACAAGCAAGATAGAGAACTTTTACATAAAACCTTAATTACTTAGCTATATTAAACTTCCTTTCCTTTCTTAACTCATCTACTTAGTTTATTTTAAATAGTATTTTTAGTAAATGACCTAAGTGATTATTCAGCCTATCCATAGTAATGATCAGTGGATTCGACTAGGCTAATACGTAAAGAAGTTACAGCTAGATCCCATTTCCACATCTACCAAGTTTTAGGGAAGATACATTATTCTGATTTCCCGAGTTATCACATTTCCTACACTATACCAACTAGTTAATATCCACTAAGTGGATATCTAGTCAAAAACACATTTTGTTCACAGGTCTTTGTATATGGCCAAGAATATATACCTAGTATGTTGTAGATATTTACATATGTCCTAAAATATAATACCAAGTGGTTGTTCTTTTTAGAAGAAGCCTGCACACTAATTAATTCATACAATTTTAATCTATAAGAGTTGTTACATAACTCATAATATTGTTAGATCAATTACTATATTTATAAATTAGAATGCATTTAAACAGAAGAAGTCATGCCATAACTCTTCACTTAATTCGTACTATGACTAAATCAGCTGGCACATATAGTAATCATATAACTGAAACTACAAAGCTTTGAAATAGAAGAAGAAGACCCGAACAACTAACTTCATATGAACAGTTTGCATAATGAAAATTTGGTAATGCAATTTTAAAAACCCGCACCTGGTTAATCATGAGTTGTTAGAAGAGTTTTAGGGATTATATATAAAAAAAACTTGTTTGTGTCTGAAACTTGCAGCCCTTATATAGACGCCTCTGTGTGCTTCTATTGGTTCCTATAACAATGATGACCCTAAAATCATTGCTCAAATGACACAGGCAGCTGCGTGCCTTACTCCAAAATTTTAACCGCATGCAAGCTCGTAGGAATACAGTTAAAGTCGCGCGGTGGTGATAGCTTAGGCAGACGATTATCTTTCAATTTCCGAAGCACCTATGCACGGTGCCAACAATGCGAACCAACTGCTGAATCATAACGCAGTTAGCTTGTTCTCTTACAGCGGTAGTATGCTAGCAGTGTAGGTAATAATTACGGAAGAATTGTGGCTTAAGACTGGCAGCATGATTAATTAAAGATGAAGACAGATGGTGGCTTTGGTGTAACTAAGATGATGACTACACTAAGCTAGGCGGAAATTGTATAAATACAAGCCACGACTCCACATTAGCTATAGGTGGCGATAATAATGCTAACTGGAATTATCTGCTAGGCTTTAATATCATATTTACATTGAAAGATCATTGGTGCAAGGTTGGGGTGTAATTTGGCTTCTACCAGCTGACTGCTCAATTGAAAATTAAAGCCATGAGGGTGCGTTGGGTATACAAAGAGTGGTACGTGTGGTTGCCTTAGCTTGTGGGTGTGGTGCATGGCTGGTGATTGATTATAGAAAGTGCTGCTCAACTAGGTGACAGATTAATAATTAAATATCCCCCCTTTCCAGTAAAGGATTTAAAATTAGTCACAACAACTAATATTTTAATTAATGATAAAGACTAGTTAACTTGAACAATTAATCAATTTACAACCGTGTCTAGCCTTGGATCTAGTTAACTTATCTACGGCTTTAGTCACCTCCATAAGCTAACTTGCTTATATTTGTAGTTCCCAATTCATTTGATGTACCAAGTCTTTTATTTAAAGCCTTTTCCTTACAGGTCCAAAACATATGTTGTCCTAATATTAATCTAAACTCATAGTAACACAATATTCACACCTTTATCAGAATTAGAAAATATGTATACTAATTCGCTTAATCATTTAGCTATTTACTTTTCTTCCAACCATCCAAATTAAGTTACTCACTCAATAAAATCATTCAACAAAGTTATATAATATTTAATCACTATCCTCTCGACTAACTAGTTAGGATCTTTATTGCCAACTCTAATATTTTATATCTATCAGTTTCAACTACTACCTTAACTATATTCCACTAGTTCTAGCTACTTACTTATAAACTTTGAATACTAAAATCGAGTATCATTCCCAGAATAAAATGATTCAGCTAATGGCCAAGACAAGCTAATCCTAATACTCTTTCATTACCTAACTATAAAATCTCATATCAACTACTCCTACCTATAAAGTTATTAAATCCAAATAGCAGATAAATTCTAACTTTTTGAAACGAATGCTTAGCTTGATATACTAGTTGTAACACATCTTCTTATTATAAAACACCAGACACATAAGTGATATAAGCCAAACACATGAGAAACACTTATTTCATATACTACTAGTCGGGATGCAGGTACAGGTCCTTACAGCCCGAGGTTGCCGTAGAGCTAGAAGGGCGAGATTGTTACACATTTGAACCAGGTTCATTTTTTCTATTTCACTACAAGAAAAACAGGTTGGGGCTATGGACCAATTCCATAGTCTGGTCATCGCCAAATTGGGACGGGCTATGAAATTCCATAGCCATTTCGTCCGTCGTCTAAGGCCCCGTAGCCAAATTACAATTTCGTAGCCAATCCGTTGCCAAAATTCGAAATTAATTTGTATTTATTTTTTTTGACTTTCGTCGCCAAATGCCTATAGCCAATCTATCGCCTATTAAATTTTTGAATTTTTAATATAATTATTAACTTCCGTAGCCAATCTGTCGCCCAATTTTTTTAATGTCCGTCGCCAATCCATAGACAAAATAAATTTTTATTTTTAAATAATTTATTAATTTTCATCGCCATTTGTTAATTTATTTTTAACTTTAAATTAATTAATTCACGGTCATCGCCATTCCGTAGCTATTTTGTAACCCAACTTTTCGTATCTAGTCTATCGCTAATTAATTATTTAATTTTTAAAAATAAAAAATTATAAAATTTAAATTTAAATATAAAAAATTAGTATTTACAAAAAAATTAAAATTAAATGTACAAATTAATTTTTACAAAAATATGAAAATTTAATATTTACAAAAAATTAAAATTAAAATATACAAATTAATATGTATTGTCATGCCCAAACTCAGTCCCTTTGGAAACCAAGCCCGGTCGCGACGATACACGGACATTATAACGCTTGAATTATGATCAACCCACAGAACACAACAAAACACAACACACATCTTGAAAAGCCCGCGTCATTCATGTATTACATTCCAACATTCACGAACGGATTTCACTAGACATACATTCATTCTCTTGGCAAAAGTAGACAACTCTTTCAAAGTTAAAGCATTCTTGAGTATAAACATGCGTTAAGATATAAGACTAACTAGTTGTGATCACGATCCAATGTGACCAACCATATATGTACAACCAAAATAACTAGATTTAAAGAAAGTTAAGTTAACAAGTATTTAATACATGAACTTCAAAAACCTACTATGCAACAAAACCAACCATCTAACAACATACTTCTCAACATCTAAAACACATCAAACTTATGACACATTCTCGATCTCATTAACAGCTTCTTCGTGCACATAGTCAACACCAAGCACACCTGTAACATGCATTAAAGAGGGTGAGCTAAAAAGGCTTAGTGAGGGAGGGTAAAAGGAAGTTTTGAGCTTTAACCTGAAAATCATTTGAAACACATTAGGCATAACATATCACTTGGTAACCACGTAATCACATTCACTTAATAACTTTGAAACATCCAAACTAAACAACGCATTGAAAAGAATACCGCTTTAGAACACTTGTTGATTTCGACACTTATAATTCCCTCATGAACTCATCACATCACTTATCTTTCTTGCTAGTGCACTCTGGATGTACACGAATCTATGACCCAACTCACCATGGCCATCACTGTCCACACGAGAGATAGAATAGTATATGTTAGTCATGCAATTACTGGCAAGCCCTATGCCGCCTAGCACGACATGACACTACCATGGTGCACTATAGGTTGCAACCCATTGCCTCACATCAAACACATTCACACATTCGCATCATATAGAGAGATCAACAAAGTAGATTATCTTACAACCACATCAATCACTCAACAACATATTCTTTCTCTACAACACATTCATTTTCTACCACACATTCATTCTCTACAACACATTAATATCAACATTTAACCATCAAAAGAACATGATCTCTACACATTAACATCACTTAAGCTTCAAAGGAAACATGAACTCTACACATTAACACCAACATTTAAACATCATATACGCCATTTTCAATGCCATATCTCTACACAATTCTTTACACCACCAACATTTAGAAATCATTTTAACCACTTTATAAATCTCTACAACACATAACCCTTGCACAATCCATATAGCAACCAACTACAATGCATTATGAACATATTACAATAGTATAACTAGGCATAAAACTAGCTAAACAAGCCAAACTCCAATCTTGCACCTTTGCTGGAATTTTTATAAATTCACCAAAATAAACCCCAAACTCCACCAAATTCACACCAAAGCCATGAAATTATACCACAAACACATATATATAATCATAAACACCAAAGCTAACTAGAATTCTCAACTTCCAAATAACAAAGTTAGGTTATAACTCTTGAAATGTCATAAACAAGTTCTATTGCATATATTTAGCTCTCAAATCACTACTATAACATATATTCATCTTCAACTAGCATTTATAAAACACACACACACACACACACACACACACACACACATATATATATATATATGAAATTCCATGAATCAAAGTAAGCAACAACATGCAAGAACTTGAAATCCCTCACCTAAAATTGTATAAAAAAGTTAGAAATGGCAAGAACAAGTTATGTAGAACAAAGTTTGAGGTATTTCCACTTCAAAATCACCTTAAAATGTAAGTTTTCTTCTTTAAAAATGACAAAACCTTGTTTTTCTATTTTTTTCTATTTTTTGTCCTTGACCGACTCTTCAAGCTCTTTCTAGCTTCTTCTTTTGTTTTGTTATGTATAATGTATGTATATGTATTGTATATAATGTATATTAGTCAAACAAAGTCAAATAACTAAGTAAAATATGGTCAAATATGGTATACTAAGCATTTATCTATCTTATTTGTATGTATATATGTATGTATTATTTATAAGAGTCAAATATAAGTCAAATATGGTAGACTTTGTAAAATAAGACTATGTTTATATGTATATATGTAATTTAAATGTAAATATGATGTATTAAAATAGATAAACACATAATTAGCACATAATACTTCCAAATAATGTTTAAAGTAAATAAATACACTTGAAATGCATGCTCGGGTCTCACATGTATAGTATATTTATAAAAAAAGTTAAATTCTATACAAAAATAATATTTTAAATGTACAAAAAAAATCTAAAAATGATCTATTATTGTCTTCTAATCATTTCATTCACGTGGTTGTAATGGCTGCAAAGCTTTCCTTTTCTCTTCCAGTACTTTCTCGTACTATGCCAAAGTCGTTTCCTATTGTACTAACAAATAAATATGGCATAAATAACACGAAAATATTGCTTGAAGATATTTAGAACAATTTGAAAAAGAAGTAAGAATGATGAATTGATATGAAATGTATGCATGTATGAATTTTTTAGTGCGACACCTTGACTTGCTAATTTGTACTTTATTCGCAAGATATATTCCCAAAATAGTGCTTAACTAATCTGTAAATGATTTTGTTCTTATTCTCATTAGCATTCAAATATATATTCCCAAAATAGACTTTTCATCAATTAAAGCCCAGTCAAAGGAAGCTTGATCTTGGATGTTTATTGTCAATAGCTTTTAAAGAGTTATGCTTATTTCAACTTCTTTAGACCAAACTGAAATAGGTTATAAAATAAGTACATATCCACCACCTTTAAAATCCCTTATTCTTTTGTTTTTCTGAGATTCTTAGTACAAAACTAGAAATATCCATATCCCGACAAGCTAGGTTTACATAATAAATATGATCCAAACCATATGAATTTCTTACCTTCATTTGCGACATATCTTTTTCCCGTTGTCTGCATAATTTCACATTTAAGAGGGCATTCAACATGGATATATAACCATAAGGTTCCAACTTTAAACTTATTTTTAAAAATGATCTTGCAGCTTCCATTAGGTATTAGAATTTCGTTAAAACTTCTTTTCTAGGTGCATAACAACAAATAAATCTGGGTTTCATATGGATTACTGGATATTACTTATCAAGCACTTCAAATTTCTTTAAATATTCTACAATTTTTAAATCCATAATAACTCAATCTAGTAAACGTATGTAGACTTCAGATTATGAACTTCAAATCCATCTAATTTGATTCTCAAATTCATAATGGACCCTTAATCAACTTAGATCAAATCATAAAAGAAGATGAATGCTCTTGATTTTACATAACAAATGCATGCATCTATCTAAATGTTTTGAGTTGCATCGAGCCATTCAGATTTCTGGACGATTAGGATTTGAAGGGCATGTTGAGACAATGTCATAAGTGTCACATCTTTTTAATATATGAGCGTCACACCCTTCCGCTAGTGATCCATTGTTTTTCATTAAAAAAGTAATAAAAGTTATTTTTGTCCTTACTATATTAGAGCATCAACAAAAAATATCCAAAACTTCTCATTTAACTATCTTTTCTTTTGTTTTTGTGTTTACATCATCTAACTATGCAAATATGTACTTATGTCGTGAAAGAGAGACATGTAACAACTACTAAAAGATATTAATCCAACTTTAGCCAACTTAAAAATCATGGCCAATATTTATCTATTATGGATCTTAGAATCCATAGATTAATATTTGGTAAATAAGCTTGTATAATTGTACGTAACAAATGAGAAATATATATGTTATTCGCCTAATTTGCATCACTATTAAGTCATAATCTTTTTTATTTGTAGTTGATCAAATCAGGACCTAACCTCATCTAACTTTGAATTTTATAGATTTTTATTTTCACATATTGTAGAAAAGTGAAAGCAAAGTAATTGAAGATTTGATTAAACTTTTGAGGGCTCAAGGTTAGCCAAATTAATAAGCGAGCTTACCCTAGTTTTTATTGTGAACTTTATTTTGTTTTGCTATTTTTTTTTACACATAAAATTAAGAAATATTCTATTAACAAAAAGGTCAAATGACATTTCATTTACATTTTTGTAAACTTCCAAGTTGAGTATCTGAGTATTAAAAAAAAATTTCAAAGAAGTTGATATCTCTATGACTTAAGACATAAATCCTTTCTATAGTGTTGGTAAAATCATAATAGAAATATATATTTGTATTATTAGATGATGTGAACACAAAAAAATGTAGTTAAATAAGAACTTTTAAGTATTTATTGATTCTCTTAGATAATAAAGGCAAAAATATATTTATTAATTTTTTAATGAAAAAACCAATGGAAGAAGTGTAACACTCATATATTAAAAAGTAAAAAATCTAAGTCACACTTATAAAAAAATGCAAGAGGTATCAAACAAAATTACCCCTTTTTCTTTATGTTGGTTTCTTTTTATAATCTTTTCTTTCTTTTTTATTTTCTATTGTGACAACTCCTCAGATATTGATAATGATCGTACCATCAAACTTAGCTTTTGGTGCTGGTTGTTAGAATAATCTTCCACGTGTGACTCCTCTCAAATCTGTTCACACGTGAAGGGGAATGTTAGAATATAACGCTTGTTCTATATCAAAAAATCAGAAACTCTAAGACCACCTTATAAGATATTGGGCTACTCCACTTAGCACCAATTGGTTTCAAAATGGAAACCTCAGACTTCTTAACATGGTATCATAGCTGGGCCCTTAGGTCCACTTGTGTTCAATCTTTCGCGTGTGTCATGTTCCACACATCTTCAATCTTCCACGTGTGTCTCATGTGTATTTAATTTTTCACGTGTGTTAACCTACCATGTGTATTCAATCTTTCAAGTGTGATCCATCTCAAAATTAGGTCCACGCATGTCCAATTTTTCACGTGTGACTTCTCTCAAATCAATTCACATGTGAGGGGGAGTGTTAGAACAATCTTTCACGTGTAACTCATCTCAAATCAGATCACACGTGAGAGAGAATGTTAGAATATAATGCTTGTTCCATATTAAAAAATCAAAAACTCTAAGATCACCTTATAAGATATTGGACTACTTCACTTAGTACCAATTGATTTTAAGATTGAACCCCAAACTTCTTAACACTGGTGCCTGGTTACTAATTCTCTCAGTAAACCATACGTCAAGTATAATTTGACTGTCTTAACATTTGTTGGCACTTGGAGTTCCTTTGCATCAAAATTAACTAAATTGTAATGACGGGAATGGAATACCAAATATTTAGGCCATCTAATTATGGTGTTGATGCTAATTTCGGTTGCACGCCATACAGGAAAGAATTACTAATATTTTTTCTTCTTTTTCAAAAAGAGAAAGGAATTAAACTTCAGATCAAACCTTATAAGTCTATGGGTAACTAGCTTGAACTATTCTTTTTTTCGGATAGAGTCACGTGTCGGATTAAAATCTTACCTCCCAACTACAAAATTGTATGTGGTTCTATTTCTATTTGGCTTTGTTTGCATTGGATGATTTGGGGAATTTTTAATTCCTTTTCTCTTGCTTGGATTAGGAGGTTTGGAGGGTGATTGGTTTTGGGGGATTTGTAAAATCCTTTATTTGGATGATCTTTGTAATCGGCACAAATTGTAGTGATGTGATTTAAATGATTACGTAATACCCATATTACCCCTTTTATGTTGATAAAATTACACTTATACAATTTTAGATATTAAACTTGTACCCTTAAAGGGGGATAAAAATGTTTATTTGTTTATAAAACTTATCTTATCTTTTTATTTTATTTTCAATCCAAATGAAAAATACAGATAATCTTTTATGAACCATTAATCTTTTATAAATTTACTCAATTCAAATAAGATCTAATGATTCCATTATCTTCTCGTATTATTAGGGAGAATTGCACAAATGGTCCCTATTTCTTCAAAATTTTAAATTTATCCTTATTATTTAAAATTAGTCAATTTAGTCTCTATTATTTTTTAAAAATTTTATATTAGTCCATATTATTCAAAATTAGTCAATTTGGTCCCTTTTATTTTTCAAAAAAATATTAATTTAGTCAAAAAATTTATTAAACATTGAAGACTAAATTAAATTTTATATAAAAATAATATGGACTAAATTTAACCTTTTTGAAAAATAATGTGAACTAAATTGATTAATTTTAAATAATAAGAAAGAATTTAAATTTTTTAAAGAATAATAGAGATTAAATTGATTAATTTTAAATAATAAAAATAAATTTAAAATTTTTTTTTTCAAAAAAATAAAGACTATTTACGCCAATTTTCCTTCATTATTATTCCCCTTCCTTTTATTATTATTTGTTTCCCCTGGAATCTAAACCAGCCCTTGGGCTTGACATACACGACACCGGCTTACTCGTATTTTCCATGTGGTCTATGTATAGGGTACCTGGACAAAGGCGAGGTTTTCTATGCTACTTTTCAACTACTCCACTTTTAATCACATCTTTACGAACAGACCGCGAAAAGGAACAGAACAGAGAGGTATTCCAAAGTCTTCCTGGCTTTATAGTCAAGGACTCACGGGTACGAGTTTCAATCAACCTTGTTGGAAAGTACCCCGGAAATGAAAATAGTCAAATTCGAATGCCTCGATTTCTACAATAGACACCTTTCCTTTTCTCCGTTTTTCTTTTCTGGATTTTTATAGCGTGTTATCGAGATAGCAAATGAGAATCCAAGGGATCACCCCAATAATAAGGAAAGAAGGCAAATAATTATAAATACGGGTTCAAATTTTCTTAATTGCTGTTAGGGATCATATTCTTAACTGATTTTATATATATTTTGGGCCAAGTTATTGTACTCCCAGAGTTTTGATTTAAATTCAGCTGTTAGATAAGGTAATGGGATGCCAATGTGCACTATCTTTATAGTGGTAACTAATTCGATTTATGCATCGCGGGCAGACTTAGTGGGGATATTTTTCAAGATTAAAAAAAAACAATGGTGGCCAAATGTTTTGAAAACTTTTTCACATTCGAGGAGTTAAATTAATAGGGGAGTATTTGATACATAAATATGAAATTTTTTTATCTCTCAACTTTGGATAGTCAAGAAACTAATTCTTTTAAGAGCCACTTCATATGTACTGAGCTCAAAAAAGAGCTTCTTATGGATAATTTTTCTCTATAAAAAATAAATTAGAGTATATCTATTTTGAGTGAAATAGATACGTCAGAGTTACAAAAAGGGTCAAAAATGTTACAAACAACTTTAACGGTGGTATATAATCTCGTTGCACATAGTCCTCTGGCAAATCTCTACTGGAACATTTTTTTTGCAAATAATAAGCAATTTTTGAGCAATTTTTAACAAAATATGATTAAAAAAATTCCTCAAGAATGGCTAAAATGATCAAATAATGACTTGTTTAAATAAGATATTTTGAGTTTGAACCACAACTTCGGTCTTTATTGTACGCAAAACAATAAAAATTACAATAAAATAAAAATGTTACAAAAAAATTTTAATTTCTGCAATGATTAAAAAATTGTTAGAACTCGTAAAGCACTCAAATTGCCTCCATGTAAATTTTGGGCTTCTGTAAGACTGAAGTCATTACCTCGTTCCTGTTTATTTTTTTTTGGTCATACCATCATTCCCATACCGTTTAGGAATTTTTGAGCCAAAAAAAAATACTGTTTAGGAATTGAAAAGCAAAACTAATTGGAGTTCGAGAAGGAATGATATGACTCAAGATGTCCAATTCGTGTTAGATCCTTGACCAAATGAAATATAACCGCCTTGAAGTCGTGCCAAATATTAATTAGACGGTTCTGTATCGATAACACTTTTGCCTCCAAAGGTATGACTCGAATAGTTAATGTGTGTGAAAAAATTGTGATTGGTTATGGGTAAGATTTTTTTTTTTGGAGGTTTTGTTCCTGATTTACTTGATACATTATTGGGTTGAAGGTTTGCACTCGGAATTTTACCAGTTGATAGTCGAGTTCTGCTGAATAATTCAGTAATCGAACTCCGTCAATTGAGTTTTTATTGTTATCCAAATATATATATATATATATATATATATATATATATATATATTAATTACACTGCATGGTTGCTAAGGGTTTAGAAATAGTAACTTACTATTAATATAATGGAACAAATGCACTACAAATTATAAAATGACAACTCTAAACAGATAGTTTAGTGGAAGAGAATTTAGAGCACGAATAGAATATCTAGTCACATCTCAAGTTTGAATTAATTAAAAATGTATTCTTCTTGAAAATTGTCCTGATAAACATTTTTATTATGACAAGAAATTACTCTAGGTAGAACCACATTAGATTCATCATAAGAGTATAAATCTTATGGTATAGCGTCGCGTCTCAATGCATATGTTCCAAGTCTATAAAGGACGATGTAATATTTATTGATGGGAGGGCATAGGTTCAAACTCAAAACCTTTGGTCATTATAAGTTATTACTCGATTATTCTACCCAACCTTAAAAGCTAATCCTAATAAAACTTGTGTCTAATTAATTTTAATTTTTTTTTCAAGTATAATTATGTATCTCGAGTTTGGACCTTAGTGTTATTTTTAAATATATATGTTTTTTGGTCCGAATGTTACTTATATTTCTATGCAATAATATTAAGCCTACAAACGATATATTTTTCACTTCAAATATTCTATCAAAGTCATATAAAAGAGAAATCCAAATCAGAAAAACGAAAAAAAATGTTTTCTCCTCTCGGGAAGTGCGGAGACATCAAGAATTTCGGATGATATGATGATATACATTTCGAATCCAACGGTTAGAATTGATTCTTGGGTCATATGTTTAAACCTAAAATAATGGAAGAGAGAGACAAGGAGGGTCCTAGTCTACTGCTAGTGGTCATTACTGCTCCACAGCTGGTTTTGTGTACTTATCTGCAGTAGGGTTAGGTCTCTGCAAAGCTTTCATCTCCTCTCGTGTGTGTGTCACCAAATCATTATATTCATCATAGTCTTCATGATTGCCCAAAAAAAATTGTTCTTTGTCCATTCCGGGCCTGTAATTTTCTCTCCATGCTTAGCAGCTCACTTTGAAGCTCCATAATCAATAGTATTATCAGAAGATGAATGACCTCACAGATAACACAGAGTTTGATAGATCAAGTCAAGCAACGAAGAGATATGGGGAAGCTTTATATGCTTTGAGGGGAATGTTGTCTGGCTCGAGGCCACCCAACTTAAAGATCGATCCATGTTTTGTTTTAACAAAATCTTTCCAAACTCTATATATGGATAAATATGTGTAAATGATTATGTGTGAAGATTATTTCATAACATTATTACAATTAAATGATTGTAAATTGTCTACATTATTTTGTAATAAGTGTATTAATAATTTATAATATTTGGATTTAGTTCGTAATATAATAATATTATGAGTAGATCCACTTTCGATCACATGTGGGTGTCGTCGGACCAGGCTTCATTCCCCTCAATCATTGCTTCCAAGTATATAGACCCGCTTCGATAATCTGGTTATGTTCCAGGTAGGTTTTATGGTAGCATTTGTTTTTAATCTTAATTCACTTTTTGGCTGTGTTTATCATCTTTTCTCTCTGTTATATGCTTCTGGTTTCATGCAAATTAAGATCATGTTTCTCAGCAGATTGGGCTAATGATGAAGGGATTTGACTTCTTTTTTTTCAGTCTATGCATAGCCAATACATAGATTAAATCATTACCATTCAGTCTTTTTCTCCTTATGTCATCATGGTTTTGGAATTAATTTCGCAGTCTCACTTGATTTTATCATTGCGTAATAAGTTGAGACTTTGTTAATATCATTGGACAATTAGTTCCTCTTTGATGATTCAACTTTCAAGGTTCAGATCTGTTTGTTTTCTGTGTTTTCTGTTGCTTAGGGTTTCTTGCAAACATATAAAGTAAGATTGCTTATAATAAATTTCGCATAAAGTGTATATGACCCTTTCTGAATATGTAATAAATTTTGTATAAAGTAGACATGAACCTTTTTTGAATCGAAGTTCATATATACACCGTAGCCAATTGACTTTGGGATTCTTTGGGCATTTTCATACATTTTACAATGTATATACTCTTATTGCGATCGATTAGATTCTTTGCATCTCCCTTTGAAAATATATTGTATTTCACATGCCCTGTTTGTGCCATATAATTTTTTTTTATATGATAACGTAATGTACTTAGTGGATGGCATGTGAGGGCGGAATCAATACTTCGAAGTATTTATTCCATTCCATCTCGCCGTGATCTCCTCTTTAAAATCAGGTTTTTTTTTTTTTTTTTGAAATCTATAGATATGTAGGCTTTGCCTGATTAATTCTACATATTCTAAAGTTTTGAGAACTCGAACTGGCCATCTCTGGATAGGCATTCTCCTTGTTTGTCTTTTGCTAGTAGAGCCTTTAGCTGTAGCGGCAAATGGTCAACAAAATGAAACCCCAAAGTATGCTATAATAAGGCATGGTTGGCGAGTCAATTTCAACATCGATTCCGTGTTTTTCTACGTCAGACATCTACCCTTTGTTTCTATTTTGATCAAACGCGATGTGTGTTCTGGATTCTATCCTAGATGTGTTCACTTCTAAAAGTTTCAAATATCAAGATTGTGATATATACTTATTCTACACACGATATATTTAGTATAGAAGAAGTTAAATAATTTTTTTCCACCTGCGTGTGTTTCAACAGATCCTCATGTCATCTTTAAGTGGAATATTTGTAAATTGGCTCAAATATTGCGATGTTTTAATCCAGCAGATATTAAGATATCTGCTATAGTCCCATTTTGTGACTATCTTGAAATACAATCTGAAGTTGAGTTCATAGTATATGCAAAAGGTTTTTTTATTAATTGCACCTTTCTGCTGTTTATATTCTTGCCAAAAGAAGGCGTTGAAAGCCTAGTCAAAATTACAGTTTTATGTTGATTATATAGTTTTGTCCTTATGAATTTGGATTCTCTCGTAACGTTATTTGATCAGTTTTATTTGTATATGCTGTGTTTGGTGGTGGGATGGAATAGTGGAGGATAGAAAATGAAAGAGAATAGAAATCTTTTCATCTTTCCTACTTTTATTTTACATCCTTCTTATTTTCCATTGCCTTTACCAAACAAAGGAATGAAAACAATTTTCGTTTTTCAAAGGATTAGAAGAGGTCATTTTCCAATTTTTAATCCTTCTATCTTTCAATTCATCCCCGAAGAATACATGGCATTGGAGTTAAATATCAATTTCACGTGAAACAGTAAATCTTTATTGCTAAAAATATCTCAATGTTTATCGTAAAACTAATTATTGTACATATTGACTTGTGAATTTCGACGTTGATCGAACAACCCTTGGAGGAATTCTTGTTGGAGCAAATACCAGTCGCTTTGCAGGCTCTTTTGGAGAGAGATAAGAGGGATAAAGGATCCTTTAGGGTGGTTCGTGGTCAGTCAAATATGGCTGTCTAACCACGTTGATGCCTATTTTCATCAACTAAGCCTCCATTTAAACCAAAAAAATAAAAACTTTCTCAACGTGCAGTCTAAGAATAAACACATGGGATGGACTTCCCTTCGGCTTATCGGGTATTTTCTACTCACTGGACACGAGTGTAAAGTCTCAGTATTACTCATTTATCAGCTCTGATTAATAAGAGAGAATACCTTATATATATATATATATGTATATATATATATATATGTAGAATTTAGGACAAATGTCACTGTTAGTCGTTTCCATTGTTTGCATGAACTTTTACTTTAGTCCCTATTATTTCAAAAGTGACAGTAATGGTTCCCAATGTTTAAAAAAAGTGATGCGATAGGTCCTTTCTATTAGTGCAACGTTAAAAATGGACGAAAAAGTATAATTTGTCTGTCACATGACTCTTTTTTGAAAGATAAAATGGTAAAAAACTTATTTATTTAAAAAGTAACTTCATAGGTTTATCAATGTTTGTAATAACTCACCAAATTAATATAAGAGTAAACACGTCATTTCATACTTTTTCGTCCATTTTTAACGTTGCATTAACTGAAAGAACCTAATGCGTCACTTTTTTAAAATATTGAAAATTATTATTGCCACTTTTAAAATAATAAGAATTAAAGTAAAAATTTATATAAATAATGGAAACTAAAAATAAAACTTGTCCTAAAATTTATTTCATATAAAAAGATTAATATAAATTCAAATTAATTGAATAACAAATGATTTTCTCAAACTCATTATATTGTTAAAGTACGGGTGTTACCTACTGTATTCTCGCGTTCATTTCACTGTAGTTTTGCATGGTGTGATAATTTCATCAGTGTTTCAGACCTCGGGAACGGCGTACATATAGAGACAGAGAAAGCAGAAAGCTGACTGAAATGGTTCAGATTGACAACGCCTACACCTCAGGTGAGGAAAACTAAGATCATAAGCTAGTTGGTTAAAGGGTCTCTCTGCCTGTGTGTGTGTGTGTGTGAGAGAGTGTAGAAACGTCTGCAAGTTAATCAGTCGTACCTAGACCCAAAAAAAAAAAAAATTCAGCCGTACAAGGGCCTTGCTAGTAGAGGAGTTTTCATTTTTCTTCAAATGGCATAACTTCATTCACAAAAAGTGAGTTGCAAATTTCGAAAACTACCATATTGATGTTACATAACATCGACAACTCATCAAGCATCTCGCAATGAGATGCATGCACTAGCAAAATAATTGCATGCATCATCATTTCTTTTTTCTTCCTTTTTTTGATGAATTTTTGTTTAGTTAAAGTTGAATTCATCCAATTTAATTTTCATATATATATATATATATATATAATTTTCATATATATATATATATATAATCGATAAGGATTAAATTAAGTTTTTAAATTAAAAATAATTTTAAAATACATATATTTTTGAAATTTTTTTGAGGTGAATGGGGCTTGTAAAGTAGGCACCATCTTTCACCTCACATTAGTATTCACCAGGGGCAAATCTAGTTGAGGATCGGTGGGGGTCTCGGCCCCCCTAATATATATTTTTTTATTTTAGCTTATGTATATTTTTCACCCGCAACATCTCCACGTAATGATTATTCCCCAATGTAATTGACACACCACACGCACAATAATTGCCACCAATCCACCCACCATTTCTTTCTCTTTGTCTATATATATATGTATATATATATATATATATATGTATATATATATATATATATATATATATATATATATATTTATTTATTTATTTATTTATTTATTATTATTATTTATTTTTTATCTTTTCCACTCCCCCAACTCTCTTTTTCAATTTTTCCCTTTCACCTTTAGCTTTTCCTTTTCCCCCACTCCCTTTTCCTCATTCCCTTTTCCGTTTTCCCTTTTTCCATATTTTTCCCCTTTCCCCTTTTTCCTCAATCCCTTCCCCGATAACAATTCTCTCCCACCTTTCCTGTAGGCCACAATCATCTTCCTCTCTTTCATGGCGCAAGTGCACAGTCTTTTTTTTTTTTCTCAATTTTAATTTTTAAAACATACATACACAAAGGTAAAGTAGTAGAGTATGAAAAATATTGTATAATGTTTAATTTACTTATTTTTTTTGGTAAGTTAATTTTATGCATAATTGTTAATAGAAAGATATTTTTTAGTGTGTTTTTTACAAGCCAAAAAATACTGCAAAAAAGAACACAATACAATAAAATAATAATAATAAAAATCTCAGCCCTCCAACATTAAGTTTTTGGATTCGCCCTGATGTTCAAATCTCAGGACACATACATAATCCAATTTAATTGCGCAAAATGTTTGTCGAAACTAACCCCAAAACAAATAATCTCTTGACTAATTTAAATTCAAGAAGTGAGGGTTCAAACTCAAACTGTTTCTAGACTAATCTTTTATGATCAATTTAACTTTGGCAATTTAAAACCTTCTGTTGATCAATTTGCCCCGTTTGTCAATTTCCAAGAATGCAACTGTTCCTTGAAAGTTTTCGATTTATAAGTTTCGTTTATGTTTGTATAAAAGCAATTTTTCTTAAGGAAGAAAAATATATATATTTTCCACCTCTGTGGTGCAAATGAAGTCTGAAAGATGTTGCCTTTGTGCATACCTTGAGTTAACACCAAGTGTTGACCAAAAAAAAAAAGAGTTAACACCAAGTGTTTGAAATGTAGCTAAAATCTTATGGTGCTCCAAGATTCGAAGAATCAGGTGGAAACTTTTCTGCATAACCAAAGTAAAAAGTGAGAAGTAATAGAGGCTATCAGTTTGAAGCATGTCTTTCAGGAAGTGAATAAATGTGTAGATTAACTTGTGAACTTCGGTTTAGAGCAAATTTTGAGTGTTCAAACACTTGACGACCTGTTAGATGGACTGCGGCCACTGCTTGAATGTGATAAAAGGAATAAAACATCTCCTAAATTTGTGAATTTTTAACTCTCGACGACTGCCTCTATTGTAACAAAAAAAAAGTGATTACTTTTAAATTTCGTGATAGCTTAGAAAATAGTATTTTGTGTATATAATGGAACATTAGCTCTAGATGAACCATTCACATGTTCATTATAAATATTTTGAAATTGTTAGAATAAAATGATTACTTGTCCAACAAAAAAAAAAAGTGAGGAACGACCACCAAAGCGGTCACGAGTACTCTGCCGCACCGTATTCTGAATGGGCTTGAAGTATGACCTTAATTAAAAAGAATAAATATATCAACCATTCGAAAATAAAGAAAAACCTGTTTTGAAACAAACAAGCTGTATGAAAATTCTTCTGTTTGGACGGCGATTTGGCCGGAGTAATTAAAAAGTGAGCCCCACGCATCATTGTTAGGGGGCCCGAACAGAAGACTTACCCCAAGCTGTAATGCCAATAGATGTAAGATTCTGAGTTTATTAATGAAACAAAAAATTTGAACTATTTGAAAAATAATCCAGTATCATTCAAAGCTGTCCAATATTTACTTTAAGGACCACAATATTAGCTGCTAGTATGAATATTATTTATCCCATATGCTTAGTGGATGGCACGCAGCTGAGAAACGTACCACAGATGAATATTCTGCAGAGTGAACGAAAAGGTGACATTTAGGAGAACAAGATACTTAGCATGAATTGGTTAGATGTAATATGCGCATCTGTGCAGTACTACATCTGATTCTATAACGATGTGTTGGATTATGATCCTTGGAGCTCTGTTGAAGTGCACTTAATTAGTGGACTAATAACTAAAAAACTTTATACTAGGGATTTAAATTTTATTTAAATAGCCCATTGGAATATAATTACAGGATCTATTCGTGACAATTATGCAGAATACACACGCGCACACATACATATATATATATAAATAGTTAGTTTTTTGGATTATCTCTAGTAGCGCAAAAAACTAATCACGTATCTTTTAATCCTAACTTCCCAAATGTCAAATCTAGCTAGATAAAAATCCTATTGGGCCTTACATTTGGTTAATTAAAGCAAGGTCTAACCCAACTGTAATTGGCTAATTGATTACATCAGTACCATGCCTAGCCCATTGATTTAATTAAGTAAAGTCCGTTAAACTATCAGCGGAATTTCATCTCTCTTTCCCATCAAGCTATTGGTTTCTTTTGTATGTGACTTCTTAGGTTCACAACCATGTATTAGTGTTAAAATATTAATCAGAACTCTCCTAGTTCATGAGTTCTCACAATCATGAGTTACACCTAGCAACATATTATAACTATCTAAATACTAATGACATGGAACCTAGTGAACATTTAATTGTAATTGACATGTAATTAAATCCTTCTATTAGTAAGTGTCTAGATTAAGTGAGAGTCGTAGATATAATGTCAAAGTCAATAACTTAATCAAATGACTAAATCAAATTTATCAATAACACAAAAATGAATTTGAACCTTTTCTGTATAACCAAAGTAAAACGAGAGGGACTAATCTAGACTTCAAAAAACCTGTTTTGAGACAAACAAGCTGCAATGACAACACATGTCAGAATCTAAGTTAATTAATCAAACAGAAAATTTGAACTATATGGAAAATAGTCCAGTATCGTTCAAAGTTGTCTAATATTTACTTTAAGGACCACAATGTTGGCTGCTAGTATGAATATTATTTATGCTTTATGCTTAGTGGATGGCACGCAGGTGAGAAATGCATGACAGATGAATATTCTGCATTGTGTAGGGCGGGACAAAAGGTGACATTTAGGTGAATACAATACCTCACAAGAATTGGTTTGATGCAATATGCGTTTCTGTGTGCAATACTACAATCTGAAGTAAAGATTTCCTTATAACATAATGAGCGGGATTTGATTTTCTAAGAATGTGACAATATAATGTGTTGGAGAATGTAAACCAAACCCGAATTAACTCTTGGAAAAATGGAGAGGCAAAGCATTTGGTACACATGAAGAAGTTTAATTACAGATTCATTGTCTTGTGTCTTTTGGTATTTCTAGGTTCATATTTAATAATGTGTCTCTTAGCTTTCCTAGGTACATTTAGTATGTGACTCTTTATATTGCTAGCTACTAGTATAGATAGGTGTATGGGCTTTGTGTTTTTATACAAGAGAAAAGATAAGAAGAGAGAAGAATAAGAAGAGTGAAAAATGAGTGAAACACAGAAAAGAGAGAGTGAAAATAACTTTGTAATATTTTGTGAGTTTAATATAAACATAACATTTCTGTGTAATTTCTGTGTGAGGATTCGTAAATACTAAATCGAGGCTTGTAAATCTTTTGTCACTTCTCGTAATCTCGTTTCAATTTCCAACATAGTGGCATCAGAGTCATGGTTCTAAGTGTGTTCATCTATTCTCATATTCATCTATCATGGCATACAATCTTGTGCAGCCACAACTTTCAAAACTCACTGGTGAAAATTATGAAAACTGGAGTATATAAGTGGTATGACCCATTAAAATTATTGGTGACCCGCTTAATTAAAATAATAGCCCACTAAAGTCCAAGCCCATTAGGTTACTTGAGTAACACCTATATATACATGTTAATTGGTCCTCTCCCTACCCTGAAGAGAGTTATAGAATTTCATCACACATCTACACTATTAAGAATAGGGTTAAGGTAGATAAATTAATTAATCACTGTCATGGCTTCGTCTTCTGCATCAAGTAAGTAGCTTATGCCTCTTAATGATTTTATATGATGATTACATGCTTCTGATAATTTTAATTGCAGTTGTTCCGCAATAATTATGCTTACATGTGGTATCAAAGACTATATATCATAACGTATAATCTGTCTTCTGAAATCTAATTGTTTATGAATGTTTCTCTATTTTATGCTTTATCAGCATATGGAGTTATCTTAGGTTAATGGTTAAATTTGATTGATCTCTATGTTGTGTAAAAGATGATCCTAGGTTTTAATTTCTCCCTATTGAAACGATTATTCTAGTGTTCTCAAATTAAGTTTGCACTTAATGATTATTCTAGCTTTCTAAAGTTAAGTTGTACTTGACGGTATCGCATGACTGCAACTGCATCTAGTTTGTGTATTGCATAGCGTCAGTGCAAAGTTTCATCAAGTTTGAGTACGTACTTTACAGCGTTAGTGCAAAGTTTGAGATGAAAATCGTTTCTTTTCATGAAAGTCTTATACATCCCATAAAGATATGGTACAAAGCTTTATATGTAAGATGCAGTAGGCATGTGGCCTATTACAAGATTAAGATATTCTTTTATTTAAATGCATTTACATGTCCATAATGCACGTACAATTATGTTAAAGTAAAGTTGCGAGTGGCTTGTGAATGCCAAACGAGGTCGAGAGTTTGATTTTCCGTGAGCGTGTCATGTTAAATAGTTTTGGGTCAGATCTTTCCCTCTGAGTAAGAGTCAAACTATGTGGGCACTATCTAAACCGAACTCTGGATTAATCAAACCATTGTGGTCTCGAAAACCGGGGGCTTTAAGCAAAAAAAAAAAAAAAAAGTAAATCATGATAACTAATTTTTATACATGCAACTTTGTACACTTATACATGTCTTTCTTTATGACTACTTGGCCGTGGCGTGTTGTGCATCAGTAGCATTTTGCTATGTTAAAGAAAGTCGTAAAAAGGACTCCCACATCAGAAGTCACATGGTCATGCATACTAATATCTTGTGATATTAAAGATTATCACAGCTTTGTCCAGTCAATGATGCACGAACATTGATTATTTTATTCTATTAATTAAGATATATTTTCTTTCCACTATGGGCTCACATGATGTGAAGGAAGAAAAAATTAACAAATTATATGACATTAATTTTTTAATTGTCGATTGAATTTAAAATCCAATTAAGTAAGTTTATTAGTCACTAAAGTGACCAAACTTTAAAGTTATTAGATTTTATTGTTGACAATTACTATTGAATTTAATCAAATTAAGTTGGTTTGCTAGTCACCAAAGTGGCCAAATCAGAAAGTTTTGGATTTTACTTGTTAACAACTATTATTTGAATTTAAAATCTATAGTATACTGGTTTGTTAGTCACCAAAGTGACCAAACTAGAAAGTCCTTGGATTTTAATAGTTGACAATTATTACTGAATTTAGTCCAATTAAGTTGGTTTGTTAGTCACCAAAGTAGCCAAACCAAAAACTTTGGATTTTATTTATTGTTAACTATTATTAAACTTAAAATTCATATTAAGTTGGTTCGTTAGTCATTAAAGTAGCCAACCAAGAATGTTATGAATTTTATTCAATTATAGTTGTTATTGAAATTAAATCCATCTTATGTTAGCTTATTAGTCACCAAAGTGGCCAAACTAGAAAGATGATGAATTCTATCTTTTGTCAATTACCCATTTATTTGTAAAATGCCTATTATCGAAATTAAGAAATTTTAATGGGTAATTTTTCTTTTATTATTTTTGGACTTTTAGATTTACCCATGAATTGTTTATCTTGTGAATAGTAAATATGATGAGACAAATTATTTTAATTGTCTAATAATGTTATTATATGGGCATTTACTTTATGATTGTGTATTTTAGTTTCTACCTAAAGGAGAACTCTAAAACACTATAATATTTTATTTGAATCAATGATGTTCTTCTTAATACCTAGTACTTGATTCTGTAGTTACCACTTATGTTTTCAATATGTTAAAAGGATTTCTTTATTATCTAGAATTTAAATCTGAATTAAAGTTTTGTACATAGAAAATCGTGTGAAAGCTCTAATTGAAAATTTAAGGACTTATTGTTTATTCCTTAATTTTAGCCATCACATTAGTTTGTTACAGTTCTTTGTACCTATAGTTTTAGAAACTTTGTTTCTACATCAAAGTTGGGTATTTCTGAATTTAATATTAAGTTTGAATGTATATGTTTTAGTTTATTTGAGAATACCATAATTGTTGGGTTCGATATATTCTTAGTGATGGATTATATAAACTAAAACTTGATGGTATGTTCTATGAATCCTACTTATTGAGCGACATAATATTGGAATTAAGCGTGGTAGGCTAAGTGAAAGTTATGTTTACTTGTAGCATAAATCTTTAGTTGTGTTACTAATGAATGATTAGATATAGATTGGTAAATAATGAGATTTTACTGAGTCTAGATTTTACTGATCTTGGCATATGTATGAATTGCATAAAGTAGTAGCAAACCAAGCACAGTAGTAAATGAGCCACAAGAAGAACACAACTTCTTGAAGTTCACACCCTAATGTTTATAAACCTTTTGATGTAACCTCTTTTAATGGAGAAAAGTATTTCATTACTTTATTGTTAATTTCACATTATGATTATGTCTATTTGTTGAAATTTTGTGGAGTCAGTAATGTTAGATTCATAATGAATGGTGAAGTTAGTGGGAGTGATGAACCTCAAAAAGTGGATATTAGAGAAGTTGGGATGAATTTTTCCTTATCCATTAATGCTCTTTTTATCAAAATTTGTTCCAAGTTTTGTTGAATGTTTTAACAACAATGAATAGCAAATAAAAGATGAATAATCACTTGTAAATGCTAACTCACAAGAAGTTGACAGATATGAACCAAAAGTAATAGCATTAAGATCTCAAAGAGAAAGAAAGACAGTTATTTATGATGATTATGTGGTTTATTTGTACGAGTCAAACTTCGAAATTTGAGTCAATAAAGATCTGACTTCATTTTCACTACCCATATGAAGTACAGAGTCTAATAAATGGATTGATAACCTGAAATAAAAGGTTAACTCTACGCAACTAAATAAAGTAAATAATCTAGTCGAATTGCCAGGAAGTTCAAAAGAGTTGGTAATAAATGGGTTTTAAGACCAAAGAAGACTCTAATGGCAATATTAAGATTATAAGATTAGATCAATTGCTATAAGTTATACCTGTAAAGGTGGCATTAATTATAAAGAGATTTTTTCTTAGTCTCAAAGACTCTTTAAGGATACTCATGATATTGGTGGCTTATTATGTTTTAGAGTTCTACCAAATAAAGTGAAAACTATGTTCCTTAATGACAATATTGTGGAGAAAATTCATATGGACCAACATGAAGTTTTTCAATAAAGGGAAAAGGTCATATGGTGTGTAAACTTAGAAAATTAATACATGGGCTTAAATAGGCTTAATAATGGTGTATTAAGTTCTATGGTAACATTACATTTTTCAGTTTAAGGAATTCAATTTTGCTTTGTGAGTATATCGAAAGATCAGTGGGAACAATTTTATATTTTTTCTTTAAGTCTTGTATGTTGATGATGATATTCTTCTTGCTGCTAATGGTATTGACATATTGTATAAAATTCAAGTTTTCTCTCAAAGAATTTTGGAAGTGAAAAGTATGGGAGAGACATCATTCTGTGATAGGAATTGAAATATTCCATGATGGATCACAAGGAATGTTAGGGTTGTTTCTGAAAACCTATATTGAATGAATTCTAGAGAGATTTGATGTGAGTAAATTTGGTCTCATGCAATCTCTTGATAATGATGTGGAGTGTAAGAATGTATTAAAGTAATTCTTAATTGAATTACTAGATAGTTGCAATGAAAGCTTAAGGTATGTGAAAAGATCAAAGACTATTTACTGACATATAAATTATCTAATCATTTGAAGTGATTGGATATTCGGATTCAAATCTTATTGGATGTGTTGATAGCATAAGCTTCACTTTTGATCATTTCTTCCTTTAAGCAGTGGGAGCGACCTTATAAAAAAGTACGAAATAGACTATCATTATGTCATCCATTATGGAAGCAAAATTTGTAGCATATTATGAAGCTACAACTTATGCATTATGGTTGCAGAAAATTAATTTCAGGACTTGGATTTGTCGACACTAATTGCCAAGTCACTGAAAATTTATTGTGATAATTCTGCAACAGTTTTCTTCTCTAAAATGACAAATAATCATGAGGTGCCAAATACATGGAATTAAAGTATTTATCATTAAAGAGAAGGTTCAGAAACAAAGAGTGTCTATCGAACACATCAGTAGTGATCTTATCTTATGACTTAAGGCTTACAACCAAGCCATTTAAGGAACATGAAGTAATGATAGGTCTTGGTTGTAATTATGAAAGACGTAAGTGTTCTTATGTTGATACTCTGAGCTCAATGACATGTTTCTGACAAACATTAAAGTTTTTCCTGTTTCATGATAGTATTCACGTGACTTACGTTTATTAAGGAAAACAGGAAAATCTGTGAAAGACATTATTGTGGACCATTACGATTATGACCAAGTGTGACTAGTTACTAGTGTTGTGGTATATAGAAGGGAGTACATTGAGTGAATGATGTACAACCGCTATAACCCACATGTAGTAGTTTGTCATTCTTTGGTAATTATGAATGACATTATGTAAGGATTTAATCTCTTATGTGCGCCTTATGTTTATGATTGAATCCTGTCGTCCATTAAATTAATAGGTCAAGTGGGAGAATGGAAGTGGTATAACCCATTAAAGTTATTGGTGACCTACTTAATTAAAATAATAGCCCACTAATGTCTAAGCCCATTAGGTTACTTAATGGAACTAACACCTATATATACATGTTAATTGGTCATCTCTCTACCCTGAAGAGAGTTGTAGAATTTCATCACACATCTACACTATTAAGAATAGGGTTAAGGTAGTGAAATCAATTAATCACTGTCATGGCTTCGTCTTCCGCATCAAGTAAGTAGCTTATGACTCTTAATGATTTTATATGATGATTATATGCTTCTGATAATTTTAATTGCAGTATGTTCCACAATAATTATGCTTGCAGAGTATTCAAATGAAGGCTCTATTTGGGTCTCAAGTTCTTTGGGACATTCTCACAAATGGGTATGTTGAACCTACCGCAGAAGTTGAAGCAACTCCAAACGCGGAGCAAAAAAACTTGCTTCGTGAAACAAGAAAGAAAGACAAGAAAACATTGTTCTTGCTTTACCAAGGTGTTGGCGAATCCATGTTCGAGCAAATTGCAGAAGCAAAATCAAGCAAAGAAGCATGGGATAAACTTGCAACTTTGTTCAAAGGAGTTGAACGAGCCAAGAAAGTTCGTTTGCAAACGTTACGAGGTGAGTTCGAAAATGCTCACATGCGAGAAGGTGAATCTATTTCTGATTACTTTTCTCGCTTACTTTCAATTGTTAATCAATTGAAAAGAAATGGAGAAACAATTGAGGATGTTCGGGTAATAGAGAAAATATTGTGGTCTGTCACAAAGAACTTTGAGCATGTGGTAGTCGCAATTGAAGAATCGAAAAAGTTGGATAAACTCACTATAGAATAGTTGATGGGATCACTCCAAGTCTATAAGCAACGCATGAATAAGAATTCTAAATCTGCCCCAGTTGAACAAGCTTTGGAATCAAAGCTTAATTTGCAAGATCAAAAACCAAGAAGTGGAGGTTCTCAATGTGGTAGCGGATGTGGCAACAATTATCGAGGACGAGGTCGAGGTAGAGGTAATTTTCATGACCAATCTCAACAAAAGAATTCAAATAATTTTGTTAACAAAGATGGCAGAGATAAAGGAAGAGGAAAATCTGGTCATGGACGTGGAAATTGTGAAAATAAAAGAAATGTTGAATGTTATAACTATCACAAATTTGGACACTATGCCTCAGAATGTTGGAACAACAATTCAGATCATGATGAGAAATCCAATCTTGATCAAACCTCTACGCAAGGGAATGGTAATAGTACACTTCTCTTTTCACAAGAAGGAACGAAGAATCAAAATAATGTGTGGTATCTTGACTCTAGAGTGAGTAACCATATGTGTAGGAAGAAAGAACTCTTTGAAGAACTTGAGGAGAATATGAATGGGAACGTTAGCTTGGGAGACCAATCCAAATTACTGGTGAAAGGCAAAGGTAAAATCAAGATCTACCAAAAGAATGGTGCTTCAAACTATATTTATAATGTGTATTATGTACCCAATATGAAAAACAATATTCTTAATATTGGGCAACTTCTTGAAAAGGGGTATGTAATACATATGGAGAATTTTTCTCTCTATTTGAGAGATGCACAGAGAAAACTCATTACAAAAGTTCAAATGGCGAATAATGGCATGTTTTTGCTGCATTTAAGCACAAGTCTTAGAAAGTGCTTTCAAGGGATGGTAAAGAATGAGTCGTGGAAGTGGCATCTTCGACTTGGCCACTTGAATTTTGGTGGTCTCAAGCTCCTACAAAATGCAAGAATGGTGCATAGATTGCCGCATATTGAGAAGCCCGAATTTGTGTGTGAAGCTTGCACTCTTGGTAAGCAGCAGGGGAATAGCTTTCAAAGTGGAAATTCATGGAGGGGCTCATACGCCATTACACTTGGTGCATACGGATATTTGTGTACCTTTCGAGACTCCTTCTCTCGAAGGTAACAAGTATTTTATTTCTTTTATTGGTGATTATAACATAAAATTGTAGGTGTATTTCATAAAAGAAAAACCAGCTGCTTTTACCATTTTCAAATGTTTGTTGAAAAAGAAAATGGTTACAAAATCAAAATCCTTAGATCTGACAGAGGTGGTGAAAACACCTCAAATGATTTTTGAAATTATTGTAAAGAGCATGGTATTAAGCAGTAGTTCACAACTTCATACACCCCATAGCAAAATGGCGATGTTGAAAGAAAGAACCAGACCATTCTGGATATGACAAAAACTTTGTTGAAGGAGGAAAGCTTGCCTAAGTCTTTCTGGGCTGAAGCAGTAGCTTGTACAACTTATTTGTTGAACAGGTATCCAACCAAAATGAAAGATATGACACCACAAGAAGCATGGAGTGGCTATAAACCAACTGTCAGTCACTTGTAAATTTTTGGCTGTGTACCCTATGCTCAAGTACTAGAGGAGAAAAGGAAGAAGCTGGATGATCGCGGTGAGAAATGCATCTTTATTGGCTACAGTGAGAAGTCAAAGGCCTACAAGCTCTACAACCCACTTACAAATAAAGTAGTGGTAAGTAGAGATGTTGTGTTTTGTGAAGATGAAATCTGGCAATGGAATCAAGAAGGTTCAAGCAAAGAGAACCAACTTGAAATTGAAGAAGAAGAAATGGCAGGGCAGGAAAATCAAGAACAAGGAGTTGTAACTCCTTATCGCACGAGATATCCTCAAAATCAAAGTTCACCACAAACAAGATCATCTCAAAGCTCAAGCAGTTCTTCATCATCTTCTCTACCAATTAAGACTCGAAGTTTTAGAGAAATTTATGAAGAGACTCAAGAGACAAATCTGTGTTGTCCTTATGTCAATCATGAACCAATGTCATTTGAAGAAGCAGTTCAAGAAGATTGTTGGAAGAAGGCCATGGTTGAAGAAATTCGTGCCATTGAAAAGAATGACACTTGGGAATTGACTTCACTTCCCAAAGGGCAGCAATCAATTGGAGTCAAATGGGTCTATAAAATCAAGAGGACAGCTGATGGCAAGATTGATCGTTATAAGGCAAGACTTATGGCGAAAGGATACAAGCAAAAATATGGTGTTGACTATGAAGAGGTATTTGCACCAGTCACCCGACTTGACACTGTAAGAATGTTGATTTCTCTTACTGCTCATTATAATGGGAAAATTTATCAATTAGATGTGAAGTCAGCATTTTTAAATGGCATACTTGAAGAAGAAGTCTATATTGATCGGCTTTGTTGTAGATGAACATGAAGATAAAGTCTACCGTCTCAAGAAATCTTTTTATGGGTTGAAACAAGCCCCCCGTGCATGGAATTCTCGAATTGACAAGTACTTTCAAGAAAATGGATTTGTTAAATGTCCATTTGAACATGCAATATATACAAAGAAGAATGCTCAAGGTGATGTGCTCATTGCATGTCTTTGTGTGGATGATTTGTTGTTCATTGGGAATAATCAAAAGATGTTTGATGAGTTCAAACAAGCCATGTTCAAGGAGTTTGAAATGACTAATGCTGGGCTTATGTCCTACTTTCTTGGCATTGAGGTGAATCAAAAGGATGATGGCATATTCATTTCGCAAAAAAAGTATGCCACTGAATTGCTTAAAAAATTTAGAATGGGTAATTGCAATCCTGTTGAAATTCCTATTCCTCCTAGCTTGAGATTAACAAAAGAGGGTGAAGGAAAATGTGTGAATGCTACTCTTTACAAGAGTTTGATTGGAAGTTTGCGTTACCTCACAATCACAAGAACGGATATTGTCTATGGTGTTGGTTTGTTAAGCAGATACATGGAAAATCCAAAAGAGTCTCATTGGATTGCAGCAAAAAGGAATCTAAGGTATATCAAAGGTACCTTGGATTTTGGCCTATTTTATTCTTGCAAAGATGAAGCTATCCTACATGGATATTCTGATAGTGATTCGGGAGGTGATCAAGATGAAAGGAAAAGCACTACTAGCTATGTGTTTTTTCTTGGATCGACTGCTTTTACATGTGCTTCTAAGAAGCAAAGTGTGGTCGCATTGTCATCAACTCGACCCCACTTATGATCAGTCAGGACGCAACGGAATTTCGACAATATAACATCTATAATATGGACATCAGGGCTCTAAACCAACCCTTTATAACATCACACAACCAACTCCAAATTTCAACAACAACTCCACAACCATTAAACAAATACAAAGCCACAAATACAAAGCCATTCATTTAACATTCATATGACATTCCAACATAAGTCATAAGCCTCCGTTTCAACCACATACCACATGCTATGCTATACATTTACAAAATAGATTATAAACTAGTCTAGCAACCTAATTATATTCAGAAAGTAAGACTACCAAACTAGCAATATACAATCTACTATCTTTAGATCATCTTACACAATATAACTCCAAAGTAAACACAATCCAAGTAGTTCTATATACAATGTGGCAAAAAGAGAACTTCATCTCAAGCATCACTGAAAAGACTTTAGCACATAAGACTCCTCAACATAAGGCACATATTCAGGTTCTTGAGGAACATACCCGGTATCTGGTTCAGTAATACCTGATGACAATAAACGAATGAGGGTGAGCTTATATATAACAAAGCTTAGTAAGAATTCGAAAGATCTTTTGAAAACATTTACTTTACCCCTTGGGAAATCATCCTATGAGCAAATAACATACTATAACTTTAATAACAATACAAATACAATGACAGTAAACAAACACTAAGGATACGACACACTTGTTGATGTAGCTCTATCTGCCGTTCCAATGTTAACCAATTTCTCCAAAACCCAATGACACAATCCTGAGGTACCTTATTCTAGACCCACACTCCATGGCACTCTCCAACCACACGAGATAAGGATTAGCCATGATAACTGTGCCAGCAACCCAGTATGCCTCCCGAAGTGACACAATAATATCATGACTCACAACAACAATTACATTTGACTCTTTACATTCTGAGAGATCAACAACGAAAGTTGTCAGACCCCCGACACTTCAACAATCAACAATTAATTAATAATATTTCAACAATCAATTAAACAACATTTAAACAATCAACAACTATACAATTCTAAAACAATTAAGTTAGATGACAAAGTAGGTCACCCAACTTAACATACATTTAAACATGCATCCAATCCCGAACCTACCTTACAATAACTCAAGAAATAACTACACAAACACTACCCAACAACCAAAGACAACATTTTAACATTTTAAAGAAAGACTACACAAACTTCTAAAATTCATAACTTACATTCTACTAATCCAATAACCTCCAAACCACTTCCTATCATTCAACCACACATGCAACTACATTTACCCCATCTGAAACCAATCATAAGCCATCCAAAACAAGCACAACAACCCTATTTTGGCAATGCATCAAGGCTGAATTTTTTGGACTTTTGCTACGACATCCTAATCAAAAATTTGGCATTACAACATTACTACCCCATAATTAACAAACTTTTAGAAGCAACAACCAATCAATTCCAACTACTACAACAACAATTATTCAACAATGAACCAATAACTCAACTTTAATACCTGAAAAATAGAAATACACGTTACAGCCGTTCAAAATGGCTATAAACTCATAAAATTGGTAATTATCAACTACTTAGCAATAATCTATAAGCAATTTCACAAAACAATAACTATACATGCATTAAATAAAATTTGACATTAATTTTAATTTCTAGATATATTTTTTTCTCTCACCTTTGATCCAAAGTAATGCTAGGAATAGGTAGAATAGGTGCCCAACAAGCAATTTCAAGCTTTGAATGACTCAATTCGGCTTTGAAATGCAAAATCTATGAGAAAAATACTTTGAAAAACCTTAAAAATGTTCTTCCTCTTTCTCCTCCAAGAAGCCACGGTTTTTGGTGTGTTTTGGCTAATATTTTAGTATATATTAAGTTAAGTAAAAAGTCAATGCAAAAATAATTGGTCAAAGTTGTCAAAAATTGGATTTTTAATGACTAAAGTCTAAATTAGCTTTTGTTTTTAATTCTAATTGAAATTTTACCTTAGTAAAATATTTAAGAAGATGAAATATTTATTTACAATATATACTTGGTCCACAAAAGTCAACGCAAGAATCGGGTTTAGCAAAAATCACTATTTGGCTAAAAAACACTACTTTTCCGCCCGAAAAGTCTATTTTAAATTCCTAATCTGTTTCAGAAATAATTTATAGTAAATCACGGGTCTTTTAATAATGGAGGACTAGTTTTTAAAATGTTTAAAATACTAGTTTCAAAAATTTAGCGACAGAGTCTTCAAATGCCATTTAACGGCACTTTAAATGAAATTTTCTCCAAAAATGTTTATGAAAATTTTATGAATACACATATATCATGTAACTAGAGTAGTATTTAAATAAACCTAATTTGGTCAAATAATATAAAAATTCAAAGTCAAAGGAGAACAAAAAGTCAATATTTACAAAAAGTCAAATTTGATAAAAGTCAACATTTTCTAAAAAGTCAAAGTTAATAAAAGTCAACATTTTTAAAAAAGTCAAAGTAAATGAAAGTCAACATTTTTTAAAAGTCAAGGTAGATGAAAAGTCAACCCAATAATCGGTTTTAATAAAGTCAAAGCTAGAAGTCTTGGTCAAAGTTGATAGCTTAAGCTATTTTAGTTGTTTTTATCAAAAATAGTAATATTAATACTATCCAACTTAAATACTATTTTTAGTAGACTATTTTTGGGGACAACATTTATTCATAAGTATTTAATTACATATAGTCTAGTTATACTACACAATTTTACAAAAAAAATGAAAAGTCACATTATTTGTATTTCAAATGTCTTTTAAATGCACATTTAATCCAAGATCATTTAATAACTCACATATAAACATATATACTAATTCTAATAGCATTTAAAAAGGTGAAAACACGTAATTGCAAATAGGACAAATTCTGGGGTCTCACAGTCATCATGCGAAGAAGAATATGTTGCATTGTCTTCAACAGTTTGTGAAGCTATATGATTGAGAAATTTGTTGAAGGAACTTAATCATCCACAAGAATATTCAACTCTTGTATTTGTTGACAACAAGTCTGCAATAGAATTGTCCAAAAATCCAGTGCAACATGGAAGGAGCAAGCATATTGATCTCAAATTTCATTTATTGAGAGATCATATCAACCAGAAGACAATCTCATTTGAGTATTGCAATACATCTGATCAAGTTGCATATATTTTTACGAAGGCACTACCAACTGAAGCATTCAAGAAGTTGAGGGCACTACTTGGCATGAAAACGATTTTGGTTTGAGGGGGAAGGGGGGCAGGGCCGGGGGGGGGAAAGGGTGTTGGAGAATGCAAACCAAACCCGAATTAACTCTTGGGAAAATGGAGAGGCAAAGCATTTGGTACACATGAAGAAGTTTAATTGCAAATTCATTGTCTTGTGTCTTTTGGTATTTCTAGGTTCATATTTAATAATGTGTCTCTTAGCTTTCCTAGGTGCATTTAGTATGTGACTCTTTGTATTGCTAGCTACTAGTATAAATAGGTGTATTGGCTTTGTGTTTTTATACAAGAGAAAAGATCAGAAGAGAGAAGAATAAGAAAAGTGAAAAAGGAGTAAAACATAGAAAAGAGAGAATGAGAAAAACTCTTTGTAATATTTTGTGAGTTTAATATAAACAGAGCATTTCTATGTAATTTCTGTGTGAGGATTCGTAAATCCTAAATCGAGTTCCGTAAATCTTTTGCCACTTCCCGTAATCCCATTTTAATTTCAAACATAATGAGCCTTGGTGCTTTGATAATATGGTAAAGGCTATACCACTCTTGCTCAAGATTTTTACTTGTAGAATACTTGTACGTAAACCCTACACAAAAAATGAACATAGAAGAGAAATCATAACGAGTTAGTCTATAGGTGAGGTGCTTAAGACGTAGTTAGGAGACTTGTTCATATTTTGAGTTTGAGTTAGTCAAGAGACTAATCTCCTTGAGAGCATTCTCCGTAAGTCTTCTATCTAACTAAACTAAACTATACCTCTTCCAAATATGATCATGTTTTCTTGGGTTTCGCATCCTAGGGTGCTCTAATGATGTTGGAAATGATGATTTAGGAGGTAACAGAAGTGAGAATTAAGATAAAGGCTTAGTACCACTCTAAAGAATTCACCTTAAAAATACATAACCATAAAAATGGAAGCTCACCACTCAAAAGAATCTACCTAAGAGATACGAAGGACAATAGAAGAAATCCTTCTTCTAAAACAAAGTTTAAGACTTCAGTTATAATATCAATTCATAATCTAATCTAGCAAGATACAACCCACCTATTTATATAGTTGGAACATCCCTCCCACTTAGGAAAAATTTAGATAATCAAAAAGTAATAATGCTAGTCTCACTTAGGAACTATAAGATAATAATAATAGAGACTCTATAAAAATGAAGTAAACCTACTAATACCAAGAATATGACCTTATTATTGACTCCCTACAATATCCCAATTAGAGTTGGAACCAAACTAAAATCAAAGCATAACAAAATGAACCTAAAAAATTGAGTTGGTCATTCTGCAGACAACTCATACACACTTTACCAAAATAGACATAATGTCTTCTAGGAACCTCCAATCGACACACCATTTGAAAAACTCGAAATTAGACTCAGAATTTTCCTCAAACCCTAGTTCAGTACACTTTGAGATTATGAACCCATTTTGGGCCATCTCAATTTCCTTTATTGTGGTACTTGACAGATTCTTATCACAGAACTTCTTGCTGATGTAAGATGTTCATTGTTGGTTAATGTATGTTGCTGGAATGTCTTTCACTCTTTCGCACTTAACTGCATATATAATGTGCTTACACAGTCTGAGATAAATATTTTTCTTCCTTTATTGATATTTTGGTTATATATGAATTGCTACTTTTTGTTCTTATTTTATTTAATGGAAAAATAAAACCAAGCTGAATAGATATTTATTTTAAATAAAGATGGTTTTTTTGAAAAAATTAAGATGGTACATATACAAGTTAAGAAAGAAAGACTGCTGAAAAAATAGAGTACTGCGATCGTTTCAAATATTCATCATGATATGTTATTCTCAATCTACCTGGGATTAGTTATGATGTTTTCACATGTAGCTCTAATTTATAAGATGGTTAAGGTAGTGAACTTGGCACTTTCAATAGAATACCTATTTGTTTAAGCAGTTCCTTCGCTGTTTTTGGTGAGGCTGTTGCCTTTCTTCTTTGCTCACCATATTTGTTAACTCGCTAAATGTCCTGTCAAACCAAGTTATTTCCTATTAATTTCTTTTCATTGCAATGTAGCCTCTATTTTTCATACACTAATTAATCTATCAGTTAATTTTTTTAATTGCATTGAGCGTTATCTTTTAATTTTGACATTGATGTATATGGGTTTGGATCGGAATATGTTTCTGGTTTAGATAATTTTTATTCCTACAACGGCAAATCAACAAAGTATAAGTCAGTCAATTTCTTGAACTTTTCTTATTACAAAGATAAGTTATTGAAAAATCTCATAATGCCACCATGTTCTTTAGCTATTTGCATGTAGCATACTTTTGATACTAATCTAACAGAACTGATCACATAAAATGGACTCGTAATGTAGATTCTGCTTATCATGATCACTTTATTGTTCTGTATCTTTTTCCGGCAAATACCAGTCTGCATCGACATTACTACCTATATGAGGTCATGACAAATTAATGAGCATAATTTTAAATCACATTCACAAAGTAATTCCCTGCTAGAAAAAGCAGGCTCTAGGTAATTAGTTAGAGGCACCTACAGGTGAAAATACTCGACTTTTTGTAAATCTTAATGGACAGGGAATGGAATAGATTTCTTGTGCTGTCTATCCACTTGATTTTTTTGTGAAACTGAGTACCTATTGGGCATACAAATAATACAAGAATATATAGGTAAAGAGATAAACTACAAGTGCTGTCACAAAATAATATAATGGTTGGGAACTTCATATGTTAAATAATTCATACTTGAAACCTTTGCCTTTTAGTAACCTATTTAATTAACACAACTTTAAGGATCATAAGTATGTTCTTATGAAAAAAAAAATTCTTTAGTTATTAAAACTATTTTTCATAAAAATTTGCACAAAACTAATTTTTTGTACTCCTAATGATAAGAATGCAAAACGTCATATTTTTCCCCCATAATGTTTAATCTTTTATACCTATTTGATGCCTAAATGCACTCATTATTTTTATATTTTGATTTAGGATGCAAATGGAGGCGTTAAGAGCAAAATGAAGTTAAATCGCGCATTTCTAAATAGCTTCGACACTGTTACATTTTTTGGAAATAACTCTCTCATCCGAGCTCCGATTGAGGCGATTCAAGATGCTGTGGAAAGCCAAGAAAAATATCTACAACTCTTATGTTTTGAGTTTTAAGATATAATGGCTGCATCAAGGTCGAAATTGGACGTGAAGTTGTTACACCTATGCTGTTCAACGTTCTGGAATGTTCATTATTTAGAAGCTTCTAATTGATGGTGGAGGAGGTAGTGCACAAAAATTCTAGCTATTTTAGTTATTCAAATTATATTACGACTTTTCTAGTTGTTTTAAGATTTCCTAGTTATATTTGGACTTTACTTTATCTTTAGTATTTCCCTTATTCTGTTTAGATTAGAATTCCATTATTTTGTAGGCTTCACAAACTATAAATAACGGGATAAATCATAAGATTTCGACCACCTCTCTTTCTCTCCTCTTATTTTTTGAGTTTTCTTCATGGCTCTGCATGGCTAAACTTTTATTCTTGGTCGAAAAAAATTGAAGCCTCAGAATCAAGAAAACTGTGAGATCTAATTAGTTTTTATTGTTCAATTTATACTTTAAGTATTGAATGTTCTTATGTGTTAATTTCATGATTATCTCATTTGATTGATAGGAGGCCTACTAGTTAATTACTTGTTATAATCTATTGCTAAGTTAAATATCAAATCCGTAATTTTTTGATCCCTCTAATTTGCGAAGCAACTAAGATTTAACGATTTGTTGCATAAGGAATTATTAGATCTTATGAAGAACGTTCAACTAAATTAAATGCAACTGCTTGTGCATGTATTGTTTAGCTTCATCGATCTCTCTAATTCTTAAGGCTACTACTAGATTAAACTTTTAGTGCATGACTAAGGTTGTTTAGTAGTTAGGGTTAATTAGGTCGCCTGTATTCTAATTAACTACAATTAAGGAAAGATAGGAAAATAATTTCAGCGACGAATATTTAAAGTTTGAATTGATATATACTTGCATCAATGATCAGTTACAAGATTTCGACGGTGAATGTTGACTTAGACCAAGGTTTGCTCTTTTGATTAATTCCGACATTTTAATTTGAATTATTATTTTTTAGTTATTTTTTTTTTTACGTTAAACTCAAACCCCCCAACCTTGTTCACGTAACATAAAATTAAGCTAGATACTTTCTGTTGGAACGATCCTTACTCGCGCTATTACATATATTTTTCAGAGTACAGGTTTTTTTTTTTGGTTGCTTGCGGCAGTACACCAAATTTTACACCGTTGCCAGAAAGTTATTCTAGTTTAGTTTTGTATTATTTGTAGTTTTTATTTCGTTCTTGAAATCTGGAAAAAAAAACGTTTTTCTTTTTTTTTTATCGTTACAATTTTAGCAGTTTTTAAAATTTTGGTAGAATTAGGTCTCTAAACTTTACTTTTTTAAAGGGAAACGATGTTATGAGGAAGACTTGTTAGTCCAAAGGACTTACAAGCCCTATGCTCTCAAGGCCAAATTCCATTGTTTATTAGGGTTTTTAGGCTTTTCTTTTGTGTTTTTGCGTAGATTTTTAATTTTTCTTATTACTCTAGATTTCTTTTTTCTACTTTGTTTCTTGTGGTTTATTAGCGTTTCCTTGATTGTATGATTGTTACTCGATCTACTAATCAAGGTGATTTGCAGTACGATCCAGAAATAGAAAAAACTGCGCGTAGGTTAAGAAAATAAGCTTGGTGGAATTTTGAAGAGAACAAACTAGTTGTTGATTCCCTATTTGCTAGCGATTTTGATTAAAAAAAAAAGGAAGTTGTGGCTGGAAATCAAACTTTGAAGGAGCTTGCCGCCCCTGATTTAGATCAACAACCCTTATGCATAACGTTTCCTACTTTAGATGCTAATATTACTTTTGACTTAAAATCTAGCCTAATACATCTTTTGCCTACTTTTCATGGCCTTACAGGTGAAGATCCTCACAAGCATCTAAAGGAGCTTCATGTGGTATGAACAAGTATGAAGCCCACGGAGGTGACTGACAAACAGATCAAATTAAGAACCTTTCTATTTTCTTTGAAGGATGCGACTAAGGATTGACTCTATTATCTACCTTTTGGGAGTGTTATCATATGGAATGAGATGAAAATGTTATTTTTTTAGAAGTATTTCCTAGCTTCAAGGGCAGCCAACATTCGAGAAAAAATTTGTGGTATAAGGCAACATCATGGGGAGTCTCTGCAAGAATATTGGGAACATTTCAAAAGATTATGTGCAAGCTGCCCCCGTCATCAGATTAGTGAGTAGCTACTTATCCAATATTTCTATGAGGGCCTTCTACCCACTGATAGGAGCATGATTGATGTCATGAGTGGAGGAGGTTTGTTAGATAAAACTCTAGAGGCGGAAAATAATTTGATTGCAAATATAGCGGCCAATTCTCAACAGTTTAGCACAAGGCCTAACCCTCAACCTAAGCATGCTAATGAGGTAAATATTTCATCCCTTGCATAACAGATTACGAGTCTAAATTCTCTTGTTCGTCAAATAGTTGTAGATAATATGCAATCGGCGAAGGCTTGTGGGATTTGTTCGGTAGTAGGCCATCCAACCGACATATGCCCAACTCTTCAAAATGAGCCCATTGAACAAGTGAATGCGGTTAGTGGCTTTCCTGTACAACCACAAAGTAAGTATAATCCTTTTTCGAACACATATAATCCAATATGAAGGGATCACCCCAATCTTAGCTATGGGAATCCACAAGCAAATTAGCCCGCGACTCAAAATTGCCCAAGTTTTCAGCAATATAAACGACCATATCAACAATTGGGCCAAACGTCTAATTCAGATATGTCTTTAGAAGATATTGTTAAGTCTCTTGTCACTAGTACTTTGCAATTTCAATAGGAGACGAAACAATTTCAACAAGAGACGAGAGCCAGTATTCCAAGTTTGAACAATCAGGTGGACCAGATGGCAACTGCAATTAGTCGGTTAGAGGCACAGAGTTTGGGGAAATTACATTCTCAAACAGTAGTAAATCCAAGAGAAAATATAAATGCAATCGTTTTGAGAAGTGGTAAAGAGCTTAAGATTCCAGTAAAGGCGGCCTCTGCATTGTCGAAGCAAGAAAATGAGAAAAATATTGTTGACGATGATGTGCCTAAGTGTAAGTTTTCGCCTCTTTCTGATTATAAACCAGTACTCCCTTTTCCTCAGGCTTTAGCATAATCTCGAAAATATGAGCGAAATAGTGATTTATATGAGACTTTTCGTAGATGCGAGGTAAATATTTCATTGTTAGATGCTATTAAACAAGTAACTCGTTATGCTAAATTCCTGAAAGAGCTGTGTATAATTAAGAGGAAACAAAAACTGAAAGGATGTGAGAATGTGATAGTAGGGGAGAATGTTTCTACAGTTATTCAAAGAAAACTCCTTACGAAGTGCCAGGATCCAGGTATGTTTACTATCCCTTGTACGATAGGTAACACTAGATTTGATAAGGCCATGATAGATTTAGGAGCTTTTATTAATGTCATGTCATATTCTATTTATACTTCTCTGAAACTTGGACCTTTGAATAAAACTAGTGTTGAATGGAGTAGTTAGTTTTTACATGTCTTATATATTCAAGCTTGAGTTGATTCATTTTTGCTCCGCTAGTTTTGATGGCTTTAGAGCTACATGCCCAAATATTTTTCACCTTGGTCCTTAACCCCGTTACAACCCTTGAAAAGTCCTTACGATTCGTGTTATGCGTGTGATCTTAGTGGTGGAGAATGAGAAGATATGCAAGTGTATGGTAGATCATTTTTATTGGAATGAATTTGAGCGAAACACGTACCCTTTAAACACATGAGAGTCAAGTGTTTATTTCTGTGAGGGTCTACGTATTCCGTTTACTCTATCTTCAAGTGAGAATGCTTACTGAGTAATTATGAGTTGGTTAAGAATGTTTGTTCATGATATGTTATGAGTTTTGAAGACTTTGGTTATTCTTTGTTGATGGCATTGTAATTTTGGTATTCTTGAAAATTTGAGTTTTGTCCGAGGACGAGCAAAGATTAAGTATAGGGGAATTTGATAAGAATGCAAAACGTCATATTTTTCTCCTATAATGTTTAACCTTTTACACCTATTTGATGCCTAAATGCACTCATTATTTTTATATTTTGATTTAGGATGCAAATGGAGGCGTTAAGTGCAAAATGAAGTTAAATCAAGCAATTCTGGATAGCTCCGACACTATTTTATTTTTTGGGAATAACTCTCCCATCCGAGCTCCGATTGAGGCGATTTAAGATGCTGTGGAAAGCCAAGAAAAATATCTACAACTTTCATGTTTTGAGTTTTAAGATATAATTGCTACATCAAGGTCGAAATTGGATGTGAAGTTGTTACACCTATGCTGTTTAACGTTCTAGAATGTTCATTATTTAGAAGCTTCTAGTTGATGGTGGAGGAGGTGGTGCACAAAAATTCTAGCTATTTTAGTTATCTGAATTATATTAGGACTTTTTTAGTTGTTTTAAGATTTCCTAGTTATATTTGGACTTTACTTTATCTTTAGTATTTCCCTTATTCTGTTTAGATTAGAATTCCATTATTTTGTAGGCTTCACAAACTATAAATAACGGGATAAATCATAAGATTTCGACCACCTCTCTTTCTCTCCTCTTATTTTTTGAGTTTTCTTCATGGCTCTGCATGGCTAAATTTTTATTCTTGGTCGAAGGAAACTGAAACCTCGGAATCAAGAAAGCTGTGAGATCTAATGAGTTTTTATTGTTCAATTTATGCTTTAAGAATTGAATGTTCTTCTGTGTTAATTTCATGATTATCTCGTTTGATTGCTAGGAGGCCTACTAGTTTATTACTTGTTATAATCTATTGCTAAGTTAAATATCAAATCCGTAATTGTTTGATCCCTCTAATTTGCGAAGCAACTAAGATTTAATGATTTGCTGCGTAAGGAATTATTAGATCTAATGAAGAACGTTCAACTAAATTAAATGCAACCGCTTGTGCTTGTATTGTTTAGCTTCATCGATCTCTCTAATTCTTAAGGCTGCTACTAGATTAAACTTTTAGCGCGTGACTAAGGTTGTTTAGTAGTTAGGGTTAATTAGGTCGCGTGTATTCTGATTAACTACAATTAAGGAGAGATAGGAAAATAATTCCAACGGTGAATATTTAAAGTTTGAATTGATATATACTTGCCTCAATGATCAGTTACAAGATTCCGATGGTGGATGTTGACTTAGACCAAGGTTTGCTCCTTTGATTAATTCCGACATTTTAATTTGAATTATTATTTTTTAGTTATCTTTTTTTTTTTAACGTTAAACTCAAACCCCCCAACCTTGTTCACGTAACATAAAATTAAGCTAGATACTCTCTGTGGGAACGATTCTTACTCGCGCTATTACATATATTTTTCAGAGTATAGGTTTTATTTTTGGTTGCCTGCGACAGCACACCACCTAACTTCTTACTTTTACTAAATTTATACTAGCATGTTTTTTTTTTGTGAAATTGAGTCTGATATATCCCAATGCATGTATATAAATTAATGAGTTTTTTTTCTTATAAAAGAATGGGGATGGAAGCAGGACCATCGTGTAGTGAATTCAATATCGAGATGGAGGTCTAAAGGATAAGCACTGAAATTGTAGAGATTATAAAATCCATAAGCCATCTGTATGATGCTGTGGATGAGGACAATTGCTATATCCAACAACTGACCGCGATGGTTCTGTAATTACTACAGAATGTGGAGCTGAATGTTGCTGTGAATATGAACAATGAAGAAGCTAGAGGTGATAGGGGAAACTGGATATGGGAAAATCTATAGGTGGGGAAACAAACAGTTTCGAGAGTGAAAGACAAGATGATGAGATGGATGAAAATTTTGTTGATTTGACTAACATGGCAGATAATGTTGCGAGCCTAATTGTATCTGCTAGCATCCTGGAGGAACTAGCAAAGACGACGATGTAATCAAACAACGCGTTATGAGATTTTTTTACTTTCTGAAACCAATGATCCACAATTCGTCTTTAAATTTCCTCTTTAGTATATACTATTTTTAATTACTAATATTAAATAACTTATTACTTATGTTGCAGGTAAGTAGTTGTCGAAACTGAAATGTACGTTATCACACGGTTGAAGATACTATTTTTAATGCCTGGCAGACAAATTCCTGATTAGGTAAGTATTGCCTTGAATATACACCAATTATGTGTTATAATTTATATTTTGAATATTAATAATTAACTAAGTTTTTCTTACATATCAGATTATTGATGCCTTCACTTGGACATTAACAAAGCCTACTAGGAAGAAACAAGGAAGCTATAGTAAATGGTATTTGCCAAGTTGTTACACGGTAAACTATCAATACATTTCTTTAATAAAAAGTTAAAATAAAAAGTTGTAAATACTACGTAACAATTTGATTGTGTTTAACTACAACAAAAAATCCTCGATTCTCCATCATTCAACCAAGCTGCATATGGAAACAGTTATTGGGGTATTGATAAATTCACAAGAGCTTTCATTGTTGAGTACAAAAAAGTATTAATAGATTTTAATGTTTTTTGCTTTAAAAATTTTCATGGGTGTCGTAACTTTTTACATGTCGTGTGTGTATTGTTTATGATAAATACATGTAATGGTCTGTGTGCAGATGTTCTTGCCTTTAAATTTTGATAATGACCACTGATTGTTAGTTATAATTGACTTCCTTCGTAATTCGGTGAATATATGTGATACACTGAGATCCCCACTGTGAATGAAACAGATAGAAAAATATGTGATGACCTTGGTATGGCTAAAAAAAAATTTGTGTTTTTTTGTTCCCTATTGTTATTGTGTTTAAGTCGTTTATTTGAAAGATTTGACACTGGCCAAATTTTAGGCCGGTCAAATGCATAGGATCTTGGAGGTCATAGATGGTGAGACTTGTAAAAGGATGACGAGTTTGAAAGAATTCTCGATACAATATCTTAACTAACAAGTAAAATATTTAATTACGTACTTAATATAATAATAAAAGTGGATCCTCAAGTAAAGTATGCTCGACAAATTGAACACTCATGCATATGCCATTATGCGTTATCTTGGTTTTTCCCAACGACGTGAAATGAAAGAAATTAATAAAAGAGCAAAAGAAAAATAGAAGGTGGCTTTCTTTTATCCTTTTAAAAAAATGCACATATTAATTGTTTTACAATATGTACATTTTAATTTTTTTGTTCATATGATATAAAATTTCTAAAAATACTCGTTATAATATTTAAAGAGAATTATCACTTCAAATAAACAGTGTGAAATCGTTGAACCCACATTGGCTTTGTGGAATCAATGAAGCACATCCAGCACATTCACCACCAAAAAATACATGAAAAAACAAAGAAAAAAATATTAATCGTTAATACATCCAAAATCATGCTTGTGGTCTATGTATTTCACAAAAATAGAAAATAGTATTAGATCAGTCTTACTAACTTGTTAAATAATCGTTTTTTTTTTCTTTCCTTAACAACTATCCTCTTCTACAAATCCTATATATGTTCACATTTATTTACCATCAGCATAAGTTTTCTTCATTTAAAGAACATTCATTCATTCTATTAGTTGTAATTTATTGGGCTATATTTATGAGATATTGATATTGATTTGAGGTGACCTAATAACTTTATTTATTATTGTACAATATATACACTCATTTTGTCCTTCTTAAATCACATAATTTTATATGATATTTATACTTCAATTAATTATTATAGTTAAGTCAGGTGCACTTAATAGTTGCTTTTATGAGATTTTGACAACGACTTAATTTTTCTTATCATTAATTGCGAGTTAAAAGATTTGCTGACTAAGTCATGGATTGCATGCACAATTTTTTTTTTTGTTTTTTGCTAACTTGATTGCATGCAAATTTGGGTGTAGTTTACTACACGTTTTGAACAAAAAAAAAGTAAGAATAAAAAGACACTAACACTAACTGTGAGGCCCCGGACCCAATGATAGTAATTATTTAATTAGTTTGCACTTATTCGTTTGCATTTACTTGACTTGTTCTTATTATTTGAATTGAAATGTGTTTGCATTGCAGTTAAAGTAAGAGGAATTAGTGACAATAGAAGTAGATTACATGCGCAATAGTATATTAGGTGCATTTTAGTGGGTTTAAGTGGATCATAGGAAGATTAAAAGAGATTTTGGGCTTAGATTAATTCTATAAATACAATTAAAGGCCCAAATTAGCCCAATTTGACTTAGATAAGATAAAACAAAAGGAAAAATCTAGAAAGAACAAGAAGAAAATCGGATGGAAGAAGGAAAAAAAAAAGAGAATAAAGAGAGCTTGGAACCGAGATGGAGAAAGGAGAAGAAGAAGAAGAGGGAAAAGAGAGGGAAAAGAAGAAGAAGAAAGAAGCAAGAAATAGTGGTTTTGAGCTTATCCTAGCTATTTTTGGAGCAATTTCTTCAAGCTAAGGTGAGGGGTTCATGTTTTGTGCATGTTTATTGTTGTATGGTTAATGATAAGTTATTGTTATGTAGTTGAATGATAGTCTAAGCTACTAGTAAGCATGTTAAACTAGTTGTTATGTGGAAGAAATGAAGTATATATTTTGTATGACTTAAATAATTAAAGTCTTGTGTGTATATGTAGTTGATTGTTAAAGACTTGTTGTAGTGATTGAAGTGTAGTTTATGTGCTTGGTAAAAGGCTTTAGTGAGAGTTCTAATCCATGTAATTGGCAAATAACATGCAAAGCTAAATAAGCAAGCAAAATAGAGGCTAAAAGAGAATCCTACGCACTTTTTTTGCATGACTGTTTTGATGTAGTAAACCTTAATGGTTGAGGCTGATTTTTGGATATATTATACTAGACTCATAGTAGAATAAACTTTATGTTTGGAGCATGTTCAAATATTGAGGTTAAGGTGATGATTTAGACTGATTATAGTAGGGTTTTGATCCACACGTAGGTGCATGACAGTTTGCGCAATAAATTTCTAGAGGTCATATCTTGCTGAATATAGCTTCGAATCGAGATTCGTTTGATGCTAAACCCATCTACATTTAAAGAACTATGTTTTTGTGCAGTTTCACAGTTTTTAAAGAACATTAAGATTGATAACCGAACTGGATAAATCATGCTTGAATTTAACTTGTAATTGTAATTGAGATTCTAGTTGAAATTATCCTTTTCTTGTGTTGCTTTGCTAACAATTAGTGTGTGAATGCTCATGAGTTATATTGGTTGCTTAAATGCTTAAATGCATGAGTTAATTGAATTATTGGTTGTAAATGCTTCATTGGTTGTATTATTTACTTAAATGCTTGAGTGCTCGATTGATTAAATTGGTTATATTGCTTGACAAATACTTTAATATTCGAGGGGCAACCTACTTTATTGGTCCCTTATTTATGTGCTTATCAATTAATTGTTTCATTGTTTGATAAAGTGTTATATCGAGTGTATTGATGGTTGCAACCATTTTCAGCACGAGATGTTAGGTTGTAGGTTATCAGGGTACATCCGGAGTACACCCTCGGCGTTATAAGGGATTTATCGTTATTGTTATCGTTATCGTTATCGTTATCGTTATCATTATCGCTATCGCTATCGCATTGGAGCAAAGGAAGTGAGAGTGTTAAGGATGAAGTGAAATCATATCATTTTCATAAAGTGATTACATAATCATATATTGCTTGTTTCAATGCTTTCGTGTCCCTTGTATTGTACAATTTCTTATTACTTGAGTGAATGTCTCGAGCTTCTCGTTATTGCCTATTGCATGCTTAATGTATGCTTGTTAATTGATTCATGTTATTGACCTATGTGCATTCACGAAAAGGCATTCAAAACCTCCCCGTATTCCTCCCTCACTGAGCACGTAGTTGCTTACCCTTTTTTCTTTATCGATTACAAGTAAAGCGAGGTGAGTTCGTGAAGTGCTTTGCAAGTTGTTTGGCCCACTTTGCAATGGAGTTTCATCTTGTTGGAGATAGTTCATAGGTTGTCTTGTTAATGTCAAGAGAGTGTTGTGAGTTTATAGTTATTGTGGAAATGTAATAAATGCATGTTTAATTTAGCTTGGACTTGTAATGGTGAAAGGCTTGAATTGTAAAATATGAGCTAAAGAGAGGTTGAACCTGTCATGCATGTTGTATAGGATTTCAATGATGTTGTGGAATGCTTGTGGTTGAGTTTAATTGAACAGGTATTGGATTGTTCATACTACAAGGAAAACTCCGTCTGTTTTTCCTCGTTTCTTGCCTTGGGGTTGGATCGGGTTGTTATGTCAGAACTTGGTTCTATGAGGGACTGGGTCGTTACACTAACATGTGGGGAAATGTTTTGACGAACAAGCAAAAAAAAAAAGTAACACTACAACGATAGTTTACTTATCATTTGACAAAACTTTTGTCTTTACTCAATTGCCCATTTAGATTATTTTATATATTTATTATTTTTTATTCATGTCCATTTCAATCATTATAACCACATATTTAAACCTAACGCAATGATAATTTTGTAAATTAGCTCACCATTATAACTACCCAATAACAAGGCATGAGCCACCTGTCAATCACATGGCTCATGCCTTGTCTCTGCCGCAGTCACAAAGAAATATAATTATTCATGGAAAAACACTAAGACGAATCTAAGACTGTCTCTCATTCATGGCTAAATTACTCGAAATCTATACGGCATGTTATAGACGACATGGGACGATATGGTTAGGAAAAATTCTTCAATAAGGCTGTGACAAATCTGCAATAGCCACTTGGATTGACAAATAAACTTTTTTTTAATTTAGTATTAATATATAATTACTAATTTGTCTCTGACTTTATTAAATGTTTGTAGGACTCACATATTGATTTGATATTCAACTTTTTAAAGTATTAATTTTATTTTAATTCTAATTACTTTATTACCCTTGATTTCTGTTAAATATCTACAAAATGTAATTTTTAACCTCACCACGTGAAATACCATTCTCATCCTTGCCACTCATCTCACCAAAGCTCCGATTTATTCCCAAAATTCCCTACAACATACATGCATACCAAAACAAAAAAAAAGAAAAGAAAAAAGACACACAATTCATTCACACACCCACACACAACACCACCAGATCAAGATAAAGCAGCAGCTTTGTTCACCATCACATAAATCATATTCTTGTAATAATAATCTTTCCTTTTTTCATTTATAAATTCTCTCAAAATCCACAAAACCAAATAAACAAATAAAGAAAGAAAAATTTCACATATATATATACACACATTCATATACGTATAGTATGGATTTGTTTTTAGAAAAAAATATTTTTGGTTATTGCAAAGATGATGAGGCGGCAAGCGCAAGATCAGCAATCGAGGTTATTCTATGAGCTGTCGGCGTTGATTTTAAACATCCTCCGATCTCCATTGCAAATTTTCTGACGTTCTACAGTTGCATTGGCGGCGGAAATGAGCAAGAGGTGATGGATGGCAGTGGCGCAGCCGCAACATCAGATGACGCTGGTGGGTTTCGCATCGTTGCTGTTAGGGATTTCGTTAGCGTTAATGTTTTGTGGATCGATGACTTTCTTTTATTGGTCACACACAGAACACACACCACACGCACGCGAGGTAGATGGTGAGGGTGGGAATGGGGTGGTTGGGTTTGAGGATTGGGGTTTGGAAGGATGTCGAGGGTGGGAGTGAGATTTAAGTAGCCGTGTAGGGTGGATGGCGAGGATGGGGTGGCCTGGTTTAGGGGTTAGGGGCACAGTCACCAGGTTTAGGGGTGGGAATGCCATGGGAGGTTGGGGTGGGGGGGGGGGGAGGGGGAGGGGGGGTGGGTATTGATGTTGTCCAAGAACAAAATAGTAAGGAAAAGAATAGGTATAATAGAACAAGAATTAGGGCAAAATTGTATTTTTAGTACAAATTGTAAGGGTATAATAGTCATTTTGTAGATTTTTAACATAATATTTGACGGTTGTTTAACAGATGGGGTCTAAGTCACACTTTTCATTAAGTATGGGGTCTAAGTCACATATATACAAAAGTAAAAGGGGTCTCAAGTAAAATAACCCGGGATTAAAATGTCTATTTTGCCCTTAAATAATTTATGGAAAATAACCTCTTTTTTTTTTATCCCTTTGATCATTTTCAAAAAAGTTAGACTCAATCCCACTTACTCAAATTTCTCCTCAACCACATTCAAAGTATTTATTCTGCCTCCAAATTTAGTAAATATGAGTTTTGGCTGAGGCATGTTGCTTTTTTAGGACACATAATTTCTCAAGATGGAATTTCTGTTGATCCAACAAAGATAAAAGTGGTATTGGCGTGGAAAAGGCCTGAAACTGTTACAGAGATTCGCAGTTTTCTAGGGTTAGCTGGCTTCTACAGACAGTTAATATAAATATAATGAAGGTCTCAGGCGTCACAATTATGCTTATGCCACACTCATATTAATGATGTGGCGAAGTGTTATTGGCTAAGTCCATTGAAGAATTTCCCCACATTAGCACCATTTGACCCATTTAACTTCACACATGCACGACACTAACAAATAACACACACCGACCCACAAAAATAAAATAAAAGAAAAAACAAAAAGTGAGCTTCACACGGTAGGCAAAAGAAGCAACTCAATGTTTTTGTTCTTTTTTTGGAGAAGCGACCTCACCTTTTGCACATTCACAGTACTATACTTAGGCCAACTCTAACAATTTTCTTATATTCTTCTCTACATGTAGAAAATTTGGACAATTTCTCTACATCTAAGGATTTTATGTTTTAGTTTCACTCCAGCAGCTTCTCTATATTTAGTAAATCTCTTATTTTAATGGAATCTCTATTTCAGTTTCACTCCAACAACTTTTCTATTTTAAAAACTCTCTATTTTTGTTTACTTCACATGTGGAGATGTGGAAATAGTTTTAACGAATTGTTATTGTATCTCCTCATGTGGAGATAACGAGATTTAAATGTATAGATTATCTATACGTAGGGATAGGTGTAAGGAATTTATTGGGGACCAAAGTCTCCAATAGTTTCCCTACATGTAGAGAATTTGGTACTTTAAGATACCTATTAGAGATGGCCTTCCACCAACACTGAACCTTGCACCAACCAAGTACATGCTCACACAGATCAGCTCGTGAATCAATTCCTCATTCTCACACACACTAACACACTTCTATACACACATATTCACATAACTACTTTTTTACTCATATTTTCACACACTTTTACACATATCCATTTTTACCCATTTCATTTTTGGTTTTGGATAAAGGATTGGGAGCACTTTTGGAGTAAGGAGTCATAGTTTCATCTAAGTTTTTGCAAGTAAATTAATAGGAAAGTTCATTTTAATATTTTTTCATTTGTTTTGCTTTTCTTTTGGTATGAACTAATACTCTAGTGTTAAGGAAAGCTCTCTCATGCCTTGTTTATGATTTGTATTTATAATTTAGATTTAGGTATTTGATTGAGAATGCTCTTGAGAGTACTTTAGACCTAAGTTGGATTTAGCTTATATTTTATTTACGAGTCTCATGTATTTATCTTAATTATGCTTGTAGCAAGTTTATGTATCATGAATCTATATGTTTTGACTTGAAATCCAATCAGGTCTTGTGTGTTGTTGTTGATTGCTTCTTCTTTGGGTCTTAAAATGCTTGTAACGGACTTAAAATTGATTCATATTGTAGACATTCACTTGAACCAAGCTTAATTTCATAGAAATCATAGGTTGTACCATGATTTACCAACTAGCCTAATCAATTGACCCTAGAATCATTTGGACAAACCCACACCCAATTATTAGAGCGCCTAGAGGACGGAGTTGCACCTAGATCTAGGATTGTTAACTTAGGCTAATTAGATTGACTCAGCCAAACGGGCTTGTAGCTTTGCTGTTAGTGACAAATAATCTTAAGAGGGGGTGAATTAATATTATAGCATACATATAGAACGCGATAAATGAGTAATAAAAATATGGAGGTAAATAACTAATATGATCCGGAATATAATTCTTAAAAATTAGATTAACTTGTACTTGAATGTTAAATTTATATTTCAAAGATAATTTAAATTGAACATAATAAAGTATATGAGCTATTGAAGACCGTCCACAAAAAAAAAGAGCTATTGAAAACCGTGTTAGATATTGAACTTAACCTAGATTTATAGTTAGTGAAATTTTTATTGGATAAATTTGAAATTAAAAGAAAATAGTATATAATTATAAGTTAAATTTTCTTGTTTATAAACTTATGTTATATGGAATTTTTGAAAGTCCCATGATTAGTTTTTAGTGTTTGTAAAAGTCATACTATTAGTCCCTATTATTTTAAAAATCACGCGGTTAGTCTTTCTATTGTTTGCAAAAGTCTCACCATTGGTTCCTATTGTTTACAAAAGTCTTGTCGTTAGTCCCTATTGTTTACAAAAATCTCTTCATTAGTCCTTATTTTATAAAAAGTCTTCTAATTAATCCGTAACATTAACTAACTGTTAAAAACTTAATAGAGTTTAGATGTATAATAGTAATTTTATCAAAATTTTCTTTCTTTTTTTTTAATTGGATAATATATCAATTTTTTTTTGTTAAATCCCGATACTACCTCTAATGTTTATATCAAGTGACACTTATTAACTCTCTCTTTTAAAAATAACCACTTATTAACCCTGGACTCAAGTCAACCTTAATAGAGTTATATTTCTGTGAAAAATAACATAAACTTTCTAAATTAGCCCCTTATAATTTTTGTAAATAACCATTTACCCTTAAACAAAATAAAAATCACACACAATCAAATCAAACACACACACACTCTCAAACACACAATCTCACACACACAAACACAAAAACGAAATCAATCAAACACAATCACATGCACACACACAATTATTTTATCTTTACTAATATATTTTAAAATGGGTATTTTTGACACAGACCCCCTCTTTTAGCTGAAAAATGTGACTTAAACCCGCTATTTATTATAAAGTGTGGAAGAGACCCCTTCTGTTAGGGATCCATCCATTTTTACTTTCCTTTTTTCTCCTTTCCGTCCCTTCCTTTCCGGTCTTCATCCTGTCTCTTTTTCCCATTTCTACGCCTTGTGCTTCTTAAATGTCTGCATCTTTCCTATCCTTTCATCTCTTCATTTCTTCTTCTATTTATCTTCTTATCTTTCTCTTTCTTTTCTTTTCTTATTCCTACTTATTATCCCATTTCCAGTAAGTCAGATTCATCCCTCAATTTCACATACAGCCTCCCGATTCCAGCATTAGCAACCTCACCTTCTTATCGTTCCGCCATGGATGCTACAAGATGGTGCTTTAGAGCCCAAGGATCTTAATGACTCTACACTGGAAGAGATCTTCTAGGATTCTTGATTCGGACCTTAACAAGATTGGGCTGAGACAATGCTTCGTGATTGTGGTCATTTGTTCACGATCTTCGCAACTCGTCTTGCTTCCTTTGGTTGCATGATATGTCCAGTGATAGTTTTCCATTCTTTTTCTATTTGTTGATAATTTTTTGTATTATGCAATGGTTGTGGAGTTTGACTGCTATTGAATGGTAGCAATCAAGACATTATTTGTCTTGCAAAGGTTTGAGCTATACAGATCTTGCCATTACCATTTGTGCGAATGGCTTTTGGTTTTTGAAGATTTTTTTTTCATCTCTCTCTCTCTTTTGTCTAAGCAAAGAGTTTTTCTTTCTTTTCTTTTTTTTCTGTTTTATTTTGGATAGTTATGAAGAATTTGATACTTAACCCAGAAAAAAAAAAAAAAAAAAGAATTTGATACTACTGTCATTATCTTTAATAAGAACAAGAAGCCAAAAAAATAATAAACAACATATATATTCATATTTATAAGCTTACAGGGGAAAGTATGTGTGCGTATATACATAAAAGGCTTACAGTGGAAAGGCAAAGGGTTAGGAAAAAAGCCAAGGGCATTAAAGACATTTCATAACTTTTAACAGAAAATTTAACCATTTCTTAATAGAAGCGGTCTCTCTCACACTTTACAATAACTAGGGGGTCTAGGTCATATTTTTCAGCTAAAAAAGGGGGTTTGTGTCAAAATTACCCATTTTAAAATATATATTACAAGGGCGTAATGGACATTTTTGTTTATAATATGGGGCAGAATGGACATTTGGCCTTGCACATCATATCGCCTCAATCTGATCCTATTAAATGTCAAGGACTCACAATGTCACATGTGCAAAGATATAATAGACTTTTTTTTTTAACTTATTTAAATCAAATGAAATATTACACATTAAATAAAATATTAGACAGCCTCATGAAAGAACAACCCGTTGGATAGCTCTACATTTGACAGCTAACTTGTTCTAAAAGGCAACTGCTGAGCTAGATTGAGCTGATCGGTCTATAGAAAAGCCCGATAATTGAATTAAGTATCCAACATTGACTTCTTGCCATAAAGCTCAAAATGCCAAGCCGGACTATAGCTAATTTAGGATCGAATTGCAAACAAGAGAAAATTCGGAAAGACTTTTCCTGACACAAAGAGAAGCAGATATAGAATTCAAAATTAGGACTTGATAGAAAAGCTGAATCTTGTTTAATATATGAACAACCCTTTGTAACTAAATCCAGTTTTCAACAGGGGCAGCCAAGCTGGCATTCCATGGACAAAACACCACAACCATACAATACCGAAACATTAGGAGCCATTTCATAACACCTTTCTCTCTCTCTCTCTCTCTCTTCCTTTCTCTCCCTCTCTCTCTCTCTCTCTCTCTCTCGGTCCAAGGCAATCTTTTGTAGCTTCGCAACATCTTGGTTAAAGGTCGGTTTGGGAGAAGAGGAGGGAATTACAATTCCCTACCCTCTCTCTCCCCCTAACCCTTAACACGATTTCTGAATATGCAATTGCTCCAAGCCTTCATCATCAACGAAATATCACAACAATTTAAATTATCAACGCCACCATCTACACGGCCTCGACCACCACCACCATTACCACCTGATATACATCTATGAGAAAGCTCCTTCCCCTCATTAATATTTCAAATTATGGCATGGCATTGCCACCTGCTTTGCTACCACCTTCATTTGTAAACCTATCAAGCTTGTTAACATCTCCGTCACTGGCCCCGTCGCCGTCCCCGTCCCCGTCTCCGTATTCCCTAACGGTTGAAGACTTACGAGATCGTCCGAATTTTTTATTTTTTTCTGTACCATTCGCTGATAGCGCTTTTGATCTAGCAACTATTTCAATAATTTCAGGTCTTCTTCTTCTGTCTATCCTCTCTCTTTTTTTCATCTTCCACCTGCGATTAACATCACGAAAACTGCAACATCTGCAGAATTTCAATTCGTTTTGGACCGTTCGGTTGATGCTTGTCACATTTGCCTCATTTTGGGCTATGAACGAAGTTATTCGTCTGCCATATTTCCGAATCAATTATATCTACCCCATCTTTCCATGGCAAACCCTAGACCAACAAGTTGATCTATGTAAATTGCATGTTGTTCTCTCATTTGGCCTTTTTCAACCTGGATTTTTAGTCACCCTTCTTTTCTTGGTTAGCATCTCAGTTCAGAAAAAAAACCCTAGTCGCATGTGGGCTTTGGCGTCCGTTTTCGTCACTTGTTGTCCGGTTTTGCTTCTACAAACATTCGTCGTGTTTTTCTCACCATTGGACGCCGTATTACCCACATTCATGCACTTAACTTCGATTGTATCAAGTGATCTTGACGGTACCAAAACGGTGTTCTGCACGTACCCTTTGTTGAGCTGTATAATCCTTGCTGCATTTGCAATTGCATACTCATTGGCCTTCTTGCTATCGTGTTGGAGGGTTGCATCATTTGTGATCAACAAGTCAATTAGGGTTCGAATCAATGTGCTCACTTTCACGATCATGATATCATTGCCGGTGCAAATTTTGTGCCTTGGAATATCACCATTGTGGATGCCTGAGGACCGTGCCTATGGTGTTGTAACGCTGGTCATGTTTCTTGCCGTTGCGAGCAGCGTGGCCGTGGGGGAGGTCATTTTGGTAATTAGGCCAATAGTTGACGCGTTGGCCGCCGGAGGAGATTGTTGCCGATGGAAGCCAGAGATCAGGTTGGGACGGCCGCAAGTTGACAGGGATCAAAATCTATAGTAATGAGCCAAAAGAGAGCTTGCAGCATGATTCTCCATGATGTGGACATAATGGTCCTTTTGGGATTTATACGAGGGCAAATCGGTCAATGCAAGATGGCCGATCACGCGTGCAGCTCGGGGTTGTACCTTACACTATCCTGGGAGAACAAAGCAAAGCTGTGAGCCTGTGAGTTGAAACTTGATGTTTTCCTCTGCCCTCTAATCCAATTTGTAAAAATTCGTCCTCAACACATTTTTTTTCTTTTTCAACTCCTCAACACAAATTAGCGAATGTTAATTAGTTTGTCAAACAAATTCACTACAAGTAGGAAAGTTTTTGTTATTGATGCTTAATTCAAAAAGTAGAAAAAAAGAAAAAAAATATATTAGAAAGAAACAATCCATATTAAGATTATCTTTATACGTCCATGCTTTTCATTTATGCTTTTTTACCACTGGTATTTTGCCTTTAAGACAAGTTGAGATTTTAATGTTAACTCTTAACTTGAGAATTTTAGAATGTATAAATCATAATTTGACATTGATATGAAATTAATTGCATGAGTGTTTAGCGTCTGATGAAATTAAAAAAGTTAATAAATGAAAAAGAAATAGCTATTATAGAAATGGAGCTAAATTGATATGAAATTAATTGCACGAATGTCTAGCTATTTCTTTTTCATTTAATATCTTTTTTATGATACATGTATCTTGCACCTTCAAAGAAATACTAATCCTTAAGAGTAGAAAATTTGAATTTAAAGACCGCCATATATTCCAATAATTATAGGTTAATTATAGCTAAAAGTGGAGTATTTAATCAATAAAATATTTTAATACTTAGGGGGACATCTGGGTGACAAAAGCCCACATTCTTAACTAAAAAATTACAGGTTCAAATTTCATTTTTCCAAATATTATTACGCATATAGCTTTTTTTTTTGGTTAAATACTGATTGCATGCTCGAAAACTGACTTAATTTACTTTCTTCTTTCTTGTGTCTTTTGTTTTGAACAGTGATATGATTGAACATTTAACCTTCTATCGATTGTCATGTTGTTGGATGGTATTTTCTGGGTTTTTTTATTTTTGGTCGAAGTGTTTGCTGGGGTTAATACTGAGAGAATAGCTAGTTGAAATCTTGTATTACTTTGCTTATCTATGTCTTGTTGCAATCCTACTTTTTCAGTTCAAGACATCCCTAAGTTGTAATTTCAATTCATGTTCTAATATTCTGGTTAGATGCAGTTGTTCAGAGACAATGTTTTATAGTGAAGTTTAAGTTGGATATCAAAATTAATAGGGTTCTAAGGGGAAGAGGCTTTGCAGAACAAAAAATTCTGAAATATTTTGTGAAGTTAAGGAGGATGGCAAAAGATGCATAACTTGTGATTTTGGATATCAAAATTAATTGGGTTCAAAGGGTAAGAGGCTTCGCAAACCAAAAATTATAAAATATTTTGTGAAGTTAAGGAAGATGGCCAAACACTCATAATTTGAGATTTCATTCTAAAATCAATTGGTGTTAAGAGTAGTCAATGGACTTCTGTATTGATCATGAAACTTATGTGTTGAAGTCTCATTTTAAAATCAATTGGTATTGGGAGGAGTAGCCAAATGGACTTCTATATTGATCTTGAAACTTATGTTTTATCCATGTGGGATAATTGGTATTCTCCAACACCCCATTCAAATGTGATGCATGATTAATTGTTGAAGATGCAATAACAAGGTTGGGGAAGCAATGAATTTTGGAAAAGTTATTAATTATTAAGGTACAATGACAAGGTCGAAGAAGCAACAATAAAAAGTTGCAAGTATCAGAGTTAGCTCTAGAAATAATGCAAGTACGAGAGTCAGCTCTAGAAATAAGGATGGGTTGAACGTAGATAAATAAGAGTGGACCAAGACTTATCTCTAATAAATGTTAAATAACTTGAGTTCTATCCTAAAATCAATTAATGTTAGAAATAGTAGCCTAGTAATTTATATACTAGTCTTGAAACTTATGATTTATTTATGTGGGACAATTGATATTCACTAACATAATAATTTATATACTAGTTTTGAAACTGATGGTTTATTTATGTGGGACAATTGATAAGCACAAACATAGAGAACTAATTTTTCTCTAGAAAGTTTGACAGAGAAAATGTTTTTCCTTATGACGTTTTCCATGTCCCTTTTTCATTGTAAACAGAGTAGTGCAACATACCATCCTTTTTTCTCATCACACTTTTGTTACCTCTTATATATGTATTTGTAGTTGGCATGCTAAAAAAAATAGCGAAAATTAGTTAAGAGAGAGAAATATAAAGAAGTTTATTAAGTTATTACGTCAACTAAGTATAAACATAGGATGTGATAAATAAGTAATATTTAACCTTTCTCTTGTAAATATAAGGGCAAATTGGATAAATAGTCTCTATCGTTTACATGTTTTGGACAAATACTTCTTATTGTTTTAGAAGTCACACAGTTAGTCCCTAATGTTTGCAAAATTTTCACCAGTAGTCCCTATTGTTTCAAAAGTCACTTATTTAGTCCGTCTCTCCATTAGCCCCAATGTTTGCAAATATCTCACCATTAGTGGTGAGATTTTTGTAAACAATAAAGACTAATGGTGAGACATTTACAAACAATGGAGACTAATTGTAAGACTTTCGCAAACAATGGGGACTAACCGCGTGATTTCTGAAACAATAAGGACTAATGGTAAGACTTTTACAAATAATAAGGACTAATCATTTGACTTATGAAATAATAAGAACTAATTGTCTACAATAAGTAAATAATAGGAACTAATTGTGAGATTTACCCTAAATATAACAAACGAAAAGGGATCGACCTGATGGATAAAAGAGGTTCTTGTTGGGCCATCTTTTCTTGTCTCATATATTGTTAGCCTGGATTTCCCTTAAGCTAAAAGGCTTTAAATTTATTCCAAGTTGCAATTTCTGGCCTTCTTAGTACGGCCTTGGCCCATAGAGTTGACGTGATTGGAGGACATTCACAAAGACATGGAAGATGTGAATTTTTACCATTCCTTTATCCACGCCACACCCAAAAAAGAAAGAAAAGAAAAGGAAACCCATTCCTTTATCTATTAATTAAGAATTTTCAACCAGTGTTATTATTAATTATATCGCGTTGGGTTTTAAAGCCATAGTTAGAGAGTTAAAATGATTTTTATTTCATTTCAAGTTAATGTAAAATAAATTTAACAAATGACACGATAGCTTGGCCAATTAGAATTCAAAAGATGTATCTTTATATTCTAAATTTAAGTCTTGTCATCGTTATAATTCATATTTCTGTGATGAACATTTTAGGGCCCTAAAAAGGAATTAATATATGATGCGAGAAAATTGTCCTTACAATACTAAATGACCTACAAATTTAAAATGAACATAAATGGCAAGCTTGTAGTGGATTTTCTTTTATTATTATTATTATTATTATTATTATTATTATTATTATTTCATAGGGAGAGTTTGGTTTGCAAAATCTTACAAGATTCTTGAAAATGTGAACTCTGAAACGTGATATTCTTATGTTGGTTCGCAAAATAAAAACATATTACTAGAAATATCACATTTTTGGGATTGCAATATTCTCTTCATTTGCTCAATTTTCATTTCCATGTAAAGGAATGAAAATCTTACATTCCCAAGTTGTAAGAATATTAAAAAAATAAAATATAGAAAAAATAAAATAAAATTTCAAATTTTCAAAAATTAAAAATTTTAATTTCTTTTTGAAAAAATTTTAAAAATTATAAACAAAAATTATTTTACTTATTTTTTATATTTTTTTAAAGTTGAAAGTTTTATTTAAAAATTTAAAAATTAGAATTTAGCATTAAAAAATTTATTCTAAATATAGCTTTAAATTAAAAAATATATTTATTTAACATAAAATTTTTAATCATTTTCCATTTATTTTTTTATTTTTATTATTCTTATTTTATTTTATACTTATTTAATTTTAATTTTTAATTTTTAAAATTTTATTTTAAAGTTATAAATAAAAAAATATTTAATTTAATTTAATTATTAGTCTATATTATAATTTTCATTTAAAACTTTTTATTTTTAATAAATTTCAATTATAAAAAATTAATTTAACTTCACATTTTAATGAAATTATTTTTATTATTTTATTTTTATTTTTATTTTTCATCTTATTTTATTTGTATTTTTATTTCATTTTATTATTTTTATTTTTAAAATTAATTTTAAAATTTGAATTAAAATTAAATATTAAAATTATAAATTAAATTAATTTTACTTGTATAAATACTTTAAACATCTGTTACTCTCGTATTGGCAAAAGTATACAAAGTGTGTCGTGACTTGTATTTTTTTATGATATTTTTCTATTTTGAGTTAAGAAATTATTGAAAAATTGTTCAAGATTCCTTAGAATATTGAGTCTAAACCAAACACAATAATATAATATTCTTAGGAATGTAACAAAATATTTTTAACATACCAAACACTTTTAATCTCATTCCTGAGAATGTGATTCTCGAAAATAAAAAGTTATTCCGTAAACCAAATGCTCCCTTAAAGTTTTCTTTTCAAGATTTACCCAATGACTCGTGACATTTTTTTTTTTGACAAGTAATACATTTGAAAAGTTATTTGAACTCACAACAGTTCCAAATTTCGAAATACATAACCTTGTGAAATAGCTACTTTAGGATTTCATTTGCTAGACTCACGAACAATTTCATTACCCTCACAAACAAGATTATGCTCGGAGAATCATGGTTCGAATTAGTCAAACACAAGTCTTATTAGTACTGGCCTAAAAGATAATAGCATCTTAACTGATTTGAGCTTGAAATGTAAAAAAAACTCTGTTTGGCATAACTGTAAAATTTTAACTTTTGAACTATAGAGTTTTAAGCAGTAGAACTTTAGTTAGAAGTATAGTTGAACAAAAACTATTGGTTGTTTGGCGTATGTTGGACATCGCTTGGTTTTTATAAATTTTGAGGATAAAAAATATGGAATGATATATTTGAGAAAAAAGAAAAAAATAATAATTTATTGCATTATGTAAAAAAATAGTTTTGCAAAAATCTTTTCTGAATTGGAGCTTTTTATTTCTCAGTTTTTTTAACTTTGGTTTTTACATAAAAATTCTTTAAAAAATAGATCAAACACGTTAGTTTAATTTCCAAACTTACAAATTATTCCAAGTGTCTAAAAATTATGCTAAATAAATCCTAAATCTTAAGTAAGACATTATTTTAGGAGAAAGCGATGAGTTCCCTTCCCTTTATTCACGAGTGGAGGACATATTCGGTGAAAATTTTTATCCAATGCACGATGAAAACTCTTTTTCATAATGCATATCCAATAACTAGCAGAATAGATATCAGCACTGCACATTTCCACGCCATTTTTCTATACACACAACTTATGTGGCCGTGGTGGAAAGAGAAAAAAGCCGCCATGCATTACGCCTCTTACTATGATATTGCTTTGTTCGGAAGGCAGACCATGCCCTACCCCACATTCTCGACCGACGAAGGACATTCTTTCTTGGTTTATCACGGCATAAAATCATAACTTGCATCCTTCCCTTCCTTTAAATATTCAGCAGCATAGTTTATTTTTATTTTCATTTTAAAATGAACTCATTTTAAACAAAAACTCGTTAGATTCACTTAAACATTATAAATTTTATAAGTACTAGTATGCTCCAATACATTTATCAACTTAGTCAAGTGAAGGTTAAATTTGGGAGTTTAGGTCCACGAGTCAAACTTGTACTGTTTGTTTATGCCCTTGGGATTAATATTCAGCAAATTTTTTTTTTTTTTTGGTAAGCTAACAAATGGATTTCATTGAAAAAAAATCAATGATACAAAATTAGGTCAAAAAACCAAATTACAAAAAGAAAAGAGAAAAACCTCTACAAGAGAAAAGAGTGCAATGTCTAATCGATCGGCCAGAACATGAAAAGGGAAGATGGCTCTGCCCGAGTGATCAGCCAAAGTGGCCGATCGATCGGGCAGAACATACAACAAAGCAATGCATCTGCAGAACATACAACAAAGCAATGCATCTGCCTAATCGATCAGCCAATGATGTCGATCGATCAGGCAGAAAACAGACAAAAGCTACAAACAAAAAAGACACACCATGAGCAGGAAAGAAGCAACAAGAAACGCCCAACAACTCATGGGTGCGAAACAAAGAAGAAAATCAAATCAAGAGAAATTTAATTGAACTCTATTCTCAAAATATCTATTGAATAACTATTTTCTTCGAATTTGAAAACTCTTGAAACATCCCCTATTTCATATGGTTGTTAGCTAGGGAATTTTGGACTATTAATTACTTAATCGAATGGTGATAAAATGATTGGATCCTTATTTACAACGATTTTTAATTTTTTTATAATAATTTTAAATTTCACAATAAATAAAAATTGTAATAGTGAAATAATTCAATGTACAAAATTTTTACCGTAGACAGATCTAGGGTAAGAAATTAACTTCTCTTCCAATATTGCAGGCTTGAATCATTGTATCTTAATCCGATGACCTATTGACATGTGCCAAAAGTTTTGTCTGCCGCAAGTATGATGAAGTTTGTGTAATATTGGAGATCGAATTTAATGCACGACCTTTGGTCAAATGCTTTGCTTTTTGTTTCCACTAACCCAACTACTGATTGGATTAAATAGCTGTTAGCATCTACGCCAATAGGGATAAATTTAAAATTTTTTTCAGTAAAAATTAAAATATATAATTTTTTAATTATATAATTTTTTTCAATAGAAATTAATTATTATTTTTAATTAAAAATATATAAATATCTATTTTTTTTTTTAAATACATAATATTTTTAATATTTTTTTAAGTCAATAAAAATTATCCCAATTTAAACCAAGATATATCCGCCACCATACGCGAAGTGGTCTTATCAGCAACAAAAAGCTCCTATGCTGCAACGGCACATGGAGGAATTTTTTTAGGGATAAGATCGAATTTCTTTATAATAACGCAACTGTACGACGATTTTTTTTTTTTTTTGTCGGTATAACGCAACTATGTTAGACATACAAAATTTCAAAGGTAATTTAATACATTAATCCAGACTCTTCCAGGTGCAAGTTCAAAAGAAAAATTCACTACAAGAAATTTCAGAAAGAGAGACGGCACATTTTCATCTTCTCTTCATCTTCAATTTGAAAATGAGACAGAAAAGAGACGAAAATGTGCAGTCACTTTTCGGCTCGTCTCCAATTTTGAATTTTGTCTTAAATAAAGACGAAAATATATTTCATCCTCATTTCGTAGCAAATAATATTCGTCTCTAAACTGTCTCCATAAAAAAATTGTCTCAAATTCGTCTCCTTCACATTTCGTCACCTTTTCTTCTCCATCTATATTTCGTCTCCGTTTTGTCTCCATCTACGTTTCGTCTCTGTTCCGTCTCCTTCACATTTCGTCTCATTTTCGTCTCTCTCTACATTTCATCTATGTTCCGCTTCCTTTTATATTTCGTCTTCATTCCATCTCCCTCACATTTCATCTCCTTTCCGTCTCCCTTATATTTCGTCTCATTTCTGTCACATTTTTTTAAAAAAAAATTAAAAATAATATAAAATAAAATATAAATATAAATTATGATTATGTCAAATATGGTATAAAAATTGAAATTAAAAAATATATATACTAATTATATATATATATATATATATATATATATATATATATATATATATATATAAACAATGGAATAAAATCACGGAAGAATGAGAGGAAGAAATACTCTTAAAAGTAAACACACACAAGAACACCTTAAATGTGACTGTGTTACAAGTTTATAGTTATTAACTGAAACTAAAAAATGAAATACATCAGGGGACGTGTGGGGTGGGGGAGGGGTTGTTTTTGAAATTAGATCAACCCCAATAGGGCTGATGTCCTTTTATTTTAATATAAATTATAATTATTTATTTATTTAAAATAAAGTACTCATTTATTTAATTAGTTGATGGCAACATTAATTTAAAAACTATGTAACATTAATTAATAACTATTTGGAGACGAATCATAAAACCGTCTATAATTTGTTGTCATTAGGAGACGGTTTGGAGACGACATAGATTAATCATCTCCAAACTGTCTCATGTTGGCAACTATTTGGAGACGACTTGTAAAATTGGAGACGAACATGCTTTTTCGTCCTTAATTTGGAGACAGATAATGCAGTATGTCCGTCTCCAATTTTTTAAATAAAATTTAATTTTAAAAAAATTATATTAAAATACAAAATTAAATTACATTTAAACATTTTAGTAAAAAAAATTATTAAAAATATTTTCAATAAAAATATTCGTCACCAAATCGTCACTAATTTGGTGACGGAAAAGCTTTTTCCATCACCAATTTGGTGACGAAACAGCTAATCTGTCACCAAATTGGAGACGGACATGCTTTTCCGTCTCTAATTTGGAGACGGATAATGTAGCATATCCGTCTCCAATTTTTTAAATTTAATTTAATTTTTAAAAAATTATATTAAAATACAATATTAAATTAGATTTAAACATTTTAATAAAAAATATTTTCAATAAAAACATTCATCACCAAGTCGTCACCAATTTGGTGACGGATAAGCTTTTTCCATCACCAATTTGGTGATAGATAAGCTTTGTCCGTCACCCTTTTGGAGACGGAATGGAGACGAAGAACATATCTTCAAACATGTCATCTCATTTTCGTCTCTTATCGGAGACGAATTGGAGATGATAATCATGTGAGACGATATGACTAAATCGTCTCCAAACCGTCTCAAAATTGTCACTATTCATGTATGGAAAGTTTCGTCTCATTTTTGTCACCTTTTTAGCGACGAAAAAGAGACGGACCGTCGCTAAAAACAGCTTTTCTTGTAGTGATTATGGTAATGTAGAATCGTCATACAAAATTTTGAAAAGAGTAAATACTTTAAATAGTTCTTAATATTTATTCAATTTAACAATTTGGTCTTCAATATTTTAAAATGGATACTTTAATTCCTAACATTTAATACTAAGGACAACGCTACTCTTAAGTCATATTTTCATCTAAATTTTAACATCTTTAGCACTTGAGAATGACACGATTTTCCTTTTTTTTGCACACGTACATTATTTATTGCCAATTCTGCCCATTAGATAATTATAATATACTAAAATGTGTGCTTCTCATATGTTAAAGACACTAAAATTTAGTCAAAAATATAGTTTAGGAATAACAATATCTTGAGTGTTAAACGTTAGGGACTAAAGTGTCTATTTTAGAATGTAGGAGATCAAGTTGTCAAACTGAATAAACGTTAGGGGCTATTTAGGCATTTATTCTTTTGAAAATTAAAAACAAATTCATGCCTTAAGGTTAGAACTTGAAGCCTAAAAAACTTAACAATAACTATTTTTTGTTTAAAAATCCGAGGCCCTATCCATCTGTTAAGAGAGTCAGTTTTTAGTGAAGATCCACTCATATGTTGCATGAGGAGGGGCCAAGTCAAGCAAACTACAACTGACAAGAAAGGATTTGACTAGTCTATGCTCTAGCAATTTAGGCAGAATTTTGCTTAGCCATAATGCAAGTAGGGTGAATTCTCATCGAGACTAGGTTGAAATATCAACCCAATTTATACTTAAATTTAAAATACGCGATCACTGAAAAATCAAAAGAAAAAAATCCTACAAACTAATTTGTAAACCACTTTTATGTAGTATCTCCATAGGATAATACAATACATCTTCATGAACTTATACAATTCCATTTCTAGCTGTTGAAAGCGAAGTCTGTCATGCCCGACCCAAGCCGAAGATTTGCAAAACAAAGAAAAGGAACGACAAGGGTTATATCCCGCGTACTTCCTCGGGTGCAAGAATCTTAATGAACAATGATAAATTTAATAATAGAATGTAAAAGTTACCATTGAGTCACCTTCTATGTTGTATTTATAATAATGACTAATAAATCTTTTTCCGTGGTCCTCCCTTAATTGTTCACTATTATTATAACACATGTCTAAGTAAAAAATATTCTTTTTGTCTCAAAAAGTATTTTGATAATGGTATAATTTCACCATTTTCTACTATTATCACTAGCAGTCGTAACCACATGAAGAATTCTCTCCTCCTAGCCACATAAATTTCACAAGAATATCTTTTCATTCGATCAACCCATTAATCTCCATCAGTGGAGCTCCTAAGACTGATAAATCTTCAAATGTCCTAATCATTGAAATGTCTTTATATGTATGTAATAATATAAGACGGAATTGCACATAAATGATAAAGAGATTCATGCGTGAAGAGCACACATCTTCCATGGTCACGCTTTGCTTTTGATGTTCCAAGATGCTTGTGAAAAGCAACGCAAGAAAATCTGGCATCAAATTTGGTTGTGGGACTGGCCTGTCCCCATTGGGATGCGTGAGTAGCGCGCGGCTGTGATCAAATCATTTCTAATCATTGATTAATCTTAAAATAATTCAAAGTAAATGGAAATCAGCTAACGTGACATTTGTTCATCTTTACAAGGGCATGTGTCAAGCCTGCTATTCGATGTTTCCTCTATGATGACTAGGTATGACGCGCCTACTTTTGTCGGTCCCACTGCCCACGCGGCAAACCCTTGGTCATACATGATCCAGGTGCCTTACAAAATCGGCTCGACTAGTATTAAAAGGTCAATGAAATAATTAAATAATAATTTATTATAGTAAAAAAATATTTAAGTTGATTAATTTTGGCTAATTAGTCAACAATTGCGTGGGCTTCTCGGCTAGTATTGGCTTTGCTTCAATCCTTGGAGTTTCACCACCTAGACCAACCATCGGACTTCAATTCCTTCACATTTTGGTAGAGAAGGATTTAAGGGGTGAAAGATTCCCAAAAATCATCCCTATGTAATTGTGGTTTTGGCTCCTTGTAATAAAGAAAATAAAAAAAGTTCTAAGTTAGAATCTCTAATTTACTATTATAAATATTGTTTTGCACGAAATTAATTTTTGCTTCTGAAGACCCAGAAAAAGTAAAATAAAGGTAATCTTGTGCATAAAATTTTGGCTTTTCGGGATCTAGAAAAAAATTAATATAGAAACAGATTAGCCTATTAACATTAGTGTTTGGAATGTAAAATGAGCATCCTGACTGCACATCCAACTAAAACCAGAAAATTTTGTACTCATTAATTGGATGGTATTTGAGAAGCACGTCATGGAGCAGTAGGACCTTATTCTTTAATTTGGTGGGCTGGCTTCTTCTTCTAACTTTTGGTAAAGGAGGATAAGGTAGGTTAGAGGAAATTGTTCATGATGGGGGCCAATGCATTAGTTTGTTTCAAATTCTAAATAGGGTAAATTATTCATTTAGTCCTGTATTTTTTTTATTTATCTTAATTTAGTTATTATTTTTTAAAATATATTTTTTCAGTCCCGTATTTTTATCATTTGTCTCAAATTAATTCTTATATTTTAAAATGTACTCTTTTAGTCTCGTATCTTTATCATTTGTCCCAATTTAGTTATTACATTTTAAAATGTACCATTTTAGTCACGCACTTATTTCATTAGATTTTTGGATGAAAAAATAGTAGAGGACTAACGTGGACCATAATGACAAATATGTTGAACTAAAAAGGTATATTTTGAAAGATAAATACCAAGCTGGGATAAATGGTAAAGATACGAGACTAAATAGGTACATTTTAAGGTAGCGATTGGTACAATATAATGAATTTGGACAATAATAGAATGAGCTAAGGAATGAAATGACTGGGAATGGAATGAACTTGGGAGTATGAATGACTTGTTTGGTATACTTTAGGAATGAAGATAAAAATGGATATATTGATTCCAAACTCATGTTTGGTAGTTAGTATGTAAGAGTAGTAATGTGAATGACTTGTATAATATGACAGGATTGCCTTTTTATTATTATAATATTAGAAATAAGAATAAACATGAATATAACCGTAAACAACATAAACGTAAACATAATAATATTAATAATAATAATTATTATGATGTTAAATTATTATTATTATTAATGTTAATTACTTTTATTATTATGTTAGTATTCTTATTTTTTTATATTATTATTTTAATTTATTATTATTATTATTACTTTATTTTTATTTTTAAAATTATTATTATTATTATTATTATTATTATTATTATTATTTATTTATTTATTTTTACTTTTATTTTTATTATTTTAATTTTAAATTTATTTTTTATTTTTATTATTATGAAAATAATAATTTTTTTTTATAATAATGATAATAATAATTATTATTGTTTTAATTTATTATTATTATTATTATTATTATTATTATCATTTTTATTTTATTTTTATTATTTTTATTTATTTATTTTTATTTTTATTATTTTATTTTTTAATTTTTATTATTAATTTTATAGTAATGACAATAACTATTATTTTTATTTTTATTTTTATAACGATTATTTTTATTATTTTATTATTTTATTTTTAATTTTTAATATTAATTTTATAGTAATGAAAATAAATATTATTTTTATTTTTATTTTTATAATGATTATTATTATTATTTTATTTTTACAATAATAATAATATTTTTATTTATTTATTATTATTATTATTTCAAAAGAAACTATATATAAAAGTTATATTTTTTTGGGGAATATTAGTCATTTGAGAAATAAGTCAATTCCCAAGCACATGAGATTAGGCTAATCTCATGTGTTTGATTTGGCATAGGTCAACATATGTATGGGAAAATAGGATTACCTTGAGAATGAGATTCTCAAATTCATTCCTTCATACCAAGCATGAAAATCGAATAGAGTTAGGAATGTCATTCTATTCCCAACCCCATTCTAGTGTATCAGTTGCTACCTAAAAGATAAATACTAAATAGGTAATTTACCCTTCTAAATATAACTTTATTAACTTTGTAGACCAGAAAATTTAAAATCTAGATGCAGATGTCATATATTATAATTTAAAACAAAATGGGCACCATTGATGTGCAATTCTAATTGAACAAAAAACAAAGAAAGTCTGTTCATGGAAAAAATAAACAATAAAAAGGGTAAATATCACTCCGCCCCTTGTGTTAGCAAACCTATCAAAAAAAACCCCATGATTTTTAAAAAATGACACACCACCCCCCTTCGTCTCTTTTAAACTAACGTTGTTAAAAAATTATTAAAATGACTTTTTTACCCTTATGTTATACATTTTTTTTCCTTTTCTTTATTCTCATTCCTCCCAATTTTTTCAACCAAAAGAAAAAATTAAAAATATAATTTAATCATCTTCCTCAGCACCCCTCACCCCACCCCTTGTCTGTTCCCCCACACCTTAACAAACACCCCCATTTCCCGTCAGTACCCCCACCCACAGCAAACAACCCGCCACGATTGAACATGAATGATTAATAACAATAACCAATTTTTTTGCCAAACCCATGAGATTCTTTTTCTTTTTGGTATTTTTCTTGCATCATAAAGCTCTTTCCAGTTACCATATAACACCAATTTTAAAAAAAATGTTTATACTATGTAACACTATTCAACGAAGCGCGAATCATTTTTCAATTGCAAGTTCTCGGCCTTCAAAGCTTAAAACTACAAGTTTCTGATTCCTTTTATAAGCCATGTTGTCTAGGAAAAATATTAAATCAAGCATTTAAGACAGTTAAATTTCTTATGAATAGTGACCTCCAAATAAAACAATTAAGCAAGAAAAGAAATGCACATAAAATGCTCAAAGAAGTATGCAACAGTTATTTAAAAATGTGAAGAAATTTTCGGGCATCACATAAGCACTCCGATACTTAAGTTAGTATTATATTCAGGATAATAACGAGAATTTGGAAAGTATAGTATGTAGTATATGAATGATAAGTTACCTTTTTTGTGAGTGGGGTTCCCATATTTATATATTTCCATCTGACAGTGTTCCAAATTTTGTGGGATCCTGTCGCCTTGTCACGAGGTCGGGCAAATGGTCGGACCTCGGGCTAATGAATGAAGGCCGACCTGATTGTAACCTTAGCATGGTTAGGTTCTGATTGCTTTTAATAGTTCAGATTGTTCAATTGAAGGTCGGGTGGTTAATTTACCCTTATCAGTTGCCCTGGATTCCTTGAGCTTAATATAAGGTCTAGGAATCCCTTGTATCGCGGAATAGTTTTTTCAGCACAATCCCCTTCAAATCTGGAGTATTAAATGTTCAGCAATACTTGGTTGGGATGTGGCCACGTGGCCTGCTCTGATAGGTTGATGTCGGCCCACTATTCAAAAAAATCTAGGCCATTGATTTTTCCGTCCATTCCTTCTTCTATAAATATGGCCACTTTTCAAATCATTTCAACACTTTTTCTCTCAAACTTATCTCCGACCTTCACAACTTTTCTTGGCATTCTACTTCATCCGAGCTTTAGTAACTTCTCTTCTTGCTTTTTAGGTACGCGTTCTTTTTTCTATCTTTTTCTTTCCTATGGCTCCGTCAGATTCAGAAACCGATTCCCAAAATGAGCCCGTCCACTCCTATGACCACGAAGGCGGTGAGGAAAGCGACAGTGATGCCATACCTGAGATCGACGCGATCCTCGTTGATCCCAATCCTATGACCCCAGCACAAGTGTTCGAGGGTCTAGAAAATTTAGAGGTCAAGCCTAGTCCTCTTGCTGATAGACTTCTTAGGAATGCCCCATTTACAGCCATCCCCATAAGACAAGTTCTGGCCTCTGGTCCCTTCTCTGACTCTTCTCCTTCTCGCTCGAAACCTTGTACAAGTGCTAGGGTTAGCTCGATAAGCAGGTCTGACCCTACCCTTTCTACCACACCAGTAGGTCAGCTTCCCTCTTTTGAGGATATTCCCGTTCCCAGTCATTCATCACGTGTTGTCGATGGCAATATATGACGACGATGATGACGAGCCCTTCGATGCCATGGACCGACCTTCCCTCAAAGTTGCATACTCTTTTGTCCTCAAACTTATGAGGAATATCATTTTCCTAGGTGACTTCGAGGTCCATATGGCCGAGCCCGAAGATAGGGCCTGCTGTTTGAAGGAGGGGAAGATATGATTCTATTACGACACTTTTTAGTTCCTCTACCTCCCTTTTCCCAAGTATATCATTGACATACTTAATTTCTTCGACCTGTGCCCTGGCCAGTTGGTCCCGAACAGTAGATGTATGGTCATAGCTTTCTATGTATATGTCAAAAACCTTGGTCAACAACCATCTACCAACCTGTTTGCCAACTTCTTTACACTCAAAGCCAGTAGGCATGGTTGGTACTACTTCACCGCCTACCCGCACTTTAACATATTCCTGGCAGGGACCTAGCCTTCTTCGAATAAAGGATGACACCATAAATTCTTTTTTGTGAAATCCCCGAGACCTTAGGCGGTTAAGACAACGTGGCACATCTTACCTGAGCCCTACCCCAATCATCCCGAGCTCATTCTCAATCTCGAAATCTTTGCCAACGCTCTTTGGACTATGGGGCCTATAAATGGGAATGACCTTGTCAGTATTGAGGAGGTTATCTCCTCAGCAATGTATGCTGAGTCTATGGAGGCACAAGCTGAGAGGGGTAATGACCCTTCAACCCCCTCTCCTCATAATCATAAGGACTTAGGGCTCAATTATACTTTTTTCTTTCTCTTTATAAACTGATTCTGACCAATTTTCCTTTTTCATAGAGATGGAGATGGCTCAGAAGCTCGAGGTTCGTCGTCAGAGGAAGAGATCCAAATCTCAATCATTGAACAGAAAAATCGCAGACCTACCTCGTACGACTAAAAAAACATCGGTCTCGAATTCTACTACTAGTGCCAACAAAGTCCCTGATCGTAGTCCGGGCTCAAAGGCGCCGTCCAACATCGATACTAGTGATAATAGTGACATCTCGATCCATGTCGACCTCACCCAGGTAGACGACCTTCCTATCCCGGCCCTTCTTCCACGAGCTGTTACCCCTACCTGAACTCTAGCTAGGGGGGTTATATGGCTACCCAAGAGGTAATAATCGTGGTCATCATGGATCTAAGGTTGAACTAGTTTAGGCAAGATTCAAACCTGTATCACCAAAGGGTAAGGTATTTCCTTCTTTGAATTTGTATTACTTGACCTTAAGATATTTTACGTTTTTCTCTTTGGTCTTTTTCAAATGACTGAGCTTGTGGTTGAATTTTTAGTTACTACTAACAAGGCCAAGGAGGTATACGACGACCTCCATCATCGATATGATTGCCAGAAAGTCTTAGTCAATGACGTGAAGAGCCAAGTTGTTGAGGGGAAGGCCAAACTGAAGGCCTTTCAAGAGAAAAGTACCGAGGACCTGAAGGAAGCCCAAGCCAAGATTTGTAATCTGAATGGTCAGCTAGAGATGCTGAAATCTTCTTTTGAAAGGTAGCTGAAGATTAAAGAAGACGAGATCCCGACCATTGAAGCTTAGGCCATTGAAGGTTTTAAGAGCTCCGACAAGTTCCTTGACTTCGTTGAGCCTGTGTATGAGGAGGCCAAGAAGAACGGAGCTCGGGAGGCTCGCCTCAGGATAGAGGACTTACTGCTCATCATAATCTTGGTCTCGACCTCTCTTTCTTGGGTGCCAACGAGTATCAATTTGTTGGCGACCACTAGGACGTGGAAAGAGATTTAGTTGCAATTGGCTAGGAGGTAGATCAAGAAGGTCAAGATCAGCATCTTGCTGAGTAAGATAGAGGTGCTTGTATTTTCTTTTTTGTTTCCCGATGTGACCTCCGAATTTTATTTAATGAAAAACTTATCATTTTCCATGAGTACTTTTCTTTTTCATTGTGCATTCATGTTGTCATGCCTCTGTTTCTTTTTTTTTACGCGCCTGATCTTATGGTTTACACGTCTTGGTTGATTCCTGACTTAAGGGTAATGAGCTCTTTAGTGGTCGGTTATCTTTGGAATCGTCAGATCTTTCGTCCACAAGCACAACTTAGGAGAGACTAGTTTGTAGGACTTAATGTTGTTGGCTCATCAGATGCAACCTTGGCTCGGGGGCTATTCTTCATATGGTAGTAGCTCGACTCGATGTCGTTGTTCATACAAATGAAGTTTGGCTTGTGATTTGTTTGTCATACGACAGTAGTTTGGCTTGGTGTCGCTATTCATACGAACAAAATTTGAGCTTGTGAGCTATTTGCCATTCAATAGTAGTTCGACTCGATGTCATTAGTCATACGACTGCAATTGATTTCCGGAAACTGATCTGAAAGGAAGATCTATTTTCTTCATTAAAGCTTTGAAGATCTTTTACAAAATCAACTCAGATTACACATAGTATTTTTTAAGATGATGGATATTCCAGGCATTCTTCAACTTTCTTCCGTTGACCTTGACTAGTTTGTAGGTGCCCGACGCGATTTCTTCCAGCACTTTGTAAGGTCCTTCCCAATTGGGCCCGAACTTCTCCTGTGTGGGATTGGGATTGAAGCAAGCTCTCCTTAAAACCATATTTCCCTTCTCCATAGCTCGGGGATGAACTTTCTTGGAGAAGTTTCGAGCCATTGCTTGTTTCTCGGCCAGCATCTTGATTTGTACTTTCTGCCGGAATTCATCCGCAAGGTCCAGGTCTTCCCTAAGAGCCTGGTTATTCACCTCTTCTTCATAAGTAAGGACTGTAGGGGTCGGCGAGCTGACCTTGACTGGAAGAATCGTATCTATCCCGAAGGTCAAACTATACAGGGTCTCTCTGATAGTTGTGCTGGGCGTTATCCTCGTGGCCCACAGGACCTCTGGAAGTAGCTCTACCCATAGCCTTTTGGCCTCAGTCAATTTCTTCTTCAAGCCCTGCAAAATAGCTTTATTAGTTATTTCTACTTGACAATTGCATTATGGATGTGCTACTGAGGCAAATCTTAGCAATATGCCAAGCTTTTTGCACTGCCTCTTAAAGTATGCTGAATCGAACTGATTGCCATGATCTGTGACCACGACCCGATGTACCCCAAATCTACAGACCACGGACCTCCACACAAAGTTCCAGGCTGCAATTTATATGATCTTTGAGACTGCCTCAGCCTCAATCCACTTGGTGAAATAGTCCACAACCACAAATATGTTTCTCTTCTGTGAAGTATTTTTTGGTAGAGGACTGATGATGTCCAAGCCCTATTGAGCAAAGGGCCATGGTCCACTTATCCCTACTAGGTCAGTTGCTAGTGCTCAAGGTATGTTGGCAAACCGTTGACACCTGTCACATTTTCTGACCATTTCCTTGGCATCTGACTTTAAGGTCGGCCAGAAGTACCTCTGCCTTAACATTTTCCCTTCCAATGCTCTAGCTAGGCCCGATGTGATTATCACACACACCTTCGTGGATTTCACTTAAGGTATACTGCCCTTCTTCTTTACCCACACATTTGAGCAATGGCCAAGTGAATGATCTCTTATACAACTGCCCCCTAATTATTGTGAACTTAGAGACCTATCGCTCGAGACTTCAGGCCTCGTTCTGACCTGGAAGAATTACACCATTCTCCAAGAAGTCCCGAATCAGCTTCATCCACCCGACCTCTTCTTCAATCACAACCACTTCCTTTCCTCGAAGGTTGATGATAGGATGTTTCACATTGCTCACTGGTACTTAGTTCGTCTAAATACTAAGCGTCATATATTATTGACTAACTTCTATTTATACAGTAATTATCTTGAAGTGCAGCCATAATCTTTTAGTAGAATAGACTAAGGTTAAAATGTAAAATATTTCTAGGAAACTAGCAAGAATATTTTGGTCATTTTCAATAGAAGAATAATTATGTCTTTGGTCCCCCTTTTAGCCATTTACCTTATAAGTATCTTTACTAAATAATGAATTACTAAATTGAAGAGAGGATACAATCCATTGGTAATTAGAAATCATAAATAGACTTTTCTATTTTTGAAATGTGTTTCTATTTTGATTATTGGTTGAAATTGGATAATAGGATGAAATAAATAATAATTAATTAATTAATTAATTAATTAATTGAAGTCTAAAGGCTACTAAATATTTAAGATAGTTTTTCCATAAGTAGAGAAAGGTTATATTCTTAAATAGTAGGTTGAACCATAGCCATAGCACGCGAGCCTAGGCTTGGACGCGTAAGGCTAGGCGTCAATCCCTAGGGTGGAACGCCTAGGATAGTGTGAACACAAGATAAAAGGATTTTTCATTATATTTTAGAATTAAAGGATAATTCAAAGTCATAATCCTTTGTTTCTTTGGATTCTGATTAAGACAGAACTATCTTGCATATTTTTACATATATAAAGGTATCTATTCCAAGATCTACAATTGTACCATCTTCTTTGAGATCTCTCTCTCTCTCTCTTACGAGTAAGTTTCAACTATTTGAATAAACTCAAATAGTTTTCCTTTTAGTTTGGTTTAGCAAGATCAAGTCCCACAAATTGATCAACACTTAGGGTAGAATTTGGGATAGAGGGGAAGATCAAAGCTGAGGAGTAGAAGCAGTACTCCAGGAGTGTGAGGCATCCTATTCAGTAAAAGTAAAGTTTTCTTCTTTCGTTCTTCGCGATAAAGGTATTCCTGAAAACTTTATTTGTTTTCTTAATTAAACTATGAACTGTTTAGATGTTCAAGTAACTATTTCAAACTTTATTCATTTTAAAGATCCATGCATGAATATTTTCGCCTTATTCTTGTAATTATAGAATTTGATTCATGTGATATAACGTATCCTTTAAGTGGTATCAGAGCCACTACGAATTAAATCATGAAAATAGTTAAACTAGTTTAATTGTTTGGTAGTAGAAACTAAGAAATAATTTAAGAACATTGAAAAATTCAGATTTGTTTAATGCTTTTGAGGCATGAAATTATGTGTTCTTATTAATTTCTATGTTTATTAGAATTAATTATTGGTAATTAATTCATATGTGGCTTTGGATTAGGAATTGGACTTTGATTGAATCACTTGTTTAATAATAGTTTAAAAGGTTATAACTAATAGTTTTTGAAACCACTTTAAACTCCCTAGAAATAATACAAGAATTTATGGAAATAAGTTTTTCCTGAAATTTCACGATAAAAATTCCTGTAGAATTTGAAGTTCATATTAATGCGAATGTTGGTTATAGAATTGGATTAGATAACTTGTAAGAGTTAATCCAAATTAGCCAAGGAATGTGACAACACAAGAAAAAAGGAAAAAAAATTATGTAGGCGTGCGCACTCGTGAGAAGCACGTACGACACGCACACTCCCGCCCTGCCTGGCCACACCCGCGGTGCCTTTTGTAACGTCCCGATCCCCCACGGGACTAGGACCCCTATTCATTACATTAATAACAACCTGACCCTAACCTGGGCATGAAAAACAGAAAAAACTCTATCCGTTTTTTTCTCATTTTTCGCGCCCAAGATTAGGGTCAGGTTGTTATTAGTGGAATGAATAGGGGTCCTAGTCCTGTTAGGGATCGGGGCATTACACCTTTCCCCCTTTTTAATTTTATTTTATCTACTTTATTTTATCAAATTGTTTTGTTGTTTGTTCGCATGAATTAATATGAAATATTTTTACGGATACTTTGTTTTGGCAAAGTGTAAAATATTATTTATGAGAGAAATTAATAATTTATTAATTATTAAATGCTAGAAAATTAATTTTGCTAAATTATGTGTTTTTACATAATTAGTTTATCTTTATTTAATTATGCAAAATTATTTAGCATTAAGTTTACCTTGTAGGATTAAATTATATGCAATCTATAAGTATAAAATATTAAGTTCTTGATTGTCAAGTCAAATAATTAATCTAGATATTAGACTAGAAATATTAAAGTCTAAAGATTAATTAAATTGGAAATTGAAATTGGTTAAAGAAAATATTAAGATGACTATTTTACTATACATACCTAGACTTGACTAGAGACTTATAGAAAGCCTTACCTAGGGTTAGGATAATAACCCGGATTAGATTTATATGATTTAAATATTATACTCGAAGGTTTTAGACAAAATGATTATAGGCTTTTATCTAGTTTTTTTTTTTTGGAAAAAACCAGAATTAAGTATTGAAAAAAATCACATAAGTAGAAACCTTTAGTCTAAATAATTGAGTGGGAGAGGGAACTAGGAAATCCCGCGGTTTTTCATATTCGGATCATGTTAAAGGGTGATGTTACCTCATCTTACTATGTGGTATGTTCCTTACGGAGGGTGACATTAATCCTAGACTTAGTGGCTTGATAAAAAATTGGGAATTCACATAAAAGATATTAGTGGAGCGACAACCCTACGGTGGAGTTCTAGGCTATAGATCACCTTATAGATATTGATAAGAGTAACCTCCCTACGGAGGCTCAAGTCTGAATTATCTAGGAAGTCTCATAAGGAATGGTATTCACACTCAACTTAAGATAGGTAGTAACCTCCCTACAGAGTAAGTGCTATCGAATCTTGGGAAGCCAAACTAAGTAGTGATAGGGTAATCACTAGGGCACTAGTCATAGTTAAAAGGGTTGCCTATGTTTGTGCACTTACATTCATGAGTTCCTATTATTATATTCTCATGCATGTCATACATATATGTCTTACATAATTTGTTCATGCTTAATTATGCTGCATGAATATTCAGATTAAAGATGGCATACACGTATTCTATTCCCATGTCTATATTCGATTCAAATGGAAAATTAACTGGATATAATTATAGAGAATGGAAAGAAAACTTGGACATAATACTCAAAAATCACGGGTATACATATGTCCTTAATCAACCATGTCCTAAGGTTGAGGCCATTTCTGACCAATATAGAAAGGAGTTAGAGAGAAGGTGGAGGCAGACTGACAAGAAGGCTGACACTATTATTCTTGCCTCCATCTCTAATACTCTACGGTCTCAGCATATGGACATAGAGCTTTCATTCGACATGATAACATCCTTGGCCACTCTAAGTAAGCTGAAGACTATTAAGATAATAGAGCGTGATGCCATTGAGATACATGTATTGAAGATGATGGACAACATCACCTTGTCTAGATCCCTAGGAGCCAGGATTAGTCTTTTAGAGTAGACAGATTTGATTCTTAAGACCTTGCCTAAATCCTTTAATCAATTGAGGAGACAGTCCCAGTCAAGTGGAAGGAACTAGACAACTGAACAATTGATTAAAAAGTTAGAAGTTACAAGGATTGCCAAGAAGATGGAAGGTCGAGGATTGTAGTCAAGGTCGATGATGATGAAGAAAACAGGTAAAAGGCCCACTGGGAAATGCTTTGTTTGTGGCCGAATAGGTCACTAGAAAGACGATTGCCCCAAGTACCTTGCCAGTGGCAAAATAGGTACATATTTTATTTTTCTCGTTGAAACTTGTTTGGTGGTTAATTCTACTGATTCCTAGATAGTTGATTCTGGGTCCACTAATCATATCTACAATTCATTGCAGGGATTTCAGCAGACGAGGATGTTAGGTAAATGAGAGTTCGCTCTGAAGGTTGGCAATGGAGCGAAAGTCTGGGCCACTATAGTTGGAAAAGTTGTTTTACATTTTAATGATAGAGTGTTAGAATTAGACAATGTATATAATGTTACAGACATGCGAAAGAATCTTATTTCATTTTCGCAATTAATTAATAGAAGTTATTCAATTACTTTCCATTTTGATTTAATGATTAGTAGAAATGTAAATATTATATGTTCTGATAGAAAGCATGATAATTTATTATCTCTATCCAATTATTTCCAACGTGCATAATGTAGAAACTAAATGTTCTACTTCCCTTAAAAGAAAATTTTCATCCTCCAATGACATATACTTGTGGCACATACGTTTGGGTCATATAAACTTGAACATGATACAGAGGTTGGTCAAGGATGGGTCCTTGGGCTCATTAGATCTTGAACTATTAACTTAGTGTAAATCCTGTCTAAGGGGGAAAATGACCAAAAGGCCATTTACCTCTAAGGGACATAGGGCAAGTGAAGTGTTAAAATTGGTGCACACAGATGTGTGTGGACCTATGAGCACACCGGCTCGATGAGGTTTTGAGTATTTCATCATCTTCACCGATGATACTCTAGATATGGATATGTTTTCCTAATGCGACACAAGTCTGAATCCTTTGGCAAGTTTAGAGAGTTTAAGGCAAAAACGGAGCTGCAATTAGGAAAACCCATAAAAGCACTTCGGTTTGATCGAGGTGGGGAATACCTCTATGGTGAGTTCAAAGACTATCTCACACAATAGGGAATTGTAACTTAGTTGACCACACTTGGCATTCCTCAGCAGAATGGTGTGTCTGAGCGACGAAATTGGACTCTACTAGATATAGTAAGATCAATGATGAGTCACGCGACTCTACCCATATCATTTTGGGGTTATGCCTTAGAAGCGGTGGCATACCTCTTGAACCTAGTGCCTTCTAAATCGGTACCTAAGGCACTCTATGAGTTATGGCTAGGGCGCAAGCCCAGTTTAAGGCATATCCACATTTAAGGGTGTCCAGCTTATGTACTGAACATCTTTGTTTGGAAGCTGGAACCAAGGGCTGAGATGTGCTACTTCATAGGATATCCTAAGGGAGCAAGAGGTGGAATATTTTATTATCCTAAGAAGCAGAAGGTGCTAATTAGTACACATGCTAGATACTTGGAGGATGATAGTATTATCCATTAATGGTCGAATTCAGAAGTTACGCTAGAAGAAGTCACTATTGAGACTTCTACTACTATACCTACATTTCTAATCGAAGCAAAAAATGAATAGCAAATTCCCTTAACAATACCGGAACCTCATCATAATGGGAAAACATCAAGACAACCAGAAAAATACTATGGAGAGCTTTTCGAAACGGTCTCTAATCAGGTTGATGATCCCACTAGTTACGATGAAGCAGTAGCGGACATAGATGTAAATCATTGGCATAAGGCAATGGAATCTGAGTTAGAGTCAATGTATTCCAACAAGGTTTGGAATCTTGTAGCAGCGCCTAAAGGGGTAAAACCTATAGGGTGGAAGTGGGTCTACAAGAAAAAGAGAGAAGTAGATGGGAGGGTAGAAACCTTCAAAGCTAGGCTGGTAGCAAAAGGATACACTCAAAAATAGGGTATCGACTATGAGGAGACTTTCTCACCAGTAGCCATGCTGAAGTCCATAAGGATTCTCTTGGCTATCGCTTGTCATTACGACTATGAGATATGGCAGATGGACGTTGTGAAACCCCACTTTTCTACTTTAACTCGATTTACGTGTTTTATCTCGTTTTGCGTACATATGACATGTTTATGTGCTATAGGGCCTAGAATGTTATACTTTTGATGTCAATACTCCTAATACGTGCTAAATGTGCATTCATGAAATTTTTATCAAAAACGGGATCAGAAATTTTATCGACGATTTTCAGTGAATAGTATTTTCGAAACACGTCTGCTAAAATTTTGAAACTGGTCTTTTTAACCCTTCTAGACCTAGGCCACGGACTTTAATAGACCTGTGTTTGATTAAAACGGTTTTAAAATCGACTTAAGAATTTATTAGGGTTTTTACACCGACTTTTACGAAAATCGAGTTTTAAGCCGACTCGGGTGAAATTGTTTGAATGTAAAACTTCTTGTCACCTAAAAATAAACTACTTGAGATAGTTTAGGTGTTGCATAATTAATTTGAGCAAGAGTAGTCAAGAAAATGAATTAAAAGACAAGAAAACACTAAAAATAATTAGTTTCCACTTTGACTTTCTTTTATTTATTTGACCTTTGCTTAATATATGATCAACACACATTGAAAACAAAGCAAAACACCACCAAAAACACACACAAAACCGTGGCTCCTTGGAGGAGAAAGATGAAGGCATTTTCAAAGCATTTTTCTCATAGATTTTGCATTTCAAAGCCGAATTGAGTGATTCAAAGCTTGATTTCACTTGTTTGCCATCCATTCTACACATTTCTTGCATCAAAACACATCAAAGGTGAGAGAAAAATTCTAGATCTCAAAACTTGTCTTTTGCATTTTTGGGTATAAATGAAGATTGAACCGTTAGAATTGTAATATGATGTTAGATTATTGCTCCTTGCATGCTAGGGATCGTTTAGTGGTAATACTACGAGTTTCTGTCAGATGTAGCATAATTTTTATTTTTCGGGTATTAAATTTTGATTAAATTGTTTAATGTTGAATTAATTGAGTTGTGATGATCGAAATCGATTGCCGTCGATTTCTAAATACTTGATAATTACGTGTTAGCGCTGGTGTAATGCCAAATTTTCGATTACATTGCTCGTGGGAAAGTCCGGAAAATCCAGCCAAGACATCCTAGGGTTTTAGGGTTATCGGGCATGATTTGGAGGTGTTATGGTGGATTTCCAAGGGGGTCAATGTAGTTGGTTGAATGGGTGAGTGATAGAAACTGATTTGGAGTTGTTTGGATTAGTAGAATGTAAGATATGACTTATTGAAGTTTAGGTTGTCATTCTTTAATTTCTTGAACGATGCCTTTAGATGATTGGGTGGTGTTTGAGTGTTGAATGGTGAGTTGTTGATGAGTAATTTAGGGTTTAATTGTGTATATAATGCATGTCCGGTTAGATGGCCTACTTTGTCATCTAACTAAGTTATTGTTGCTTAAATGATAATTGATGCTATCAATGATGAATAAATGATGATTGATTGATGATTGATTGATGATTGATGATGATTATGGAGTCTTGGTATGTGTGTGCCACCTCTTGGACAGCGTTGGGCTATCGGGTTGATAACGGCATGACTGCCAGAGGCTAACCCCAGCTCGCATGACGGAGGTGTCATGGAGGGAGGGGCTAGTGAGGTACCTCGGGTGCGTGAGTAATGGGGAGTTATAAGAAGAACGGTTGAGATCGTGATGGCGTTTGGAGCTACACCAAATAGAGTATCCTTTATTGAATGGTTATATAGTTATGTGATGATAGTATTATTTATGTTATTGTGTGTTTACTGACTCAAAGGATTATTCCAAGGAGTTTAGTAGACCTTGCTCGAGATCTATCGGATCCTCGCTAGGCTTATTTTATATAAGCTCACTCTCTATTATTGCATGCATACAGGTGTACTTTTGCAGGATTACGGGTACGTGCCTCCTGAAGAGGAGAATGTGGAAAACGTGCCTTACGTGGACGAGTCATATGTCCCAGAGTCTTATCCGTGATTCTGTGCTGTTATTTATCATATATATTAGTTTAGTAGGCTTTTCTATGCTTTATAGTTCTTGTTGTATAGGATGCTGAAAAGAATATGAATTAGTTGTTACTATTCTAGCAGCTTCTTTTGTCTATGGTTAAGTTGTTAGATGGGTCTCAACTTATTTTTGAAATGTATGATAAGATTGAGGTATTGTATGTTATGTTGGAATGGAGGCAGATAACAAGAAGTGATTATTGTATATTACGGTTATGTTGTATTTTGTTTTTTTATTGAGGAGTTGTTTGTTGTATGGTTTGTGAAGTTGATGTATGATGTCCTATTGAGGTTGGTTTAGAGCCTCGGTGTCTTATTTACTGTCGTTATACTGCCGAAATTCCGTTACGTCCTGATTGATTATAGGAGGGGTCAAGTTGGGGCGTGACAGACGTCAAGACTACATTTCTTAATGAAAATCTTGACGAGAGCATCTATATGACACAGCCAGACAGATTCATTGTGAAAAGCCAAGAAAACATGGTCTGTAAGCTTAAGAGGTCCATCTATGGACTTAAGCAAGCATCTAGCGCATGGAACATTCAGTTCAACAAAGCAGTCAAAGCTTTTGGCTTTGAGTAGAATATTGATGAACCATGTGTATACAAGAAAAATGATAACCACACTATTGCATTTTTTATCCTTTATGTGGATAACATCCTATTGATTGGGGATGATGTAGGAATGTTGATATCAATAAAGAATTGGCTTTCTTCTCAATTTCAAATGAAAGACTTGGGAGAAGCTAATTATATTCTGGGAATCAAACTTATACGAGATCGCAAGAACAAGGTACTAGCATTATCCCAACTGCATATGTTGAGAAGATGTTGGTGAAGTTTAACATGCTAAACTCCTAGAATGGTTTGTTGCCCTCCAAACATAGAATTCCAATTTCTCGAGATCAGTGTCCCAAACCTCCTGATGAGAAAGAGAGCATGAGACAGATTCCTTATGCATCAGCATTTGGCAGTCTCATGTACACCATGTTATGTACTAGACCAGATATTTACTTTGCCTTTGGCATGGTTAGCTGATATCAGTCAAACCCAGGACAAGCTCATTGGGTAGTGGTCAAACATATATTCAAGTATCTTCAGAGAACGAAGGATTATATGTTGGTCTACTGAACTGAGAATCTTACTCTGCTAACATACATAGATTCAAACTTCTAATCTGACATGGATTCTAGGAGATCTACTTCTGGATACGTTTTCACCCTATCAGGAGGTGCAGTTTTGTGGAGAAATGTGAAGTAAACATGTATCCCAGATTCTACCATTGAAGTTGAGTATGTAGTGGCATTAGAGGCTACTAAAGAAGTTGTCTGGTTGAGAGAGTTCCTGTTAGAGTTAGGAGTGATATTTGCCGTAGAGAAACCCATAGTCATATACGGTGATAACAATGGTATGGTAGCACAAAGTAAAGAGCCAAGGAACTATAGGAAAGACAAGCACATTGAGAGAGAATATCACTCGATCCGTGAGTTTATCCATAAAGGGGATATAGTGGTAGATAAGATTGCCTCTACGAATGACTTAGTAGATCCCTTTACTAAGACTCTTACTAAGATGGTATTCTTTGTATATGTTGAGTCAATGGAAGTTAAGTTGTTAAGTTACTTAGCCTAGTGCTATTTCGTGCAAGTGGGAATCTATTGGGAATGTGATACGTATGTTTCTCTCTTATGTGGTTGACTTATATATGTGTATGTAATGTCCTTACTTCAAGTGTTGACTTAGGTATGTGGTGGTTACGTACAGAAGGTCTAAGATTGCTCATTCTCAATCCAATCTTCTAAAAGGCTTGGTAAAACAATGCCTCAGCCGAGCTACCTGTATTAATCATAATTCTCTTGACCAAGACGTCTCCTATTTGGGCAGCAATGAGCAGTGGGTCATCGTGTAGAATGATCAGTCCTTCCAATTCTGCACCTGCGAAAGTGATCTATTCATCTAGGCGTTGTCTCTTTAGAGGTAGGTTGTACCGACCCAACCTCCGGTATGCTACCTTTTGTAGCTTTGCTCTCTCTACCTGAAGCCATCCTTCCAGTGATCATGTCCACCTCCCTGACGGGTCCACCATGCTCCCGTCGAGGGCTCTGTTCCCTCTCACGCCTCGGGCTCATTTCTCTCTCTCTTCTGAGCTCAGGAGAATTCTCCCTCTTGATATACTATCCTAAATGACCCTGCCGGATTAGGGCCTTAATTTCGTTCCTCAGCTTTCGACAGTCGTCAGTCATATGCCCGTGATCATTGTGATATTAGCAAAATTTGTCTCAAGGTCTTTTATCGGGCCCGACCCTCATCGGCGGTAGTGGTTTGTGTTAGGAATGAGATATGCCTAAAAGACCACTAGCACTTTGCCATCAATGTATTTGAATGCTTGCAATGAATAATTAAATGTCATCTTATTTTATGAGTATGTTTATCTCTTATGTGGTTGACTTATATATATGTATGTAAGGTCCTTGTTTCAAGTGTTTACTTAGGTACGTGGTGGTTACGTATATAAGGTCTAAGTCATGGTTACTTGTCAAGCAAAATTGTTTAGTCCATAACTAAGTAGTAGAGCTAGACACTCTGCTATGGTAGAAGTTTTTGTGAATAAGTTACCTTTATAGTAGGATGATCTACCTTGATCATGGATAGGGTTCCAAACTTATTTCACTTATGCATGTGTATGCATTGGACATGCCATTGTAGGTGTGATACTCGAAAAAAGTACAATCAAAGAAAGAGGTCACCTATACCTACTAGCTTCTAAGTAGGACAGTGCTCTAAATCTTGAGCATATGTGAATGAACTGACGAAGTCAAGTTCTTGCACTTTGAGTCACTATGGGTGAGATCTTATATATGGGTCAATAGCTCACTAATTTGGGTGTCTAGACTTGGCTAGAAGAGACATGCATATGCAATAAAGAATCTATACAATAATCACTCTCTTAGAATGAGCCAGGTCGATCATCCTAAATCTATGCATAGTAGTACAGCTAGTCGTACTGGTTGTTACACTTATACGTAGCTCACATGTATAAGTGGATAACTTCCGGATGATGGTTAAATTATGGGCTAGAGGTTCTAAGGAGAACAAGATGTAGTCAAAGAGGTGATAATACACTTGGCAAACTTGTCTTGACTATGAATTAGTATAGAGGGGCGATTTAGTCATTATCACTTAGTTGGTCTAAAGACTTAGTGTCAGATATTATTGACTAACTTCTGTTTATACAGTAATTGTAACGCCTTGAACCCAACCCCACGCTATAGGTCAAGTCCGGACCCGTCACTCGGAGAGAGTTTTCTCTGTACCGTGGACTAAACTGTTACCTGTAATTAACCACCTACAATCCTTAAATCACATTCAACAACACAAACAATCTATCTTCTCACTCCCAAGTAGCATCCTCAACTCTGTGATGATCCCAAAGAACTTTTACCATAGGAATACTCTTGGTTCGAAGTTCTTGAATCTTTCTGTCAACCACTCGAAGAGGTTTCTCAACATATACCAAAGACTCATCAATTTCCAACGGTTCTGGCTCAATTACATGCGAATGATCAGGATTATACTTCCTTAATAGCAACACATGGAAAACATCATGAATCTTACATAAACTCGGAGGTAATGCCAATCTATAAGCCAAATCACCAACCTTCTCAATGATTTCAAATGGCCCCATGTATCAAGAATTGAGTTTAACTCCACTTCCGTGTCGAATCAAACCCTTGCGCGGGGAGACTTTCAAGAATACACGATCACCTATTGAAAATACCAAGTCTCGTCGGTGTCTATCAGCATAATTCTTCTGTCGACTCTGTGCTGTAAGCATCCTCTTCTTTATAAGCTTCACATTATCCACCATCTTGATCATCTCAGGTTGAATAGTTGGATCAACAATTTCCATTTTACCTACCTCATCCCAATATAACGGAGACCTACATTTCCGCCCGTATAGTGCCTTGTAGGGTGTCATACCAATAGTAGCCTGGTAACTGTTATTATAAGTAAACTCCGCTAGAGGTAGATACTTCTCCCAACTCTTGCCAAAATCCAGAACGCAAGCTCGCAACATGTCTTCCAGTATCCTGATAGTCCTCTCTGACTGACCATCCGTCTGTGGGTGATATACAGTACTAAAACTCAGATTAGTCCCCAAAGCCTTTTGTAGTTTCTACCAGAACTGTGATGTAAACCTGGGATCTCTATCCGACACTATCTGAGATGGAACTCCATGCAATCTCACGATGTTTTCAACATAACTTTTCCCCACAGTCTATTCAAATAGCTCAATTATACTATAGATAATAACAATAGTACATGATAACCCAACAACAAGCTGTATATGCATTAAAATAGCCAAATACTACTTTTCCCATTTCTTTAACTAAACTTTTCTTTTCCTAAGTACATCTCAAGATTACCAAACCATATCCTAATCATACTACATTCATAGTTAAGCCAAAAGACACCTATTAAGATCATAAAAACCCATTTTAGAAACAAAAGCTCGGGAAGGTCCCGAGCAGGTTTTAACTACAACTACAATATCCGAACCCCAATTCCGCGTAACGAAAGTACCAAAAGTGCCTCCATACCCCAAGGATACCCAAATCAAAGCCCAAACGTGCCCGGATTGCACAACGAGAAAAGTCCCCTTTTTAAAGTTGACTAACTTTGCAATTTAACTCGGTTTTGGGTGATTCAACTTCACGTAGTCTCCCAACTAGCTTCACTAGGATCTAGAGCATCTAATTGAAGTCTCAATTCATTCCAATTAGCAAATTTATTCAAAACCCTAAATACAAGCACTATTCATAATCTCTTTCATTCAATTTGTGCATTCTACCATAGAAGTTGCTAACAAGCTACATAAGCTAGTTCTATAGGCTCCAAATAACATATATCAAACATCCATAGCAAGCAATATATCAATATTCAACAATACAAGAAATTCTACATATGTGCATCAACTTTAAAATCATGAAATATGCAACTCCCTCATAATTTAGAAGATGAAGACAAGTTGAAGGTGATGTAGAAGCTCCAAAGATCCCTCAAGATCAAGCCTAGAAGCCAAATTCATGCACAAAGGTTGAAGAAAACTCTCCTCTTGGCAATCTAAGGCTGTCGGGTTCTTGGGGGGGTATTTGGGTAATTTTATTTTGTTTTTTGATGAGTATTGTATGTGTAGATAATATATTAGATATATAGGTAGGTATATGAGCAATTATTATAAGTCAAATACCTCAAATTATTGATCAAACTAAGTTAAAACTCCACTTAATTGACAACTAGCTAAAACTAATTTTTATGTTACGTAACACTATTCAAATGACCCGAAAAACATTTTCCTAATGTACGTTCCCAAGCTCATAAGTCTAAAATGACAAGTTCCCGATTCCTTTTGTGGGTCATATGACTTAGAAAAAATATTAAATTGCACTTTTAAGACAGTCGAAAATCTTATGAATAGTAGTCTTAACATAAAGCAATTAAGCAAGAAAAATGATGCACGTAAGAATGCTCAAACAAGTATGCAACAGTTATAAAGAAATTGTGATGAAATTCCCGGGTGTCACACTCTCTCCCCCTTAAACTAATTGCATCCTCGCAATTCTTACATGATTCGGCAAACAGCTCCGGATACTTTTCTCTCATCTGATATTCTCTATGAATTCGCAACTGATAATAACCCTACCTCAAATCAAATTTAGAGAATACAACAGCACCCTATAATTGATCAAACAACTCCTCAATCAAGGGCAAAAGATATTTATTTTTCACCGTCACCTGATTAAGGCCTCGATAATCAATACACAATCGCAGAGTCCCGTCTTTCTTCTTTACAAATAATACAGGAGTACCCCAAGGTGATGAACTAGGCTGAATTAAATCCTTTTTCAAGTAGGCCCTATAGCTGAATTTTCAATTCCTGCAACTCGGGGGGAGCCATTCTATATGGGGTTCTAGAAATAGGATTAGTCCCTAGCAATAAATCAATCACAAACTCTGTCAAGTGGTAACCCCGACAACTCCTCAGGAAAAACCCCTGGAAAATCTTTTATAATAGGTACCTTATTCATTTTCAATTTATCTCCGGGCTGATTAATTAGATAAGCTAAATATGCATCACAACCTTTACCCAACATTTTAGTAGCTTTAATAGAAGATATGATGCGAGTCCCAGTAGATTTTCGACTCTCAGTGACTTTAATAATAGGTTGATCAGGCACTTCTAAAGTTAAAACTTTTCTTCTACAATCCAAATATGCATAATATCGCCTCAACCAATCCATCCCCAAGATAACTTCAAAGTCCCGAAATGGCATAATAATCAAATCAATAGGATACATGCAACCCTCAATACAAATATCACAATTTCTACACACAGACTCCGTAACACATTTAATACCCATAGGACTATCTACTTCAATCACATACGGCAGTTTATCAACTTTTAAAGTAGTCGATTGTGCACATGCAGGAGTAATGAATGAATGTATAGCCCCGGTGTTAATCAGAACTACTACCGACTGACTATTAATAAGAAAAGTACCTTCTACAACCACCGTCGTGTCTAGAAGCTTCTCCTGATCGAGAGCAAACACCCGTGCCTGGCTCGCGGTACAGTAGCTGCTCCTAAAGCTCTAGTCTGAGCACCCTAGCCTGAAGTTTGTCCCTGACCCTGTTTAAACTTGGGGCAATCTCTAGCTCTATGCTGATCACTGCCACAACCCACGCATCGACCCAATTTCCTCCAACACTCTACCTCCGTGTGGCCCTTACGATTGCAATGAGTACACTGTAGGTTCTTCTTGGCAGCAACACCTCCTAGAGAAGTCTTATAAGCAGATGTAGCAGAACTACCCTGCTGAGATCTAGCCGTCACTAGTCGGGTCTGTGACTGTCCCTGTGGCTGGCTCTGAGCTGCTCTCGGTTGTAACTATGCCTGAACTGGTCCTGGATAGCTCTGTGTCTGCCTAGGCTGATGAGTTTGAACAGGCTGCTGATACTGCCTCTAGTAGCTCTGACTCTGGGACTGATACTGTTGTTTACTTGACTGACTAGACTGAGCCAACACATCTGCCTTACGTTTCTCGAACCTCGATGCGACCCTGACTACTGCAACATAGCTCGAATAATCCTGCGAAGACATATTAAGCATAAAATCACTCGTCAACCCTGTGATAAACCTCTGAATCTTCATGTCCTCCGACTGAACTAAAACTAGCACGTATCGAGAAAGTCTAGTGAAAGTAGCCTCATACTGATCTAAAGTCATGTTTCTCTGTCTCAAAGCTATAAATTCCTCCTGATGTCTCTCGCGAGCTATCACCGATACATATTTATCTCGGAACTCATGAACAAAGTCAGCCAACACATGCTGGACCTTCTCAGCATCCCATTTCTCTCTAACAGTGCACCACCACTCCTTGGCGTCACCCTCCATTAAGAATGCAGCATAAGTAATCTTTCTCTCATCATTGCACTTGAGTATCGCAGAGACTTTCTCAAACTTGTTCAACCACATCTCAGCTTTCATGTCATCTAGCTCACCATGGAAACTGTATGCCCCGTCGTGCAAGCATTTATTATACAAGTTACCTCCAGCAGTACCACTACCCTCTGGTCTAGCAGCTTGATTACCTCTGCCAACACCTGTCGTACCCTGCTGAACCACAAACTGAGCTATAGTATTCATGGCGGTGGCCATTGTGGCTAAAATCTGTGAATTACTCAGTTCCTGACCCTGCGGTATATTTCCTGCTGCCCTTGCACCTTGCCCAGGTACATCTTGTCTAGGAGTTTTATCCGGCTCTCTCCTTGGTCTACCCCGTCTCTTCATCTCAATGCTAGAACAGTATAGTATTATAATAGGCAAATAGATAATGCAAAGATAATATGCACATTGTTTCCAAAACACTTTACTCACATAAGATAACATATAAAACACTTGACAACATTAAACACTAAACTTTTCATATTCATATCATATTATGCTTTATCATGTCTCTTACCCAAGTACTTGGACAATTACGTAATCACATATTCACATAAATCAACTTTCACATATAAACCTCTACCCACATGCCGAGGAAGTTAACCCGGCTTCACGCATTCAAGTAGCTCTAATACCACCTAAATGTAACACCCCGAACCCAACCTCACGTTATAGGTCAAGTCCGGACCCGTCACTCGGACAGAGTCTCCTCTGTATCATGGACTAAACTGTTACCTGTAATTAACTACCTACAATCCTTAAATCACATTCAACAATACAGACAATCTATCTTCTCGCTCCCAAGTACCATTCTCAACTCCGTGTTGATCCCAAAGAACTTTTACCATAGGAATACTCTTGGTTCGAAATTCTTGAATCTTTCTATCAACCACTCGAAGAGGTTTCTCAACATATACCAAAGACTCATCAATTTCTAACGGTTCTGGCTCAATTACATGCGAAGGATCAGGATTATACTTCCTTAATAGCGACACATGGAAAACATCACAAATCCTACCTAAACTCGGAGGTAATGCTAATCTATAAGCCAAATCACCAACCTTCTCAATGATTTCAAATGCCCCCACGTATCTAGGATTGAGTTTACATCACTTTTCATGTCGAATCAAACCCTTGTGCGGGGAGACTTTCAAGAATACACGATCACCAACTGAAAATAACATGTCTCGTCGGCGTCTATCAACATAATTCTTCTGTCGACTCTGTGCCGTAAGCATTATTTTCTTTATAAGCATCACATTATCCACCATTTTGATCATCTCAAGTAGAATAGCTGGATCAACAGTTTTTATTTTACCTACCTCATCCCAATATAACGGAGACCTACATTTCCGCCTGTAGAGTGCCTCATAGGGTGCTATACAAATAGTAGCCTGGTAACTGTTATTATAAGTAAACTCCGTTAGAGGTAGATACTTCTCCCAACTCTTGCCAAAATCTAGAACGCAAGCTTGCAACTTGTCTTCCAGTATCTTGATAGTCCTCTCTGACTGACCATCCGTCTGTGGGTAATATGCAGTACTTAAACTCAGATTAGTCCCCAAAGCCTTTTGTAGTTTCTGCCAGAACTGTGATGTAAACTTGGGATCTCTGTCCGACACTATCTGAGATGGAACTCCATGCAATCTCACGATATTTTCAACATAACTTTTTCCCACAGTCTATTCAAATAGCTCAAATATACTATAGATAATAACAATAGTACATGATAATCCAACAACAAGCTGTATATGCATCAAAATAGCCAAATACTACTTTTTTCCTTTCTTTAACCAAGCTTTTCTTCTCCTAAGTGCATCTCAAGATTACCAAACTATATCCTAATCATACTACATTCATAGTTAAGACAAAAGACACCTATTAAGATCATAAAAACCCATTTTAGAAATAAATCGGGAAGGCTCCGAGCGGGTTTTAACTACAACTACACTATCCGAACCCCAAATCTGCGTAATGAAAGTACCAAAAGTGCCTCCATACCCCAAGGATACCCAAACCAAAGCCCAAATGTGCCCGGATTGCACAACGAGAAAAGTCCCATTTTTAAAGTTGACTAACTTTGCAATTTAACTCGGTTTTGGGTGATTCAACTTCACGTAGCCTCCTAACTAGCTTCACTAGGGTCTAGAGCATCTAATTGAAGTCTCAATTAATTTAAATTAGCAAATTTATTCAAAACTCTAAATACAAGCACTATTCATAATCTCTTTCATTCAATTTGTGCATTCTACTATAGAATTTGCTAACAAGCTACATAAGCTAGTTCTATAGGCTCCAAATAACATATATCAAACATCCATAGCAAGCAATATATCAATATTCAACAATACAAGAAATTCTACATATGTGCATCAACTTTAAAATCATGAAATATGCAACTCCCTCATAATTTAGAAGATGAAGACAAGTTGAAGGTGATGTAGAAGCTCCAAAGATCCCTCAAGATCAAGCCTAGAAGCCAAATTCATGCACAAAGGTTGAAGAAAATTCTCCTCTTGGCACTCTAGGGCTATCGGGTTCTTGGGGGGGTATTTGGGTAGTTTTATTTTGTTTTTTGATGAGTATTGTATGTGTAGATAATATATTACATATATAGGTAGGTATATGAACAATTATTATAAGTCAAATACCTCAAATTATTGATCAAATTAAGTTAAAACTCCACTTAATTGACAATTAACTAAAACTAATTTCTATGTTATTTAACACTATTCAAATTACCCGAAAAACATTTTCCTAATGTACGTTCCCAAGCTCGAAAGTCCAAAATGACAAGTTCATGATTCCTTTTGTGGGTCATATGACTTAGGAAAAATATTAAATCGCACTTTTAAGACGGTTGAAAATCTTATGAATAGTAGCCTTAACATAAAATAATTAAGCAAGAAAAATGATGCACGTAAGAATGCTCAAGCAAGTATGCAACAGTTATAAAGAAATTGTGATGAAATTCCTGGGCATAACAGTAATTATCTTAGAGTGCAGCCATAGTCTTTTAGTGGAATAGACTAAGGTTAAAATGTAAAATATTGCTAAGAAACTAGTGAGAATATTTTGGTCATTTTCAGTGGAAGGATAATTATGTCTTTGGTCCCCTTTCTAGCCATTTACCTTATAAGTGTCTTTACTAAATAATGAATTACTAAATTGAATAAAGGATATAATCCATTGGCAATTAGAAATCATAAATATACTTTTCTATTTTTGAAAAGAGTTTCTATTTTGATTTTTGGCTAAAATTGGATAATATGGTTAAATAAATAATTATTAATTAATTAATTAATTGAAGTCTAAAGGATACTAAATATTTCAGATAGTTTTTCCATAATTAGAGAAAGGTTATATTCTTAAATAAGAGACTAGATTTGGATTTTGGTATTAATTAGAATTACTTAATTAATTGGATAGAGCATGTGGGTTGAACCATAGCCATAACACACGAGCCTAGGCTTGAACGCGTGGGGCTAGGCGTCAATCCCTAAGGTGGGATGCCTAGGATAGTGTGAACGCAAGGCGGAATGATTTTCCATTATATTTTAGAATTAAAGGATAATTCAAAGTCCTAGTCCTTTGCTTCTTTGGATTCTCATTAAGACAGAACTACCTTGCATATTTTTACCTATATAAAGGCATCTACTCCAAGTTCTACAATTGCACCATCTCCTTTGAGATCTCTCTCTCTTTCTCTCACTCTCTTACAAGTAAGCTTCAACTCTTTGAAGAAACTCAAATAGTTTTTCTTTTAGTTTAGTTTAGCAAGATCAAGTCCCACAACTTGGTAAACACTTAAACTAGGATTTGGGATAAAGTGGAAGATCAAAATTGAGGAGTGGAAGTAGTTCTCCAAGCGTGTGAGGCATCCTCTTCAGCAAATGTGAAGTTTTCTTTTTTCGTTCTTCGCGATAAAGGTATTCCTGAAAACTTTATTTGTTTTCGTAATTAAACTATGAACTGTTTGGATGCTCAAGAAACTATTTCATGCTTTATTCATTTTAAAGTTTCATGCATGAATGTTTCCGCCTTATTCTTATAATTATAGAGTTTGATTCATGTGATTTAACGTTTTCCTTCAGTTTAATAGTGAATCTAGTCTTGATTGCTGCATAAATTTCCCCCATCAGGGTATTCAGAGGTGCATATTTTTGGAATCTTGGTCGATTATCATCCTTTGGCTTAGCACTGGGCAGAGGTCGGGAATCACTTTTTCCCTTATCCTTGTTGGCACTACTGCTCGGCTTCTTCACTAACTTGTCTTCTTCCTTCTGAGCATTAATCAGCTCCTCCGAATGCATGTACCTCTTTGCCTTCGCCAATACATTTGTTAATGACCTCAGGTTCTTCCTTGCTAAGGACAACAAGAATGTCCTGTTCTGAAGACCCCTCATAAATGTAGTTACTGAGAACTTGTCATCCAGGTCGGTAATCTCCAGGGCTGCCTATTTGAATCTTGTACAGTATGACTAGAGAGATTCCTCGCTGCCCTGCTTGATATTCAACACGGTCGCTGTATGCCTGGTAAGTTTCTTACTACTCGCAAACCTGCCAACGGAGGCCTCGGACAACTGGTCGAAATTCTCAATTGAATTGACCTCTAGACTAATATACCATCGCCAAGCTACCTCCGTAAGGGTGGTCGGGAAGGCTCGACACATTAGTACATCGGGGACATCATAAAAATCCATCTTATGACGGAACACCGCCATATGGTCCAAAGGATGGAAGCTTGTAACTTGGAGGTCAGGGCGCTGCCATAATTTCTGGGATGAAGGGATTCGGCCTTGCCAGGTGTGGGCTCTACCGCCCGTTGTCTTCGATCCATTATGCACTGTCATTGGTCGCCTGGGCCTGATGGGGTCAGGTCAACAAGCTAGCCCAGAAGATACAGCCTCATCAACCGCAGCTGGTGGTGGTCGAATGGGCTCGTTCACCTGAACAGGTATTTGGTTTATGGGTGGATGAACTGTTTGGTTTATCTGGATAGGTGAGTTTTGGGCTGGCTAAGCTATTTAGGGTTGTAGAAGTAAGTTCAATGTGTCACGGAGTTGCATCAGAAAATCCGTGCTCGAGACTTGCGGCGTAGACGTCGATGCTTGTCTCGGAGGAATCGGTCCTGGAATGACCATCGGGACTGGTAAAGTATTGGCTTGAGGTTATTGTATGGTGGGCTGTATGGTTCCAACAGGAGGGTGCACTCATACTGGTAGGAATAGCTCAGATCAAGTTGAGTCACCTTGCGGCGGCGGTGGCACTTGTCCACCAACTTGACTGTTACTGCGTGTGTTTACCATGATATGGAAACTCAGCAGGATTATACTTCGTTTTCCCACAGACAGCGCCAAATATTGATGATCAAAACTGGTCGGGTGCTTCCCGAGCTGTTGTGCAAAAGAAATGGGTATGGGTCTCGCCCACGTAAGTACTCCGATGCTTAAGTTAGTATTTTGTTGAGGATAATGATGAGAATTTGGAAAGTATAGTGTGTAGTATGTGAATGATAAATTACTTTTTTTTGTGAGTAGGGTTCTCATATTTATACATTTCCAACTGACAGTATTTCGAATTTTGCGGGATCTTATTGCCTCGTTATGAGGTCGGGCAAATGGTCGAACCTCGGGTTAATGGCCAAACGCCAACCTGATTGTAACCTTAGCACGATTGGGTCCTAGTTGCATTTAACAGTTCGGATTGTTCAATTGAAGGTCGGGTGGTTAATTTACCTTATCAATTCCTCAAATTCATATGAATAATCCGATTGACAATGTTTATGCTGATTTTGGCTACCTAATGCCTCACTCCTCTTTTAGACTAACTTGGAACTGACAATACCAAAAGTAAAATCCTAACACATGCGAAGTTAAGAACAGAACTAGAATAAGCAATGAAAATGATCTTGTTCAGCTGCATAATGAAAATTTTTGTGGTTGTTCTAAAGGGATTTATTTTTAATGGTTGAATTACTTGATTGGTTTTTTTTTCCCCTCTGAAAAATTTAACAAAAGAGCCAAGGCACACGTAGAGAAAGACTTCCTCAACATCTAATGGTGACTTGGAAATATTCTAAGCTAGAAATCCGCAAAAGAATATTCAAGATTCAACTAGTTAGTTTGAAGTCGAAGTACCCAACCCTATGTTCTGCCCTCATATTAACCATGTTCAGGTTTGGCCCGTGAATTTTGGCCTTTCCTTTATTTATTCGGTTGTGTATAATAATTTTCTGTTGGTCCTGCACCCTTCAGCTATTCAGAAAGCCCTTTTTAAACAGTCCTAAACCAAGTAAACCATCTAATGGCAGCAACGAATTTGGATCTTTCGTAATATTATATTTACAAAAATATGAGATAATATAATAAGATCTAAATTATTAAATTATTTTATTAAGCGGAGATAAAGTAATAATACCAATGTTACAACTTCATAACTGTTAGATCAAAGAATTAATTAATTGAGTCTCTTAAATTTTTAAAAGTATTATAATGTTAAGAGAAAGATTCTTATCCAATCTTTTGTGGTTTACCGGTTTAGCCTTTAAATATGATATAATTTTACGAGAAAGATTCGTATCCGATATTTTGTGGTTTAGTTAGTTTAGCATGTAAATATGATTTCAAGTTAGAATCCCACTAGGAGACGGCACACGGCAACTGCCCCAATTGACATATGACTCTTTCAGCTATTTGCTTCTCTAGAAGAAAAAAAAAAACCTTTTGAGTATAAACTAAGAAAATCTAAGGTTTTTTTTTTCATTTTTTTTTTTGGAAAGAGAAAACCCCAGTTAAGGAACAACCTCCTCACCTACAAATCTTCCCTATATATACATATAGCAATCCCACACAACCTCTGAATCTCGTCATCAAACTTCATATATGCGTTACTATTGCAATTAGCATATATCATGAGCAACATTCCTAGATCATTAACCGACTCTTCTTTGACCCTCTTCAATCTCGCCATCTCGGCTTCTGATCCTTGGCCTTTCTCCCTCGTAATCTTGTAACGTTTCTTGTATACTTTTTACAGAAAAACCAAGAAAACAAACTAGGGTTACTGCGATTTTTGTGATATTTTTTCTGGTGTTCTCAGAATGGGGAGCGGGGATAAGCATCACTTGAATTTTCATCTACATATGCCTCACGTACATTTTCATCACCATCACCACCACCACCACCATCATCATGGCAAGAAAGAGTTGAATCACATACCAAAAGGGTGCTTAGCAGTCTTGGTTGGGCAAGGACAGGAGCAAAAGAGGTTTATAATCCCTGTGATCTACATGAACCATCCACTCTTCATGCAATTGTTGAAAGAAGCTGAAGAAGAGTATGGATTTGATCATAAAGGTCCCATCAACATTCCTTGTCATGTTGAGGAGTTTCAACACGTTCAAGGCATGATTAATAAGGAAAAGTCGTCGTCTCAGCATCATCACAACCACTATTCTTGGTGCTTCAAGGCCTAAAAGCTACATCTTCTTGATTGTGTGATCTTTGTAGCCATGTAAATTGTGCTTCTCCTAATTTTTTCATTTTTTTTTCACCTTTTTGTCCTTTTTTTTTATTTTTATGGTTGCCTGAAATAGGCAAAAAAATATTTTGTTAGACGATGACGATTATTAATAGGTAGCGTATTGCAAATTCAAGGACTTGCATGTGCTCTTTAATTTGGTTTATAATTTAGAAGGAAAAATAGAAAGAGAATTTATATTCTGATTTTACTCGTTACCGCTTCATTAGTCTATTTATGTTGAATGAATGGATTCATGAGATTGTTGGTAGAGTTATACTAAAAGGGTTCCGAAGGGAATTGCTTAAAGACATTAAATTTACTGAGAATGGTCACTTTCTTTTTTCTTTCTTTTTTTTTTTTTTTTGATAGGAATTTTTTTTGAAAAGTGCTTTTGGTTCACATTTTGGAGGTTAAATCTTGGGATACATAATCTTGACGGCTCCAAGAAAATTAACTTCAGGAAAATTTCAAATTTAGTCTCTATTATTTGTAAAGTGTTTCAATTTAGTCCTTATTGTTTAAAATATCTCAATTTAGTCCCTATTGTTTCATTAAAAATTTTAATTTCATCCTTATTATTTAATATGTCTCAATTTAGTCCCTATTATTTTTAAAAAAATTTCAACTTCGTCCCTATTATTTTTAAAAAATTTTAATTTCATTCATATTATTTTTTTAAAGTTTTAAATTCGTTCCTATTATCTAAAGACTAAATTGAAATTTTTTAGGAAATAATAGGGATGAATTTGAAATTTTTTAAAAATAATAAGGATGAAATTGAAACTTTTTGGAAAACAATAAGGACGAAATTGAAAACTTTAAACAATAGGAATGAAATTGAAACTTTTAGGGGAACAATAGGGACTAAATTGAGATATTTTAAATAATAAAGACTAAATTGAGACAATTTGTAAATAATAAAGACTAAATATGAGATTTTTCCATTAACTTCTTACCTAATTTAAATCAGATAATTAAAATACCCAAACACTCCACTACTAAATTAACTCATCCTTTTACATCCTCACAAGCAATAATACATGATACAACAAATTGATGACTTTTAACCTCTTTATATTTTTTCGCGTTCTTGTTGATCCAGAAACCATTGATGCCACATGGGTCCCAATACCCAATCTCTTATTCTCGTGGTCCACTTTTCCTTTTTGTGTTCTAGAACTGTTTACATTGGAGGATTGCACTACGCACACTAAATATTTTGCATTGTTCACACTGCTTCTGGTTCAATATTAGGTTTTGTTTTATTAATTACTATGCCTTTTTTTTTTCAAAGCTAATGAAGTTTCTCAAGAAATATAACATACTTCGATTGCAATGAGCTGTTTTGTAATTTTCAGGGGCTGGAAGTTTGTAATATTGCTTAGGGAAGTTTATAACAGTAAAATGTATATATCTAATCCTATCTTATTAATCTATGCTCCTTTCAAAACAACAAAAAAAATGTATGAATCGTGGGAGGGTTAGGTTTGATTGCATAAAATTTGATGCTAGGTAATGTTTTATATCATTTGAATGATACTTGACTCTTTTATCCTTTCGGATATAATAGAATTCAAATATTAAATATCAGATCCTACCTTTATATCAAAAAGATTTTTATTATATGAAAAAAGATGAAATATTGATTAGCATATGAGGACATCTTCAATGCTAAATTTTCTCTGACCAAAAAGAAAATATATAAATTTTGTTAGTTATCGTGGGAAAATGAACTGTATACAACTACAAGGCACAAGTATGTTTGAACATATTCTTAGTTATAATTCCTATTCCTCCTGAGAAAGTGGGAAATTTTCTGGTAGATGGGATCCATTTCATTAGATTGATTGCCAGTAAAGCATTGACTTTTGACCATTTCGATATATTTTGGAGTCTGAAAGCAAAGGGAATTATATACCAGCTATTATATATATAGTCATCTTTATTAGTAAGTAACGTGTGATCTCTATATTAGGCCTAGATTCTGAAAACACTATGTTAGGCCTAGATTCTACAACACTTTGACTCAAAAAAAATGAAGTTCTCATGATCTTCTATCAAATAATATCGAAAAGTATGTCTCTTGTTATGATATTATTTAATATAAATTGTATGATTTAATTTTTTTTTAAATAAATAAAAAATGCATCGAATTCCAACTGAGATGCAAGCGATCCAACTAAAGATATTAATTCTAACTAATTATGTTTAAGATGAAATTTTGTGTTATTTATTATACATAAATTTTTAAGACTAAGAAATAATAATCTAGCAACGAAACTTTTTAGAAGTGGGTATGTGACGCATCAGCATCTTTTTTTTTTTTTTTTTTTATCATCACACTTTGTTATGAGAAGAGTTTAGGCATCCCAGTTCTCATTGGTATTTCTTTTTGGTTTTTTTAATAGTATTCCAGTGATGTTTTTCCGTTCTCTTTATTTTCTTTTTAATTCAAATAAAAAATTATAATTTTTTTCTTTTTTTTTTCAATTCAAACGAAATAACTCCTTTTCATTCTTTTCTTTTATTATTTTTCTAATAACTTACTTTCCTTTCATCTGCCTTGTGCAATCCAACCATATTGTGAAATTAATGATTGGATGCTACTAGCGTGAGAAGATTGCTTTCTATTGACATTAGCCGTCATTATGCCATTGATGCCAGACCTATCATGACCAAGAAGATGCCGATTCTTGAGGAAAATGAAAAGGTGGGGTGGTGGTGGGCCCTCGAATTGGATGCACTCTATTCCCATCATATGAAAAAAAGTATTCCCAAACGTTAAATGCTTCACGAGTTTTCTGTTCCTTTTATCAATGAATATTAATTCATAAGAAAAGTATAAAAATATTTAATTGGAGTCAAATGATGATAAAATTTTACGTATATAATGAGATAATTTTCAATAAAAATGAATTAAGAACGCCAAATATATATAATCAATATTACTTATTAATTTGTAATTTGATTTGATTCGGCTCAACTGGCTTGTTTAGGGAAAGCTCAATGGGGGCTCTAAAATATAAAACTTTTTATTTTTAGATATTTTTATACATTTTTAGAGCTTCATACTTTAAAAAGTAGCACTATTTATGGAAAAAATACGTGGAATCTACCACTTTTGGTTAAAAGATGCCAAAATAGAGTCTCAGACTCCAAAATGTTTAGCAAATTTGTTAAATATTTTGGAACCTGTGACTCTATTTTGACATCTTTTAATCTAAAAGTGGTGAACTCACGTACTTTTTTCATAAATAGTGTTACTTTTTAAAGTATGAGACTCTAAAAATACACAAAATATCTAAAAATAAAAAATTTTACATTTTAAAGTCTCCCATTAAAGATAGCCTTAATCAATGAACTAGTTTAAGTTGCAAGTGGGTATTGGTCCAGCCACAAGTGGATCCAAATGTTCAAACGGCTCATACTCTTTTTTGTAATTGAAACAAAAAGATGCTGCGAGGTCACATTCAGTTATCTCAACTTTAAACAAAAAGATCTTCTTCCTTGTGAAAGCGTTCGAAATTATCAATATGATTGGAGTTTTCTCTAATTGCAATTTGATACTCCAAATTTTAAGGCAAATAAATACAGATTTCAATTCTCTCATAACATTATTCAATTCAGCAACTTAGTTGCAGCAAAAATATGAGAAAAAAAATAGAAAAGTACAGATGTTAAATTTGTGCTCATCACTGAATAAAAACTACTAATACATTAGAAAATGATGGGGACAAAAACTAAGATGAGGATTTTTTTATTTTTTTTTGGTCAAAAAACTAAGTTGATAACTTTTTTTTTTGGTCAAAGATGTTGATAACTGATGGTGTTCATATTCTTATGTATTCTTTTTGCAATCAATTAAATGTACGCTCAAGATTCATCCTTCAAAATCATTTTCGTTTCTGGCTTCATTTATTTTTCGAAATTCAGAATTGATAGTAAATACCCCACTTGCACTAGAAAAATAGTATGACTTGAAATCAACACGGGTTAATACCTTAATTAGTTCGTGATATTTATTGTGTTTGGTAAACATGTTTTCTATATTTAAAAGTGTTACATTTAAATCTTTTAACTTTGTAACTTAAAACAGTGTTTTCTGTTAAAAAAAAAGGGTGAAGTGTACCAAACCCCCTTGTAATTTGTCGAAAGTGCACAATACCTTATGATTTTCGAAAGTGCACAACAACCCCTACCATTAAAAAATTCGTCATATGTAATGGAAAGAACGAATTTTCAAATTTTTTTGCTTAAATAAAATATTTTTTAGACAAAAATGTCATTAATTCAAAATATTTTTTTTATTTTCTTCTTTCCTATATACCCACTATTTCAACCAACAAAAAAAAGAAAATGGAACCCCTTCCCCACCCCGTCAGCCCACCCTCACCCCCCACCCCCCCACCCCACCTACCCACCCCACCCTACCCCCCCCCCCCCTCCCCGTCCCCCGCCCTGTAGGCCATGATTATATATCTCCATATTTTGTTACTAATGCCAAAACTCATAAATGTGTAAGTACAGAATGTGGCTATTGATTTCTTCTGACTATCAAACAAGGAAATTTTAGCCTCTTGTTGCAAAATGTGGTTGTCAGTTAAAATCATCTGTTATGCAGCTGTTCTTTAAGATTTTCTAATTGTGATCGAGGGAAAAAAGGTAAAGAAGAAACAATTAATGCGAAGGATGGCCCCCAAGCTTTCTTCTTTCAATAGAAATTTGTGTGCTTGCATCTCAACTTGTAAGCTTAGTCTTTTTAAGGAAGTCGATGTCCATTATGCATGCTTCGTGTGTCAGAAATTTATACACGTGTATGGTATTGTTAGTTCCGTATACATCATATACTAAATTGTCACTTGCATGTGTGCAGGAATTGGAGAATCCATTGATCCTTATCCATAACAAAAAAAATTCAGATATGCTTGTGCTTGCAAAAATATTGGAGATGGCTATACGGGTATTCTAGCTCTTCTAACTTGGGTTGCTTCTACTGGAGGGGGGTGGGGTGACAGAGTGCGGTGCAGTGCGGTGCGGTGCAGTGCGGTGGGGTAGGTAGTTGGCGTGGTGGGGGGGGGGTAGGGTGGGGTGGGCTGACGGGGTTGGGGGATTCCATTTTTTTTTTTTGGTTGAAATAGTGGATATATAGGAAAGAAGAAAAGGAAAAAAAATATTTTGGATTAAGGGTATTTTTGTTCAAAAAATATTTTATTTAAGCAAAAAAAATTTGAAAATTCATTCTTTTCGTTAAATATGATGAATTTTTTAACGACAAGGGGGTGTTGTGCACTTTCAAAAACCATAAGATAGTAATCAGGGAGTTTTTAAACTATAGGGGTGTTATGCACTTTTGACAAATCACAGGGGTATCTGATACACTTCACCCAAAAAAAATAACGGTAAATTCACATGACACAAGGAATATTTTACTGTTACTTTTTTAACGAAAATAATGAAAAGACAATAATGTCACAGGTAATTAAAGGGAAAATCTCACTAGAAGTCCTCATTGTTTCATTTTGTCCCAAATTAGTCCCCATTGTTTAAAGTGTACCAAATTAGTCCCCAATGTTTGAAAAAAAAGTCTCAAAATGGTCCTCACATCCAAAATTCTGTTATCTTTGACAAAAAATTAGTAAAAAGACTAAATCAACCTCACAAATACTAAATTATAGATTTTTAACTAATAATAATTATGAATCCATTCATGTGCACCACCACGTGACCTCTAACATTTTTTCTCTTTAATTTAAAAGAGATTTACAAAGTAATATTACATAACTTAGAATATTAATTTTAAAAATCAATATCGATATCTCTCGCACATAAAATGATAATTGTATCACTAAGTCATATTATATTACTTAGAATGTTAACTCTAAAAACCAATATTAAGACTTCTTGAACTTTAAACGATAATTATATCATTATATCATATTACATTACTTAAAATATTAACTTCAAAAATCGATATTGATACAATTATCATTTTATGTGCGAGAGATATCGATATTAATTTTTAAAATTAATATTCTAAGTTATGTAATATTACTTTGTAAATCTCTTTTAAATTAAAGAGAAAAAATGTTAGAGGTCACGTGGTGGTGCACATGAATGGATTCATAATTATTATTAGTTAAAAATCTATAATTTAGTATTTGTGAGGTTAATTTAGTCTTTTTACTAATTTTTTGTCAAAGATAACAGAATTTTGGATGTGAGGACCATTTTGAGACTTTTTTTTCAAACATTGGGGACTAATTTGGTACACTTTAAATAATAGGGACTAATTTGGGACAAAATGAAACAATGGGGACTTCTAGTGAGATTTTCCCGGTAATTAAAAGTTTAAATGTAGTACTTTTAAAAATAGAGGACTTAATTGTCAAATATATATGATAAAGATCGAGAGATTTAGACTCTGTTTGATTTAATTTTTTGACGCTCAAAAGTGCTTTTTGTGAGTTTAAAAGTTGATCCTGTTTGGTCCATTTCTAAAAGTACTTTTAGATAAAAGCTGAAGCTAAAAAAAGCTGAAAAACAAGAAGCTCCAAATTGGAGCTTTTCAAAATAAGTTTTTGCGAAACTGTTTTTATATAATGTCGGAAGTTGTTTTCTTTTTCTTTCTCAAATATACCCCTTCATATTTTTTAAATTATAATATTGCCCTCAAATTTTTTAAAAGCTCAATATTGCCCAATATAAGCAAAACAGTCAATAATTTTTGTTCAACAATACTTTTAACCAAAACCCTATATCTCAAAAATTAAAATTTCATAGTAAGGCCAAACAGAGCCTTAGTGGTGGCCCAATAGAACATCTTTAAATTAATAGTCGATAATTTAATAATCAGTTTTAAACAATAATTTATCTGACCACGACTTAGGACCAGTGTAAAAAATTAATAATCTATATAAAATTATAAAATAATACATTTAAAATAATTCTTTTATATTTTATAGACTCAAATATCTTATGAATTAATAATTAACTAAAAGGTACATAACAAAATGATTACAAGGTTTTCTCAAAATATGAATCAACATTAGCTTATTTTTTGTTGAATTTCAAATCTAGTTGAATCTTATATAAATTGTGTGAAATGTACCTGAAAGTTCTGAGTTGTTTTCTCGTATTACAATAAGAAGTTTTGGAGTGTCATTAACATTTTGAGTGTTTCTTTGGTTACACCATTTTCAAAGGTTGTGTATCATGTTATCAATCATCTCATCTATACTCAAAACTTTTGTACTTAGGTTATTTTCACCATATATTTAAGAAGTGGTTGACATCTATTATTTTATGGTACTTCAGTTCATTGATTATGACCCACAATTCATCTGGTCATGTATCATTCATCTCATCTATACTCAAAACCTTTGTACTGGGGTTATTTTCACCAAATATTTAAGGGGTGGTTGACATCTTTTATTTTATGGTACTTCGGTTTATTAATTATGACCCACAATTCATTAATAGTATATCTATCATTATAAATTAATAATTATTATAAATTGATATCTCTCTAAGAGTAACTTCAACAAACTCTCTATTTTTTATCCATAATAAATAGTCATATTGATGATTCTTTACTTTTACAAAGTCCCTATTTCAGTTATATTCCAACAGCATTCATTATTTCAAACTCTCTATTTCAGTTATACTCCAATATGCACCATCTTGTGAATTCATCTACAAATAAAAAGAAAATATTATAAATCAAATTAAAATACTAACAACAAATACTTAAATAAAAGTGTCATAATAAAATATGTGACTCAATTATAATACAATAATAATTAATAAGTTAGTTGGAGTTATTGTATAATTAGTTATAATTTTTTTATCAAAGACTCAAAATGCCTTACATTTCAACAAAAACTATTCAACCAAAAAACAAAACGGTAACCCCACCACTCTTCTCTGTCTCCTTCCTCTTCTTTCATAGAGCTTCTTTATTCTTCCATTGAAATATATTGACAAAAAAGCAAGTAGCGAGCCACAGTAGACTCGCTTGGTGTAGCGAGCAGCAGCAGTAATATAGCAAGGTTGAAAGTATTGTTGGAGCATTGTTTTGGAGTTTGACACTTTACTTTGACTAAAAAGCCAAAATAGATAGTAGTGTTGGAATTGCTCTAAATTAATAGAATTAAGGTGGTTTCAACACTATTAATTTAAAAAATTTATACTGTATAGAAAATCAGGTTCTAATCCAACATTATTAATTTAAAAAGGCTATATTATATAGAGGTGATGACATATGTGGGTGCATGGAAAGTAAAAATAAATATACACATACATATATATATATATATATATATATATTTTTTTTTTTGCCCTCTCGGTCTCAAACCCAAAATTGAGATAATAGCTTAGGTTCCAAGGTCTTATCCTCAAAAGGATGTATTAGGTTCGTTGTATCCTAATCTAGAAAGTGACAGTTTAAGAATTCTTATAAAGAGCTCTTTCACGTTTGTTTTTCATTTTGTCGTTAGAGGCACATTTCTTTCTGGTCGACTTATTAACTGCCACATAGTGCAGAATGCATACACTTTCAGGAACGCACCATAACAAGTATATTATTGACCGATTTGGATTCCATTCATAAGATTTAAATTCTCTCACCACTTTGTACATATTTATGAGGAATATCAAATAGCGGCGAAGTAATCATACAGTTAAAATTGAAATGATTTAGACTGTTAAATATGGAGGTTCAATAATTACCTAATAACTTTACCACCATTAATCTCTCTTGTAACTTTATAACATTAGGAAACCTTTTCCACCTCTTCTAATATATAGCTTAAGGACTTTGTTCAGGTATTGAGTCTTGAGAATTTTGACCCGTGTAACAGCACCTATTCACGTTCAGTAATCAGTTTCGTAGGGATGTTCTGACAGTTTTGGTTCATTAAAGATCGTTGCATGTTGAAAAAGAAGTGATGTTAACCAAGTGCAATAAGGGTTATCACTTCTAAAGAAAGCACATAATTTTGTACTTCGACCAAATAACATATATAATACTCCCTCTATTATTATTATAGAACATTTATAATTACTTATTCATCAGTATGTATTTTGTTAATTGAATAATTAACCAAGCAATGAATTGGTTCCTTTGAAATTTAAACAACAAATCTGAATATATAGCTTAGATAAGAGTTTGGTCAAGTTCTTTGGTATGTAATTATGGATGAGAAGACCCTTTGCATGGTGTACTAGCTAAAGTTTGGGCCAACCTCGAGAAGAAATACTTTTCGACCATACAAGTGAGCAAGAGCCTGGGAGATGGTGAAGTGACTTACTTAGAAGCCATGAAGGACAATGATATATATGGGTGAACAAGTGACAAGCGAGATGCCAAAGGAGATTTCAAAAATCCTTACGGAGTTCGAAGGTGTCATACTACCCAAGAAACTACCACTTATGAAAGAGGTGGACTTTTGAAGTGAGTTTAAGAACTTTGTTTGTACCAACCAAAAAAAGAGGAAAAAACCGTTTAGTCCATGAGGGTTAGGGAAAAATCTAAACAAGTTCTTGAGATCTGAAAAATAGGTGATTTAGTCATTACTATTCAAAATTTTAGGGGTAAAATTGGTAACTCATTCCACTACAAAAAATGAGGCAAAAGGTGGCACTTTTTTTTTCTATATAGGTGGCGTTTTAGAAAGCACCGCTTATAAATAGGCAGCATTTTAGTAAGTGCCACAACAAACGCTGCGGTAGTGAGTGTTGCAAAAATTTAGCAGCATTTAAATTAAGCGCCACCTATTATATAACTTAGGCGGCATTTAAACTAAGCGTCGCATATAATAGCAATAAACCTGGTGCTTATATGAGTGAATAGTATGTTTATTATAGATGGCGCTTATAGAAATGCCGTCTATTCTAGTTTTTTTTATAATATTTTTTCTCCATAGACGGCATTTTAAGAAACACTACATATTACAATAATCTAAATTTTATCTATATTTTGTTTTAAATTCGCTACTGCTATTAGGAAGCATTTTTTGAAACGTCACCTATGAGTGACTTTTTTTTTTTTTGATGGATAAATTTCAAAGCAGATCTTACTTCATGACTCAACTTTAGTCATAAAAACGTAACATCTAGATTAGTTGTATTTCATAACCTGGATCAAGTCACTTTTACCTTAATGTAACATTGACATACAAGGTATTAGGTACCCAAATTAAATGTTGAGATAATTCAAATAACAAAACTAACAATTCTCAAAATAAATTGATAACACCAAATAAAGTTTACGTAAGTATCCATATAAAGCCAGAAAATCCTTCATAATTTTATAACATCATACAACATAGTAGTAGCAAAACAAAGTCTCACAACTTTGCAACATAATAAGGGCTAAAAGAAATATTGTATAATAAGCCCAGAAAGTTGTGAATCAATCCTAATAAGTAGTTGGTTCAAATATCATACAATGTTCAAAAACTTGGCAAAAAAAGATAAAGGGTAACATGACTAGTCAGTCCAAAAACTTGTACCCAAAATACCAACATATTACTCCGAACAAATCCGGTAGGTAGTAGGATCAAGCACGTGGAATGAATCTACAATAAAATAAGAAAAAATCAGTCCAAAAACTTTGCAAGATGCATACATATAAATCAGATAGCTTAGGAACTCTAGCTTCTTATTCGTTTTCAACTGATTCAAACAATAATTTATATCTGATAACTAAAGTATCCATCTATGTGAAAACATAAAACTAAGGGGCAATAGTATAAAATAAGAGGAAGGGACATAATAGTGGGAGAAGAAGTTAAACTTTAACTACACAGGCGAGACTGATGTAATGAGTTCTAAAACGATCCTTTTTGCTTGTTTCTTGGAGTAAACCAACAAGAATGAATTCATCCAAAATCAAATAAACCTAAACATGAAAAAACAATAAATGAATACTAAATAAAAACATATAGATTAGCAAGAGTCCTGAAATTAATGAGTGAGTATTCACTAAGTCCAAGATATTGAAGAGACGTCATATTCATTAAATCCAAGATATTGAAGAATATGTCATCCATCAAGAATTTGATATAGGTCTTCTTCTTACCTGTATGTTATACTAAGGTAATGATAATAAATTTCATTCACGAGCCTTATGGGCCTAGTTTCACGTATAAGAACTTATTTCCCCATGATCACAAGGGTACTTTTTTTCGAGAAATAGCATTGAGGACTAATGAGGACATTTACTTTAGTTATAATTAAGCTATAATCAAATAATAGTTGTGGAAGAAGATACAGTAAATGGAATAGCAACAAAGATACATCTTTATTAAAAAATCATCTCAATCACAAGGGCACTTTCGCTAACAATTGAATCTATTGAGAACTTCCAAGGTGAAGATCAATTATATAATTATGAAAACAAATATGTTGCATGAACTAATGAAAAAGAGTACATATAATGAAAAAGAAATTACCTTTCAATGAGTAACTGCAATTTTTCATTTAGTTGATTCACATCTACCTCCAACTTGGAACGTGCAGCCTGCTCAACAGCCCTCTCGGCAGCCAGTAGGGTTTCACGTTCAGCCCTCTCGGCAGCCAGTAGAGCTTCACGTTCAGCCCTCTCAGCAGCCAATAGAGCTTCACGTTCAGCCCTCTCGGCAGCCAATAAAGCGTCTCTCAGCCCGCTCAACAGCTAATTGATTCTCCAAACGTCGTACTTCCAATGAGGTATGTTTCGAGCCAAAGATTGAAGAAGGGGTTGGTCCCAACCCTTCCCCTCTAACACGACCCGGACGTTCTGGGCTCCGTATTTTATGGATGGCCTCGTACTCTAAGTCAATTGATTTTGGGTCATCAGCTCCAATGCCTAGAGATGTCATCTTTTCATCGAAAGAGGATTTACTCTTAGCCTACAAATAGAAAATGAAAAGAGTTAAAAGGAAGAATTATATTATTTGTGATGCAAATAAAGAAGATTTAGAAAGATGCTATCATGTTCAATTTTTACTACATATTGATCGTAATTGGCAGAATTTCAAACTCAGTTAAGATTGCTAAGCATGGCTTGTACATTGAGTTTCAAATCTTCCTAGGTCAAGATAATTAGAATTCATATGTTATTTTTCTTTATAAGCAATAGATAATTGATGCTAATGAAGTAAATTTCAGAAATATATATATAAAGTTGTGTCATTTTTTTTGTGTGTGTGTGTGTGTGTGTGTGAATGAATGTTGATTTGCGAAAGGAATGTGAAAATGCAAATATTCTTGATTTTGGCTTCTGACCTACGCTACAACAAAGATAATGCAATCAAGAGAGCTAGATGTTTTTAGGTACTTGATCAAATCTTTTGCATGTAGAAAATAAACCCACATGACCAAGCAAGAAAAGCTTCAACAGTAGTATATCTTGTAACAATTGGACAAGCAAATGTGGAATGATTTATAAAGAGAGAGAGAGATAGTGTGTCTGAATTTTTTAGACAAAAAATTAGCTTTACTCATATTTGAAGTTTCTCTCTCTCTCTTCTATTCACTGTTATGTGGACTTTCTTGGGAAATTTTAGAAGGCAAAGCCACAAGAAGCGGAGGCAATAACTTGAGCTATTTAAGTAAGAAAAAACTGTATGACTATCACCGTTTCTATGCCTCCTCTTTATCAAAAAAATGAAAAAAAATAAGACAATAGATTAAAGCCAATGTGAGTTAGATGGACAAAGACTGTGGAGCTAGCAAATCTTATTTTTGTAATCAATCAGCAGACTGATGAGTTTACATTACAAGTGGCATACAAGTACCACATGTCATCATTCTTTCCTTTTAACTCATTGATTACTATGTTGCTAATGTCTAAGCCCCTTTAATCATGATGTATTACAAGCTCTAGGTAGTTTAGCTATCATTATCTGTGTTTGTAATTAATTGTCCTAGGAGTTGATATCAAATACAAGCAATAGTATACACCTAAAGTCAAGCATCAAAGATTTAATATATTAAAAGAAAAAGAGAAAAATCTCCTCCAAGGACAAAGATAAATAGAGGGAGAAATTACCCAAACATTGTCACCATTTTTCTTACTATGTGTAATTTTGTAGAATTCAATGGGACCCACGCGACGTTTCTTCTTTTTCTCTTGCAAACGTATATAGGTACGTTTAATTGTAATGTTTACTCATTTATTGTGCAATTGGGTAAGAAATCTAAAAGAGATTATTCTGAGTACCAGAGCATGCATTATATCGGCATAACTCTTATTGCCACATCTGTGTAACTCTGTTTGCTGACTTCTATATTTTTTCCCATTTATTGATGCTTTCTGTCAATATAATTAACATCAAAGTTATAACAATAACTAAATAAACACAACTATAACTACATAGTGAATAGATATTAAATATGACACATATGGTACTTATTCTACCGTTTTTGGATAAATACACGTTTACCAAATGCCTCCATTGATGATCGTTCACCCCCTCTAGAACTACATCAACAATTTCTTGCAAAGAACTTCCACTGTCTGCTAATTTATAGATATGATTCCTTAACTTGGACTTGTAGTTTCTCCATTTGGTTCCGATAGAACGAAGAACAAACTTTTCATACTTTTTGCTGTCATCCGGGTTGTCTTCAGGAAAAACGTAACGCTCCTAACACATATAAGAGCTATTAGTGTAAAAAGAGTATCAATGAAAGCTAAAACAAGGAAAAGAGTCATTTACAAGGGTATAATTAGATCATTAACATTTATATACTTGATAATATCATATTTCGCTGAACCAGAAAGGCGTCTCCAATCACTATAAATTAGCGAACAGTAATTGCCCATGCGAGCAACTACTCCACAGCCACTTGCCAACTTAGCTCTTCCCCGACCAATAGGCTGGCCCCTTAGGTTAAATTCCACTGGGATTCGTTTATCCCTGTCAAGATGCCAACCTTTTCTACAATAGGTCTTGCCTCTTTTCTTTCTGGGGGTATTAGTTACTGAAGAATTCAACCAATTCCAATCATTTAAATGTAAAAATTCATAGTAAATATATGTATTCTTAAACATATGGTATGTTCGGTACCTGGCCCCTGAGGAGATGATGCATCTGTCACATTGATTTCTGCCATTTACTGACAATTTTCATCACATACATGATTAGTGAAACTTTTATTCTTTTAATGATAACGGATAAAAGATAACTCCAAGCACATCTTTAATATCTGGGCTAAATTCTAGTTAATCTATATATAATCATAGGCATGATAGATATCTAATGAAATCAAGTTCACTCATTGATTGTTGCAGATACATATACAACAACCTATATGCAAACTGAACCAGTAGAAAAGTTGAAAATGATATAATCAATGTGTTTCAGTCAGCTTCTGTATCAATCAAACCTTGAATGTACTTTTATGAATTATGTAAAGATGTGTAACGAATCACACACATGTGCAAGACCACAAGAACGATATTGATGTTGAGCTGGCCCTTAAGGCATAACCACCTCTGACAGATCACAACAAAAAGAATGAACCAGAGTAGTTAGGAAAAAACCTGTGTAACAAATTGATTCCAAGGCATCTGGATGGTTACATAAAAAAATAAGAATAGCATGAATGAAGGCCCATATCTACAGAACCAATTATATATGAGTTTTGGGCATCAAGAAAATTGTATTAGCTCTCTAGTTTTTACTTTCATGTCTAAGAGTTTGTCCAGTTCACTATGAAAAAACTTCTTGTAATTCTCTATTTACTCCAATTCAATAAAAGCTTCTCTTAGTTCTTCCCTAATTCGTCTTTTAAATACTGAACTGCTACATTACAAGACGGAAATGGTATCACTATGAAGAATTGATGGCTTAATTTACACTCAGGATAAGTATGGGGTCACTCTCTTAATTTTCTTCTTGTTGTTTTTGTAATTGATTGCCCTCAATTCTCTAATTCATCCATCATCATCTACTGTCTTTTTTTGTAGTCCTACTGGAAGGTTGAGAAAGTTTTGGGAATAATGAATGCGAAAAGCCTTGCCATATAGCTTTTTGTGAAGAAGAAGAACAACAACAACAACAAAGAAAGAGAGAAAACAATTTTTTTTTTCATTCTGTGCCAGTACTATTATCTTGTTGTATGATATGGAATTTCGCTTGTTTATTATTCTTCAACCCAATTAAATCTAATAGTTTGCTTTTCAGTAGTAATACATACTAATACTAGCTCAATTCGCTTGTCCTAAAAGAAAACAAACGAGCAAAACTAATTCATATTATTCTTTTTTTCAATAAATTCTAAAGGAGACATAACCCAATTTTACATCATAAAAATAATGCATACTTTAAGAATTGATCTCGAATCATATCACTAGGCCAAATGAAAGAAAGAAAGAAATGAACAAATGCTACTACATCTCTTACAAATTTATATATATCCTCATCCAGCCCAAAACAAAATTTTCATTCGCTGGTAATGTAGCATGATATTGATAGCTTTCAAAAAAAGGAACACCAAACTAATACCTCACTGGCCGACATTGCAGCAGCACCTTGTCTATGTGCTGAGATGATTTAATCATAATCGATGCTTACATCTAACAAATGCAAACGCACGGCTTGAGAATCAAAGCCGCAAAATCAATTTTCCTTTAAAATTAGTGTATGAACGAAAATAGACCAATAATGAAGAAGTTCATGAATGGCAAAAATCATCTAACATCGAACTACATTTTTCTAAAAAAAAAGTTAAGCATGTGGTTCTCAAACCTGGTCTCTAGTAATGACGGTGGATAGTGCAACTTTGAGATGATCCGAGGGGTGAAACAGTGAGATGAGTTTAGTGTGTGTGTGTGAGTTTTATGGGTATTGGGGAAAAGGATTTTGGTGGGAAGTGATATATTGGGGAAAAAAATTATGCAGGAAATGAATAGGATTTGGTGGGTAAATTAAATTTTACTTTTAATAATACTTGGTATTTATGGTTAATATTGTGTAGATTATATATATAGATAGAAAAATTTTGTCACATTGAATATTTGATATTATGAGATAATTGTAATTGTACGAAAATAAAGTATGAGAGATAGTTCATATATCTATGTATATATATATATTAATAATATTTTTATGACCAAAAATTGTATAAGAGCAATAAAAATATATGTACCATGAGTATAATTTGAGAAAATATGTATTTGGCGGAAAATTGATATTATCCTCTTCATAATGCATATATTAATCAAAATTATTCTTCAATTAGAATTAACTAAAAGTTAAAGAAACTTTTCTTTTGCGAAAAATTGAACTTCGGCGAGAATATAATAGAAAATTATGATAAATGTACTTTAAATGGAATTGAACTTAATTATTGAATGATAAAACTATTATGCACTTTGAATGGAATTGAACTTAATTGAAAGACAAAAAATTTTGTTTATTAGAATTGAATGAGTTCAATATTGGTAATAAAAGTATTATGTACAACTTGGAACCTAGAGGATATAGTATACGTTTTTTTATGATTTGGATTTTGTAAAAATCTTTGGATTATTGATTTGAAAGATTGCACTTTCTTATTTAGCAAACAATTAATGGTTAAACGTGAGTTTATGAACGAACATCATGGATCTCAATGAAATTGATCTTTTTAAGATAACGATATTCAGAATAGATTGAATCGTGTATGAGTTAATGAAAGTTATAATTAAAACAAAGGTGAATTGAATGAATCTTTTTGGCTAACTTTGTTCTAATCCAAAAGGCCTATACATTGTTCTTAGGATGTTATTAGTTGATTACGTATACTTGGTAAAATAGCTTTTGAATTAAACAACTATCCTAATACTTGTGTATTTCATTAAATTTCTTTTGGCTATTTACTACTCTATCTTCTTTGTTCACACAGTCATTTCCCATCTTCTTTTGGCTATTTTTTTGAATTTTTTCATTTTGAAGATTAAGAATAAAGTTAAAAACTATAAAAAAAAATAACAAAGAAAAGTGAGAAAAGTTTGTCAAAAAGTATAACTATTACAATTAATAGTCCTCCAATTGACTACAAAGCTTCGACCAAAAAAAAAATTGACTACAAAGCTGTACGATACAGCAGGCAGACCAAATGCTTCATCATGTGCAAACTTGTCAATGCATTAAGGAACATTTTTAGTTTGCTAATTAAGGAACCTATTCAAACCCAAAAGAAAAACATAAAAAATGAAGCAGCCTATTAACTGCGGATGAACTTCATCTATATACTTTGCAAAAATCCTGCAGTCTTGGAGTCTCAGCTGCAGTCACCCTCACCTGCACAATCACCCCATGCGCATTCGGATTCTTCAGGCCACTTCTTTTCAAGAATGTTGGAGTACCAATAGCACCACATTCCTCAATGGTCACATTAGCTCTACTACACAAACTTGTTTCCCCATTCAACTAGAGAAAGCATGACATATGTCTTGATCTTAACAATTGAATTCATACAGACTGACTGTTCTTATATTTTCAGTTCATTTTGAGTCGGAAGAGCAAGTATTGGATTGATGATAATGTAAAATCTCGAATCGCTGCTCGATCAAATGTTGTTTGAGGATACTACTGCTAGGAAAAAGATATGAATTCTCCCACAGGAAAAGAAATTATAAGCACCACAGAAACATGTAAACCATCAAATTTGCAGCATGACCATTATAATACATTGTCTGAGCCAGACATACATAATGCAGCCGCAAGAGCACATCCTGGTTCTAAAGATAAAGCTGAACCTGCAGACGTTGATGCTAAAGCAAATGTACCAAGTAAGAAGCAGGGAGGAAATGTTAGTTTCCTGAAGAAGCTATTTTTCATCGGAGGCAGCAAGAAGCCATCATTTCATTTAGCTGCATAAGACCTGCACGAACGTGGGTCTCAGAAATGCTGCTATTGCTGGATGGCACAACAACGATAGATGTAACATGAGATTGAGAATTTGCAGCATTAAGAAAAAAGAGACCAAATTGTAGTACCCAAACAAAATCCAAACCTCTGAAATCATTAAACATAATGACAACCCTCTTATTCACATATTTCCTACGCCTAGCACCTCACTCAAAATTCAACATAGGAACCTAAAACCACATAACATGGCAAATAAAGAACTCTGGGCAAATATACGAGACATTTTCATTTTACCTCCAGCCAAGCTACATACTCTTCGGAAAACCCGAGCTCATATCCTCTGAGTTCTTTCCTCAAAGGTGTTGCTAAAAGAAACCCTCATCCGCACCCCCGTGTCAAGGAAGGAAAACACAAAAAAGAACCAGAGAAACAAAATATGTACTTGATTTCACCATAATCCTTACTTTGAATTCACAAGGACAAAAAGGTGGAAAGCAAGTCACTATTATTGCATCAATTGCATCAAAACATGAATTTTCATACATAAAACCCGAAACATAACTCTGCATCGTACCACTTTTCAAACGTTACACATATGACATCTCTCTATTATATTAGGAATTAAAACCCGACAGCAAAATAAATTGAAGCCAGAAAAAAGTCTCGTAAGCAAATTGTTGATTTTAGATCTTGTCAATGTCTTCGTCCTCAAACTCAATGTAATCGTCGCCAGCACCTTCATCTTCCTCATCGGATTCTTCATGATGAAGAAACTCACGTGATCAATGCATGCAACTCAAATGTTTTTATTGTTAATGACAGTAATTTAAGAATACAAGCTATAACTTTCTATTTCATGAATGCCTTTTCAGTCACTAGACAATCAGTTTAAAATGGCACACTGCAGAACTTGGGTTGACAAAAAAAAAAAGCAGAATCAGCATAGAAAGCAAGAAGTAAAACTTTTAAGGTTTTCTTTTAACAGAGTACATAGTAATGTTCAAATCTTTAAACCCATTTTTATTTTGATTTCCACCAAACAGTTAAGGAACCATGGCTTTTCAGATCAACTGTCTAGAAAGTTCATCTTAGCATTTTATCGAACACCTTTAACACATAATCATAAGAAATATATTCATGCCAGATTTTCTTGATGCAAAGGGCACTTTAGCATTTTAACAAACACCTTCAAGGATCACCATGAGAAACATATTTGTGTCTAGTATTTTCGATGCTAATGCACCTTAGCTTTTGTCAGACATTTCAGGGCATACCAAAGGACATTTACGTTTTTGTCTACCCATATGAAATATTTTCTGCAAAGCTGATATATAGAAACGAAATTTATATATGTCACATGCCATACATAGAATTCTTATAGATGTTTGTCTGCTTCTCACGTGGACCATTTACATAATCATTGGCATTTGGTGATTTATATGATTAAATCATAATATGATAATCTTTATGCACTAGTAAAGTACAATCAATAATGAGGTGTGAACATCATGAGTGAATTATATGATATTAAGCAAGCAAATAGAAAACATTGACATGAAGAATATGTAAAAAGTGTCCAAAAGGCAGTAGCACACAGTGGTGGAATTTGATGAATTAACCTCATTATATGTCATAGTATAACAATCATCTTATATAGCCACAACATAATAAGTATGAATCTCAGCACCACGAACGAATTGTGCACCATTAAGCTTGCATATTAAATAATAAATGAGTTAATGTTGAAACATCTCACCAAATCAGCAATTTCTTATAAAAATGTATTGTAATGACTTCATATCATGGGAAGTAGCCAACTGCATTATAAAGCAGTCCATCAAGGGCGTGCCCTTTATTGTTTTCTCTAATGCTCACAACACATAAAAGACATCAATTTTTGATTGCCAGCAAGAATTAAAAACAGAGGATGAGTACAAATTTGGTAAAAAATGGGATGATACAAATTATATACAGCACAGCAGATTCTAAGCTTCATCCACCATGGATCTGATTCTTATATCAAACAGAGATGATAATCCAACAAACTTATTAAGAAAATTAATTTTGCCAAAGAAGTACAAACACAAAATAAGTTTCAAGCACATAATAAATATCTCTCTAAGGCCTTATTTCAAACATGTAATGTACATAAATACAATTTACGGCGTATAACAATGAGTTTGGATCTCTTAATAATATAATAACGTGAATAAAAAGATCAATGGTGGTGAATTTTTGCTACTTTCGGCTATGAAAAATTTGAACTCTATTTTACGGAAAGGACAAATTTTACCATTAGTTTTCGTGTTTAGCTTCTCGTGCATTGTTTCAATTGTGTGAAATGAATTCAGTATGAGGGCGAAGGACTTCCCAAATGAGTTTTCTGTCATAAAGGGAAGAAAAAAAGAATAAGTCAGAATACTAATTTTCTTAGCGCTAATCCTAGCAACTCTTGTGCTAACTAGAATATGCCCCTTTCGAGTCAAAAGACTTCCCAAGGAGTCCCCTGTTATAGGGGGGGAAAAAAAAAAGAAGAAAAATATGTAGATGCAAGTAAATATCATATTTACGCAAAATCTATTTCATTAACCATATATATATATATATATATTCTCCACTTTCTAAACATGCATAAGCATAAAAAGATCCAAGCAAGCATATATTAATCTATTATCAATCACATAAAAAGAGACAAAATTTCAAAATGAGAAAAATAGGCTACTTATGCTAATACATTGTACTATTCTTGAAACAATGGTTCGATGCCTGTCTCGATGGTACCAGACAGACCACCTAGATTTTCCTTAAAAACTCCTAAACAGACACTTCCTTTCGACAAATGGTTGTCCAGACGTCTAATACACAAGTGGGCCTCACAACATATGGAACCACTTTTTTATCTCACAGCCGAACAATCGTTTGGCCAGAGAGAAGAATTTTTCCTACATGAAAACAGAAGTGCTGGCAAGAACTGATGCATTCATCCTTCCTAGATTGGGAGCCTGACTTCCATAGACAACACAACTTTAAATTAGAGAATATCTCCCTAAGCGCATTAACCGTCTAAATTCTCAACTGCGTACAGCCGAGGATTGTTCCTCGGCACTGTGTAATAGAAGAAACCTTGCGCCAAACCAGCCTCACACTTCCAAGCATTAAAACAAGCCTTACAAAAATATAAGATTATTTCAGCATTGTAAGAAAATAATTCCAATACAAATCCTTAGTTTATGTAAGGAATCCTATATCATTATCATGTTGTATAAAGCATTACAATAGTGAAGATAAAGAATACCTCTTGATATTCACGACACCATAAATTCTTAATCAAAGAAACTGCAATTGCAACTCCTGCGTAGGCCAGTAAAGAAAAGGAAAAAGCCGTCCCTACAGCTAAAAAAAAAATCATAACTGGAGTTAATACAACATTACCCTCCCTTTTCCATCCGAAAACAAATTTTAGCATATGTGTTATTGTCTATTGAACAAAAGACAGGATTTTGACATGTAGGATGAAATAATTTCAGAAAACAGAAAGAAACATTTAAAAGCAGCAATTTTGAAGACAGTTTTTTTTCAATAAAAAAATAATAATAGATTTTGCAGGCAAAAAAAACAGAGAAAAAAAATCCCCTTTTTCCTTAAAATTTTTATTTTTAGCATATTCTTTATCGTCTATAAACAAAAGACATGATTTTGACATAAAAGGATGAATAAATTTCAGATAGAAACATAGAAAAGAAGCAATTTTGAGGACAAAACCAAGGAAAATAATAGATCTTTAGCGAAAAAGAACAGATAAAACAAACGTTTTGGTAGAAAAACATATGGATATAGGAGTTGATTACCAAGACAACATAATAGACAAAAAAAGAGAAAAGGGGTTCACAACACATACACATTAGAGGGTATACTCATCGATTAATTGAACTATGTATGCAAAAAATATGCAATTCTTTTTAATGTTAAAATAGAATATGAGAACATTAGAGCAGTATATGTACTAGAAGTATAGTATACTCAAATAGATTCATTTTCATTTACATCAAAAAGTGAAGGCATTGCACCAGCATTCTCGACAAAGATGATGAAACAAAATATAAACTTTCAATGAATGCAATGCATAACATGAGATTCGTGCACTGGACTTTCATTTTATTAGGTAAAACATCTCTAGTTTTTGTGCCTACAAGTTACAAAAGTTCTTTGGTAACAGTTTCAAAAAAATCAATGCATTTATTTCACATATCAAAGTTAATTTATAACTCACTAACTCTGACCAATCAAGTTCAACATTAAAGAAAAAGCTTATATTTTATAAACAAAAACAAAACACTTCACAACACACGAAAAAGACGTGTCTACTTACCACTCAAAAGGCATCAAGAATCTAGAAGATATTAAGAACCCTTAAATGGAAAAATATGTCTATCCTATGATTGTAGCACAACATCAGATAGCAAATCATCGTTAACGTCCTCCCGAACCCAGTCATTTTCTTCCAACTCTTGACATTCATAAGGAACACTTCTTTCAAAACTAGTGACATTATCTTCAATAACATTATCTCAATAGTTGATTCACCTTCCATACCAAGATCAAAAATATCTCTAGGGATTGTTTTTATCACGACATTCCATGGAGGGCACAATAGATCTTGCACATAGAAAGCTTGTTGCACTTGAGAAGGTATAACATAGGGCTCATGAGTAATGCGTTCCCCGGTATGTGACAACCGTGTAAAATTAACAAGTGTAAACCCATAGTCATCTTTCTTCACTCCTCTTTCTTGTGTGATATCAGCCCAATCACAACGAAATAGTACCACCTTGAATTTTTCAGAATAGTTTAATTCAATTATGTCATTAAGCTCACCAAAGTACTCAACATCTCCATCTACAAGATTTGGATCTCGACGAGAAGCAATGCTTGGTGTTGCCGATGTTACAACCACCCCATAATTTTGTGTTCTTTTTCCCTTATTTCCTTCCTTAGTGCGAAACTTAATACCACTGAAATCAAAGCCTTTGAAACTTCTTACAATTGTTGAAGGACCCAAAGAAAACAATCTTATTATCTCTGGCACATTCTCATCACATATATTTGATACCTATATAATGAAGGATAAACACTTTTAGCCAAGAAGATTTCTCTCGTAGTACATAAGTTTTGTAATTGAAAATTTTAGTTAAAGAAAAAAAAATCTTACTTACATGGGTGTTGAACCATGTATGAAATTCCTCTGCCACTAGTCGTTGCAATATGCTTGGATTATTGCCATATCTTCTATGGGGAAAATTTTGAATCTTGTACCTCTTAAATTCTCTGTAAGTTCAAAAGAAATAGTCTTATTAAAAATATCACATAAGAATGGTAATTATGAACATGTAAATGCAATAATGTAGAAGTAGTAACTCATGCAACATATGACTCTACTTCATCAAGATGTAACAGGACATATCTGTATGCTTGTATCAATGATAAATCATCCAACACTTTAATCTCAGCTGCTCCCTTGAATACACCACCACTGGAAAGCAAATATTTATCTCTTTCTATGGGATCAATGTCTTTACTCCGGCGTGGTCGATTGACAACTGTCTCAATCCCATCAAAGTATCTAGAGCAAAAAGTATGGCACTCTTCTGCAGCGTAACCCTCAGCAATTGAACCTTATGGATGAGCTTTATTGCCAACATACTTTTTGAATACTTTCAAACACCTTCAGAAAGTTTAAACTGATTATATGATATTAAGAAACATAATTGACAATACATAAATCTAATTAAAATAACAAAACCTTTCAATAGGATACATCCATTTAAATTGAACAGGACCTGCAACTTTTGCCTCGTCTGCAAGGTGAATGACCAAATGTACCATTATAGTAAAAAATGATAGAGGAAAACATCTCTCCATGTGACATAATAGTAATACTGAACGAGATTTCAATATACCCAACTCGTCAACATTGAGTGTCTTGCAACATATGGCCTTGAAAATACTACTCAATTCAATTATGAGTTTCGTAACTTGTTTGTTCATAGACGAGCGTAATGCAATAGGAAGTAGATCTTGCATCAATATGTGATAATCATGGGTCTTAAGGGATTGCAATTTTCTTTCCTTAACATTAATAGCCCTTGATATCTGTGATGCATAACCATCAGGTACTTTAATATTCTTCAACATATTGAGAAATACTTCTTTCTCTTTTCTAGTCATTGAGTAAGAAGCAGGAGGATAAAACAATTTTCCGTTAGATAGTTCCACAGGGTGAAGTTTATTTCGTATTTCTATGCGTTTCAAATCATAGCGAGCCTTTGGATCATCTTTGCTCTTTCCTTTAATGTTCAACAACGTTCCAAGCACATTTTCACATACATTCTTCTCGATGTGCATAACATCAAGATCATGACGCAATATATTGAACTCCCAATAAGGCAATTTAAAGAAGATGCTCTTTTTTTCCATGACATTGATTCACCAACAATCTCATCACCCGTCTCAATTTTTGTCTCGTCAAACGTGTCATCTAGGGCACTAGTAACTCTCTTTCTCTTCCTTTTAGAAGTACTTGCTTCATTTCTTATATTCACAATAGGTTCATCAATGAAATTAACCCCACGCAACTGTCTTAATGCATCTGACCCTAACAATGTCTTCGGTGCTATCCTTTGTTCCTCAGTCCCATCAAAGTCGCGCTTTTGTGCTCGAAACTTGTGTGATTGACTCAACCATCAACGATGCCCTAAATAACAATATTTATGCCCATGATGTAGCCACCTTGATTCTGTCATATTTACATAACATGGACATTGTGACACCTCGAACCCAGCACTTCACTAATTGCATTCATTAAATGGTTAACTTAGATGTAATTTAGCTAATTACTTTATTTTTTTATATTTTCATAAATTCAAATATTTATTTTCATGCATTTTATATTTTTATAAAATACTACATATTTTTAGAGGACTATAGCCCCTGACTGTGCATGCATTTCATATCAGGATCAACGGGAAAAAATTCGCGAAATGTCTGATGAATAGTACCAGCGAGATTTTTCCAGATTTTTGGCATTTTATTTTGCTGAAATTTAATCACCCAAATGACCCATTTACCCTTACTAAAATACCCTATTTGCTTGACCTACCCTTTGACCATCTTATGAGAATATTAAAAGCCAAGAAACAAAAAAAAAAAGGGGTCAAAAAAATGGCCAAAAAAGAGTTACGGGAATAGTAACTTCTCAAAAAAAAAAAATTACTCGTTGCTTCATTCTTGCTTCCATTGCTTCCCAAATTGGTTGTGCTTCATCCTTAGGACCTTAAGACCATTATTTGATCTTCAAAAGAGGTGAGGGTGCATTCTATTTTTGTATTAAATTCAATTAAAGTTTGTATTATTATTTTTGTGATCTAATATTGTAGTGGTTTAATTCTTGTTCCGTTGATTCTTATATGCTCTAATGACTTCATAGAATATGTTTGATGGTTTAAAATGCTTGTTGAATGCTTGAAAATGAAAATGGCACTTGGGGAAGATGATGAATAGCGCCAAACCAGGGTTTTCGAAAAAAAGTTACAATTTAATTTGATTCGAGGTTTCTAGTAGTTGCTAATTAGGTCCATAAGCGTGGAAAAAATGTTAATTGCACTTGCTATGTTCAAAATTTGAAAATTTTGATTAAAATAGGCTACTTTAATAAGGGGTTTCGGGTTTAACTTGAATCCGGGCACGTTTCGAGGTTATGACTAGTCTTTATTAAGTATTGAAACCTTAGAAATGCTTTCGTTTCGCTTGTTTGGGTTCCGAAATTGGTACTTGTAGTGTAAACCCACAAAGATGTATTTTTGGTGTTTTCGTGTACTTGTACTCTAGGTTATGATTTGGAGGTTCTAAATGAAGTATTTAGGTATCCTTAGATTGGTAGGATGGTTAGCTAGCTTAACTTGATCATTGAATTCCGATAGGAAACTAAATAGCCTAGTTGAACAAAGGGGAAATGAATGAATTAATTGTTTTAGTACTTGTATTGCTTTGTAGTTGCTCCTAGAGTGTCTAAATGCTATTCTAAGGTATGTGTGAGCTTTTGGTTAAGTTTTGTGAAAAGTATAATATTGACCCCTTTGTGTTCGCATAGTTAATTTCATAATAATTGCTTTATAATTGAGTAATTAAATGTTTATATGCCTTTGTGTAGTGTACGTATTATAGTAGTGAAGTCTCGTGAATTAAGTTGCTTGGTTTACATGACTCTGGTTGAGTATGAATTTAGAATAGACTAAAGGAACTAGTAATAAACCACGGTAATAATTGTTGTTAGTTGATTCTTGATTGATTGGATAAATGTTTAAATGTACTTATGTAACAAGTTCATCTATTCGGAGAAGTTGTGAGTTAAGTTATATCGATACTAGTTAAACATTGAGTAAACATGTTTATATTGCTTATTAATTGCATTATATGTGTAAAGATACGCTTATATAACTTATTGGTTAGATGTTATATAGTGTTTCTATTTATATGAATTATCATGGCTATGTATATGTTATTTATTATGCTATTGTCTTTGTTTGATACTTGGAAATTAAAGAGTGTTGCATATGTGATCACTTGAGTTTATGTATTGTTCAAATATTGATTAGAATGATTGTTAAACCATGAAATATATTGTTAGTTATGTGAATTAAAGGGAATCAAATAGAGTTGGATAAACTTAATGGCTTTATGAACTAGCTTTAGTTGACAATAAGAAACCACTTCTTATGCATATAGTTGATTGTATTAGGTAGTGATAATTGAAGGGAATTGATGCTTTTGGAGAATATTGAGGGAATCTTGGCTTAATTCGCGCAGGTTTGACTTCCTAAAAGGTGAGGGATCATTTCTATGTGCATTTTATGTGTCTTATCTTGTTATATGCTAAATATTCGATACTAAGTGATTTAAGTGTTTTAGTTGGATTAGTTTAGCAATTATAGACTAATGAATGTATCATATTTCATCGTATGACGTGATTGATGATATGTGTGCTCGAGGACAATCTCTTTTGTTGTCCTCCTTGTTTGTATATCAGCTTATTTTGTTATATTGTTATTATTATTGCTTCCTGTGTTATCGAGTCAATGGTTGCGCAACCTTATCGTCGGGGCGGATGCGATGGGCCTCTCTGGGCGGCAGCAGGCTTGCCATGGTTGGTTGCTCTAGCTCCGTATCCTCTTCCCTCACTCGCCTGGTCCGGAGATTGCCAGGGGGTGTTGGGTCGTAGGATTGGGTACATCCGGAGTACCCTTTGGTGTTTGGGATGCCGGCTTATCGTGATCGAGATCGTTGTTCGTGGATCATGAATGAAGACCAAGTGAAGATTGGAGTACTGGGGTTAAGTGAATGTATCCTTTTTAATGTGTGGTTACTTAAGCTTCTGTCATTCTTGAATGGTTTAATTGCTATTATTGTTTAACTATATTACTTGTTGCATTGCACGCCTCGGGAGACTTTATCCCTCACTGGGTAACAGTGGTTGCTCATACCTCGCTAACATGTTTCAGGTGGCGCAGTTGAAGGAGTTGCCTTAGTTGCTGTGTGATTGTTGTCTGAGGTGGATGTGCTTTCTAGTTGCTATGTGAAGAATTTGTTGTTCTATGTTATAATCTATTTTGGGGCCTTAAGGCTCATATATGTATTTGTGTAATATGTAAGTTGGAAGCCAGATGACTATAGTAGCAGTGGTAATTCTATGGCTTGTAATAACTTATATTTCTATTTCTAGTTGCTTTGCATGCTTGGGTGTGATTGTTTTGATACATGTTGGTTCAACTTCTAAGTATGTTTCAAAGTTATCATAGAATGGCATGATAAGTGGTTTTATGAAGAATTCAAGTTGGTTGCATGCTTGTGTGAATCTAAACTATTGTATGCCTCAAGGCTCGGATGGCCATGAACCTTTGAACTTTAGTTATAAAAGCTTGCCTTATTGTGTTGTGACTTTCTAGAGTATTTACAGGTTTTCAGAATGTCCGCGGTACAGGGGAGACTCTGTCCATTTTTCCCTAAAATTTTGAGACCGGGTTGCAATTGGGTTAAGAATAGCTTGGTTACTAGAGCCTCCGGTCTCGTGAGGGATCGGGGCGTTACAGACATGCCTTCTTTCCTTTGGTGCTTCAACCTGATAAATTAGCATAAGCAGGAAAATCATTGATAGTCCACATTATTACAGCCCGCATTGTGAAATTTTGTTTACTCGTTGCATCATATGTTTGGACACCTTACCACAATTGTAACAACTCATCAATAAGTGGCTGAAGAAAAATATCTATTTTGTCTCCTGGGGCATCATTTCCTGGGATGATTGTCGACAAGATTAGTGAAGATTGTTTCATGCACATCCATAGAGGTAAATTATACGGCATTAGAATGACAGGCCATATGTTGTATGCATTGCTCATAGATCCAAATGGATTGATACCATCACTAGCTAATCCAAGTCTAGCATTACGTGGATCATTAGCAAAATCAGAATACCTTTGATCAAATGCCTTCCACGCAAGTGAATCAGGGGGATGTCTTAAAAGTCCATCCTTTGTGCAGCCTTGGCCATGCCATGTCATTGAGGATGATGTTTTTGATGACATATACAATCTTTGTAACCTGGGGATTAATGGAAAGTATCTCATAACTTTACAAGCAATTTGTTTCTTTTTGTATCTTCTACCATTAACTTCATTCTCCTGTTGCCAACGAGAAGAATTACAAACATGACAGGATTGTTGCTTTGCTCTAACACCCCTATACAACATACAGTTATTTGGACATACATCAATATTTTCATACCCCAAACCCAAAGCATTTGTTATCTTCTTTGCTTCGTATAAAGTTTTAGGAATATTTGATACTGGAAATTGTTGTTTCAAAAATTTAAGAAGCATGTCAAATGATTTTCCACTCCATTTGTAGTAGGATTTTATGTGCATGAGTTGGATGGTAAATGATAATATGGTAGATTTGGATCCAGGATAAAGTTCTTTGTTACCTTCTTGAAAGAATTTAAAGAACCCGGCAGCTTCTTCATTAAGACCATCTTCACTTTGAATGTGCGGCTCAATATTAGGATCGTCGTCTTTTTCATTACTTTTTTCTCTTTTTACATCTTCTCTCATTACATTTGATATATCATGAATTCCAAATGCATCCCTCATTAACTCATCTTCATTTATTGCATTTAATGTATCATGGATTCCGAAAGCATCTCTCACTAACTCGTGCATATTATAATTTTCTTCAAGTGGACTATCGTGTGATGAGTTTGAAGCAAATGGAGATGGCAAATTTGTAGTTACAAAATCTTTTCCATGGCAAACCCAAACAGTATATCTCTTGGTCATTCCTTTGCAGACTACATGATTTTTCACATCATCGTGCTTTTGATATAGACGATTGGCACACATAACACAATGGCATAATATTTTCTGAGGTGTACTAGCATCGTAAGGTGGAGTACATCGACTAAACGCAAAATCGAGAAATATCTCTAAGCCATTTTCATATTCGTCGCTATATCGTGGCTTCATCATCCAACTTTTATCCATTGCTATATCTATAACAATAAAATTAAGATATAGTGTTATAACCAATATGAAAAGAAAATATAATATGCACCTCACACATTGTTATTTCTTAGCAAAGAAATATTAGAGATAACTATTAAAAATAAAAATCATGCCTATGCTATTTTTATAGCTCAGTAGAAAAGGGGTCAATTCCAATTTATCTTAGGCTTTATTTTGATTTAAATCTTTCTCATTTTGTCAAAAAATAAAAAAATTAATCTAAAAATAGTCATTATTTCTTCACATTTACATTTATGTAGACCCAATACCAATTTAAACACTTTTAAAGAAAAGGGAACACTTTTAAAGAAAAGGGTTGTGATATACACAATGAGGAAAAACATAGGAGCATATTATGAAGGATCAAGAAAAATCTTGAAGAAACATAGTTGCAAAATTGAACTTACTAGTTAGTTTATAGCTCGAACTTGATATTGAAACTCCTGATGAAAAGGTAGAAATTGAAAGACTATCAATTATAATTAAGGAAATCAATGAAGTACAACAACAAACTGAGAAAAAATAGGCAAATTTCAAATTGTTTAACTGATCTGGATCTTTTGTGCTTGAAGAAAAATTATGCAAATTTTGAGGAAGTAAAGTTGGCAATTTACGGATATTTATATTGCCATTTTACAAATAGGTGGCGCTTTCTAAAATGCCGCTTATGTACTATTTGACTTAGTATCAAATAGGTGGCGTTAGTAAACGCAGCTTATGTTAACTTAAAATAAGCGACGCTTGTGTAAATGCTGCATATAGCGAAATGACTATAATAGTATTCGTTATTCGCAGCATTTAATATAAACACCACCAATTCTCAATTGTTTTGGCGCAACTTTTTCGCGCTAAATTCTCATTGCTGGTTAGTGGCGTTTTTTTTCCTATCATAAGTGGCAATTTTACAAAACGTCGCCTAAGGTGTGGCCTGTCCTCTAATAGGTGGCGCTTTATTAAAACACTGCTAAGTAAGTGCCACTTATCTCCATCTTTTTTTGTAGTGATAAACACACAATCACACACAGAGACGTCTCAAACAATTTGGGGATCTTGGGCGATCATCTAAATGAGGGCATTAATAATTAGGCTTTTCTCAATAAAAAAAACTCTAAATTTTTTACTAAAATAATCACTACAAATAAAAAAAAACACCAAAATTAGAATTATAAAATAGTATAATATTACAAGTTAATAAAAAGATAGACCTATATAAAATTTATTTTTCTTACCTTTTGAGATGCAAAATTATTTATTAAATCGTCATAATCAAGTTTATCTAACAAATTTTTTTCAATAGACAACATAGCTAATCCATTTAATCTTTCTTGGGACATAGATGATCTTAAACAAGTTTTTATTAATTTTAATTTTGAAAAACTTCTTTCTGCAGATGTAACTGAAACTGGAATTGTTAACAATATTCTATAAGAAACATAAGCATTTGGAAAAGAATCAACTTTTTTTTATATAATTAAGTACTTCCAATGGACTACAATTTTCTTTTTGATACATTTCTTTTAACACTTTTAATTCTGAAAATAAATCTAATCCATCTATGTCAGAATGTCCATCATAGCTTAGAAAATCTTCAAGATTCAAGCAACATTGTTTAATAGTATCTTCATCCATTGACTTTAATCTAGTGAAATTGAATAATAATCCAAAAAAAGTTTCAAATACTTCAAATTGCTCAAATTTAGTTTTAAGTGAAGAAATAATTTGATCAATCATGTAAAGAAAATACTCAATTCTAAATAATTCTTCAAGAGATTTTGTTTTGTCATCACCAACATCTTCGTCAAATTGTTTCTTTCTATGAATCACACGTTTTTCACAAAATTTAGGTTCTATTTCCATTTCATTTGCAATTTCTTTGGCTGAAATATAGCGGATACAAATCCATTTTCCTTATAATTTTCAAAAAGAGAAACAAGACCCGTAAAAAGATCTATAGCAACATCAATGTGCATATTTTTACTTTGAAAGTTCTTACTGATATGGATATAAAAGTGGCCCAAGTACCCTGGTGGCCCAAAAATCCATGATGACAAAAGTAGCCCACATTGTAAGATACTTGTCACGAAAATAGCATGCAAGGACGGATAGGGACCACTCCAAAAAAGGCAACTACCTTACTATAAATAGCATAAGGAAAGTGAGCAAAAGATATTAGATTAATTCTTTACTACTTCCAAATTTGTTAGTTCAAATACACCCGAGCCAAATACTAATTCTCTCGCCCGATGAGAAACGCGGGAGATAACCCCCGTTGTTTCTTTCATTTTTCTTGTGCAGGTCCTCAGCTCGGATTAGGGGATTGGACCGGCACCCAGCTCGGATCGGTGAATTTTATACTTAACAATTGGGGCTATTTGTGGGAAACTACATTTAAACTCATTGAGATCCACGATGGTTAGTACAAGAAGCCACAATAACCCAAGAGCGGATTTGTAACCACCGGGGGCCATAGAGCAAAATGCCCGACCACCAAATCCCAATAATACCACATTCCAGCACGGTAATAACACCACACAAGCCAACCAAGCTTCAACTAGTACTCAACATCCTACCCAACCACCAACTGGCCAAATAACTAAAACCCTCTGGCACCGGATATGAACAAGATGTACCTCATGATAATAGAGATGAGAGAGGCAATGACCAAGTTAGCCAACAACCAACAAGCCCAAACAAACCAAGCACCATCACCTGCAAACCACCAAGCTACTATGCTAATAAACCAAGGCTCGACCACTCAACATAATAGCCACCCCCAGGTTGCGCAGGAAAGAACTGAATAGGTTAGATTCCAAAGTCATTTGGAAGATGATAGAGGATCCTTGGGACCGGTCAGCCGTCCCGAGGTAGCGAGGGGGAAGAGACCCACAACTACAGTCTATGAACCAACTCGGACTGCAAAAAATGTCTCCTGAGCTATAGTTGGATTGGATGCAAGTCCACTGGCTCCGAAGATCCAAGGAGAATCACTTCCTGATAGGACCAAGTTGCCCAGCATATTGCCATATGATGAAGAAGGCGATCCCAAGGATTTTCTGATGACTTTTAGTTGGAACATGGTATTGTTCGACTTCTCAGATGCAGTAAAGTGTAAGGTGTTCCCGATGTATTTAGTAGGGGCCGCGGGCCTTTGGAGATGTTGGAGGGAGAAGTGTCGGCATCAATCACCATAGTGGTCGGATGAGGTTGAGTCCGAGCAGGTATAGAGTCATCCCCTAATGATGGGGTTTTCCTCTTCTTGCTCGAAGGAGAAGATCGTTGATCCTTTGAGGCCAAGGCAGAGAAGACGTCCCCGGGTTCTTTTTGTTGAGAGCTTTTCTGCGACGGAGGAAGAGCGGTTTGGCTCGAGGACGAGCACTCAGTCCTCGATGATTTGCCGATTGACTTCCCAGCAGCTGCCTTAAGGATGCTAAGAAGATCTATGTCTGCAAAAATCGAGCTGAGAGTTAGTGAAATAGATGAAAACAAGAAATCAGAAACAAGGGGATACCCTAAGACGGGACCTACCCCTACTCCTTTTCGACCCTCCTTTTCTTTTAGAAGTAGGAGCCCTGACCTCGAAAAGGTATGGATGAAGACAGGCCGGGAGATGGTAAGGCAAACCATATAAACCCGATCCCTATATCTTATCCCATGTAATAAATTTCGAGGCATCCAAGCCCCTATCACCATGTAGAGCCGTGAAGGTATCTCTCTCGAGGTTGGATAAGTTTGGAACATTATTTTTGTCATCTTCAATTATACCCAGACGGTAGGGACGTGCCAAATCGAGGACCTGTCACGAAATAATACCTATTGTGCCACCCCTTGTGAGAAGACTTCTAGTTTTTGAAGATTAAGCACCAAGATTGAGCCGAGGCATAGTACCAATCTCGGCAATGGGGGTTAGGTTTAAAAGTGAAAAAATGACAGAACAGGGCGCCGGTCAGGACCAACCCTTTTGATTTACAAAAACATAGAATGCAACCATCATGGCCCAACCATTAGGGGAAATTTGCCGAGTCTTATATCAAAATGATTCACTATGTTAGCTATGTAAAGAAGGATCGAGAACTTAAAGAACTCGAAGGCAACATCGTAAATGCATATCTCTCCCTCCCGAGACAAACAGGCTACCTCGTCTATGGCTGGGATTCTAACCCTATAATCATGAGGAATAGACTACCCTAACATCCTATCATTAGCCATCGCTGGAGTTGAAAGACAAGGTCGGGTATGACAGGAAAACATCTTCTTTCCTACTTCGTGGGTAGTCTCAGCGGCGACCGAGGACTCCCCGACAACAGCATCCTACCCCTCAGCCGCATGAGAAGAATTAGTCATCGGAAGGGGAAAATGGCACTTTATTGTCTCAATATGAAGCTCTATACCCCTAAGGTCCGGTAGAGAAGACTCACATGAGCCATGATACTCCTATACATTGATAAAACCAACTAATTCTATCCGATCCTCGGGAGCAGGGTACTCCGGTTCTCAACTATCTTCATTTTGAGAATTTTTTAAGTCATCGATTTCATTGGGTGCATTTGCTATTGACATGCCCTCGGACTCAGAACTGATGGGCTCCTTACCACCCCTATCATATGATTGGACAGACCCATTCTAGGAATCCTCACCGCTACCTGACCCGGCAATGGCTCAAATAAAAGAAGAAAAAGGGGCTAAGGTATAAGGTACATACCTAGTGATTTAGGAAAGACCTGAGCAACAGAGGAAGGCACGAAGGGAATGGTTATCCGAGCTGAACAAAAGGTAAAAGAAAGAATGTAAGGTTGAAAATATGCAAGAGTGAGAGCAAAAAGTGCGAAAATAACACCGGGTGCCTATATTTATAGCAAGAAAGTGGCGCAGATCTCGAAGTGCGAACAATCGCGACCTTTCATTCTAACAGGCACGAAATAATTATGTCGAATCATGGGTACGGATATCGAAGCATTAAGAGGGAGGTGATCAGTCAGCAAAGAATAAAGAACCCAGCAACCCCTCCCGAGGAGTCAGCAAAGAATGAAGAATCCAGCAGACCCTCTCGAGGATGTTCCTCGACCTCGAAGGGTCTGGGGGGCAAATGATATGGATATAAAAATGGCCTAAGTACCCTGGTGGCCCAAAAACCCATGATGACAAAAGTAGCCCACATTGCAAAACACTTGTCACGAAAATAGCATGCAAGGACGGATGGGGACCACTCTAAAAAAGACAACTACTTTACTATAAATAGCATAAGGAAAGTGAGCAAAAGGTATTAGATTAATTATTTACTACTTGTGATACCCCGACTCATGCATATAATTATTTTATTAATGTACACATATTTATATGTCTACTTTAATTATTTACATATATCTATTTGCATAAAATATCATATTTCTTGGTTTACATGCATCTATTTCGTTTAACGTGTATTTATGTGCATTCATGAGTATTTAGGTGATTTAGGAATTGTAGTAAATAAATAAATGTATTGATAAACAATAGGGTAATTAAATTGGTTAGAATTAAACTAGAATGACAAACTAGTAGATAAAATTTAGTTAAGAGGGCAAGGTGGTCATTTATCTTTTTATCAATATCCTACCTACCTTATCTATTAAAAAACAAAATAAAAGCACACAAAACACACACAAAAATCAGGCACACACACACATACTAAACACGTTTAAACACACACACAAGAAAGAAGAAGAAAAAGAAGAAGAAGAAGAAGAAGAAGAAGAAATGAAGGAAGAAAGGTGATTTTGAGCTTGTTGTGTGTAAGTTCTTTAACTTAAGGTGAGGGTTCATCCATGTTTGCATCTTTGGCTGATTTCTTGTTGTATATACATGTATGCCATGTGTAGATAAGTGAACATGAAGCTTGTAATGCATGTTTAATGAGGTATTTAGTGTATAAAAAGTTGTGGTAGCTTTCTAATGCATAAATTGCTAGCCTTGGTGTTTGGCTTTGATTGTAGTTAAAGTTGGCTTCTTTGATTAATTATTGGAGACCAAGTGATTGTGTATATATCAAAGAGAGTGGTTTACATCATACACATAGTGAGTAATGGTGGAAGTATGCCAAGGAAGCAAGAAATAGCTAAACCATGAGTAGTGCAAGATTCTGAATTTTCTGGCAGGTTGTGCGACTGGATTGTGGAGGCAATTTGACCTAGCAAACGTTGTCAAAAATGGCTGAATTTTGTATATGTTATATCCAAGACCTTGAGGAACAATTTCTCTTTTAGTCTCAAGATTTAGTTATGTCGTTAAGGGGCAGTTATAGGGCCATTACAGTAGCATTTGGATTCTCGCGCTAGTGCAGGGCAGGTTACGCGATGATTTTGTAGAGGCCATTTCTTATTGAATATAACCCCGAATTGAGATCTGTTTGAGTCTAAACCCATCTACATTCGATGAACTATATTTCTATGGAGTTTCAGAGTTTTTGGAGAATAATTATGCTGGTAACCAAAGCAGAAAAGTCAAGCCAATATAGACTAGAATTTTAACTTATCTTGCTAAAGGTTTAAGATACCTTGATGGTTGGTTTTCATGAATAATGAGTGATTTTAGGTAGTAAGAAGTTTAGTGGTGATGAATGGTGGTTATGTGTGAATGTTCAATTGAATTGGAGATAGTTACTTGCCGTCTAGTGAATCAAGAGAAAGAGTAGTTCCATGAATACTAGTATTAGCTATGAAAGGGAGGTATTGCAAGTTAGAAAACTCAAGAATGTGGTCAAGTCATGTAAATTAAGTTAAGTGATTTTAGTGCTTTGGATGTTTTAGCTTGGTAATCTTAGTTTAATGAATGTAAATAATGCTCCTAGTGAAGTTAAATCCTTTAGAACCCCGTATGTGCTTAATAAGATGTTTGAGAACGAATGCAAGATTCATGAATTAAGAAGTGTCATAATAGTATTTATGCAGTTAAAGTAGTTTAGTGCAATGTTGTTAGAAGTTTGAGCATGATTTAGTTGAGTTGTCATTGAGTAATTAGCATGTTATAACTTAGTAACTAAAGTGTAATATTAAAGTATGCCATCTAGTGCCTTTAATGTATTTTGTGTTAAGCTTGGTTTGAATGCTATTTTCTTGAGTTTTGATTGTAGTTAAGAGTTAATAAAATTTAGTTAGATTGAGTAAAGTATAAGTTGTCAACTAAAGCGCCTTAACTTATCCTTGTGCTTTATGTTAAACTAGAAAATGTTACTTGAATGTGAATGATTGTAATGCTAGAATTCTTACTTTAACTTAGTGTAACTAGTGTTGCTTAGTGAATGTAGTAGTTGGAACCCCGTGTATATTAAATATAATTAACTTAAGTTGATCCTATTAGTGATATGTTAGAATATTAGCTTGAAGTATAGTTATTTTGCTAAAATGGTATGTTAGTTATTAAATGGTTGATAGTTAACTTTTCTATTGGTTGATAAATGCATTTCTTTCCCAATGTGCTAATGTTGGGCTATCCTCTTGGAGATATTACTAACTATTGTAAGCAAAGTAACATATCAATTAGAAGTTCATTAAAGTAGTAAAAGATTGGGTAGTGTCATTGTGAATGAATGTGTCATTTGAACATTAAAGTAACTTAACCTTTATTATCTATAAATTCTTTAGAAGAATTCCTTTAGTGGAGTTAATGGCTAGTTTATTGTTAAATGGAGTGAACTAGTTCTTGTACAAGTTATTAGCAAAAATAAAAAATGAGAAATAGTAAGAGTAACTATAGGCTCATATGTGACTTTAATTAAACTAAATTCTAGCTCGGTTTACATCTAATTATAGCCTACTGGTTGAATTATTATCCTTTAAGTTGTTGAGCTATCTTCTTAATTAACTTGTAGACTATTAAAAGTATGAAGTATATGAGTTAAATTTTCTAATTATTGTAACTTATAAGTTGATTGTATTGTATGCAAAAGTTTCACCTACGACCTTGTCTAGTTTGTCTAGTAATGACTTCTAATTGAAATCTCTCTGATTCTACATGGATTAGTAGCTTTACAGTAGAATGCTTGTTAGGATAACTTAGTGAATTGTTGGATTTCTTTAGAATAGGTTGAGCTGATTGCATGATTATCTATTTGAGTTCTTATAATTACTATATTTGTCTATTAAATGAGTTATAATTGTAATTTGGGTGAATAAGCATGATAATAATTCTTAGGTCATGTTTATAGTTAGATTATGTCTAAGTGTTAAGTGTGTTTGTATAGAATGTTTATCCTTTAGATGAGGTCTTATGAGTTGAGTTACATGATTATTTTGCTAAGGGTGCATTGAATATGCTTCTAACTTGATGTGATGCTATTGTTGAATGTCTCCAAGCATGTCATCTAGTTATATAATAATTGAGTAGAGAAGAGTTGGGTATCTTGTAATTGTAATTAAATACTTGTCATCTATTGAATTGAAAATATTATATCCATGTTTGTTAATGCTTATTAGTTGATAAGGATTATTTGTAACTCATGAATGTCAAGTAAAGTAAGTCATATTACATTTATATGATCAAGCTAGGATTGCGTATTTGAGCTAATTCAAGGTGATTGGAAGTGAGTAGAAGCCATTTCTTGCATCTTGAGCTTGGTAAAGGTGAGGGAGTCTTCATCCCTTTTGTGCATCTTAACTTATTTTATTGTTTTTAGATTATATGATTTAGTTTAATTGATAAAGTTTATATGTACTATTTACTTGTTATCTCGTGATATCTCGTGAATTCTTGAATTCGTATCGGGTTGCACAACCTTTTCGGATATGGTAGTATCGAGAAACTCCGGGCAGCATCGGGTTGTCGGTTTTCCTCGACTACCATGGTGCTTATTCCCTTTGTCGCTGAGTATACTCCACTACCCCAAAGGCATGGTTCATGCCATTGGGGCATATAGACCTACCTCGGGAGAAATGGGTCGTAGGATCAAGGTACATCCGGAGTACCCCATTTGGAGGAATAAGGGGTTTGTCGGCATTTGCTTGAGGATCATGGCTTGTGGTTCGAGATTGAAGACAAGAAAATGAACTGTACCATTTTGATATGTGTTTAATGTTTACTCGATTAACTCGTCATACTGTATTACTTGTATGATTATCTTTGTTGCATTGCACAAAATTATTTTTGAAAACACCTCTGGTTTACTGTATCCCCTCCCTCACTGAATAACTTTGGTTACTCATTCCTCGTTTTAACATGTTTTAGGTGCAGTTAGAACAACTACCTTGAGTGTTGTGTTACCGGTTGCTTATTCTGCTGAGGTTGGATGGCTTTGAGGATGTGTGTTATTGTAATATGTCTTGTTTTGAGACCTTTGAGGTCTTATATGTATTAATGATAAATTTGGTGGGTTGTAATTGAAGCTGTAGTCTTAAATAATTAGTGGCATAGATGGGATGTAATAGCTAATGATAAACTTTACTGCCTTTGACTGAATGCTTGTGTGCTAAAGGAAGTTGAGTGATGGACCTAATATTTAAGTAAGTATAGTAATTAGAATTAGAGTGGCATGATAAGTGGATTTAAAAGATAAGATCTCAATAGATTGTAACCTTGCATGCTTGTGTGTTATTATATTGGGTTCCAAGGCTCGGATTGCCTTGAGGAGTTTATTGTATACGATGACATTGGAGGATGGGATTGTATCTTGGAGTTGGATTGTAGCTTTGAGGATAAATTTATTATTTGCGGGTGAACTGATTGTCCTATAAACAGGGGAGACTCCGTTCATCTTTCCTTATTTTTCGTGACCTTGGGTATTGGATTGGGGCTCCTGTCCCGTGAAAGATCGGGGTGTTACAGTACTTCCAAATTTGTCAGTTCAAATATACCCGAGCCAAATACTAATTCTCTCGTCCGATAAGAAACGCATGAGATAACCCCCGTTGTTTCTTTCATTTTCCTTGTGTAGCTCTTTAGCTCGGATTAGGGGATTGGACCAGTACCTAGCTCGGCTCAGTGAGTTTTATACTTAACAATTACTAACATAGTTTACCGCAAACAAGATATCATACCAAATAGTCATACCTAATAAAAATTCAAAATCCTCTAGTTCATAAGTTGCTAGACTGTTAGCTTCACTCTTTATTTTAGGATCTTCACTTGTTTCTGCTAGTTCAAACAAAGCATCTCTAATTTTTGGAGCTTTATTTCTAATAGCCTTTACACTTTCAATACAACTTTCCCAACGAGTTTGTGATAATGACTTAACCGTTAAATTAGATATGTTATTTTTTAAAATTTTCTACCGTTTAGGTGAAGAAGAGAATAATGAATATATTTGTTGTAGAACTCCGAAAAATGATATGGCTCTAACACATGAAGTAGCAACATCACAAAGTACTAAATTAAGACTATGACATGCACATGGTGTATACAATACTCTAGGATTTATATCTAATAACCTTTTTTGCACACCTTGGTGTTTCCCTTTCATGTTAGATCCATTATCATAACCTTGTCCTCTTACATCATAAATATCAAGTTCTAAGTTCTTAATTTCTCCTACAAGTTCATCAAAAAGGCATTTTTCCAGAAGTATCTTCCACATTCAAAAATCCTAAAAAGTAATCTTCTATTCTTATTGGACTAGATGAAATATCTACGCACGTTAAAATAATAGACATTTGTTCTTGGTGGCTCAAATCGAAAGTACAATCAAGTATAACTAAATAGTATTTTGCTTCTTTAATATTGTTTAATTAAACTTTTTACTTTATGTGCCAACACTTGTATTAACTCATTTTGAATTTTATGTCCTAAATAATGTTTATGAATTTCACCATTTTGAATACACCGAACATGTTCTTTCATTATTGGATCAAATTCAGTAATCATCTCAATAAAGCTTTAAAAAATTCCATTATTTTCTTGATAAATTTTCTCATTATTCCCATGAAATGCCAAATTATTTTTAGCTAAACTTTTTATAAGAGCAATTTTTCTTTTTAGGACATTTCTCCAATATTCTTTCTCTTTATTAAGTCTTTCTTGAGCATCTTTATCAATTGTTTTGTTCTTTAATAATCTCGATTCTAAATCAAACCAAGCACTCATGTTAACTATATGTTCATTACTTGTTTCATGACTCTTCAGCCTAGCACTTAGATGTTTCCAATCTTTAGTTCCTTCGTTACCCAATTGGCTCATCATACTAGATTTTGCACCAAATAATTTACAACAAAAACAATATACTTTATCAAAATCTTTTGAATACACTAACCATCTTCTATCATGATTTTCTCCATTTGACAATTTTCTTATATAATGAGAAGTAGAAAAGTGTCTACAAGTTTAATCTTTTGGAAAATTTATATCACTCACTCTTATTGAACCATTTTTTACTAATAAGTCTATTAATTTATTATTAAGATTTTTTCATCTTCCCGGATCATAAATACAATGTAAATCATCTTTAAGATTTCTAGTTTTCATGTTCTCTTCATTATTTTCTTGACATTCTTCATCAACCATCACATTATCACACATTTTATTATTACAATTTTCTCTATCTTTTTCTACCATGACTTCATGATCTTCTAAATTATTTAAATTTGATAGTTCATTAGTTTCTTTACTTGAGTTACTTTCATCTCTTTTGTTAGTGGTAATAAACTTTTCTAAAGTTCCTCTTCGAGATTTAATTAAACTTTCTGTTCTTCTTTTTTTCTTAAGTTTTTCATAACCCGATGGATATTTCCTACTAGACATACTTACTTCAAATTTAGGTACAACAAAACTCAAAAAAACTACAATAAATACAATAATAAAAATAACACAATAATTGCAATGAAAAAAAAAACTAAACTATTGCATATAAGAACAATTAATTAAAAAAATGAGAATTGAGAGTATGAAAGAAAGATATAACCTAGACAAACCTGCAAGTAAAAACAAGTGCTTCAATACTGTTCAAAATAATATCAATATGTTTCTTTTCTTTAAAGTTTTCCTCTCTTGGAAGAGAACCTATTAAAAAAATTAATTATTTCAAGTTAAGATATATATAAGTATGTAAACGTATCAAAATTTATCACATAAAAAAACAAAAAGAAGAGTTGAATATGTACATCTTTGTTTTCTTTCTTTTGTCTTCTTTCTTATATTATATGCAAAATTAATATCACAATAAACAATAGGAGACTTTAGAGTATAAAAAAATACAAAAAACATAAGAGTGAAAAGTGTAAAAAATTAGGAAAGAAATTATATATATACTAGGGCTTTACTTTATTATATATATTTTTTTTTATTTAAAAAAAAGGATATTGTTGTATAACGGATGACACTGTTCAAGTCCCAACCAATTACCTTATCAAGGTTGTTGGTCGTTTGGCCTTCATTAAAAAAAATTCTTTTAATTAGGGCCAATGGGGCCTTAGAGTCCCAACCAATTTATTGATAAATGCATGCTCGTTTAATGAGCAGACCTTGGGACTCTAAGGCCCTCTTAGCCCCAATTAAAGGACACTAGTCTACGATAGACCTTTTTAAAAAAAAAAAAATAAGCAATTTCTTTAAATTGGGACCTCTGAGCTAAGGGGGGCCTTAAGCACAGGCCCAAGCCGCCCTTAGATTGGGCCGGCCCTGATCACACACACAATCACACCAAAAATGCACACAAACACACTAAGAACACACACATAAACACATCAAGGCAAACACACAAACACACATACATATGAATACACACACCACAACCTACCAATTCTCGGTACCATCCCACCCAATAATGCAATCCACAAAGAATAATATATTCTTACAAATATTGATTTAATAAGAGAATTAAACCAAGAAGTAGGAGAGAAATCACCAAAATCTGGTAGCTACTGTTCACGTTAGAAAAATCAAACTTAGATAGGTGTCTTTTGGTATCCTTAGGAGTGTAGTATGATTGGTTTATATAATTGAGGCCTTGAATTTCGTATAAAAGAAGAATTCTATAGTTAACAAGGGAAAAATGGAATAAATGGATACCTTTGTACTTATAAGAGTTTGTAGATGTGTTGTTATGTGTTTATATGTTTGTCTAATATATAAACATGCTAATTGAAGAGTTATGGGAAGAAAAAAAAATGTTATTTGTCTCATTTATGTTTGTATTGTTACTTTGTGCATATTGTGGCTAATTGTGAGAAAGGCCTACTTTGTCGTCCCTGTCACGCCCCGACCCAACCCCCAAGCTAAAGGTTAAGTCCGGACCCGACACACGGACAGAGTCTCCCCTGTACCGTGGACATTCCAAAAACCTGTAAACACTTAAACAAAGTCCCAACAATACAATACAAGCTTTCCTTAATTAAACGACAAAGTTATAAGGCCATCCGAGCCTTATGGTACACAATAGTTCCAAAACACACAAGCATGCGAGAACTTGTTATCAACATAGTTTTATAATCATGACATCCTAGGAAATCAATTAAACATAATTGAAAGGTCAAACACTTCTACTTTAAGCCATTCACTCCCAAGCAAGCAAAGCGAATAGAAGTAGATCATAAGTTATTACAGTACATAGGCCATCAAATTACAACACAACCAACTAGTCTTCAACTTATACAACAAGCATATACATAGCCCTTAGGCTACAAAATAGTACATAAGATAATCAGATGAATCTTCCACATAACAGCAAATTCATTAACCACCTCAAGTTATCAGGCACAGCAACTAAGGTAAAGGCTCAATCTGAACTTCTTCTTCCTCAACTAATTCAACAAGCTGGGGATCACCCTCAGCGTCTCCTGAAACAGATATCGAGGTATGAGCAACCACTGTTGCCCAGTGAGGGATATAGTCCCGGGGCGTGCAATGCAATAGATAATACAATTATACAATAATAGCACTTAACAATTAAAGAAACAATGATAACTTAAATAACCACACATTTAAAAGGATACATTTCACACAATCCCCTATACACCAATCTTCACTGGTCTTCATTCACGATCCACGAACCACGAGCACGATCACGATAAGCCGGCATAACCCCAATCACTCCAGTGGGTGTACTCCGGATGTACCCCGAATCCTACGACCCAACATTCCCTGGCAATCTCCGGACCAGGCGAATGAGGGACTAGGGCACGGAGTTTGAATATCCACCGGCAAGCCCTCTGCCGCCCAGCCGATATTCAACACATCCGCCCCTGACACTATGGTTGCGCAACTACTATGCAATGCACTTAACGATGGCAAGTTAATAGCAATAATATAAGCATTAACACATATGAGGATCAACAAAGTAGGTTGACCTCGAGGCAATTAGCATAGAAGTAATTATATATGCTAATAAGCAGTTTTACAAAGGGACATTTACAAAATAACCATAGAATGATACCAAAAGCTCCAAATCAACTTAATATCACATATAAACACTCAAGAAGTCATGCCGTGGGTTTAGAAATGTGAGACAACCGAAATTGCACTTAAACCCCTTTATTTTACAAACTATTTCTCTTCCAAACCAAAGTTAATGATTTCATTTTCAAAGGGAACTCTCCCAACCTTCTAACTAACCCTCAAGGTACCCTCTCAACCCTCTAGCTCATTCAAATGCCCGCGATTACCCCGAAAGCCCCAAATTCCCTCTTATGGCTTTAAACTACACGTACATTATCCGGGCTTCAAACAAGGGATATCAAGGCATCTATAGCACCTAGGTAGCCTAAGGATACTAGAATTGAAGCCCGAATCCACCCGGATTCGCATTAACCCCGAAAGCCCCAAATTAAAGTCGGCTATTTTTCATTTTAAGTGATTTAAGGACAATGCAAGAGCACAGGGCTATTAGGTTACCTTCACTAGCACCTAAGGCATCTATTAGAAGCATTACATCAAGCTAATTCGAGCAATTACGCAAAACCCTAGAAAAACATCACTATTTATCCAAAATTTCAAATTAACGATTCTAACCGTTTAAAAAGCGAAACAACGGCTCAAATGTGTTCTCTAGCATTCATATAGATGGTATATTAGCATAGATAACTCATACAATAGCATTTGATCACATTTTTAACAAATCAAGAAATTGACAACTATTTAGAAATGCAAAAACAAGCCGTGAAATCCCTCACCAATGCGCGTAGGAGCCTCTAGGAAGCTTGCACACACTCTAATCTAGTTGCTCTAGGCTTGGAGTGGCTTGAATCGAAGAGTTGAAGAGCAAAAATCAATTTTTCTCCTCTCCTAGCTGCTCTCGGCCCTGCTACAGTATTTCTGCTCAATTTTTTTTCTTTTTGTTTTGTGTTTTGGTGCTTATGTGTTTATATGGTGAAGTTTAGTTGAGGTGGGGTCATGGTGGGGCTTAAGTAGACTCCTAAAATGCGCGTAGATAGCTTAGAAACGAGCCTAAAGTGTAAACATAGGCTAGCTAATTAAATATCTAAGTTATGTTACGTAACACTATTCACTCAACTACAAAAATCATTTTCTAAACGAGCCCTCCTAACGCCTTTAGTTCAAATGCACATTTTTTCCACTACTTTTACAATTAATATGATTTAATAAAAATTCTAATTAACTAATAGAAGGCAGTTTAAAAACGGAGTGAATAGTAGTCACAAAAGTCAGTTAGTAAGGCACAGAAGTAAATGCGCAAACAAGGGATGCAACAGTAATTAAATGCATGGCTAAAACCCGGGCGTCACATCCTCTCCCCCTTAAACTAATTGCGTCCACGCAATTCTTACATGATTCGGCGAATAACTCTGGATACCGTTCCTGCATCTGATCCTCTCTTTCCCATGTCACATCCTTTACTCCGTGATGATCCCACAGAACTTTAACCATCGGAATGCTTTTAGTCCTCAACTCCTAAACTTTCTGATCAACAATTCGAAGAGGTTTCTCTGTGTAGGTCAAAGTTTCACTGATCTCTAGCGGTTCCGGCTCAAGTATGTGAGAGGGATCTGGCTGATACTTCCGAAGCATGGAAACATGGAATACGTCATGAATTCTGCCCAGACTGGGAGGTAAAGCTAGACGGTAAGCCAAATCACCAACAGTTTCAGTTATCTCAAATGGTCCCACATATCGAGGACTGAGTTTACCTCCTTTACCATGCCGAATCAAACCCTTGCGAGGAGAAATTTTCAGAAATACTCGATCCCCCACAGCAAATTTCAGATCACGACGTCGTCTATCTGCATAATCTTTTGCCGGCTCTGTGCTGTAAGCATTCTTTTCCTAATAAGCTGCACATGATCAATCATTTTGTTCATTCCAGGTAAGAGAGTAGGGTCGATAGTCTTCATTTCACCAACATCATCCCAGTAGAGAGGAGACTGACATTTACGCCCATACAGTGCCTCATAAGGTGCCATACCAATAGTAGCTTGATAACTATTGTTATAGGCGAATTCTGCGAGTGGCAAATACTTCTCCCAACTCTTACCGAAGTCCAGAATGCAAGCCCGTAACATATCCTCAAGGATTAAGATAGTTCTCTCGGATTGACCATCTGTCTGAGGATGATAAGCTGTACTGAAATTCAAATTCGTGCCCAAAGCTTTCTGAATCTTCTGCCAGAACTGAGATGTGAATCTGGGATCTCTTTCTGACACGATACTCTTTGGAATTCCATGTAGTCGGACAACATTCTCAATATACAACTCTACCAGTTTATCAAGAGAATCAGACTTCTTTTTAGCAATAAAATAAGAAGTCTTGGTTAGTCTATCCACAATAACCCATACTGAGTCATTACCCTTCGAAGACCTCGGTAAATCAGAGACGAAATCCATAGTAATATGATCCCATTTCCAAACAGGAATAGCCAAAGGCTGCAACAACCCTGCAGGTCTTTGATGTTCTGCTTTAACTTTCTGACAAGTAAGACATCGGGCAACATAGTCAGCAATTTCTCTCTTCATATTATTCCACCAGAAATTCTGCTTCAAATCTCTATACATTTTGGTACTGCCTGGATGGATAGTATATCTAGAACTGTGTGCCTCAGCAAGAATATACTTCTTCAGAGTTGGATCATTCGGAATACAGATTCTACCTTTGAATTTGAGAATACCATCGTCGTGCAGTTCGAAACCCGACTCTCCCCCTTTAGAATTCTCTAAGACTTTTAACAATTGAAGATCAATCTGTTGAGCTTCCCGAATCCTGGATAATAACAGAGATTGAATCTACAAACTTGCGAATTGAATACCAGAATTTGAAGTACTAGGCTTCCATAAGCATAATTCTTCCATGAATTCCCAATTCTTGATAATCAAGCTAGCAACAGTAGCCTTTCGGCTCAAAGCATCAGCAACAATATTGGCCTTACCTGGAAGATAGTTAATAGTGCAGTTATAGTCCTCAAGTAATTCCAGCCAACGCCTCTGCCTCATGTTCAACTCTTTCTGTGAAAATAGATATTTCAAGCTCTTATGATCTGTAAAGATTTCAAACTTGTTGCCCCAGAGATAATGACGCCATTTCTTTAATGCAAGAATGATAGCTGCAAGCTCAAGATCATGAGTCGGATAGTTGAGTTCATAAGGCTTCAGTTTCCTGGAAGCATAAGCAATAACCCTGCCATTCTGCATCAATACACAACCCAGACCTTCCTTCGAAGCATCACTATAGATCACCAGATTATCATAACCCTCAGGTAAAGCAAGAATAGGAGCTGTAGTCAATCTCTTCTTCAATTCCTGGAAGCTGGCCTCGCATTTATCACTCCAGTCAAAAACTGTTTTCTTCTGAGTAAGTTGAGTTAAAGGCCCTGCAATCTTAGAGAAATCCTTGACAAACCTCCGATAATACCCAGCTAAACCAAGGAAGCTACGAATCTCCGTGACAGTTTCAGGTCGTTTCCAAGATAACACAACTTCAATCTTCGCTGGATCAACAGAAATACCATCCTGCGAGATAATATGGCCAAGAAAAGCAACTTGCTTAAGCCAGAATTCACATTTGCTAAACTTTGCAAATAACTGATGCTCCTGAAGAGTCTGCAACACAATTCTGAGATGTTGTTCATGTTCCACCTCAGATTTAGAATAGACAAGGATATCATCAATAAATATGACCACAAATTGGTCCAGATAAGGACGGAATACCCTCTGCATTAAGTCCATGAATGCGGCGGGAGCATTAGTAAGACCAAACGGCAAGACAACAAACTCATAATGGCCATATCGAGTTCTGAAAGCAGTTTTAGGAACATCATATTTCTTAATCCTCAGTTGATAATAGCCCTGCCTCATATCAAATTTAGAGAATACCCTAGCACCTTGCAACTGATCAAATAACTCTTCGATTAAAGGCAAAGGATATTTATTTTTGATGGTTACCTGATTAAGACCCCGATAATCAATGCATAGGCGAAGAGATCCGTCTTTCTTTTTAACGAATAGAACTGGCGCACCCCAAGGCGAAGAACTCGGCTGAATGAATCCCTTCTCAAGCAAGCCCTGTAATTGAACTTTCAATTCCTGCAACTCAGGTGGAGCCATTCTGTATGGAGTCCTAGAGATAGGTGAAGTCCCCGGCAATAAATCAATCATGAACTCTATCTCTCTATCAGGCGGTAACCCAGGTAATTCCTCAGGAAAGACCCCCGGAAACTCCCTCACGATAGGTACATCATTCAATTTCAATTGATCCCCAAGTTGATTAATCAAATATGCAAGATAAGCCTCACAACCCTTGCTCAATAATTTAGATGCCCTAATAGAAGAAATAATAGGAGTTCCGGTAGATTTTCTACTACCAACTATTTTAAGTACAGGCTGGTCAGGCATTTCTAGATACACAATCTTCTTTCTACAATCAAGCTGGGCATAATATTTACTTAACCAGTCCATCCCCAATATAATTTCAAAGTCATTGAAGGGTAGGATAATCAAATCAGCAGGAAAAACACGACCCTCAATAAGTATACTACATGCTCTGCAAATAGATCTAGTAACAAACTTCGGACCCATAGGAGTATAAACCACAATCTCATGCAACAGTTTATCATGTTTCAATTTAGCATTTTGTGCACAAGTAGGAGTAATAAAAGAATGCGAAGCCCCGGAATCAATTAAAACCTTAACTAGTTGATCATTAAGAAGAAAAATACCTTCTACCACAGCGGTAGTATCCGGAAGCTCCTCAGCATCCAAAGCAAATACACGGGCCTGACCTCGTGGTGGTGGTGGTGCAGTTGGGGCCCTGGTCTGAGAGTTCTGAGCTGATGTCTGACCCCTAGGGTTCTTAAATTTCTGACAATCTTTAACCATGTGCTGATCACTGCCGCAACCTGTACACTTGTTATGTTTCTTCCAACAAACATCCTCAGTATGGCCCTGGCGCTGACAGAAGCTGTACTGCTGGTGACGTCTTGCAACAGTGCCTCCCGAAGGAGCTCTGTAAGTAGAGGTAGCTGAACTACCCTGCTGCGAATGGGAAACTGCTGGACGGAACTGACTCTGAGTCTGACTCTGGACTGGTCGTGCCTGAGTCTGAGTAGGCCCGGTGTAACTCTGAGTCTGTCTCGCCTGTGAACCCTGCCCAACTGATACAGCCTGTCCCTGGTACCCTTGACTGTGAGATTGAAACCGTTTACTCAATTGACTGGTCTCGGCTAATACATCGGCCTTCCGTTTCTCATATCTCGAGGCAGCTCGGACTACTGCAGCATAGTTAGGAAAATCATTTGAAGACAAGTTTAGCATAATATCCCTCCTCAAACCCAGGATGAACCTCTGGATCTTCATGTCCTCCGGCTGAATCAAAGCTGGTGCATAACGGGAAAGCCGGGTAAAAGTAGCCTCGTATTGATCTACCGTCATACTTCCCTGCTTCAAGTTTATGAACTCTGTTTGTCGCCTCTCGCGGGCAACTACCGATATATACTTGTCTCGAAATTCTCGGACAAAGTCGGCCCACGAATGATGAACTCCCTCAGCTCCCCATTTCTCACTGATGGTATTCCATCAATCTTCAGCATCACCCTCGAGAAGGAAAGTAGCATAAGTAATCTTCCTGTCATCATGGCACTCCAGTATCGCTGCCACTCTCTCGAACTTCCTTAGCCACATCTCAGCTTTCATATCGTCCGGCTCCCCAAAGAAAGTATAGGCCCCATGATGTATAAACCGATCATACAGATTCCCTCCGGTAGGACCACTACCTCCGGCTCTCGCAGCCTGATTACCTCCAACGACCCCTGGCTGACTCTGTTGTGTAACAAATTGGGCGATAGTGTTCATAGCAGTGGCCATCGTGGCCAAGATCTGTGCAGTGCTCGGTTCTTGAACCTGCGGTGCATTTTCGGCCACCTCAGCTTCTTGCCCATGAACCCCCTCGGGTTCTCCACCAACATTCGGATTATCAGCACGACGGCGAGGCCCCATCTCGAATAGCTAGAATGCAAAGGGTTATGACATGTATATATATGTATATATGCAATTTATAAGTAAACACATAAAGAAAAGTCCAATTAGATTCACATAAAGTCAAATACATAGAAGTTCAAATAAATATTCCATATTCTTGAAGTACACGTAGATCACTAGATCATACTTGACATTCTAGACTCTTGATATTCTATTTCCATGCTAGCATGTTCATTCCTTATTCAAATTTCACTTAGGTCAATCAAAATCAAAGACTCATGTATTCATAAAGTCACATAACAAATCTCTACCCACAGACCGAGAAATTTAACCCGGCTTCATGCAATCTATAGCTCTGATACCACTTAAATGTCACGCCCCGACCCAACCCCCAAGCTAAAGGTTAAGTCCGGACCCGACACACGGACAGAGTCTCCCCTGTACCGTGGATATTCCAAAAACCTGTAAACACTTAAACAAAGTCCCAACAATACAATACAAGCTTTCCTTAATTAAACGACAAAGCTATAAGGCCATCCGAGCCTTATGGTACACAATAGTTCCAAAACACACAAGCATGCGAGAACTTGTTATCAACATAGTTTTATAATCATGACATCCTAGGAAATCAATTAAACATAATTGAAAGGTCAAACACTTCTACTTTAAGCCATTCACTCCCAAGCAAGCAAAGCGAATAGAAGTAGATCATAAGTTATTACAGTACATAGGCCATCAAATTACAACACAACCAACTAGTCTTCAACTTATACAACAAGCATATACATAGCCCTTAGGCTACAAAATAGTACATAAGATAATCAGATGAATCTTCCACATAGCAGCAAATTCATTAACCACCTCAAGTTATCAGGCACAGCAACTAAGGTAAAGGCTCAATCTGAACTTCTTCTTCCTCAACTAATTCAACAAGCTGGGGATCACCCTCAGCGTCTCCTGAAACAGATATCGAGGTATGAGCAACCACTGTTGCCCAGTGAGGGATATAGTCCCGGGGCGTGCAATGCAATAGATAATACAATTATACAATAATAGCACTTAACAATTAAAGAAACAATGATAACTTAAATAACCACACATTTAAAAGGATACATTTCACACAATCCCCTATACACCAATCTTCACTGGTCTTCATTCACGATCCACGAACCACGAGCACGATCACGATAAGCCGGCATAACCCCAATCACTCCAGTGGGTGTACTCCGGATGTACCCCGAATCCTACGACCCAACATCCCCTGGCAATCTCCGGACCAGGCGAATGAGGGACTAGGGCACGGAGTTTGAATATCCACCGGCAAGCCCTCTGCCGCCTAGCCGATATTCAACACATCCGCCCCTGACACTATGGTTGCGCAACCACTATGCAATGCACTTAACGATGGCAAGTTAATAGCAATAATATAAGCATTAACACATATGAGGATCAACAAAGTAGGTTGACCTCGAGGCAATTAGCATAGAAGCAATTATATAAGCTAATAAGCAGTTTTACAAAGGGACATTTACAAAATAACCATAGAATTATACCAAAAGCTCCAAATCAACTTAATATCACATATAAACACTCAAGAAGTCATGCCGTGGGTTTAGAAATGTGAGACAACCGAAATTGCACTTAAACCCCTTTATTTTACAAACTATTTCTCTTCCAAACCAAAGTTAATGATTTCATTTTCAAAGGGAACTCTCCCAACCTTCTAACTAACCCTCAAGGTACCCTCTCAACCCTCTAGCTCATTCAAATGCCCGCGATTACCCCGAAAGCCCCAAATTCCCTCTTATGGCTTTAAACTACACGTACATTGTCCGGGCTTCAAACAAGGGATATCAAGGCATCTATAGCACCTAGGTAGCCTAAGGATACTAGAATTGAAGCCCGAATCCACCCGGATTCGCATTAACCCCGAAAGTCCCAAATTAAAGTCGGCTATTTTCCATTTTAAGCAATTTAAGGACAATACAAGAGCACGGGGCTATTAGGTTACCTTCACTAGAACCTAAGGCATCTATTAGAAGCATTACATCAAGCTAATTCAAGCAATTACGCAAAACCCTAGAAAAACGTCACTATTCACCCAAAATTTCAAATTAACGATTCTAACAGTTTAAAAAGTGAAACAACGGGTCAAATGTGTTCTCTAGCATTTATATAGATGGTATATTAGCATAGATAACTCATACAATAGCATTTGATCACATTTTCAACAAATCAAGAAATTGACAACTATTTAGAAATGCAAAAACAAGCCGTGAAATCCCTCACCAATGCGCGTAGGAGCCTCTAGGAAGCTTGCACACACTCTAATCTAGTTGCTCTAGGCTTGGAGTAGCTTGAATCGAAGAGTTGAAGAGCAAAAATCAGTTTTTCTCCTCTCCTAGCTGCTCTCGGCCCTGCTACAGTATTTCTGCTCAATTTTTTTTCTTTTTGTTTTGTGTTTTGGTGCTTATGTGTTTATATGGTGAAGTTTAGTTGAGGTGGGGTCATGGTGGGGCTTAAGTGGACTCCTAAAATGCGCGTAGATAGCTTAGAAACGAGCCTAAAGTGTAAACATAGGCTAGCTAATTAAATCTCTAAGTTATGTTACGTAACACTATTCACTCAACTACAAAAATCATTTTCTAAACGAGCCCTCCTAACGCCTTTAGTTCAAATGCACATTTTTCCCACTACTTTTACAATTAATATGATTTAATAAAAATGCTAATTAACTAATAGAAGGTAGTTTAAAAACGGAGTGAATAGTAGTCACAAAAGTCAGTTAGTAAGGCACAGAAGTAAATGCGCAAAAAAGGGATGCAACAGTAATTAAATGCATGGCTAAAACCCGGGCGTCACAGTCCCTCTTATGTGATATTTGTTGATCTTGGTTCTCGTGGACTTGTTTCGGGGTTGCGCAACCTTTTTGGGTGTGGTAGTGTCTAGTAACACGGGCGGCATCGGGCTTGCCGTGCTCCTTCAGCTACCATAGTTTCCCAGTCCCTATCTCGCTGAGGCATACTCCCCTACCCCAAAGGCGTGGTTTACCTCCGACCGTTCACTTGATCAAGACTGTGCAGAGTTTTACAATATTTCTCTCAACTCTCTCTTCTTCTTTTCTTTTTGTTGTGGGTATTGGTGGTGACGATAGTGTTGGTATTAGATGACAGAGGTGGCGGTGTTGTGAGTGTGGGTTTTGGCATTGTGTGTATTGGTGGTGATGGTGGTGTTATGGGTATTGGTGGAACACACACACACACATGAATATGCATACCAAATCCCACCTACTATCGGTACCATCCCTCCCAACAATGCAATCCACCAAAAATAACATATTCTTACAAATATTGCATTAACAAGAGAATTAAACCAAGAAGTATGAGAGAAATTACCAAAATCTTGTAGCTACGGTTCACATTAGAAAAACCAGACTTAGAGAGCTCCGATCTAAATTCTCACCATACAGATTGAAAGGCCACGAGTGTGAACATGCTAACAAAATTTCAACTTGATCGGACCATAAATCGTCGTCTGATCGTTCACTTGATCAGATTGCACAGAGTTTTATAATATTTCTCTCAACTCTCTCTTATTCTTTTTTCTCTCTGTTGTGGGTGTTGGTGTTAGATGGTGAAGGTGGTGGTATTGTGAGTATGGCTTTTGGTGTTGTGTGTAGTATTAGTGGTAGTAGTGTTGTATGGATGGTGGAGGTAATAGTGTTCTGGGTATTAGTGTATTTGTGTGTGTGTTCGTGTATGTGTTTATCTGTGTGTTTGTGTGTGTTCTTAGTGTAATTGTGTGTGTGTGATTGTGTGTTTGTATTGAGTTACCAACTTTACCCCTAAAGTTTTGAACATTAAGGACTAAATCACCTATTTTTTAGACCTTAGGGACTTGTTTGGATTTTTCTCTAAATCTCAGGGACTAAAATATCTTTTTTGCTCACCAAAATAATTAGGCGAATTTACGTAATATGGTCCAATTCTCAAACAATCTCCAAATGGGCAATGGAATGGGAAATAGTGAATTTGAAGAGGTGGTGGGCCAATAACCCCTAACCCTACACCCTACTACATTGGAGTCCAAGTGGTAGATATAAGTGTTGGGGTAAATGCCTTAAAATCCAAATTATTTTAATTTTAAGACATGACATTTCATATTATTTTCATTTATGGGAAATTATTTAATTAGTAAATAATGGGTAAATTATATTTAAATAAAGTCCTTAGAATTATTTTATAAATCCTATACTTGAGGAGTAAATAATATTCATAGGATCTATAATGAAGAATATATATTCTAAAATAAGTTCCTAATCATAGGATAGATTAATTGGATGTTAGGTCATCCGGCTAGATTGGCATATGGTTTACTACGTTGATTAATATGATATACTAATATTAAAAAAAATTAGTGTCATGTTGCATTAGTAAACATATGGGTAATTGTTGGAGAACAATTGACTGAATATGACTGGTCATATAATAAATTACATGGATAGTCAATAATTTGTTTTATATTGTAATTATGTAATTATTTCTTAGCCCTAAGACACCATGATTATCTTATGTATGGGTACCATGTTTTGTTAGTGCAATTTGGTCTAGTGCTAATCATAGCTTAACCTATGTACTTAGTGGCCATGATTTATTCCTACATGAATATATGTGTGTGCGCGATATGAATCTGTCAATAAAGGGTCCTATACAATCTAATACTTAAATAACTGAAAATATTTGGCCAAGCTAAAATAGTGAAAGTCATTCTACGATTCATTAACGAGTTAAAAATTAATTAGATTTGGTCATATAATTAAGTAAATGAATTTGATGTCTTTATCCATTACTCTCATTTAATCAGGACAGATCAAATGGAATAATTAATTACACAATAATTATATATTACAGAGTTCATGCAATTTTACTTATCATTAGTTGGGTATTCAAGACATACTACTAGATGTGACTCATGACTTGTGAAAATTAATTAATTAGAAAGAGTTTTAATTGAATATTAATCAAATTTATATTTATTTTACTGCCAATTAATCATGAACCTGAGATATCACACAATAGAGATTTGACAAGCTAATTAGCAGAGAGATTGAATTAAATTAATTATGAAGATAGTCCTAATATTAATTTATTATGAAATTTGTCGAAAGTGGACTAAAGTCTAATTAGGCCATTAATCCTATGTCCAATAGAATTGGACAAGTCTGCTCCTATAAATAGGAAGTTATTGGGGGTAAAACTACATGGCTTAGTGTAGATTTAGGGAGTTAGAATCGTCTTTAGTTCCACATACCAATTTTTGCGCTACGAGAATAATCCCTTGACTTTGTCTATGTATATTATGTGATTATTATGTTGTGTTAATCTATGTATATTGCTATGAATGAATACACGATAATATTATGTTGCGTTAAATTAAATTTTAAATATCATGTATGTTTTCCAACAATAAAGAGCAAACCAATACAACAAGGGCCTACTTGAGTAAGCATCAAAGAAGATGGAGAAATAAGCTAACAAATGAAGAAGAGACGTATCCTTCCAAGTTAGGGATAAAGTCACGATGAAGCTACTATAGTAACAACTTAAGGTCTTGAGAAAAGTGTGCAAGGAACTCATTCACAAATATTAAAGTTTGTATAAGGTGATTTGCAAAGTTAGTGAATGTTTTACAAGCTAAAGTTGCCACCAAGACTATCGATAAGAAGAATCCAAGTTGAGGGCAACCTATGTAGGCACCAACAGTGGTTGTAAAATCCTATAACAAAAGAAATTGAGTCCATTGAAGTGGATCACATGGTTCGCAAGAGAGGACTGAAAGGATCATTTAGGGCTATAAACATGAACTAGCTCATAATCAAAGCGGAATCAAGACAATAATTTCAAAAAAATTGGCATTACAAGCTTATGTTCATGAAAACCCTAAACTGGATTTCATCTAATTAACATAATTAACACATATATAAAGCAAATATAAGTAATCAAAAGGTAAATAAAGAAGTTACCTCTTGAAGAGAAGCCATGAAGTCCAAAGAAAACCAAGCTTTTCTCACTTGAAGCATGACACCATCTCTTGAACATACAAGAGTTCTTGATTGTCCACACAAGCAAAGAATGACCTCTTATGATCTTTTAAGACATTAGTTCTAGGTTGATCTTTGAAGATTTAAGCTTGAATGTGGAAGAAAAAGCAAAAAGAATTTTCTTCTCTCTTTTCCTTACTTGGCCGATTTTCACCTAGGCAAGAAGGTGAATAGTTGGCTTTTGTTTTGTCTTGCTTTATTATATGTTGGTCAAGGCTTTAGTCAAAGTGTTGGTTAGATAATATCTTCCACCAACATATACATACATAGCATACATATAATTCTAGCCAATTCAAATTGCTAGATGAAAAGTCTTGTGTAATTCTAGCCATAAGTTCAAGACTTAATGGTTAAGCATATATATATATATATATATATATATATATATATATATATACACTTATACATATATAATTAGTTAATCTTCTAATTATGCAAATACATAATTAAGCTAATCACCATTAGTTTAAATTATGAAAACAACTTTTTCATATTTGCATATTAGCCCCGCACTTAGAAAAAATTACACATTGACCCCTATACTTAGCAAAAATTACATATTGGCACCATTAACTTTTAATGGTGAATTATGCTATTGTTAACTCCTTACCAATTCAAGAGAAACAAAACATAATTGTTAACACTTTAACAAGCAAAGAGAAACAACATTCAAGCTCAATAGAAGAACCATTCACGAGTACTTTATTATGTATGACTTTCTTGATTCACCGCCATATAGCAATGAGGAAACTTTGAACACTTTCAATATTAATCAAAACCTTTCGATTTGTTTAGAGAATGTCTCCCGTCATTCTCAAAATACTCTCAAGGTTCTTGAGTGACATTCTAGCAACTAATGTATCAAGATAATTTATAAGGCAATGAAGTCTAATTCAAGTGAATTTATTTATGGTCACCGGTTACCGTGCAATCTAATCCTTCCATTAATAGTCCCGTTGAGCAAGAACCATGATACAATTAAGTTCATAGACTCGATACTATACATAGATCTAAATGATGGAATGGGAGATGACATCCATGGAAAAATCCCTTTCCATCATCATGTTTTGGCCAAAGACTTCCTCATTCAACAACTATGTTTAGATCGTATAGAACATCGCCTCACGCTGGAGGTTAATGGATTCTATCTTGACAACTACCTATCAGTCACTATACCAGACGAATAATACTATAAAAGGCCGTAACCTGTCTCGATTAACACAGACAAGTATTATCTAAGTGGAAGTATTAAACCCCGATATATATGACAGCCGTAATGTCTTAAGTCAAAGGATTACATGCACAATCGCAACAAAGAACAAATTATTAATCCAAAGTCATGTAATTTGTTTTTTACGTCACATTCAGTGATCTATTCAATTAATAATCACCCACATGTTTGTTAATTGCATCCCCATGCTATAATGGCACGTGGCTCACCATCCTTTATCATTAACATTCCTAAGTTAATCAAAGGTAACAACACATGTAATAGTCTATAATAGATTATTGAAGTCCCGATCAAATAATCTAAGGATTATAAATATTTTAAGTATTTATCATAATAAAAAGATATGCCAACAGATTCTAAACCTTTTTAGAATACATCTCTTTAATGAAAATACTATGGACTCATTCATATACAGAAAGAGGGAGAATATGAATGTCAATTAGAAGTCAATATGTGAACAAACATATAGACAACCATACCATAATGTACAAGTTAATGTCAAAATACCCAAAATATGTCATCCAAATATATAGCATTAAGGCATATCTCTAATAAGGACTACCCACCCGACGTGAATATATGATGCATTGGAAAGGCTTCCCTGAAGTGAGATAAGTTGGGAATCAACAAATGTTTTTTTGGATGAAGTCGGAATCTAGCTGGCAGAACCCGACAACTGGTTTATCCGGCAAACCTCGACCATAAACTGGTAAACCCAGGTGTAGTGGTGCTTCCCCGCACATGTAACCATCAAACTTTATATGGTTGTTTGCAAAGGAAATTGAAGGTACCATGAAGGGAACGTGATGAGGACGTTAGTGGGATTAAATGAGAGATAATGTCATACCTTACTGATGCAGCTCCCATGTAGGCAGTGACTTGGTAATGACAAGAGCCTTGCAAGAATACACACATTGACATTTTGTTTTTTGGGAGTTTTTAGAACTTTTTAGACTCTCTAGAAAAGAGAAAATATTTGTAGGGATTTGATTGAATATAATAATCAATGATTAAAGGAACATTTGATTGTAAATATCCTTTCATTTATGTAGAATACTCTAGAATATAGGTATAGCTATTAGATCGAGATGGTCTTACCCATCCATTGGCCTAAAAAGATCTATAAATATTGAAGTCTTCATTTGTAGAAAGCACGAAGGAGACTAGTGTTCATTCTAGATTTCCTGGCAAACTAGTGTTTATAATTGATTTCCTAACGAACTTTATACTGTAATCAGCATATATATAAACTTAGAAATGTAAAAACACTAGGGAAAAAAATAACTTGAACTGCTGTAGACAAACATCAAGGACTACCTTTATACGATCTTGATTAGATAGAGACCTTGAATATCCAGTAACCAAAATAGCCACATAAAATGTTCGCACAAACATATTTGCAATATGGAAACCACATGAATAACTCAAGCGTACATATGAAATCATACCTATGTTAAAGGAAAGTTCTATATTTGTTGGGTGTAGACTTTGATAGTACTTGTCCAATATGTGACGCAGTTATTAAACTCATAAAATAATCAAAACCAATACAGAAACATATTATGTCGACTTGCCAAGGTCTTTCCACCAGAAGCAAGACCTCTTGCAATTGTCTTAATCATAGCCTGGTGGACACCACCTGTGATGCCCGAGCCTAAGACTATACTTATTTTATTAATTTGCATATATTTGTTGCATTAATTGTCTTATTTCTCGATATACGTGCATCGATGATTATTTGCATTGCATTTAGAGTGAGTAGAATTAATGCTAATAGAAGTAGAATACATGAATAATAAATGTAAAAGCTTTTAATGGACTTTCATCGGCCATATGAAGATCAAAATTACATTTGGGCCAAATTAAATTGCATTAGATTATAGTATAAAGCCCATTTAACCCATTTAGTTAACTTAGCAAAATACATGATAAAAACAAAACAAAGAAAGATCTAGAGAGCTTAATAGGGTCGGCCAAGAGAGGGAAGGAAGAGAGAGAAAAGAAAGAGAAAGAGAAAGAAAAAATAAGAAGAAATAAGGAGAAAGAAGTGAAAATCAATCCTTGCATAGCCATTTTTCTTGCAATTCTTCCATTATTAGGTGAGGGTTCATGTATTTGTGCATTTTTAATTGTTATATTGCTAGTGGTAAATTGATTATTATGTGGTTAGTTGATGTATGAAGTTATAGAAACATACAAGATTGATTATAATGTGTAAAGACTAAAGAACTAGCTTTGAAATGCATGTGTATTAACTCTTGTGTGTTGTTATAGTTGTTGCTAGTGTTTTGCTACCATGATCAAAAGTGAAGTTAAAGTGTTTGTTTAATGGCCTTAATGAAGTTCTTGAACTAGATACATAGCAAGAAATGGTCATAGCTAGCTAAACATGCAAATAATGGCTTGAAAGGTGAATTGGTGTAAGTGTGAGAATTCTAGACAGATTTATGCAACTGAATTGCAGAGCTTATTTGACATAGCAAACGTTATTAGAATTGGCTGAATTTTAGTAAGTTATGCCCAAGACCTTGAGAAACAAACTCTCTTTTAGGTGCAAGTTCTAATTTTGTCATTAGGATGCATTTTTAGAGCCAAAACAGTAGGCTTCTGATTCTCGTGTAGGTGCAAGGTTGATTGCGCAGTAAATTTCTAGGGGCGATAACTTGATAAATATAGCTTCGAATTAGGATTCGTTTGATGCTAAACCCATCTACACTTAATGACATACATGTTTGTGCAATTTCAGAGGTTTTAAAGAATATTAAGATTGTTAATCGAATCAATAAAGTCATGTCTGAATTCAACTTGTAATTGTAGTTGAAATTGTAGTTAAAATGGTCATTTTCTTGTGTTGGTTTGCTTACTCATGGATAATATTGGTTGCCTAAATGTTCAAATGCATGATTACTTAAACTATGGATTGGATTAGTAATGAATGGTTATAATGCATGATCACTTGACCTATGAATTGAATTACAACATGTTTTATCGTTTATATTGATTGCTAATGTTTATATGCGAGTACAACCTACTTTGTTGTTCCTCATTTATGTGTTTTTCGGATTAATTAATTATTGATTATTAAATGCTATATTGTTATCATATCGATGGTTGCGCAACCATATTGTTCGGGACGGATGTGTTAGGCCTCTACTGGGCGGCAGAAGGCTTGTCAGTGGTTGGTTGCTCAACCTCCGTACCCTAGTCCCTCACTCGCTTGGTCGGTGAAGGCCTTAGGGTGTTAGGTCATAGGATTTGGGGTACATCCGGAGTACACCTACCGGAGTTTTAAAGGATCGGCCGACACTACTATCGCATCAAAATGGAGCAAAGGAAGTTGGAGTGATAAGGTCGAAAAGTGATCGTATCCTTTTATAAGTGTTATCTAGCATCATAACTTGAAAGATTGTCTCATATTAATATTATACTCTTATGCTTATGCTTGTGTACTTACTACTTGATTATATGACTTGCTTATATGCATTGCACGAAAGCATTTTCGAAAACTCCCCGTATTTATTTCCCCCTCACTAAGCATAGTGTATGCTCGCCCCTCTTGTATAACATTTTCAGGTGTACCAAGGTGAAATTGAAGTGTTTTACTAATTGTATGGGCGTACTTTGCATGGAGTGTCATTTTGCTCGTGATTGCTTATAATTTTACTTTTGCCAATGTTAATAAAATGTGAAGAGTTCGTGAATCATTATGAAGTTGTAATAAATGTATAATTGGTCTAGTTTGGTTTTGTAATGCTATTGAACTTGGGTGGAAAAGATAAAAGTTTAAAAGATATTGAAGGCTTGTTGTGGTGAGATTGTTTGATTGTACAGGTTTTGGTTTGACCTAAGTACAGGGAAAACTCCGTCCGTTTTCCCTCGTTTCTCATGCCTTGAGGATTGGATTGGGTTGTTACTATCGGACCTGATTCCGAGAGGGATCGGGTCGTTACGCCACCCGGGGCCCGTCTCGGGGGGTTTCTTTCCCTTTCTCTTCCTCCTCCCTGATTGGGATTCTGAGGTGGCTGACCCGTGATATACCTCCTCAAATGTCCTCCGGCAATCAAGGCCGCAATCTCTTGTTTCAACTCTTTGCAATCCTCAGTCTTATGCCCAAAATCATTGTGTAATCGGTAGAACTTGTTCTTTTGGCCTCCTCTCGGGCCAACCACCCATCTTAGGTGAGGGGGGTATATTGTACTAGGTTTATACCTCCATCAAGATCTATTTCTCATAGTATTGAAGGGTGTGAACACTGTGAACCTCAACGTTTGTCTCCGCTGTTGCTGCTGCTTTCCCTTATTGTCACCCTGGGCTTTATTCTCGAGCTGACTCTTCGACGTAGAAGACTCCCCCTTCTACGCCGACTCATTCTCCTTGTCATCATCTCTCTTTGCTTGGTAGATCTCCTCAGCATGGATATATCCTTGAGCCCTGACCATCAGGTTGGCTGTGGTATCCACCGAGTCGACAGCTAATGATGATATAAAAGCTCCCGACCTAAGCCCACTTTGGTAGGCCATCAATGCCATAGAATCCTCGAGGTGAGGAATGCTAAGAGACTATTCGTTGAACCAGGCCATGTATGATCTCAGGGTTTCCCCCTTCTATTGTCAAACTGTCAACAGTGATGAAATGTGTCGAGTTGAACGTCGATTTCCAGCGAACCGACCTAAGAAAGCCTCCGCTATCTTGGAAAATGCATTGATCAACCCCGGCCAAAGCTCCTGATACCAAGTCAACACATTTTCCACCAATGTGGTTGAAAACGCCTTATATTTCACTACGTCAGTTATGTCATAGAGAGTCATGTGATAGTCAAAATTCTTAAGGTGGCTGATGGGATCTCCATCTCCGTTGTACATGGTCAGATTGGGCATGCGGTTACCTACAGGCAGAGGAGTAGCCAAAATGTCCAGGGTTAATAAACTAACCCCGAGCTGATGGATGACCTTGGCAATCGTCGCAACAGTCTTAGTAGGTTCGGGCCTAGCATAGGCTTCTTTTTTCCCCTTCGTTATCTCGGGGTGATTAACTGGCCCCGAGGAACCTCGATCGTCAACTTCGTTCTTAACTCCCCGCGTCTACTCCAGCATAGCTCCTTCATACCCCGGGTCAGCTATATTAACCTGGGATCGATGCTATAGTGGAGTTTTACCGCTTAAGAAAACTCACCGCGTCTTGAAGCTCTCTAAACATCTGGAATAGTAGTTTTACCTCGGGATTCATAGAGGCCGTTGGATCCACCACTTTAGGTTGGGAAATATTGATGGCTAAGTGTATAAGTTGGCTCGGTCTAGCACGGGCTTGGGTTAAGTTTGTATTAGGGGTCGTTTCAGGTATCCCATTTGAAGGTAGAGGGTCCCCAATTGCATGGTTATGGCTTCTAGTATTCAACATAGTGGTTTTTCTCAGTGGGTTGGTAGGAAAACAAGGGAAGGGGTTTGGCCATAGATGGTGCCAATTGATGAGGGTGGAAAATGCTTGTCCGCCCGAGCTCAATAATCCGACCTCAGCTACCTAATCTACAAAAGAAAGGAAGTAACTACAGGGGTGGTGGCCCGTGTTTTCCCTCAGCTGCAAGAATGATTAGTATGTCCGAGCTGAATGCAATGAGGTAGTTGAGAGCAATAAATGTGCACGAGTTACCCATAATGGTAAGTGGATGGGGCTATTTATACTAAGAATCATTTCAAGCAGCAATAAATGCCTAATGTTGCCCGAGCTCAATATCCAACGGATAAAGCTATTGTCCAGCGGGTAATAGAGGGTAGTGGCTTTATGTCACATCTGTCATAAATAACAAGCCGGGGAAACGGCGCGGGTCAGATCACGTTGCTCCAGGTCGAGGAAGTGCGCTTCAGCTCGGAATTTACACCTATATCAACAACAATAAAACATAAATGCAAAACTAAAAAGTGTATAATAAATATAATTAAATGTCCTGGGATCAAAAAGTCTAGAGGATAAGTACCAATTCATTATTTTTTCTCCCATTGCTTATTATATATGTTGATATTCTTCTTCACTTGGCAGATATTTTATTCACATCGTGTTGTTTTTTAGATTTCTCTTTTCTAATGCTTACTTTCCTCTTCGAAATTTTTTCTTACTACAATAGGGTCCACTTCTCTTTTCCAACAAAAAGAAATAGCAAAATATAGAGGAAAAAACTTTTTAATCCCTAAAGTTTTAAAAAAAGGCCCAACCGGTCCCTCAAGTTTTTAAAAAGAGCAAACAGGTCTCTCCCATTAACTTCTGTCAATCTCATTTTAATGGGAGACGGGTAGTTAGTCATTTCACTACTTTAAAAAATAAAATTAAAAAAAAAAAGCTGGAAAATCAAAGGTTTTCTTCTCTCAACTAGGGCCAAACACACACAATACCTCACACAAACAAACACCCGCAAACTAGAAGAAACACACACAGTACCTCACACACATATCCCCATGAACGACCAGAAAAGAGCATGCATCGATAGAAAAGAGCACGAGAGTCCAAGATCGACAAAAAAGTGTGTTTTCCTTGATCTATTTTTACTATTTCATGACTGTTTATTTATATGTGCAAAGTGGGCTTTGATTGGTTGATTTTGATGAAGTATAAGGTTCTCTCTTGGTTAACACTTGTATAAGGTGTTTTAATTTGGATGATTTATTCCAAATTAACTTAATCAATGAATTCCATTTCTGTTGTGGAAAAAAAATCACATTTTCATATTCATTTGCTCCATTCAACGAGATTGCCCAATCAATTCAATCATTATAGAAATATTTTGTTATTAAAAATCTATGATGGTTTGATTTTATTTTTCTGTTTGGTTTTTCAACTGTCTTGAGGCACGTAACAGTCATGGGTCTATTTATACCACTTTATAAGAAATCAATTGTGCTTGCATGTGAGGAGCCGAGGGAAACTCATGATGAAAAGAGGAGCCGAGGGATACCACTTTAATTTGGATGATTTGTTCCAAATTGATTGGGATTTAGGGTTTTGGTAAAATTTGGATGATTTGTTCCAACTTGTACCTGCCTTAATTTAGATGGTTCATAATTTTTTCTGAAAATTTGGATGATTTGGTGAAGTGGGTATACATTGTACGGACTAACAAATTTCTCATCAAATATAGACTATTTACTAGCTATTTTAGAAGCTTGTTCTTCTGTCAACTTGGTTGCAAAGCCTTTAAAACCATGTCTATAGTTATAAACAGAGCATGTGAAACCTTGGCTTGCTCAACCTTGTTTCAAAACAAAAACAGCATACATTGAAAACAGTCAAAAAAATCACAAGAAAAGTATATTTTTTGGGTTAAAGATCATATCTTTTTACCTTCCTCTATGAATAGCAGTGAGCATATGATGGTGTTGCCTCAAAATCTCATATGGGTCATCACCACTGTTGCTTCCCATATAGGCCACATATACCTGCAAAAAAAAAGGATGCAAACTTTAATGAGTTTGTAGTATTACTACTATAGTAATTTTCATTATTTTTCTGAAAGATGGGTTGGCATCAGTACGAATTGTTGTTATTGATTTTCATTGTTTTTTTGAAATTTTTTTTGAAGGTAATTTGTTATATAGGTATGGATCCACCACCACCTTTTTTTAAGGGTTATTATAAATCCTAACAGGCCTAGACAAGTAAGTTTATCTGATTTTTATCTCATATCAATTATAATTAGTTCTATAAAACTGGGATTTTCCTTTTGTTTGCTAAATTGAATTTGCATGTTGTCGAGTCTGCCAATACATTTTTTTGAAAAGTACCGTGACCATCTGATACCAACATACACGTTGGAGTGTGACAGTAGGTCATAGATGGTGAAGTTAGAGAATATAGGTAACCATTACTACTTTTTGGACGGTTGGTTAAACTTTACTCGTGTTATTTCTCTTAAAGTTGGAGAGTTTCTCGTGTTTACGTGGAAAGGCCTAGGAACTTTTAGCGTTGAGATCTTTCCTACCTCTGCCTATGAAAGAGGTATAAATGGTAAGTGATATAACAATTAGTTGTATATTTTGTATCGACCATTAATTTGCATTTATTACTAATCAAAATAGTGCTAATTATTTTTTTATTGATGAATGTATAGTTGAGCCCATTCAAATTGAAAGTGATGAGAGGGAGGAGATGGATGAAGAGATTGAGGTGGATGATGAGGAAACTGAAGAGCTCGGTGTTGAGCATGAAACACTGGAGCATTATCAGTTGGAAGTACTAGTGAAAAATAAAAAACCCTACTTGTTAATTCTTCTTTTTCTTGCTCATATAAATTTCCTAAATAAATCACAAAACATGATTACATGCTAATTTTATATTTTTATATTGTAGTCGCTCGCAAAGGCCTTCGCTGAAGGGACTGGAATATATGATGTTGGTGAGATGATAGTGGTAGATTACCATGGGACGGAATAGTCTCTTGGCGTTGGTAGGCAACAAGTTGGGACCTATTTCGCTGCATCTGGTTGGTCTGCCTTATGCAACGCACATGGCATAGAAGTAAAAGAGAGTTGTATTTGAAAAAATAGATGAAGGTATAAGGCTCCGTTTGTTTGCCGTAAAATAATTTGCTTGTGTAAAATATTTTCCGTGGAAAGTGTTTTCCTGGAAAATAAAATATTTTACATGGCTCCGTTTGTTTGCCGTAAAATAATTTATTGACGGAAAATATTTTACTGGAAAATAGAATACTGAAAAATATTTTCTGGTGTTTGGATGTACGGTAAGTTCGGTAAAATATTTTCTTATCCCAAAGGACATGAAAACATTTTACATAATTTTGTACTAGCCGCAATTGTTGACCGGAAAATATTTTACGGTTGACCAATTTTCCGGTGTTACCAAACACCGTAAAATTAAGAAAAAGCAGCCGCAATTTTTGACTGGAAAACATTTTACAGTTGACCAATTTTCCAGTGTTACCAAACACCGTAAAATCCGAAAAATGTTTTTCGGTAAAATATTTTACAGCAAACAAACGGAGCCTAAATTTAGGTTGCGGGTAATTAGGAGGGGTGGTAGTAGTGGTGGAGGAAGATAATATGACTTTTTTTATTCTTCTTTGGATAAATTATATCTTTTTTTTTGCGATAAACTTTGGAATTCATCAGTATGTGTACTGTTTGTTATTATAATTATGGGTCTCTTATAATTATTCATTGTTGGTTTTTTATTGTAATTATTCATTGTTTGTTTTTGATCAATTGTTGGTATTTATTTTCGAAATATCGCGGCTCAAACAACAATAAAAAGAAGCAGCTCAAGGAAAGAGAAAATAAAGGTTGTAACTGCAAAGGCATTTTGGAAAAATTACCAAAGTCAACCTTTGACCGTTAGTTTTAACTAACATAATGGACTAGTTTGCTCTGTTTAAAAACTTGAGGGATTAGTTGGGCCTTTTTCCAAAACTTAAGGGACTAAAAAGTTTTTTTCTCAGCAAATATATGACCAAGTACCACGGGCAAGTTACCTTCAATTCATTATTCCCTATATAATAGACTTTTATTGTATATAAGAGATTTAACACTCTATAAATAAATTCTTACTTTATAAAAGAAGGGTGAAGATGTAAAGTAGTGATTTTTCTTTCACATGGCAGTTTTTTACAAGAAGGGGTTAGGCCAACTTCAATAGCTTACTTACCTTTCTCCCTACATGTAGAGGATTTGGGGCACTTTTCTACATCTAGGGATCCTCTATTTTAGTTTCACTCCAACAGCTTCCCTACATTTAATCAATCTCTTAGTTTGGAGAACTCCTATTTCAGTTTCACTTCAGTAGCTTCCCTATTGTAGGGACTCCTTATTTTTATTTTATTCAAATATTCTCTCCTTTTATTTCAATTAAACATATCATTAATTTTATATATATATAGATTTCGGAGACCTTCTATTTTTAATTACCAATATAAATTTTTATTTTTAAATATTATTTTTATTGTTAAATTTAAAAATGTTCCAATAATTTTTAATTTTTTAATTATATTTGTTCATAATATCCTGTTATTTATATTTATTATATTATTTTTCGTTAAACTGATTTAGCAAAAAAAAGGACTAAACTATAATTGAAGCCCTAATCTATATCTATATATATGTGAATTGAAAAAACAATTACCAATACCAAATATTCAACATGGACAGTGCCTCACTTTCCACAATCCTCACCCCCCACACACATTCAGCCATCACCCCCCCCCCCCCCCCTACTGTCATACCACCATTCTTCGACCCAAAAAAAAAAAAACAACCCAGACCATAAATTACCTTTGTGTTGCAGACAGGTTTGGTTTTTTTTTTTTTTCCTTGGTTGTACTTCTTCTCCAACGATAAAGAATCATACCGTTGGAGAGTTTAATTTTTAAAGTTTTGCTTTTATTTTTATTTTTAATATTTTTCTGACAGTGAACAGTGTCTAAGGGATGGGGTAGGGGATTATGGTTTTTCTCCTACATGTAGAGAAGATGAAAATAAGTATAAGGATCCCCTACAATTTAGGGGATAAGGTAAAGGATCTGTTAGAGTGTAATTGCTCCAATCCCCTCTCTACACGTAGAGTAAAGAGTCATATAGGAAGTATCTTGGAGTTGGCCTTAGGCATCCAAAATTTTAGCATTGGCCAAAAACCTTTTTTCAAATTCGAGCAATGTTATATTGTATATCACCATACCAGAATGATGTTTTATTGTTCTCTATAAGGTAAGAATTCGAAAGTTTTGAGCATCACTACATATCATCTTTCACCATTTCACCCTTCCCTATATAGTAGAATGTTTACCATATAATCAAAGTTCTGGTATTGGATTTTTTGATGTCTCAATTTCACATCCTTTTGTTTTATTGTTATAGGAATTTAAAGTACAAAGTCAACAACAAAAAGAAATTTTGTACTCCATAAAGCTTCTTTTATCTCAGAACAATTCAGTCGTGTGAAAGAGAGAAAGAGAGGAGAGCTAGAGAGGAAAGAGAACAGAAGAAAAAAAAAAGAAGAAAAAATTAGAATTTTTAAAAGGAAGTTAAGATTAATTTATGGATTTAATCTAATGTTTTGGAATGTTGTTAATCTAATGGTTAATTAATATTTTAAATTAAAACTAAGGTGTACGGTTAAGATTATATACAAAATGATAAAAATAAGAGATGATTCAAATCTGTAAACCGTGCCGGTGACATAAAATGTTACTTTCAAAGTTAACAATAAGGCCACTATAACGTCAGAAGATTGCTTTCTTTTAAAATTGACAGGCGTTATGCCATTGATGCCAGAACTATCATGATCAAGAAGATGCCGATTCTTGAGGAAAAATGAAGGTGGGTGAGGAAAAATGAAGGTGGGTGTGGGTGTGGGTGTGGGTGTGGGTGGTGGGCCTTGGATTTGGATGCACTCTAATCCCCTCATCAGAGACCACCTCAATGTTTTTTTTTTTTGCTCGATAAGGCCACTTCAATGTTGGAGAAAATCCACTTAAATATTCGATGTAATTTATCTATAAGATGAATGTTCAAAAATACTGTTCTTAATAGAAACATTTGTAATGCAACCGAATCTAGTATTCTAAGCTAGCTGGTTTGTGGTTACTTGTAATGAGTTTATGATGGAATTTTGTTATTCATTTTTAATGAATACACTTCCATTTGAGCAAAAAAAAAATACCATCAAGAACATCTTGTCAAGACAATGTTTTATGGGTTCAATATCATTTCACAAAATAATTCGCAATCTGGGAGGGCCTTAACGTGCAAAAGACCTGAATATAGAAAAGCTAACCATTGAAACTGATTCTCTTATCATCTGCTGTTTAATTAGGAGACCAATACCTTCCAGTAGCACGGCAACGCCACACTACTAGAGGAGCTCAAGAACATCTTGTCAAGACATACTCAAGAAACAAGTGTCTTATGTGTATTGTGAGGCTAATAAATATGTAGATTAATTGGCTAAATTTGGTATACAATAATCACTTGGTTGTCACACAGTGTCCCATCACCCATAACTTTTACTTATATTTTTGGAAAAAGATTAAAAAAAGGTGAAATGTCTTTTAAAATAATTATTTTATAATCGGGTTTGTCTTCCTTAATTTTTTTTTTTTTAAGTATTCGCTACATGGCATGCTTCACGAGTGCTTTTTCATCGATGAACTACTTAAAGTTGCAAGTGGGTGTTGGTCCAGCTGTAAGTGGATCCAACTGTTCAAACTGCTCAAACTTTTCTTTGTTGGGTTAATACTTTCAGCTGTTTTTACTTTTCACATTAAGAGATCCGTTTGTAATTGAAACAAAAAGGTGCCGCGGAGGTAAGATTAGTTATCTCCAGTGGCAGATTCAGACATTTAAGTTTAAGGAATGTACTCGTATAGTAAGAGATGTCATGATATGTCATCATACAATGAAAGTATCTGCTATAATAGTCTTTTGCAAAAGAATAACTTTCTCAAGTTGAGGGGGTACACATACACCCCCTCAAGTCTTAATAGGTCCGCTAATTGTTATCCCAACTTGTAAAGAGTTCTGTATATTTTTTATACTGAAAAATTCACCCTAAGTAGGGTAATAATATATTCAACTTATAAATTTATGATGTAACGGCACATTCTAACGTATGTTCCAAATCAATTAAGGCCAAACAATATCTTTAGCTCTCTGCCATTTGAACTTTTGAGCATTTCGTTACACCGGGTGTAACTGAACCATCCAATGATGTAATAGTAAATCCTAACATACATTCCAAATCAATTAAGGCCAAACATTATTTATAATGGAAAAGCATCAAAGTATTTCGTGTCTTTTGATGTCAAAAGACTCACACTAAGTAGGATAAACATAGACTCATCCTATAAATTTATAGTATAGCAATGCATCCTGATATATGCTCTAGCCTCTAGGGGAATTAGGGCCAAACAGTGCTTATGATAGAAAAGCATTATATCTAATTTCAGATCTTTAGCCACTCGTCACTATTCAATAACTCTACTAGCCTTAGCAAAAGTGTCGTACTACATCTTCTTTTTTGCGTAAGGTATTAGACTAAAAGGGTACATTTTGAAAAATAAAGACTAAATTGAAACAAATGGTTAAAATACGGAACTAAAATGATAAGTTGGGACAAATAGTTAAGATAAGGGACTAAATAGATAATTTACCAAATACTTAATATTCCATATGAGCTGTTGTAAAATGAAATTCACCAACTACTATTGTGTTTTGGCATATTTGGATGATGTCGCCGTTGCAGGTGTAGCTTTCGTGCATACAATGAAGCTCTTTGTTGAGTGATCAGTGCAGGGTTGATCCAACTTCTACCTGGTGGCAAATGGGTTTAGATCTTCCTGTTGGGTTTTCTTTTGCTTATGCTGCTAATGAAGATTCTTGCTTTTGGAAGAGTAGATCTATCCTTTTACTTTTTATTGTATTAAAAATTCTCAAGTTTTTTGCTTGGGATTACTCGTTGTATTTTTGTTTATTTTCCTTTTCAAGCGAGATTGTCCACTCCTTTGTAAGCTTTCTTTATTAATATAAGACCAAAAAAAAAAAAACTACTATTGTGTTTTGTCGTGGAGTTCCACTACTAGCAACTGCAGTTTAAAAACCTATCCTAAGTTAAGTGAAGCACAAACTTCTCTAATATCACTGAAGGCTTTGATTTGGTAGTCTTGAGAATCTTGACCCGTGTGACACCACATATTCCATGTTCAGTTAGTTAGAGAGGTTTTGATTCGGTGAAATACTTGCATTGCTATCCGACTTCCGATCCACTCACACACAAGTAGACCCGATACATGTAAATACCACTTATGTGTCACAGCTAGTTGGGTATCGGCATGATACAAGTATTTTCTTTTGGTTTGCAAAAGATTATTGTCTGCTGAGAAAAGGAATGTCGTTAACCAAGTGCAATGCAGAGTGTGCCATTTCTAGGGAGTGCGCATTATTGTGTACTTTTTTTTTTTTTTGGTCAAACATTAGTGTACTTCAAACAATTAGATTTTGTATACTCCCCATATTATTTTTATTTTTATTCTACGTTTATGAAATTTAAACAACAAAATCTAACTATTTCGTCTATATAAGACTTTGGTAAAGTGCTTTGGTATGTAAAGCAGTACCTGAAAACAATTTAACATTATAAATTTAAAAGAGATCATTCAGAGCTCACAACATAATATTAGAGATTTGTACATTAAGAATGCCTCATGAATCAAATCTATTTTCTATACATTTTTCCTAGTCAGAATGTTGATACAAAAGATGAGAGAGTTCTCTGGGAGTTGAAATCTGCGTTGCATTGCATCTCATTTTGGTAACTCTTCCTTTATCCAACACTAAAATCTAGCCAATTTTACAAGAATAAATCGTCGAGCACGAGAGAAAAATGAATGAAGGGGGGAAAATCATAACATACCATTCCAGATACTGACAATGATATGCTAAAGACTGGGCATTTCTATAAATGATGTCTAGTAGTTGAACTACGGATCGTCACACCATGCAAAAATTTGGTGTACCCAAGGAAACTTAGTTTTCCATCCGATCTTCTTATCCAATCCTTGATCAAAGAATGAGCAGTCGGACCCAGATTCATTTCCTGCGGAGATATATTCAATCAGAACGCAAGGTGGACCGATTCGATATATAGCAAAAAGGGAGGAATTTGCATACCCTTGCTAGTTCCTCGACAGAGATGACACGGTTTCCTTCTTGTTCAAAATGCTCAAAAGCTGTACTTGCAATCTGTTCCCATCTTACAAGAACCTCAAGCTGATATGGACTGATGGCAGCAGCACAGAACTCTTCAAACTCCATCTTCTTATAGGACAGAGGTTCCATCTCCAATTATTCAAAAATGAACAAGAATCATTAGTTCGGAATAGAAGACCAACCCCAATCTCATGCAAAAACCACAAGAAACATGGGAACTACGAAAGACAATTTGATCTCTATGATAAAGATGACAAAAACCCAATACGTTGTGGATGATTACACAACATGGTAAGCATTAAAATAAGAGCTGAGGAAAAGGGAGCGTGAAATTTGTTGCAAAAATGTCATTTTTCTCCAGAAGCAGCTAGGAGAGATTCAGAAAGGCCGGCAGTGATATCAAACTTGCCATCATCAAAACTTTCATTTGTGTTAACGAAATCATCAAAGTTGAGATAGTGAAACATGATTTTGATTACCCTAACGCCTTTGACATCATGAACAAATTTTACGAAATGACAAGAAAACAACCAAGTGAAACTTCAAAAATATACTGTATTGATACAACTCAGATGAGATAATGACGATAGTATTAAAATCTCTCACCAAATTTAAATTTCAGGAACAGTATCAAATGTCTTACCAAATTTAAAATTTCAGGAACCCTCGACTCCCTCATGGCGTCTGTCACATTTTTCATGAGAGCCTGCAAGATGATTCACATAATGAGGAAACTAATAACTGAAAATTTAAAGTAGGATTATGCTCAGCCTATTTGATACAGGGGGCGGAAAATGATTCAAAAACAGGTACCAACTAACCGTTTTAAAATTATGAAGAGAAGCGCAACCATCTTTTGGTTCTAGAAGCTCAAACTGAGCCCTGAGATAGATTAGCTCATCCTCCGTCAGAGCCTTTGAAAGTGCCTGCAGAATTAAGTAAAACCAGATATCACTATACAAAATTGGTGTGAAAATATCCGTCCAGTAAAAGACCATTTTCATAAAGAATGAAGGATCCAAAGCTGCCAATGGACAAGCTGATACAAGAACTACAAGAACTATAAAGATTACACATCAATAAAAATGATAAATACCCTTAGTGCTGCACGCTTCAAAGGTGTGGAACGAATGTATGCTTTAACCGATTTGTAGATCAATATATCTAATGGCACAGCATGACCGTCATTCCTTAACCAAGGGTGAGCTGCAAAGATAGCATATTCATCACTTTCAAGGGAAAAAATATATGAAACAGAAAATGCAGCTGACGCAGAAAAGGAAATTTCAGAATTATGAAATCTAGTAATAGACAGACTCAACATGTAACACTTTGAAAAACAAAGTCCAATTAGAAAGCATACTTAGAGCTTGGCCAGCAGTCATTCTCTTTCTGTGATCTTTAGACAGAAGCCTTTTCACAAAATCTTTGGCTTCTGGTGATATGGCAGGCCAAGGTGAGTCTTCCAAGTTAGGATCAGCTCGTAGCACAGAACGGAAAATCCCTGATTCAGTACGTGCCCAAAAAGGCCTGCTTCCACATAACAAAATATACGTTATAACGCCGATACTCCACATATCTGCTTCAACGCTGTATGATCTATGAAGTACTTCTGGTGCAACATAGTATGCACTGCCAACAATATCATTGAGACGCTGATCTGCAAAGGTAAAAGAACTGAATATTTTGCAGTTTAACTGAACATAGAAGAAACACAACACAAATATATTTATGCATAAACCTGTAGAAAGCAAAGAAAGAGCACCAACACATGGGAGTAACATGAACAAGCATGTAACTTCTAACACTATAAGCAAATAAACAAAATAATGAAAGCATAAATACTAGAAAAGCATGTTCATAACAAATTAAACATATCTTGAAGAATATCTCAGTAAACGTTCAAGAATGGTGCTAGTTGTGCAGTCAAGTAGTTATCATAATACGGCATGGAAAAGTGAAGCATCAAATATTTTGCTGACTACCAACTCCATGCGTTATGCAAAGTCTTTTTAAGAAATATCACATAATTGTACACCTCATACATTTTCTGGTGAATTTCTTCTACTATATTTATAACCAAAACTATTACAAAAGTATGGATAACCCCAAATTTATTAAGGAAAGATGTCGTTTATGACAATTTGTTAATAAGTTGATTGTCCAGTATATTATATTTCTTTTTTGTCCAAAAAGAGAAAATGAACATTAAATAAGATTCTTCCTTCTGCAGTTCTGCTGAAGATTATCTAGAGGTGCATCCATGCACACATACGAAAACCTGATAATTATGGGTGTATTTCTAACAATCTGCTAAAAATGCCACGCCTTCCTGCATCAGATAGGAAAAAGTTGATATCTCCTGGACAAAGGTCCAGTGCTAGACAAATGATATAGTATTGATTTCCCCCTCCATTTATAATAACCCATTGTAACTGCTCGTAGATTTTGTTAAGTAAGCTGTTTGTCCACTTATAAGTATAAAAATTAATCTCAAAAAGCCACTATATGCCATTTAGCTCTGTCCAGCCAATCTCTGGCCCCTCTTGAATACTGCATCTAATGACATTATTCAGCAGAAACTTGCCCCAGAGATAATGCACCGAAAACTGACTAAAGTGCTCAGACAATCTCAGCAGATCTCTGTGTCAACCTGGAGTTTGGCCAAACCAATCTTTAACCTGGAAGGATTGCCTGAGCCACGGCACGGCAAGTACAAGTCACCACCCGTGACCAACATGTTCTTTGTTGCTCGTACAACAGATTACCAATATTCCACACTGATTTAGAAGGTATTAACAAATTTTACTATGCTGAGCTTAGCTGCCCTTGAAATTAGAAATTGTTCATCATCACTTTTTTGCAGCATGTTGTTTGGAGCCTTTCACCATAGAAATTTACTAAAGGCTAGTTGTTTTGCTTGTTTTTATAGTTCTACAGGGGTGTATGCCACCCTTAATGGTTGTATGAAATTTGAGTATTAATAAAATCATATTTTAGGAAAAAGGAATAAGAATCTTACATGCAAAAATGTCTATAAGAATTGCAGCACTAAGTGATAGAAATGTAAGATATGGATAACCCTTAACAGTAGCAGTTCTTCACTTCATTTTTGGTTTATTTGCGATAAGGATAATCATGCTCTGTGCTTTATGAGATTATCCAACTCCATCTAACCATGAAACCTTCTACAGTTTTTTCAGTTGATTTTCTAATATTATTTTACGTAAAGTGAAATTTATTAGGTATCACAAGTATTCATAGGAATCAACAAATTTCTTCACTTCCGGAAACAGATCAATGGCAATAAAAAGGAATGGTTATGCTTTTAACAAAGTTCTGACAATCTGGGTTATTATAAATATTTAGGCCCACTCATATCGTCTTTCTTTCCTTTTCAGGAAGTAGTATCAACTCCTGTCTAAATTAATTAAGCAAGATACATCATCATAATCATGTGTAGGCTCATTAAATAATGTAATTGAATTGTTTTCATAGGCAGCAGAAAGAATTTTAAGAAAAAGGGAAGAAATATATCCAAGATGAGATGAAAGAAGTTGAAGATGATGACGATGGTACTGTGAAAATTGATAGCTGGGCTGGACCCACATTAAACTAAAGAACACAGGGTTTCAGATAACAAATGAAATGGGCAAACTGAGGCAAAGGATTGGTAAGAGTTTGCTAAGTTACCTGGCCTAATAAAATCAGACAGACCAAAGTCTATTACTTTCATTGGAGCATCCTCATCTCTCGTAGTAAAGAGAAAATTCTGCCAACAAATCAACCCAAATTAGTCAAGCACTCACTTTCCAGTTAGAAATAGACCAAGACAAATGCATGTGGCATCCATGCAACAGCTCTCTCATTTTTTCAAAAGGAGTATCCTTGCAACAAATTTCATTCAAAGATTTGGCTCAGAATTAAATAAATCAGTTCTGCAAATGCTTTTTATATATAAAAATAGATACATGAATATGTTAGCAATACCTCTGGCTTTAAATCACGATGCACAACACCTTGAAGATGACAATAAGCTACAACATTTAATATCTGTACAACAATTTTCTTAGCATCCTCCTCTGTATATCTTCCTCCTCTGCAACAAGAAATATTTAGATGTACCCTTACACTGAATGCTATTTTCCAACAGCATGAACCACAACAATAATAACATAATCTACCTTGAGAGAATCCTGTCCAACAGTTCGCCACCTTCACACAATCTGTTAAGAGCACAAGTTTTAACGATTCAAAACAAAGGCTTGTGTTTCTGCATATTGAATAAGAGATTGTCTAAACAAACAAGTCCATTTTGTTGACATGTTCTTCTATTAACTGCTTCAGTTTGAAAAGATAAGAAAATATTTGTGAAGATAATGAAGCCTAAATCTTGACGACAGTCATCAGATTATGATGAAATGCAGAATGAAGATTTTGATTGCTGCTAGTTTGCCATCAATTTTTATCAGCTAACATAACTCCTCAAAAGAAAAGTCTGCATATTATACTATACAAGACGAAGATAATGATTTTGAGGAGAAGAGATGAAATTGAATGGTAAATTCTATAAAGTTCACCCAGACAATAATACCAAAGCAAGGAACTCTTACTCCATGACAATGTAGACGTTATGGTCATCCTCAAATGCATCATAAAACTTCACCAGATTCTTATGCCCAGATAAGGCTTTCAATATCTTGACCTCTCTACGAACATCTTCAATTGATATTGCCGTAGTCATCTGTCAAATAACACTCATCAAGTAAGTTTCAACCTCCGATTTCAACTTCAACCCTTTAACTTTATATGCAAAATTACCCACAGAATAAAGACTCGAATATAGTACGCCTCCAGACATAAGCAAGCACATAGATACTAGATTCTGCCTGTCCGGCAACAAATGGAACCTAAAAATGGGACCAATATGCAGATATAGAGTTTTCTATTCATCTGAGACCAATCAAAAATTCTCTTCACTGGAAAAGAATTTTGTAGTCTCTGACTTCATCTATTACAAAATAAATGAGACAATGAAGACCTAATGAAGACATTAACATTTCCCTGGCCTACATAAGAATTAGTCCAAAGATAGAAAGCAGAACATCAATTAAGTTGCAACAATTTAGTAGTAATATTAGAGCCACAAAATTCCAATTTGCATGTCAGAGATAATATCATCAGCCTACTGCATCAGTAAATCTGACGTGTAGTTTCAATTATCCCCTTTGTAATTTCAGTTGCTGAATAATACTATATCTAACTGGCCTGGCATTGCATCACCAATCTTTTTGCAATAAGTTCACCGAGCAAGTAAAACATTATATGCATCATGAGATACATCTAAAGCTTTAGCAAGGAAGACTCTGGATGACATGGAACTGCAAAAGAGAGGGAGAAACCTGAGAGTGGCTATTGAAAATGTACATCACTGACTCAATCGTCATGATAGCGTTGAAATATGTAATTGAATGCGGCATTTTAACATCTACCTTATGCATAAACAAAATTAACTATCTGACTGTTCTAATCTCCCAGTTTTCTTTTTGAGTTGCAATAGCTCATAACTATTCCAACACAGTTTGATATTCTCAAAAACATACATATTTAATTAAATATGAAGAAATAACCAATCAGCTCAAAATGGCTGCATCACATGATGTATTCTATGTAAAGTTTAAATCTTTTTGGACAAAATTACAAACTTTCTAATATTTGCGATGTCCGACATTAGTGATTGACATGATAAGATTGTTGTTTATAAGTTAGTGTTGTGTGTCAGGTTAACCATTTCGTGCCTAATTGATATTTGGCCTAAGTAGTTATTCTATGTGCCTATTACTGGGTCTCAGTCCAGTATTCTGGGGTTAAAGCATGATAATATGAAAGTGCAGTGCGGTGCACGAAACACGTACTATGCGTAGACTCTAGGCGAAGATCAAGTCAATTTGGCGGCATTTTGAAATACAAGAGATTTCCACGACTCATACAAGTGGACTCCAAGTGACACAGCAAAAATTAAAGACTTGTATGATTAGGAAGTTACACTCAAATCATATTAGCTAAAAGTACAATGCAACGAAAAAAGTTTAATCTTTTACATTAAAATTTAATGTTATATTCTTAAAAATTGAATCTTTTCTGTAATCAAACTTTAAATTATTGAAAAATGTAAACACATACCACGCACCTTAGCTTTGGAAATTATTTTGACAGCAACTCGTTGATTTTTGAGCTCTCCTTTTTTGACTTTAGCCCAACAAGTATGACCAAAATGCCCTCGCCCCACTTCTTTGCCCAATTCATACTTCGCCGTGAAATTTCTCGAATACCCAAAGCTCTTATCGAGCTGTCTCTCTCCGCCATCGCCGCCACCTTCGTCCTCCGGTATCGGCCCATCCTTCGGCTTTGTAGCCCGCCGCTTCAGTATCGCCGACATGATCGGCTTCGCCGGCGAAGGCGGCGGAAACGGCCACTTGAATTTCCGTCGAGGTGTCGCAGCCGGAGACGGCGACGGAGCGATTCCGGCGGGGTAAGGGCTCTGCCATGGGCTGGCGGAGAAGGAATGAGCTGGAGTGTGCTTGCTGGAGCGAGGAGTTTCCGAGGCGGTTCCGTTGGCGGCGGAGGGGGACGGTGGCCCAGCCGGAGAAGGCGGTGGCCTTGGACGGTGGTTGGCGCCTCCGCCGCCGACGGCGACGACGTCGTCTTTGTCGACTGAGACTGAAACGTTCTTGCTGAAACAATGCCCCATGTTTTCTTTTAACGGCCTGAAATTCTCCGATCACGACGATCGGTCAAAGTCTACTCATCTAACGGTGAAGAAAATTTCTTTACAAGCCTAACACCGGCCAAAGAACCTTAAGATATGAGCTGTTTATATGTATATATATATATATATATTATATGTGTGTATATATATATATATAAATGTGAGTGTGTTTTTCAAACTTTGAATGCAGGAATAAGTAAGAGAGAGAAAGAGGGACAGGAGTAAAATTGATACTTTAAGACTGTAAAGAAAAGGTGAGGCTTTTTTTTAATATTATGTCATAAATTTTGACTAATCTCACAGCTGCATAGTCTTTTTTCTTTTCTTTTTTGTTTGAAAAAGTAAACAGAAAAAAACAATTGATAATTATGATCGATCTATAAACTTTTGTTTTTTCAAACCCAAGATATAAACTTTTGTTAAATTCAACCCAAGATAAGTTTTTATATGTATTTCTTTTTTCATGGTAAAGTTTGAAGTTTTTAAATTTTTTAAAATTTGACTTGACTAGGATTTTGTTAAATTAATCACGATAGCAAAATTGATATCAACTTGTCATGTAGTTGAAAAGGTATTCTAACATCGTGAAGAAATAGTCGCATAACGTAGAAGTCAAATTCAAAAATCAAGGACAATGTTTAGTAAAAGTAATAAATTGATAATCAATGATAACTTTTCACTTAATAAAAAACTTTGTTCTTATAAATTTCTGAAGACCGCTATAAAAGGCAACATTACTCATTCTCCAAATAAAAACTTGGACCTCAATATCTTACTTCTAGCATCTTGAACCCTACTTTAGAAAACTCCTATCAAGAACTTATACTATTACATCTTTCTCTATTAAAGCTCACCTAAACCTCAATTGCCACTTACTATTTTTGTCTAGTAATAAATCATCCATCAAAAAACTCTAATCAATCTCAAACACATTCAAAAAGCTCCATCTTACGTACGTATCGTTTGACCTAAAAATTGTCACATGAGTAGAGCCAGAAATGTTTACTGTTACAACATTTTTCTTTTCACTATTAAATTTGGATTTTGAGAATATTTATGAACTTTTTTTGCAAACTAAATATAAAAATATTATATTCTAAACTTTACATTATTGAAAATCTTGTAAAATTTTACGAATCAAATCCCTTATAGAGATTACCAATTAAAATATACAGACGTTTTTTCTTTGGTCAATTGAACATACTAACTAATTGGTGGGATCTATATAGAAAATGTGAATGTAGGGACAAATTGACCGTTGAATCCTCGAGATTGGTTGAGGAAACGTAATAACATAATCTTTGATTTCGTCCCTTTTTGCACTTTTCGTTTGTATATGTTGAATTTGCAGGACGCGGCTTTCGCCTGTAATGTCGCAATCTTGGGCGTTTCTGTGTTACATCATCTACTAATTGCTTATGTTGGTAATTTGTCAAAAAAAGGCATCTAACTATGCCCCCAATTAGGACTTGGCAACTACTGAAAATGGAAACAGTTACAATGACATTTAAATTTCTATTTTCATATATGCTCACTTGGTTAGCCCACGTTTGTCATTCTTTCTTTATTTCCTTTGATAAAGAGAAATTCATTTGAATTAAGTCTCTAAAAGCATGATCTAACGGCAGTGGCAGATTCATGCATCCGAAATCAGTGGGTACATAATAAACACTCTAAGTTAGAAGTTAATAATTATAGGTAGAAAAAACTTCTTTTTTTTTTTTGCTAAAAAAGCAAAGGTAATTTCATTATGATCAAAACACAACAAAAAATTACAAAACTCCAACTATAACCCAAAAATAACAACAGTCAATCGGCAAGACAAAAATCACCCAGTTGCCATCTCCTACATATCTGCATATTAATAAATGATCTCTGAAATGTCCTCCCTATACAAATTCTATTTTTAACTGTATTATAAATATTGTGTCATACATGCTCCTCGG